>JAUTXW010002880.1:0-1322500 GCA_030620095.1 Kuschelorhynchus macadamiae
TAAGGCTGAAGTATAAGATATTAACTAATACTTTTTATGGGATGTTATTAAACATGTAAACATCACAGACAGAGGTATAAGACTCTTCACGTTCCCGCTCAGGGGAGGAGCATTTCACACAGGACCTGAGTCGGTTGGGAGGGGATTGCAGTGTTTTTTTCCTTTTTCCGGGTCTAAAAAAATTTGTACATAATACTATTTATTAAAGTTTTATTTTATTATAGTTTAAAAAGTGTTAATTATATCACTAATCTCATTATTAATCGTGGATAATATAATATGAATATTAAATGGAGTTTTTAACTCCTTTGTTTCTGAATATTTGATACAGATCTATATTAGGAATTTTATTTATAGGGCATTCAAAGAAAATGTGATCCAGGGTTTCAACCTGTCCACATTCACAGTAAGGGTCATTTGAGCCCCATCCTGTGCAAGTGTTCTCCAGCTAGACAATGACCTGTACGCATTCTAATTATGGAGGTGACGTGTCTCCTATTTTGTATGTGCAACATAGAAACCATTTTCTAGGAGGGAAAGTAGTTTGTATTTTAGAATATTGTTTACCTTTTGTTTGTATATCTAGTTTCCATTTATTTTCAAATTCTTCTCTTTATATTTTTTTTTTTAATTAGGTTTGTAATGTCTGATTTGTCTATTTTTAGTTTTTAGGAATATTTAAGGTTGTCCCTATATTTGCTAGTAAGTCTGCAGTGTTATTACCTGCACCCAGAGTGACCTGGGATCCAGGCTATATAGATATTGTTATTTGAATTTGCTTTCTATAATAAGTCTTCTAGTCAGTAAAGTGATGTATTCTGTTGTAGTGTCAATACAAGAGTTTTTTAGTTTAAAAATTGCGCTAAGAGAATCTGTAAATATAATTGCATTATTTATATTTTTCTTTAAAATAGTTGTGACACCCTCATTTATTGCAACAATTTCAGCTGTATATACATAGTTCCCAGGGATTTTTGATGAAAATTTATAATTTACTTCTGGTATATATATCCCAAAACCCACCTTGTCCTTAATTTTAGAAGCATCTGTGAATACAAAGGTAAATTGTTGTCGATAATTTTCTGTTTTTTCCAAAACTGTTCTCTAGTGTCCCGTTCATTTTTTTTTAGATTAAGTTCCATTATTTTTATTGGCATGATTTGGCTTTCAAATTCTGTTTTGTAACATGGAAGTGGATGGTTATCAATGGTAATAGGTTTTGATAGGAATTTGACTGCTAGCCATATTCTTCTAAATTCTAATGTCATTTCAGTTGCTTCGGCCATAAGTGCAAGGGTAGGTGTAGATTTCATACACCCCAAACAAATCCTTAGTCCCTCATAAAAGATCCTATCTAGTTTGCTAAGGTTCTCCTTCGAAGTCGGTTTAATGAAGAATGCTCCATAATCCAGGTGACTTTTTATTAGTGCATTGAAAGCAGTTAGAAGAATTCGCGGATCAGTTCCCCACCATACCCTGCTAAAGGTCTTTAAAATATTTATACCTTTTTTAACTTTGTTTATGATGTGCAGAATATGGGCATCCCATTTTAAATGTTTATTAATGATGATACCAAGATATTTTACTTGATTTTTATATGGGATTATGTGATTATCTATTTTCATGTTAGGAGGTCTTGTTTTACGTGGGCCCTTAGTGAACCACATAGCTTCACATTTGTCTTGAGATACACTTAGGGCTGTTATCCTCAAGCCAAGTATGAATTTTATGTAGTGTAGTGTTCATTTTTAATATTTTTGTCTTTACAAAAGAGGACTAGATCATCTGCGTAACCGATAAGCGTACAATGTTTTGGTATTATATTAAAGAGTTCTGCTACATATACATTAAAAAGAATAGTACTAAGTGGCGATCCTTGTGGAAGACCAGTAGTTGCAAGTACTGGGCCATAAAGGGAGGCATCATTTTTTCTAGTAAAAAGTTGTCGGTTTTCAAGGATTTTATAGATTAGATTTGTAAGTTCTATATCAATATTTAAGTGAATAAGTTTACTATATAGTTTTTGTAGGTTAATCCTATCATAGGCGGATTTTATATCTAAGAATATTTCCAATATGTTATTATTTTCTTGAAAAGCTAGATTAATTTCTGAAGTCAGGATAGCTACACTATTATTAACTCCCATACCCTTTCTAAATCCAACTTGATAGTTGGAAAAGGTTTGTGCATTTTTCCAGAGTCCAGTCTATTCTGTTTTTTATCATTATTTCCATAAGTTTAAGGTAACATGATGATAATACAATTGGTCTAAAACTGTCTGTAGTTTGTGGGTCTTTGTTTGGTTTCAGGATAGCTAAAATATTATATTTTTTCCATGAATTGGGCAATTTCTCCCCTTTGAGGCATTTATTGTAGGTGTTGAGAAGTTTCCCTTTGGCTTGAGATGGTAGATTATATAACATCTTGTATGCTACATCGTCCAGTCCAGTAGAGGACAGTTTTTTGCCAGATAATCCTAATTCCATTTCATGGAGCGTAAAGGGTTTGATATGTTGAGGTGTTGGATAGACAGTGAAGTCCGGGTCAACATTATATATAGCCATATTATTTATTAGCTCTATTCTTATGTCATCCGCAATATTAACTTTGTTTAGTTTTTTACTTTTACCTGAAAATTTTTTTATATTATTCCAAATGTATGTTGTATTAGTGTTTCTGTTTAAAGACTCACAGAAAGTTTTAAACTTTTGTTTTTTTATTCTTTTAAATGTTAGTTTAGACTCGGCAATTACACGTTTTGCCTTAATATAATTATCTATTGTTGGATATTCTTTAAAATTTTTTAGGTGTGATTTTCTATCTTGTAGAATAATTGAGCATTGTTCATCCCACCACGGGTTATTTAATTTGTGGGGTTTATTGTTATTTTTATAAGGTATTGTGGTAATGGCCGCTGTATTAATTATGTTGTTCAATTCTTCAAAGTCTAATGTATTGTTATGTGGTGGCATTGCAATCAATACTTCATTGTAAAATTGTTTCCAATCTGCATTTTTAAAATCACGAGTTTTATATACTTGAGCATTTTTCATGTACTGTATTTTTTTTGAAGTTCATATCTACATAAGTGGGGAAATGGTTACTATTTCCACAGTCCGGGATAGTGCCCCATTCAGTTATATATGCTAGATCATTGCTTATTATTGTAATATCTACAGCACTGTTATTTTTTCCAGGAGGCTGCAAAAGCGTAGGAGTCCCATTGTTAAGCACAACAAGCTCATTTTCCAAGATAAAATCACTAATCACTGTACCTCCATTATTGGGGGTACAGTTATCCCATATTGGGTGGTGTGAGTTAAAGTCACCCATAATGAGGAGTTTTTCACAAGAATTGTTTTTAATATTTTCAAGTATTTGTTGAGATATGTTTATGTTATTATTAGAGTAAAGGTTTGTGATACTTAAGTTATTTACTTTTATTATGATGAATTGTATGTTATTATCATTATAGTTTATTATATGCTCATATACAATATTTGCTCTTACGAGGGTAGCTACCCCCCATATCCATCTTCCCTATCTTGTCTGATAATGTTATATGATTTTATAAAAAAATTATGAGAAGTTTTTAGCCAGGTTTCATTAAGCAAAACTATATCAGGGTCATGTTTTCTAATAAGTGTAATGAGATTAGCCCTATTAGCATTAACACTTCTTATATTCCATTGCATAATTTTGATTTCTTATTAGTTTGATTGAAAATCCTTATCTTTTTTAGTTATAGTTATCTATCTCCATATAGGAGGCTAGTTTAAGATGTGAGAGAATAAGATTTTTTATTCGATTTTGTTCATAATATGATGAGTTATAGAAATAATCCATTAATTTATTAATATCTGAGGGTGAGTCCTGAGTGTGTGAGATCATAATCTCGTCTGAAACTTGCGAGGCACAATGAGGCATTTCTATGTCTTGTATTTGTGTGTTTGGTTGGTATCTTTCCTGTCTGTCCTGTACATGTCTGTTTGTTGTGGTAGGATGCTGTATACTAGGTAAAGGGTCTTTATTTGGTCTAGAATTTGGGAAGAATAGTGCTTGTTCATGTTGGATTCTATCGTAACCTTGATTTGTGTTTTGTGAAGTATTTCTTCTTTTGTTTTGCTCTTTTGCTACAGTTTGCTGATAAGATCTTTTTATTCCTGTTGTGAAGTCGGTTGTGCGTCGTTGTGAAGTTGTAGTAATGTCACCATTATGTTGAAAGTTTTCTTTATTATTATTTTTTCCTTGTAAGGGAGGGAAGTCTCTGGGGTTAGGATTATATTCACTTATTATGTAGTTTTTTTTACAAAGTATTTCCGCATCCACATAAGTGAAATTATTAAAAGCCATAAGACGTTTAATGTTTTTTTGGCGTTCATACTCTGCACAAATTCTATTTGTCGCTTTGTGCTCGTTTTTACAAAAATAACATCTAGTGTTACATTCTAATGGCTCCCCTTCTGTTGTATGTTTTAGTTCTCCACAATTTTGGCATTTTTCCTTTCCTTTACAATTATTTTTTGTGTGTCCATATAAGAGGCATTTATAACACTGGGTTACTGGGGGTATATATACAGTTACTGGTACTGGTAAGTTACAATAATAGAGATTTAGGAAGTAATATGCCTCTAAAGGTAATTAAAACTGTCCCTGTCGGCTTATATTCTACTTTACCCTCTTTGTTTATGATTTTTCTATTCATTCTTTTTAAGTCGAGAATTTCTATGTCAGACTTACAAACTTTTTTAAGGTCCTCTACTTCCAAATCTAAATCAATTGCTCTAACCAAACCTTTGCATGTTACGAAATTAAAAGGAATGTAAATTTTATATCCTTTGTCTATTAATGATTTATTATCTACGAAGTCGTTGGCCGCCTGGAAATTTTTAAATTCTATTGCTAATGTATTAAGACCTTTATTATTAATTTTTTTAATTGCATCGAGAATTAAATTAAAAATTTCTCTAGCAATTTTTAAGTTATTAAAGCTACCTATATTATTTTTAGTTTGTTCATTAGATTCGATATAAACAATAAAGGGCGCAATATCTTCCTCAGCATATTTAATTACTTTTTTATTAGAATTCGAGTCATCACCCAACTTTTTTTTTAATAGCGCCATTTTGTTGTATACCTATAATTTCTTTAATTTTATCTTGGGAGAAGGCGTTTCCGCCCTCTCCCTCGGCTCCACTCATAACCAAAAGAGATCAGTGATATAATACTTCTTAAAAATATTTGTAAATTTATTTATACTCGAAACAAAAAAAACAAAAAAAAAACTTACAGAGAAGGTGGTTAGTATTTGGATTCTCCCAATACAGTACACGTGAAAACGTTCTGAAGGAACGAACCAAACTGTAGTTTAATTTCTCATCGCTGCTTAGAAGCTTTTGAGATGAGCAACTCAGTGGCGGCTCGTGGGTAAAAAATTGGGGAAGTGTTAGAGAAAAGTAGAACAGGCAAGGTCTAAAATGGGCACTGCATGAAAAGTATTTTTTGCAAATATCCACTGCTACACAGCCAATTAAATTCAGAAAACCAAGAATTTTTTAAATAAATATTATAGGATTTACCAGAATTTTTAATGTCTTTTTTTTAGCACTAATTGTCAGCACACTTGTTTGTTGACCCGGAATTAAAAGGTCCTTTTTGTCATCTTCTTTCCAACGGGAAAATGGAGTTTCTAACAAACAATGTCACTAACGGGCCCAAACGAATTCATTTTCAACCACACGCACCACTCCTCCAAAGAATAAAATAAAAGACCGCCGATAAAATACCGAATAAAGCGCGATCGCCGCGATAAACTTTACGTACAATACGAACAGAAGCGTTAAGCTGCTGCTCTTCCCTAGAGGCGTGGTCTTCGTACACGGTATTTTCAGGCATGGTTTTCGTTTCTCGGCCAGCGGCAATACTACGAATGCATTAAATTTAACATTGCAATTATTGATAATTTTTTATTAAATGAATTAGATTTAATATTGAAAATTATTATATTGTATTGATATTTAAACCGTGTTAAAAAATTATTTACCAGGTTTTTTTTGGGTAGAGGCACTTCCCCTACTTCCACCGAAAAGCCGGCCCTGGAGCAACTGTCCCTATGTTGTTTTTTATAAAATAACAGGGACCATGGTAGTTTTGATTACTGACTATATGGCGGATGTTTTTTTAATTATTTAACAGTACCATATATTGCAGTCAGTAACATTTTTTTTTGCTTCCGACGGAAAATAGCAGGCGCTGCCGGCACTATACTGTAACATATTTGTACTATTCTTGGGAATATAAGTATAAAAAGTCCTGGTATTGTAGCACGGGCAGTGATCCTCTGGCTTTGGCAATGAACTCCATACTATGTAATTGGAATTAAAATGGCCTTGCCAACTGCCAAGTAATAAACCGAGGGAAAAGTGAGACTGCGCTAACAGACAGAGAGAGAGAAAGGGCGACACATTTGGCCCGTTCATTAAAGCAAATGGCGATTTGTTATAATAAATTGTTTCAACTAGATTTTGTATGAGTTTTCGTTTTGTATTCGACGTGATTCATTAGCAAATCAGTTACTTTGTTAAAGCGTGTTAAATCCTATGGTTTGTCTTTTGGATGTAGTGTTTATTTTCTTCAAAAACATTTGTTAAATGACTGTAGTAAAATTTCTACAAATAATGTATTTTTTCTTGTAATAAAAATTGTACTAAAAGTAGAAGATATACATCGTAATAGGAAAGTATTGTAATCATGAAAAAATCACCCCCAAGATTTTTTCGGATCTTCACGTTTCAAGATCTCCCAGATGACGAAACTCATGTTTTCGTAATTCCGTCGGTCTCTCTGTTTGCGGCATAGGTAAAACATTATTCTTACGATTGATTTCAAATTTTGTTCAAAATTTAAGGGTATTTTTTTCAGGATCCTCTGTCTACGTGTTTTTTTCCCTATCTCTCTAATTGTTTGTCGAGTGGGATACTATATATATTTTTCATGTGTCAGGAAATTGGCCTACACTTTTTCGTAAATTGGAAAATATAGTTCTCCCAATATGTAACCAAGT
This sequence comes from Kuschelorhynchus macadamiae, assembly GCA_030620095.1. Taxonomy (NCBI): domain Eukaryota; kingdom Metazoa; phylum Arthropoda; class Insecta; order Coleoptera; family Curculionidae; genus Kuschelorhynchus; species Kuschelorhynchus macadamiae. The sequence continues at coordinate 7,064 of JAUTXW010002880.1, forward strand.
ATGGATTTCGAATACAAGTATAATTACAAAAAAATACCAAAATAAAACACAAAACTCCTTTAAACTCAGTACGCGATTTATTACACCTTCTTAATTTCTGTTAAAATAGCTACTAAAAGGTTTTCATTCCCCAGATGTTTTTTTATTATTTAAAGTTAATACCTATAGGTAATTTTTGACGCTTGGGAGAAGATTCGTTTACCATTTCTTGCTAAAACTAGCATCGGCACGGCTTTGAGGAAAGCGTGACCAATAACAAATTTTTAGCAATTTTGATTGGGGTGATAGGATAATATCTTAGGAGTCCTTTTTGCTCATAGTAGATATCCAGAGAGAAGGCTACCTTTCCTAGACCACGGATCATTTATCCAGCTCCATCCTAAGGCATTCCCCATAGATAGAGATAGAGATAGAAAAAAGAAATAAACGCCTTCATCTTCTTACCAACAAATAGAGGAAGCAACTGGCAAAAATATAAGTATTACCCATATAAATTCCACATAGTTCAAAATTTACACCCCGGTGATGCCGAGCGCCGAATGTTGTTTTGCCAGTGGTATTTACAACAAATTCATATTGATGAATCTTTTGGCAGACTCGTTATCAGGTCCGATGAATCTTATTTTTCAAGGGCGGGAATTTTCAATCCCCAGAATACAAGAAACTGGTCCGCAGAAAATCACCATTTAATATTTAGGAGGGCACAACAAGGACCCTTTGGGGTTGGTTATAATACATTATGATGCCCTTTATCTTCAACAAGACGGTGCGCCAAGCTACAACTCTGCGCTGTAAAGGGCATTTTAGACGATAACTGTCCTTCAAGGTGGATTGATACCCACAGATCTGTAAGATGACCCCCTCGATCTCTGGATCTTTCGATTTTATTTTTTTAATTAAATAAAAAAAATAAATTAAATAAAATATATAAAAAAATCAGTCTGTTGCGGATCATCGTGTGGCAATCGATTTAACTTTCCGAAATTTGCAAAGAAGGCCTATGATTTTTTTGAATCCTAGAATAACGAAAATGTACCAATTGGGCATACGGGAAAATAGCCGTTATTTTGAAAACTACCTTTGCTTTTTCAAAATTAGTTTTCTTTTTTGCTTTTCCGAACTTAAGTTTGGAGTAAAATTCAATAAATTTATTGTAATTAAGTTAAAACGCTGTAATGAATAATTAAGATCTTTTAAATTAAGTCTGAAAGTATTACATCTTTATTATAACAATCACATGAATTTTGTTTTTATTATATTTTAGCCATAGCACTAATTGGACACAAAAGAAAATTTCAGAAAATCTCGAATTTTGAGCTTGTTTTTTAGAATAACTGCCTTTTTGATAATTTATCAGATAGCTGGGATACGAGGGGTGCCTAAAAATGCAACATTTCCAAAACTGGCCTGTATCTCAAAAACCAAAATGGCTGTGAAAATTCTACTGACGTCATCTTTAATTTCACCAAAAAGCAACGAAACCATAACCTTCTATCTTTAAAAATAAGGGAGATACCCCGCAAAAATGCCGAAAATAGGATACCATGTACATGCTTATTTATTTCATAGCGTCCAAAGGTTTACACCCAGTTACACCTCATCACGATTTGTTGTTCAATGTGGAATTTTATAGGACTAATTACGATTTGAATAGCGCTATTTCCAGACTCTGCACACACATATTGTAATGATATTACTATGATAAGATAAATCCTCTAAAACTTTGTGGATAATTACCATTCGAAAAAAGAAATCAATCAAAGAAATAAAGATTACGCAAGTTCAAGTTTAGCGAACTGTCCAAAACCCAGTTATTTATTATTATTTTAAATTTAATTTGTCAAGCCGGCAAATGATTTCTGATCATTCTTGGCACTTGCCGTTTTTTGACTAAAACAAATTTTATTTCTTGCAGTTATTTATTTAAAAACTTTTAACACTTAAAAATTAACAAAAAAAAACAATCTAGTTAAAAACTAAGTACACAATTTGTTATTATGTATTAATGAGCGAAGTACGTTTCAAAATCATTAACTTAGACTAGAGTAGATATGCTTCTTCAAAGCGATTAGTATATTATTTTAAAATATATAGCCAATATAAACAATTAAACTGTTTTTAGTAGGCTATCAACTATTTTTTAAAATATAAGTACTCTATTTCTTTATCTTTGTCAAACATTACTTAACCTAATATTCGACAGTAACACATTTGGTTTTCAAATACTCATTTAAGGCTTCTTGTCCAAGGTCCTTTCCGAAACCGCTTTGCTTGAAACCACCGAAAGGGGCAGCTACATCAGTTTTGTTGTATGTGTTAATGAAAACTGTACCAGCCTCAATTTTTTCAGAAAACCTCAAAGCTTTGGATATGTCTTTCGTGAAGACTCCAGATGCTAAACCAAACTCGGTGGCATTTGCACGTTTAATGACCCCGTCGACATCTCTGTAAGAAACAAAATAACGTGTATTATCTTAGGCATATTTTTTAAAATTGTTTTATCTTGTTAAATTTTGATTTGATTTAAATTTCAACAAAATGCAAGCAGTATAATACTTTGTTGCTGGTAAAGCCAAGAAACAGCAACACAAGTCTGGCTATTACAATTTCACCTTTTTTAAGCAGACATAATCCCTAGCTTAATAATGGAACAAAATTTTCAAAGCGATATCTTTTTGCGTTATCAAAATATTCGACTTTAAATTTGCCGCTACCGTAAAATCCTCTTGACGTTATAGCTTGATTTACTATAAGTTATAGATATGTATATATTGTCACCTAGTATTTCTTCCTTGGTAAAAGGGAAGTACTGTAATCGTGAAAAAATCATCTACCGGGATTTTTCCAGATCTTTAAGTTTCAGGGTCTCAACATGTTTTCTCAATTCCGTCGGCCTGTCTGTTCACGGCATAGCTAAAAAACTACTTACCCTATTGACTTTAAATTTTGGTCAAAAATTAAGGGTCATATTAGGATGATTTGGTAACATTTTGGTAAAAATTCTATATGACAAAACAAAATGGCGAAATGTTAAAAATATTACTAAAAAACTACGTATCTAATTTATATCAAATTTTACACAAAAATCAAGTATTATATAGAAATCAACTGGTAAAATTTTGGTAAAAAATGGCGGCTTAATAAAATATTTACAAAGTCAGCCTGAAAAAACTTCTTAATAGACTGATTTCGAATTGTGCCATAACTATTTGTGGTATAGAGATGAACTAGTAAAACTGTGGTTCTATTCAAGATGGCGGCCAAATAAAGTATTTGTAATTGTGAAAAAAATCAATCTCTGAGGTTTTACATATTTCAGGTTTTAGCGTTCCTAGACGCCGAAAAATATTCCGTCGGTCCGTCTGTCGGTTTGTCTGTCAATTCACGGCATAGCTTAAAAACTATTCGTCAGACTGACTTCAAATTTTAGTCAAAAATTAAGGGTCATATGGGAATAACTTGGTAATATTTTGGTAAAAATCCATTATGGCAAAACAAAATGGCGGCCTAGTGAAACGTAAAAAAAAATATTTCTAAAAAACCAACTATCCAGTTTATCTCAAATTTTGCACGAAAATCAAGTATTATTGTAAAAATCAACTGGCAAAATTTTGGCACGAATACAAGACGGTGGAAAAAATGGCGGTTTAATAAAATGTTTAAAAATTCAGCCTGAAAAACCTACTTAATGGACTGATTTCAAATTGTGTGCACAAACTAATAACTAGATGGCGGAACAAAATGGCGGTGAAATAAAATATTTTATAATCGTGAAAAAATCACCCTGTCAGATTTTACATATTTTCAGGTTTTAGCGTCCTATCCTTCGATGCCAAAAAATATTTTTATCAATTCCGTCGGTCCGACTGTCTGTCTGTCCGTTCGCAGCTAAAAGCTACTCATCAGGGTGTATGGGTGTAAGAGTCATATGAGAATAACCTGGTAATATTTTGGTAAAAATCTTATATGCCGAAACAACATGGTAGCCTAGTGAAACGTTAAACAAATTATTACTAAAAAATCTAATTACTCATTTCCTCAAATTTTGCACAAAAATCAAGTGTTACATAGGAATAAACTGATATGAATATAAGATAGGGAAACAAAATGGCGGCCTAATAAAAAATAGGTCTCATTAGATTGGTTTCAAACTTTTTCAAACAAAATTACTTATTGAATTTATTTTAAATTATGCCCAAAAATCAAGTGTGGCATAGGTGGCAACTGGTAAAATATTGGTAGGAATTTACTATGTTGGAACAAAATGGCGCCCAATAAAAATATTTGAAAATATAGTATATAGGTGTTACAAAATGACTATGGACTGAACTAAATTGGGTCACACTTCACTATTCCTAATAAAAGGAAAGATTCATAACGAGGGAAGTAAATTTTAAAATAATTTTGTATATAAAATATGTAGGTATGCTTAGTTAAAGATGTTTTTAAACCTAATTTTATTCGGATCACCGGGCTGTGGCGTCACTTGTAGGTGCTCGAATGTTTATCCGAATGATCAATTCCTCAAAAAAATTATTTGCAAATCGACTATTCTACGCTGAATTGCAGAATCTTAAAAAATGCAAAATAAACCTATTTTCATCCGCGCAATTAACTGCTCTTGCTGATACATTTCAAGGGGTTTGGAAGTCACGGCAGAGGGCAGGTATAGTTTATTTAAAGTCAATTGGAACATACCACCGTTTGACAGCACGCCTTTGGCAAAGCCTTTTGTTTACAATCGACTGGTTGCATAATTGTTTCGTTGTTTTTTGCTGTTCCATTTGACTTTGTATAAACTATAGACAAGGTTACCTCCACAGTTGCTGCTGTCAACTGTTTCTCCTACAATTTGTAGGTTTTCTTATCGAATTATTTTGGCTAACGTGAGGCTGGTTTTTGTTAATTTTATCGCCTTATGTATATTTTTATGATTCTCTCCGTCACAGTCGACACAAAAACTTTGGTACAGCATACTGAAGTTAAGTTGTCATAAATACATGAAGGGTCTCGACGATACAAATTAGAAAATATTTATGACTGGAGTAAACGGGTACGGTCATAAATAACGTCCGCCGCACGAATCTGGGGCTATGAAAAGAATGAAAGTAACTATGGAAATGCTGCATTACTCATGGCGAAAACTCTAAATATCTAAAGAAACGGCATGTTTTTAACAATACTCCCCCTTCGTCGAGGCCCACGATCCGTTTGTTGCAATTAGACACCAGGGACTTCATTTGTGTTCGTTTCTTTATTTACAGAGTATCCCTGATACAGAATCTACAAGTTACAAGTATTGGATCAACTTCTGGTATCATGAAATTATGTTTGTCTATTTGTCTATCTTTCAATTTAGTGAAATGGATCGAAGCGGCGGAAATATTACATTTATTTTCGAAATAATCTGCTGGACAGAGCAAACGGCACAAACGTAGGTAAAACTTAGTGCAGAATATCTTTAAACAGAGAAAGATATGGTGATGCAGTTTTCAGCTATCTTTTGCCAATTGTATTGCATATTACCGATTTTAAGCGTAAAGCTTACCTAAGCTAAAAAGTTATTGGGTGTCAAACACGACTCTGCACATTTTCCAATATTTTATTTGCTCTGAGAAAGTACCAAAACGATTTGAAAGTTTTTTTCAAATTTTAGTATTGTTTGAAGTAAATTTTTTTTTTAAATATCTAGATTTTTTTCTTACATATTAAGCTGTAACTTTTTATTAGATCTCTGACGTACAATTTTCTTGTTGAAAAGTCCTTAAATCTTGCTTTTTTATAGTATGTATACAATATACAGGGTGTGCAAAAAATATTGAAAGTTTTAAAAATCTTTTCAATTTATATTTTTTAAATTCACCAAGAATTAAATTAATTTAGTAATTAGAATAAATCGTTTTATTAAATTTCTGGAACATATAAAAACCGCTTTTTAATATCTCATCTCGTTCTAAAAATATTCGAATTTAAATTTTACCTCATAATTCGCTTGTCCCGTTTGCTCTGTTCAGCAGTTTAGTATTCAGCTTACCCATTATTAAATCTGCTGACGATCATAATAGGCCCAAAAGATTCTTCCTTGGCAATATACATGTGGTCTTCTACATTGGTGAATACGGTTGGTTCAAAGAAATATCCAGGTCTGTTTACTCGTTTTCCTCCGTATTCTAGTTTCGCCCCTTCTTTTATACCTAAGCAGAAGTTGAATGTATTAAAAAACAGAACACTTCAAACAAGTAATAAAGATAGAGGATCAGCAATAGTTATGCAACTTTGGTTATTTAGTGAAATGTATTCGAAGAGTTAAAAAGATTATAACTAAATACATATAGTTTAAAGGGTTTGTAGTATCTTAAAGATACTACAAACCCTTTAAACTATATGTATTTAGTTATACATTGTTATCTGGAGATATATTAGCTTTCTTTATATAATTCAGAGCAACTAAGTTTAAAATCGAGATATATTGTACTATGAATATGTAATATACACCTTACCAATAGAGTATTTATTGGTTTGTAATCGTTTTAATACACGTATCTTTAAAAAAATACTATTAAATTATCAGACTAAAATTTATCTAAACATTTTAGGCGTCACTGGCTTAAAGAAACATGTCAATTTAATAAAAATGGAATGGATAAGAATTTTTAAAATAGCAGGAACATCGAGAAATGAACTAGTCAAAAAATAAAGCATCCGAAAATTAGGAGATTCATTAACATCAACTTACAGACATGATGAACAAGGAAAAGTACATATCTTATTTACTGTATAAACATGTATTAAATGAAACTCCTCTTACCTATATGTACATATTCCAATAACTTATTTAAATGGGCTAGGTGATTCTGAGGTCCATGTGAGGTAGATTTGTTGAGAGGATCGCCAATGGCTATTTTTTTCGTTTCTGCAACTACTCGCCTAATGAATTCGTCATGGATACCATCTTCTACGAAAAGTCTACCCGCAGCAATACAGTTCTCTCCTTTGTTGAAGAATACCGATTGCATGCCCTATAGGATTTCATTTGATTACTCACAAAAATACAAAAATTCCATTCCCTCTTAGGAGGAAAGTAAAACAGTGTTTAAAATGTAATGTAAATGTATAAGTATTTATTAAAAGATTCACTTACCAGTCTGACAGCCTTATCTAAATCACAATCGTTGAATATAACTAGTGGGGATTTGCCTCCCAATTCAAGAGATACTTTCTTTAAGTTCGATTCCGCACAGCTCTTCATTATGACCTGCCCTACCTCGGTACTTCCAGTAAAACCTAACTTTCGTACAAGTGGATGATGTGCCAAAGCATTTCCGGCTTCTGAACCTAAAAATGAAAATGTATTTATTTGTTTTTCAGTGAATCCAGTATACACGGTGACTCATAAGAAAGTTCCGAAATGTAACTGAAAAATTCTAGATCAAAGAATTGGTTAAAAAAACTAAAAAAGATTATTACAAACTTAAAATAAATAACTGTGATAATAAAACTAAGAAAATCTGGAAAACAGTTAATAGTGCTTGAGGTAGATCAGTGGATAGAACTGAAATCTAAGCATAAAAATCCAAAACAATATTTTATCGGTAGTTAATTTGGTGGCCACCGAGTTTGCCAGGTATTTTTCCACGGTAGCTGAGAACTAAAGTAAAAATAAGTTGGTCGCTATCATAAATGATCTTAAGAATAAGAAATCTAGTGGCATCTATGGATATCCCCATTTATCTTTATAAAGATTGCTATAAATTTGTTAGACCAACTTCTATTCTTAATAAATTTTTCTCTTGAAAGTGGAAATTTTCCAGTATCATTAAAAACTTCAATAGTTAATTCGGTATTTAAAAAGGGTGATAAGAGTGATATTGAAAATTTCAGAGCAGTTTCTGTTATAGGCGTTTTTTCGAAATTAATAGAAAAACTAATTTATAATAAAATGAGCAATTCGATAAACTAAAATTGTAATGTTTATAGATCAAATAGTGTGAACCTTAACCTGGGGGTTCTACAGGGTTCTATTTTAGAGCCATTGTTATTATTTGCCCATATTAATGATTAACCTGTTTTAGGGGTGACAATAAGATAGTTACTTTGTACGCGGGTGACACATCCATAACAGTATCGGCTAATACAGTCCATGTATTTTAAGTCCAATAGTTCAAATTGCCTCTTTAAATAACAACTATAATTATATAACAAGAAAAAACCTTATCCTCACAATTCCGAAACACAGAACTACCAACTACAATTTGTAGTTTAGTGACAGCATTTACTATGTATATGTATCGTAACAGTCCTTATCTTGTTGTTTATTATTTTTGGTGTCTTTTTTTTTATAATTGGACAGCAGTTACTATGAATATCATGTACGTAGCAATATTTTTATTTATTTTATTTTATTTTTATCTTTATGTTTTATCTCAATATATTATTATTTTATACACTACTGTTGTACTAAGTCTGAATTTTGAAATATTCAATAATTTTATATAAACATAATCCCTCAAACGCTTTATTTTTAAAATATCGAGTGTTAAAAAATCATATTTATTATTATCATATTATTTTCTAATTGCACGCCTCTTGTACTTTTTTGATCTGACGAGCCGATTTTGAGAGAGAAATTAAAACGTTATTGCACGCCCCGGGTATTATTATGGGAATCTTCTAACTTGCTCAAAACGCAAAAACTTTATCTGAACTTTTAATTTTATTTTCCTTAGATGCATACATACTATGTTACTTCTTAAGAGTTTAAATTCTACTATATAATTTTTTCGAAAACTGGATCCTATTGGTCAAATATTTTTTGAATATTTGTGGCGGAAAATTTTTGCGTAATTTTGTAACTTTTGGGCCTCCGAAAAAAAGTTAAAAATATTCGGCAATATCTGAGTAATATCTTCGTCGTATAATATGGAAAACCCCAGTAGAATATTTTTATAAATAAATCTATAATGGCAATCTCAAAAAGGAAGAGTTAAGCATGTCTGCTCGGGTTCCACACAGTTTGTTCCCAGCAGCAAATTTTAGTGATGTTGGTCAACACATGTCACATAGATAAGCCAAAAGTTTAGAAGTATATCTCACCGCAAACATGCAATATGGACCAATCTTGTACAGGGATACTTAATTAGCTAGTATTCCTGTGTCCCGTCAGAAGCAATCAATTTTTTTAAATTGCCTTTTGTTTAGATTGTCGAGCTTAAAAAGCTAAAATTAGTCAAACATAAAGCTCCTAGACTGCCTAATTGCCAATACTGCCTCTAACGGATTGGCAGGTAGAGAAAGTCTTAAACTTTCCTATTCTCAAAACAAATGATTTAGATTCATTATCAGTAATACTTTCTATTGACACTGGAAAATGTAGAAAAATATTATTTTCTTATAAAAATACCTTTAAGTGTTAAGGCCCTTACGAAAAACCCAATGTAATGTATCGAATCATTTTCAAAATATTAAAGAAAAACTACTCTAATATATCTTTTTATAATTTTGAGCGTAGAAGTAATTTTTAAATTATCAACACTTATTTATGTATTACCTTGTGTTCATTATACAAATAAAATGAGCTGCTACTTTGTGTACTACCCACGTTAATTTTTAATACAATCAATCTGTCATTTGATATAAAAAAATATGGAGGCAGACTTTTAATATTTTTTTACGGTGGTCTGGTTGGAAAGGAAAAATCCCAATTTGGCGTGTTTCCAACACGTCGCCATGCAACAGGTTTTATTTTACGCCGAACCCTGTACTTAGTTTCTAAAAAAAACGTTTTGAACTTTCAGTCGCTGTAATCAAAGACTGGCAGAGAAAATGTAAACAACATTTTTGTTTTTAAAGAGTTCCGTCTAAGACGGAAGGTCGAGCATTCCAATTCCTGTTCTTACACTTTTTTTCCCACTGTCTTACTTCCTGTTTTATGTTTAACAATTTTTCAGTGTCTATTATTATTCCGCCGTCTTCGTCATTAATATAACAGGAATTGTTAAAATAGACAGAGTGATTTAAATGATCGTCATTGTGGTACTATCTTAAAATCTTAAGGAAGTTCTACACACTCTTTGAGGTATCAAAATACTTAGTAAACTCGGTAAGTTATATAAATACATAGACAGTTTTTTCCATTCATTCATCTATTCGTCCTTCAGAAGACTGAACATTTTTGGCAGAAAAATCAAGGTATAGATAACTAAACAGTGACTAAAATTTTTAACGTACCTTTACCAGGAACAACATTTATCACGCCTGGAGGTATTCCAGCCTTAACAGAGAGCTCAGCGAACTTAAGAGCTGTCAAAGGTGAAACCTGAGCTGGTTTTATTACAACAGTATTGCCCGCTGCCAAGCAAGCCGCCATTTTCCAAGATAACATCATAAGGGGGTAGTTCCAGGGAGTCACCAAACCGCACACTCTTAAAAAAAAAGATAAAGATAAATTAACATTTATACACTCATTAAAATATAAACATCTGGGACGACCTAAGGAGTAAAGTATACGTGTTTCTCTAGTTTTTGAAATATTTTATAAAAACGGTTATTTGGAAATAATTAGAGGTTTTAAATTCGATTTGACTTCAGGCCACCTGTAGTAAATATCCCTGGGGAACAAATTTCAACTTTTTGTTTGTTTGTCGAACAAAACCTATTTTTTGGGATTCAATATAAATATTACCTATTAAAGAATTTAGTTGACTCACAAAAAAATGTGAATTATTTGTTACAAAATTTTAATTTATTTGATTCAACAAAAGCAATTAAATAGCAGATGTTTATCATTGAATCTAAAGTTTAGACACTTATTTTGCGCTTCTTAGCCTGCCCTTTGAAAGCAGTCTGTGGGACATCTCTGGTAACAGTCCAGTAGTAGTCGGCTAACATCTCACAGCTCCATTTTCCCTAATATCTTCTTTCTTTCTTTCTATCTTTGAATTATCCTGGTGCTTACTGTGCTCGTCACTACAATTTTCCGGAAAGTAATTCAGATGAGAATCCAGGAAATGAATTTTCAACGACATATTGCACCCTAGGTTTTGGTAACCCAAAAGAAGTTTGGCAATTGGGTCTTTAAAGTTTTCTGTTTTTGTTTCCCAAAAAAATTTTTGCAACTATTTTAAAGGCATTCCAAGCGTCTTTTTTCCTTGCTTTCAAGTATGGAATTGAATTGCGATCTCCGAAAGGTTTCTTAATCTGGGGATCCACAAATATTCCCCCTTTAATTTTCGCGTCACTGAGTATAAGGAACTTTTCTTTTAAATAACTAAAAGCACGGCCTTCTTTATCCATGGCCTTCACAAAGTTTTCCATAAGTCCCAATTCTATATGAAGTAGCGGTAGTAAAATCTTTTCAGGGGGAACTAATGGCGCGCTGGTTACATTTTTCTATCCTGGCTCAAAAGACTCTCCTCTCGGTGGCTCAATTTTCTTTCTGTAGTAATCCGATCGTGCTTGACTGTCCCGTTTGCAGAGGAACCAGCAGTATTTGGTATAACCTAGCTGCATTCTGAGCAAAATCTCCACAATTTTTAAATCCCCACAAATTTGCCATTTATATCTTGTATATTGTATGGTCTCCAGTAACAATTTCAATTGCTATACGTTTCTTTCATGTGAACTGCATGACCAATTGGGGCTGAAGGCAACTTGTTTCCATTATGGAGCAACACAGCTTTAAGACTTACTTTTGAAGAATCAATGAAAAGTCTCCAATCTTTTGGATCATAGTTTAGAGTTAAAGCTGCCATTAATCAACATAAACAGTGGTGTAGAGAGGCAAGTCTTAAATGGCATGTCCAACTCGCCCACTGTAGCTGATTGAGTTAAAAGTCGGGCAAACCCGAGAGTGTCAACTGAGTCACATACTCGGTCGACCTACTGGGTCCAGCATTTTGAAAAATTGAAAAATTAAAAATCACTTATTAGTTATATATTTGCATGTTCTGCAGAATAAGATTCTTTAATTTACTTAAGACTAGTAATTCCTTAGACGAGTGAATAATTCATAACTTGGTACTAAATTAGAATTAATAGAACGGAGTTTGAATTTGTGACATAACCTAATTATTTCCGAGTAGGTAATTTCAAAAAAAAAATGAGACTAGTGGATCGATGATATTTATATATTACTATTTTGTTACAGTGCTGTTTTGTAATGTGCATTATTACCTATAAAACTTTTTTGTAGTGAGTGAAATCAAAAATAGGAGCAACTTGCCTGTTTACGGTTTTTTCTAGACGATGGATGCTTTTAATCGTTGAACGTTGGTAGTCATCAATAACTGATAATCTCTTATGGCAAACCTTCATCGTCCCCTTTTTTTTTTGAAGGAAGAATATTTAGCCTGCTTTTGAATCCAAAAAAGTAGATTGCAACGTGGTTGCAACATTTGAAAGTATTTGACTTATCGTTTGGCTTCGGATTTAATAATTTCGAAAAAATATATGAAACTAAAAACGAAAAACTTACCCAATTGGTTCCCTCTTCGTGAAACTTAAATTCCTGTTCGGCCTGGCATGAGATACGGGAATTGTAGATCCCTGTATTTTATCCGTCCAGCCAGCAAAATATCTCCACGTTTCTATACTCATACCAATATGAGTTTTCAGAGCAAGGGTATAAACCGCGCCCGAGTCTATGCTTTCTATCACAGCTAACTCCTCTTTGTTTTGTTGCATAAGGTCTGCTAATCTGAAATACGTTTTCTCTATGTTAAAAATTCAAGAATATCTACTAGAAACTCTACTAGGATATCTCCAGCTCAGAAAAAAAGCCGGCAACGTCTCTTTTAGCCAACCAGTTGCTTGACTCGAGTTAAGCAGTATTTAATAATGATAGTTGTATTTCTTTTTAAGTGGCATTAATGTTTGATTACCTGAATAACATCTGTCCTCTATCTCGTGCACTAATTTTACTCCACTCTCCTTCTTCAAATGCCTTTTTAGCGGCCTGTACAGCCTTGTCAACGTCGTTTACTGAAGCGCATTGGACGTCACAGATTTTCTGTTCTGTTGCAGGATTGACAGTAGGTAAAGTATTTTTATTTTCAGCGTCTATAAATTCCCCATTTATGAATAGTTGACATGGGAATTTTATTTTGCGTTTATTTATGTCTAATTCTATAGCCCTGAAACAAAAAGAAAACCATTTTATAATACTAAAGAGTGCCAAAAAGGTGTTGAAAAACTTAAGGTATTAAATGTTCATATACCTTATTTGCTTACCTATATTCGATATTCATATTTCCTCCTGCTCCTCTAGTCTTCAGAACTACATTTAATATAAATTCGGAGAATATTGGCGATAGAAAAACATCTTCGTTTTCTAAATCAGTCTTAAATACATCTTTGACTTCTTCTACAAGTCTGAAAAATCAATTAAAAATATTTTATTATTGGAAGAAAATTAATAACAATAGTCCTAGGTTCTAGATTGTTGCGTTCTATTTAGTTATTTAGGTCCATAAATAAAATTTAAAATACACCTCTCATTGTCATTATTACGAAAATTAATCAAAAATTTCGGGATTAAAAATTTAGTCTTGGTGTATATAGGCATAAGAAGTCTGTAAATAACACTGTTAAAAAAGTTGTAAGACGAAACTTATAATTTTGAATTTGCTAAAGAAATTTTAAGATACCACAACTAGGACACGACATAGAACTATACCTAGAAATGCTGAGAAGTCTGTTATTTTCCACGGGAAATGTGAGTGGATACTGCTAGCTCAGAAACAGAGCCGCCATGGTCAAAACAACTTTGGGCCCTTTTTGAACTTCTGAATACTAAAAAAAGATTTTGGATGTATTACAATATGTTTAGTAGTAGTATTTTATCCATGATTCTGTATAGCGCCTGTGTTTTACCCCTCTTGCCGGTACATCACGCTGACCCTGCTAAGAAATCATCTCTACACTAAGAATAAACTCGTAGTTTCTACAATATGAAAATATGTGACACTTTAACTTGTAAAGGCCAAAAGGTGAGACAGTATCACGTTTACTGTTTCATCAGGTAATCTATTTTAGCGTAAGAAAAAACTCCTTCCATAAGAATACGCTGTTGTGGGCTTGGAATGTATGTTCATAGGCAGGATGTATAAGGACACCCAATGGGGCCTAGGCGCTTAGAGCCAGCTCTAATGAGTTATACTCTCCTTACTATACAGGATACAGAATAGACCATACATACTTCCGTTAATATATATTTCTTTAACAATATAATACATTCTATTTTTTTACGAATATTTCAACCAATTACTTAGTTCACATTTTTAAATTTACACCTAGAAAAGAATCTACAAACTATTAGAAACTCACCTTTATCTTTCATTACATTGCGGCCACAATGATGAAATTTTTTTTCTTTTGTTGGAGGGAACAGTAGAACAGAAATATCTTTTACTCTTACATTTTTCTAGAAGTGATTTGTTTCTATTCTACAAACCTGTATGTAAGACTTCTTATGTACTTTTATTGCAATAGCGTTTTTAAGGCAGATCTTCAGTTATAACTTAACCATATTATATTAGAAGAAAATTTCAAAGTCCTTATAGTTATTCGATTGGTTTTTTGCATTAATGACCATCTGTTACAATTTTCTTGGAAATTTAGATACATTTTGCAAAAGCCATTCTGTTTTTATTACTATATTAGTCATGACAAGTTGTTCTCAAGATTTATTTTTGGATAAATTGATAGTATAGTTAATATCAAAAAACACAATCTAACTTTTTTATTGTTGATATCTTGTTTAGCCAACTTTCTTGTTACTATCTAGTTGATCAATCGATTAACTGTTTTATTTTTTATAAAGTTTTTTCTACGTTAAGCAGTAAGCACGTTTTACGGAATATTCCAAATAAAAAATTGAAGACAAAAAAAAGCAATCATAAGATTTTTGTAGTAATAAAATTTCATTACCTTACTACGTCCATTGAACCAGCTCCTGATGCAAAGAAATCAGTGTCATCCTCGATATCTACGCTGAGAATTGATTCCCAAATGTCTCTAACTTCCTCTATTTGCGCTTTTTCTTCTGGGGTATATTCTATTTGAACTTGTTTACTTTGTTGGTCCAAAATAGCTGCGTTTTTCATCCTACCTAAATTAAATATAAAAAATAAAACAAATTTAAAAATTTCGAATATAATTGAATCATAGATGATATTATAATCGAAGACCAACTAAGAAAACTACAACGTTTAAGTCTAAAATAGTTTTTAGAGATTAAAATTGCTTAAAAATGAACAACTTCATATATTTTATATATTATTTTATAAATCCGTCTTTCATCTGAGAAAAAATCAACCCTAAAAGAATATTAGTTATTGTAGCATACCTTATGTATTTTTATAGATCTGTCTTTTATCAGGAAAAAATATCAACCCTAAAACATTTTTATTCATTGTGGCATACCTGCTATTTTCACTCTTTTGACGTTAACGAATTCCCCATCTGATCCTGGAAAAAGTAGTCCACCATCATGGATTATTCCTGGGATGGTACCTTTAATTTCCACCTACAAACAATAATTTGTAAAGTAAATATTTGGTTGATCATCATTAAACATTAGTAAATGTAAAAATATACTTACCTCCCTGCCTACTGGGACCGACCCTTTCCACAAACTAGAACCAAATAGAAGTGCCTCTTGGAACTGTTCATTTCCTCGAATCCTTATCTGACAACTCGCTCCAGGAACTGAATCCATACCTCTGATAAAATTATGCAATTCTAGGCCGCTTTTTGCAAAGTCGATCTGAAATGAAAGGTGAATTGTTACAACTTCAATGTTAATGTTCAGGATCTACCTCTTCAAATATTAGAAACGACGAGGCAATGGTTTTATCTACTGCAAAGGCAGATAATACTTCGTATAAAAGATCCATCTAATGTTAAATAAAACTCCTAAATGAATTCAATGAGAGTCTAGTGATGATAGTATGCAGCATTCTCGTAGAGTATTTTTTATGATCTAAGAAAGTGACTTGGCTATATTTCCTCTAATATACCTAAATCACAAGAATAATTCGATTACATAATGGCAAGATACCGTGCAGAGTTGCACTATAATTGATTTTATAATTACTAGGTTCAAAATTTAATTGTTACAAGAAAGTTGAATTTTATTGATATATGTAAATAATACCTAATATAGTACTTACACGAATATATTAAACTAGTATACAGTGTTATTGTTATCTAGTTCAATTTCGCTATCGCTACCATCGCTATTAATAAGAAGTTTTTTTTATTGGGTCTGAACTATGTATATTTACAAGGTTGTCCCAAACATATTGCTTTGGAAAATTTTAACTTTTTAAAAATCTGAATTAGTATTGACTGCTAAAAATAGATATCTGGTATCCAGCCTTCTTTGACCCTGCATATAAAATAGTAATTCTTTTACCTTTATTTGACGGGGCCTTAGTGTAGCATTTTTTGGATGTATCAATCCATCGTTACCCAGTAAACCATGTCTCATTCATGCAGATTATATCGTTCGACTTTCCGACTTAGATGTATTTATTTTTTTCAAGATATTCGATTATGAATGTCATGAATTGCTGTAAGCGCTGTGCCTTTTGTCTATTTTTTTTGTATATAGACGACATAGAGTACGCCACAAAGTTGTAGCTGAACAATTGATGTCGCAACTATCTTCTGACAGCCTCCGTGAAATTAACGATGACGTAGGAACTTTTTATTCTACATACATTTCATAATAGGCTCTTTCGAACTATTTACAATTTTCAGACTGTACTTTCAGGGATGCTTGTTAAAACTGACCTCGCCATTAATGGAATATACTTTGTGTGGCCTCGCTCCACTAACTTTAAATAAATAAACACTTTTAACCTTTTTCATTTTTGCCTCCACGACTGAGACAGAAAGGGCTGCGGACATTTTAAGACACTGCTGAACTTTATATTACATACTTCATACACACACACACACACACACACACACACACACACACACACACACACACACCTACACACTTCTCTATAAGACTCGAGATAAAATGAAAATGACTTCTTAAAGTTTTATATTAAACGTGATGTCCCCAATAAAATGTGATACTTAAAGGGAGATATAATATCTTTCTACCTGGTTCACAATAGACTAGACAAAAGCCGTTAAACCGTAAAATCCAATACGACCCTGCTACGACCAGGTAATTACGAAGAGCCTAAGGGTTATTTAATGTTTTTGTTCCATCTGATTATGACAGTGGCCAAATCGCTTTCTTAGGTTGAAAAAATATTATACCTTCGAAATGAATTACGCATACAAATATAATGAAAATTTAAACATAACATAGCCTAATCCTCAAGCACTATACCTAGTTAAGCTAAAGTAACTAGTGTCCTAGTTACTTTAGCTTAACCCGATCTTATGCTGCATGTCACACACGAACTATATTACTATATTGTTATTAACTAAGTATATTTTCTCGTCTATTTAATTATATAATTTTAATTTTTGATAAAAGTCTATGGTAAGAAGTGGAGTGCAAGTTAATGCAAAATGGAAGAAAGTCGTTCTCCCCAATAATTAATGCATTTTTTTTCATTTATTAAAATGTATATTATGCATTTCGGTAGGTTATCCTATTATCATCAGATACCCCTAACGTCATACATATATAAAATTAAGTAGAGACAAAAACAAAACACGACCTTTACATTTAACAATAATGCTGGATACAGACTTTCTTCCTTTTTTTATTATTATAATTTCGATATTCATTTTCAGGAATTTCAGTTTCTTAACATATATTTGAATTCAATTTTGAATGCATAACCAAAATGGGTTCTAATATCTTGCAAAATAAGGTATTTAGGTTAAAATATGTTTTATCAGTATTATAGTATTTAACAGTTTTAGTAGCATTTTATTTCTCAGTTTAGACTTTATTTCCAAAATTTTATTGTGTTTCTCCCTGAAAAACTTCATTCCGCTGCCTATGTTTCAATTCTATGTCACTGATTTTGTCCTTTGAGAGAACATGTAAATAAAGGTCAGAAAATATAGCTCTTATAAGATCTAAAATATGAGACAAAAATTACTTTTGAGCTGATATTTCTCACTTGCGAAAATACATTTAAATGAGAAGGCATTCGTTTTATAAGTTCTAATGCATTTGTATGAAGACAGCCACGAGCTAAGATGTAAAACTAGATAATAGCTGACTAGTTTAGTGGGAATTAAAAATAACAACTATAGGATAACGAAAATCGCCCGAAATTGTAATTTTGGCAAAAAATCGCCCAGTCTGCTCGCCCTCTTGGAAATTCAGCGCCTAATCTCGCTGCGCACGAGCTAATATGTCGATTAAACGGCGACACGGACGATTAAAAGTGGTGGATTTATTGTATATCTGATGTACCGTCTCGCGTCTATGAGAAGTATAATCGATCTATGTCTATAGCTTACCTTTTGGAGTTCTGGTTTGTTTAACATAGGGTCGTACGTGGCTCCTTTCTCGCTTTGTAGTACTTTGGGAGCAGTACCGTTAGCAACCATATCTACAGATCTAGCTACAGCAGATATACCAACAGGATACAAAAATCTGTAAATTGCATATAATAATAAAAGCGATCCCTAGAAAAACATATTTATCACTGCATCCATTAATTTTACCTTTTATATAAAGTATCTACAGTATCATCTTCTAGCACTTCACATTCTTCTTGTAATAAAATTGGTCCAGTATCCAATCCATCATCAGCCCAGAAGATAGAGAGGCCAGCTTTTTTGTCACCGCATATCAAGGTCCTAAGAGGATAGAGAAAATGCATTTAGAAGTTGTCAAACAGTTTATTATTTAAAATTTAAAAGCGAAATTATGATTTAACGTTTTCTGATAAAAGTGTTAAAATGGTAGTGACGTTATCTAATGCAAAATGCTTGTATCATATTCATAATAATTAATAGCTACGTGTCCAAATTGGGATCTTGACAATTTGGCGAGCGACATATTATATTATTAATACACTATATGGGCTCTATAGGGAAGTACTGGAATCATACAAATTTACGAAACACGCTTTAGAGTTCCTAGATTATGAAAAACATATTTTTGAAAAAAAAAATGTCTGTACAGATCTAGTTGAAATTTAACTTTCGTCTAATGTGCTTAGTCCAATCTTTTGGCTTATATTTGTTATTAAACGGTAAGGTTACACCTATCGATTATTACTTGATTTTTTGTATACTTTTTTTTATAAATATCTAAAAATTGTATTCATGCCGCCATTTTTAAATATATAGTTGTAAGAAAGGCAGAGAACGTATAGGATCAAAAGGCTAATCAAAATTCTAAAAAATCAATTAAAACCACGAATAAATCTTATGGAAAAGTAGTTTGGATCAAATCTCTTGAAATTTTTCGGTGTTATAGTTTGCAACCGTCTGAACCAAAGTTACCAATGTCGCAACAAGCGGTTTTCGTTTGGATATTATAACAGATATTGAAGTGAATTTTAACCAAAACAAGAAGTGACGTTAGTTATCTTTAGATATATACAAAGCCTTTGATAGTGTTGATCAGGAGATTATGCTACAAATTTTATTTAACATTGGAATTAGAGAAAAAATTTATAGTTGGTTTAAAAATTGTTTTAGTAACAGAAAGCAGTATGTTAAAACGGGAAACAATAAAAGTTACCAATTATTAGTAGTGGAGTCCCTCAAGGATAAGTTTTGGAGCATATTCTTGTTTTAATATACCGTGCGTGTCTAAAATCAGGACTCCCCCCTTTAACTTTGGAATCGTTTGGTATATTTCTATAAAAATTCGAGGACTTTAGTGAGACAACATAAACCAAATTTTAGGCAAGAAATGGCAGATAAAAATTTCAACTGATAGCTAGGCGCTGTTTTGAAGAAAAAAAAATAGGAAAGTAACACCTTATTTAAAAGATCTTGTGTTTGAAGTTGCTATCATTTTCCCAAATAAAATGGCTCGCGAGTTTTAATTTATTTATTTAGCCCAATAATGATTGGCTGGGGAATAAAATAAAAAACTTTTAATTTTTTGCACAGTGCGCGTGCAATGTCAACAACAATCAATGTTGTTGGTAATGTCCCTTTTCACTTACGAATCGATCTCTATATTTCCATGAAATATGAACCATTGTACTAAAGCAACCAAATTTTTCAAGCAAAATCATTTTGCATTTCACTGAAATGGTATTAAGTACAAAGTAGGCTTTGTTGCCAAGGCAACGATGGCGTATTTATTTATTTTTGTTTTGATTTACCTAATGTTGGTTATTGATTTAATCGTCGTACTGTTGTGTACCGTGTTGTGAATGAATTTCTTGAAAATGTTTCATACTTTGCAGAAAAAAGTACAAGCATTTGTATTTTTTGGCGAAGCACAATACAGTTAACATGCTGCTGAGCGCATTTTTAATAAAGGCTTTCCTGATTGTCCAATTACCAAGAACTTAAAGAGGTTCAAAAATTTCAAACCACTAGAAGTATCCTTGATGCAAATAGAACAGGAAGGATCCCACTTCCAGAAAATACAAAATTCAGTAGCTAGTAGCAGAAGAGTGCGAAGTTAGTTCTAAAATTGTCCAAAGAGTGTTGAAAAGTAATAAATTTCATCCCTATTAAACTTTAGATGTTACATGAATTAACCGAGGATGATCTGGACCGTAGAATAGAATTCTGTGAAATAATATCTGAACGGTTGAACGAGGACCCGCGTTATTATAGAATCATTTGTTTTAGACGAGTTGAGAATGATGTGAATACTCATGTTTATCGAGAAGGCAACACTCAGTTTCCTCAAAAACCCAACATCTTGGCAGCTATTTTGGGAAACCACATAATAGATCCATTGTTTATTGAAGGAAATTTAACTGGAGCGTTATATCTTTAGATGCTTGAAAATGCCATAGAAAATTTGATTTTAGGGTGTGTCACACTATCCTGGACGTTGGATTGGTCGTCTTGACTCAATCGAATGGCCCGTTCGTTCGTCAGATTTGACCCCTGTGGAGTTTTTTGTGCGGATATTAAATCGAAGGTATACTTTTCACAGACAGCCTCATTAAATGATTTACGCCAGAGCATAATACACGTATGTGCATCAATTACACGTGAAATATTCCACAACGTTCGAGACGAATTTCATGATGTACTGTACATGTGCCAAGAAGTAAATGGCAAACATTTTCAGCACTGAATTGAGTCCTAGTTACTAGTATTTTTTGGTTCTGTTATGTTTTTTTTTAAATTTTTATTTTATTATTGTTGCGTTTCATAAGATGTGTTAATTAAAATTACAAGATCAATAAAAAAGCATTTTATATGAGTTTGCATTTTTAGTAATAACAAGTAATAATAATTTAATTGGTGCCAATTAAGCCGAAATAATTAAATGTTGGAATGTAATTTCCATATCGCGCTGTTTGGGAAAATGAGAGCGACTTCAAACTTTGAGGATGAAATACAGGTGAAAAGACCTTTTAAATAAGGTATTCCTCAACCCCCTTTTCTATTTCATTTTTTTTTTAAATGGCGCCTAGTAGTCAGTTTGACATTTTGATCTGTCATTTCTTGCTTAAAATTTGGTTTATATTGTCTTACTAAAGTCCCCACATTTTTTTTTAAATATACCAAACGATTCAAAAGTTAAGGGGAAAGGGGTCCTGACTTTAGACACGCACCGTATATTAATTCTATTTGTAAATTAAAAGGAAAAGGTAGAGTGTAGAGTAAAACTCTTTGCTGAGATGAAAACATATTTTGGTCATACTTTTTCTAAAACTCAAACTGATGTTTAGAATAATGTAAATATACTTATGTCTTGGCTGAAATTACATAAACTGACTTTAAATTTTGATAAATCTTCAGTTATGCATATAAATATATGTTATAAATCCAATATCATTGGATAAAAAGGAATTAAATTCTCTAAATCAATGAAATTTTTAGTAAACATTTAAAATTTTAAATTTATTGATAAGTTAGGTATTTTCATTTTTTAGTAGTCGATCTTAAATGGTTCTTGACCTTAAATAAGTAAAATTAGAAAGTAAGGTATTAAAACAATGAATTTTTTGACAATCATATCTTGCAATAGTTTATACAATATATAAACTAGTGCGGACTTGCGGTCGATTATGTCTTAGTAAATTTAATAATTAATGGATTTTTTCTCTTAATCCTATATAAACTGCAGCCTAATCAGTAACTGAGTTAGTTAGCAAGAAGTTGGAGCAAAGGAATAATGATGATGGGTAATTGTTTTCAGGTTTCCCTTATGGTGGTATAGATGTACTGCATTAGGTTGTCGATAAATATTTATATCAGCACTTACCAGTTAATGGAACTAGCCCCTCTATGTCGTGGTAACAAAGATGGATGATAACAAATACTTTTAAGTCTAAAAAGAAAGCGAAAAAATTAATATTATCACAATTTACGTCAAAGGAATTTTACAAAAATTGATTAGATTCAATTGAAATATGTAATAGATTTGATAGTAAGGTTGTAATTGTTATGTAAACGATATTACAATTGAAATTGTTACAGATGAAAAAAATATTAGTTAATTCAGTTTAGTTTCTTATGAAATGTTTTAAAAAGAATAAAACTTACCTTGGGTAATTTATGACATCCATGGGAATAAACTGCGAACAATAAGGAAGAACATTCAAATCGGCATTTACGCTCCTATATTTCTCTAAAATGTCTGGAAGTGGAACCCCTTTATTTCTCCAAGCCTTGATTTTGAAACAGGGAATGTCATTTTCGTGTGCGGATTTGGCTGAAATAAGAACATGACTGACATCATTTATGAAACACAATCATGACAATTAATTATGAAAAATCTAGAACTCAGACATCCTTAATAGATCTGTATTTAAATATAACGGATATGCAATGTGCGACCTTAATTATAAATACGATAAAAAAACAATGTTAATATAAAATTTAACAGCTGAAACTGAAAAATTAATTGCTTGATCATGCATGGTTAAAGATTCATCACGAATATTATTTAAAATATCACTGAATTAGAAATATTTTTTTTACAAAACAATTAATTTAGAATTTGCAAGGCCGAAAATAAGACGACAATATATTGGGGGTTACCTAAATTAGATTGTAAAGTAATTTAATAATAAAAACCATTGTCCCCACTCAATATTTGATACGTTAAATCTTATAAATGTTTTTTTTACTAAAAATGCTGGAGATGTCTTAATTTAAAAGACGGATACCATCAAATCAAGTTTTACACTAAATATTCAGAATGTTATTATTAGTTAGTTAGTTATTAAAAACAAAATCATGGTTCTTGGGATTACTTAACCGTATCAAAATGGAATCATTTTTCAATGTAGGAAGTGATTCTATTTTGACCTAGTATAATCGCAAAAACCATGAATTTTTAATTGACCACAGCCGGGAAAGCTTCCGTTCGATTTTGTCAAAAACGTTTAAGACTCACCTAGAGGATCTTCTCTCTTTCCTTTGTCAGGAACTGTAAATACTCCTGCAATTTTGTGACCATGACTCATGAGTCTTTCCATAACATCCACAGCGAAAGCACTTTGTCCTATAATGGCCACCTTAAGAGATGTATGATTGTCGACATTATTTTGCTGCAAAACAATTTTCAATCAACAAATGAAGGATTTAACAATAGAAAATGGTTGATTATCATCATCAATATTATTAGTAATAATGTTATAAGCAGCTAAATGTAATTTTACTTAGTTCGCTACATAGCGACTTTACATTGCTATTTATGATTTATATTTCGAAATATGTAAAATTGTTTTTATTTTAATTTGTTAAACCCCAAACATCTAAATAAAGTACTTAAACAAATCTATTGATTATCTTAAATTTTTCTTTAAGAAAGCCCAACACTAAACAAAAATGTTAATAAAAGGTGACCTCCATTCTAAACATCTCTTTATGTTATTTAGATATTTTGTTTTCGAAATATTTGGAATTAAAATTTGTTTCACAAAGATATGTGTGTCCATAAAATTATACCTTTCGCTTAAATATCTAAAATTAAAAAAGTAGCAGGTATTTTCTTTGCAACTAAATATATATGGGAAATATTAAGTAAAAGAAAAACCGAATAGAGCATGTTATATAAAATAAGTTTAGAACTTCTCATAGAATCCAAAAATTTAATAAAAACCATACCATCCAGTTTACAACAACCAAGAGAATCGATCTTTTATACTATATAATTTTTATTCGATACTCAATTGTTTCGTTAAAAAATAAAAATCCACAAAACTTTCATATTTAATATTTTCTTCCATCTTAATAAAAGAAGAAAGGACTGTTCACTTTTATTTGGATATACCTGTGCATACATTATTTTTTATTCTGTTTTTTACTTTTTATTATAAATATAATTGCTAATATTTTTTTAACCTATAAATCACGAGTATTCATATATGACGAATTGTCCATAGAAATTACTTTGATGGATATTGTGGTCAAATTACATGACTAAAGGCCTATCCTTGGATTTTTTGTGTTAAAATGCAAATGATATCAGTTTTCCTAATAAAACATTGTGTAACATATTATTTTGTTTCATCATAGTCAATAAAACAGCCTTTGTATATTTTTAGAACTAATTATGATCGTATAATATAATATGTGAATGTATGCATGTTTTACTTATTGTCTTCATTGAACGATTTGACATGAGAATGTGATATAGATAATTGGCTACTATTTTTTGACCGTGCTGATAACCCTCGAATAAACTATAAATTTCAAAATACTATCTATTTTTATTTAATATTTGATAGACACAGTTTACTGACACTATTTATAAATAATTAAATTTTACTATACAGACACAAACATTAAACTAATGATAAATTAACCACTATTTTTCAAACAATAAAGCCTTTTTTTTAATATTACAAAAACGTTTATATATATATATATATATATATATATATGTATATATATATATATATATATATATATATATATACAATATATATATACAATATATATACAATATATATATATACAATATATATATATATATATATATATATATATATATATATAATCGAATATTAAAAAAAAACTCAAAAGAAAATTTACTATATATTTAAAAAAAAACTTTTGCAGACCTGAACTAGAAAGAATAGCACCCAAGGCGAATTCCTTTTTGAATTACTAGTTCTAATAATCTGAGTAATGAAACTCTTTTGTTTTTATTTTACTAATACCTAAAATACGCTTATTGTTTGCTTCATCATCTCACGGATCTATTATTTCAAGTACAAAGAACAACACCAAAACGACCTTCAAACTGTATTTATTTGCTTTATTTTAACTTTCCTGCTAAATGTGCAGCCACACCTGCCCTTTGCAAAATTAATGTATAACTGCACTGTCTTCCAAGGAATAATGAGCGTCTAGCGACCTTCCTTCCATCTCAACGCTTCTTATCGCTTCTATAAATACCAGGAATTTATAGAGTAGATGGAATTTCAGCCTAAACCAGTGCCTTCCTAATAATGTCATTAACCAACCAAAAGTTATTTTTGTGTAGTTTTGATAGCACTACTCTAATTTAACTGAGAAGAGTGGGCGTCAGACAGCGTCTATGTAGTGACGATAGCACTTTACTTTTTTTATAGGTAGAAACAGTGTGCATCATGCACAGGCGTAGTGTCTAAAGGGCACAAACGTTTATTTTACGATTTAAAAAAAATTCCCTGGAGTTGTGCAACAAGGGTGAATAATAAGCGTTGAATTTATTGAAATATTCACATCACTTCAAACTTCGATTCTATACTTGAAGGCAAGGAAAGAGACTCTTGGAATGCCTTTAAATTGGGAAACATAAAAGCAGAAAACTATAAAGACCTGATCTTCTTTTGTGTTACCAAAACCTAGAGTGTAATATGTCGTTGATAATTAATTTCCTGGATTCTCGACTGGATTACTTTCCGGAAAATAGTGGTGCTGTAAGTGATGAGAACGGTGAGAGGTTTCACCAGGATATTTCAAACATGGAAAGAAGGTATCAAAAAATGGAACTGTAAGATGTTAGCCGATTACTGCTGGACTATTACGAGATGCCCCGAGGCTGCTTTCAAAAGGCAGGCTAAGAAGGGCAAAATGACTGTCTAAACTTTCGATTCATTGATAAAAATTTGCTATTTAATTGCTTTTGTTGAATCAACAATATATTGTTATCTGTATCCTGTATGTTGATTGTATATGCCTATAAATTAAAATTTTGTAACAAATAATTCAGATTTTTTTTGCGAGCCAACTAAATTTTATTTTTTGGCGACGCAACTAATATCTTTTATAGGCATTTTTTAGTTACCTGGGTGTAGTTGAATAAAAAAATTTCTTCCCCAGTAAGATATGACTTTGAGGTTATTATATCGTAACTGTCTACATGTTAAAGTATTATATCTAAATTAAGAGCCACGAAATAAAAATAAAGTATACCAGAAAATTTTCCAAATAAACGTTAATGTATGAAGTAAATCAAAAACATATGGTAATTCCCAGCTAGGTGTAAATTTTTAAACATATTATAAAAGGTTAAATTCTTATGAATTATAATTTGGTTTTAAAAATTTGTCTTATCGATCTTATTAGCATTGATTATTGACGTTTTTTGTGGTAATCATCTAAAACAATAAACTAGTAATATTTTCTAATTGTAGTTAAATGTAAGTTAAATATTTACTTTTTGAGTATAAAAATATACATGGATTGACGTATTTTCTTTTGTAAACACAAATATTATTTGCTTCACTTTTTCTAAAATCGTTAATAAGTTATAAGTTAATAAAAATTGGGAATAAGAGGATACTTAAGACAATTTAAAGTGTAAATTGCAAAAATTATAATTGAAACTAAAAACAGTTTATTGATTTGTCTCTTAATCACTATGATAACTGCATAGTTATCACAGAATGACTATTTATTAAGGATACCAACTGGCCACGATAATGCGGGATTAACCAGGAATTACTCCAAACTAGTGATAGAACGATATCACTTTTTTTTGCCGATACGATATATCGGCCGATCGTATCGGCACACATATCGCCATCTATTTATACACGATCGAAGCAAAAAACCGGGTAAGTCCTGTTATATAATTAAATTGCGAGAAAACGTTTGGGATTGCGCCATCTATTTATACACGACCGAAGCAAAAACCGGGGAACTCCCGTTTTATAATAAATATAAGGAAACCTTTATTATTGGTCGTACGTAAGTGACATTTCGGATTTCGGGGAAACCCCTCATATTCTGTTTCTGTTGTGCTTTATAACACTGTGTGACACTGTGCCCGGCGTTTTAAACTTAAATAACTGTGGAGTTAAAATAAATAATAAATACAAAAATATATTCTATTTAAATGGAGAGTTCAAATGGAATGGAAGCGGGAACGGGAGTTGGTAGAAAGAGAATGATTACAGATTATTTTGGACAGGGTAGTAGTAAAGAAGCGGAAGATAAAAAAATTAAATGTAATGACAAAGGTAAAAGGAGCATCTTTTGGAATCATTTTGAGAAGTTGCAGACAGATAAATCTGAAAACGATAAAGCGATGTGTAATATCTGTAAAAGGAATATCTCTTTGGGTGGAAGAGGAAGACATGCGAATACTTCAAACCTAAAATCACATTTGGAAAAGTATCACGATGAAGAATTTCGCAATGTTATGAGAAAAGGTAAGTTGGTTTTATTTATTCATTATATTATTTTAACGCAGTGATAGTTATTATGGCCAACATATGGGAATTTTTTTTTATTAGGTAATTGCACAATCCAAATACAAATATTGCCGAAAGTTGGTGCATTTTTGATATTATTTTTTGAGAGTTTTTGATGCAAAATATTTTAAGGAAAATTTGTTTTTATTTGTAAGGTATGCCTAAATAGTCTAAATACCAAAAGATGGCCTCCTGAAAAAAAAATACTTGTAAAAATAATTCTAACTTTCACTACTGCAAATGTTATATGTAATACTTTTGTATTTCAGTAAATAAGGGAGTATTGTTTTCAAACCTAATCTGAATAATTATCGAATATGCATCAATTTGAGGCAATACCTGGATCTTAGTTGTGCCATTATTAAAAAAAAAACATTATGCTGCACACTTAAATGTTCCCATATGCAGTGTGTCTATGCAATTTTTTTTTTCTGTTGAGATGCCCCGTATAGTGAAACACGCATATTTTTTTTTTCTTTATTTCCAGATGTTGGGAGGCCCAACGAATCTACACAGAATTTGACAGCAGCAAAGGACAATTCTTCTCAATCTGATATTGTGGAATATTTGGCATCAAAAAATGTATGGGACATAAATAGCAATAAAGCAAAGGAGTATCACAAACTAATTGGAGAAATGATTGCAGTTGATAACCAGCCATTTTCAGTTGTTACTGATATGGGTTTTAAACACCTTATGGCAAAAGCTGTTCCTAAATATAAAATACCTTCAGAAAACTATTTCAAAGAAACTATTTTGCCTAATATTTATGAACAATGTAAAAGGACTCTGCAAAAGAATATTGAAGCAAGATCTGGAAAAATATCATTTACTACTGACATATGGACCAGTAACAGCAATAAAGCATTTATCTCTCTAACTGGACATTGGATTAGCAATGGAACGCGATATTCCTATGTTTTAAACACAAACAGTTTTCCGGGAACTCATAGTGGTGAAACCATTGCCAGGTGTTTAACAGAACTGCTTAATGGTTGGAATCTGGCTATAAATGATGCTCATGCCGTAATTGCTGATAACGCAGGCAATATGAAGAAAGCAATGCAAGAAGTAAATATAAACTACGAACCATGTTTTGTTCATACACTTCAACTAATTATTCATGATGGTATCAACAGTCAAAGAGCTATTAATGATGTAATCGCAAAATCTCGGAAAATTGTGGGACATTTCAGTCATTCTCAGTTGGCATGTGAAAAACTTGAACAATTTCAAAACCAGTTGAATTTAAAAAAAAAGAAGTTAATTCAGGATATTCAGACGCGTTGGAATTCTACTTACTATATGCTTCAGCGTATGTTGGAACAAAAACAAGCAATCAGTTTATATATTTCCAACAATGATGGTCTTACCAACCTAACTTACTCTGAATGGGAATTGGTAAAAAGCATCCTCAATATTTTAAGGCCATTTGAAGAAATAACAAAAACCGCAAGTAAAGAACAATGTTGCATTTCTGAAGTGATTCCATTAGTCGTAACCTTAACAGAATATTTATCCAAAGAGGGACCTAACTTTGCTGGTGTAGGTACAATAAAGAACGAACTTCTAACAAGTTTAGAGAGACGACTTGGTGATATGTTATTTCAACGAGAAAATCTTTATGTTGCCACATTCTTAGACCCTAGGTTTAAGATGCATTTTTTCCCAAAAGATACTAAAGAACAAACATTATTTCGTATTAAAAATATAATAAAAAGGCACTATACAGTAGCTGAAGCGGATCCACAATCTTCGGAAGATGACGATAACGATAATATTCCCTTAAGTCATTTACAAAATAAGCAAAATACATTTTGGGAAACTTTTGACAGTATTGCCTCTACTTTGGCTTCCGAGACCAGCACTATGAAACGGATGAAGCAAGGATGGGAAAATGAAATAATATTATATTTGGCATCTACAACTCTAATAAAAGATAAATCTCCTTTTGAATGGTGGGAGGCGGAAAAACAAAAGTTTCCCAGTTTGTACAAGGCAGCTTCAGTCTACCTTTCAGCACCTGCTGCCAGTGTGTCAAGTGAACAACTTTTTAGTGAATTAGGTAATATTTATGAGCCTAAAAGAAATAGATTAAATGCAGATAGGGCTGAAATGTTGGTGTTTTTGCATCATAATATTAAAAAATTAAATTTTAAGTATTAAGCATAAATAATCATAATGTATTTAGTTAGTACCTGTTACATTAGGTATATTTTTAATATTATTTTTTGTTAGTAGTGTTAGGATTTGTTTTACTTTCTTAATAAAAATGTTACCTTTAGAATAAAAAAAAGTTATTTTGTTTTAAGTGTTTCATTTATATGCACTAAAAAGAGCGAAAAGCGCAAAAAAATTTTTGACGATATATCGGCAATTAGCTTGCCGATACGATACGATACCGATAATCGGCAACAGTTGCCGATATGCCGATATACCGATATCAATATCGGTATCGTTCTATCACTACTCCAAACATCAAAAATGTAAAAACAAACCACTGATTTTCATAATTTACAATATTATTGTTTTCATCTATTTTCTTTATCAAACAATAATTTACCGAAAGGCACGTAACAAGGGGGTAAGTAAATATTCTCACTTATTGATTTTCACCCTTCTAATTTTTTTCGAATCTTCACGATTCCGGTACCCTAGATACCGAAAAACATTTTTTCTCAATTTCGTCTGTCTGTCTGTCTGTATGTCTATTCAAATTTTGGTCAAAAATTAAGGGCCAAATTGAGATGAAATGTTACATTTTGGATGAAATCCAATATGGCGGAAAAAAATAGCGGCCTAGTGAAATGTTTAAAAATATAATACTAAAGAACTATGTATCCAATTAATTGAAATTTTGTACAAACATAAAGTATTATATAGGTACGAACTAGTAAAATTTTGCGACGAATCCAAGATTTAAAAAAAAAAATCGGTAAATTCTCGCGTAAATTTTTTTTACTTCCCTTACCACGAATTTTTCGTTTTATTGTGAATAGTGAGGTATGACCCAATTTAGTTCTGTGCATAGTCATTTAGTAACACATATAATATTTTTTAAACATTTTTTTGGGCACCATTTTGTTCGATCATATTGCATTCTTACCAATATTTTACCAGTTTCTACCTATGCCACACTTGATTTTTGGGCATAATTTAAAATAAATTCAATAAGTAGTTTTAACAAAGACACACACCGCCATTTCATTACGTCATGTTGAATTCGTACCAGTTTACCCCTACCTATATCTCATTTAATTTTTCTGCAAAACTTAAGGTCACTTAAATAGGATTTTTTTACGTGGATTTAAAAAAAATTGTTCCGCCATCTTGAATTCGTACAACTTTACCACTATATCTCTATATCACACTTAATGCTAGCACACAATTTGAAATTAATCTAATAAATACTAATAAATATTTTATTAGGTCGCCATTTTTGTTTTGCTATCTTATATTCATAACAAAATGTTACCAGTTCATTCCTATGTAACACTCACGTAAATTGGATAATTCGTTTTTTAGTAATAATTTTCTTAAAGTTACACTGGGTCGCCATCTTGTTCCGACATATTGTATTTTTACCAAAATATTACCAGGTCATCCCCATATAACCCTTAATTTTTGCTAAAATTTGAAGTCAATCTGATAAGTAGTTTTTAAGCTATACCGCGAACTGATAGACAGACAGACAAACCGACAGACGGACCGACGGGATTGATAAAATGTATTTTTTTGCATCTAGGGACGCTAAAACTTAAATATATGTAAAACCCCAGCGAGAGATTTTTTCACGATTACAAACATTTTATTTCGCCGCCATCTTGAATTAGTAGGTACTACAGTTGTACTTGTTCATTTATACCAAAATTAGATATGGAACACAATTTTAAGTCCATTAAATAGTTTTAGAGACTGAATTTGTAAATATTTTATTAAGCCGTCATTTTGTTCGGCCATCTTCGATTCATGCCAAAATGTCAACAGTTGATTCCTGCATAATACTTGATTTTTACGCAAGATTTGAGCTAAATTAGATAAGTAGTTTTTTAGTAATATTTTTTTTAACATTTCACTAGGCCGCTATTTTGTTTTGCCATATTGGATTTTCGCCAAAATGTTACCATATGCCTCTTAATTTTTGATCAAAATTTGAATTGAGTAAGTAGTTTTTTAGCTAAGCTGCAAACAGACAGACCGACGGAATTGAGAAAACATGTTTCCCTAGATGTCAATAGGGACCCTGAAGCGTAGAGATCTGAAAAATCTCGGTAGGTGATTTTTTTTACGATTACAATACTTCACTTTTACGAAATAAGTAATAATAATAACATTTATTTCCAACGATCGTATTTATAAATATTAAAAATCTAGCTCGTTAGCAATACAGTTGTTTTATTTAAATTAAATATATTACTTTCCTTGTCCAGGATATAATCTATTTTTTAGCAGTATTTTAAGGAAAATTTGTTTTACATTTTTTAGTGGTCTTGAAAGTGGTTTATAAATTCCACCTCAGCCTGATATAGCGTATTGCAGTAGAGGCTGTATCAAAGCGTAGTAAACTATTTTTAAATGGTTGCACTACAAGTATGCTTTTTTAGTTGTTTAAATTTTTTTCTTGCAACTAAAAGCCAAATATTTAGTCCTTTCAAAAGAGACATTTCGTCAAACCAACTTTTTATTACAGTATCATCTGCAAATGATGATATGTAACCACTTATGGGCAATTTTAAAAGACCATTTATATAGATGGAGAATAGGGTAGGCCCGAGCACGGTGGCTTGTTACGTCACATTCTACATTAGATGGGTCGCTGGCTTCTCCATTAAGTATCACGATCTGAATCTATTACGAAGATATGATTTAATAAGTTCTGGGGCAACTTTCCTGAAACCAACGTCCTCAGTTATGATTCACAGTATCGAAGGCCCTGTCCTGGTGCAAGAAAACACCCAATATAGCTTTATCCCCGTCAAGTTCCCTATATACATTATTTTTTAAGTAAATAATAGCATCTTCTGTCGAAAAATTTGACCTAAAACCAAATTGCTTAAATGTTTAATTAAAACTTTGTACGTTCTCTATCTGTGGGACACAAGTCTCTGATTATAAATATTTTTAACCCATTAAATTTTCATCAGTTTTTAAATATCTCTTGCTATGTTAGATAGAATTAAAACTCAATTAATATGCCTTTTCTGATTCTTGTTTTCCGATGTGATTGATATTGATTTAAACCCCTTAAATTTTCATCAGTTTTTAAATATCTCGTGCTGTGTTAGGTAGAATTAAAACTCAATTAATATGCCTTTTTTTATTCTTGTTTTCCGATGTAATTGATATTGATTTTTTTAATATTTGGTGCGATCTTTTTTGTTTTAAACTTGTAAAGTTTCCTCCACAAGAGATGTAACTTGTGTATATTGTTTATTCTTAATTGGCTTTCGTTCCAAGACAAGGTATATACATTCAAGTTTTTTTTAACGCTAGAATCAATACGAATAATTCTTTTATTGAAATTTTCTCAATTTTTTGTTATTTCCAGTGTAAGCTTTTTTGTCTGTTTATCTTATGACGTTTTTAAAAGTTCATATAATATATCTCCCTTGTAGAAAGATTGGGCGCCTGTCTAGTAGCCCTTGTAGAATAAATCTTGATAAGCGACGTTCGATGGGTTGAGTATCGATGGGCTAGTGACATTATCCTGGAAAATGGTTCTATGGTTTGGGTAAATAAAGATTTGGGGACTTTATATTGTATTTATTTTAATATATGTAACTTTATGAAAGATGGAGAAACATAATTGCGTCTTAATAAAAGATTTAAAAAATTAACCACTTATTAAATTGATTTTAAATTTTGTGCAAGAATTAATTATGATATAGAGATGAGCTGCTGAAATTGTGGTACGCATTCAAGATGGAGGAACAAAATGGCGGCCAAATAAAATGTTTGTAATCGTTTTAGCCCAAGAGATTTTTTCAGATTTTCACTTTTCAGGGTCCTTAGAGGCCGAAAAACATCTTTTCTCAATTCTGGCGGTCTGTCTGTCTCTCTGTTCGGGCATAGCTAAAGATTACGTACCCAATTGACTTGATGGGGCTGAAATAGTAGCATTTTGGTATTTCGCCGCCGCTGATTTTAGGTGAAACAAGCTTTTGAAAGCTTATTCAAATCGGTTAAGAAATGTGGGAACACCTGACATTTAAATATCATTTCAAAAAAACTTTGTGCCGTTCTTTTTAACGAGCAGTTTATATGGCAAAACAAAATGATTTTCTAATAAAATGTTTAATGCAATACTTAATTGATTTTTTAATAGACTATTTATGATAAAGTATAAAAACAAAAAAAAAATGGTATACTGGAGTATCGAAGCTGTAATTTTATTTAAGAGGGTATGTAGATATGGACATGAAAAATATACAAAACAGTAGAAAATGTATTCCAAATAAATATGAAGAAAAATAATTGCTAAAAAATCGGCAAACTTGCAGGGCATATATTGGTTTATGTTGGGACCTAGAACCTAACACTATCTGGGGCCCTCCTAGGAAGTTTTTTTTAAGTTAAAGAACTGCAAAAAAACGTATATTTTAAATCTTTTTAAATAATAAAAGTACCAGAAAAGCAAAAAACACGTCTATTTGCTTCTAGTTTGTCAAAATTGTTAACTTAGTGCAAATGTAAAGTATTTTGACCCAGTCGAACATCGAAATTGTGATAAAAATGCACTTTTTCGCATTACCAGTACAAATTTCAGGTTATCAGTTCAATTGTGATCAATAAAAATATACTAAAATACCAGTGACTAAATGGTCCCGGGTCTGATTTTTTTCGATGGAAAACTATAGTTAAATTTCTACCACTAAATAATTTCCAAGATAATTTGATAGGAAACTATAGTTAAACCTCTACCACTGACACGTCAAGAAAAAAATCTGAAAATTGAGAACGCACAAAATAAATTTACAGTAAACTGCCAAAAATTATTATTTTTTGATGTTTGAAAATTAAATTTAAAACGGAATCCAAAAAAAAATGTGATAATTAGTTTTATCGGCAAACTTTCTAAAATACTAAAAACAAATTTAAATTTTATTACCTAATATTTTTACGGTTATGCAGATTTAGAAAATCGATTTCTAATTATTTATACATTAACTCCTTCAGGTAGGACCTGAAACAATAGCATTGCATCAAAAGCCTAGTTTTGTTTAGATCGTTACTTGCTTTTTAGACTTTCCCAGATTTTTCGAAAATTTCACAACAATTTTTATTAAATCAACAACAATTACGATATCGATTCACATTTTCTGGACTTAAAATGGCTATTCTTTAACAGGTTTTTCGTTTTTTCCCCTCCCACTCTCAAAATTGTCATTTTTTTATTAAATAGCTGCCTTTTTCCCCGGGGCTATTGTGCATATGAAATCAAAAACGAATTCACAATTTTGTTATTTATTATGTTGTTCATCGTTTTTTGTATACGTGGAGTTGAAGGTAAAAACACATTACGTGATTTAAAAATGTATTAAATTACAAAACTATTTTTATTATTTTCTTGTAAAAAGTCAAGCCATACTATCTGATATATTTAAGAGTAACATTACAAAAAATATAAAATAGTTTTGTTTCGGTTGTTTTAAGTAAATGAATACAAATCTGTTCATTACTTTTAATTTTGATTTGGCTGAATTATATAGAATTTAAAATGTCGGAACTTTAAGGAGGACAAATAAAGTCCTCCAGAGTAGCTGCGGTGGTGGGAAGACATATTAGCTCAAAGAAAGACTATCTTCCCAGCTGGGGGACGGTTGACAACCCTAGACATAGTAAAAACTGGAAAAATATTCGTATGAATAGAATATGGTCGAACAAAATAGCGTCCAACAATAATGTTTGAAAAAATAGTACATGTATTTATGTTACTAAATGGAACTAAATTATGTACACACTTTACTAATCCTAATTCCTAATGAAAGGAAAGATTCAAAACGAGTGAAAAGTGAGAGATAAAAGTAAATAAATATTTAAGTAATATTTTAGAAATATAGAAGTCAGTAGAAATAGAAATTCGCTTCAGCTCAACTTATTATTCTCAAAATTTACATAAATCCCCAATAAAATGTTTACATACTATATAATAGTAAAATATGTAGTTACATTTTATTTTTATTATTATGTCCCAATCGGTAGGTTATTATTGTTAAACTTTTAGTGTTCAATGACTGAACGGATGGCACCAAATTTGATAATTTGCTTATTACAATAAAACCAGAAAAATAAATAAAGCAATAAGAAAACATCATAATTATTTTAGTTTTTTTACATTGCGCAAATAATGAATATCTTAAATTTTTAGTAGGGTTTCTTTAATATCAATGTAATTTTAAAACTTTTGAACTCATGCTTAAACAATAACAGAATTCAGTTATTTAATGAATACTTTATTTAATAAAATTGTAATAAATAGATTTAGTAAATAAATAAAAATATATAAACTGACAATAGGGTGGTAGAATTTTAAATAAGTATAACTGAATACAATTTTGAATCAGAAATACAAAATTAGTGGAAAAAGAACCATTGTTTAATAATTATTTTTTTCTGCAAAAAATAATATTTAAACAATGGGCAATATACCCGTTTAAATATGATTTTAGAAATCGAATGTACCGTAATATATTTTGTAATAAATCGGGTAAGCCTTTTTAATTTATCATTTTTTAAAGACAAAAATAACACTCACATTTGGCGGCATTTTGATCTGTCTTGCACTCAGTCACGCACAAAAAAAAACATAAAACAAAAAGTCCTTATAATATAACAATCGCTTTCCCGAATTAAATTAAATAAATAAATAATAATAACGCTATTCACAAAATTAAATAGTTAGTTGTTGCCTCTCGCAATCCGAGTTTAGAACTGGGTGCGAGCCTATCTGCCGGCAATAATTTATACAAATCTTATCACTTTGGGAGCCAACCGTCAAGATTGCTGAGCTTGTTCCTTTCTCTTTCGGAATGGCAAGGAATTGTTATACCGGTTGGAATTTCGATAAAGCGTCGTATCAACCCCTCGAAATGACCATCCCTCTGACTTTAAATGTAAAGAAAAAATAAAGCTCAGTAGGCTCCTACTGGTATTGAAGAAGAATAATATCCTTGATATTTAGCGTTAATCTTTACCTACACTACGGAACCGCCTAGGTGTCTAGTTCACAAACTCAGAATGGTGTTAATTCTCCTACTGCTAGTAAAAATATGAGTGCTTATTGGATTCGGAATGATGTCTAGACAAATGTGCAAAAGTTTCTAACCCGCTTACAAACAATTTCAAAAGTTATTAACAAATTAAGATTTAAAAAAGGAGTCTAGTTTTTTGCAAATAACTCTAAAACCATTAATATTTAAGAAAATTTAAAATAATATTCTTAAAGAGAAAGAAGTTTCCAATAAAAAGTTCTACCTGTCGAAATTGTGTTTTTATTATTAATAATTTTAATTTAATGTTAAAAATAGAGATCCACGCGTCGAGCGTTAGGCTTTTGTCATGCCCCAAAACCGACCATAACAATAAACATTTTTTTGTAGGTTCTTTTAAATATCTTAAATATTTCAAAAAATTATTATCTAGCTGCTTAAAGGACCAAGATACCGCTGTAAAAAATTATATTTTCGAATTTTTCATAAAACTGAGGCTATTGTTAATTAACAATTTTTTTTAGAGTTATCGTTTATATGTAAAGTCGGATAATAAAACTATAAAAACACTAAAATTGTTTGGCTTCGTAGAAACTTTATCACTAATAAACTATATGAGATTATGACATTGCAATGTTTTTACTTGTTATAATCTATTAGTTATTCAATCTAACAGTTTTTTAGTTTTTTGTTAGCTTTAACAATTAATAACTAATAGATTATGGTAACTAAAAACATCGTATAACCTCACACCTTTATTTGACAATTATCTGACTTGAAATATAAACGAAAATTCTAAAAAAAATTTAATTAATTATAGGGACATTTTATAGATTATCAACGAAATTTCTTTTGTTAACGGAATATCGTTCTTTCAAGTATTTAGATAATACCATATTATTTTAATATTTCAATTGTTATTTAATAATATATTTGTTTTTACTTGTTACGGCTGGTTTTGGGGCATCGTAGCGGCTTAGCGCTCGCCGCGCATAGCTCCATTTTCAAGTTTTTCCTCTTTAAGAAGCTCCAATTTTCAATTTCTTCCTCTTTAAGAATCGTTTTTTTAAATTTCTAAAATTTTAATAGTTTCCGGGTTAATTGCAAAAAGCTAAACCCGTTTTTTTAATCTTAATTTGTTAATAACTTTAATTGTTTATGTGCGGGCTTGAATATTTTGCACATTTTTCTAGAGGCCGCGCCATTCCGAATCCAATGAGTCCTGACTCATATTTTTATTAGCAGTAGCAGGAATTAACAGTATTTTGAGTTTATGAAACGGACTAAGGGTTAACTCAGGAATCAGACCTTAGAACAACGAATATTATTGTGGACCTCAGACCGCTAAAAGGATTGACAGTTCCTTCAATTTTTTCTCAATTTAGAACTTTGAACAAATATCGTTCTTAGAGGTTTTCGTTAAAATAGTAAACAGATAAAACTAAGGAGTTTAAATTAAGCAGGAGATTTTTAAATTGCTAAACAACTAGAAGACGAAATTTGCGATACATGTGTGAATTTCTCCTGAGTTGTAGTCTACTGCTTGGGTAGGTAAATTCATAAGTAATTTCTTAATTTTTATATTATTCAATATAATGGACATTTGATACCAAATTTAGCAAAAAAAAATTACAGAATGGGTTTTGGACTCGGTTTTGGAGATACAACCAAAAGTACTTTTTTTTCAAAACGACGCACCGAAAAAACATGTTTTTTCATAGAATTCATAGAAATCTAAAATATGAGAAAAAAAGTAGACATATCGACAAAAGAAATGACTGATGGGGACTAAATGGTCGCACTGGCGTAGCCACGGGAGGGGGGGGTTGTTTTATAAAAAATGGTCTTTATGGTTCAAACTCGACGAAAAAAAAAACAGGAGAGTTACTTACGAAGAGACGTTACTTTTAGTTGCTTATTTTTATTACCTAAGTTCTGCCCCACCCGTGACGAAATACTCTAGGAGCAAACCCCAAAATATATCTGTGCTCAATGAACAATATAA
The DNA here is from genome assembly GCA_030620095.1 of Kuschelorhynchus macadamiae. NCBI lineage: Eukaryota > Metazoa > Arthropoda > Insecta > Coleoptera > Curculionidae > Kuschelorhynchus > Kuschelorhynchus macadamiae. Next base: position 46,054 of record JAUTXW010002880.1, read on the forward strand.
TTAAGTTAAACGATTTTAGACGCCTTTTCGTGTTTTTTTAATAGCATATTTCGTTAAAACTGTTATTGCAATTATTTGAGAGAATCAACAATTTAATTATATAGGGTGTTTCATAACTTATCCGAGAAAATTTCAACCACATATGCACTAGGACATAATTAGAAGTCGATTTGTAGGGAAAATATAATAAAAATTGTACAGAGAATGAGATATAAATAGAAGTTTCTATAATAATTCAGAAATAGATATTTAGACAATAATACATAACAAGTCGATTTGTAGAAAAAAAAGTATATTCAAAGTCGTGCAGAAAACGAGATAAAGGATTTTTTTACTTCTTTCTACAAAAGCTGTTCAAAAAAGTCTCCATTCACTGGAACACAGGCTTGACCACGTCGAATCCAATTTTGGCGCACTAGTTCTACTGCTTCTAGATTCTTCCATTCTGCTGTTCCCGAAGACGCCGCTGTGATCCGGTGACACAATTCTTTAATATTTTATATTCGGTACGGTATACCTCATTTTTCAAATATCCCCATAAAAAGTAATCCAAAGAATTTAGATTCGGGACCGGACAGGCCAAGCTACTGGACCACGTTGTCCTATCCAACGTAGCCTGCGTAATTGGTTCAGAAATGCCCGGACTTCTAAACGAAAATGTCTCACACGTTCATCGACAATACACGTTCAAAGAAAAAACGATTTGGAAGCGATCCATAACTATTGCAAGACCAAAGGTGCGTATTGTGAAGATTGGCTATACCTTTACGAGAAAAAATAGCTTCAAGTGTGGCCAAGACATCGGCTATAAAACGGACGTTTCGAGCATTTTCTTGCCACCATTCACAAAATCTCACTCTAAACGGGTAGTCTCTAGGTAGCAATGCTTACACTCTCTGGACGTAGTAAGGGTACAATTGAGCTTCATGTAATATGCACCACGCTATCGCATATGATACTGCAGGGACCTGCTTAGCTAACTGCCTTGAACTTATTTGCGGATTTTCTTCCACAACTTCTAATATTTGTTGCTCCGTCTGGTCTCGTCTATGTGTTGGACGCAGATTTTAAGTCTCATGTCCACGTAAAACAACTGCTTGGGAAATCGGTGGGCATACAAGCGAGAAGCCGTTCGCAAATTTTGCCTTGCTTCTCCATATACTAAAACAATGTGTATTAACTCTTCGTTAGTGTACACATGTGCCATTTTCAATGAACAATAATTAAAGCAATAACATTTGCAGAACAGTTTCTTATTCAAATTCACATAAATTGACCGTTCTCCATTTAGGTCAACTACGATTACGATACTGTCGCTGTCTTATCAGTATAAAAACAACAACAAAATATACAACAATTTTTTTTTATATTTTTTCGCTGCAGTTTTTACTTTAGTATGGTCGATCACGAAACAGTCTAAATATCAGTTGTTGAATTATTATTGAAATTTCTAATTATATCTGGTTTTCTGTGCGACTTTATAATATATTTTTTCCTACAATTCGACTTCTTATGTCAAATGTGGTTAAAATTTGTCGGATAAGTTGTGAGACACTCTGTATAGATATCATGAAAGGAAATACATTTCTTATATTTTTGAAGTATAAATGGTTACTCACGGTGAGTAATTTACTAGAAAATCTCACCAGTTATACAAGATAATAAAGTCGGACTCGTTCGGGAGACTAAAAGTTTATATTATTTAATGATCATATTATCAAGTTAAAAATATATTTTTGAGGAGGATTGATCCAGATAGAATTATAAATAAACTGACAAAAATTAGCACGTTAGTTTAAGTTTCCAAACAATATCATCTTTTTACTTTTAAGGCAGTATAAAATACTCTTCATTTTCCTGCAATTTTTTTCTGCTTGAAGTAAATAACTTTAGTAATAAAGGCTATTACGAAAGAATATTTTGAATGTATTTTAATCCGATTATACTAGAGATTTTATTCTTTTGTTTCGGTAGTCTTAAAATGATGTTTAACTAATACTAAAATTAAAGACAAATATCACTAATGTCAGTTGTCTACATGCGGACGGAAATCTTGATTAAAAGTACTTAAAGTAAATTAAATGTAAAACAAACATTAAGTGGTCTAAAAAAAGGTTTTTTTTTGACAAAAATGCGAAATATTAATTTTAATACTAAAATGAAAACTGTAATACAAACAACCTGTTTTGAATTTCTTAAAATTTCTATTAAAGCTAATTCTAATACTATTACTAAAATTAAATTTTTCTTTATAAACCCACCTTTCATTTTCATGTTTTATAATTGAATAAAATATGAAATTTTGTATCCAGGTTTAATCTTTTCCATGATCTCCTCTCCACCACTGGAGATAATTCATTAAAAAAGAATGAGTTAGATTGTTCAGCTTAGTTCCATATAAAAATAAATCAGACTGATTATAAAATAGCAATATTAAACCAATTTTTTCTTAGCCCTTAACATAAAAGAAAATTATTTTTGGGACTTATACTAATATTTTATCAGTCGGTTTTTCCTTCTAGCTAGAAGGGCGGTAATATAGTCGATGACACCCCTGCATTGTAGTTAAAATATTATTAAACTCTTTAATAATTGTCTTTTTTTTTAAATTTCATATTACTAAGTTCTATGGTTCTATGTATCATTTACACGTAATTAACTACCACAGTCATTATAATAAAAAAAAATCTTATCCATATAGTGATGAAGGATATAAGACTCTATCGTACTTACAGCGTTCATTTTAGAGGATGTTATCAATCAACTCTGGTTGCACTGGTTCAGATTTTATAATCACATTAAAACCTGTTACAGCGATGGCAATCAGAACAATAACTAATTTCTTCAAACGCTATGGTGGTTTTTTTAAGACCTTGAAATAAATTTATTTTTTTTATTAACAGGTAGGAAGATTGTAAAGCGCAGCATCTAAAATGGAGTTGAAATATACTTTACATGCAAAATTGTTCTGCATACGGTTAGCAAGTCTATTATCTCGATCAAGACGCAGATTGATTAATAATAAATTACATGATGAAATCATTTAATTTCTTGAAACAATTAGAATTAAAATGAATATTAATGAAAGCTATAAAACTTCGAAAAATTAATTTATAAGCTAGATCTGGTGCATCAAAGCATTTATACTACTTTCATACTTACTAAGATTATTAAACATTAATCAAAACAAATTCATTATAATTGCTGTAATTTTTGAGTTATTCGATGTGTTACGAGATTAAATTACTGTTTCTTGTTTTTTTTTAAGATTATCTGGAGTTTTAAATATTTTGCAAACACGCATGTTATGTCCACCCGTGAACTATAAAAGAATTTTCTATTTTGTTTAAATTGTGATATTTTTTGTGTCGGTGGTGCGTTTTGTCGCGCTTTCTAAGAGACGTATTGACCTTGATGTTCTTGGGACAGTCTTTATAAACACAAAGGGACAATGAAGTTAATAGGTTAGGGTTGAGACGGAGCCCTTTAGTACAATGTACAATAACAAAGCTGAAACCTGTTTAGAACGACTACTTCAAGACTAGTTTAAGAAATAAGAACAAACATATTTGAAAATTGTCTTATTTTAAATAGAAGACTGTTATTGGACTTTTGAATTCTACGTAGAATTTCAGATTCTGCTTACATAACATACTCTGTATGTATCTTTCGTTTTTGGGATACTGCAGACATTTTAACATTCACAATTTTAGATTTTGAGAGGCTGTAAAATATAACGATATAACACGAGAAACAAGTAAAAAAAACAGTTTCACAACAAAATGTACGGAGCTTTCCTGTTTAAGTTTTTTATTGAAAGTGTGTGGAGAGTGAAATAGCAGAAAGCACAGAGCACTATAGACTGCTAAACTACAAAGAAAATATAACATCAAAATAAAAACTTTGTAGGGTGCTAGTGTGCTTAAAAAAATCAGAGACAAACTTTTTCGAAAACCAATTGTTATTAACTTCGTTCTTTTCCAGCAGGAGAAAATATATTTAATTCGCTATTACCCGTATTAGGTTTTGTCTCGTTTTCAGTTTCAGTAGTTTTAGTAGAGAAGCTATTTTTCCGGAAAATCAAACCGGCAACACGTTTCCACTGAAATGTCCAATAAGTTTCTTGAAATTTCCGAAAAAATGAGAATATTTTTCACAAATTTTTCAAAATTTCAACAAAAAAATTAAAATTTAATGCTGAAAGTTGGCTTATCCGAAAACTTGCAGGTGAAATTTCCGAAAATTTCCAAAAATTTTTCAGACGTTTCAATAGATTTTAAAGTTAAAACTATGAAGAAAAACCTAACATTATATTATTATTGTCTAAAATTGTTTATTTTTTAATGTTATCACGCTGCAATACTTCTGCAAGATACAATATATTTTGCTCATCAAAATTAACCAAGGAAATAGTTTGACGACAAAACGTGATAGAAATGTATTTTTTATTGCAGTAATATATATATATATATATATATATATATATTTTTTTTTTTTATTTATTTATTATTATTTTAAGTCCGCCATGTGACCACTCCAGCATCATCTTGAATATTTGGTAAAAAATATATCCAATTTGGTAAACCATTCCGGAGTAATTGGTGTACATACAAAAAACAGAGGCTCGAATTGAAATCCGCCTTCTCTTTTGAAATCGATTATTTTTTGATGGATCATTTTTTTTAATAATTTATTATAAAATTATTTTTAATATCGCAAAAGTGCTAAAATAACTCCTATTTTTTAACCGATTTCAGAAAAGACGCTTACTATGTATATGAATTATTCCAACCAAGAGGAAACAATATCTGGCTTGTTTCTAGACATACGAAAGTAAAGCTTATTTATTTGTATTTGTATTTTGAAATACGCCTTGAAAAACAATTAAATTCCAAATTCAAATAAATAAAAACACTTTTATATTCTGGCGTGTCACGATGATGTCATTTTGATCGTCATTTTTAGTGTCAAAATGACACATTTTTTGAGTGCTCTAAAGGATTCATTATAGATTATAGACCTAAGACTGTAATGGATTCATTATAGTCCTAGGAGCGTAATGAAAAGAATGTAAGACAATAAGTTTTTGCGGGGAATATTTTTTAACAAAATTTACACCATGTTTGACTCAAATGACGCCAGAAGATAAAGTTTTGTATGTTATTCGGATCAAAAACAATAATGACAGTTATTTCGATCCCTATAGCATTAAAAAATTATTTTTATCACCACAGTTTCATTATATTTTTGAATAATAGCCAGAAAATATAGCCAAACGCATTAGCTACATTTTCTCTGATAATAAATAATATTATAGACTTATTTCATATGACGTATCGTATAAGGCAACTGTTTTCGAAATTTGGACATTAAGTAATTGAAATTTGACAATTTCAGACTTTGAGAGGCTGCAAAATCTGAATTGGTCGATTAGAGCATAAAGTATCAACTTTTGGCAGCCAAAAGTTCGAAGGACCCACTTATATAGGATATAGGTCCAAAATATTTTCTCCTTATGATTTGTTAGGGGTCTGAAATTTCGGACTTCTAACAAATATAAAGGGGCCGACTTAATAAAAGTTTGAATTCTAAAATATATTTTTAGGTACAGTTTTAAGTGTCTAAAATAAAAATCTATAATTAACTTTCTTTATTAATTTATTACGTAGTACAGGCAGTTATTATAGAATTGAGGCAACATAACAAAAAAAAATACCGGGACAGGAAATTTAAGTTTCTTGAATATTGTGTTAAGTATTATGAAACTATGAAGATATCCTTTTTATTCTTAGCAAATCGTCAATTAAAGTCTCCATATACAATATACTATAGTACTATCAATCTAAATGACTTAATATTTTAACCGATTAACTGTTTAATATAGTTAGATTTAATGCAAACTAGGATGTTATACAATGAGGATGTTAAGTCCGTGCACATCTTAAAACTTTTGATTTAAGTCATGTAAGGATGGTACAATTTAAAATTATTTGTTAATATATAGTATACATAAAAATGTAGCATATAAAAATTACATTTTTTCGAATGGAATACCATTCATTTTATTACATATTTGAATTCTCAATTCAAAATTAGACTAAATTTATAAATATCGCATTTTTCAGAGTGAACGACACTGTTAGTAACCAACATAATCAAATGCAAATGAAAAATAAACTGCAAGTTTGTCAGCGTCAATATCAGTTGTAGCCATATTTTTTCCTATTACTAAGTACTGTCTATTAAATTAATTGAATCATTATTATTCATAACCATGCTCACCCTGATCTTGTATGTAATGACTTGGTATAACGTAGAGTTTATTTATTTAACTCTAAAACCTATACCTTAATTTTGTAGATTTTTCAGTTGGTAAAGGAACCTTTTTATTATTATTAGAGACCAAGTTTGAAAAATTCAAGTTATAAGAATACCACTGACTTATGTACTAGAAAACTGCAACTATTAAATATTATAGATAAACCTAATACAGTGTTATAGGAATTTAAATTTTACAGTATATTAAATCATGTTTTTATTAACAATAACGACCCTAATTCAATTGGCGTTACCACTACACTTAATAAGAAAAACGCAAGTTTTCGAAATCTTCAAAGAGGTGCTTGAAATTTCGGAAAATGGGAAAAGTTGTTAAATATTTTTGTCATTAAAGTGACATTTAGGGCTAAAAATTGACGTTCATTTTAAAGTATAAAACTAAAAAATAGATTATTCTATTATTCCCTTAATACTGGGTAACTGATTATTATGTTGTCAGTAAAAGCTTAACAAAAAATGTTTTTTTATTTCCTTTTACATTAAATCAGTTTTATACATATATATATATATATATATATATATATATATATATATATATATATATATATATATATATATATATATATATATATATATATATATATATATATATATATATATATATATATATATATATATATATATATATATATATATATATATATATATATATATATATATATATATGTATATATATATATATATATATATATATATATATATATATATATATATATATATATATATATATATATATATATATATATATATATATATATATATATATATATATATATATATATATATATATATATATGTATAAAACTGATTTAATGTAAAAGGAAATAAAAAAACATTTTTTGTTAAGCTTTTACTGACAACATAATAATCAGTTACCCAGTATTAAGGGAATAATGGAATAATCTATTTTTTAGTTTTATACTTTAAAATGAACGTCAATTTTTAGCCCTAAATGTCACTTTAATGACAAAAATATTTAACAACTTTTCCCATTTTCCGAAATTTCAAGCACCTCTTTGAAGATTTCGAAAACTTTTTGACCATTTCATAAGCTATCTCTAGTTCTTAGTAATTTGCGTTTTTCTTATAAGTGTAGTGGTAACGCCAATTGAATTAGGGTCGTTATTGTTAATAAAAACATGATTTAATATACTGTAAAATTTAAATTCCTATAACACTGTATTAGGTTTATCTATAATATCTAATAATATATAATATATAATCTATAAGTCAGTGGTATTCTTATAACTTGAATTTTTCAAACTTGGTCTCTAATAATAATAAAAAGGTTCCTTTACCAACTGAAAAATCTATAAAATTAAGGTATAGGTTTTAGAGTTAAATAAATAAACTCTACGTTATACCAAGTCATTACATACAAGATCAGGGTGAGCATGGTTATGAATAATAATGATGCAATTAATTTAATAGACAGTACTTAGTAATAGGAAAAAATATGGCTACAACTGATATTGACGCTGACAAACTTGCAGTTTATTTTTCATTTGCATTTGATTATGTTGGTTACTAACAGTGTCGTTCACTCCGAAAAATGCGATATTTATAAATTTAGTCTAATTTTGAATTGAGAATTCAAATATGTAATAAAATGAATGGTATTCCATTCGAAAAAATGTAATTTTTATATGCTACATTTTTATGTATACTATATATTAACAAATAATTTTAAATTGTACCATCCTTACATGACTTAAATCAAAAGTTTTAAGATGTGCACGGACTTAACATCCTCATTGTATAACATCCTAGTTTGCATTAAATCTAACTATATTAAACAGTTAATCGGTTAAAATATCAAGTCATTTAGATTGATAGTACTATAGTATATTGTATATGGAGATTTTAATTGACGATTTGCTAAGAATAAAAATTATATCTTCATAGTTTCATAATACTTAACACAATATTCAAGAAACTTAAATTTCCTGTCCCGGCATTTTTTTTTGTTATGTTGCCTCAATTCTATAATAACTGCCTAACTGTACTACGTAATAAATTAATAAAGAAAGTTAATTATAGATTTTTATTTTAGACACTTAAAACTGTACCTAAAAACATATTTTAGAATTCAAACTTTTATTAAGTCGGCCCCTTCATATTTGTTAGAAGTCCGAAATTTCAGACCCCTAACAAATCATAAGGAGAAAATATTTTGGACCTGTATCCTATATACGTGGGTCCTTCGAACTTTTGGCTGCCAAAAGTTGATACTTTATGCTCTAATCGACCAGTTCAGATTTTGCAGCCTCTCAAAGTATGAAATTGTCAAATTTCAATTACTTAATGTCCAAATTTCGAAAACAGTTGCCTTATACGATACGTCATATGAAATAAGTCTATAATATTATTTATTATCACAGAAAATGTAGCTAATGCGTTTGGCTATATTTTCTGGCTATTATTCAAAAATATAATGAAACTGTGGTGATAAAAATAATTTTTTAATGTTATAGGGATCGAAATAACTGTCATTATTGTTTTTGATCCGAATAACATACAAAACTTTATCTTCTGGCGTCATTTGAGTCAAACATGGTGTAAATTTTGTTAAAAAATATTCCCCGCAAAAACTTATTGTCTTACATTCTTTTCGTTACGCTCCTAGTACCATAATGAATCCATTACAGTCTTAGGTCTATAATCTATAATGAATCCTTTAGAGCACTCAAAAAATGTGTCATTTTGACACTAAAAATGACGATCAAAATGACATCATCGTGACACGCCAGAATATAAAAGTGTTTTTATTTATTTGAATTTGGAATTTAATTGTTTTTTCAAGGCGTATTTCAAAATACAAATACAAATAAATAAGCTTTACTTTCGTATGTCTAGAAACAAGCCAGATATTGTTTCCTCTTGGTTGGAATAATTCATATACATAGTAAGCGTCTTTTCTGAAATCGGTTAAAAAATAGGAGTTATTTTAGCACTTTTGCGATATTAAAAATAATTTTATAATAAATTATTAATAAAAAAAATGATCCATCAAAAAATAACGTGAAGCTAAATTTTCATATTTTTAATCGATTTCAAAAGAGAAGGCGGATTTCAATTCGAGCCTCTGTTTTTTGTATGTACACCAATTACTCCGGAATGGTTTACCAAATTGGATATATTTTTTACCAAATATTCAAGATGATGCTGGAGTGGTCACATGGCGGACTTAAAATAATAATAAATAAATAAAAAATAATTTTGATTTCCTTCTGGCGGAAGATTTCAAAAATATTGTGTTGCATACTATTTTTGGTTCAAGAACTTTGGTATGATTTATGCTCTTTTTCTATTTGTACTGTATAGATGTCGCTTGTGGTGGCTTTATTTGTACGTGTGTGTTTAGCCACAGAAAAATTAGCTACGCTACGCTAATTTTTCTGTGATTTACCTAGAGAAAAAATTGAATCCGAGTTCTATAAAAAAAAATAGATCTAAAAGATGTAAGAAATAACATTTAAATCCATCTTTTATTGATTTTTGAAGGCGGCCTCAGACTAATTAAACGAAGAATAAACATTAATTAAATTATTAGACGTTATGTATATCAGTGTCAAAGTCAGAGATATAAAGAAACATATCCAATAACGAATTATGCAGTCATGACGCTTAATATGTAAATGTCTCATTTCCTGAAGTACTTAGTAATTAGGTATTTATTTGACGCTGACTCTAAACATTCAAATTATTAGGACGATTTAAAATTTTATTTTTAAATATTTGGTTTTTGAAGTTGGTTTTATTCTCACTTATTATGAAAGATGGAAGATTGAAATGGGTAAAAAATCAGTCAAATTTTAACTTTCAAGGTTCTTGTTCCTGAAAGACACGTTTTTCCGTATGCGTATGTCCGTCTTTCTTAAAAATTAATCTTTACTAATCAGACAAACGCAAATTAACCAATTTTGCACAAAAATCTATATGATGTAACTCTACCGTCTTGGTTTTGTCAAGGCAGGTAAAACATTTTATAAAGAATATATATGTAGATATATATTTTCCAATATGGATGTACTTATAACGAAAAAAGTTCAATTCTTTTTCTACATTCATGGAGATTCTCTCTAAACATCCCCTCACTTCATTTATTTATGAAAGAAGATACACTGAGAACTTGAAATCATGAAATCTTGAAAACCTTCATCATAACTATGTTAAAGGTTGTACAACACAACTGTATATACTGCTATGCAATCTGACCGGCGCAACTCCATTTCGTGATCTTTCCAGAAAGAGAGGAGTGAGTTCGGAACAAGGTCAAAGTAGATGTTTTTGCTATCGAATCATTTAGAAGGATATTTAAACAGATGTAATATAGCAGGTGAAAGTAAAAATAGAGCAGATTCACTGGGGAACAGCAAAAATGTTTCCGAGAACAAAATAGCAAAATCTTACTGATTTTATTATAGTAATTAACAATGTGTCTTGCAAAAGTCTCAGTTGGCTCTGGTTTTATAGAACCATCCTTATTATGATAATTTACCTACCTACCCTTAATGAGGGGAAAGTTCGACCATTAAATGAGAAATACTTGAATTTATTACACCAAGTGTACTTTATAAGGGGTTTAAATACATATAACATAAAACCTAAATTGTTAGTTTGTTATATTTCAACCACCAGTTGATCGAGAGGTGTTCATATTTGATAAATTAGAGAGTCTTGAGTAACATGTCGCGATTGTGTAAATAAGCCGGATCATTTTTGATATATATGGAGACGTGACTTTTGTGAAGCAAAAATATACTCTTAGCCCTCTAATAAAAAAAGGCTTACCACTTGCATTTTGGCTGAAAGGAGACCAGAATAAAAATTGAGCTCCTCATAACTGCTGCAACAAATGTGCGTCCAACATTCGCGGCTAGCTAAATGAAAAAAAGCGTAAGGATACCCTTCGCAGTTCCTATAATCTTGAGAGAACCCAAAGACCACGTTACTGACTATTATTTTTGTTTGACACCTCCCATCAAAAAAGACTTTTCGGAGAAAATATTGACTGTTACTTTTGCTTGACACCTCCCATCAAAAAAAACTTTCGGAGAAGAAAAGGTCTGCGATACATAATCCGCCATACGCCCGGTGCCTCATAGTGATGAATTCCCTGTAGCTAATCCACCTCAGGAACCAAACGGATTTAAACGGTAGTGTAACTGAAAATGTCGCCAATCCATGTACCTAGCAAGGCTCCGATTTTATCTGTGAACTTCCCCGTAAAAAGCCTCACAAAGTAAGTAAAAGGGAATTAAGAATTAAGAAACTTTATAAGGGATTTAGAATTGCCCAAGAAAAAATCAAAATTATTGGCCTCTCGATTGCAACAGTGGAATTTACTTCAAGATGAAGTTTCTGTGTACCGAAGTCGTCAAAAAAACCTAACACCATTTTTAACATGGAAAACCATTTGGTATTGAGGACCATTGAGAATTGTTATTGGAGACCGTACAATATGAAAGATATAAATGGCAAATTTGTGGGGATTTAAAAGTTGTGGCGATTTTGCTTGGAATGCAGCTAGGTTATACCAAATACTGCTGCTTCAGCTGTGAATGGAGCAGTTGAGCACTATCAGATCACTATAGAAAGAAAATTTGGCCACTGAGAGAGTCTATTGAGCCAGAAAAGAAAAATGTAACTAGCGCGCCATTAGGTCTTCCTGAGAAGATTTTATTACCGCCACTTTATATAAAATTGGGACTTATATGTAGAACTTTGTGAAGGCCATGGACAAAGAAGGCAGTGCTTTCAGTTATTTAAAAGAAATGTTCCCTAGAATCAGTGACGCGAAAATTAAAGAGGAAATATTTGTGGTCTTCAGATTAGGAAAGTCTTCGGAGATGTGCAATTCGATTTTATACTGAAAGGCAAGGAAAACGACGCTTGGAATGCCTTTAAAATGGTTGCAACAAATTTTCTGGGAAACATAAAAGAAGAAATCTGTAAAAACCTGATTGCCCAACTTTTTTTGTGTTAACAAAACCAAGGATGTAATATGTTGTTGAAAATTAATTTCCTGGATTCTCATCTGGATTACTTTCCGGAAAATTGTGGTGCTTAAGTGACGACCACAGTCTGAGGTTCCATCAGGATATTCCAAACATGGAAAGAAGGTATCACGTCAAATGGAACTGTGAGATGTTAGCCGACTATTGCTGGACTATTACGAAAGATGCCCCAGAAGCTGCTTTCAAAAAACAGGCTAAAAATCGCAAAATGAGTGTCCAAACTTTAGATTCAATGATAAAAATGTGCTATTTAATCGTTTTTGTTGAACCAACGATATATTGTTATCTGTATTTTGTATGTTCATTGTATATGCCTATAAATTAAAATTTTGTAACAAATAATTCAAATTTTTTTTGCGAGCCAACTAAATACTTTAATAGGTACTTTTTAGTTACTTGGGTGTAGTTGAATCCAAAAATAAGGTTTTGTTCAAGAACAAAAAAAAGTCTGAAACTTAATCTGGATAACTCAGTCATTAGAAATTTAAAAATTGCAATGATAGGTAATATGAAGCTGAACCACAATTTTATCTATTAGACGGAATTTATCGGTAGTGTCACAGTTTATTAAATTATTTTTAGTTAATATTCTTTGGTAGTGTATAGTTATTAAAAATTATAATTGAATTTCGTTTCAATGCATCTTAGATTTATTCTGGTTTAAATATTCATTGACGTTTATAATACTGCGCTTGAAAAAAATATATTAGTCATTAATGTGGGACATAATTTAATATTAATTAAATTGTACATTCTATGTAAGGTTGCTACTAACTTACTAGAAAAATGATATAACATTCTGTGGGTAATATTATATGTATCTATGTGTGCATTGTGGTAACGAATCGAAATAAATTATTTACCTATGTCGCAAGAAACTAGCTCAAAGCCTTCTAATTAACATTGCATTCATACTAAGCTCACCTAATGACCAGGTAAGTACTAACGCAATCCATTTCCACCAGCGGTAATAAATTATTTGATTAATATTGATTGAATAAATTTGTGTGAGAAAAATAGAAGCCTGCTTTTGTAAGTGATTATACTTCGTTGTGTCGAAAAAACTAAGTAAATAAACGAATAAAGTTTTGCATGTGAAAGGTCACTGGTTTTATGTCGTCTATAGTATCTCATTTTTACTAAAGCATAATATGTTTTCACTGCAAATATTCAGATTCCGCTAATGTTAATTCTACATCTGGGAAAATTAAGTGGAAACACCCAGTAAGATTGGAATAATGCTATACCAAAACTAGAAGATAATAAATGGTATCTATTTACATATTTATCAGTTGATGGGAAAATCCCATTAGATTGTTCAATAACAACAGGTTAAATTCTTGCTTGATAATAAATAAAACATAAACGTTTTGTGTGCAATGAACCAATAGTCAAATTACCGTTCTAAATATTTTAAAATTTAATAATGCGGACTATGCAATCCAGTTTAGTAAGAGTAATATTAAATAATCAATAATGTCTGAATCATTTTAAAAATACAACAAAGGTCGTTAATCATCCTTCGAATAACCAGTGTATTAAGATTTAAAAATATTTCGTCAGCTTGATGTCTTAAATGGCAATATTAAAAAATAATAACGCCTTGAAGAAGTCTGTGTATATAATAGACATAGACATACATAGGTTAATGAATGGACTGGGCTTTGCGTTACTTTATCAATTCCAACGCAGTGCGAGAGAGGTGGAGCTACTTAGGGCGGAAATCCCATTAAATGCCAGAGAGATGGAACTAATTAAGACAAAAATTTATCTCTCTTACAACTAATGGAATATCCGATTTAATTAGCTCTATCTCTTTTATTTTTGGCGTCAATGTAAAACATTGCGCATATGTGACGGAGAGAGTCCATATAAGCTATTATGTCAATGGTCTATATGGCATCAACCTGCCAACCCTTCCCCAAGGTAAACAACAGAGTAGTGTCACAAAGCACCAAATTAGTAATTTTGTTTTGCTTTTAATAGAACTATGTTGTTTGTCAACAATATTGACCAGTGTGTTTGTGTGGGTTTTCTGATGTTTCAATTTAATTACTGTTAGATTTAAAGATAATATGGAGGAAAGGCAAACACAAGTTTATTGGTGATATTATTAGTATGACAAAGAAACATATCATTCTCTTCATTTTCCCCAAATTATGAAAGTTTCGTTAACATATCGAAGACAAACTTACGCTTTAGAATGTGTAGCGCGTGAATGTGTTAATAGCTTGTACCTCAAACCACTCCAAATAAATATTAGGACCACTACTGATAATATGAAGTAGCAGTTTCTGAAAAAATACGCCAACAAGTCCGTAACTGCCAGATTAGTTCATCCCCATAAAGTACTATATGATCAAAGTTCGATTATTGCTAATGACTCTTTCGAAGTTACATTAGTAAATAACATCAAAACTTTCTGGCTGGAGTTCTTAAAAAGGAATGGCTTCTTTTTAGAGCCTGGATAAAATGACGAAAGTATCTAGTTAGGTAACTTATTGGGAAAGGAGGACTCCATGAACGCCAAAGCTCTCAGGCCAGCTGGTCTCATGTCTTTTCTTGTGAAAGCAATAGAAAAGGTTGTCGATAGATACCCGATTTACCAAGTGTTGAACCTTAATCTTATATTCAAAAATAATTATTTACACATAAAAGTAACAGTCTTTATGCGGTGCGGAAACAAAATCCTTTATCTGTTATTGATTCGAGGAATAAAACGAGTGCCTAGCACGTAGCAGTTGGGATATCGTTTTCGTTCTTACTTAAGCATATTGTTATTTAGTCTGGAATTTTATAACGTTGAGAAAATACACAATATTAATTTATTTTCTAAAACTTGTGTGTGTGTTCCAAATATAATGATGTTTAGTTAAATTGTATCTTTTGTTATTTCCTAACTCCAACAGGTTATGGGCCCAGGTACGTCGCGTTAGCTCACTTGTAGGAGATAATTCACAAATAAAAAAGGATACAATCGCGAGTACAATGTTTCGCTGTTTTCGTGGGCAACCGAAAAAATGGCGGAGAGTGCTAAATATAATGTCGAAAAGTTAAACTGGCAAAACTATCAGTCATGGAACTATTTGATTAAAATGTTGTTAATAAACGCGGATTTATGGGACAGTTTCGACTGAATTACCGGTACAGGCAGAACGAGAGAAAGACGAATGGAAAAAGAAAAATGACAAGGCCTTATCGACCATAGCCCTACTTGTCGACGTTAGTCAGTTAGTGCGTATCAGGAATAAAGAATACGCACATGATGCGTGGGAAGCACTAAAGGAGTATCACCAAAAGTCAAGTTTATCTAGCATAGTGTTTTTGTTAAAGCGAATATGCAGGCTGTCGTTAGAGGAGAATGGTGATATGGAAGCACATATGTTTATTCTTGGAATCATTGAATAAATTGGCCGCTTTGGGGGTAGAAATTAAGGGTAGGTTTGCAGCAGGTATTTTGCTGGGAAGTCTTCCAGACTCATACAGTTTTTTAATCACAGCGCTGGAAAGTAAGCTATCTAATGAGTTTACGCTTGAAGTAAAAAAGCAAGCTCATCGATGAGCATAGAAGACGTCAGGGAGTCTTGAAAAGTCAAGAAGATTTAGCATTAAAGTCAGTTTACAAGGGCGACAAAAATAATCGTACCTATGAAAAAGAATGTTATTTTTGCAACAAAAAAGGCCATTTCAAACGAGATTACTTCAAGTATAAAGTTTTCAAAAAGGAAAAGGCCAATAAGGTTATTTAGGGTAATACTGATGACTTTTGTTTTATGGTAAGCTTCAGCTCAAGTGACGTGGGACGGAATTTTATTTCGTGGTATGTGGATTCAGGAGCTTCGAGCCACATGGTAAACTACTAGTTTTACACCCAATTTGACGGTAGCAGAAAAGGCGTTGTAAGTTTAGCGAAAAAAAGGCCAGCATTCCGAGGTTAAGGGAATAGTTCGGGAGTAAGCGAGCTTAAAATTAACGTTTCGTTGTATGTGCCAAAATTAGATGCAAATCTAATTTCTGTGAAGAAACTTACGAGTGCTGGATATAAAGTGGAATTCCACAATAATAAGTGCAACATCATCGCGAACGGAAAAATTATCGCGAGTGCGAGGCCAACGCCCAATTTGTACAAACTTGAAACTAAGGGGCAGGCATTTAACTTTGTTTCTGAACACTCCAGTGACTGTCAGCATACATGGCATCGACGTTTCGGGCACAGGGACATGGAAACAAAGACTTGATGGAAAGAAAAATGGCAACTGGGATTAGTATTATGGATTGTAGGATTGGGAAACTTGCAGCTGCTGCGTAAAAGGTAAAATTATTCGTAAGAGTTTTCCGAAATCTTCTCAAAGTAATACATTTAATATACTTGACTTAATACATACTGCTATTTGCGGTCCCAGGAAGACTGTTACTCCAGGGGGTAAACGTTATATTCTTACTTTAATTGAGGATTTTTCAAAATATTCAACCATGTATCTATTAAATCATAAGAATGGAACTGTAAAATATATTAAAGAGTTTATTGAGTTAATGAGTAATCCGTTAGGCAGGTTACCAAAAGCGATAAGATCAGATAGGGGTGGGGAGTACGTAAATAATACTTTAAGGGAATTTTAAAGCAGTAAGGGTATAAAAATACAATATACAGCGGGGTACTCACCAGAGGATAATGGGGTTGCCGAGAGAAAAAATAGGTCGCTAGTCGAGATGGCTAGATATATGTTAATTGATAAGGATTTATCAAAGAAATTTTGGGGTGATGCAATAGTCACAGCCAATTATCTGCAAAATCTACTACCTACCAAATCAAAAGAGAAACGCCTTTGGAGCTATGGCACAAAGTTAAACCTGACGTGTCGAATTTGCAAATATTTGGATCAAAAGTTTTTAGTCACATCCCAAAGGAGCAAATTAAAAATAAATTTGATGAAAAAGCGGAGTCACTAGTGTTTGTGGGGTATTCTACTGAATCTAAAGCATATAGGTTGTTAGATATAGATACAGGGCGTATAAAAATTAGTCGCAGTGTAGTGTTTCCTGAAAGAAATATATGTGCGAAGGAAAAGAAGTTTAAAAGTGAAAAAGTATCTATTGAGTTCGAAAAAGAACAAGACAATGTAGAGACAAACGACACCGACGCCGGCGATGCACAGGAAGATGCATTTACAGATTTTGAAAATAATAATGAGGAAATAGAAAGTGCTTTGGAGAAATCTAGCACATGTGACAGTTTGAGTACAGAACAATCTTATGACAGTGATGACAGCTATCAACCAAGCAAATGCGAGCTTGAGACAGAGGACGGAGACGGTCGAGGTAAATCAAGTAGGATAAATAAAGGTGTTCCACCTGAACGCTATACAGCAAAACTTGTTGAGCTAGGGAAAATAGAGCCTCGATATGTTCAGGAAGCTCTTAAGGGAAACAATAGCGAAAAATGGAGAAAAGCCATGGAAGAGGAAATCAAATCATTACAAGATAACAAAACATGGGATTTAGTACATCGTCCAGAAGGAAAGAACATAGTGTCATGTAAATAGGTATTTAAATTAAAGACAAGCGAAGATAAGATATCAAACAAGTACAAGGCAAGCAACTTTTAGAATACTGTTAACAGAGGCGTGGAATCAAAAACTCATAATAAGACATTTAGACGCTAAGACAGCATTTTTAAATGGGGAACTAACAGAGGAAATCTACATGGAACAACCTCAAGGATTTGAAAAAAGAAACAAAAATTTTGTTTGTAAATTGAACAAGAGTCTCTATGGTTTAAAACAGTCTGCTAGAACTTGGAACCAGAAACTCGATGAAGTCTTGACAAAAGATGAATTTCGTAAGAGTAATGTTGATTCATGTTTGTATATAAAGACTATAGAAAATCAGAGGGTTTACTTAATAATATATGTAGACGATATATTAATCGCAGCAAAAGATATAAGACTTATTGACTTGTTTGAAGAAAAACTTAAAGATCATTTTGAGATAACAAGTTTGGGGCTATTGAAAAATGATTTGGGCTTAAAGATTGCAAGGAACGATCAAGGAATATATAGTCTAAATCAAGCAGGGTATATAGATAAGCTGTTAAGCAAATTCGGGATGAAAGACTCAAAATAATCAAATATTCTCTTGGATATTGGATGTTATAAGCTTGATAGACAAAAACCTATGAAAAATAATGAAATGTACCAACAATTGATCGGCGGATTATTATATGTTGCAATAAATACAAGACCAGATATATTAGCTAGTGTAACCATATTAAGTCAACACGATAAAGATCCAAGAGAAGTTGACTGGAATGAAGCAAAAAGAGTGTTAAGATATTTAAAGAAAACTAGATATAAAAAGTTAATATTAGGAGAAGAACGTGGTAAAAACAGTGTATTATATGGGTATGCAGACGCTGATTGGGTGGAAAATAAAGAGGATAGAAAATCTAATAGTGGATACATATTCATATTTAGGGGTGCATCGATTAATTGGGGTTGTAGAAAGCAGAGTTGCGTATCATTATCATATACAGAAGCCGAGTACGTAGCACTGGCCGAAGGATGTCAAGAAGCAATTTGGTTAAAACAAGCAATGAAAGAGTTTTCAGATTTGGAACCGAAGGTAGTTATGTACGAAGATAACCAAAGCTGCCTAAAGCAAATCCTAAATTCAAGCATGTTGATACAAAGTACCACTTTGTTAAGGAATTGTATTAAAATAAAACTATTGCCTTTAAGTATTGTTCGACGGAAAACATGATAGCTGACATGTTGACCAAGCCACTAGGTAAAATTAAGTTAGAATATTTAAGCACTAAGGGTGGTCTGTTTAACTGAGGAAGAAATAATTATAGTTGCGGAAGGGTGTTGGAACCTTAATCTTATATTCAACCATAATTATTTACACATAAAAGTATTTAGTCTGGAATTTTATAACGTTGAGAAAACAAACAATATTAATTTCTTTTTTAAAACTTGTTAAATACGTATTCCAAATATAATCATATTTAGTTAAATTGTATCTTTTATTATCTCCTAACTCCAACACCAAGAAGTTCTATGAGAACCAGAATGCGTATAGTACATAAGGTTGAAAAAAACGCTCCAATTCAAGGAAGCAAGCTTAGCAGTTCTTTGTGTAGTGCGCCTTTGATAAAGTTCGAACCAATTCTGATTGGGTGGATCAGGAGAGCGCTGGAAAGGAGGATAATAAGGGCAATAGAGAATCGGAATGACGCAAAGCTAAGTATAGAGGTGAATGGCAGTTGCCACACGAGACATTTTTGGTGCCGTAGGACGAAGGTTTCTATGCTGATGACGGACTGGTCTTAATTGCTGGTCGATTTATTAAAATAATCAGTGAGAGAAGGCAGATGACATGCAGGCTGAAGGGGGATGTTAAGATACTGGACTCTTGGTGAATCCAAAAAAGACCGAGGTGATCCTATTAACACGAAAAAGGAATATAAGTGGTTTAAGAGTTCCAATGACGGTTATATGGTACAGCTTAGTTTAAAAGTTCTTGGGAGTCCAAAGTTGTCATGGAAAACGCATGTGGAAAGGTTCGACGCTATCTAAGTTTTGATTCTGTGGCAGCTCCGAAGAGCAGTAGGGACAAGCTGGGTCCTGAGCCTGCATATCATGCATTGGCTGTATGAAGCGGTAATTAAGCTCAGAGTAGCCTATGCCTCTATAATTTGGTGGACAGCAGTGAAGAACCAGACGACAATACTAAGACTCGCAAAAGTCCAACGATTAGTGTACTTAGCTGCCACTGATGCTGGGCCTGCGCTCTCTAGCCAACCGGGTTAGAAAGGAGGCAATTGTAGCTCACCACCGAATTAAGAATGCAGGCGTTTGGTGAAAGAGGGTTATTGACGCATCTCAGTGATAACAAGATGGGAGCAACAATCGTCAACATACAAAGTAGCTTTCACTAGAAAACGATAAGACTGACAGGACGCACTCCATCATGATTCCAGATACCGATGATTGGATAAGTGGGGTAGTTATTTTTTAAAGGTGAAACAAAACACTAGTGTGTTATACAGATGGGTTGAGGATGGTTAGTGGAATGCAGTCGTCACGAGCAGCAGTATTTGTAAAGAATGTTATACCACAATTTTTCAGGTAGAAATATATGCTATTACGATGACGGTAACCGTGGAGGAAGGTGCAGGTGGTAAAGAGCAACAAGTGGTAATTTAGTCAGATATTCAAGCAGCGTTGAAGGCACCGAATTCACTCAGCGCGAGTACAGTCTTAGTTCAGGACTGTTGCGATGCACTGGAAGCCTTTAAAGGAGTAAAAGTGGTTTGGGTCCTTATCACTTTGGAATCGAGGACAATAAAACGGCGTATGAGCTATCTATCTAAGCTTGAAGCCAATATGGCGTCCAAAGGACCAGAATCAATTCTAGAACTAACAAGGCAGCAAATCAAGAGAGCTTCTAAAGGTTGGGCCTATCAGACCTGGGGAGTGGCAAAGCTATGGCAAAGGAAGAAGTAGGTGGAATATCAGCAACCTCATAGGGGTGCTCACAAACACACAAGCAGGTGCCTCTGCTGTCTTGCGGATGGCTGACATTAAGGATCTCCTTTTTCCTCCAATTTATAAAGCTATTCAATGGTCTAAATGCTTCTCTGGTAGGGGTTTCCTGTGATGTGAAGTGAGTACTCTGTTCCTTAATGTTTCATACGTTTTTCTTTCCAACGACGTAATTGTATTTCTTGGTAGGGGCTTGCGGATCCCCTTCTCATTATTCCCATTTTTTTCTTTATAGGTCCCGTTTACCCCTTATAAACAATTTTCTGTCACTGTTCTTACTTTTACATTATTCTGCTTCCGTTGGTCTCCGCGAACACTGACAATGTCTAAAATTGTGTTTTTTTGCTATAGAATAGTTTAAATACCATCTTAAGATTTACTCCTCGGTAGTCTAAAGGTAATGCAAGTCTAGCCTACGAGGTTAACTAATTATTAAACCCTGTATACTTCCTTTTTTGTCACATAGAGACTAATTTATTTTCATGCATTAAGCAGACGCAAGATAATTTCTTCCACTCCGAAATTTTACATATAATAAGGTCGTCCTATTTAATAATGTAAGTTTGCGAAGGGAAAGAAAGGCTCTTCTCATCGTTTCGCGTCGCTTCGCCTTGGAGGGCGTGCAACTTTATGCGTAATAGAACTCGCACTATCAATAAATCTCAATTGCCAATCCCGATGACAGGTTCTCTTACCAGTAACCAGTATAACATACCTACAAATGGAACAAAGCAAACCATTTCCTTCATATTACTCTCTTGATATATTTAAAGCTTTCGACCAAATCTGTATGATACTTCTAAGGATTTGCAAATATTTAGTTCCTTTCCAAATATAAACATTTTAAATAAAATGTTAAAAACTGAACAAACGATGTCGAAATATACATTTATTATACAATTAAATCCTAGATTACCAGTGGTGGTAGGTGACGTTATCAGACCAATCAATATGACGGTACTAATCGATGGCAACAGGAGTATAATACAAAAACAAGCTTTTATTATAAAATTTCTTCGATCCGGTTATTTCTAGTTTCGGTTTCAGATTTCTTGACCTGCTGTTACGAATTACAGATATTTAATTATTGTTTTCAGTGGAAATGTTGGTTTATACCGGTTGGGCTGGAAATAGAAAGTTGCGTGTTAGATGGTATCTTGTCGGCAATACTAATTTGAAACAAAATGTGTTAATATAGTAACTATAAGTTACTTAAATTAAGACACGTACACACAATTTATTAATTTACAAAGAACACCGAAACATTTTGTCAAAATTTTCCTACTATTTTTATCAATTAATAATTAATTAATTATTTACTTTTGTTAGGTATAAAAAGCTTTACAGCAGTGGAGGAGCAATATTTCCCGTGAATACAAAAATGCTGAAATTTAGAAAATCAAAGAATCTACAAATTATGCATATTTACTAAACAAAATACGAGATTTTAGAGACTAAGGCCAATTTGCGGGAAAAAATGTAGTGAGTAAAAAAAAACATGGTAAAGAATAACACTGCTTGGTGGTCTCGAATAGTCCAGCCTATCCAGCACAACTGATTACTCTAGAAAATTGTCAAGCAGGTAGAAACTTATTATACAAATACATATCGTAGCCACCATTTTACAAGTTATTGCATACCTAATAATACGATGTAATACATATTATACATATAAGTAATTTGTGATGTTACATTCTAAATTACATAGAAAGACTTTACTTACAAAACCAAACATATTGAGGTTTTTATTAAATAGTTCAGTTACACCATTTTGTTTTCCTTTATTCATATCTGTAAATTTTTTGTTAACTTTAAAACCTTAACTTTTTATTGTTTCCTATCCAATAAATGTTTTTGTAGGTATATAGTAAATAAAGCTAAAAATAAAGGTGCTAATGTTCATTTTTGTTAACAATATATTTCATATTTTCGTGGTGATAACAAATCCTTGTCATATACATTTGTGTAACACCTTAAAAGGTTTTGTAATACTAAAAGAATTACAAATAAAAGTTTTAAAGTTCAATGAAAATTAAATATTGCATCTTTGAACAAGCAAATCCTTATTGAAAAATATTAGCTAGCGACTATTTTTGTTATTATTACGTTGCAAGATATTGTATTTTACTTTTAAAAATGGAAGAACATATCTCTGAATCCTAACAAAACGGATAAACAAGGTTTCGCATTTATGAAAACTACCTACCTACTAAACAGTGTTCTGGAATACGCATTTATTTTGTATCGTCCGTTTTGCCAATTATCATGTTTTTTACAGACTACATTTTTTTACTCAAACTGACCTTAGTCTATAAATCTAAAATTTAGAAAAATCTCGCCGTTTGTTTAGTAAATTTGCAGAATTTATAGTTTGTTTTTACAGAAGATATTGATCCGCCTCTGCATTAACAAAGAACCATTGTAAATCTTTTATATACCTAACAAAAGACTAAATATTATCCTAAAACCTAGCACATTTCATTTTGCTTAAACTGGTTAATTGGTAAAAATAGTAGCGAAGTCTTGGCCGGGGTCTCTAAAACAAAAAAATATTAAATTAAAAATTAGATACCTAGTTCCTTAAAACCTGGTCATATAATTAAGTTGTGGCAATGACACATTTTGATGAGGAAGTCGAAAACTGCTTTACGAGTATATCAAAAAATTAGAAAAACTAACTGAAAGCCATTTTCCTTAAGAAATGTGGAAGGTCCTTTTAGTAAAAAAACCTTTAAATATAAACAAAATTTAAAATTCTGGATATTAAGCTTTTTGTCATAGACGAATGGTTAAATGCTAAACAGTTTCCAAATGCCGCCGAATATCGAAAAAGTGCAAAACATAAGAACGTTTCTAAATGACGAAAGTACTGATGGCACAGTGCAGACACAAAAAAGTTTGAGGTTCTAAAAGAGTTGTGAAGAATTGTGTTTTCTTTGATAAACTATACCAAAGAATATAAGGTACCTACCCACATATAAATATATGGTTAAAGAAAATCACAGAATTCTCTAAAAAATGGAATTCACTTTCCAAAAAATTAACAAAAGAAAAGTAGTGATGGAATCACAAAGATTAAGAATACTGCGACATGCTTATCTACAACAAATTAAAAAGTATCGATCAGACAATAGACCAATAATTTACCTCAATGAAACTTGGTTCGATACCCACGATACTGATACAAAAAGGTATGTTGACAGCAGTATACAATGTCAAACCAAAACATCCTCAAAGTAAACGAATAACTATCTTGCATGCTGAGAAAATGAAACGCACTGGTTTGCGGTTTTCCATATTATTATGTATTTAATCCGATTGAACATACTTGGCAACAAGTTAAGTCAAGTCAAGGGCACAAAACGTTTCTCCTACTTTGGGCGTATCAGTGGTTGATAAATTGGTTAAATAAAAAAGTTATAAAACTAGAATAATTCTACTCAGCATGTTTTAAAAGAGCATTCATATATTTATGCAAATAATATAGAATCACTGATAATTACCCTAGCTTAGGCTTGAGATAAAAGATGTTTTTATTTATACAATATGTCCCCATTTATCCTCTTGAAATCCTCATTCGGGGACATAATGCATATTTATTTTTAATTTAATGTTATTGTTGCCGAGCGAACACTCCCCACCTGTTTATCTTTTACAGGTTACTAGTAGGTAGTATGTCATGATTACGACATGGAGCTTGACTATCTCCCTTCAGATTGTAACCTGAAAATAAATAGTTAACTTTTTTATAAGCCACTTTATTTGGAGAAATGAATCGTAAAAGCACGTAAAGAATGTAAATGTCCGCCTCCCTCATTATTATTGCAAGGGTGTAAAGATCACCGTCGTAATACTCTTCTCCTAAAGGGCTATTCACCAGGTGTACTCCTAGAATGGCCACCCGGCGGCAGAATCTTGTGCCCTTTACTACTCACTTTTTATCCATGTGTTTTTACATGCCCCTACTAAATTAAAGATCTCCAAAAATACATCTTAGTTTTATTTATCTTATGTGCATTAAAGAATAAAATGCTCAAGTCCATCTCTGCAACCACAAACAGATGGCCAGAATACCTTTATTGCTTGCCTAAATCTGTAAAAGTAGGATCTTACATTTTAGGATGTATTTTATTCGTTGGTTTTTATATACATACTTTTATTATGTCTAGTTTCCTTGGAACCGATATAAGAATATTACAATATATTATAACAATATTTTGTAAACTCTGGTATAGGAAATTGGTCACCTCGTGCGGCTGCACGCTGCACATTCTGCACCCTAACCAGGAACAGCCCAGACGTTGGAAGCAACCAATAACATTATCGGTGAAAAAAATAGCTTCCACGTTCATTCCACTAAGCGTAAAACAGATATCAAGATTGGGTGATATTGGTGCATCAAAAAAAAATAGATTTTGAACGCAAAATGTTTTCGTTTTTATGAAATACTTCGGGATTATATTGTGCAAAAATGGAAAACGCTTCAATTCAATATATCTGTGTTTAATTTGATATTAGACAATATACCTTCTTTTAATTTAGAGATATCGTCCATTTTTCTCCAAGAGACCTTAAGATTTAAAAGAAGAAAACACTGAGAACGAGACTAGTGTTTTTCTCTTTTACGTTCAATACCTTCTTTTGATGATAATATATTTTTTCTGTAATTTGTGAAATTAAAAAACAATTTTGGAAGAAGATGGCAAGTTTTAAAGAAAAGTATTTCAAGTAAAAATGGTCGACAACGTTGATTGCCCCTTGGCGGTGCCCATATTTGGAAACGATAGAAAATATATTATTTTGCGACAAAAATATCAATATGACTTATTGTGTTTGAACATTTTATAAAAAATGAAGATATATTAAAAAAATCGGTAAATTTCCTTTAAGCGGAACTTACCTTGTTGATTTTTTTTTCATTTGTTAGGAATAGTGAAGTGTGACCCAAATTAGTTAAGTACAGAGTCACAGTATATATGTGTTACATGTTGTATCATTTCAAACATTTTTATTGGGCGCCATTTTGTTCCATCATATTGCATTCTTACCAATATTTTACTATTTTCTTTCTACCTAAGCCACACTTGACTTTTGGACATAATTTAAAATACATTTAATAAGTAGTTTTTACATTGACACATACCGCCATTTTGTTACGTCATGTTGAATTCGTACCAGTTTATACCATTTTCGCATTTAATTTTTCTGCAAAATTTAAAGTCAATTGAACAAGATTTGTTTACGTTGATTTTTTAAAAAAATTATTTGGCCGCCATTTCGTTTCGCCATCTCAGATTGAAACCAATATTATCAGTGTTTACCTATTCCGTTGGTGCGCAGTTATTTCCCAGATATTAAGTTTCTAAATGGTTTTCGTTAACGATCCTCTTGTTGTTATGTTAGAGTATTGTATTATTTAGGGTTAGGATCCAGTGAATAAAAAACAAAAGCCTTTTTTTTCGCAACTTTATTATTGCATCCTCAGGACACATAGATTTTATATCCTGCATGAAACCCATATCATCAGTTTTTACCTACTCCGTTGGTCCGCAGATACTTCCAAACCCCAAATAATACATCACTCAAATATAACAACAAAAAAATCGTTAATAAAAATTATTTAGAAACTTAATATCTGGGAAATATCTGCGAACCAACGGACTAGGTAAATGATAATATGGGTTTTGATGCAGGATATAAAATCTATATATGTCTCCTGAAGATGCAACAATAAAGTTGCGAAACGTAGACAATTTAAAAATATACTTTTGTTTTTTTTACTGGATCATAACCCCAAATAATACACCACTCTTACATAAAAACAAGAGGATCGTTAACGAAAACCATTTACAAACTTAATATCTGGGAAATATATGAGGACCAAAAAAAAATACTAATATGGGTTTCATGCAGAATATAGGCTCTATATATGTCTTGAGGATGCAACAATAAATTTGCGAAACAACGGCATTTTTTTACTGAATCTTAACCCCAGATAATACACCACTGAAACAAATTTTTTTTAACATTGTTCCACCATATTGGATTTTTACTAAAATATTACCATGTCATCCCCATCTGACACATAAAAACAAGAGGATCGGTCAAAATTATAAATCAATGGGGTACTTAAGCTATGTAGTGAACTGACAGACGACAGACCAACGGAATTAATAAAACATGTTTTTTGGCATCTATGGACGCTAAAACGTGAAGATATGTAAAACCTGAGAGGGTGATTTTTCACAATTACAAAAATCCTATTTGGCCTCGGTTTTGTTCCGCCATCCTGAATTAGTAACATAGTTTTACTAGTTGATCCGTATACCACAGTTAGTTAGGGCACACAATTTGAAGTATATCCATTAAGTAGTTTTTCAGACTTAATTTTTAAATATTTTATTAAACGGCCATTTTGTTCCGCTAT
The DNA here is from genome assembly GCA_030620095.1 of Kuschelorhynchus macadamiae. Lineage (NCBI taxonomy): Eukaryota > Metazoa > Arthropoda > Insecta > Coleoptera > Curculionidae > Kuschelorhynchus > Kuschelorhynchus macadamiae. Next base: position 73,386 of record JAUTXW010002880.1, read on the forward strand.
CTTGGATCGTACCAAACTGTTACCAGTTGATTCCAACATAAATCTTGATGTTTTTGCAAAATTTGAGATAAATTGTATTAGTAGCTTTTTAATAATATTTTTTTTAACATTTCACTAGGTCGCTATTTTGTTTCGCCATATTGGATTTTTACCAAAATGTTACCAGGTCATCCTCATATCACCCTTAATTTTTGACCAACATTTGAAGTCAATAGTTTAAGTAGTTTTTTAGCTATGCCGCGAAATGACAGAGAGACAGACACACAGACAGACCGGCCGACGGAATTGATAAAACATATTTTTTTGGAGATGTGTAAAACCTGAGAGGGTAATTTTCTCACCATTATAGACACCTTATTTGGCCGTCGTTTTGTTCGGCCATCTTGAATTAGTACCACAATTTTACTAGTTGATCAATATACCACAATTCGTTATGGCACACAATTTGAAATGAAACCATTAAGCAGTTTTTTCAGCCTGAATTTTTAAATATTTTATTAAGCCGCCATTTTGGATTCGTACCAAAATGTTATCAGTTGATTCCAACATAATACCTGATGTTTTTGCAAAATTTGAGATAAAAAGTATTTTTTTAATAATAATTTTTTCAATATTTCACTGAGCCGCCATTTTGTTTCGCCATACTGGATTTTTACCAAAATGTTACCAGATCATCCTAATATGATCCTTAATGTTTCATCAAACTTTGAAGTTAATCTGGTAAGTTGTTTTTTAGCTACGCCGCGAACAGACAGACTCACAGACCGACCGACAGATTTGAGAAAACATGTTTTTCGTCATTTAGGGACCTTGAAACATGAAAAATTGAAAAAATCTCGGAGGGTGATTTTTTCACGATTACAATACTTCTCTTTTACGGGAGAAGTAAAAACGATGAAAAATGCCATTAAGTATTAAAAAAGGAGGTAACCAATTTATAAAATCCTCAACTTGTAATGAATTTCAGGGAATCACTCAATTTTACATTTCCCATAATATTTAAAGATTATTTGCCAATAAAATATTAGAAGAAAAATCATTATTTTCGCGCTTTCAAGCCGATCCAGACAAGTGTTCCCAATTTCGGCAGGAATAATCTGGTAATCCTAGAGTAAAAACAATTTTTATACTTTGAATTGCATTATGCGAAATAGCAAATGTTTTAAAACGCATGTTTAAAACATGTTTAAACATGAAAACAAAAATTGCAAATTCGCATTCAGTGGACATAACCAAGAGTTCGACCAGTCCCCCTGGAAGCACCAGCATGTTCTGGTAAATCGTATCGTAAAGCAGACAATAATCGTAAAAGAAAGGAAGAAAACGCAATTTAAGATCCAAACTATGAAGCAAGGAATAACAAACGTGGTCCGTCATAAGTCTTAATAAGTTCCCACTAAAACAAAAGAAAAATATTTAGTCACATTACAGTGTCAACTCGTCGTCGTATGAGACAATATTTTTTTTATTGCATAAGTAAAGCAGATTTCTTTGTAATATGTCGTTTTAAACTTTTAATCAAAACATTCATCACTTTCGCAATTACTTACAGTTATGCAAATAATAAAAAAAATACCGACTAAACCGAATATATCCAGTTCATAATGTTTTTAGAAGTTAACAATATCAACTACGGGGGCTATCGTAGGGGTCAGCCTAACATGAAGTCAAATGTGACATGTTATCAAAATTATTACTCTTGCGCAATTACAATTTTGTTGTTTACATAATTTTACCAATTAGTGGTAAAGTATCGCATAAAAAGTATTATTTATAGCTCATGGAATGGGAAGGAATCTCTTTTATTGTTATTTCGTCATTAACAGTTTTAAAAAATTTGGGGATTTATTTATTATAATCGGAATGACACCAATTTATCAAAAGATAAGAATATCATATGTAACCTCAAAATTATTAACTGAATTAGTTTATTTTCGTCTTTAGGAAAGATTACGCAACGAAAAATAATACAGACCTGCAAAAAACATATGTTTTATTTTTTAGCCTATTTTGGATGTTTTTAATACTATTTACATTTTTTTTAATCAGTACTACCGTTATTAAAAAATTATATCTGTCTTACTCATACGCTATACGCAAGCAGGTGTACAATATCAAAAGTAATACTGCCGCTTTCGTTCAATCCTACGTTTTTACTACTTAATAATGAAAAAGATCTGCCTAATCTAAGATTACATTTTAGTGTAATTTCTTTAATATAATAAAATTTAAAAAGCTGTTTCATCCCCCTAAGACCGAATTGTGTACTAGAAAACTGTTTTTTTTTAGCTAAGAGTTATCGAAAAAATATTTCCGTTTTTACATACAAATACTCAAAAAAATAAGAGTTTCAATGTTGTAAAAAACTAACCGCTTTTAAATAAAAAAATAGTTTAATGTTTGGGCACTGTTTTATATCCTTAAAGCTGTATAGTGGTAAAAAATGAAGTTATCCAGAAAAAAAAAGAAATTTGACGTGTTTCGCGTCTTTCAAAATATTTTATTGACACTATTTAATATTTAATAAAAAAAACTTTCTACAATGACTGTATTTTTATATGAGATCAAAATTTACCACATAAACAAAAATTTAAACATATTGTGCGTGTTCCACCGTTTAAAAAAAACCCGAATTTTGTTTGTCGAGGTAGTTTCGCCTCTCCAGAGTAACCCTAAATTAAAAAAATAGCTTTTATATGTAAAAATATAAAATAAATTTGACGGGTTTCATCGATTTTTACTTCCCTCGAAGTAGAAAGAAAGAAGTTTTGTTATCGCAAAAAATCACCATTCGAGATATTTTCAGATCTTTGCGTTTTAGTGTCCCGGACTATCCCAAGATCCCGAGAAACATGGTCTCCCCATTTCCTTCGGTCTGTGTATGCTCGGCATAGCTGAAGAACTACTTTACAATTTACTCCAAAATGGCTCAAAAATTGGCCGCGCAAATTAGTACAGTCGATTTACTAGACAGAATGAAATAAAACATGTTTTCTCGATTCCGTCGGTCTGTCTGTCTATTCACGGCATACCTGAAAAAACAATTTAACCAATTGACTTAAAATTTTGGTTAAAAATTTAGGGCCCACATGTCTTCAGTAACATAACAAAACTACTTATCCAACTGAGTCCAAATTTCGCACAAACATTAAGTGTGATGTAAAGGATAAACTGATTTGGTTTATAGCCATGATGGTGGAACAAAATGGCGGCATATTGAAATGTTTAAAAAAATCAGTGTCAAAAAACTGTTTTTATCCGATTGACTCGGAAAATTTGCACAAAAATCAAGAGTGACAGATAGGTAAACTAGTAAAATTTTAGTGCGATTCGTACATGGCAAAACAAAATCGCGGCACAATAACAAGTTTAAAAACTTCGTAAAATTCCATTTCCTAGATTTTTAAGACTGTAAATAATATTAGGAAAGGTAAAAAATAAAAACCGGTATACTGGAGTATCAAAACAGTAATTTTAATTGAGTAGGTATGGTAAGTAAAATTAATTGTAAAAGGCACGGAGATAAAAAGTGTTTATTCGTCTCAATTTAAATGATTGATAGATATATGAATGAAATAGGTTACCCTAAATTCTGATTTGCGCAAGCGCAAGAAGACTATTTAAGAGGAAGGCGAGTTTATGCTTGACAAACAACATAAAAATGTAGCAAGAACGGTAAAATAAAATTGGTAAATTGGCCTTTAGTTTTTGCTAGGGGCCAATGGGACCAACGGGGAACCGGGCAAATGCCCGGTAGGCCGGTTTGTCTGATTTATCTAAAATAAATAATTTTGCTACTTATTGTTAATCTCGAAATATATCTGTATATCTTAAACAATTCATTTGATCAGTTATTTCAATCAATTATATTAAATCGATATTCATTACGCATTTTTTCTCTAACATAGTCGATGCCCAATGCGCATCAATAATGTGCTCAGCTGCTTGGGTGGACTCGGCCGCGGCGTCGCTAGTCTCTTTGCATCCGCAATGTAGCGTTTTATTGATTTTGTGTGCCGTGTATGTATTTCTGGGAATCACCGTTTGTCTATTTTTCTTAACCTCAATGGTTTCGGAGATAATGACATTTGAAAATCGACCTTTTTGCATATTTGACGTGCTATAAAATCTAAACGGTTTAAGATATCAAGCTATCGAACATTTCATTCACGTCAATTTTTTTTAAAAATATGACTAATGACAGCATCTGCAATTTATATCAGAGAACTGCTCTTAGAAAATTAAGACAGAAAAGTGAAAACCGTTTTTCCATATCTTAAATCGTTTGGATTTTATAACATGTCACACACAAACAATTGAACTTAGAGTGCAACTTGATACATCAAATTTCATTAGATTTTATAACAATTTTAAACATTGAAAAATATATAGTGTTAGAGACAGAAAAATTCGAGAACTCCGCCTCTGTCGATTCTGCCGATGCTACATTATAGGCCGCTCCCGAAGGAAGGACACTTAAGCTCAAGACCTGAAGTAGTTGGGTCGCGCCACTTTCATATTTAATTGCTTTTCACGTATTTGTTTAAATTAATTTATAAGTAATTTCGAAATTTGTTAAATTCGGTTACTAGTAATAAACACCACACATATTCAACACGTGTTTGACTGGTGCCCTTATTTATCCGATTTTGAATGCAAATTGACGTTTAATAAATTAGTGCAGTGGCTTAATATGAATAATTAATTTCACAAAAAAAACACCTTATCTTTTACATCGGAAGTGGGATAGTGTTCACGATCTACGTGTGTTTTTGGCAAGTTGACAAGAAGTGCATCATGGTGGAATTGTTAGCAGAAATGCTAAAGAGCTTCAAACGCAGCAACACCGTTCCAGAGCAAGTTGATTTACCATTATTCCGGCCAGATGTTGATGATTCAGAGGTTTGGATAGTACAGGTGGAAAAAAAAATAAAAAATTGAGTTTGAATGGACTGAGCAACAATTATTGGTAAGAGTTGGACATTTTTTATTAGGGGATGCTAAACAATGGTTCGAAAATTGGACACCAACAGTAAGAGATTGGGAAACTTTTAGATATGAATTTGTAGAATCATTTCCAAAGAAAAAAATTCTTGGCCGTCTGCTTCATTAAGCATTTACTTTTAACAGCTCATTATCTAATACTTATGTTTCATAGGTTCAGAAAAAGTTAGCTTTGCTTAAAAATTTGTGGGCTCATTGGCGCTCTTCTGATTTAATTGAATTGATTGTCTATGGTATACATGGCAGCAATGTTTAAGAATCAGTGGCGATGCGTAATTTGAATAATAATAATAATAAACTGCATTATTTCAAATTATGTTATAAATACATTCCTGTACAGAGTACAGAAAACATAAAAACAAAAAATGAAATGACGTCACTAAAAGAATCGCTTATTTATAGTTTTTTGCTAGACAGCCACATAATGAATACTCTAGTAAACAGTGTTTTAGCTTAATTTTAAATAATTTTAGGGTGGTTAAACATTTAATATCCTTTGTTAGGCTACTAAAAAGTTTTAAGCACATATATGAAAGTGTTCTTTCTGTCGTAGTAAATCTGTGGATTGGATAACTGACATTTATAGTTCTGGTATTTTAATTTTATTTCTGATTTAATTTCATACTGAAGTACATTTACAAAATCTCAAGCTGTATTAGACGCTTCAACTAGCAAGTCTGAAACACAAAATCAATTACAAGAAACACAGGAATTTAAATCAAAATTATCTTGTTATAAGTGTGGGCTTATAGGACATCAACAACGCCACTGTCGTTCGCGTAGTGCAACGCAGCGTTTAAGCAAGATACCTCTTTGAGAACAGATTCTTTCATAAAGCGCTCTGATAACGAAACCATAACAAAAAATAACGCTCCAAGAGCGATAAATGCCAGGTTTGTTTTAAGTTAGGTCATATTATCGACAACTGTTTTCTTAAGAGTTCTACTGAAGAGTCGCAACGTCAACTTTGTTCTAAGCGGCAAAAAGAGTCTGCCAACAATAATAAACTTAGATAAACAAATTTATATTGGCTTAATCGATACTGGTGCAGAGGTTTCTTTAATATCTGCTGAAAGGTTTAAATTAAAATTAATACCGCATGACTTTTCTATTACAGGAATAAGAAGTGACACTTTAACTTCGAAGTATAAATCTGAAGCTGAAGTGGAAGTCACGGGTCAGCGAACTCGTTTATTATTTATGTTAGTTTCGTAAATGATCACAGAGATTTTTTTTTGAAATATTGGCAGTATTTAAAAAAAATATCAGCTATAATACCTCAATGAAAATTAATCTAACAGTAAATTTTGCTGTTTTTAGACATTCCTACCGTTTAGCTGCTAGCAAACGGACAGAACTTCGAAAATTTTTAACGATCTTTTAAAAAATGGAATTATTCGGGAATGCATACCCTTTCTGCCCTGTTTTGTTAGTCAAGAAAAAAAGATGGATATGTTGCGATTGAGGGAACTCAATGCTTATAGTGTAAAAGACAAATTTCATTTACCTCGTATAGATTTCTAGCTTGACCGCCTGAGTCGCGGAAATATTTTACTTCTCTTGATATAGCCTCGCGGTTTTACCAAATACTCATTCACTCTGATTCCATTAAGAAAACAGCAATTATTACACCTGAAGGTTATTTTGTGTATTTTGAGTGTCTTTGTATACCGCTTGGCTAATGCCCCGGCAGTTTTCTAGAAATCCATTAATACTGCTTTAGGAGACTTGAAATAAAAGGCAGGACTCTCCTTAAATATTGCAAAGTTCTCGTTTTTATAAACAAAAATTGAGTATCTTGGGCGTGAAATTTCAGGGGACGGTATTAGACCTAGTTCAAAGAAGTTCGAATCTATGACTAATGTTTCCCATACGTCTAGTGTTAAACAAGTAAGGCAGTTTATAGGTCTTGCTATATTTCCGAAAATGTATCCTCATCTTTGCAGTTCGTACTGCATGAATGATTTAACCAAAAAAGACTTTGTTTTTGTTTAGACTGCTCATCATGAAAAAGCTAGAAAATATGTTGCTAATTGTGTCAGTTCTAAACCTCTTTTAGTGGTGTTTGATCCAAATTTACCAACTGAGTTGCATACGGATGCTAATAGTGTAGGATATGGAGGTATTCTAATCAAGGATATGACGGTCAAAACAAAGTTGTAGCCTATTTTAGTAGACGTACATGCAATACTGCTATTTCGAAATTATTTATTGTAAGGGCTCTATTCTAAATCATGCGGGTTTTCTTAGCCGAAATCTTGTTAATGTGTTATGCGTATCATCTCCTTACTCTTGGTTGTATATTCAGCAAAAAAAGTAATGTCAAAGTACAAAAAAAAATGTCAAATGAATCGGAGAAAGGAAAATTAGATGTAAATCAATATGTTAAAATGATACGGGCTTTTTTATTATGAAAAAACTGGTCATAATAAAAAGAAAATCAACCGGTCTTTTGTACCTAGACCAAGCCTTTTACTTTTATTTGAAGATGAACAAGGCCATGTTGGTGTAGAAAAAAATTAAATTAATATTGTTGTATTTTCGGTACACATGGCTTAGAAATTATGTGAAAACTCATGTTAACTGTTTAGGTTCCTTGCCTGAATCTATTGAAAAATATAAATATGTACTCTTTCGTACTTGGCGATGTATTTACCAAATACTGCAATCTTGTTTCTTTAAAAACTGTTAAGGCTTTACAAACATTTATTTCATGTTTTGGTACACCTAACATTTTTATAATGGGCAGCGAGAGAAATTTCCACAGTTTAGGTTTGTGCAATTTTTTTTATGAATGGAATATTCAATATCATTTTATTACTCCAGACATTTATCGAACTAATGGGCAGGTTGAAGGATATAGACAGACGATTATAAATTTTATTACAATCGGAATTATAGTTAAGTCAGAAAGGCCGAACGTTTTGTGGATAATGCAATTAGATCTTAATATGTACAAAAATCAGTACAAGCTTCAATTTGCATTAATAGTATGCAGTAGGTGATTTTATTTTGCTGCATTATGCAAATAAATTACATGCAAGTAAAACAGACTTTGAATTTATGAGGCCTTACGAAATTATTAGCAATCTCTGATGAAGGATGATGTGTAATAAAAAGGGTTGGTGTTATTAAACACAAAATTTTAAAAGCAGTCACAGTTATGAATGTGGGCAAAGGACTGGTCGTTAGAAACAGACTTGACTGACCTATTAGATCTATTTTAAAAAGATGGTAAGAAAAAAGCAAACAAATAAGTAAATAAAATATTTTAACAGTAATTATCTGGTAATCCAAGGTAAAGCACTACCTTGAAGCATGGGGTCTGCAGATTCCCATGGTAATTTTATCTGTGATATGTAATCCAAGGTAAAGCACTACCTTGAAGCATGGGGTCAGCATACTCCCATGGTATTTTTTTTGTCTGATATGTTATCCAAGGTAAAGCACCACCTTAAGCATGGGGGTGGCATATTCCCATGGTCATTTTTCTGTGACATGTAAGCCAAGGTAGAGCACTACCTTGAAGCATGGGGTCAGCATACTCCGATGGTAATTTTTTTTATTTGTTATGTAATCCAAGGTAAAGCAGTCCCTTGAAGCATGGGGTAAGCATACTCCCATGATAAATTATTTTTGTTTGTTTTGTGTTCCGAGGTAACACACTACCTTGAAGTGTGGGGTCAGCATACTTCCATGATATTTTACGTTTTTTATAAACATGGAGTCAGCATACTTCCATGGATGATGGACTGCTTAAAACATAAAGCGGTCACTAATGATTCATTAAGCTGAAATATGGTTGTTGGTATGTTACAGATGCAGATGGAACACAAGAAAATGATGGATGCCACGAGAACACGACATTTGTCAGTCCGGCCGTGTTAGAGACAGAAAAATTCGAGACCTCCGCCTCTGTCGATTCTGCCGATGCTACAGTATTGGCCGCTCCCGAAGGAAGGACACTTAAGCTCGAGACCTGAAGTAGTTGGGTCGCGCCACTTTCATATTTAATTGCGTTTCACTTATTTGTTTAAATTAATTTATAAGTAATTTCGAAATTTGTTAAAATCGGTTAGTAGTAATAAACACCACACCAGGGGCGTGCAGTCCATGGAAGCAAGGGAAGCAGTGCTTCCCCAAAAAAAATTACAAAATATCTTCTTAAATAGGAAACCATTAATTTAGTTTATATTAAAAATGCTAAAATATACAGCCAAGTCCTGTATGATTGATTTCATGCGAATCGAGCCAGAGGTTATTGAACTTTCCACCAGCTGTTTGCAATTTTTACATTTCAGTCGCGTGCTTTAAGTGGGGGCGGAAGCTATCGTTGGAGTAGGTTTTTCGAACGGCTATCCGTGTGTTGTGTGATACGTACGTCGTTCCGTGCATGGTGCGATATGGAAAACAATAATACCGACTTGGATATGCAAATACTGTCAACTTCGGCTGTCGGTAATAACGTTGAAAATGTTGGAGAATTTAGTAAGAAGAGTGTGTGTGAATGTGTGGTGTGTGTCTTAATAATAAAGGGATTTTCAACATTAAACTTCGCTGATAAGCTTCAAATAATTTCCAAAGGAAGGGCAAAACCGCCTATGAAAAATTTAACGACAAAAATGAAAAACTGTATTAGACATTTTTATCCGGCAAAACAATACGAACAATTTAAATGGCTAACAGGGTGTGAAAATATAAGTAAATTATTTTGTTGGCTATGTTTACTTTTTGAAAATGAAAATGGTCTCTGGAATAAAACTGGTTGTTCCGATTTAAACAATTTCCATAAACCTGTAAAAAGACACATTATGTCCAAAGCGCATTTGCAGGCCGCCATAAAAGAAAAAGTCTTCGGCAAAACCATAATTTAACACGCCTTTAATAAACAGTGGGAAATTAGTCACCGCCAACACAATGAACTAGTCGATAAAAATAGGCAAATATTAAGAAGATTTATCGATGTGGTTTGTTTTCTCGGACAGCACGAAATGGGATTTAGAGGTCATGACGAAACAGGGGTTTCTTCAAATAGAGGAAATTTTCAAGATTTACTTAGTTTAATGGCTAAATATGATGATTGCTTAAAAAATCATTTAAAGCAGTCTAGTGTTTTTCGCGGAACGTCAAATCGAATCCAGAATGATTTAATTTCCGCTCTTGCAACCATTATTCTAAAAAGAATTAAGCAGGAGATTGGCGAGGCGCGGTTCATTGCTATTGTTCTGGACGAAACAACTGATATCACTAATTTTAGCCAATTATCTATAGTAATACGCTACGTTAAAACAGACGGAAGTATTCAAGAGCGATTTTTAGGTTTTAAGAATGTGTCCGAAAATCGTACAAGTAGTTATAATAGGGGAGCGCCTCCTCCTCCTCCTCTTCCTCTCTCTCATGTCCCTCATTCTTAACTTCCTCCCCTTTTATTCTCATTCGCATCATATTTTTAATTTTTTCTCTTTGTTCTCCCACATTTGATTTTGCATTCTTAAGTCTTATAAATAGGTGCATCAAGATCATTTTAGTATGTTAAAGTACGAGTGACTGTTAAAAGAAAAAAATCTGTTGAATAAATCTATTAATAATAATATTAAAATAAAATGAGTGAATCAGTTGGAGAAAGAAATCGATCCATTCCGCTTCAGACAATTAGCCTCGAAGAAAGTATACCAGGAGTTCAAGAAGAAAATATACCATTAGTTCGAGAAGAAAATAATGGGATTGTTTTAAAAAATTTGAATAAAACTGAGAGTGAAGAGAAAAAAGTGTTTTGTGCTATTTGTTTTGAAATAATCGAATATTATGATTCATGTAGACCAAATACATGTTCCCACATTTTTTGTTTAAAATGTATTTTAAGATGGAATGATGAAAATGGTTGTTCTATAATGGTAAACAATTGTCCTGTATGTCGCACTAGATATTACTATTTGGTACAAATCTTCAAAGATGTAATTAGACATCATTTTGTTGTAATTTTAAAAAGAGGATAATATTTTTTTATAATTTGTGTTTGTGAAAACTCTGGTAACAAATAATTTTGTAAAAAAAAGTAAATGTAAATATATATAATAATTGACACACATTTTTTCCTTTTCCTATATTGAAACGACAACAATGATCTAACAAGTTTTTTAATACATACTAATTTTCACATTACATAACAAAACAATTGTTATGGGTTTACACAAAAAGTGCCACGCCCTAAAATGGCACCACTTTTGCAAATGGAAGCTTAAATTTTCTTATGGGAATTTACATGTAAAAATGACGGTTTTGATTGTCGGACCGGCATAGCCTAATCTACTACTTTTTAATTATACTAATAATATTAATATAATTTGCATCAAGTAAGAGGAAACTCAATTGAATACAGAAACAAGCGTTAACAAAATGTTATATGAGTGCTTCTAGTGGCAGTTGACATAATCGACACTTTTTTACATATGATTAGCTATTTCATTTACAAAAGTGTCAGATGTTAGAATAAAAAGAAGTATTTTGCATATAGCACTGAAAATATATAACCGCTTATAGTAACAGTTGACATTTTTTAAAATTAATATTGTTGACGTATTCTACTTATTATCTTTACAATTTATGTTTAAAATTAATATTTTTGACATTATCTACCCATTACGTTTATAACCTATATTTAAAATTAATATTGTTGAAATAATCTACACATCACCTTTACAAACTATGTTTATTATTAATATTTAACAACATAATCTTCTATCTCTTTTTTTTCATTTTTATTGCAGTAAAAGCAAGCATGTTCAGGAATTAGTAGAAAAAGATGTATCCTACAAATAGCACAATGTAAATCAGAAGCACTAACAACATAAGCTCTTTTGTAGTGGCAGCTCACATGATCGGACTCCCCTCTCCGTAAATATCTCATGTGAATTGCACTACAAGAAAGGCAAATAGCAAATGTTCCTAGTCTTCGACTTTCAATTTTAGAGTAGCTTTGTATAACACATACATCTTTTTCTTCAAAATTATTAAATAATTCACTAGCCCTAAACTTGCTTACTTTTACGTCAGCCTCGGTTCCTAAATTTAGCAGTTGTCCATCCATGTCCACTCCTTCGTCAATTTCCTGATCATCTTTCTCCATCTCTTCTTCTTCCTCCTCAATATAATTAATGTCGATGTTAAACAAGAATGATCTTCTAACAAGCTTAGATGATTTGTCTAAAAATGAATGTTTATAAGTGATGGAATCGCCTTCCAAGTTAATAAAAATTTCTTCTCTTTCTTCAATTTGAGCGGCGTTCTCCACATTATTTTCTTCAATTTGGTCAGCGTTTCCAATCATATTTTCTGCCATCGTTAGGAGCTTTAGATTTAGATAGATATATTTGATAAAAAACAATTTTGGTTATAGGTTATAAATAATATCGATAACTGATATTACAGCGAATGATACTGTATGATCGTCGAGTGGATGTTCTTAAGTATATATCCCATCGACCACCACTTTTACTACCTGCAATACTTAAGTTTTTTTTTTTTTTTTCTTTTTTCGCTGTCCCTTTCCCTGTCAGTTTCCTCGCTCCGCCGACCCCCCTTAAACCCCCCCCTCACCCTCACCTTATCTTCTTTCTCTCCCTTCCTTCTTTCTCTTTTTTATATGTTTCTCCTTTTTCCTTCCTTCTCCTTTTTCCTTCCTTCTCCTTTTTCCTTCTTTCTTCTTTTTCTTTCCTTCTCCTTTTTTCTTTTCTCTTTTTTAATCTAACCTAACCTAACCTAACCTAACCTAACCTAACCTAACCTAACCTAACCTAACATAACATAACCTAACCTAACTTAACTTAACCTGAAGAGGGTAGCCCGAAATTGAGTCTCGGAAATTCAGGGGTCTGGGGGGGAAGGGGGAAGGGGGGAGGGGGGAGCGGGTAAGGTTGTTGACCTAACCTAACCTAACCTAACCTAACCTAACCTAACCTAACCTAACCTAACCTAACATAACCTAACCTAACTTAACTTAACCTGAAGAGGGTAGCCCGAAATTGAGTCTCGGAAATTCAGGGGTCTGGGGGGGAAGGGGGGAAGGGGGGAGGGGGGGAGCGGGTAAGGTTGTTGATCGGCTTGGGAAAGTGGTTTTTAGAGATTGTCGTTCAACTTTAAGTAGGACACATGTGATTAACTTTTGCATATAAAATCGCCTCAGCGAAGAGACGAATGCAATTGATTTCTGCATTCACACTGTGCAGAGCTCGCGAGTTTTCTGGTGTTTACATTGTGTCTATTTGGTAAATTTTTATTTTTATTTCTAACATTTTTATTTGGCAAGATTTTATTCTTATATATATTGGTGACATTTTTATGTACATTTGTGGCATTTTTATTTGTTATTACGATTTTTTTCATAATGGACAATTTTTTGGCATCGAGTAGCAAAATAATTGACAATGACTTTGACTTATACACATGTACTCAAATGCAAAATTTTGCAAACCAACAAAACAATGAAACAGAAGTATTTACAACTAGTCAACAACAAACTATTCAGGACCTGAATGAAATTATTTACAATAGCCAAGTTCAGAATAATGCCAACAAACACAACAACGAAAAATCTTTATTTACAGCTACTCAACAACAAACTCTTGACGATCTTAATGACATTATTGACAACAAAACGGACTTAATTACAACAAAAACTAAACAAACTCTTAAAGAACTGAATGACATTGACGAAACTCAAAATTCTAGCTATGAGGATATTGTTTGTTTTCAAAAATCTAATCCAAATTATTTAACATTAAAATCGCCAATTAATTCTCCGAGACCAATTTGCTCTCCCTTTTTGTTTAGTGAAAATTCTGATTCGGAAGAAGAACAAATTGATCAAAATTTAAGTTTGGCTATTTGTCCTACTAATTCACCATATGATATTGTAAATTCTGATTCGCAAGAAAAACAAATTGATCAAAATTTAAGTTCGGCTATATCTTCTATTAATTCACCATATGCTATTGTAAATTCTGATCCGCAAGAAAAACAAATTGATGCAAATTTAACTTCGGATATTTCTCCTAATAATTCACCAGTTGAACAAAATTCAATTTCTAAACCATCATTTATCATTAAAAAAAAATTTAAAATTAATAAAAAAAATAAAAAACAAATAGCAAACCTTAAGTGTCTGGGTTTCGCTATTCAAAATTTAACTAATTTGATCACAATTAAAAAGGGAGACGAAAGTACGGTGAATTATGTTAAACAGGCCTTTGACAAATTAGTTGACTCATTTGAAGAAATGAATTCATAAAGTCAATTAATTTCTATTGCTTTTTTCAAAATTTGACTATAACTAAATAAAAATGCACAATATTAATTTTATTATTATACAAAGAACTTCAAAAATGCAATTGCTTTTTTCAAAATTTGACTATAACTAAATAGAATTGCACAATATTAATTTTATTATTATTATTATGCAGAAAACTTCAGAAATGCATAAGTGTGTAACATGTAATAAAGTCTTTACTAGAAAGGATAATTTACTGCGACATATTAAAAAACATGTTAACGGAAATTCCACAAAACTCAACAGTTGGTTGAAAAAACCAAAGCTTGTTAAAGGTAAGAACATTTTATTTTTCAACAAAATATTTTTTTCTTAATTTATATAGATTCTACAAATATTGTAAAGAATGCAAGAAAAATATAAACCAAAGTCTATGGGGTGGACATATTCGATCTAGTGTGCACAAGAACAATTCCAAAATAGGCTTGGAGGAAGGTGTTGAAATTATCAAGTCAGCATTCAGGGAACGAATAATATCTTATAGGATTTCCTCACACCAAAACTTCATAAATGTGAAAGAATATTTTCAACATTTGGAATACAAAATTGCACATCTAATAGATCAAGAACTGCAGAAACATAAATGTATCAAGCTAAATATGGAACTGTTCGGTTTCTATTTTAACCCCAGCAGCGACAGCTATGATGTCAAATCTTTTAATGCGCCGTTCCAAGTCATTTGCCAGGGATATCAGAAAAAAGAACTGTTAGAGCAAATCTGCACCATTATTGACCAGAAAGCTGACGAATTTGCAGAAAGAGATTCAGGTAAAGAATTTATTTTCGATTTTACAACAGCAACAAAAAAAGTAATTTTTTTATTTTTACGTTGCAGGATGGGCTTTGATGAATTTACTTCATTTGGAAATTAATGTTAACAAGCACAATCCGCTGAGAGCCTCATCTTTTATCGAACTTCCTCAAGAGATCAAGAGACGTCAAGCTGTGATCAACATTAGGAATGATGACAACTTTTGCTTCGCCTGGGCAGTTGTGTCTGCTCTTCACCAACCACGCGGATTATATTTTGAAACTTCATCCTACCCACACTACTCTTCTGTTTTGGATATGTCAGGTATAGAATTTCCAATGTTGCTAAAGAACATTAAGATTTTTGAAGAAAAAAATAACATTTCTATTAATGTATATGGATTAGAAATTATAAATCCTAAAAAGGGGTATGAAGTAATTGGTCCACTTTATTATTCATCGAATAAAAAAAATCAACATGTCAATTTATTGTTAATAAGTGATGATGATGAAAAAACTTTTCATTATTGCTATATTAAAGATTTATCAAAACTAGTTTCTGCACAAATTTCTAAACATCACGGAAAAAAATATATTTGCGATGGTTGTTTACAATATTTCCCTACAGAAGAAAATTTATTACAACACAATAGCTATGATTGTGATCATTTACGAATTAACCTACCTTCTAAAGAATTAATAAAAGATAAGTTTGGAAACTATTCATATGATAATATTTTGAAATTTGTAAATTATCATAAACAAATGAAAGTTCCTTTCGTGGTGTATGCAGATTTTGAATGCATTTTAAAGCCTTTAAATAATGACAATGTTGATAAAAATCCTAATACTTCATACACCTTAAAACAATATGAACATATTCCACATTCATTTGCCTATTACATTAAATGTTCCTTCGACGATAATTATTCTAAATTTGAAAAATATAGAGGTCAAAATTGTGATACATTATTTATAAATTCTTTAGAAAGAGATGTGTATAACATATACAATAAATATTTAAAGGCTCCTAAAAAAATGATCCCTTTGAACGAACTGGACAAAATTTATCATAACTATGAAAAAGTTTGTCATATTTGTAATAAACCTCTTTTAAATGACAGGGTTGCAGATCATTGTCATATATCCGGTCTTTATAGAGCTCCAGCTCATTCACTCTGCAACATAAATTACAGAATACCTAACTTTATTCCAGTTATATTGCATAATTTGCGTAATTATGATTGTCATCTATTTCTTAAAAAATTATGCTTAAACAAAGAACAATAACAGTTATCGCACAAAACAAGGAAAAATATATTTCATTTGAAAAGCTTATTCATGTGGATAACTATTTTGATAAAAAGACACAAAAGGCTAAGAAAAAAAATATATCATTAAGGTTTATTGATTCTTTTCAATTTCTATCCCATTCTTTATCAAAACTCTCTGAAAGCTTAAAAGATGAACAATGTAAGGAAATAAAAAAAATTTTCAATGATGAAGAAAGATTTAAACTTATTCGGCAAAAAGGTGTATTTCCTTACTTATTGATGATTATTTAAAATTAGAAGAAACAACTTTACCTCAGAAAGACCAATTTTATAATACTTTAACGGATGAGCACATCAGTGATGCAGAATACCAAAGAGCTGTAAAGGTTTGGCAATTGTTTAAATGTGAATCTCTTGGTCAATACTCCGACGTTTACTTACTCTCTGATACTTTACTTTTGGCAGATATTTTTGAAAATTTTAGAAGCACTTGTTTATCCACATATAAGCTCGATCCAGCTCATTTTTACACTTTTCCAGGTTTATCCTGGGAGGCGTGTTTGCGTTATACTGGAATAGAGTTAGAATTGTTAACTGATCCAGATATGATACACTTTTTCAAAAAAAGCGTTCGCGGTGGTGTGAGCTCTTGCATTTGTAGAAAATCTGAAGCTAATAACCCATTTCTTTTAAATTTTGATCCTTTAAAGCCAACTAAATACATAATTTATTATGATGCAACAAATTTGTATGGTTATGCAATGTCACAGCACATTCCAACGGGAGATTTTGTTTGGTTAACAGATAAAGAAATCAATGATTTAAATATTATGAATATTTCTAAAAAATCTAATAAGGGATATGTTTTAGAAGTTGATTTAGAATATCCTACAAGTCTACATTCCTATCATAACGATTTTCCGTTTTGTCCAGAAAACTTTAAACCGCCAAATTCTAAATGCATAAAATTAATACCCAATTTAAATGATAAATCAAAATATGTTATTCACTATCAATTAATAAAACAATGTTTGGAACATGGACTCAAGTTAACTAAAGTTCATAGAGTTTTACAGTTTTCTCAATCTGATTGGTTGAAAAAATATATAGACTTGAATTCAAGATTAAGAAATGATTCAAAGAATGAATTTGATCGTAATACTTACAAGTTGGCAAATAATAGTATTTATGGCAAGACTATGGAAAATGTTGATAGGAGAATAAGGTAAGGTAAGACTTGTTACAGAGTGGGAAAAAAATAGAAGAAAAGATGGTGCTGAGAATTTAATTGCAAAACCATATTTCAAGGACTTAACAATATTTTCTGAAAACTTGGTAGCTATTCAAATGCAAAAGATTCAAGTTACTTACAATAAACCAATATATGTAGGCTTCTCAATATTAGATATATCTAAAACTGTCATGTATGATTTCTTTTATAATTTTTTAAAACCTCTTTATCAGGAAAATATTTCACTTTTATACACCGATACCGATTCGTTCATTTTAGAAGTCACAACTCCAAATATTTATTCTGACATGATAAAAAATATTCACAAATTTGACACATCTAATTATGAATTTAATAATATTCATGAAATGCCTATTACAAAGTCAGTTATAGGAAAATTCAAAGATGAATATGCTGGTGAACCCATTACTACTTTCTTTGGTACTGGAGCAAAAGCATATTGTATTAAAACGGAAAACAGTTTAACAAAAAAAGCAAAAGGTGTTAAAAAAAGTGCAATTAAAAAGCAGTTGGATTTTATTCATTATAAAGATGTTGTTGAAAATCATTCTAAAACCTTTTGTTCAATGTATGATTTTCGATCTAGACAACATACAATTTTTACAGAGTTAATTAATAAATTGGCTTTGAGTTCCGAAGATGATAAGCGGTATAAAATTCCCTATAGTTTTAATACATTAGCTTGGGGACACCAAGATATTGCTTTGTATCAATGGAATGCAGAACATGAAGATTTAGATATATTTATGTAGATATTATAAGGTATTTAAATTTGTTGTTTTTGAAACCAAAGTTAGTCTTCATAAGTCTTTCACAAAATGTGCTTAGAAACTTTTGACAAAGAAATTGATAACACTTATTTTAAAACATATGAAAAACGACTTTCCACTTTTAAAAAATGGAAAGGAAAATTGAGACCAGAAGTGTTAGCTGGAGCTGGCTTTTACTATACTTCAATCAATGATATTTGTAAATGTTTTTATTGTGGTATTGAAATTTTTGATTGGTTAAGTTATGATGATCCTATTGTAAAGCATAAGAAATTTGCTAGGAATTGTGATTTAAATAACTGTTTATGGAAAAATAGGAATCGAATAATTGTAACCATTCAAATTAAGTCTTCAAGCTACACATTTTATATAGTATTATTAATATCCTTATTTATGAACTTTTACATATATTTAAATTAAGTATTTTATTGTTATTTTTTTACAACTGCTTTTGCTTTCGTGGTGAAAGTATCTGCTTAATGTTAATAAATTTGGAATATAATTATTAATTTGTTTTAATGACTATCAGTAGATCTCAATTTATTCTTCTTTATTTTATTTTCCAAAATGTTTTTTATGTTCATCATCCCCCTGGCGTAACACAGTGTGAAATATGTTTTTCTAATAAAACAGACGTCACTCTAAGTAAATATTGTAAATTTATGAAAATTGGATTAATTAACAATAGTACAATTAGTTGGATGGAACGAATAAATGGAAATGAAAATGCAAGTAAATTTTTTAAAATTTTGTATCATTATCCAAATCGATCTATTTTTGATACAAATTGGATAGAAAGGTTAGAGTTTAAAAATAATCAGTTACAAATTTTAACCCCCAACTGTACCAATTATTATGACGGATTCAAAAATTATTACTTTTCCATCATTAGTGTTACATTAAACTTTGCATTATTTTTATACATTACCATTTTAATTATTTATCTTTATTACAAATTTCAAACTGGAAATCTATTTTTTCATTAATCCATTTTAATCGAAACTTTAAAGAAAGTGGGGATGAGAATATTTAAGTACAAGAATAACACAATATGTTTCAGTCTCATTATGAACAACGCCGTGGTTCATAAACCTTTGGAAACGCTTCTTAATTCAAAAATTTATTTTTTAAATAATTCTTTGTCAAAATTTGTTCTTGTTGGCATTAGTTTAAATGATTTTTCTCCAAAAATTGTAATTGGTGGAAAAACTGGATTTTCAATCGCACTAACCGAAGAAAATTGGAAAGACATTTGTGTTCATCAAGAAATTATTGTAAACAATTTCTACTTTCCTCAAGTTGATCAAACCAGTGTGAATATAAACAACATTCATCTGCAGGTTCAGAAAATAAATGATACCCCTGTTCTACAAATTACAAAAGGCCCACACTTCATATAATTAGGACAAGAGTCTTTGGACAATTTGTGGCGATTAAAGGAAATTATTGATTATAGATTATCTATACTTAAAAGGCAAGAATTCAATACATATTTCAAAATATTTCAAAATAATATTTCAGCTGATTGTGGCGACTTGTGTACGCATGTTTATAATATAATAAGTCCAACAGAAAATCCTAACAGTGAAAATGTTTCAACTATGATGGAATTACTTGCTTTATATCCTGAACAAATGGAAAACAAATTGAAGCAAAATGGAACAAAACGAAAATATTACGAAGAAAACAATGAAAATGGATCAAAAAGAAAATATTACGAAGAATCTCTCAATATCTTTTCTGGAAGAGAACAATAAGGTGCATGTGTTAGTGAAGTGGAGCTTTGCTTACAGACAAGCCCGTAGGAGTAACTTTCAGATGTGGTACTTAGATAGACTCCGTTTTGAAAAAAGAATAAATGATTGTAAACTTATTCTAGATTCGATATTATCTGAGGAACATAGAAATAAAATATATTTGACACGTTTTAATAAAAATTGTATTTGATGTTTTACTTAATAAAATTTTAGTTTAGTAAATGTGAATTTTATTTGAAATTAATTAGCACATTAAGACTTTGTAATTTGTATCAGCTAAAGCATAAAGTGAGGAACAGAAATAAAACAAATTTAACTAAAATTTAATTTCAATTTAATTAAACAATATTTGTTTTAACAATCAATGTATTATATTTTTTATCAAGTCCTAACCATTTCACATAAACTTTGTTTCCTTTCCTTCTCAAAATCTTCTCAATAAGATACACATCGGTATGCTTTACTTTTAGTAATTCTTGCTCATAAAAACCACCCAGAATGTCCTGATTATCTTCGTCTTGAATTAAATATGTCCAAGGGTTTGTCATCTTAACTTCTTTAATGTGGAATATCTCATTTGACCAATTTGGTGTGTAACCTTTTGAAAATGCCTCTCGATGCTTGCTTATTCGTACGTGATCACCCACTTTAAACTTTGGAGATTTTATATCTAACGTTTTAGCATGAGTAAATGCAGATTTCAAGATTCTATTTTCATTTGTTTTATTTACTGGTTTTGGCTTCATTCCTATTGAAGAATGTTTTGTATTGTTATAATCTTTTACAATATCCGCTAATATATTAAACCATTTGTAATTTCCTTGAATGCTAAATATTTTCCACATATTATTCTTTAAAGTCCTGTTCACTCTTTCTACTATACTCGCTTTCAAATTGGAAAACGTGCTATAATGGTTAATTCGAAATTGTTGCATCAAATTTTGAAAATTTACATTGAAAAACTCTCTCCCTCTGTCCGTTTGCAAGTTTTTTGATGGAGTTTTTGCACTGATTAATATTTTTTTCATTGCCACTGTTACGTCTTTTCCAGATTTAGATTTTAACGGTTCGGCCCAAACATACTTAGAAAATACATTTATGGTAATCAAGATATATTTAAATCCCTTATTAAATTTGGCATAGGGTAACATTTCAACCAAATCAGCTTGAAAAAGATCATTTAACCCTTTCCCTACCATCCTTCTGCGTTTGTAGTTTTTTCTAGCAGGTTTATGTAATTCATTAACGACTTGTTGTTTAACGGTTGTCATGACAACAAACTTGTTTATTCAATTTTAAGGAAGTTCACTTTCTATGTTTTGTAATAATTCGAAATATAACTTTTATATGTTTTTTCCCATTCATTCAATTTATCAATTTGTATTGTATAACTTTTTTCATTTAAAATTTTACTAATTTTAGTAATCTCCTTTTCTAACGCATTAAAGGATTTTTTTATCTCTCCAGTTAAGAAAGTAGTTGATCTACTATCACTATTTTTGAATTCCTCCTCTGTTTTATTTAATTCTTGTTCTAATTTCTTAATTACACTGGACATTATATCCAAGGAAATATATTGTTGATTTTCTTCCAAAGTGAGTTGGTCAATTGTTCTACTGTTAAGAATGCTCTTTTGATTTCTTTTTTTTTTCATCATCTAACCTTTTTATAAAAGTTCTTAATTGTTTAATTTTTTCCTTGTGTTTTTCAATTATTACTTCTCTTATATTTGTTTCCATTATTTTATTAATTTTGTTGATATCATCACTTAATTTTTTGTCTTCCTTTTTAACATGTTCATTTAAAAATTGCAAATCTTTACTTATTTGATTTAGCGTTAGCAACTGTTTATTAACGTTTTCAATTGAGGTATAACATCCTTTAATCTGGTTTTCATACTTTAAAAAATTTTCATCAAAAACCTTAAGCTTTTTAGCAAAGATTTCATTATTTGTTTCATTTTCATCATTTTGAAATATGGCGTCCAAATTTATCAACTGTCATGTTGAGCTTTCATTAAACAATAAATATGATTATATTTGATAGCTGTTATTTATAGTATTACTTTATCTTCTCTTAATTCTTCAATAATAGAGATAATCTCGTTACTATGAGGATTATTTCCCGCATCACTTGATGAAATTAATAAGCGTAGCCTATCAACAATTTCGTTTACATTATTCCAGTATACATAGTCTGTATTTGATCTGTTTGTTTTCAAAATTAATCCCTTTCCTGTAGATTTGGCTCTAGTTGTTCTAAACGGAGGTTTTGGTTTGTTAAATGCTGTAACTAATCTTGGCAAGGTTTTTGTCTTTGTAATCCCCTTTCTTTGTAAATATGGTCCTATTATTGTAACATATTTGTGTGATGTATTTCCTTGAACTTGTTCATTTGAATCAAAATTCCTACGATATACATTTGTTTTAGCTAGAATGTTCATGTAATTATCTAAATCTTCCTTCTTATAACCTTTCGGTTCTTTTTTGAAAAGCAATTCGTATAAACCTGGCGTGCCTGTGTACGTTATTCCTCCCACTTTAATGTCTTTTCCAATAATTTCTACCGGTATCTGTGTTAAACCAAAAGAAAACTTATCCGTTTCGAGGTCATGAACTATTCCATAATAATGGTCAAATTTATGTTGTGTATCTTTCACACCCTCATCAATATATGATCTGGGTAATTCATGAAAATCTGCTAAGTAATCTTTATATGATGGTGTACCAACATAGGTTTGAATTGTTTTTCTAGTTTGTTCCAATATGTCTGACAAGTTTAAATTTGTTGTTGTGTCACTAGAAGGATCTGAAGTTTCTGCTATAACAGTTGATGACAATGGTTGTACTACAGGAGAGGAAGAAGTGATACTACTGTCATTTAAAAATGTTGGTAGTTCTGTAGGGAGTGACGGAGTTTTTTTTCCTGTTTTCTGAATATTTTTCGTCGGAGTTGATGTTTTATAAAGCTTTGTAGGTGTTTTGAAATCTTCATACTTTGAAACTCTTTCTTCTTTTAAATCGAATGGTTCGGATTTACCAATACTTGAAATTAGCTGTTTAAGTGGTTGTGTTATTGGTCTATAAGTTTGTTCTAATTCGGACTGAGCAGTAGAAGTAGCTAATTTCAAGCTTTGATATTTCTGCTTCACGGCTTGTCTCGATCTTATTAATTCTCGAGCTAAACGTTTATCCATGCTGTACAAGTTTTAAATGAAATAAAACTGCAAATTTTTTACTTTTATAAATATATAAAGGAATCGAATTTACTCCTATATCTGCCGTGATTTACTTCACAATCTTTGTCAATTACAAGAAAGCCATATGGATCCATCCAACAGTTAGCACAAATATTTTTAAACTGATCAAATGTCATATCCAATATACAGTGGTCATTATATATATGTTTTAAACTCAAACAGTCCTGTTTAAATAAAATTAATAAGTTTGCATTTTCTCGAATTAGACGTTTAAGGATTGAGGAATATCCTTGAAAAATAAAAAAACAATCGGTGTTTCTATGCCTTCCATGCGTGAAATAGTCCCTAATAATAGATTGATTATGACAAGGAATATCATCAAAAATGATAACGGAATTTGGCTTTATCTCATGAGGTGAAATAATGTTCTCATCGCTATCATATTCAAAGTATCCAATTTCTTTCATAGGTTTTAACAACTTTCTTAAATATTCATATTTTGGTTGATCTAATGACTTTGAATAAACATAGACATTTTCAAACCTAATTCCATTAGGATGCTCGAGCAGTGTAAGCATAACGTTGGTTTTACCGCTACCACTGCAACCAACTATAAGCCCTCTTTTTGAACCACTGCAAAATAAGTCACCATGCTTTCTCAACTGTTTACTTAAAATTTTTTCGTCATGATTATTTACTGGTAATGAGAATTTTTGTTTTTCAATCCTCATTCTTAATCACACTAGTAAATATTTTTAGCTGTAAAAGTGTTTATACCAGAAAAATGTCAATGTGCTTTTAGTATAAAAAGAACTTCAATGACTGTGGGTCGCCATAAGTTGAAAAAAACTATTAAAACACGTAATAGAAAAGGCTCTGGTTTAGTAAATAAATTAATTAGTAAACTACCTTTCGAAGTTCATATACCAGGATATAATTATTGTGGTCCCGGCACCAACTTGGAAAAAAGATTAACTAGAGGTGACGTTGGTATAAATCCATTGGATTCCGCTTGCAAAGAACATGATATATCTTACTCTCAGACTGAAGATTTATCAAAAAGACACATATCTGACCAAATATTAGAAAAAAAAGCCTGGGATAGGGTAAAAGCTAAAGATTCTTCTATTGGTGAAAAAATTGCAGCTTTAAGTGTTGCAGGAATAATGAAGGGTAAAAGAAAGTTCGGTTTGGGATTAAAAAATACAAAAGGGGGTAAACTTAAATTGAGAAAAAAACGTATCATTCGAACACCCAAAAAAAAAATTGGAGGATTTCTACCTCTTTTGTTTCCCATTCTTGGCGCCCTGGGTGCACTAGGTGGAGGCGCGGCAGGAATTGCTAAGGCAGTAAATGATGCTAAAGCAGCTAAACAGCAACTAGAAGAAATACATAGACATAATATTGCAATGGAAAATGCTTCTAAAGAAGGCAAAGGATTATATATTAGACCATATAAAGGAAAGGGACTATTTATTAGACCTTATAAAGGAGGATCCGTCAAAATGAAAGCAATCAGACAAAAAAAAAACTCAAAATAAGTTTTCCAAAAAGAGCACTTACGAACAATGATATTATTAAATATGTAAAGCTGTTAAAAATAACTGGCTTTAGAGGTGTTTTTATGCTCGATGAACTTCCAAAAAAAATTAATCTGAAAGAATGTGGTATTGTAAATTTGGATAAAAAACAAAATAAAGGATCTCATTGGACTGCTTATATTAAAAATAACAAAAATGTAATATATTTTGATAGTTATGGAAATTTAAAACCACCTTTTGAACTTCTCAAATATTTTAATTCGAATGGCAAAGTGGATGTATTTTATACTTATGAAAATAAACAAAAATTTAATTCATATAACTGTGGTCAACTATCCCTAAAATTTTTGCAAAAAAATATATAAACTCATTATTTATTGTAATATCTCATTCATAAATAAACTGCAATGTCTACCACAATTGCCATATCAGGAAACAGTTCTGTTTTGTCTGCTGCTTTTAATCCGCCCATACATTTAGAGGATGAAAAACAATATTACCTGTGTTTAGCTGATTTTGAAACGTTTATGACTATCCCCAATATAAAAGAAGGATATAATAAATTTTATATAGATAATAAAGTAATTGTTATTCCCGACGGAACTTATGACATTACAGATATAGAAACATACATAAGAGAAAGTATAGAAGATTTATTTCCGAATGAAAAAATTTTTTTTCTTTTAAAAGCAAATGTTAATACTCTAAAAACTTTTTTAATGTGTAGTAGAATAATTGATTTTACCAAGGAAGATTCGATAGGAAAAATGTTGGGTTTTAATAGCAGGATACTAGAAGCTATGAAAGAGGAAGAATCAGATAATGTTGCAAAAATAACTAAGGTGAATGCTATTTGTATTGACTGTAATATTTGTGTCGGTTCTTACAATAATGGTAAACCTGTTCATATTATTCACCAGTTTTATCCAACTGTAGCTCCAGGGTATAAAATAGTTGAATCTCCTTTGCCCATTTTGTATTTTCCAGTTAGCGTCAAAGCAATTAACAATATAACAGTTAAAATAGTTGATCAAGACGGAGAACTTTTAGAAGTTTTAGAGGAGAAACTATAACAGTAAGGTTACATTTACAAACAAGTGAAATATAAAATGGTTGTTAGATATAATAGAGCCCTTGGGATGAGACTTGCCCCTACCACTATCAACAAAGTAAAAACTTATAAAAAGAAAAAGCCTAAACAACAGTTCAGTATCAAATCCAACACCAACAAGTTAAGACGAGATAATCGTAAATTTCTCACATCCTTGGGTTTCACTGTTTTAAAATAATGAACATATTAAACGTAAACGAAAAGCTTTATGTAGACAATTCCATCGTCAGTTCTGAGCTTCACACATATCAACCATATATTTCTTCAAAATTCGATTACAATGATGAAATAAGGATCCCAATTCAAGAACTCGATGCTTACACTCTACCATCAGATAGTTTACTTTATATCGAAGGAAAATTAACTAATACAGAAGGTAAATATAAGAAAGAATTGCTATTTATTAACAATGGTATAGCCTTTTTGTTCAGAGAAATCCGCTATGAACTAAACGGAATTACTATAGATTCAATAAGAAATGTTGGATTAGCATCAACCTTAAAAAGCTACCTTTCTCACAATACCAACGAAAGTTTAAAACTGGAAAATGCAGGTTGGTTTCCACATCGGAAAGAAGGTGATACAATTTTAGTTGATAATGATGGAAAATTCTCCGTATCCATACCACTAAAAATGCTTTTAGGATTTTTTGAAGATTACAGAAAAATTATTATGAATATGAAACAGGAATTGGTTCTTATTAGATCAACTGATGATTTAGATGGTGTTATTTTCAAAGAAGATCCGGCACACCTTGTTACTGCTCCTGACACTCCATTGGTTACTTTCGATAAAATTTATTGGAAAGTTCCTCACATTCTAGTTGATATGCCACAACAACTTGCTCTATCAAAAATATTAGAATCAAATAAAGATATATTGATAGGATTCAGGAGTTGGGAACTTGTTGAATATTCTTCTCTAACCGAAACAACCCGTCACACATGGCCGGTAAAAACAACTAGTAAACTAGAAGCTCCTCGTCATGTTGTGATTGGCTTTCAAGAAAACAGAAAAGGGAAAATTGTTAAAGATTTGAGTAAATTTGACAATATTACCTTGTCAAATATTAGAGTATATTTAAATTCTGAAAGATATCCTTATCACGATTTGTACTTAAATTTCGAAGAAAACAAATTTTCTGCTTTATACGAAATGTTTGCCAACTTTAGACAGTCTTACTATGGTGTTCCAAATGAACCCATTTTTAATCCTGAACAATTCAAAAACATTAGTCCTATTACACATATTGATTGCTCCCATCAAAAAGAAACAATTCAAACGGGATCCGTAGTAATGAGAATTGAATTTGAGACACACAATGCAATTAAAAAAGATACTTCTGCTTATTGTCTTATTTTACATGACAAATTATTTAGCTACAACCCTCTTACTAAAATTGTGAAACAATTATAAACTTTATCCCCACTATTTTCATATTTCGATTTAATTTAAAGAAATTTTCAAAAGCTTTTAGTTTTAGTCATGACATCAAAACTACAACTACAAATTGAAAATTTATTTTTAAAATTAATCAACTGAAAGAAGAAATTGCAAATTATTCAAGTAAAAAAAGTCTCATTAAAAAATTTGCTGCTTTGAAAATATGAGATTGGTTATAGATATTCAAGGATTCAAGGATGAAAAAAATAAATTTATACCGAAAGAGCTTGCAGCTTTTGATGGTTATGAAATGACTCATTACATTTTTAAAAAGCCTTTTCCAGTGGAGTTTCTTTCACCTGATTGTCACAAGCAGGCGGTATGGTTAACGAAAAATTATCATTGTATACATTGGAATAATGGATTTACTCCATTACATCATTTCCCAAAAATAATTGAAACACTTACGAAGAAAGCAGATTTTGTTTTTGTAAAAGGAAGCGAAAAAAAGGATTTTATACAGAAATATTCTAAAAAGCATGTGACTGAAATAGATGAACAACCAGCGCTAAAGCTAATGGAACCAAAATGCTTCTATCATTCAAAATCACCTTGTATGTGTGCTTTGACAAATGTGTTATTTTTATATGACAATTGTTTTATGAATGAATAAAAATATAAAAAAAAACTTAATTACCTTTTTATTTTGCATTAACCAACCATGATTGAATACAATTAATATGATACCTTAAATCTAATTTTCTAAATTCATTTAAAAGTTCATACTCATTTTTATATTTTAAATAATCATTACAAAATTTAGCGGCTAATTTACATTGTTCCATTCGATCTATATTATTAACATATGCTGACAAATCTTGTGCTTCTGCGTCTTCTTCGCCTACAATTGATAAATATTGGAAGTATGCAGCAGATATAATAAACTCTTCATACATTTCAGTAACCATTTGCTCCATTGTAAATATTATTAAATTTATTCTTCCTTTTCAATTTCTTGAAGAATAGTATCCTCGTCAATAAATTGCTTCAAGTCTTTTAAATAGTAACCAAAGCCAATATCTTTTAGATCTTGAATAAGTTGAAAAAAATTTAATGTTTCAATGTATTTGTTGCA
This sequence comes from Kuschelorhynchus macadamiae, assembly GCA_030620095.1. Taxonomy (NCBI): domain Eukaryota; kingdom Metazoa; phylum Arthropoda; class Insecta; order Coleoptera; family Curculionidae; genus Kuschelorhynchus; species Kuschelorhynchus macadamiae. The sequence continues at coordinate 101,887 of JAUTXW010002880.1, forward strand.
ACAGAGGGCAGCCTTTACGAATTCCTCAGATTGATTACAATAAAAGTCTATCCACTCCGGACCACTTGCCATACAATATGAGAAATAGGTTTTTGAAAGATTACTAAATTTCTCCTCTAATAATTTAACTGCAATCAGCAACTCAGCCATTTCATTTATTTAACATAATATTTTAAATATGTAGGGGGACGTCTCTTGCGAATAGGATTAACTTTCTTTGATAATACCTGTTTTTTATCTTCGTATAATTGAAACCTCTTTTGGGTTGCAATAATAGCAGGTATAAATTGGCAATCTTCTCCTATAAATTCTATTAGGTGGCTTAATTCTCCTAAAAAGTATGATTTCCCAAATGTATTGAAAAACGTAGTAAGGCTTATAATTCCTTCTAAATAATCATCACAACAGTCAATTGCTTCCAAATAATCTCGTTTTAGTGGATAAAACAGCTTGGTGTATTCATCTTTCGAAATCACTTCAAAGAAATTGAGATATTTAACTTTTAACTGTCTGATAGTTGTAGTTAATTTTTCGCGATTACACATAATTCACTTATTACTTGACACATTTTTTCTTTTTGTTTTATACAAAATTGGTGGAAAAATTCAAAAATAACTTTTTACGCAACTCGAGCACAGCTTAGTAAATGTGTCTCGGCATACTAAAATGATCATGATGCACCTATTTATAAGACTTAAGAATGCAAAATCAAATGTGGGAGAACAAAGAGAAAAAATTAAAAATATGATGCGATTGAGAATAAAAGGGGAGGAAGTTAAGAATGAGGGACATGAGAGAGAGGAAGAGGAGGAGGAGGAGGCGCTCCCCTATTATAACTACTCGTACAGCAGATGCATTATATACCGTAGTTTAAAACGTTACTAAAGAAATTAATGGAGAGAAAAATTAGTTGCTCAAAGCTATGTTGGAGCTGCAGGGATGACAGGACAATTAGAGGGTCTGCAAGCTAAAGTTCGAGAAACTTTCCCAAGTGCTGTGTTTGTCCATTGTTTTGCTCATAAATTAAATTTAGTTTTATCCCAGTCCATCAATCACATTAAAGAATGTAAAGTATTTTTCGTTACTTTAAGTAGCATGGCTGCTTTTTTTTCCAAGTCAACAAAACGTACACAAGCTTTGGGTTCCATTGTCCACAAACGATTGCCCAAATGAGCTCCTACTAGGTGGAACTATAATGGAAGACTTGTGTTAACAGTATCTGAAAATCGTGAATCACTGATTGAACTATTTGAGAATATAATAGAAAATAATGAAACGTGGGACTCAGAAGTAATAAATAGTTTGAGGGGGTTTTTGGACTGTTTGAAACGAAATTTTAATTTTAATTATTTGTTGAACATATTTTTAGAAATTTTTCCATTCTCGGACAATGCTTTTAATGTATTACAAACTAAAACAAATGATATTGCTTTTTGCTTAAAAAAAGTAGATGATTTTAAGTCCATGTTAAGCCAAAAAATGACTTTGACCTATTTTGGGAGAAAACGATGACGTTAAACATAGAGCCACAAGCGTCTTCGAACAGACAAGGTGGGAGATGTTCAAACATCATACAAACGCCTCTTTTATGAAATAATCGATCAAATTCAGCAACAAATAAACTATAGATTTAACGGTTTAAATGATTTTAAATTCCGCGAGCTCTGCAATTTTGATGCATTTAAAAGAAAAACTTTTCCAGAAGATGCGTTTAAATTTCTTCTTCATTATGGCCAGTTCTTCGACCGAGTGTTACTGCGATCTGAAGTGATCTAAAAGTGATTTACGAAACTGATGACATTAGCGCAATAAATAACGCTAAGGAACTAATGCAATTTTAAAAGACAAGAAGCTGGAAGGTGCCTACACCGAAGTGTCGAAATTGTGTGAATTAGTATTGACAATACAAGTTCATCGCAATTTTTTAACACTTAAACGTATAAAAAATTTCGTGAGGAATTCAACGGGGCAGGAGACTTTCGCATACATCGCTGTTGTCCATTGAAAATAAACTTCTCCAAAATATGTCGGAGCATCGACGTTTTTATGATGACGTCATTGACGAATTTGCAAAAAATGATCCAAGAATCGAATTACATTACAAATAGGTGAGTTTCTAAAAATTGCTTCCCCTTCTTAAAATTTCACCGCACGCCCCCGCACCACACATATTCAACACGTGTTTGACTGGTGCCCCTATTTATCCGATTCTGAATGCAAATTGACCTTTAATAAATTAGTGCACTGGCTTAATATAAATAATTAATTTAAAAAAAAAAACACCTTATCTTTTACAATAGGGTGTTACATTTAACATAACATAGACGATGACAGCTTTACCTAAAATCAACAACACGGCATTTGTGAAAATATTTTAAAATGATACGCTTTTTACTCTTATTCAACGTTGACAAATTTCAAATTGGTCGGAATTTCCATTCTCCATATACTTCTATCAGGGTCAGGGTTTTGAGAGGCTGCTTGCAATGATTTCATGTCATGATACTAGTGGCCAAGAGTCACTCTCATGATATTTTAGACCAAGTTTTGGAAAAAAACGGCCTACACTCAAAACTCTGATTGCACAGACGAAGCGGCAAATATGCAGGGGAAATGCAACTAAGCTGCAAAATCAAAATAAAGAACACGTACATACTTGGTGGTCTGGTCATATTTTGAACCTCGTGCTAAGTGATATTTCTAGGAAGAATATAAAAGCATCTTTGTTGTTCATCCCATAAGAGAATGGATATTTGGTCTTCGACCTCTCACGGCCAGAAACATCGAAACTTGGGGGTTATTAAACAAACAAGGTGGTAGTCAAAGGAACACGAGAAAAAGTCTTTGAAGATTGTCCTTTGCACTTAGATATTCTGGAAGCCTTATCCAGTATTTCAAAAAATGTAGATTTAAATTATAATATTTGTTCTACTGCTGAAAATTTAAAATCTCAATTTCTTAAGTACGAAATTTTCCTTTTTCGAGTATTTTTCAAAATATTTTCGATTACTGGCCCGCTCTTAAGGTGCCTACAAACTTAGATTTATTAAAATCAAATTCTATAATCAATACTTTAATTATTGAATTAAAAAAGATTCAACGTGACTTTGAAACATTCGAACCCTCTTCGAAATTTTTTTTATCTTGGGCATATGATGAAATGGAAAGTCTTTTAAATAGTAACCAAAGCCAATATCTTTTAGATCTTGAATAAGTTGAAAAAAATTTAATGTTTCAATGTATTTGTTGCAACAGAGGGCAGCCTTTACGAATTCCTCAGATTGATTACAATAAAAGTCTATCCACTCCGGACCACTTGCCATACAATATGAGAAATAGGTTTTTGAAAGATTACTAAATTTCTCCTCTAATAATTTAACTGCAATCAGCAACTCAGCCATTTCATTTATTTAACATAATATTTTAAATATGTAGGGGGACGTCTCTTGCGAATAGGATTAACTTTCTTTGATAATACCTGTTTTTTATCTTCGTATAATTGAAACCTCTTTTGGGTTGCAATAATAGCAGGTATAAATTGGCAATCTTCTCCTATAAATTCTATTAGGTGGCTTAATTCTCCTACAAAGTATGATTTCCCAAATGTATTGAAAAACGTAGTAAGGCTTATAATTCCTTCTAAATAATCATCACAACAGTCAATTGCTTCCAAATAATCTCGTTTCAGTGGATAAAACAGCTTGGTGTATTCATCTTTCGAAATCACTTCAAAGAAATTGAGATATTTAACTTTTAACTGTCTGATAGTTGTAGTTAATTTTTCGCGATTACACATAATTCACTTATTACTTGACACATTTTTTCTTTTTGTTTTATACAAAATTGGTGGAAAAATTCAAAAATAACTTTTTACGCAACTCGAGCACAGCTTAGTAAATGTGTCTCGGCATACTAAAATGATCATGATGCACCTATTTATAAGACTTAAGAATGCAAAATCAAATGTGGGAGAACAAAGAGAAAAAATTAAAAATATGATGCGATTGAGAATAAAAGGGGAGGAAGTTAAGAATGAGGGACATGAGAGAGAGGAAGAGGAGGAGGAGGAGGCGCTCCCCTATTATAACTACTCGTACAGCAGATGCATTATATACCGTAGTTTAAAACGTTACTAAAGAAATTAATGGAGAGAAAAATTAGTTGCTCAAAGCTATGATGGAGCTGCAGGGATGACAGGACAATTAGGGGGTCTGCAAGCTAAAGTTCGAGAAACTTTCCCAAGTGCTGTGTTTGTCCATTGTTTTGCTCATAAATTAAATTTAGTTTTATCCCAGTCCATCAATCACATTAAAGAATGTAAAGTATTTTTCGTTACTTTAAGTAGCATGACTGCTTTTTTTTCCAAGTCAACAAAACGTACACAAGCTTTGGGCTCCATTGTCCACAAACGATTGCCCAAATGAGCTCCTACTAGGTGGAACTATAATGGAAGACTTGTGTTAACAGTATCTGAAAATCGTGAATCACTGATTGAACTATTTGAGAATATAATAGAAAATAATGAAACGTGGGACTCAGAAGTAATAAATAGTTTGAGGGGGTTTTTGGACTGTTTGAAACGAAATTTTAATTTTAATTATTTGTTGAACATATTTTTAGAAATTTTTCCATTCTCGGACAATGCTTTTAATGTATTACAAACTAAAACAAATGATATTGCTTTTTGCTTAAAAAAAGTAGATGATTTTAAGTCCATGTTAAGCCAAAAAATGACTTTGACCTATTTTGGGAGAAAACGATGACGTTAAACATAGAGCCACAAGCGTCTTCGAACAGACAAGGTGGGAGATGTTCAAACATCATACAAACGCCTCTTTTATGAAATAATCGATCAAATTCAGCAACAAATAAACTATAGATTTAACGGTTTAAATGATTTTAAATTCCGCGAGCTCTGCAATTTTGATGCATTTAAAAGAAAAACTTTTCCAGAAGATGCGTTTAAATCTCTTCTTCATTATGGCCAGTTCTTCGACCGAGTGTTACTGCGATCTGAAGTGATCTAAAAGTGATTTACGAAACTGATGACATTAGCGCAATAAATAACGCTAAGGAACTAATGCAATTTTTAAAGACAAGGAGCTGGAAGGTGCCTACACCGAAGTGTCGAAATTGTGTGAATTAGTATTGACAATACAAGTTCATCGCAATTTTTTAACACTTAAACGTATAAAAAATTTCGTGAGGAATTCAACGGGGCAGGAGACTTTCGCATACATCGCTGTTGTCCATTGAAAATAAACTTCTCCAAAATATGTCGGAGCATCGACGTTTTTATGATGACGTCATTGACGAATTTGCAAAAAATGATCCAAGAATCGAATTACATTACAAATAGGTGAGTTTCTAAAAATTGCTTCCCCTTCTTAAAATTTCACCGCACGCCCCCGCACCACACATATTCAACACGTGTTTGACTGGTGCCCCTATTTATCCGATTCTGAATGCAAATTGACCTTTAATAAATTAGTGCACTGGCTTAATATAAATAATTAATTTAAAAAAAAAAACACCTTATCTTTTACAATAGGGTGTTACATTTAACATAATATAGACGGTGACAGCTTTACCTAAAATCAACAACACGGCATTTGTGAAAATATTTTAAAATGATACGCTTTTTACTCTTATTCAACGTTGACAAATTTCAAATTGGTCGGAATTTCCATTCTCCATATACTTCTATCAGGGTCAGGGTTTTGAGAGGCTGCTTGCAATGATTTCATGTCATGATACTAGTGGCCAAGAGTCACTCTCATGATATTTTAGACCGAGTTTTGGAAAAAAACGGCCTACACTCAAATCTCTGATTGCACAGATGAAGCGGCAAATATGCAGGGGAAATGCAACTAAGCTGCAAAATCAAAATAAAGAACACGTACATACTTGGTGGTCTGGTCATATTTTGAACCTCGTGCTAAGTGATATTTCTAGGAAGAATATAAAAGCATCTTTGTTGTTCATCCCATAAGAGAATGGATATTTGGTCTTCGACCTCTCACGGCCAGAAACATCGAAACTTGGGGGTTATTGAACAAACAAGGTGGTAGTCAAAGGAACACGAGAAAAAGTCTTTGAAGATTGTCCTTTGCACTTAGATATTTTGGAAGCCTTATCCAGTATTTCAAAAAATGTAGATTTAAATTCTAATATTTGTTCTACTGCTGAAAATTTAAAATCTCAATTTCTTAAGTATGAAATTTTCCTTTTTCGAGTATTTTTCAAAATATTTTCGATTACTGGCCCGCTCTTAAGGTGCCTACAAACTTAGATTTATTAAAATCAAATTCTATAATCAATACTTTAATTATTGAATTAAAAAAGATTCAACGTGACTTTGAAACATTCGAACCCTCTTCGAAATTTTTTTTATCTTGGGCATATGATGAAATGGAAATACGAGGTATCGATTTTGATATTAAATATGCTTTGCCGGTTAATAGAATCAGAAAAGTAAAAAAGCATCCCAATGAAAAGTATTCGATGAGGCTGTTCGTAATACAAATGGAAAATTCAAAATCGATGTATTTTATGTTATAATGGACAATGCTATTACATCCATTGAAAAACGGTATGAAAAAAATATGTCCCTATGCTCAGATATGGCAATATTTAATCCAATTAATTTCCCTGACCTAAAAAAGCAATGGTGTTCCCGAAAATAGCTTAAAAATATTTCTTAGACAATTCGATGAAGAAATCCAACCATCAAAAATAAAAGAAGAATTAAATAATTTTATAAAGAATTGGCCTGAGTTTACAGGTATCTTTTTAAAAGATGGCGTACTTATCCTTAGCTTACCAATTTATTTTAACATTATCTGTTACACAAGTATCTTGCGAACGTAGTTTTTCAATTTTAAAATAAATCAAACACAGACTTCGAAATTCTTTAAGTGATGAACACTTGGAATCGGTCATAATTATGAACATAGAAAGAGGTATCCTTTGCAAAATTGATAATGAGGACATTATTAACGAACTAGCTAGATCACGTAGTCTATTGGGCAGGTTTGTTAAGTTACTAAAGTGTTAAAGTGTAACTAAAGTCAATTGAGACGACATAAAAACAGTCGGCGATTTCATTGTGAAGCATGGCGTGATAGAAAGCATTGGCTTCACTATTTAAAGCCAATGTAGAAAGTTAAACTTATTTTTGTAAAACAGATTAATTATTAGTACTTTCTTTTTATTATTTATTCGCATTTAACAATTTTTTTCAATTAGTTTTTTATTTGATCTGGTCAGGGGATAGGGGCGAAATAGATAGGCTAAATGGAAAAACATGTATTCTCTGTAAATATATCGCATTAAACGTATTTTTATGGGTATAGAGATTATTCCAATTGTAACCTACTTGATAATATATTTACTCTACAATTACACATAGGGGAAAAGGAAGGGGATACAAATTTGAAAGTTTCGTTAAAGATCGAGCAGGTAATATGTCATTTTGGAGGGTATCCGATATATATATTTCAATTTTAAAACTTATTTGATTTTGAGGGGTTGAGGTAAATAGTGGCTTAAAGTAAAATACTTCGTAAAAAATTGAATCATTCAGAGAGGTTTTTGAATTTGCTTATTGCATATTTCCAATTTCAAATCAGTCTGATCGACTGAAACCTAGACTTTGTGTATATATTCTTTAATTTGTTCATTACCAGGTCTCTTTGAGATAATATGGACACTTTCTTCAGACAGATAGACGGATTGACCGAATTGATAAAACATATTTTTTGGCATCTAGGGAAGCTCAAATCTTAAGATATGTAAAACCCGAGAGACTGATTTTTTTCACGGTTACAAATATTTTATTTGGCCGCTATTTTGCTCCGCCATCTTGAATTAGAACCACAGTTTTAGTAGCTTATCTCTATACCACAATTAGTTATGGCAAACAATTTGAAATCAGTCCATTAAGGAGTATTTTCAGGCTGGATTTTTAAATATTTTATTGAACCGTATTCGTACAAGAAAGTTACCGGTTTATTTTTACATAATACTTGATTTTTGTACAACATTTGAGATAAGTTGGATCACTGGTTTTTTAATAATTTTTTTAACATTTTACTAGGACGTCATTTTGTTTTGCCATATTGGATTTTTACCAAAATATTACCAGGTCATCCCCATATGACCCTTAATTTTTTTATTAAAATTTGAGGTTGACCTGATGAGTAGTTTTTAAGCTATACCGCGAACTGACCTACAGACAGACAAACCGACGGAATTGATTAAATATATTTTTTGACATCTAGGAGCGCTAAAATGTTAAAATATGTAAAACCTGAGAGAATGGTTTTTTCACAATTACAAATATTTTATTTGGCTGTCATTTTGTTACGCCATCTTGAATTCGAATCACAGTTTTACTAGTTCATCTTTATACCACAATTAGTTATGGCACACAATTTAAGGTCAGTACGTTAAGTTGTTTTTCAGGCTGAATTTTTAAATATTTTATTAAGCCGCCAATTTGTTCCGCATTCTTGGATTCGTACCAAAACTTTACCAGTTGATTTCGATATAATTCTACTTGATTTTTGTATAAAATTTGAAATAAATTTGGATAAGTGGTTTTTTAGTAATAATTTTTTTACATTTCAACAGGTCGCCATTTTGTTTTGCTATATTGGATTTTTACCAAAATATTACCAGGTCATCCCCATATGACCCTTAATTTTTGACTAAAATCTCAAGTCAATCTGATTCAATGTCGCGAACTGTCAGACAGGCAGACAAACCGACAGATGGACTGACGGAATTGTTAAAACATATTTTTTGGCATCTAGAGGAGCTAAAACCTGAAAATATCTAGAACCTGAGAAATTGATTTTCCGATTACAAATATTTTATTTGGCTACCATTTTGTTCCACCATTTTGAATTAGTACCACAATTTTACTAGTTCTTCTCTGTACCACATTTAGTTATGGCACACAATTTGAAAATGAAATTAAGTATTCTTTTTGCTGAATTTTTAAATATTTAATTAAGCCGCCATTTTGTTCCGCAATCTAGAATTCACACTAAAACTTTATCAGTTGTTTTCTATATAATACTTGGTTTTTATGCAACATTTTAGGCAAATTGGGTAAGTAGTTTATTGGTAATAATAACAACTTTGTTTTGCCATATTCGATTTTTACCAAAATGTTACCAGGTCACCCTGATAAGCAGTGGCATGCCGTAGGTCTAGCGAAATTAAGGGTGGCATTGACCCGGATTAATCAGCTATATATTCCATCCCTCAAGATGGGTACCCACGATAGTATTTAGGGGCCATGTGACATCGTAGTGTGTCATAAAATAACAGATCGTAAAATATATTAGGAATCCCATACATAATAAATATACGAATATCAAAAAAAAAATTTATTACATATACGTAATACAAATCCTACGTGTGTAAACTAAAAATTATAGCGCCAAACGTCTCGTTTTTACGGACTTGAGAGAATCAATAACTTCATCGAAATTAAGTTGTTGTGCCTTCTCAGCTTCAATGCTTAATAATGCCAAGTTACTTGTTCTGGTTTGGCTGCTGGTACATCTTTAATAGTTATTGATCCTCGCAAGTCTACTAAAAGAGCGTTCAGCACAAGCGCTATTAGTGGCTATTGTAAAAAAATTCTAAAAAAGTTGCACAAAGATGGGTATGATGGTTTTAAATTTTTGGAAATTAAGAAAGACAGATATTCTTGATATGTTATGGCTTGCTCTTCCTTTACTTTATTTATTAGGGCAGAAAAATGTTTATACTATAGATACTATAGATGTCCCGATGTCTTTATTATAAAATATTTGTAGATCCATAAGACTTTTTCGATTTTCATCATTATCCTTCAAATTAGTTAAACAACTAAACTTTTGAGATAATTTTATAAAATCTTCAAAACGAGGGTCCAATGTCTGAATAAAAACGTCTAAAGTTGTGTAAAATACTGACACTTTAAATTTGTCTTCAGGACTTTCATGTACGTAATCGGGTTAAAACTCATCAAAAAACTTTTTGGACCTAAAATCTGGTTGATGTACCACATTTCTCTGCAAGAGTAGTTGCATCTTTTTGAAATCTTGTAAAATTCTCATTATTTCTTATACTCATTAGATCATTTTTTGTAGATACAATCATTGCTGCCGCTGCACATATATTCATATCAGTTGATTGCATATAATTTGATAATATATTAATTTTCTGTAAGAGTTTTTCAAAAAGACAACAGAAATTTAAATTCGAAAGTTTCTATAATATTTAATATTCTCGATGCATCTGCTGTTTGTTGAGCAGTAACGTTTTTTAGTTCGCCGGTTAGAATTATCTCACAAGTTTCTTCAATGATATGAATAATAACATAGAATGAATTAACTGCTCTAGAATGACTTGCCCACCTAGTGGTTGAAAGTGTTTATAAAGATAATTTTGCCTTCATAGTTTTTGAGTGTTGTTCTGGGGATTTTCTGAAAAGATTTATTCGAGGAAAACTTTCTGTAATAAAAGCGTAAACCTTTTCTAATATACCGAAAAACAACTTAACCTCAGTATTAGAACTTACTGCATCTATGAGAACGAGATTAAGGTTATGCGCACAACAGTGTATATAGACAGCTTCAGGAACAATATTCTTAATTTTAGACTGAAGCCCATTTAAATGTTCAGACATTACACTCATATCCCTGACCACGACAAAGTTTTATGTCAAAATTAAGGTTCTTCATTTCTTCAGTCACTGTAAGGAAATAAGTTCCAGCAGATCCATTAGGACTATCAAAATATTTAAGAAGCCTTTTTTCTGGTATACTAAATTTATTGACAAATCGGCAGGATAAAAATAACTGTTCATTTTTATTATAGTCAAGCGTTGAATCTACGTTAATAGAAAAATATTTTGCCTGTTTAATATCATTTGCAATGTCAATTAGGACCCCAAGAGCCAGATGATCCAATAGCTCATTTTGTATTCGATTACTGGTATATTTCGAGACTTTGGATGCATTTTCTAAGTGACTTGCGAGCATAACATCATATTTTTTCAAAAGATCGACGAGTTCCAAGAAATTCCCCTTATTTTTACTTGTATCTGACTCATCGTGGCTTTGTAAGGGTAAACATTGCTTCGCAAGATACAATATTATGTCTATCAACCGTTTTAAAGCTTCTCTGTTCTTCAGAATTTCACTTTTTTCTAATTTCAATTGCTCCTGAATTACGGTAGAGTTTTGAAGTAAACGCAGTTTCATCACAAAAAACTTGTTAGTAAGGGATCTATGTAATTCGCCTTCTTCGTGTTGCTTTATCTTTTCCGGTTCTTTTTTGAAATTTTTAAATCCTCAAAGTGCATCTGCCCAGACCGATTTATTAGAACCACTTAAAAGCCAGTAGTAATGACAAAAGAGACAATTTGCTCTAGAAGAATAAATAAGCCATGGTCGAATGTTTCCATCCAATTTATACCTACTAATTTGAAATCGGCGATTGTTAATTGTCGGAAACAACGTAAACCCATCGTTAAGACCTGGTTGACAGGGGCCTATAGACACCAGTTTTCGAATTAACTCGGTACTCAAAACCACATCTTTAAACAAGTATTGATCACTCTGATACTTATATTCTGACTCCAAAGATTTATTTTCTTTTGAATTTAAAGGCGAAACGGGATCTAAAATTAAAAAAAAGTACTAACTTTGACATTCCTACTTGCGAAAGTACCTGCAACTGGGACTGTAGAATACTTAAATACCACAATTTAAAAACAATACATTAACTCATTTTTGTTTAGCGTGTCTTTAAAAATCTGTAGAAAAATGTTGGCAAAAATTCCCTCAATTTAAAAATCGACAATTTCTTAAACAGCAAGTGTTTCTTATTTTTAAGAACTTTTTGTAAATATTTTTTTTAATAATAATTGTAGAACGAATTGCACAACATTTGTTACGAACTTGAGGATTTTGTAGTATTAGAAATCTAGATCTATTAACAATTTTTATGTAAATTTAACGTGAATTTTTAATACCTCCGTATTTCAAATTTTTAGTTAGCAATCGTCAATTCTTGACTGATTTTGTTTAAAAAATATGAACTTTGTGCTTACTAACTTTAACTCTAAAGATCCTTATATTTTGAACTCGAGAATTTGTGCTAAGTAGCGTTTTGTACAAACTCCTATGAATTTCGAAAAATAGGTAGATATCACATAATGTCAAACTACTCGAAAACCAAAATTATTCTACATAATAAAATATTCTATTTCAATATACAGAAGATACCCTTCCCCAGGATCGGCACTACTGCTCCTACTACTCGTACTGGTGTTATCATCACTAACAATTTCCTCAATCTATATTTCTACATCACCACTAACGCTATCCGCCGAACTATCCTGCACTTTATTACTACTGTTTCCTATTTCCATATTTACAATTAAATCAGTATTCGAAGAACAACTTGAATCTTGCTCTCGATTTGTGGGTGTGGGTCTAGACAAAACCAAAACATTTAAATAAAATGTTTCACGTTTTTGCATTCAAATAAAAGATTAAAAAAGAAAAACAAAATAGGTACGCTTTCAATTTATTATAACATATCAAAATTACTAACAATAATCATAAGGTAGGTACTTACTACAACTTTTCTTGTAACAGAAATTTTTGTAGAATATTTCTATCATTTCTTTGTGCTGAACCAGTAGCAAGGAGCAACCTTTGTCGTTTCTCTCTTTCTCTAGGCAGCTCCTGACTTTTTCATTTTAGTTTTATTTAAATTGCTCATTTGAAGTACTTTAAAGAATTAAAGCGAAACTGTTCACGATTAATATTTTAAAAACAAAAATCCACCAAAAATAAACGGATTTATGATAAGGAAATCTAGAGCATACACTAACAGCAAATTTCGGTTATGCGGACTGAACTATTTGGATTCTGGAGGCGTACCTACTCAAGTTTTGGCGTGTTCGCGCTTAACGTCACGCCCCAGCCACAGTTGAGCATTGTTGCCGCGTGTTTTTTTATTTCGTAGATGAAGGGCGCCGGTCGTCTAGGGGCGGAGGGGGCATTCGTCCCCTCTGGCCTCCTACAGGGCACGCCACTGCCGATAAGGTCCTTAATTTTTGATTAAAATTTGAAGTCAATCGGTTAAGTAGTTTTTTAGCTATGGCGCGAACAGACAGTTCGACAGATAGATCGACGCAATTGAGAAAAAATGTTTATCAATTGAGTAAAAAAAAATGTTTATCAAGGTAGGGACCCTGAAACAAGTATTTTAAAATATAGATTTTTTGATAAATAGTAATTGAATCTTGTTACGAAGGTTCGTTGTTTGTATGGGGACCTGTCAACTGAATAAAAATAAATTTATTCCTTATAAGTAGTGTAATAAATTGAGCGTAACTCAAATTTTCCGCTGCCTCAATTGACTTTAGATACACTATAATAGGTAGTAGTTTATTCATTATAGTATAGCACACGGTTCCGAAACAGCGACGCAAGGGAAAGATGAGGGAAAATCTACCTTGTTTTCACTCCTCGGCGTGCCTAAATACTTTAGCTGAAATATTAACAAATAGAATTTAGGAATTATTGTATATTAGTGTATTGCTATATAATTCTAGCCTGTTTGCTGTCTATTCATAGGCATGCCTAAAACTTTAATTAGAAGATTGAAAAATAGAGTTTAGGAATTGTGTATTAGTGTATTGTCATATAATTACCAGAAAAAATATATCAGTTGCTAAATATTTGTCTAGATAATGCATAACATTCTAAAATCGTTTTTAATTTTTTAAGAATATTGGTTTATATACTTAGATAAATAAAAAAACCTAATCAACTAATAATGAACCCACTTTTAATAAGCTGTTTTCTAGTTCTCTCTTAAAGGCCAAATATTGTAATCGCTAAGAAATCGCCCTTTCAAGTATTTACAGATCTTTATGTTTTAGGGTTCTCCTTGATGCCAAAAAACATGTTTTCTCAGTTCCATCGGTCGGTTAGTCTGTTCACAGCATAACGAAAAACTTTATCCGATTGACTTAAAAATTTTGGTTAACAATTGGATAGATAGATAGATAAGCGTTTATTTATATTCCAAAATATAACAAATAGGTATACAAAAAAAACCCAGTGTGTCATAGGAAGAAAAAATTCATTATAGTATTTCACTTTTGTCAGAAGCAAAGTATTGTGTAAAAGACCTTTTTTACATACAAAAAATTTTCTTAATATCTATCTTAGTTTTTGTTTAGAAAGTGTACCTTCACCAGTATTGAATTAAATATCTAATTAATTGATAATTCAACATTTTTTTGTAAATATGTGAAATTGTATTTATCAGGAAGAAGGTGCTGATGAAGAGACCCAATATATTGCATTGGAGATATAAGTACATCCATTACATAAGGAAATATCGCCAAGAAGGTTGAAATATTGTTTATATTGATGAAAGTTGGGTGGATAATGACGTGACCTTTAAGAAGCGCTGGCTGAGTGAAAATGTTTTTCTGGTGGGATATTGGCGCCGCTCATTAAAGTTATTAAAAAGATCTCCATTATTTGAAACATACATACTACTAAAAGTTAAAATATTATTTTTAATAAATACTTTTCTACAACTATCCTGCAGTCTTAATTTTAAAATTGAACGAAGACACCTTTTTTGCAAAACAGAGATTCTAGCAACATCAACTGAATTTTCCCAAAAGATAAGGCGATATGACCTGTTACTCGATTGAATACATTCATGAGAGGCAGATAGAGCAGCATCCTAACCAAGCCTCTCAGCCAAAATTTTTAAGGCATAACAGTACTTAGAAATTTTTAAGGCCACACCCTCAATGTGTACTCTCCAGTCCAGTCTTCTGTCTATTTCAACTCCCAGGAAAGATATGTTTTCCTTTGATATTAACTGATCATTATTATACAAGATATTGAAATCATTCCTTACTCTATTTCCTAAAAGAATGCACTAAGTCTTTCAGTTAATGGTCATATGAGGATGAACTGGCAACATTTTGGTAAAAATACAAAATGGCGGAGCAAAATGACGGCTAATGAAATGTGTAAATTCAATCAATATTATTTTTGCTATTTTATTTCAATTCCTGATGCATTAAAAAATAATTTGAAGGGACCACATAACTAGAATAATTTTTCATCCGCATTCCTTTCACGCGGTCAGACTTATGTGCCAGACTTTAGGTTTAGTTGTTTCTTTACTCACTATTATTATAATATACGACGTGATTCCAAAGATTTTTTCACAGTAGAAATTTATTATTTGATATTATTTTTATTTTGTGTTCCTTAACTATGACTGATTTTGTTTTAGCAAACCAAAACAGAATAAAATTTTTGTCACGTCACATTTAGTATACAGTATTAGACGCCAACAAACATGTAAAATTTTTATTTATAAAACTATATATATATATATATATATATATATATATATATATATATATATATATATATTTGAAGCAGTTGCTTGTCTTTCTGATTGTTTTTACTGAAGCAAAAAATTGTATATTGTGTTGTTGTTGTTTTGGTGTATAGCATGAGGGCCTTTAATTATACTATTTGTTATTATAATCAATTGGTATTTTTTTTTTTTTTTTTTGTTTTTTTTTTTTTTTTGTCATATTTATGTCCATTTAGGCGGTTTTTAAGGTATTGAGTAGTTTGTCCGATGTATACTCCTGGGCAATCATTACATGGTATTTGATATATAGTGTGTGTTTTTTGACTGGTTGGGGTTGGTGTTTTAAGACAAGTAAAAAATTTCTTTTGAAAAGTGTTGTAGCTTTTGTGGCATACGGTTATGTTTTGGTGTTTGAAAATAGTTTGGATACTTTCTGAAAGACCCTGGATGTAAGGAATAGAGAGGAATTTTTTATCTTTAGTTTTTTCGTTTGGTACGTTTTGATTGGGATTGTTCATTTGCTGTAATCTGGAGTTAAATATTGAATTTATTAATTTTTTTGGGTAACTATTTTGAATTAAGATGTTTTTTGCCTTTTGTATTGCCTGGGATTGATAAGTTAAATTACTCAATTTTATTGCTCTATCGGCAAGACTGATTATTACCGACTTTTTTTGGTTCATTGGGTGTTGCGAAAAGTAATTTATGTATCTGCCAGACCACGTTTTTTTTGTGTACCATTGTGTTTCAATAATATATATTATTTATTATATATATATATATATATATATATTTATTTTTGAGTTGTTTTCAGTCTCGATGGTGAATTTAAGTTTTTCATGGAAGTTGTTAAAGGCATTTAGGATATATTTACATTTATCTTTTGGAATTAGAGTTATGCAATCATCAACGTACCTGTAGAAAAATGGGAGTGATATGTCTAGTTGTCCGATTACATTGCTCTCTTTATTATATACAAAAAAAAAAAAAAAGGTTATTTTTAATTATGTGTCTATAATTATATGTATGTAACATTTTGTCTCTACATTTAAAAAAAAAAAAAAAATGTTGACTTCGCATAATATAAAATAGTACTGTTTTTAGTTTCAGTCAAACAGCACTGATGAAGGCATTTAGCCGAAACGTTTGCAATAAACAAAATGAAAATTAGTGCCGAAAAATGAATTTGTTTTATTTTTCCAAAAAAATAACTTGAGGCCAAAAAAACCAAAGAAAATCTTCCTACGTTATATATATATATATATATATATATATATATATATATATATATATCTATATACATATTAGTAGATACATTTTAATACCTTTCTCTAACTAGGTACGTTTCGGGTACTTGAGTAAAAGATAGGTAAAGCCCTTTTTCAAGAACAAATGAAACAATCATTTTGTCAATAAAAGTGAAATATATTACAAAGGAAAGACTAGAAATATTTTAACATGAAAAAATACGGGTCGTTTAAGTAATCGTAGGGCAAAAACCTAACCATTTTTGAGACAAAATAGTAAATTATTGAACTTATTTTCTTGTAATTTAAACAAATTATTAAATACTTAAACTTAAAAACAAGCCACAACAGAAAGCTCTATTTTTATTTGATGGTCACTGTAGTCATATAAGTGTAAGGATTATTGAGGCCACATTAAATAATAATATTGAGTTAATAAAATTTCCGAGCCACTTGACTGATAGGCTTCAAACATTAGACAAATGTGTTTTCAAGTCTGTTAAGTATGGGATCGCAAATTGGTTGCCTACGGGAAACAAATGATGGGGCAAGATACCGGTTGTTTAACAAAAAATAAGTTTGTCGAATTCCTTTCCGCAACTTGGGAAGAATCTATGATACCTAGGAATATCATTTCGGGATTTGAGAGAACTAGTGTATACCCCGTGAATCCTGCGAAATTTCCTGAAAAAGAATTTGATTCCGAACAGCTTAAGTTTTATCGAGAAAAAATATTTTCATCTACAGTCCCCACTGATGGCACCGAGGATGACACTAAAAATAACATTTCTTGACTTGCAGATAAATGCAATAATTAATAACAATGAACCTCAATCATCATCTGATCCTCTACACAGAAATATTTCTAATGAAACCCAATCAAACTCTAACTGACGCCTGTAAAAAGCTTCAAGCTCAAAATCGCAAGAGCTAGTCAGGCCTACGAAGCAAGAACTCATGAATATATTTAGAACGTCGCCTGGAATACCTCCTAAAATAAAATTAGACATCGTGACATCTGGAACATCTGCCTCTGAGCCCACCGTAAAAAAAGTTATACCACGCTTAAAACAATTAGCATACGGAGAGGACCTAACGACAGAAGATGTTCTAAACCGAATCAAACAAAAAGAGGAGGAGGAATAAAAAAAATCATGGGGAAACGAAAAAAAAAACCAGTTAGAAAACTATCAGATATTAACAAAGAAAGTCAAAAGATCATGCAACATAAAAGAAAGAAGCAAAATTCAGAATTATGAAGTTCAGATTTGAGGGAAGGAATACTTTCATATGCAGAGACTGACGATAGTCCATAGGATGAAGGAATAGAAGAGTTTGAGGAACTGGAGCCTGTGGAAATGACCAAGTTAAAAAAAGGAATATTTGCGGTAGTTGCCTTTAAATAGAGGATATCGATCCCGAAGATGGTAAAATTAAAGTGACTTCCTTAAAATGTTTAAATAGTGGAAGCAAAGTTTTTTATTTGGTTGATTCTGACGTTAGTTTCATTACTGTAGACCAAATAATTGGAATTACCCCAGACCTAATTTTTTTGGTGAAAGGAGAACGAATATATTATAAGTTTTCGAAAACTCTTGACTTTTTTTAGAATGCCTAGTATGTTTAATTACAATTAAGTCTCATTATTATTAAGAACAAAATATATGTAAGGATATGTTACCATTTTGTATTTTTCTTAATAAAATGTTTATCTACTTCTATAAAATCACCTGGCTAAGCTTAGGTAATTGGAAACAAAGTGCGTATTTTCGATAGAATGTTATATTTGAGTCAACAAATATCTGAAATGTTTCCATTTGCATCTATAATAAGTCCCTTATTTCAAATGCATGTGAAGATACTTGTATCCAATTACCCCCGAAATCCTGTTTTTTCTTTAAAATCCTTTGATAAAAGAGAACGAGTCATATTAAGGAAAAAACAACTAATATATGAGTAATTCATATAAAAATATGTTGTTTAAATAAAGTCTCACCTCACAGATATGGCATGCATTTTGCACTATTTAAAATTTATATTTAATCTGCCAAAAACGCGAATTTTAAAATTTCGTTTCCAATTACCCACATTGACCCTATCTGATAACTTATCAAAAAGGCGAAAACTGTTCTTTATATGACTTTTTCCGTAGAATTCAGTGCCGCTTTCAAAATAAGTATACGGCATCAGGTCAAAAAGTTATTTTTTTTAAATGGGACACTCTGTATATTATTCTTTATATTTGTTAAGAATAATGTGGGCTTTCCAAAAATTTATACATGTATGCAGTTATTTTCAAAAACAAGCTCAAAATTCGAGATTTTCTAAAATTTTCTTTGGTGTCCAATTAGTATAGGTAGTAGGCTATGGCTAAAATGTTCTAAAAATAAAATTCTTGCAACTAATTGTTATACTAAAGATGTAATACTTTCAAACTTAATTCAAAGGATCATTTTTAATATGCATCTCTTAATTATTTATTACAACATTTTAACTTAATTATGATAAAATTATTGAATTTTACTCAAAACAAAACAATAATTACCTATCTTACTTAAAACTTAAGGAAAAACAAAATTTTGTAAAAGCAAAGAGTTTTTAAAGTGGTCGTCAAAATGACAGTCATTTTCTCGTATGCAAAATTGGCACATTTTCGTTATCCTTCTAATAGCCGTCAAAAGAATCATAGGCCTTCTTTGCAAATTTCGGAAACCGATTGCCGCACGAAGCTCCGCTGCCAATGGAACATTTTCCATCAGGGTTTATAGATACCGACGAGCTGTAAGATCTCCTTCAAAAATTCTATAGAATATGCATCTTCCAAAATTGAAACACGAGACCTTCAACCCCAAAGCGTCCTTATTGTGCCCTCTCAAAAATTAAATGATGATTTTCTGCGGACCAGTTCCTTGTATTATTGCGATTGAAAATTCCCGCACTTGAAAAATAAAATTGATCGGACCAGATAAAGAGTTGGTCTAAATACCATTGGCAAAACTACATTCGGCGCCCGGCATCGCCAGGGTGTAAATGTTGAACTATGTGGAATTTATATTTTTGTAAAATTCTTTGTACGTCAGACTTGGATAAACCAGTTGTTTCCTCTATTTGCTGGCAAGAAGATGAAGGCGTCGCTTCTACATAATCCAATACGTTTATTTATTTTCCCTCTCTACCTTCTTTGGTGCATGCTTAAAGGCCGCCTCAGACACGCATGCTTATCATTCGTTTTGCTAGCACAGTCTTAAGTTGTAATGCAAGACGGTGTGTGTGAGGTATCAAATCGTCCGTCTTTTTTATTGTGTTCCGTCAGTTGACTGGCATGAACGGAATCAACTGCTGGTTGATTTTTTCGCTCGCGTTCCAACTTGCTTGAAAAGAAGACGTTGAGTGTGGTTGGTTATTCGATTTGCATCAAGTCAAGTTAGTTGAAAATGGCTGATTTGAGACTAATGTCGCGAGAGTTTCTCTCAGATTTTATTGATTTATATAGAAAACATGAATGTTTATGGAAAATTAAGAGCAAGGAATATTCAGACGAACATAAAAAAAACGCTGCTTACAATATTTTAATTGAAAAGTTAAAGGAAGTTGATCCAGCGGCAAATAAGGATATGGTGGTTAAAAAAATAAATTTTTTAAGGACCTGCTTCCGGAAAGAATTAAAAAAGTACAATGCGTCATTAAAATCGGGATCTGCAACAGAAGAAATTCAGAAACCAAATTTGTGGTATTTTGAACTGCTTCTTTTTCTTTCGGACCAAGAAACTCCAAGACAGGAAGTTATTGACAATATGGAAGAAGAAATTGCGAGGTGGGACCTGTTGGTGAGGTAGGTATCTATGGTACCTATAACTTGTTTTTTGACGTCATAGGTCTAATTTACAAAATTTTTAGTACTTTGAAAAATTTATTATTATTTTTAACAAAAGCTCATAAACAATAACAATAAGACTTAACTAATCATCTTATCCTGCCAGTTGACTTTTTCTTCATTATTAAAGTAGTCAAGAAAAAGGTTTCGCGACTTATTTGCTTCTCGCCCAAAATGTCTATTATGACCATGCTGTAATCCGGCAACAATATTGGGATTCATTCGTAAACCATTAATTATTGTAGAATCTTCCCAATTCATATCATCTAAACTGTCTGGTGGAATATAAGACGCACCACACTTTCTATGCAAAAAACTATGCAAAACTGCACAGGTTAAAACAACGAGATCTATGCGATCTAGACGCAAATTAATGTCGGTGTGTAAAATACGAAATCGTGCTGCCATTATCCCAAACACATTTTCAATTATTCTGCGTGCCCTAGATAATCGGTAGTTGAAAATTTTTTTTTGTTTGGATAAATCTCCTTGTGGGAAGGGCTTTAAAAAATCTGGGCGCAAGCAGAAGGCCTCATCTCCTAGGAAGACATATGGCAGTTCTGTAGTGCTATTTCTAACAGTTTTAGATTTAGGTAGATTTAATTGTCTACTAACAAGTCTTTTAAAAAATGTTGTATTTTCAATCATACCTCCATCGGAAACACGTCCATTCGTTCCCATATGACAGTATATGAATTCGTAGTTTGCATTTGCTATTGCCATTAGCACAGAACTATTGTACCCTTTGTAATTCCAAAAAAATGATCACTGCCTGGTGGCGGTGTTATTCTGATGTGCTTTCCAGCTACACATCCTAAACAATTTGGAAACTGCCATCTGGTTTCAAATCCTTTCGCAATTCTGCTCCATTCTTCTTCTGTTGTAGGGAACTATAAATAAAAAAATAACACGTTCCTTCTACTTGGTTTTATGATGTGACTAAGAAAATAAACTGTTTATTAAAATAACACAAAAAACTATTTTATTGTTTATCATTAAAGGTATGTGTGCCACTAGTGCCTACGTTGTATGATCTATTCATTTGTTACCTAGATTTATGAGAGACAGGATTGTATTTTCCACTTTAAGACGATAGTATAAGTACCCAATACAATAAGCAACAAATGTCTAGATTTTTGGGAACTTGAACAACGTGCATTGTTTATATTTCAGGGTTTACAAGATACGGAGAATGCTGAAGGCAATGAGCAACACGAGAGAGAACATATACTTCATACACATACTTCTTCTGTTGATTCTACGCCGTCTGTGTCGCGACCCTCATCCAGGACAGCATCAACCACGTCTAGAGAGAAGAGGAAGAAAAATGATCGCTGTGATGAGATATTGGATGTCATAGCAACGTCATTGCAATCAAATACACATGCACAACCAGTTGGAAAGTACGCTTCTTATGGGCAACATATAGAGCAGGAACTAAGTGAACTTCCACAAGACATGGCAATGTATTGCAAGAAAGTGGTAAACGAAGCTATATTTCAAGCACAACTCGGGAATCCTACAGCGGGATCCAGAATTGTGAATGATCCCCAGCCCGTCACGACATTTTCAAGATTTACGAATGATCCCCAGCCCGTCAAAACATTTTCAAGATTTACGAATGATCCTCAGACTGTCACAACAATTTCCAGAATTATGAATGATCCACAGCCTGCCAACACACTACAAACTTTTACATATTCTGCATCGCCTGATTCGTCTCCATCCGCAGCGGGATGTTATTCGCAATTTCTTTTTCTGTAATTGCTTTTCTCATCCTAGTGTCACTTCTTTGAATATATGGAGTTACAATTTTAAGTAGTTCGAAGTAGGTTACTTCATCCATACGTAGATAATTATACCAGTCTCCAGGTTCTAATGTTAATTCATTTAACAAATTAATGTGTGTTAATTTTTCTCTCATAAGTAACCATATTTTTCTGGTTTTTTTCGTGGTTTTCTTTTTAATAATTAAGACTGATGCCGCACAGATAGCTAATTTCTGACATTCCATGTTTGTTTCACAAAACTGAAGAGAAAACTGTACAACAAAACGGAATGTATGTGGGATTCGTCCCGTTCCGTTTTGCATTGCAACTTAAGACTGTGCAAGCAAAACGAATGATAAGCATGCGTGTCTGAGGCGGCCTTAAGGACGGGGCTGGATAAATGATCCGTGCTCTATTAAATTTAAGACGCGTAAATATATCACGGAAAGGGTTCTGGTACAATATAATACATCTCGATTTTTGACCTTTTTCTGGTTTTATTAGTAAGCTTACCTCAAATTTATTACATTTAAGCAAAAAAAAAAGCGTGGATGCATTACAATTTTTCACAAAATAATACAAATTAGAATTGATTGTCAAGTCGCAATACGGCACTTTTAACACATTTTACTTGAAATTCCGTTACATTTCACGCATGTGATTGTTGAAAGATTTGTTTATTTCTAAAATATTTTTATTAAATTTGAATAGTTTTTTTTTAATTACCAATATGAATAATTCTCTAACAAAATACCTGAAATATGAAGTTTCTTTTGTATCTAAACTCTGCTAACTTAGGTAACTACATGTCATTAGGTCAGCCAGCAAGCGCTGTTGCAAAAGTAAAATTTGATATATTCTTTGATATGCGAGTAATATTTTTTTTTCATATAGATGGGTTGGTACAAGTCACAGTGGAAAGGTATTAGGTGAATTGGTACCTGTTTTGCACCAGATTAGGCGCCAGAGCGCGGTGGCACCATTATTAAAGCCAAAATATTTAGGGTCAATTTAACCTTTTCTACACATATTTTGTGGGAAGGGAAATTTTGCATTTATGTATTTGGTTTTATTATTGTTAGTAATTTTAGTATTTTTTGACTTATAATTAACAAAAATGCGGATTAGGTTAGGTTGGGCTCGCTGTAAAGAAAGGGCGCGGTAGCGTTCCAACAAAATTTGAGATCTACATTAAAAGAAGGTTTTTTTAACAAAACTTATACTCTTATGATAACAGTATAAGTTTTGTTATGTGATGTTCCGTTAGCGTTAGGTTGGTTCAGGTTTGTCGATAAAACCATCATTAAAGCCATAAAATCAATTGCTAAAATTATATCTGAAATATGTGTTCATTCTAAAGTGGGGTGATTAACGAAAGCGATTTAGGGTCCTGTGATTCATACCGGGTTAGGTTAGCACCAGGTTTGTTGTATATTTGAATAAAATTAAGTATGTTTGGCAACGGTGCATATAATTTAGTTTCTGTATTTTGTCAAAAACTTTATAATTGACAGTTTTATCTTTTATCATTGGAAAAGCAGTGAAATTTCTGAAGTTTGTTGGTTATTTATGAAAACCAAAAAAAATAAAAAATCGAGATGTATTAGATTATACCAGACCCCACGGAAAGGTAGAGTCGAATGCGGTCTTATCGCGCGGGTCCAAAGGGCAGCAACATTATGAATCAAATCAGAAAACACAGTGAATACCAAAATGTTGTGTGATTATTTTATCGAGCTATTAAATCTCGATGGGCTATTTACAAATATACAGGGAGAAAGAAAATAGTTTTTTTTTATTATATAAGCAATAGTATTAAGATATTACTTTATATATTAAATGCCGAGGGACTAAATAAGAAAATTGGCTAAATATGTATTTGATTAAAAATTTTTGGTTGGCAAAAACAAAAATACACAAAAAGGCAAGCGCCTTAATAAAATCGGAAGGTGGTTCGAATCAGTGGAACGATCAGGATATGATCCGTTTATACCGCCACTTAATGAAAGTGAGATTGTTTTATCAATCACCAAAAATTATGAGCCCCGCTTGACCTAAAAATCTAACCACGTATACAATGTCATTTATGCGGCCCACCCCTGTGCAAAGAAAACTTGTTTTTTTTTTGTATTGTGATAACAAAAAAAAATTTATTTTACAAAAATATTATAAACTTTTGTTAAAATGTTATTACTTGCCTCGTGAGATTTTTTCAGATCTTTACGTTTAAGGGTCCCTAGATGCCGGGAAACATGTTTTCTCAATTCCGTCTGTCTGTAGGTATGTCTGTCCGTCAGTCTGTCTGTTCGCGGTATAGATAAAAAACTACTTATCCGATTTCTTCAAATTTCAGTTTAAAATTAAGGGCCATGCCTGCGAAAAATAGAGACTATATATACATATTTTTCGTTAGCCCCGAGTTTCTGGTAAAGCGATTTTACCGATTTTTATATATCAAATTTTGTCTTATAATTAATAAAAAAATTTACTTATTTTAAACACGCTTTAAAATTGTAACAAGTATTCTATAATTATTTATTTATTGCCTACAAAATTACAAATGTACTAAAAAAGTAAGCAAAAAAATTGTGTCAAATCTAATAAAAAATTTTTTAAATTAAAATTCGCTAGCTAATATCCAGGAGCTAGTAGCAAAAGCTCTGAGAATCGGAAAAAGGAATGTACAAAAACTTTTGCATGAAAAAAAAAACATAATTTATTTCCGAAGAAGATTAAGAAATGTACACGAAAAAATCCAAAGGCAAAGGACTTAAGTTACAATGCAAAAATGGATATTCATAATGCAATTTATGATTTATACACGTCAGGGGCGCGGCACGATTGCGGACGAAACATTAGTATTCAGTTTTTCACAAAATGAAGTGAGGGCACGATTGCGGAATGTAAAAATAACGGCTAAACGCATCGTAACAAAGAAGGAGCATATACGAGCATTCCGCAATAATGCCATCGATTATTTTGCCTCCATCCGCAATCATGCCTTCGTTTTCGTTATTATTCCGCAATCGTCCATCCCCCAGAAATTAATATGGGATTGGTGGAATCGAGAACGAGTTCTAGATGTCGAAAGAGCACCAATGATCAATGCGCCATTTGAGGACGACTGAGAAGATGAGGACTTTTTAAGTGATGATGATATTTTTTAGTCTATAATATTAAAAAGTTTCTGACGGTTTATATTAGTCTCTGACGTGGGGGGATGGACGATTGCGGAATAATAACGAAAACGAAGGCATGATTGCGGATGGAGGCAAAATAATCGATGGCATTATTGCGGAATGCTCGTATATGCTCCTTCTTTGTTACGATGCGTTTAGCCGTTATTTTTACATTCCGCAATCGTGCCCTCACTTCATTTTGTGAAAAACTGAATACTAATGTTTCGTCCGCAATCGTGCCGCGCCCTAATTTCTCCGTATGTTCCACAGATTTCTTCCAGTACTCCGGCGTAATATAATTTAACGAATCTTGCCAAACAATTTGCACTTCATCTGATGTAAGACCATCGTTTACGTGTTTTTCGTAATATGATTTTGCCCCAGCCCATATTAATTCTATTGCGTTAAACTGGCAATGGTATGGCGGCAGTCGTAAAACCTCATGTCCGTTTTCCCGTAATATTTTATCTACGGCATATATTGTTGGTTTTTTAATAGATTTTAGTAGGTTGTTTATTTAAGATTTTTGAATGATAAGATGCATTGTCCAGAATGACTAAAGATGGAGCATCTAAATTTGGAATCAGTTGTTCTCTTAACCATTTTTCAAACAGTTCACAGTTCATATTATCATGGTAGTCCATACTTTTGGATGTTGAAGAAAACAGTAAACTTGCACCTGGGAGAAATCCTGTTGAAGAACCTGCATGCAAAATGATGAACTGTTTTTCAGTCCCACATCCCTTTTTTCTCTTGACGCTTTTTAAAGACTCGCCCTGCCAAGATTTCGAACCACTTCCATTAGAAAATATCCAAGTCTCGTCTAAAAATACCACTTTTCCAAATTTTGAATTAACATTTTCCGTGTATTTCTTTAAAAACTGGATACGCTGACTTGTTATATGTGGAAACTAGCATAAAAATCCTCGATTACAGTCCTTTTAAAACTTGAAGGGTTATATTAGTTTTTGATGTGTATAAATCGTAAATTGCATTACGAACATCCATTTTTACAAGTCTTGTGTCTTTGGCTTTTTTCGTATTCTGATTTTGATGATTTCTATAAAGTCTTCTCTCTTTGGCTTTTTTCGTATACATTTCTTAATCTTCTTCGTTAGTAAATTATGCTTTTTTTCATGCACAATTTTCTGCACGGTCCTTATACCGATTCCCAGAGCTTTTGCTACTGTCTCCTGGATATTGGCCGGTGAATTTTCATTTTCGTAAT
This sequence comes from Kuschelorhynchus macadamiae, assembly GCA_030620095.1. Lineage (NCBI taxonomy): Eukaryota > Metazoa > Arthropoda > Insecta > Coleoptera > Curculionidae > Kuschelorhynchus > Kuschelorhynchus macadamiae. The sequence continues at coordinate 128,619 of JAUTXW010002880.1, forward strand.
ATTTTATTAGATTTAATACCATTTTTTTCGCTTGTGGATGCAAAAAACCCGAAAATTGTTTTCTATTACTTATTTTGTCACTGACTTGTCAATCTGACTTTGAAGTGACATCGCTCAAAAATTTTTGCATCTGCTGGTATTTATATATTTATCCTCTTTTTTCATATGAAATGTCATAGGTCTATCTAATTCATCTTCTAGATTTTATGCGGAGGATATGATTACACGTAATAAAAGAAAAACAAACTTAAAAAGTTTGTCGTTGATAAATCGTATGACCCGCACGATAACACTGCTTTTGACTATATCCTTCTCTCTGGATATCTAGTATGAACAACAAGGACACCTAAGATATTATCCTAACCATAGCCCCCAAAATACATTACCTTTATAAATAAAATTCCGAAGATTCTTGGGGATTTTCATTAGATTGTATAAAACAAACCAACATATCATACTTTTCATAATTTTCGTAGACGGCCATTATTGTAAAAAAAGTAAATTAAATATAATATATTTAAATAGAAACTTCAAAAATAATTCATTATTAATCAAAAACTGACTAAACCTCAAAGTTTTTGACATTTTGCTTTTTGTTCCAAACTAATTAGCCATAGCCTACTACCTACTAATTGGACACAAAAGAAAATTTTCGAAAATCTCGAATGTTGAACTTGTTTTTCAAAATAACTGCATACATGTATACATTTTTGAAAAGGCCACATTCTTCCTAATAAATATAAAGAATTATACACAGGGGGTTTAAAAAATAAAGTAGGGTTCAATAACTTTTTGACCCGACCCCGGATACTTGTTCTGAAAGTGGCACTGAATTCTACGGAAAAGTCAAATAAGAAACAATTTTCGTCTTTTTGATAAGTTATCAGATAGCTGGGATATCCCTGTATCTCAAAAACCAAAAAAGCTGTGAAAATTCTGCTGGCACCACTTATTTTTACAAAAACGTAGCACACTGTCGTGAAAACCTCAACCCTCTATCTTTAAAAATAAGGGAGGCAAAGGACCGAAACGATACCCTGTACATACTATGTTATCTGTGGAATTGGTTACGAGGGAAGTTCGGAGTAAAGGCAAATATACTGATTGTTTTAAAAAGCTAACCGTTAATTTTAAAAACATATTTATTAGACTTTCTGTCAAGCTCTGGAATAACAATAACCAAGCAGGACGACGTTTTTTGAACTGCTGCTAAACATACAAAAATCTAAAGTTATGTAGAGGCTCCATTCTGCTGGTGCATTGAAAAGAGGGCGCGATATTCGAGAGAACGCTCCATAAGGATAAATAAATACGTTTTCTCAAGAAATGCGCTTCCCATGTTAAGAATAGGACGGCTGGCAGTGGCATATTTCGGATTTCGTTCTGTGAAGAGTCCCAATATAACAAGGTCGCATGATAATGTGCCCATAATTTTTTGGCAATAAAAAAATGACCTCAACTTGCAAGTGTTTCCTAATATAATAAGGCCTCCCGGGAAGAGTCCAGGTTCCCTGCCTTCCCTATATACATACGTCATTGGCCGCTGACAGCTCGAAAAACAACTAAAACTGAAAATTGAATCAACAACCTATTAGAAAGTTTTTGTCATGTGCAAAATATACTGAACTAGGACTTGTTTATTAGACAATTTTTTTCTATAAGGTCAAAAAGCTATCACAGATTTTGCATATCTAAACTAAAATCGATTATAAAAACGATCTCAAATTATCTTACAAAAAACCGCTACGTTATGTTATCCGTCTCTAGCCATGTGCGTAATTCTGTGTCTAAATGTTTGTAGGACTGAGGCTGCTGGATACGTAAGAGAAGTCTGGATCCGTTTTCCTCCTTCATAACTTTATAAATGCGGGATTTGGTCAGGTAGTCTAGTGTATACATATTTACTTAAAAGTTTAATAAGCTTTCGTTTTCTCTACTTTCTTGTGGCTTGCTTTTGTTTCCATTCTATTTTATAGATATAATTTGTCTGGGATTATGAAGATATGTCATCTAAACATACGTTCTATTTTTACAGGATTCACAGAATTTAAAATTTTGATTGAAGAAAATAATTTTGATCTAATTTTTCTCACTGAAACATGGGTCTCCGGTGATGATAATTCCATTGCCTTTTCACTCCCTGGATATCATCTTTTAAGACGCGGCCAAGTCAGTAGGGGCGGTGGCGTTGCTGCTTATATTAAAAACTGTTATAGCGCCGAAATTGTAAATTTTGACTTTGTGGATGACAATTTAGAACATTTATTTAGTAAAATTAAAAAAAAAATATTTGAATTTGGTGTTTTTATCGCCCCCCCCCCCAAAACTAATTTTAATACTTTTATTGAAGATTTTGATAATATTTTTTCATACTTATATTCAGTGGCTGATGAAATAATATGTGTGGGAGATTTGAATGTCAATCTTTTGAATATGCAGAATCCATTAACTTCTCTTTTTGATAACTACAATTTCACCCAACTTATTTCGGAACCTACACGAATTTCTCAAACCTCAAGTACATTGTTGGATCCCATATTTGTCACTGATGATTCACTCATTAATCAAAGTAAAAATGCACGCTTCCAACTGACGGTATCTCAGATCATCGTCTAGTTTATTGTGTTTTTTAATATTCAAAAACCTAAACCAATAAATAAAATTATCACTTATTGATCCTTTAATAACTTCAATTTAAATATTTTTTTTAATGACCTTTATTTATTACCATGGAATAATATAATTTACGAAAATATTATAGACAAAAAAAACTTATTTTTAATAATTTTCTTTTGACAATTTTTAATAAACACACTCCTTTAAGACAAACTAGAATAACTAAACCTAAAGCTTTAATGGCTAACGCCTAATATTAAACTATTTATGTTACAAATATTTAAAAGGACTCGTACAGCAGAGGATTGGATGCGTTATAAAAATTTTCGTAATTTCACCGTCTCACAAGTTACAAGGGCTAAAAAACAATATTTAAGTAAAAAACTTGGAAAACTTTAAAATTTTTTAATATATCGTCTGACAAACAAACATTTATCCCATCTAGCTTATCTAATCCTGATGATATAAATAACTTTTTCAGTAATTTTTTTCGAAATGTTTCTCACTGCAATGGAAGGATCAATTTTTATAACAATTTGCTTAACATAAATAACCCATTTTCTTTTAAACTAACGAGTATCGCAGAGGTTAATAACATTTTACATAAGAACTAATGCAAGTGGAAATGACACCATTAGTGCTCAAATGCTAAAATATTGTAGTCCTTTTATTGATAAATTTATTCCCCATATTATTAATAGTTGTATTGAAGCGCGCTATTTCCCGGATCAATTGAAAATGTCAATTGGTAAGCCGCTGCCTAAATCGTCTAATCCAGAAAATTTTAATGACCTCAGAATTATTAGCATTTTGCCTGCAATATCAAAAATATTCGAGAACATTTTAACGCTAATAAATTGCTTCCTAGTTCTCAGTGTGGATTTAGAAAACGGTTTAGTACTGCTGTTGCTTGAGCGAACATTACAGATGATTTGATAAGAGCATTTGATAATGGACAATGTAGTATTTTGGTCCTGTTAGATTTCTCTAAAGCTTTTGATACAATAAATCACGATCTATTATTAGCAAAACTTAAATATTATGGCTTACAACAGGAGTTTCTGAGCATAGTTAAATCCTATTTGTCCAATAGATTTCAAATAATATCTTCTGATAAAACACCGATTTTATCCGATTTTATCGGGTGTTCCGCAAGGTTCTATTTTAAGACCCTTATTGATTATAATATATACAGCTGACATATTAAATTCATTAAAGTATTGTAGCGTCCAGGCATATGCTGACGACACCCAAGTGTATTTTAATTTTAACAATGAAAATGTTTTAATGGCTTGTAATAAAGTAAATGAGGATTTGAATATCTTATTGAATTTATCTCAATCTCATAGTGTATAATTGAATCCTACTAAATCATCACTTATGCTGTTTGGTAGCAAATCTCGTATAACTGAATTTAAAGAGCGTATTAATATATCAATTGACGGCATTAGACTACCTGTTGTGGATCATGCAAAGAATTTGGATGTTGTAATTGATTCGGAATTAAGATTTAGGTAGCATATAACTCAATTAAAAAATCATATTTTAAATTAAAACTTTTTTATAGACACAGACATATATTAAATATTCGATTAAGAAAAATACTTTCCGAGTCCCTTGTATTGTCAAACTTTAACTATTTTGATTATATATAAGGGCCATTTAAATAAGAGGCGCATTCAAAAAATTCAAAATACATGTTGTAGGTTTATTTATGGTTTAAGAAAATATGATCATATATCGTTTACTTTTAAACAACTTAACTGGCTTAATATGAAATATAGAAGACATTTGCATTTTGCAAATTTTTTAAGGAATATTTTTGTTAATCAAAATTCCTCAATTACGTTGAAATCGAAATTAACTTTACGTTCAAATGTTCACACTATCGATATTCGTGGAGTAACTAGTAGACTAACTCTGCCTCATCATCGTAGTGCCATATTCCAGAGATCGTTTACATATAATGCTGTCAAATGTTTTAACTCTTTGCCAAGGGAGTTTATTATCCTTATTTAAAAAATATTACAAAAGTCACCTGTTGAATATTCAGTCTTCAGGTTAAAATATTGACTATCTTCATGAGTGATATATTTTTTTTGGTTACGCATTTTAATTTAAAAATTTAAATTAATTTATCGAGCTTACTTGCCACATATTTAAATATAATATTTTGTAAAATACAATTTCTTGAAACCTCCAGTGGGCTGCGGTTCAGTGGAGTAGCCTTTTCTGGCTAGACTGCGCCGGGGCTTAACTGGAAAAAAAACTTTTTTTCCCAACTTATGTATTTGTTACTATTTTTTTTTTCTAATAAAAGACATTTTTATTTATTTGTTTATTTTATAACGGAGGGATATTTGGCACACCGGCTTTCCGACATGATGGTGGATTAGGGCGGTAATGTATGCAGTACGACTTATGGACCCAATCATTGCCCTCAAATAGGAAAAGCTTAACAGAACAGAACATATCCCGGCAAGACCTATATATGCAGAGAGGGAGTCAAGAATCGATTACAAACTTGTGTTCCCGCAGGGTCAATTTTTGAATTGAATTGAATGTAGGAATGCTTTAGACATTCTGCAAGTCCAACAGAGTTAATCTGATGAGGGTGTCTGGCCATAGGAGGAAAAGGAGTAGACTAGTTGGTTTGGGTCTGCTCTTGCAATTCCTACATCAAGTGTTGGGATTGGGCATTTAACAATAGAACAATTGCGTGTTGAATGGCAAGCAGGAATCAGAAACTCTAAGTCTAGGCTCTTTAGTCGCGTTGGGGCTAGCAGGCCTTTCAAACTGGACAGAAGACTACATTGCCTGTTTGATTCAGTAACGATCATTACACATTTTAGAGAGAAAAAGATGTGTTGCTTTTAACAACTGCATCTTGATCTGATATCACTGGACCTACCGAAGCTAAGTGCTGTCCTCGACGACCAATCCTTTAATACTAGTATGCCACCTTTACTCTTAGAAAATGAATGAAAAAAACCAAACTTTTATTGGGTATTTAGATATTTAATCGGATGGGTTGAAATATGAATTAACGGCCATAATTTATATTTATCATGAATGGGCCGACAATATTTAAATTTTGGTCTACAGCGGTAAATAAAAACCAGCCGGCTTTGACTTATTTTATCCGGATTTTCAGAAATATATAATAATTTAGCAGCTTTGTTGTTTTAACTTAAATTCATGCACGCACATTCATCAACGTCGGTGTGTGGGGGCGAAGCCCGCCACTAATTCCCAGTTGTTCTCTTACTCTCACCCTACAGTCCCTAGACTTGAGACCACCATCTTCTCACACGGTCCTTCTTATGAAAAGAACTTATCTCTTATCCCAAATCACGTTCGTTAATTCCTACCTGCAGCATTTTGTGAAAGTCGATTATCAGTAATTAGTTTTTTTTAATTTCAAAATATACGTTAAAAGTTTTTTGAAACTGTTCTGTTATAAAAGGTAAGAAAAAGTAAAGATTATTTGACAATACAAAATCGCGAATTTACTGTCTGGAGTTTAGACATAGTGGTGGTTATTTTTGTAAATAAAGGTACGCCAATAAATTATTTAAAAAATTTAACAACAGAAATTGTAGATTTCCACAATGTATTTAATAAGTAAACCACAACAATTGTTTTGGTACACAGTACACTCTTCCAATCGAATATTATACACATGCATTTGTATAATATTCCATAACATTCCATCTGAAGAAGGTACTGTGTACTGAAACAATTGTTATGATGTATTTATTAAAAAAAATGTGGAAATCTACAATTTTCTGTTGTTTAAACTTTGTAATATGGATTTCCATTAAGTAACAATCAAGTCAATGGAATAAATTATTATAAATCTGTAAACCTATTCGTTCATACAAATAAAAAAAATCTACTTTTTAGCACAGTTTAGTACAGCACTTTCCCCAATTAAGAATTATATCAAGATTTGGTATTCATCTAATTTGTATTCAATAATTATTACGAGTTAAATTCGCCACGGAAAAAAATTGTGATAGTTGGCAGTTTAGAGAGTCTGGAACCGTCATAAACACACGTACTTCCTCCTTTTCATGCCCTTCCGTGTTGTAAAACGGTCTCTAGCTTTTGCGGCCATGGCAGGAAGAAGGCCTGGACAGTACGTAAGGTTCTACCTATACAGGAGTCCGCTATTATGATTATCCAAAATTAAAGCACATTATAAGTCTCGTGGCTATAATGTCGTCAGTTCTATGTTTTTTTCGGGTGCTGCCTTAGAAAACAAAAATCCAAATAAAATAGATATCTAAAAAATACATTATGTTAAAATATTATATCACATAAAAAATTTTGTCTCCCAAAAAACTAAAATAGACAAGCAATATTATTTCAAGGAATAAATACCCGTAAATTTGAAACTCTTAACAGATAGCGAAATGTAACATAGTTTTTGTTTGGCGGTGTTGACAGTTTTACCAGTTTTGTGTTATAATTGTATTTTTTGTTTTTATTTAAGTATGTGGTATGAAAAAAACGTGACTATAATTTTTACAACCTTACAATTCAGGTAAGTGTAAACAAAACTATGTTGAAACTAGCCAATGAACCAGCTCTTCGAACTGCTTCGTATTTTATTGATAAAGGCGATAGACGTATTGTTTTGTTAGTTTTGAATGGGTCCCACTGGTGTACGCATACAAATTGTTTGGAAGAGGGAGGGCGCAGAGGTGTAAATTATAATATTTATTGTGTATAAAGTCTAGCAAAGATATTCAGAGTTTTTTCAAGATTATTTTGCTACACGGAGAGGGTATAAAAATGACGTCATTAGTAACAGAAGCTACTAGAAAACAATATCCACGCCACATATAAACATATATAACGCCACAGGAGATATTAATAAACCGGTAAAATTTCATTGAATACCATTTAAGACTATTTTTCACATTATTGTTACAATTGTAACATCATATAATCAAGTTTGATAAACATAGGACAGACAAATATTTAAAAATGTATATCTAAGTTTATTAAGCTGCTTCAGTAACTTTTAAACACAAAACTCTTAAAAAGACAAGTTCTTCAGTAGTTTGGTATTCAGAGTTCCGATCTTGTGAAGTAAAAATCTCTGAAGACACTTCCATCAAATGAAGATGAACATCATTTAGACACAGTGCAGTCACACCTGTCACACTCACATTTCTTAATGGCATGATTTTCCTAATTTAGTTGGACGCGGCATCGCACGGTCGTGTTTTGGTTGTCATGCCATAAAGCATATTTTTAATACAAATTTAAAATACGTCTGGACTGCACCAGTATTCCGCCTAAACGTATTAAGCGCGAGATTTTACGGGGCCGGACTTTAGAAATAGAAATGAACAGCTACCAATTTTTTGCTACTTTTGTTATTGCCTCGCGCCGGCCCTAGCAATGATGCTTTTCTTGAGATATAGCATTTATCCAAACAAATACCAAAACAAAGTTCGAAAAAACTGCTTAGAAGAAAATCAAATGTACAAAATATTCCGTCTACAAAACATTCATTTTTTGAGACCATGAAAGCCGAAATATACCGCTTTAAATTGATCACATAGTTTCTGCCATGCTGTTTACGAAAATACACGCATCCTTTCACATGCACATAACAGGATTTTTTTTCGCTTTTTAGGATTTGTGACCCGGAAATTTGATAGAAAAAGGCGTTGTTAAAAACACAATAACGAAATGTTTATTTTAATGGTTCAGTAGAATGTTACATTCAACATTCACGCACATACATAAAGAATATTTATAGATCATTTTTAACTAAATCTTAACGAAAGCAAAAATATACACTTTGGATTATATAGCATCATTAATAGAGAAAACTGTAACATTTAAGAATGTTTAATGAACAGAAAAAATCCTGAGTGTAATTTTGCCAAGCATAATTCCAATTTAACCTAACGATATCAGATACATTATCTTCTCACATCTAATTTATTACCAACACTGTGCCAAACTACATATTTTTATTTTTTGGTTGAGAGATACAATATAGTTTCCCAGAGGTAGATAAATCAATTTAGGCATCGGATAGAGCTGCAACTCCAGGTAATACTTTTCCTTCCAAAAGTTCAAGACTGGCACCACCTCCTGTGGAAACATGGGAGACTTTATCTTCAGTACCCCATTTGGCTGCGCACGTGGCTGTGTCACCTCCACCTAAAAATTTCGTTTGTATACAAACTCAAAATACGTAATTGAGTTTAGAGCTTCAGTATAATTCTTTTTCAAAAAAGAAAAATTAAATTAAATTAATAGTTTTTCACATTTCTAAGTCGACTTAAGAAATTTAATTCATTATTTAGAGAGCTGTTTACTTTTATAAACATTCCTTGCCATTTTTCTGCTGGCAGTATGATAAGTAATACTTATAATGGAGGAGACAAGAGGACTTGAAGAGACATTAACTTATTTATTTTTTAAGAATGGCCTCACCTCATGGTTCTGTGCACTATGAACATGAACAAATAAAAATAGGCCTTATAGGCATTTTGATCGCTGCAAAAAGTAAACGATTAGAAATACAGACACGTGAAATGTACTTTATATTTCAATTTTTTAAAAACTCACGAAGGCACCGTCGCACGACTTGTATATTCTAACCCAATAATGACGCTAAGTTTCAATAATGATAATTTCTGAACCTTTCATTCTGTAGTAAAACTATAATTAATTAAATGTTTTTTTTACCAGTATCAACACCTATTAAATTATTCTGCTAATGACATACTGGAAGGATCAATTAATTCAACTACTGTATTACGTATTTCATATCAAAATATTAAGCCTTGATAAACTTGGGATATTTCCAAATTTTCTGATTAGCAAAAAACTTTTTTAAATATACATAAAAGTAATTTATTTGATTAGTCGCTGATTAGTAAATCTAATCTATTCTTTAGTATACTTACAATTTGTTAGGCCTACACTTTTTCAGCCGAAATGAGATACTTTTTTTCAAGTATCACGACAACCTTTTTCTGAGAAAAATAACAAATTTATTTACTTTTTTGAAACTAGGTAACCGAAAACAAGTTTAAAAGAACTCATTTATAATTTTTATTTTTAGTCGTTGTGAAACCACCTGAGTTCTTGGGTAGATCTCCATTTTTATTTTATGTATATAACGAAACTAACAAACCGAAATCTAATTTAGATCAATACGAACTAACCCAAACCAATTTTAACTAATAGAAAATTAACCCGAAAAACTGAAGTTGAACGAAGAAAAGGTGATAGTATGGTATTTCTGTAAAATTGAAAAATAATATATAAAAGAAAAATTGGATTTTTTACTAATGTTTAAGTCTTCTGGGTAGTTTAATTTGGTTTAATTGGTTCGTCTTTCCTGAACGATGAATTGGAAGAAGTGGACCTGACGGCTGGCCAGCCAGGTCCCCCTAGACTAGATTTCTTTTTGTGGGGATACGTAAAAGAAATTGTGTACAAGAAACTTCCTACAACCGAAGAAAATATGCGACACCGAATTTCAAATGCACTTATCAGCATCTCACCTGCAGTGTTGTGAAATGACGTGATAACGTTTTTGGTGGTTTGAAATGGTCCGATGTTTTGTTATTTATTTATTTATTCATGGTACTAGAAGAGCTTGGAAGTTAACTTACAACATAATTATAAGGTAATTTTTATCAAAGCCATCTATGATTTTTTGTCTTTCGAAATATTTGTAGATAAAAAAAATGTCCAGTTTTTAATTCTGTATTTAGTAGAAAAAAAAATATACAGGTTCCATTTAAAAAAACGAATTGTTTTTTATTTTAGCAAATTTGGCATTGCATTTTGGACATCATGTAGAAGTTTGGGTTACGATATTTATAATTAAGTAAGTAGAGACCGATTATAGTAAATATTTATATTTATAATTTTGTATGTAGGTGTGTTTTAAAAATAGGATTGCGTTTTAGTTAGCCCAGGTTAGGCCTTTTTTTTTAGGTGATATACAAAAGTGTAGCTACATTAAAACAAGGGGCCAGATTTGTATTGCCAAATATTGAAATACATTAAATCCATACGAACGAATTAAATAAATATTGATAGTGAGGATGAAATATTCGTTGATTCGCCCTTTCATAGGAATTAACGAATCGGATTAAATAATCTAACCGAATAGCGAGCAGCGGGCTTTAGGTGGATCCGTTCCGGATTAACACCAGGCTTGTCAATAAAGCCGTCGTTAAAGCGTATACAAATAAATAATAACAAATAAAAACCTAAAAACATTCCGATATATTAGAAAAGGCTGATTGAGACGCGGACTAAGAACTGAACCGCTCGAAGAATGTGGTACGTTCTCGTACCATCAAAATCGAGGATTTTGATTGATTGGCAATTAAATTCTCGAGTTTTTAATACCTCCTCTATACACTTTGTTATAAAAGGGATTTAATTTGTAATTAAAATTTGCTATTTGCAAAAAACTAATCTCTTTTTTTTTAAATCTTAATTTGTTAAAACATTTGAAATTATTAATGTGCGGGCTTGAAACTTTTGCACGTTTTTCTAGACATCAATCTGAATCCAATGAGTCCTGACTCATATTTTTACTAGCAGTAGCAAGAATTAACACCATTCAGAGATTGTCGACTAGACTAATCGGAGACTTGTAAAAGACCGCCCTTTTTTTTTAAATTTTAAACATGACAATTCAAAAAATTAGCATACTTATGTAATTCAATATGAGGAATTTTTGGTTAAAAAATTTGTTTATTTTAAATATAACCTTGTGTATTTTTTAAACTATCATATTCAGCTTAAAATTAGCTTTTTAACGATATATATCACGTTAAATTTGGTTGCTCATTTTTTTTAGAACAATTTGTCCTAAATATCGTCTTAATAGCATAAGCGAAAAGAATTAAAAAAATCTATTTTTATTCGAAACTTATAGATCAAAGTGTTCTAAAAAATAACAAATACTTTTATTTGGGAGAGTTTAAAACACTTTAAAAATGATGACTTTATTTTTTCATAAAGCGGCAATGCATAATATTCATACAAATATTAGAGTCCTATTTAAAATAAGTAGTAGGGGTCAAGTCTGGTAAAACCGGAAGCAGTTTTTTAAATCACTGATTAGTATTTGATACTTTCCAAGAAACACAAGTAATTTAAAATAAGACCAAAAAGTTATACAGATACTTTTTAACTCAAAAGATTCTCATTGCATATTTAAATTGGAAACGGTTTGTTTGGTACATAAAAAGTTAAAATATCAAGGGAGTGTTTGAACTCGGCTCGGAGACTAAGTACTACTGACCTTCCTATCTCCTCGTAGGCCTAAGGCCATGGTTAAGAATTCAACAGTATATAATAGCAGAAAATTATTTAATTATCTGCCGATAGTAATAAGACACATCGCTTGGGAAAAAAGGTTTAGACAGGAAACAAAACATTTTTTGATTGGTAGAGCTTACTGTTCAACTGAAGAATATATAAACGACTTATTTGTGTAAGGTTTTTGTTGTATATACTGTCATTTACATTTTACTACTGTTTTAACCATTTTGTTTTGGTTTTTGACTGCGATAATTAATGGTATTTACCATATTTAGTAAGTGTTCTTTTATAGGATATTTTAATATCATTTTATTTATTTTCTTGTACTACACTTGGTCTATTTAATTTGAGATAAAAGTTTTGGTCTTAATTACTTGAATTCTATATGTTTATCTTTAGACTAGGTTTAGTCTTACTCTTAGTTGCTTTGTCTAAAAAGAACTTAAAACAATAAACCTATTTTGAAGTATGAATTATAGAGAAATGTCTAGATTTTCTAAAAAGCATCCACGCTTTTACTAGCTACAAATAAAAAAACTACTGATTTAAAAATTAATTTACTAAATTTTGTAGAATACAAAGTGCATCACAGTAATTAGATAGAAGGAAAAATGAAAGGTTCCAGTAAAAAAACAATACTTTGAAAAAACACAGTTTTGCCCATGGCATGATGAAACTACCGTGCATGTTAAATAATTAACATAATACTTTGCTAACTAGTTAAAACATATAATTTAATATTTTCATGACAGAGCATTATTAACAACTCACCAATAATAGTAATGGCTCCCTTCTGTGTTACAGCTACCACTTCATCCATAATGGCTTTGGTTCCATTGGCGAACTTGTCCCATTCGAAAACCCCAGCTGGCCTAAAACACAAATATAAAAAATTGAATAAAAAAACAAAGCAGATGTAAAAATCACAAAACATATGTTTGACAAGTTTGAAATCATGACGTAACTGATTCCTAAAATAGTTAAACTCTTTTCATATTTATTTTCCAGCCAAAAGGAATGATTTACTATAATATGAAGTATATGTGGTTCATGAAGGCTTTATACAACAGAAGGTTTTAACGGTTGTGCACACCAAACTTGTAACAGCTTAATTTATTATTTTTAATTATATCGCACTTAAATACAACCTGATAAAATTCTGAGTTTGCCAGTAAAAGAAATTTTTTTCAAAAACTGTAAACTTTAACAAATCATAGGTAAATTAATCTTTTATGTAAAATATTAGACATAACCAATAACAATATAACCGATACCATGAAATCTGCCACTGCAGCACTGAGCTAAAATATCCATGAAAAACTATGTAAAAATAGAACTAAATTTCTTTCAACATCCCCTTCAACTTCAAAGAAGCTTGATGTTCCAAGAAAAACTTGAAACCCTTTTTTCATTCTTATTTTTTTTAAAACTTATACCCAAACCTAATTAATCGTAGTTATATAGTAATATTCCCAGAGGATTTTCTTTTTTACAATTTATATAATACGATACTCACCCGTTCCACACAATAACTTTAGCTCTTCTAATGGGTTCCTTGAATAATTCAATTGTCTTCTGACCGACATCCAATCCCATCCAGCCATCGGGAATACCGCTTTCAACAGAAGCACAACTGGACTAAAAACAACCAAGAAAGAATAACATTATTCATTACAGTCATAGTCAATTTTAACAATAAATTGTTGACCTAGCCATGGTATACAAACTTTATACATACTTGAGCTTTCTCGTCGAATTTATCAGCGGTAATAAAGTCTACCGGTAGGTGAACTTGTACATTGTTCTTCTGGGCCTTCTCCATAAGTTTTCCAACAATTTTTGCACCTTCGGCATCATAGAGAGAAGTGCCGATCTGAAAAAAATGATATTATTGAAAAAACCTGGTTACAAAATTAGTCAACAAAAAGAATACCATTGAAACAGTAGTATGCATAAGGTACTACTGAAACACTATTTTTTCAACTAGTAGAACCAGTTGAACATGTATGTCAGAGTCAAAAATCGAATTTTCAAGTACTGTCATAACTGTCGCCCTATGTAGTGTAAAATCACTTTCAAGCAAATTTAAAGAATTAAAGTAGGATTTTTTTCTAAGGAAATTCATAGTAAAGTAAAAATGCCACAGCCCGTCCTTATTGACAGGCCAGTTTTTTTAAGCAAGCACAAGAGAAATGTGATATCACATGGAAGACCCTTAAGTCCGATTGGCTCTTTAAGATCCATAAGTCCATACGTACCCCGACAAGTTGTTAAAGGTAACATTAACATTCGTTTAAATGAAGAGAATAAACATGTCATAGGATTTAGATGAAGCAGATACTACTACACCGGACATTTTTTAACTGATCAACGCTCAGTTGAGATGAGATATACACATTAATGCATGTATATTCGCACATCAGCTTAATTTTGATAATACAATTACTTGTTAAATTGTTACAATTATTTTTTAATCCAAATTCTACCAAAGAATTAATAGAAAAACAGTTAAAGTAAAAATAGCCCATCTGATTATTAATATATTTCAAACAAGAGTATGTTACTATTTAAGACCATTTATTGTTTCAGCCAAATTCATTGAAGAAAAACATGGCGACACTTTGTCCCTGCAATCACCGCTTTCTGTGCCCTCTTGTTCCTTGGTTGAATACCAGAAATCGACGCAAGAAAACTTAATAACAATCAGCAACAATTTAAGCAATATGCTTCAAGAAACTTTTTCGGGAATTGACAGTATTTGTAATCAAGTTAGGCTCTGTTTGTTGGAGTCCAGTACTATTACGTGAGTAGATAGAGAAGGAAAGTTAACGTTAGGTTAGTCTATAAAATAAATAAAATATGTGCATAATATAATGTTCATATTATTTTTTATGGACTGGTTTCTATATCCTGAGTTCCTATTATATTCAAGTTAAATAATATGATGTAACAGAGTAACAATAATTTAATTTAATAAATTACTCTGGTAAACATTTCTGTGCAAGAATCCAGGATTATACAGGAGATACCTGAACGATCTATGAATAAATAGCAAAAATCATTGCAGTCCATTGTCAAGATTAAATTAGGTGGAACAAACGGGTTTATGGAAAGTAATAAAGAATAGTGATGCCATTAGCATAAGTAATGCTAAGACAATATACAAAAGTTAGTTATGAGTCTTATTATAAAAATTGTTTTTTGTACATTTTTATAATATTGACTTTATCGTCGAAAAATAACCTATAGAAATCATAATTCATGAAGTATGATATACATTTTGTGTGAAAAGGACTTTTTTTTGAAAAAACTTTTTCTATAATTTTATAGTACCTTTTTTACAAAAACAAAGACATTCTTTTACAAATGTTTTTGTTGGGGCGTAGAAGTAGTTACCTTCTGGATAAAGCATTTTAGGTTAACTTAATAATTTCACTTAAACCAACTAGAACCAAACAATAATATTCACATAGTGTAAAGAGTTGTTTACCTAGATTTAATTTTTTAAGTAATACAGGGTGTCCGCTAAATGTATTCAGAGTAGGTATTCGAAAAACTGTCCGGTTCAACTCATTAAAGGTTCGTATAAGGATAATAATGAATTCTTAATTGTGTTATTATACTAGGTTGTTAAAAATGTTTTATAAATTATACAGGGTCTACTCAGTTTTGGTTAGCAAATGGAAATATTTTTTATTATAGCAAAAAACTTGTCCATAAAAAGTTTTGCTAATTTAAAAACAAAATTGGTTAAAAAAAAATGTTATGGGTATGCAACAAAAACATAAAATTGTAAAACATAAAAATATTAAAATTTAAATTTTTGAAACAACCAAATTAGGAGAGGCTGCAAACACAACTTAAAGCTATTTAAAGTACTTTGTTTATATTCGTAGTGAGTGAGAAAATTAATGGTAAAATAAATCAGATATTTGACCTTTTCAACATATTAAACAATAAAGTAGGGTCCTAAAAACTGAACCTACTACAAAAAAACTTTAAAGGACTTTTTAACTTATATGTTTACGTTCTCTAATCTGATGGACTAAAGTGAAAGAACATCTTTTTTTGCTATAATACAAAAAAAATGTTCTATTTATTACCTAAAGTTGAATAGACCCTGTATACTGTTTTAAACCACCTAGTATTTAACTTTTCTTAATGTTACCGCATACTCTGAATACATTTAAAGGACATCCTGTATAATGTCAATATCACATCTAGGTAAATAACTCTTTGCACAGTAGAAATACTGTAATTTGGTTTCAGTTGGTTTAGTCAAATTATTAAGAAAAGGTTCCTCCAACAGACAACTAACTCTGCGAGCTGACAAAAACATTTGTAAAAAAGGTGGTACCTAACTTGGTGGCGGTAAAATTTCGAAAATCTTTTCGATAAAAAGGTTCCTTTTACACATAATATATATCAAACTAATAATTAATTAAATAATCCTTTTCCACGATAAAGTCAAAATTATAAAAATGTAAAAAAAAACGATTATCATATTAAAGTCCCATTGACTATGACTTCTGGTTCACCCTGTATGCTATCTTAGCACTACTAATACTAACAACATCACTATTGTTCATTACTTTCCAAAAACCCGTTTCACCTATAGGTTCTCAAGTTAGGATTTAATTTTTAAGGTAAATTCCATATTATTGATAATGCCCTGTATATTCATAAAAAATTAAAGTATCGAAAATCGATTCAAATTGATTTTGGCTATTTCTTTATAAAACGCTCAGATATGATTAAAAAAAAATTGAATAATAATCCTGGATTTTCGGAATCATTAAAAATGTAAGGTTTTTACTTATCACAATGTACAGAATATTTACCAAAATATCTCAAAATTACATATTACCCAGTTTCTTATCGAACAATTTTGCAAAAAAACTTATTCAGTACTCGAGATATACGGGTCGTAAATTTACTACACACACTACGCTCGTATTCCTTTTGGGTGTCCAGCAGTTTAGATTAATGTTTTAAAATTTGATGTCACATTATAATTTTTATCTCAAAATAAATTCTTGATACAAATTTTAATTTTTAATACAACGCAGGAATCTATTTTTGTTACAATTTAATATGGTTATTTTGTTAATAAATATTAAATAGGTGGATCGGTATAAGGTTAGCATCATCGTTAAAAACATAACACAAACACCAGTTTTTTTTATAAACACCAACTAACCATAACATAAGCTAGGTTTGGTATAAATACCGGAACCGGGAGGCTAGTTACAGAATTTAAAAAATGTTTTGCTTCGACCTCCTTTTCAAGATATGGATAAATACCGGACGTATAAGACAGTACTAGCCAAACTTTTTGGTGGGTATGTAGTCTTAAGTATCATGTACTGATATTATATATTTTATTTTTCCAAAAAAAAATAAAATAAAGAAAATATTGTAAAAATTCTTTTTTTCTATCGTTTGGTAATTTCAAAATTCCAATTTTGAATTATTAATGAGATATTGCCCGTTCTGCACATATGTAATAAAGGAGAGAGGTTCTAAGCATTTTTGAAAAGAGAAAAAGATTTAGAATAAAACTATTCCGCGCAATAATAAATCTATAGTTACATATTACAATAAATATTTAGTTTAAAGTAGTAAACCAACAAAATATATTGGAAGTTGATTGGATTTCTCCAAAATACGAATATAGCACACAGTAAAGTCTAACCAACTTACCAAAAATATACAGAACACGGACTATTTTGCTTAATATCTATATATCATGATAAAACGTCTGAACAAACTAAAGGGAGTTGGTATTTTAAAAATGTGCAAATATTAAAAAAATTATAACAAGGTTTTACGATTAAATTAAGATAACTAGTTTAAAACGAGTTCTAAGATATTTATAACACTGGCAAGCTAATATAGTATTAGACCCTCTGGCATTCTGGAATTTGTATTCTGAAATTAAAAATAATTGCCACGTATTGCTAGGAATATGCGTGTAATTTGGTTTACGTTTGACATGTATTTAATTTGATTTCATTTGTTTTACATAAACTTCTTTTCAGATCTTGCCCGTCAGATCTTCCAGAAAACATCGCTCTAACTAAAAGCCGAATATGCTTCGGCCAGAAACTCAACACATTTGAACAGAAAGTTGATCCAGAAGAAAATAAAGATGAAATCGCAAATATCCATGAAAATCATGACGGAACTCTCGTTGACATATTGGAAGAAAATATTGATAGCAGAGATATTGCGGAATCAACAACGCCACCTGAAAATGATACTGACAACGGAGAGAAAACAATGAGGTTTATAAAACACATATTACACAATTATTATTGATAAATAAAATGATTCTTTTATACTAAAAACAGAATTGTGTTAACGCGTTATGCGTAAAGTGAAATATAATTAAACAAACGCTGTAGCACAAATGTATAATAACCGAATTATCGTAGTTTGATGTACCATCTTGTGTGTTTTTATTTAAAAATGAGCCAATTAATTTTATTTTATATTATTTACCGATTTTTAGGACTCCAAGTATAACACCGTTTTTTACTGTACTCAATCCCAATACCAAATCTGCTGAATCTCTGTCAGTCAAATTAATAAAGTCCATAACATCGAAGCTTGGACTCTCTAAAAAATGTACAGCAGAAAATTTCCAGAAAACAATGAAAGAAGTCGAGAAATTAACTAACTACGAAAAATTTCTATCGAGCCTTGTCGACAATGTCAATAAAGAAATTAATGATTATTGGTATTGTGAAAAAAGGGATATCGTACACAAAAATGAGGAAAATGGGACAAGAAATAAACGAAACATTAAGGTAACTTATATTTGGGATTAGAAATATAAATCGATAATATAATACATCCTTTTCAAATTGTATTTTTTTATAAACCTGACGGTTCTCAAAGATATGAAAAAAAACTTTCATAAAAGCATTATTTATTTATTTATTTATTTCATTCACCATAGTAAAAGTAATGGTTTTATTAATTTCATTTCTCTTTTTTTTTTTCAATTTCTACCACAAAATTTTAAAACAAAAAACGACCATTGAAATGTGAAATTAGTTTTCATATGTTTATCAAGGATGGAAATATTTCCACCGAAATAGCAGAAGCGCAACCCTAATCAGAATTTCTTATTCTTAGAGTTAATTAAAATTTTCATAAGCTAAGGAAAGATTTATAAAACACATTTTATTCTAGGATAGGAGACCAAGATCTTCCCCAATGGAACGGCCTCCAAAGAAAAAAATGTGTTTAAGAACTGAAATAGACGAGTTTCCAAGGAAAAAAATCACGATAGTAAAACAAATTGAAGAAATAAAAAAACTCCAAAAAGAATTTACTGAAGATCGCCTTTCAGAAAACGATTTGTTAACTAAAGATTCACTTGGTAAACTTTGTAGACAGTATGCATTCAACAAAAGTAAGTCTACTTTTCTATTATGTTTGCATGCAAAACGAATAATTTTTTTTAAGTACTATTTAATATCATTATTAACTTAATTAATTAAGAGATGTATCCCAAAAATTATTGAAAAACTGGCAAAATTGGTTGGTTAATCGATGTTATTTGCTCTGAAAATATTCTAGTTCAGTTCAAGCTATATGTTTATATGTCGTAATCTGGAATTTTTTTTACAACGCTATAATTTGATTACTATATGATTGTTGCCCAAAATGAACTAGCTAATGGAATAGTGCCTTTTATGTACAGGGCCACTGATTATAAATGTAACCCCTTAAGTTACGTAACAATCTGTTTCCACCTCTACTGTCACGTCACGTGAGCAAAAGTGCTACCATGTTCACCCAAATTTAAATTGTACTGTCACGTGACATCACATAAATGATAAACTACTGTCATGCCACATCATTTTGTATGATTATTCGAGTAGTTTTTTTTTGTTAGTTGTAAATAATAGTCGTTTTTAATAATGGAAAGTGCCTGCTCATTTAGTTCTTTAGATTGGGAAGACCATATTTAACAAAAAACATACACAAGAAATCAGACAATTTTTCCGGACTTTTAGTATCAACCCTATATATATTAGATAAGCCAATATGCAAAAAATTGTATATTTAATAGTACTTTGTTGAAAAACCAATAAAAACCGATAATTTCTAACAAATTTCAATATACCTAATTATATAGTTTACTTTTATAAAAAATAATGTTGTTCTATAGTAACAGAAAAGTTTACAAATACCAACTATGCCTCTATTATTAAAAATATAAACAATACCTTCTATGCTTGAATTATGAAAAAGTAAAAACAATATTTATTTTCTGTTTGTATCTCTATCTCCCTTCCAGTTTTCCCCCAAGCAGCATTCCGAATTTCCACGTTGAAATTCAGAGGGGGCGATGATTATCTAAAACCGAGTACAAAACTTTATGTAGTTTTACTTACTCAATCAAAAGCTTGTAAATTTTCAAAATACAAATTAACCGCAACAACACTGAAATGGGATATCAGGTGAGATGGAAATATGGAAGTACAGAAAATAAGAACGTAAGGTCATGCGTGAGGTCTATTGAGAGAGTATTTTCGACTTATAACATTTTAAATACGATATCTAAAATACAGTGTTATTAATCTTAAAATGCATTTACTTTCTAGCAATAGGAAAAATGGATTTTTCGCACCCTGATGTGTATCGCAAAAGAGCAATCACAGATCTACATAAAAGAATGATAGCCCAAGTTGAGGCTAATGACAGTCTTATATTTTTCCAAAAATTAATGAAACGAAATAAGAAATATCTCGAAAGAAACACACCTACGAGTACTGCAAATATTACCATGAAGAGGTCTCAAGAATGGTAAAATTATTGTTAAAATTTTATTAATTAGAAAATGTTGTAAATTTATTGAATTATTTGTCTCTGCGGCTGCCTGTGACGTCAGGTCTGTTTTACTCACTATAATTACACTTATAATAATACCTTTTCACTATTTTCTGAAAATTTATTATAATACAAGGAAAAACACAAACTGGCACCTATCAGTGGCGGATCGGTTTTCGGGGGCCTTAGGCCTTAGGTTTTGGGACCCTCCCCCATGATTTTAAAAAAGATTAATTTTCGCACTGACAGTTACTAGACTTATAGACAACGGAAAAGTGGAAAGCTAAATAATTTTAAAGCAAAAAATATATATTACAATTGTTTTTGAACAGAAAATTCTTACCCAAAAAAATTAAAATACCCTTTCTGCATTTACCGAGGCGTACTGGCAAATAATACACAATGGTTTGTGTCAACAGGAAGAATAGAAAAAAATATTATGACTGTGGTATATATTACCGTAAGTCGGGGATATTCGGTTCACGAGGGGCTATTTGATTTTTTGGGGAAAAATATTGAGCAACTCTGGTACAGTAAACGAATGACCGTTAGATGAATAAATGTGGCAACGTGGTTCGCTAGAGTGGTGGTACGACTGGCTTTAGACCAGTGTTGCCAACTTAGTAGAAATTCTACCAGATCTGGCTGATTTTGGTGAAAAAAAGTGTGCCTAGTGGCTAGTGGATTTTTTTAGTGGAACAATTCTTAACTAGTCATAGAGCAACAAATTAGCAATATTAATACCAATTTTATCAGTTGTTTTTTATATTGACAAGCTTAATCGGCTACAACCTAAACCTAAATTCAAATAAAAATACCTCATCATTACAAAACGTACTAAAATCAGAAATCTGGAAAAAACGAGGCACCAGTAGAAATTTCAGTAATCTTGCATAACTGTAAAACAAAACTTAACAAAGAAAAAAAACTAAAACTTAGTCTCATAATCACATAAGCCTCGCAATAAAATAGCTAAAGCTATTTTATTGCGAAGGAAGGCAGTGCAGGATACGGTTTGGGCAAAAAGATTAAACCGAGTTCTAACTTGCTTCAGTGAAACAACAAAAGGAAAACAACGAAATGAACTACATCTAGCAATAATCTAACAACAAATATATTTAAAATTACTACTAAAAACTACTTTCGTAAATGCTCAAAATGTCGGCCGTCATTGTCAATACAAAGTTGCAATCTTTCCTGTTTCGATTGGACTGCAACCTCCACTTCTGCTATAGAGATACTTTGAATGACATTCCTGATACGGTCCACCATATCGTTTCTTGTAGTAGGTCAAGTCGCATATACTAAATCGTTTTACTTTAATTAGTTTTCGGTCATTTTAAATATATTTGTTGTTAGTTCATTTCGTCGTTTTTTTTTTGATCTTCCCACACCACTTTATTTTTCAAAATAGTCAAAAATGGTCTGAAGCAAAAAAGTGGGTAATTGGTTGAAGAATACAATGCTTATATTTTCAACATTCCTTAATTTTAGAAATTTAAAAGAAAACTGACATTTACACTTTTATGTTGCTGTTACGCCCCTAGCGGCAAACTTTCAAACTTAAAATTGGCAGCGATTTCTCTTGGACGATTTACCAAAAAATATTTTTTTCCTTAAGTTCTGTGATTAAGGGCTTCCGAGCTACAGCCGACATCCTCTATTATTGGACCACCCTGTATATACATAATTTATGCTTAAAAATGGTGTAAATGATTTTGATATTAAAAAATATCTTAAAAAAAAACAAGTTATTGTGTATGTAATACGCCTTTAAATAAAGGTGGTTTATGATATAAGTTTTTGGCAAACTTTGAAAGGGGTATTGCACGCACAATAACTTTTGTTTACGCGCAGTCTAGCTTAAATTTGAACAGACCAGTTTTATTTTTATTTAAGAAATAAATTGCCAAAAGTACCCTTGGGGACCCTAGGCTTAAGCCTGCTCAGTTTGTGACTTTACTTTTCACTTCAGTACGCGTGTCTAGTTAACTACCAACTAACTGGCTTTGTTTTTGATTATGATGTTATAAGGGGACCTCATGGTAAAAAAAAAACAAAATTTAATTCTTCATTAAGTATGTAGCTTGCGCCCTCTAGGAGCTAGGTTCAAACTAATACCAAATTCGGATTTTCCATCTCCGAAAGCGCTAGTACATTAATTTTGAATTTGATATCTTTATCCGTTTTAAAACTATTGTATTTTCGAAAATTAATTTGCACTTTCAACATCCTGTATCTTTTGAACGAGTAACATTTGCCACCACATTTATTCAACAACCTGTTTCTTTATGGCGGATAAATTATGAAACACCCTGTATTATATGCAACCTGTATCCTTTCAGTTTAGAATAGGTAGGTTAGGTTAAAAGAATAGATAACTCCGATAGTTTCTAGTAAGTCAAAAACTATACCGTTGTCTAAACTTTTTCCGAACACTGAGACAACCTAACATGAAAGTGGGAACATGTCATTTTTGCCATATTTCGCGCTTAGAACTATACGTTTTCCTTTAATACCTTTTTTCGACGCCCTAATAGAGCATTGCTACAGCGCTTTGTACTAACATTTTCCAATTCGATCGTTGCCAACACTGCATTAGCATACTAATGATATATTGGACTATTTCGGGCATATTCTTACCTAGGTTATTTTTCTAGCTTTAGCAGTGGTACAAAACCTTCTGTAGATAACTTTGCAGTCGAAAAATCCCAATCAGCAAGAAGGGAACGGTCTTTGGCTAATTTGTGCAAGATATATCAAGACAGTTTATGGTTTAGGCAAATCAAACATGAGGTAAGCAATAATAATCTAGAATAGGTTTAAATAGGAAAAATCACAATAGATCGAATAACAATATGTATTTAATTTAAATTATTTCCACCGAATGTCCTGCCGTTATTATTTGGTTGCTCGTTGAATGACTCCATGAGAAGGTCTTCTAAAACTGAATCCGATACTAGCAACAAATTAGGGGTCTGTTCATTTCGTTACAGTAAAACGAGTCCATAAGAGTTTTCCCACATTTGGTTGTTTATTTGGCTAATACCTACACACACAAAATAAAAAATTCAGTTAACCTTTTAGTTTGATCATTGAATTGTAAGCAAGTGTTAGTATTTTCAAACTTTGACGTTTTTGAATTATGGTGCTCTCAGAAAGAGCGTATTGAAATTATGATTGTCGGGTTGTGAAGACAAGTACAGAGCCAGGATGAAGTTTGTGTGTTGATCAATGAAAAGTATCCCGATAATACAATTACACGGTCAAGTGTGAGTAGGATATTTGACATCATATTTGAAGACCATGGGACAGTTAGGAATTTACCTAAAACGGGCCGACCACCCGCTTTAACGGAAGACAAAAAACTTGATATACTCCTATCAGTACAAAAAAGTTCACATTCTTCAACTAATACCTTAGCGCAAAATAACGATGTCTGTTCACCGATTATTAAAGAGCCCGAAATATTTCCCGTATAAAATGCATGATGTTGAGGAACTTCTTGAAGATGATCATGATAGGCGGTTACAATTCTGTGAAGAAATGATAGAAAGATATGATGAAAATAATAAATTGTTTCAAAATATCATCTTCTCCGATGAGGCTACAATTTATTTAAATGGAATAATCAATAGACATAATTATCGATTCTGGTCTGACCAAAATGCACAGTGGACGTGACGGACATACACAACATCTCCAAAAGTCAATGTGTGGGTTGGCATAACAAATTATCGAATTTTAGGACCATATTTATTTGAAGAAAATCTTACTACTGAGCGTTATTTAGATTTTCTCTCATTCGATTTAATACCCGCATTAGCAGTAATGTTTCTTAACGAGGGATATTCCCTATGAAAGAATATGGTTTTAACAAGATGGCGCACCTCCGAATTTTTGTATAAATATTCGAAGATACTTGGACGAAATTTTTCCAAATCGGTGACGTGATCCCATTGAATGGCTAAAAAGGTCTCCGGACATTACACCACTGGATTTCTTTCTACGGAGGTATTTGAAGGAGAGAGTGTTTAAAAATATACCGAACAACGTTGAGGACCTACAAGAGAATAAAGATGGAGGTTACTAATTTACCAGCCGAAAGTATTCGAAGAACGGTTGATAGTACACAGACTTGGCGCATGTCAAGTAGAAGTTGCAGATCTCTTTCAGCATTTGTTACATTAGCCGAATCAGGTGAGTGCTAAGGATCCCTCTCGAATATTAATATTAATTAAACAACTTATGTGGACTCGTTTTACTGTAACGACCCCTAATTTGTTGCTAGTATCGGATTCAGGTTGCCATTTAAAAAAAAAGTTGGGATGCCTACAAATTAAAGCGTTGCAGGTAGGGGGCTGAAAATATTACCAAAATACGAACAACCATTTAAACCACTTCACGTGTTCCAGCGTTTTTGAGAAAAATGCCTCGCAGCCGGTTGCACAAAACTTATTGCTGTTTAGAATATTTAACGGAGTTTTCGGACTTGATAAGCTGCTTATAGAAATCTAGGAGCTCGCTGTCATAGTTGGCATTCCGTTAAATATTCTAAACTTTAATTGAGTTTTCTGCAACCGGCCGTT
The DNA here is from genome assembly GCA_030620095.1 of Kuschelorhynchus macadamiae. NCBI lineage: Eukaryota > Metazoa > Arthropoda > Insecta > Coleoptera > Curculionidae > Kuschelorhynchus > Kuschelorhynchus macadamiae. The sequence goes on from JAUTXW010002880.1 coordinate 153,998, forward strand.
ATACAGAAGATATGAATTATGTGCGTTTCTTTTGAACAACCCTGTATATTAACTTACATTACAAAAAAAAAATCAATAAATTTAAAAACCTGGCGCAGATAAAATACAGTTCGTTTGTTCTCATTACTAGATGAATTCGTAAAAAATAAAGGTTTATCCGATAAAAAAAAACTTAGGATTTTACGTATGATAAAGCCACTATAATAAAATGACTATTTACATATTGCGTTTTTGTCACTTTTACGTCGACAAAAAAGGAGCATGGTATTTTACAGCGATAAAAACCTCTTCTGCCAAAAATTAAGTAATAAAAACTTCTGCAGATGTTTCGTTGCCGAACAACATAACATATTGTTACAATGAAATTTAATGCTGCCGAACGCCTCTTATCAGTGATTTCATTATTATTTCTTAATATCTATTCATGAATGAATTCGTGAATTTATATAGCTAAAAATCACTGGACCTTTTTTAGGAACTAAAAAAATAAATAAACTTTTGCTTTATTAACTCAATATAGTTTGCTTTTTAACATCGAAACTAACGGCACCTAACTCCAGCTTCGATGTCGCGTTTTTATCAGTTCGTTTGTTCTCGTTAAATTTCTAAGCAATATAGTTTTCGTAAAAAGTAAACGTTTATCTGATAAAAAAAGTTCCTCTGCTTTTACGTATTATAAATCAAAGAGCTATCAAACAACGATAAACATAGATTCTACACGGCCACTGTCATGATCACTTCCGGGATCTTGATTAGTCTTATATAGGGGCACAAGTGCCATTACAATATTTTTAATACTTTAATGTTAAAACAAATTAGTTAAAGTGACCACTTTGCATCTAAAATGTAGTCCATTAATAAACGTTTTAGACCATAATATTCGTAGGCATATTTCGTCATTATTGTCATATATTACTCGGAACTGTTTTAATAAGTATTTACTTTAAGATTATTTCTATTATTCACAAAAGTCCAGAATATCGAAATAACGACTCTTGAAAGCAATAACATGCGCACTCAAAGGCGCACACGATACAAGATCGAAACAACAAATGCGCGCGTCGGCCTAAATAACCTATTACACGAGTAATTTAAGCTAAAATTAAATAAACAAAACCAAACCTAACCAAAATAAATACTTAAACAGAACTAACTTAGACTCCATAAGACAATAAACAAAATTGCTCGTAACTAACTAAAAACTGATAGGTGTTAACCCGTGACCAATAGAGCTACTACAGCTAGATCCAATAGTCTTGTATTAACAAAATACTAAAAACGTGTTCCCTGACAAGTTAGTTTTGATCTAAATTTATTTTATAAGCCCATATTTATGGTTCCAAAACTACAGTTGATTATTTCACGTTTCAAGATTGTGTGTATATTATAAAAAAATTTTTCAAAAATGTACACTTTCTATATTATAATCTGTTATACAGGGTGTGCCAAACTCAGTGGCCTATTAGAACCACTGAATAAATTACTTTGAAAATTTGACGTAGGTGAACATAGACTTTCTTTCTTAAATATTTTAATTGTGTAGTGTTGCCGCTTCTACCCTAAACCGGTGGTAACATGAGTTTTATAAATGGAATATGTATATTATTGCATTTTTGTAAACATTCTGAATATTTTTGGTGTTGTATATATGCTATACTCAAGTTCGAGAAAATGACGCTTGAAAATCAACTTTTTGACTCTTTAAAGTCCTGTAACTATCAACTATCAAACGATTTATCTTGGAACAAGCGATTGCACTTTTCTGCATTAGTTTTTAGTTATCCATCCTTTGATACGAATTTTTAATTTGACAGGAAATGTTGACGTCTCCTGTTAAACCGAAAATTGGGGTAGGAAAAATAAATACCTAATCGAAAACTAAGATAGGAATATATAACGCAAAAAATATTTAAAATGTTTAGGAAAAGAAAAAATGTAATACTATACATGGCATTCCATTTAGAAAATGTATATTGCCTCTGATTTAGGGTAGAAACGGCAAAACCGCTAATTAAAAATATTTTAGTATCAAAGTAAAATATTAATACGGTAAGAGGATCGTAGATATTTCTAATAGGCCACTGAGTTTGGAGCACCATGCATAATTTATATATTTGCGGGCGGTCTGTCGGAGTGTTTTTTAATGCTTTTGAGGGTCCACCGTTTACCTATGATGGATACCCTTTTATCGGCAAGACCCAAATTTTAACAGTGAAAGGATAGTATTGTTTTTCAGGTGAAGCGAGCAACAAAAAGAGAAAGTAAAGGTCAAAGGAAACGCGATAAAAAAGGTGAGATAAGTGAAAAGTGTTTACCGAAAAGTTACACAATGCAGAGTGGTATAAATCTCCGTGGCACGAGAAGCCTTAAGAAACCAGCGAAACAGATCTCTAATGAAAGTCGCACGAGTTTGAATGTTCAACGAACTTCAAGTAAGTAAAAAAAACTTTTCATAAGGGGTCCGAAAATGGGGATGAACAATTTGAGGGGGTTATTACTAAATATTTAACGTTTACATTAACTGTTAGTAGTTCTTCTAACTGTTGTTTTAGTGGCAAACAAAATTTTAGACCAAGGACGAGTGTTCTTTTCACTTGCAATGATAGATTTATTTTAGAATATTTATAAATAAATTTTTTTTTTTGTAAAAAGGCGTTTTTCTGAGACATTCCTAGGAGAGGGGGGAGGGGTAACGTCCTGTATATAAATCGCCACATTAATATTGGATGCATATTTGTGCTTATCGGTAATTATCAATATATCGATAAAATGCCCATCTCTACTCCTAACCCACAAATAAAAATTACAATTGTAGTTGAGGTTTGAGAAATTAAAAAACTATGGTATGGCAACCAGTTTCTACTCAGAATATTATGATTATTTATATTAGGAAATTCACGTACTGGTGTATATATCTACTAAACTGTAATTTAAAACTATTTTTTGGGTATTTCGCCTTAAACAAAATTTGAAATCAAAAGAAATCAATTACCTGATAAGATCAATAGGCAGTGTTAAAGAACGACACGGAAAAATGTTTGTTTTCTAGCTGAATTTATTCACACGGTAGTGTTATGTCAATGTGTAACTAAAAAAATGTAGAAAAATGTTTAACAGTTGCAAAAAAAGCGAATAAGTTTTGACGCATTAATTCTTGGATGACAACCTATTTTTAGCACCGCTTTCCAAATATAGCATATCGATAACAAATAACCAACCCCTTTCGGATTCGGAAAAATGCAGGATACATTGGATGAGAGCCAAATATTCACAGTTAAGCCACAAGAAACTTAAATATCTCGATATACTGGATGATATATCGAAGAAAGATCTTATTCCCCTCAAGCCAGAATATCCTAGAAGAGATGATATTATTAAGGTAAAAATACTCATAATAGCAATTTTTTTCCTGATGCAGAGCTATCTTAGAAGTCATATTTCTTATCATACATCTGCGCATATCTCTGTCTTTCTTTCACGCACTCGCTCTTTGTCTCTCTGTCTCTATGTATGGTGATTAAATGTTCTAATAGACACTTCGAAAGTGTCACTGTTTGTGTCCAGTGCTAGTAATGATATGACCGAATATTACCAAAAGAACTTAAGGTAATAATACGACATACTGGAGTAACATTATTATCAGAGGAATATTCGAATGGTTATTTTTCGGTAGTATTCTCTGAAGATTCGCAATATGCCCCACCGGGTAAATTTTTCGTAATCATTCTTTGTTGTATTATTTTTTATTTAATTTAGTTGTTTAAAAGTATCTTTCAAAAAAAATGGCATACTTTTATGACAGTTTATATACTTTATATTTTTTATAGAAATTAATTATATATATATATATATATATATATATATATATATATATATATATACAAAATACATATTAAAACCATTCTTAACTTACTTACATATTAAAAACTAATATTAGAATATTAAATTAAAATCCTAAATTAACTTACCGAATATTTCTATCGAAAAATAAATTATCGGTAATTTGCTATTAATTACTACCCAGCGCAGTGTTCACTGGCCAATGCGTATAACTGATCACTAGCTAAAGGGTCGAAATTTCCTGCCTAATACCTCTCGAGTCATGAGACAGAAGCTGAATAATCTATTCTATCTTCATTTTAGTTTCACGTTCTGTAATATCTTACTTCACGCTCCTTTTGCGCAGTTTCTATACGTATTCGCCACATTGATTTGTTTTAGTCGACTTTTCGAGACCAGTTTGGTTCACAGTTTCAGATATATCATAATAATCACTATACTATAGCAAAACTTTCTTTTAGATCAGAAATGTAAAAGATACATATCTTTACAAGTTAATATACGGTAAGGGTAAAGAAAATAAAAAAGCGTGGGCAGAACTAATCGAACCCTCTATTAGGTGTTCTAATGAAAACTACAAAAAATGTAGCGATATTTTGGAAAAAAATGAGAATCACAAAGAGACTGAATACCAGAGACAGGTAAGTAATTGAAACGAAAACTACTTTATACCAATGACTTTAAAAAAAAATAATAATAATATGTACATTAACTTACATTTTATACAGGGTGGAATCTTTAACAGAAATAAATTCTAAAATTTGAAAGCTTGTCATATTTTGTTATCACTGTTTTAACCCGTCGAATTGATTTATTCGACAAGGGATGTTTCGGTAATACCGATTTGACCATGACGTCATCCGTGTAAGAATTATCACGTCATGCATTTATTTTTTAACGCAACATCCTCCATATTGTTTTTTAGAATGTCCAAATTTCACACTTCCGTTCAAATCAGAAGTGAACGCCAGTATCCAATTTTGATATTTCTGGCTAAATTGGAAGATGACGTTATTCATAAGATCAGAAAAAGTTAAGATACTCTAAGTCTTGGGGATTTTGCTCTAAATTTAACCTTTTGGCCGATAGATGGCTCCAAATGGTCAAAAATAACAATTTTGAGATGCCATTTTCTGGAAAACTGTAAAATTTAGGTATAGGACATGTCACGTGAGTATTTAGAATATTCCACTAATCTCAAACAAACAATAATATACGGAATGTTGGATTTAAAATATAAAAAGCCAGCCAAGTCTTACTCTCCTAACGTCATGATCAAAATGATATATAAAAAAATCCAGGCTCTAATAAATGAATTAGCCAGGAGAAACAGTTTTTTCAAATTATACTTTTCATGTTATTGAATGTATTTCAGTAAAAAGTTCCATCCTGTATAATTTATTTTCTAAAGATCGGAGATAATAATAAAAATAATAACGCTAGGTTTTTGTCACATGTCACGGCTTCTTTTTTATGCTAATGACGAATCTGAATCACGTATAATTTTTGACAAAAACATTATCTAAAACTCATAAAGAGAACGACATTTTCGAGATTACGTTAAGAATAGTAGCTCAAAATTAAATCACTATTTAGATTTCAACACATTAAACACTTACTATTTGTAACACCTGAAATTCCTGTAAGCCAAGTAAGGCTATTAAAAATGGGTGAATTTTATGATAGGCATATTATTAGGAGTGTATTGCACGTCTACAGATTGAGTTAAAAATCTGCTGAGCCTCGAGCTGAGCTGTTACTAGCATTTCGTTGTGTTGTCCTGTATTTATTTTAACAATTCTCCCGATAAGTTTTGAACATATGTGAAAAAGGGATAGTTAAATCTCACTGTCATTCTCTATCAGATACGGTAACACGAGTTTACTACTATCTTGGATGTCATGTGGTAGATCAAAACAAGCTCACCACGTATGTTGTATAACATGTTACTCAGTTTTGACAAAATTGATGAACTGCGATAAATCTCGAAATAAGTCCATTGCAGTTCCTATAGTTTGGCGTAAACCCACTAGTCGTGCAGAGGACTGTTACTTTTATCTTACCAAAATTAAAGGATTTTCAACTAAAAGCAAGTCCAGTATAAAATTATGTTATTAGACTTGTACCACATGGACCTGAACTACCCATTCCCGTTCCGCCTCGACAAGAACAATTTAGTTCTCCTGTAGAAGAAAAATACTTAGCAGAAGCATCGACTTCATTGGATTCTTCATATAGTCATGAAAGTGAAACGGTATCACATCTGATTGAACAAGGTAAACTAAAGGACTTGTTGAGTGACCTAAACTTCACCTAACATCAAAGCGAGATTTTGGAATCTAGGTTGCAAGAATGGAATTTATTAGCACCAGACACCAGAATTTCTTTGTATCGAAATATGCATACCAATTTTCAAAATACTTCACGATGCATGAATCGCTTTATGCGTGTCCTGACATAGATGGAGTAATGAAAAAAATTGGGCTCTCAACACGTGCCTGAGTGAGGAATTTTATTTTTTATCGATTCTTCTAAAGTAAGCTTTTACATAATGGGAATACCAGACTAGACTTAATACTAGTAGACCATTGAGTCCATCTGAAAGAAACTTACAAAAGTTTGGATTTATTGTTAAAAGTGCAGTGTGCTTGCGATTTGTCCAAATCATTTGATTGTGTAGATCGCAGGATATTGCTGAACAAACTAAGGATATCCCTAGTTTGACAGATCTGTGACATGCTGTTCTTGCTATATGTCAACGATCTTGCTAGTATAAAAATATCAGGAAAAATCACAATGTTTGCTGTGGCAAAAAAGTAACTTCTAGAAGATATAGTGACTGAGGACTTGTCAATAATCAAATGATGGTGTGCTACAAATCGCTTGTCCCCTTAATATATCAAAGACCAATCTAATGACCTTTAAATGCAATATAACTGATGTTTATATCAGGGCGACAGGTTGTTTTGCATTGCGAGTTGTAGCCCATGAGATTTCCAGCAATGAATATATATTTTGCCCTTGTGGAATTTATTAAATTTATACTGTAGAAGCGAGCACTGCGTGCTTTATGTAGGATGAAAAAACGAGAATCATGCAGACCTCTATTTTTAATCACAACTTCTGACTTTTTAAATTTTGGAAACAGTGTGCTTATTACACCAAAAATTTTGTGAAAAGATTAGGAACATTACAGTGTCATATTTAATACGGAGCCCCCATTTTAAAATTATATAATGATCTGTTAGAGTGATGTATTATCTGGGTTTAGAATCCAGTAAAAAAAAACAAAAGTCTTTTAAAATTGTCGGTGTTTCGCAATCTTATGGTTGCTTCCTCAGGAGACTAACATGAAAACATATTCATGGGTTAAAACGTATTTCTTTTCTGGCATTTTAGTCTCCTGAGGATGCAACAATAAAGTTGCGAAATGTCGAAAAATAAAAAGATGTTTTTTTTTTCTGAATCCTAACCCCAAATAATACACCACTCTAACATAACAACAAGAGAATCGTTAACGAAAGCCATATAGAAAAATATATATAATGATCATTTTGTACTTGTATATAGTTCATTCAAATAATTTTATTGTTTTTGTATATACATCGACTGTATGACTTATGTGTAGGTTAAGTTTCTTTTTCTTTAGTCTTAATATTTTTACAGCTTTGTCTACGAATTTTCTTTACGACAATAAAGCCGAGTTTGAGTTTAAGTAATTCAATGTAAAGGGAGGCTTTACCAAATTCTGCTGTTTTCTCTATCATTACAGCAATGAATCACACTATATTGTGAAATATTGTAAATTGGCCACCTAAAGAATCTTACACTGTATAGAAGGACTTAATATCAAAATGCATCTTTACATATTAAGTTGGGTCTTAAGACACATTTCGATGAAGCTCTGAATAAGACGGCAGATATAAATCTATCTGCCTACCTTGTAAGTCAGTTCCCAAAAATGAGCCACGCAAAAATAAAAGAAAGAATATTTATTGGATCTGAGATCAAAAAACTTTTGAAGTACGATATTTTGAAATAAAGCTAAATGAACTAGAATTGGCGGCATAAAAAGCCTTAAAATCTGTTATGGGTTTATAAGGTAATCATAAGGCTAATAACTATGAACAACGTATCCAACCTGTTAATTAGTTACCAAAAGTTAGTATGTCGTTTATGTCCCTAAAAATTCACTTTCTATATTCTCATCTAACTTTTTTCCGTCCTACAACTTGGGAGCTGTTAGGACGAACAGGGAGAAAGGTTCCACTAGGATTTACAATGTATTCTATTAAAAACGTATCACACGGTTTTTGGTCTTGTTAAGTAAAATAGTATTTTTGTAGAATATATTAACAGATCATATTTTTTCTAGTATAGATTGCAATTGCACAACTTTTTTTGTTACCTATTAAACGACATATTTAATAAATCCGAGCTTACTTCATTTTAATGTATTTTAGATGTATTTTTCCCAGTAATATTCTTTGATCTGCCGCTTTTTTAAATATATAACTCTCAACTAAAAAATTACTATGTAATCTAATAAAAACGTAACACATGGTTTTTGTCTAGTCACGCAAAAATAATACTTCGCACAACTCTTTTGTTATTAAACGATATATATAATAAATTCGAGCTTACTTCATTTTAATGTATTTTTTCTAGTAATATCTAGTAAAAACTCAGCATGGTCGCTTTATTTTAAATCGGCAACTTTTATTCGTGACAAAAAATCGGTTAAAATTTGATAGCTAGTGTAATCAACGAAAACCCCCGTAACAACACTCTCTAATTTTTAATAGATGTTCCCAAAAATTCAATATACAAAGTTGACAGAAAAAACTAAAGTGATAGGCGACGAGGTTGTAACCCAGATACCTTAAACCAACAGGTTCAGCAAGATTACTTATTTCTCAAAAAATCTATAAGCAGATTGCTTCATAGAGACAAGAATTTCTTTGTATCGGAATGCTCATTTTTTAGTACAAGCATATTAAAAAGATTAATATTACGTTGAGAGAAAATAATTAAATATCCGATCAGGTTTAGGGGATTATGATTATTCAATCAACTTTCTTATATGCATGATAAATGGTTTAAGGTTTAAAGTGAATCCCTCCAAGACTATTTATGTACCTTCACATGTCCACACATCCACTACTAAAATTTCGATACCTGCCATAGTTTTTATTATATAATGATGCTAATGCCCCCCCATCTTTTGTTTGACCTGTCTTAATCTACCTAGTCTTTTTTTTTAAACGGGAACCTAGCTAGTGCTATTTCTGGATTGCTTTTTACATAATTTACTTTTGGATTTAATTCTCTGATAGATGCAGCACATTTGAAGTACAATGAATACAAACAACACAGCTGGTATACATTATTTTGTAATATTGATAGAACATTATAGATGAACTTCCATCTGGACTTTTTAATTTTTCATTTTCACTATTAAAATTTCTGTTGTAATATTTCTATTGATTCCCGGTATCACATCGGTTAATTCTAAATAAAAGCGAGATTTGTTTACAGAAATTTCAAGCGACACCGAATTCCACACAAAGGAAGGACGAGATTATAAGAACGCTATCCAAGTACATATTCGCTGAAATACAAAATCCAAAGACTCCGCAAAACGTGTTTACAGTGATGCCAGGTAAGTTTGGCTATAGAAAATGTTGTCAACCATAAAGGTATGACCTCATTAAACTCAGAAATAAGGACATTCAATAGTTGCTTACATGAGTAAAAATTATTTGCATTTTACATTCTAAAACTGAGATTTTATACAGCCCTACTATTCAGGGTATTTGGTAAATCGATGTATATATTTTAAGTAGCGCTAGGGGTGGTCATAAGGAATAATTTTGGCCACATATGGTACATGCAGATAAAAAACCTGTTGCGACTGAACATGATTTTTGTGACATAGGTTGTTATTATAATAAATATATTAAAATATGACAATCAAACCAATTTCTTGACTGTTTTTAAAACTTTACATAATGTGTGTTCTCACATTTTGCTATGAAAAAAAGTTGTCGATACCGCCCGAAATACAACACTGGACCGGTTAGACGTAATGCGGATACTCTGACACTAAAAAAAACCTGTCTTTTAAGTGTTTTTACAGAAAATATAGTGAACACACGCTATATTTTTTAGATGTTAATATTAACTAATATTTTCTGTCTATGATCCTAAGTTAAATATCGTATATAACAGTCCTACAAATTGTTTTTCATCATATTGCTCTGGTACCAAAAATATAGTTTTTGAGCTATGGTGTCTGAGGTCTGACTAAATTGGGTGCTAGTTTGCCTGCCAAAGTTTTCCCTATTATTTATAATTAGGGAAAAAATAAAAGAGAACAAACACTTTTATTTTTTTAGTGCATGTTTTTTACGATAACCCGAGACTTGGTGGTACAAACAGAAGAATAGATGTAGCTCCTCAAAAACTACCATTGCTTCCTATGAAAGAAACAAAAGAAAATATCAAAAAAGCTGAATGGGCCTCGGACAAAAAGACTAAACGTAATAAATTGTTTGTCACAGTTGCTGATTCAAATTTCGGTTTACTATGATTTTTTAATATTTTAGCAATAAAGGTTGTTTACGATCCAATTTTAAGAAAGATCGAGAAAGAAATACGGATGGTAAGTGCTAGACACGAAATCAGAAGTGGAACTCCAAAACTTGCCACTACAAGTTCTTGGTCACCCAAAAGTAAGTTTATTTTACACCAGAAATTAAGTAGACTATTCAAAATTAGTAGATATTAAAAAATGCCATAAGTATTGTTTTTCAGGTAAATCGGATAACTAGTTTTTTACTAATATATTTTTTTAACATTTCACTAGGCCACCTCATTTTGTTCTGTAAAATTAGATTTTTAACAAAATGTTACCATTTCATCCCCATATAACCCTTAATTTGAGATTAATAGAATAAGTAGTTTTTAGCTATGCTGCGCACTGACCGACAAACAGACAGACTGACGGAATTAAGAAAACATGTTTTTCTGGCACCTAGGGGCCTAAAAAATATCTGTAAAAGCCTGGAAAAGTGATTTTTTCAAGATTACAATACTTCCCTTTTACGAGAAAAGTAAAAAATAATGAAATACAAATTTTTTTATCTTTTTGCACGTAAAAGCAATTTTTTTCTATATTTAGAATTGTTCAAAGAGAACGAAACAGCCCTCCAAATTTTACTCTGAGAAACAACCCGTTGAAAACGAAAATAGGTCTTTTGATTTAAAAAACCGAAAAATTTTTATTTAAAACCAAATTATATTAGATAGCAGAATGCATGTAAGATCAAAAGATATTTTTTATAAAGGGCGGGGAGCTCGAATTTTTTTAAAATATTGTTTTGGACGTGGGAAGTTACGTTTTAAAGTCAGAAATTAAGCGCGTCTCAAGAAAATTACCGAGACGACCTACAGAGAAGGTGGATATATACGACAGTAGTCCGTTCTACTAAGTAGTCTCACTATATTACAAACATAAATACTCAAATTGTGACAGCCACTGCGGGAAATACTATGTTTGCCAAAAAAAGATTTCTTTAACAGCCATTATTTTAACAAATAAAGCACTATTTCAATATACATTTGGTTCTTTTACATTTAATGGTTTAATGCAATTTATTTATTACTCTTTTAATCATTTTATTATTAAATACAGTATCTTGTATCGAGTGTGTGAGTTAAGGGAGAACAAAATTTTCCGGACTTAGTCTTGTAATAAGTTACTATTTCCTGGAATCCATGAAATTACATATTATAGTATTCTATAAAACAGATTAGACAATTTCAATATTTTTTCGAATTTTATATCATAACAACGAAACTTTTTTAGATTTTAATCAATATTGTTCACCCCCTCGACATGCGCCAGGGTCGCGAAATGTATCCATTAAAATTGATTGTTTGGAAAAAAATCAACAAAAGTATCAACAAAGACAATTAGTTGGAAGTGGTCGTGCGACTCCTGTAGCCGAAATATTTAAAAGGTCTGTATTAATTCCAGCATTATTTTTTGCAAGAATAATTTTCTCTACATATCTACATATTTCAGGTCACCAAAAGCCAGCCCATTACAACAATCCCGTCATCCCTCATCCCTTGTGAATTCTGGTACCTTTGGCCAGGTTACATACCACAGAGGTAGTAGAATTAAATTGTTTTTCTTTAAAATTTAAGGACATATACAACATGTGCCAACTCTGTATATTAAGGAAACATCTTCAGCCCTGTAGATTTGGAACATTGACACGAATATATTTTGTCACATTTCCAGATATAACAGTGACATAGGCAAAGCGCAACTGACGGACTTAAATGTTTAACTGCCATGACAACTAGATCTGGTCTAAACCTTTGTTTCCACTGATCTTTTAAGCTTTTTACTTTTTGCTTCTATTAATATATGTTTGGTTAGTTTTCATTTTTAAAAGGGATATTCAACCTGGTAATAAAAACTTTTGACTTTTTACATTAATAACATTAATAGCAATTAAGGAAAATATAATTAAAAATTCTTGGAATCTGGGAAATTAAGACTGTTTTAAACTGTTGACGCATATCTCAGTTTTAAATGTCTCCTGTAAAAAGCAAGATTTTAACGGCAACTAAACTTTAAATACTTGCAGCACCTATCCAAATTGAGGGCGCGAGTAGCAAGAAGCAAGAAGTACCCAGGAGAACAAACCTGGATTCTCAAAAAAAAACAAATACAATTTCGGTAGCCAATGTAAAACTATATTTTTTCACGATCATAACATATTTGCTCTCTTTATCTGTTAAGTCAACTTCCCCCTTGGACAGTATAAAAAAAATCTAATTTATTTATTTAATTTATATTTTAAAGATTTGGATGTAAAGAGGAAGATCCAAAAAGATATAGAATTGCAAGAAACAAGACAAAAGAATGAGCAAGAAAGAAAAATTTGGGAAAACAAGTATGGAAAATCAGTTGGTCAAAAATTATTGAATTTTATTGAAAAACAGTCAAACCCCTACGAGATACCCGTACCAAAATATGCTTTACCAAGTAAGAATATTATTGTACATAATGTATCATGTGCAGACAATCCTTATATTTTTAATATATTATTATTTCACGTACACTAGACCAGCGTCATAACAAGAACATGTTCTGCATCGCTGCAGACAAAATCACTTTGGTCAAACGAAGCTCGTGATTTCGCTCCTTTCTGATCTCATCAGGCCGCCATAGACTAGTCTGCTGCGTTGCAGAACATGTTCCAGACAGGGATCATAGTTGGTGTACGTAGAATAAAAATATATTAACATTATTGCTCTTAACGGAAGCCAGGATTCAATAGTACAATTCATTGCCGGTCGTGGTATTAGCCAGAGGAGTAGTTATATCTGGGATTCCATTAATCCTTAATCGTCATTTTCCCTTTTATTTTTTTCAGGCTGCATTTGAAGGGATATTACAAAACTAATTTTACATCTTTATAGCTACATTTTCTCCTCTACAAACTGGTGCATTCAGATTCAAATTCCGACGTTTCCTCTTTTTTAAATGCAAGCATTTTTTATTTAATTTTTAACAAGCGCTCGCCCTGCCAAAACCAACTATCTATCATACTTAATGTTTGAACAGAAAATTTAAGATTTTTCTATAAAAGGCAATGTGTTAGAGACACGGAAAACCAGAATCTTGCCAAATTTACAAAGGAGAATTTTAAAAACCATATAGAGGAGGAAAAGCAACTATGAAGATGTAAAATTTATTTTGTAATATCTCTTCAAATGCAGCCCGAAAAAAATAAAAAGGAAAATGACGATTTTTCGGTTTTTTTATGAATATCTTCGGATGTAGTCGGAATTTGTCAACAGCATATTAGTCGATATTAAATTGCGCAATTTTGACTTAATTTAACCAACCTCGTATTTCTTCTGGTTTTGGAGATGCCAATGCTATCTCTTCGAATTTGTAACACCCTGTATAGTAGCTATTACAGACTAAATCTTTTAAATCTTGACTGCTTAGCAATTTCCCTAGGAATAATCAAAATACATTTTTAAGAGCCTATTAAGGAACCCATAAAAGGGTCTCCTAGAGAATCTGTCAAACAAACGAGGCAACATCAAATGTTGGAACAGCTGCGTACACTGAAACAGAAGAACGATAATATTCAAAACAATATTCAAAAAGCCATAGCGGTGATAGAAAATAAAATGGTTGATATCCTGTGCAAGTAAGTATAAAGATACATAACTATTTTAGTCAAAATATAAGATAATAACAACCAATCAAATCGAGAAATTATATGATGAATTTAATAGGTTTTTCGAACAACCCAGCGCAGTTTATATAATCCGGCAACATATAAAATTCGACAGGTTGAATTAATTCATACCATTATACATGTACACTTTTGACTCTGTTAATAATGAATATATCAAAAAGGAATAGAAAAACGTGTGAAGTATTTTTTTTTAAATTAGTTTGGAATATGCAGGGTGATACTAAAAAAAAAGTGTACCCATATATGTTGAAATGAATTTTCGACATATTTCACCATTTTTTAATTTTGCATAAAATTAATCTTATACCTAATGTTTAGGTTTTTCGGTAATGACGTAGACATCATAGAACCACAAGCAAAAAAAATCGAATTTTTGGCGTATTGGCAGTTAACTTTCCCAACATAGTTTTTAAAGCACGCAATGACACAAAATATACAATAATTATTTTATTCATATTTAATTTTTACTGGTATACTATACTCACACTTGACCGATTAGTGTCAGATGGAATTACTGAATTATAAACAACTCTAGCCTAATAAGATTTTAAATTCATGACATGCAATTAAACCTTTATGAAATATCGACTTAAAAGTTTTACATTTTGATAATTTAGAATTGTAAACTTCCACAAATGTGCATCTGCCTTACAAATAAACAATGAAGGAAAATAAGTATTAATATTAAGCCAGGTTAGTAGTAAGACACATTTCTTTACACTTATTTTAGGCCAGCCACTACAGAAAGTATTGAAGCATTTGATGAAATGGAAAAGGAAATAACTAACGTTTTAAATATGATGAAAACCCCAACCTCTCAGGATGCCAATAACCGAAAAGAAAATATATCAAAATTAGAACCATACGCCAGCGAAGTGGACAAAATATCTGAAGAGGTGATTTTGGTGATATTTGGCTTCTGTCTGTCCTCACAAAAATTAGAGTGTCTTTGCCGTTTAGATATTCCATTTTCCTAGTTTATGAATATTACCCAAACGATAACCTGACTTACTTTTTAGTTATTTCGAAAACTTGACAAAATCCTGGAATCATCGGGGATATCCAGTTCCGGAAAAAGCAGTAAGCATAGTTTAGCTCCCGGAGATAAATTAAAAAGGAAACGCAAACAAAAATCACCCCCTCGTGCCCCAGCGATAAGTACCGATATGGACCAAGTATGCTTCAGGTAAAAAACATACAAAGCTAAATGAACGTTCAATTTAGATCCGTAAGTACAATTTGTTAAGAGGTTTTTTTCGTATGGCTATGGGTAAACTAAATATAAAATAAAAACAATATTTACACTAGATGTCATTCTCTTGATGTCATGATCCGATATTTATATATATACTCGTATATAAATAAATAAATATATATATATATATATATATATATATATATATATATATATATATATATATATTTATCTTTGTAATAGTTCCACTTCAGCCTCCGGAGAGGAAAAATTTACCATCACAGCCATATCACCAAAACGGCCTTCTAAAAACTCCTTGGTACCACCCTTCATAAAAAATCCGAATCCTGATGGCTCAGCAGATGATAATGAAGTCACCAACATCAATGAGGAATTTAGAAAGTTGCGAAATGAATTGAAACTACATGCTAATACGGAGGAATTGAACCTGCAAGAGATGAGAAAAATTCTTGACGCGATAGGTGAATCTGATACTATCAAGAAAAACCCTTCAATGAATGTCACTGTACAAAAGAAACAAAATCCTACTCCTGCCGTTAAAAAAAAGTTTAAGCCGATACAGGAACAAGTAAGTATCTGAAGCTATTTCTAAATAAGTTTTAGATTATTTACTAAATGATTTTAGCAGCCATTTTTTTGAATCCTACTTTTTGATATTTACAGGTTGTGAATTTAGCTCTTGTTAATCCCAATAAAGAATGTTCTGCGGGCGATCAACTTAGGGAATCGAACAAATTGCAGTCCAGTGACCAATCGTCTGCCGATATTAATCAAGATGATGAGCCATCCTATTCAGTTGGTGATGGAGATTCGATATGTCATCCAATCAACAAAAATAAAGATAAATTAAGAAACATAGATGACAAGTTCGATGAAAACATCAAAGAGTACAATATTGAGCAGGGTAAGTGAAGAAATTACTATTTTCTCTATAAATTCTAGTTGTTGCCCCAGAACGAAACTCGATACTATTGCCATATATTTCCGAAAAAGGTCTCTTGAAACTTACACACTTACACCAAGACGCGAACCAATAATAATTTTCAAATATTACTAATATTTAAAGAGCATATATTGAAGCATCCGAGATTTTGGTTAATTACATCTGCTTCCTTAAATGTTTTGTTTCAGGCATAGCCAGCAGTCCCAAACTTTTTTGTTTCTCTTCTTTGTAATCTGTTTTAGGTGTTCTATTATTTTTATCTCTTCGTCACACGAATATAGTAACTACCACAGTTACAAGATATTTTGTTCACTCGATTTTGTCTTTATGAGGCTGTTTATTAGAGTTATTAAAGCTGAATAATACTTGATGTTATATCGCTGTAAAGTTAAAGAGGTGATTCAAAAAATTCAAAACGCATGTTTAAGGTTTTCTTACAATATTAAAAAGTTCCCACATATCGCTCAGTGTCGAATGGTTTAATGTTGATTAACGGTACACTCTTCAAAAGTCTCCTTTGGATTATAGAATCAGTATTGAGAAAACGCCATTTTATTTTTCTTAAGAGGGGTTCTAAAATTCGTTGTATAGACCTTTTTATTTGTTTTTTTTTTAATGTACTTCTGCATGATCTTTCAGTATCACTAGTGATACATTATCACCCGTATTCACTAAAGAGGTATAAATTTAGATCAGGTCTAAACTAATCTTAAACCTTCTTAGTTAATCGGGCGGTTTATGTTTTATCAAATCATTAGAGAAATATCTAAAATTTAACTTCAGGCGATTAAATATTACAGGAATTTCCATAAAAATATCGCCAAGAGAGAATAGGGACAATATATCACCTAGAGAAATTGGGGGCCAAATATCTCCTAGACAGAAAAAAGACAATATTTCGCCAAGGGAGGACGAGCACGAAATATGTCAAGAAAAAGAAGTCCAAATGACATCCAGACAGAATAAGCTAGAAGTAAAAAAAGTGGAAGAGATACCAATAAATTATCAAAAAGCTATTATATTCGAAGATCAGCTTTCAGACCGAACAGAAATATCAGCTCCGTATTTTACTCCAGTAACGTCACCCCTAGGCAGAAGTCGCGACTCGCCACGAAATCGTTCTACAGAGAACCGTGATCAAAATAAGGTATTAAGACAAATTAGTATTGGTTTTACAAAAAAAAGTGAGCAAATATTTGAAAACGGTAGATTTTTTGGCACTTACTATTTTTTTTAGAATACTTAAGTAATTTGATCATTTTTAAATTGTGGCTTAATATATAGAAATTTAGACCCAAGGTAGATGTAAAAAGCTATGAGCGTTTAGAGACCGTGGCTAAAATTTTTCTTATTGGTTGATTTCATTCCATTGCTGACTGGCTGGATTTAAATCAACTTGTAAATTCGTCATTTACAATCGTTAACATCTTACCTCTGTTCTCCGACGTAATAGTGATTTATATAATATAAATCATATTTATGATCCCTACTGCTAACATCGTTTGACCTAGAGACTGAACTAGAGGTCTCAAAATGGTTGTTTTCATTTTTATTATATCATTTTTGGAAATAATTTCTTCCAAAATTTAGATCAGTTTCACTTCGGGTGAGTTTACAAGAGGTAATGATTCGTAAATTTCTTCTGCTTTAGCTTCGGTTGTCGGTATCTGATCTTCGTGTCTTCTTAAATCTCCGTTGTCTGCAAATTAACAAAAAAAAAATAGTAGACCTTCTTTTTCTCCAAATTTGTACTTCCTGTTTGCATTGTAATAATTTCGAACACCATCCTTATCCAAAGCTTGCCATTGTCTAAAAAGTATTTTCCTTTATATTTCCCTTTCATCAGTATTGGGATTAATTTTCTTGACCATTATGTTCATTAAAATGCATAAATGGTGACCGATTGGTACTGGAATTTGAAACTTTCCTGTACTTAAGCAGATATTTGATAACTTATTTTCAACGTTGCATGCTTCTCCACTGATTTTTTGAGAGCGTTTTTCGCTAATTCTATTTATCTTTTGGCTTGTCCGTTAGTGGTAAGGTGGAATGGAGCCGAGAGACGAGTTTTAATACCATTTTAACATTGCCTGAAACTTGGAAGTTTTCTACTCTCAAGCCATCTTTAAATCTGGTGATAAAAGCGATGTAAAAAACTACGGAGGTATTTCTTTACTTTTGGAGTATCTTATAGATAGCAAATTATTAATTATTAAATTAAATTATTAGCCAAATGATATTTATTTCCACACCGAAAAACCTTCTCTTTTTGATGTTACAATTTTTGGAACGTTTTTTTTTTTAATATCCGTAACAACTTGTATGCTAAATCTATTTTGCTCAGCAATGCTACTAGATCTAAGATATAAATATTTTCTAAATAAATTAATGAAATAATCATACTTGTGACCATCACATAAAATTACCATTCCTTTTCATATTCTTTAGAACATTCTATACTAATACTTTCATTATTACTTGCCTCATTATTTTTTAGTGGTTGTAGAAATTTTGCAAGGGTTTTTTTGTCATACGGTTTAATATGTTAACATTTTATAGTTTTATGTTATTGAGTAACTATTGTGTTGACAAAGCTCAAAATGAGCTGGCAGGATTAAAAATCTGTTGACAAAATTGTAATACTCCCTCCCCAAAATCGGTTTGTCTCTAATCAATATTCACACAACATAGATGCATAAAAAGTTCTTTAGTCCATTATACTCCTAACCCCTCCTTACTTCCGTTTGCTACAATTTCTCTAATAAAAAACAATAAAGTTGTTATGACTTAGGTAATAGACAATAAAGAAACCGAAAATCAGAAGGAAGAGTTGACGCAATTACTTTCCAGTGATGAAACTGAAACAATTCGTCCCAAAAACGAAAGTGTAAAAGAAGATGAAACAATTTTATATGACAAGAAGTCGGCAGAAAACATAATCAAGGACGACAATTATCAGGAAGAAAAAAGTAGCAGAGATTATTTTTACCAAAACGTTAACAAGATAATATCGAGGGTAGAGAGTGTATATAATCAGCTAGCGGAGTTCGAGGAAGAGGTAGGTTAAAGCAATTAAAGTTTCGATTTACAAGACTATAAACTTAAAAATCGGTAAATTGTCATTTACAATGAACTTTACTCGTAACGAATTCCACTACACCATAATCCAGTTTTTCTTAATAAAAAAGACCTGAAACGTAACGCACAGTAAAATTTTTCTTTTATTAAGAAAAATTAAATCTTTTTACATTACAATCTTTATATGTATAAAATTATTGATTTCCCAAAAAAAAGGTTTCATTCTTGATAAAAGTCTCCGCATGAAGAAAACATCTGCCTACTTAAAATGCAATTTTGTGTCTTAGCGTTTCCTAATTTGGCTGTCTTAGAATTTTCACAATTTTCTCGACCCCTGTATACTTTAAAGTAAACTTATCATATAAATAAAATTATATTTTCTATAACTTATAAATGTATTTTTTTTAACTTAAATAGATGCTCATGGAAGAATTACAAGATTCTGCGCCCAAAGTAGCAGTATTCCAAGATCCTCCAAAAATTAACGAAGTCGAAAGTGAAACTTTTTTAACTCCATTCATGCACGCTGTTAAAGATCTAAGAAAATCAGTGTCCGATAATCAAAACTCTCTAACAACTACTCCGAGACTGTATAAAAGTCCCTCATATTTTAATGTGTTAAGTTTTTTAGACACCTTAACAGATTTTAAAGAAGAACGACCCATTGAAGTTCGTACATCTAGGTAAAAGCATGTTTATGTATTTGTGGTTGATATGTTCAGTTTTGTCACACTATCCTTTCTTGTTTTGGCAAATAAAAATCCCATTTTATAATAAAAACATTCTTTTGTTGCAATCATTACATTATAGTTAGGCTAAAGTAGGTATAGAAGAAATTTTAATAGAATACTTAATGCCTTTTTCCATAAGGCTAACCTAACCTTCTATGAAAGAAAACCCAGTTGCTTAGAGGTTGTGATGGCAAATGGCGTCATGTGATCATGACAGTGGAAACTGCTGAAAATGTATACCAACTAGGCGAAAGGAATTTTTGGCTTTCAGAATTTGACTATTTATTTAAATTGTGTGGTATTGGGACATAATTTGTGAGATAGTAAACACGATTGTGTCTTAAGGTATCCATTCACCCACATACGGCCTGCAATCCGGAAGTACCGATTTTCATATTGGGCATTAAACTGGATAAGGTTCTGTGCTCCACATTCTACGATTTTATGGACGTCCTCTGTTAAGGATAGTCATTACTCCGCGCCTAGTTTTGGAAACAGGATGAAAAATTGTATGTAGGAGTGGAGTGTACTATGGTCCGCATAGCTGTGATTATTGGTAGACGAAAGAAGACCATTGATGTGTCAGGGAAATAGGGTAGGTTCCAACACTGAACCCCGTGAAACGCCCGAGTTGATTTTGTGAAAGTCAAATGAATGACCATGATGCATTACAGTAATACTCGTATTGGAAAGAGAACTGGTAATCCAAGTACACATTTTTAGAGGAACACCATAGGCAGGAAGTTTGTTAAGGAGTGCCTTATGTCAGATTTGATTGAATGTTATGGATAAGTCTAGGGCAATAATTTGGGTTTCCCCATGGAATTCGATGGACTTGTTTCAGTTGTTAACCATCGAGGTAAAAAGATTTGCTGTGTACCTTTAATTCCGAAAGCCATATTGCCTGTTATGGATAAGTTAATTTTCAAGGCAATTTAAAAGATATTGATATACTCTTCTTAATTGGAGAGTAGGGATATGGATCTGTAATTAGAGGGCTGTACAAAAGCAGATTTCCAGCTTTTGGGAAAAATGCCATGTCATAGCACACTTAGAATAACCGGGAAAGGATAAGGGCCAGTTTAGAGGCACACTGTTTTAGGACTATATCCGGAATACCAGACGACTTTTTGGGAATACGTTGAACCTTTTTAACTTTGAAGGTAATTTAGTGTAAGACAAGCCTGTACAGAGGGAGGGGGATATGTGGGAAAAGTAGACTTTGCGGCAAATTGTTTTGCAAAAAGCTCGGCTTTTGCTTTAGACATGGAGACGACTTAATGGTCAGGAGTTGAGGAGGAAAGAAGCTTTCGCAGAAGGCAAGCGACCAAAAGGATTGGCTACCATTTTGGCAAGAATGGACTAAATTAAATATACATTTGCAATGATGTAATATTGGCCATTCATGCAAATACGTCATGACGTGATTCCTAACCACTTTAAGCGGAATATAACGGTTTCAAAGTTACGCAGGATGTCAAAAATATAAAGAAAATACGGATAATACCGTTACAATGAATAGAATACAATCAGTAGACAATACAGACATTAGTTAAAAAAATCCTTATCTCTATCTTAAATCTGCCAAATGACATATTAAAATATCAATTTAATTGGATAACTCATTTGCTAGCCTACAAAACCTAGATAAAGGGACAAGGGCCAAACATTCCATAATTTGTTCTATGATAGTTTTAACTGAAGAGCTGATATTACCTACAGTTTGTCTTGCTGGAAATTATTGGTAGTTTAAATGACAATAATTTAGGTGAATCAATCAAGTCACTGAGAACTTTGTACAAGATGCGCAAATCAAAATATCTTCGTCTATTCTCTAATGTTGTTATATTTAAAAATTCCAATAATACATTACAATTTAATTCATCATGAAGTAATCCCAATTTATTAACAATACTGAACCCTTTCAATGCTCTTAACCACGAACTAAAAATATGGCGATCAGACTGGACAGGCATACTTAAGTATAGAACGCACAACTGAACAATGCAAACCTTTTAAACTATTAATATTTCTAAATTAATTTAAATATCTAACCATAAGCAGGAAAGAGTGGGGGATATGCAACACTTAAGTTTTGTTACTACTAGTTGCTACTGTTAGTTTTTTTTGTTTTGTATAGTCTAAATCTGTTTTTTTTTAATTTTTGAATTTGTTTATTTCTAGGCAGGACATTAAACAAAGATAATTTTTAAATGCATAAAAATTGTACATTATTAAAAACATTCGATTCATCACTATAAGTTATATTATTGTAATTAATATTTCCTATGTAATCAAAGTTAACACCCAAATCTGACTGAATAGTAAGGTAAATTATTGTAAGGGGTTAAATATTAAATTATCTACTTTTTAGTTATTTATATTCGACCGAAAGAAGCGATGTATTAACTAACGTTTAATAGTAAATTTCCTTTTGCGCTTTTATCAACAAAAAAAAAACTACAAACCGTATAAACCTATAAAACTATAACTTTAATAATCATGAATTTAATATGCCACACCTCCAGTGGTGTTTAATTTGTATCGGCAAAAAATGTGATATTAGCCTTTGCAAAACAGAAATGAGGATTAACAATTAAATATGCCAATGATACTGTACGTTCTATTGGCAGCTATTCACAGCAGGGATATTTTTAGAAACAATGCTGGCATGACGGAACGAAAATTTTAAAAAACTAAATCAATCATGTTCAGCATATTTCAGAATAAAAATGCATCATTGTTGAAGAATACTTTACCAAGAGCATTACAATTAATAGCTTACTGTAACCTAAGTAAACTCTAAAACTATAGTAACAAGAGATACTTGTTCATAGCTACCCAATTTTAGGTATGTCGCAGGTTAGATAAAATATGCCGAAATTTTTACGCATAATTAAAAACCGCAAAATGATATTATATTTCAAAATACACGTTTGGTTCATAACTTTTATTTGGGACATCCTGTGGTGCCTGAAATTTTGTATAAAACTTTCAAACTAGTTGAGTCAAAATATGATAAGCTATGTAAGATGACAAAACTTGACATTTAATAATGCGTTCTAACTTTCGAAATGCTAGTTGATAGTAGAACAGTGGATAATTTTGGACCTAAAATCTGAAAATGCATGTGACTCGGTATGTATCTATAGTATTTCCGTTTAGTAACGTCATTAATGCATTTTTTATTTTTTAGGTCTAAAACTGTCCAGTTCATCAAATTTACTTCCAATTATCTGCAATGAAAACAATGTTAGCAATCCAACTTTAATAATGGAGATAATACTAATAAACCAGAACAAAGACCTCAGCCAAATTATTATCAATTGATAGTTTTGGTTAGTATAGACAAATCACTTTAAAGAAACACCACGTCGTTTCTTAAATGACTAATAGCGACCATTTTTCATCCATGCACTGTTTGGAATTAAATCATATATACATAGAAAACAAAAGAATTATAAAGGAGCACTGTGTTTTTAAGTCGGTTTATTTGTTTTTTAAGGAATTATGTTAAATAATTTTATAGGACACAGGGTTTTACAAAATTTTAGTAGTGTAATTAATATTTTAATTTTTAGAATCATAAATTACGCCTATTTATGTCATATCCCCGAAACATTTCACCAAGTAACGATCCAAAGTCAGTGCGTATACAGCACAACTGAAGCAACTGATGAGCCCAAGAAAAAATCAGGATGCTTGAAAATTTCCTCTTGTCAGTTAAGTGTGAGCACTATTGTTTCTAAGAGTAAGCAAAAAGTAAGCTTCCTTCTTGAGAAAGAAGAAAAGGCAACGCAGGTCACGGTTTGTCCACTTCATGCTGCAAAGAAAGTGGAAATTTTGGGAGACCAAAAATTCAGCACTGGTAAGCAAAATTAATAAATTATATCTAAAAATCTTTTCTTTTTCAAACATATTAGTTTTCAATTAATTATTTTTCCGTTACTTAAAAAAAAAGTTGGGTATTATATTTCATCAACTGCTATATTGCAAAACTATTGACGTTCTGTGTTTATCGATTAATTGGTATTAGAAAGCTCGAGCGCTTTTTGGTAGGAATGATATCTCAATCAGAACAATCATATAAAATAAGGCTAAAGATGACAATATACTGTTTTTAGATGATAGTTCTACCTGCTCATCTAAAAAAGATAAACAGGTCAGTGCCTACTTAGATACTTTGGAAAGTAAAAGTGTTGATAGGATGTCCGTCAACGATGATGAAAATACATATCAAAGCACAATAGACTTTACTGATGAAGCATCTTCTGATAAAAAACAGGTAACACTTGCTAATAGTTGACTCTGTAACTGTCATCTATTTTACAGTATCAATTGCATATTATAAGTTAATATTTTAGGAGATAGAAGACAATGTTAAATACAAAAGTCTTAAGATTATGCCTGAACAGCAAGGATTAATTTGAAATAATTTGACTTACAAATTGATGATTCTGTTTTTATAATTTTTTGAGTAAAGATCTATAACTTTTATTTTTTATTATTTAAAAACAAATTTAAATTTCAAACCCAACATTCTTTAATTTTTTAAACAACTTGAATATTTTACCATACATTTCACTACATTTTAAAATATCCCAAGAACGACTTTTCTTCTAAAAGTAAAATAATAGCCCAGTATAGACAATTAAATCTGTATTCACCCTATACAGTTCAGTTACAAGATTTAAAAAAAAACACTGACAAAAAATACTTAAATGAGGAAAATAATCACAAAGCAGCATACTTAATAGACTTTTATTATTTTTTCATAGCATTCCAAAGCTTAAGAAATTTTTCGAAAAATTTCGCCATCTGCTATAATAGGCGTTCTGGCCTTTTTGTTACGGAGGAAACCTTTATTACGAAGTACACATACAAGGCATATATTTTAAAAAAAATTTTAGTCCGCCACAATTTTTGCGACATACTGTAATTTTCTGAAAAAGCCTATTCAATAAATCCTACGACTTCATTAAAAGAAGTTTCTTGTAAAGCTTAAAACGAAAAGTTATATTTTCCAACAAGTGGCAGACATTTGTCCTGATAGAATATCAGGCTAATTTTTGTTATATTTATAAAAATATGTTGCGCACCTGTCGGGGTGATGGAAACACGTTACGAAAAACAACTTTAAAATGCTCTTTGAAATCAGTTGCTTAACTCAGTCGCTAGTTCATTACTATTACTATATATTATAATATCCAGGTAATAAAAAGATACAGCCTGTAAAAATACCTAGATAAAAATACTGGTGTTAAATCAGTTACCAATGACGTATGTTTTAATTGATGACACATATCACAAATTGACTTTTTTTTTGTTTATTTTAACTCTTTTTTCAACAGATGCCCGAACAGCTCGTCCAGAATATCCAGGAAAACGTTCAAATCGACGAAAATAGTAAGAAAAACGTTGTGGAAATATTCAGAAATACTGATTCCGAAGAAAAAGGTAGAGAAAAAGTAAGAGTATTTTATGATAATTACCAAAAAGGACGGGATAACTTTGACTCAAAGGTAAATATTTATTACTGAAATTTTGTTGGTCTTAAACTGCCCACTTGCCCAAAAATATTCGTTAGGATAATTTTGTGTGGTAGACATAACTAACATTTAAAATAGACGGTGTTATATATACAATTCTCTCTGCCACAGAATTTTCTTCAGTTGGGTATTCTGTATCCTAAAGGCCGGAAGGGTAGCTCATATGACTCATAGCAATCAGGTTTTAGATTTAGATGTAAAATATTCATATTCGTAATAAAAAAACACATTCTTAAAATAAAAATATTACTTTTATAAAATTAAGTGGCATATATTACTATGTAGATTTAGTTAACCGGAAAACATTAAATAATCTATGAAAAAGTTTCTTATATTCTGAGTGTTCTTAATTTTTTATAACAATTTAAATTTGTATAAAAAATTATTTATATCACTGGTATAAAAAATTGATTAAATTTTCCAAGATCCATTTTAACGATGTTTGTCTAGCTAGTAAATTTTTGGGTGCTGATTACGATTCCGAAGTTAAATCTTCCAGCGAAGTTTATTTTCGAGTTATCCATGATCAAAATCTATAATACGTTTCTACTACCTATTTCTTCTTATAACAGACACCTGAATAAATTCTGTAATAAATGGACAAAAAAATAATGTACATGTAACACGGACGTTATACACAATTTACATGTATTTTAAATTATTGTTTTGGACATATTCTTTTAGAGAAATCAAATATCTTATTTTTGGTTTTTAGCTTATTAGTGGATTTTACAACGAAAGCTCAATTTTACAAGTCAAAGAGTCCCTTAATAAAGATATAGCCATCAAAAAGCGGACCAGCGTTGAACAACTATCTAAGAATTTAGACCCAGATGTTCTGTTAAAACAAATTCTTCGAGAATCTTCATTGTTTGAGCCTCTAAAAAACCTTAATAAGTTTATCGACTCGAAACTGTTAAAAGAAGCTATTGAACAAAGACGTAAAGTTCGAATAATGAGAAGGAAAAGTGCATGCAACATTAATTTGGCAAAGAAAAATCAAAATGTTAGGGAAATAAAAAACGATCAAGGAGAAAAAGAGAACTTTTTAAAAGGAATCTATGTGTTTGTTTATTTATTGATGTTTACCGCATTAAATCTAGATTATAAATGCGTAAATTAAATTAACTTAATTAAATGTTGTAGCTTTTTATTTAAGTCACATGTATTTATTCATTTTAGGTGCTTCATTCACAAGAAAGAAAAATCGGTAAATTTGCCTTTACCCGGAACTTCCCTTGTAACGAATTTCACCACACACAAATAACACCATTTTTATATGCATATATTTATTTGGTATAACTTCATGAATATTATATAAATTGCAATATATTTAACTAAAAAGTTATATTAGGAGCAAAGTTTTGTTAAACGGGTTATAGCTATTTTTTACCTAAGAATATCGCTCACAATAAAAATTTATTTGTTAAGACAGACGAAATATATTACAATTTTATAATATGGGTAAAGTTATTACTGAATAACTATATGCATATATAAACTATGTATATTATCTATATGTAGCGAAATTCGACAGAACTTCTGGTTAAAAAAATTAACAATTTTTGTAACCTTTTTTGCCCCCCCCCCCTTAAGAATGTTGAAAATAAATAAATAAAGAAAAAGAAACTTAACCTACACATAAGTCGTATAGGGTGAAATACACAAAAACAATAAAATGGCAAGAACGAACTATATACAAGTATAAAATGATCATTATATAATTTAAAAATGAGGATTCCAAAATCTCAGCGACTGCGACTGAACGATAGGCTTTCTCAACCAGCAAAACTTTCACTTGCATTCACTAGAGGTCTACACGATTCCCGATTTTTCCCATCACATAAAGCACGCAGTTCTTGCTTCTGAAGTATAAAGACATAATTAAATAAATACCCTGCGCAAGAACCCCAGAAGCAAATGCCGTTTCGCAAGTGCGATTTCACAAAGGCAAAATATACTTTGCTGTAAGAAAATCGAACTACTCAGGGGCTACAACTCGCAATGCAAAACAACTTTTTGCTACATTTGGTGTATATGTTTTGTATATGCTAGCCCATACACATGGTGTATTAATAATCCATTATATGGAGAAACAAACATTAAACAAACTCCTCTGGACCGAAGTACTTTTACATCACGTATAACAAATATATTGGAACAGGTAAACAACCCGGATAGTTAAAACACCTATATAGCTCGAAACCCTATTATGTATGTATATAATTTCAGAACGGCAACATCAGCGTCAACAGGAACTGCAAACTCAAATGTATAAATCCAGCAGCTTTGCCTTTTTTTATTCTAATTACGTTCATTTGGTAAACAAATTGGGCATCAAGCGTATGTTTCTGCCGGATGTGAAAAATGTATTCTACTTTACGGTCGATATCTATTTTTACCGACGATCCATCTGAGGATATATTCGCTGATTTGTTTTTTTTTTTGGAATCCGTGTCGTGTTAAAAAATTAGACTTGTCAAAATAAAATAATAACATAAGAGTAAAGTACACACCAGGTCTTTCAAGGCATACCCTATTTATGTGTCAATATGTCTTAAAAATTGTGCATTTTGGATTTTAACTCAGATTTTCTGGTATTTCGGTATATTTTAGAATCAAACGGTAAATCAGAATGTTTTGTTTTCATTAAAAATCTAAATAGCCTGTTTTATATTCACGTTCAAAGTAAGAATATCGTATCACCTATTCAAAAAGAGGTAATTTTTTGTTTTGTATCCCATAGGGTCACTTTTTTAGCAGGACCTCAAGGCTCAAACGAAAAAACAAATAGTTCCTTACACGCAATTAGTTTTTCTCATGAAACATTTAGCTCCAAACTTGGAACTCAGTTTTATACTCTTTTGCCTCCTCATTAATTGTGTTTTATGGTAATTTCCATAAATTTTTGGACGACAGCAAAAAACATGAAAAAAAAAAAAAAGATTTTTTTTAAACACGCGAAAACTATAACTTGCTTATAAAGGGTGTCCAAGTTTGATCTTCTGATTAATTTATTAATAAAACACACATATCGCTCTAAATGTTATAATTTTATTATATAAATGTTGCGGTTAATAATGAAAAATAATATTCGCAAGTGACCCCCTCTGCTTCTTTGGCATACCAGCATTCTTTTCAGTCACATTTCGCAGGCATCGTTCCTAACTAATCGCAAATTTTTTTTCTTTACATCTGTCACTATGACAAAACTGTGAAATAATACTGATATAAATGGTAGCCAATTTAAACCAGAATGTCAAATTTGAACATCCTTTACTACTTTTTTTTGAAGAGAAGGACCTATATATATTCTTTCAGAATCTGTTTTGTTTTTGTGCAAAACTTGAACCGTTTGGCCACCAGAGAACGCTCAACAGACCCTTGTTTTTGACCAAAAAACGTCTTTAAAAATTTGAAAAAAAACTTTCGAAACGTCGATCTCGCCCATTTTCAATAGGATTCATTTAAAAACAAAGAAGAACGCTTTCTGAAAAATTCAAATCAATATTCCATTTTTTCGACAGTTATCACACAGACACTCGAAAAAAAATTGGTTTTTCATTAATAGCCGGAAAACTAAAAAATGATACGAAGATCCGTTTGGTACCGTTACAGAGCCAAGTCTCCGAGATATAACGACCGAAAATTAAAAAGTGCGGTTTTACACTACGACGCCCACGACTAATATGAAATTTTGAAAATTTTACGGACACTCGCCGACTCGAGTGTTATATAATATATAAGTAATTGTAATTCTAATTCTAAGACATCAATTTAAATTTATATGAACAGTGTCTTAAACGATAGCTTTTTTTATAAAGTAAAAAATAATACAATACTTACAGACATGCCTTTTAGTTCTTTAAGGAATGTATATGCCATACCACCGCCGATGATCATTTCATTTACTTTGTCCAAAAGATTATCTATAAGCTGAATTTTATCAGCTACTTTAGCACCCCCCAAAATTGCAAGGAATGGCCTACAACAGAACACAATAAAAATGAAGTAAAAAAAAAATGTTTACTAAGTTTAGTTTAGAAAAGCTTAAATCAACTACATTTTGGTTTTTAGGTTTAGACTGTATCTAATTGGAAATATTTTCCGACGTTTCGTCTTCGACTGCACGATCACCAGGTACCTTTACTGGTTAAGATCAAAACACTAAAGATGCGCCGAAATATCACAGGTGAAACGCCGAGCAGTAATTCCAATTTGACAAAACCATACTGGTCAAAACCCAAGAACCAAGATTTCTGAGTCAACTTTTACTTCTTTGTGACAAGTGGCACTAGATAATACTGGCCTGACTAAAGAACTACATCTAGTGCATTATATTTTCATCTTATGCAAGATATTTCAGAACGATATTAAATATGTGAATTCAAAATGTTTTTAAAAAAGAACATTTGACGAACAGAAAATAAGGATAATAGGTTAGTTTTGTTAGTCTATTACTGGGACTAAAATCTATACAAGTGATTAATATATAAAATAAATATATTTTGTAATCACCAAATTTAATTTAAAGGAATAGGTAAAAGTAGGTAGTAAAGGTAAAAATGCAAAATTAAGATTTACAGAATTTTTAATATCTTGGATTATATAATTGATAAAATAAGTTTAGCTTGTTAATCGATTTTTTTAACAAGCAGAAGAATATAGTAGTTTTTCGAAAGATGATATTTTTTGTCGTTTTGTCCTCTTCCCACCTCTATACGAGGACATCCTGTATATAAACAACTAATAAACTAGAATCTATTTTTAAAATTTATTTTGTTAATAAAGGGGATATTTTCTTATACCATTGAAGGAAAATGCTGAAAAGATTACAACCAAAAATTCAGACTGATGAATCTGTAATGGCACTGAAGAAACTTTAATACAAATAATGCACGTCGTTTTCTTCTGACTTAAGAGCAATAATATATTTGCGTTTTATTTTAGAGGGGATAATAAAGAAAGTCATCAATGTGAATTAATAATATTAATAACTAGTATAATTCTAACCTTTCTGGGTTATCTAAAGCCTTAGCAAAGTATGCCAATTCCTTCTTCAGTAAGAAACCAGAAGCTCTTTGGTCAAAACCTAGAGAAAAGAAACTAACAGTTATATTGCACATTTTCATATAGTTTTAGCATCCAAAAACAAAAAAATCTAAATCTAATTAAAACTAATGTAAATACATATCTGGAATACTATTGCACTGCTATTGTTTATATATGAATTAAGTCTAAATAATCTTAATTTATTCAATGTTTCCCTTAAGATTTGCTTTGCCAATAAGTGTTATACCTTAGACAAAACAGCAATTGTTGATTGATTGAAGTTTACCATTACACAAAACAATTAGCAAAAGCAATCAAACTATTAGTCCTAAGGATTGAAAATAAAAATTTCTATACAAAAAAAATACATTTTAGACAATTATGAAGACATAACACTAAAATGACATATGTTAAATGTGTACTAGGCTAAATCTATATTTTTTTAATAAAGCCTTCAAATTAACTTTGCAATATCTGGAATTCATAATTTCTCTTAATACATTATTTTTTATTTTCAACAAAATTTAGAAACTGTTGTTTTCCATAAATTCCGCATCAAGACATTTACTACTAATATTTATTTAAACTTCATTCACTACACCACTAAATAATTAAATACAACAACAAATAAAAGTCCAATCTAATAGTAGAACACTTTACTACTTCACTACAATTAAATTCAAACCCTGCTGAAAAGTTGGGTTTAAAAACAGATATACCAATATCACCTAGATAATTTAAAATTAATAAGATCGTGTTTACTGGAGTCTATTCTTACCTTCTCCCATCATAGACGAATGAGCTCTATGTGCTGTTCCAAAAGCATCATTAACATAAATATCTGCCAACTTTCTTAAACTTTCTCTGAATGCTTTGACCTTCTCAGGGTCCGCTTTTGCTTTGTTTCCTGAGGCATCTACTCCCTTTCCTAATCAAACAATAATTAATTAGAAAGGCACTTTGCTCACCACAGACTAAATACACAGGAAGATACATATGGCC
The DNA here is from genome assembly GCA_030620095.1 of Kuschelorhynchus macadamiae. Taxonomy (NCBI): domain Eukaryota; kingdom Metazoa; phylum Arthropoda; class Insecta; order Coleoptera; family Curculionidae; genus Kuschelorhynchus; species Kuschelorhynchus macadamiae. The sequence continues at coordinate 185,704 of JAUTXW010002880.1, forward strand.
TCTAGGAAAAGCATTGTCTGTTGTTAGAGCAGGGTACATGTGGTTGCGAAACATGAAATGGTGTGAGGGGGGTCATATTTTTTTCAAGAAGTTCACCGGCGGATTAAGTTGCACCTCATATGAAAGGATTTTAGTTTTTATATTTGATTAATTTGATGGTAAAATAAATGTAAGAGTATTGAAAACCTTTCATTTCACTTGAACCTCTGTCTCGACATTTTTAACGCATTTTTTTATTTTTTTATAATTTTGGCTTGAATATTGTACCAATCAATAACCACTTTTAAATACAAATGTAAATCCATGTAAAAAGTTTTGGTGGAAATAACAATTAATTTCAAGTAGTAGTCTTTTAACTTGAATCTAAGAAAATCCAATGTCAAACACCCCTTAACATTATTATCTAACACAAAAACTTGCATGCATTAAATACAATTTTTTCTTTGATAACATGACGACCTGTGACTATCAGGCAAGAGCAGTTCCCTCATGCGTGTGCCATAATTACGAGCAGATCGATTAAACTGCAGAGTTGGTATGTTTTTATAAGCATATGTACATACTTCCAAGATATATAAGTCAAAAATAGTCAAGATTTTTAAGATTGTGGAACGCGGGCTTACATAACTCTCTATTAGAGAGACCATAGATTATTGTTGTGCCCCAATTTAAAATGCCATAGCGCAAATGGGATTGAAAACTGGCATAGTACAAGGTCAGCACAATGCTTTGACTGAAGTGCGCTGTCAAAGCTTGGGTCTAGCATTCTAATCTTGCCTGAGGAGGCCATTTGATTTGGTGCACCATGAAACAACGCAAAACCTGGCCATCTATTAGAAAAAAAAGTATAAATTATGTTTTATTTTTATTTAGAATTAAGTTGTTTTTTTTAGGACCAGGTTAGTATATAGTTGTAGATAGTTTTAGCAGTATTTTTTAAAGATATTACATCTGCCCTTACTATAAAAATGTTTGTGTCATCGGCATAACATTATACTAGAAAGTGATTGCTTGAGGCTTTTTGAAGGTAAAGAATAAGATCATCCGAAAATATTTTAAAAAGTAAGGGGCACAAAATGGATCACTGACGAACGTTTTGTATTACCAAGCGACAGCTGCTCTTTTTGTTATTAATAGATACTGAGTACGGTTGGTAAGATATGAATAAAGAAGATTTAGTACCTTATCACGAATTTCACAGCGATCGAGATTTGCCAAACCAAATCAGAAGCCCATGAAAAATCTATAAATAAGCCCATCACAAACCTCTGACTGTCAATAGCATCATCAATTTTGTTTTGAAACTATGATATGCCATTTTCTGTGCTCTTTGATAATGTAAAACCATGTTGTGCAGAAGAAAGCAGGCTATATTTATTAAAAAATTAAGTAAATTGATCCAACTATTGTTGTGCAATAAGTCTACTAAATAGTATATTAAGGACGTTTGACAATAATATTTGGTAGACTTATTACACAATAGTTGTTATAATTATTTGTATCGCCCTTATTAAAAACAGAAATAACCGATGCTATTTTTAGTTTATTTTGAAAAACAGCCTATTCAAATAATAAGTGGATCAAAAACGTTAATATATATCTGACAGGTGCAGTTTACAAGTTTTAAGTATATCATTTGAAATGCCATCAGAACCACTAGTCTAGTTTTAGTCTACTCTTAGCAGACAAAACTTCTGGTGTGCACACAGGAGACAGAAAAAAAAAGTATTGAGCCCAAGCAATGTTTCTATTCAAGAGGTCGAAGTCTGCATTTCCCAGACATATCATTATAGTAAATTTTTCACTAAAAGTATTATCAACAATAATATCATCAAGCCTGTTATTATTCTGAAATATTAAAACATCCTTTCTGTTGTTATTGTATTTTTTTCCCAAGCCATTATTTATCAGCCACATCGCCCTAGACTTATTTTGAGGGTTAAAAATGTTATAATCATTACTTTTTTTATCAAAACTTTAATTTCTCTCTATATATGCAATTTATTACCTAAAACACTATCACCCGTATTCACTAAAGTGGTTTAAATTTAGACCGGGGGTGCGATTTTGCACTTATCATTTCGTTAGTTAACGAAAATTTTCTACGTTCGGAGAGCTGTTCGGCATGACAATCGGATTTTTCGATCCTGGTTCGTTAAACACCAACCTACTACTAAAGCCGCCATTTTCCGAATCTGTCAGTTCTTGAGTTTTTGATAATATCTAAATTTACTGCCTTGGAGTTTCATTTCGTAAGATAAAAAATAGTTTTGATTACTTGAAAGCTAAGCCATGATTTATTAGCATATGCATCATACCGTAAATAATCGAAAGATGCCAAAATATTCAAGAAAATCATGAAAACATGGAATCTCCAAATAGTCAGCGAAGATTCGAAACTCGTAAATCCTTCAAATTAAACAAGGTAAGCTAACCTGTTTAAAAAATATTATCTATGTCATCTTATTACGAAACCTGTATATTTTAGTTATTAATGAATCATTATTTTTAATTCAGTGAATTCTTTCCTGATTTGATCATTTTGTTAGAAATACGGGAAAAAACATAAAACGCTATCCTCAAAATGTACTTCTCTTGAAGAAATATTTAACAATGTTGTGAATATTCTGTTTAAATATTAGTTACATTATTTGCTATATGGTGCAAAATTCTATATTACGTATTTTATTTTTAAAAGAAAAGGGGACCTATGTTAATATCTATTCCATCTATTCTAATTCAGCACCGCGGCTGTTATGCAACCACATACATCATACATCATACATCTATCCGCCTTTGAAACGGTGCGCGCCTTCCACTGAAAAATAATATAATAATATAGGCGAAATGCGTTCCTCGGGAGAACAAAGCGTTTTAAACTTAGAGTAAGAATAAAAATCTTACTCTAGGTTGTAATTGCACGTTGTATTCCTTAACAGATATTATCAAAGAAAATTTATAGTGTAAGCTATTATTTTTTTCGGTATTATATATTTTCACTGTTGAGGGCGAAATGAAATAATCTTTGTTTTTCTTTAAAAGAACTATAGAATTATATGTTATAATTATTAGAGTAGGGAAATAATTAGTTGTATTATATTACACAGTACGTGGTGTATGGCACATTTATTGATTATAGCAATATTTTTACTTTTTTGCAGAATATGACCCTAAAAAGAAGGGAATGATACTAGAAATGATGTCAAGTAGCAATATTTTTACTTTTTTGCAGAATATGACCCTAAAAAGAAGGGAATGCTACAAGAAATGATGTCAAGTATTTGATACAGTATTTCCATTTACCTTTCACATACTTAGTCAATATAACGAAGAACAATCACCGAAGCACAATTACAAATTCCTCGATAAGCTATTTTGTTGATTCAAATTTGAACTCAACCATTTTGATTGCAGAAGATATATACCTGTGTAAGTATTAATTTAACACTTGAAACCTTGTTTGATTTGACTAATTGTTTTTGCACTGATATTCTGTCAGAAAACAGCAGCAAGATAATGCATAGGAACCCAACTGATCAACGGTGCACTTATTTTTTTATTATGTCATCCATTAAACTTTGTGCTAGATACCTCATTATGTGTTATATGTTTGCCTAATTTCTTACAGTGTGATACAAATATGTTTGAAGTGTTTGTTTTTCCTTGGGTTTTGCTAATTGCAATTTTTAATGTGTATTTTTAAATTAATCTTTTGTTCAAATCTATGAATCGCTTTTGAAGTTTCACATCACAATAAAAATATTCTATTTAAAAAAATAACTATTATATGACTTAATAAGTTCATTATGTTTAATGGAATTTATTTGTTTATTCCTATGTAAAATTGTACAGGGTGCCTGGTTATATTTTAAATGGTGGGTACCCTAGAGGCCTTATGCTATGAGTTATCAGAAAACTTTAAATACAAATGTTTTTGGGTTTGAACAAAATCATCACTCATTAAACATTCTTGCCGACTATAAATATACTAGGTTTAAACTTTATCTCTAAAGATAATAGAGAAATTTTAGAAAAACCATGCCATAAGAGGCAATGTGTAAGAGAGAGATGGGGAAAGCTCCCAATATAGTGGAGTCAGTTGGAATACATTGCTTCTTATGATAGGGTTTTTCTTAAATTTCTTGATTATCTTTAGAGTTAAAGGTCTTAAACCTAGTCCATTATTAATAATCAGCAAGAAGAGACCATTTGAGGTGTATCTATAGTACAGGGTGTGCCTTTTAAAATAACGCAGTCGATGCCCATTTGCTAAATTTCCGATTATCTTTTGTTTGTTTTTCTTGTAAATTGACCAAACCTAAACACTTTTATATTTAAAGTTTTTTGATAACTCATAACAAAGTCTCTAGGGTAGTTTAAAATATAACCAAACATCCTGTACATAAAATCTGTATAAAATATCAGATGTGTTAAAAATTTAAAAAAAAACTACATAGATATACATAAAAGAACAAAAGTGAACCAAACTTAATTTTAGAGAAAAAATTATACACCATATACATTATATCTATATCATGAAAAAACCTTATTTTTTGTAAGTTAAGTTAACTGTGTTTACCATTTTTGACCAGAAGAGGTTATTACAAATCCATTATTATGTAATTCTGGGATACCTTGTTAGGTACTGGAAGATACTAGGTTGCTAAAAGTACATTTTGTAAGGATATATTAAATATTTATACAGGATGTCCCAAAAATGTTGTATAAGGTGCAGCTGCTGTTTTTTATTATGGACTATTTTGTTTTATTAGAGAACAAAACATCTGGTTTATATGCAATTTGGTAAACTGAGGTTTAATACCTTAAAAAAGACCATACATGAATTTGTAATTCGTTTTGTTTAAAATTTTATTTTTTAAACTTCAATTTACTTGAAACATCTGTATGTTGCCTTTTTTAATCATATCAAATAAAGTATAACTGACTAAAGTCTATGAAAATTAAGATTACTCACAGTGAAAACTGTATTTTGTAACAAGAAACATTTTTTCTCGATTTTTTCTTCAGAATAACTTTATTTTATAAATTCAATTCTATCTTTATTTTGTAAGATTTGGAGGTGATCATGGTATCTATTGTTCAGAAAGTCAAGAACTACAACATATATAAAATGTAGGGAATTTCCCTCAAGCTAGTTTTATAAGATTTATGTGTAGTCCTAGTAGCTACCTCGCAATTCACCCATTCTTATAGGCTTTGTTCAGTATAATTCTTTAAAAATATCTTTAAAGATAAAGGTACCAAACCTGATATAATTGCTAACTTCAGATTCATTCAATGTTGCATTAAATGGGGCCAGCTAAAAAAAATATAGGTTATGTAATTTCTTCTATTCAGTAATATTTTGTATTCTTAGAAGATAATAGTGAAAAAATCCTACAATTATTAAAGCTGCATCTAGATGTCAAAATATAAATAAAAACATTATACTTATAAAAAACTGTTTTGCATATTTTTTACTTTGAACTAACTTCAAACTCATCATTAGAATTCATTAATATCTACGTAAATTTAAATAATAACAGACATTTTTACTATTATTTAATAAGTTTCATTAATTTTTAAACTCTCAAATGACCTTTTGATCTGATGGATCATGAAAGTTAGTTTAAAGTAAAAAGTTCACAATAGAATGGGGTAAGAAACAATTGTTTGATGCATACAGGAGCTGAGAAAAACAACACATCCAGAAAAATTTACATTTTGGTGAAAACACCCTTTATATAAAAAAAGTTATATGGTATTCGGGTGTAGATTATCCTGGGTAGAAAAGAACAATATAATATTTCGTTTTGTAATAGTCATTGTGTGTGTATAAACATTTTGTGAAAATGACAAGAGCTTAGATAATACTCTGTGTAACAGATTTCTTGTGGCCTTTTGCATTTTCGAAGCGATAAATCCAAGATATAGTGCTAGGCATTATCGAAAACCACAACTCAATATATAAATTCTGGTTGAAAATTAGTAAACTTGAATTTTGTCTACAAATTTGGACATCAGTACCTAAAATTAATTAATTAATGTAGGGGTTATGGTTATATTGAATAAAAATAATTGGGTAGAGGTACTATACATGCTGTTGGTTACAAACACAAGTTTAAAAAGCCATATTTATATGGATATTCTTCTTATTTTCTTAAGGGGAATATGCTCCTTAAGTATTGCTTTTAATTTTTAACTAAAATTGGAAATATACCTATTTTATCAATAACGAAGTTTTTTAATAGTATATTTACAGCTGATTTTTCGAAAAGCAATTTTTTTACAATATTTTTTCTTCTTTTTAGGTATTTCAAGTCACAGTGTGAGTTCTTTGGACCCTTTGTAAAAGAAAATGGTGTGGACTTACATATCACCAGAAATCAGCAGCAATGGAAACTAATTTCAGCTTGTAACAACTTGAACAATAAAAACATGTCCAATTGTAATATTTTTTTATTTAAAGACAAATATAGAATTGATTTTTACTATAAAATATTGCAACACTTTAAAAAAAAATTTAAAGAAGTTCCAGTCAATTTCATAATAATCAAAATGGAAAATTATTTCATTTATATCTTAAAGATTTATGACTATACTTAAATCTAAAAAAATAATTATATTTAGGCGTCTTATAGATACAGATTTACAGGGATATAGAAAGTTAGAGATTGATACCATTATGAAATTAGTTATGGGTGGTATTATATACGAATCTTTAAACAAATTTCCAAAAGTTAAGGTATGAAAGTAGAAATATTTATTTTTCAGTTCCAACTGTTTCTTTTGGTAGTTATGTAAACTCTCCAAACGTCAATTTTTAGTTTTTAGACGATAAAATTACTCTATTAGGTATAGGTTCAACTGTGCAGTAATTTTATTATTTTTAATGCAATGAAAAAAATGCAAACTAAATTTTCTTCTTCCCAATCATATGGTAATTATCAGTATCTTTGAAATATATAGAGAGTGACAAAATATCTATTTTTATTAAATGAATACCCTGTCTATTTTTTACACCTATGAAAAGCTAAAAAATATCTTTCCAAAAAACTTCATGCCAAATTTTCTGATATACCCACATATGATATTTAAAAAACTAAAATTAAGTACCTTCCTGCAAATGGCCATATTATTTTTGAATATATAAATTTCGTAACAGTTACAAATAGAGTATTTCCTAAAAGGGCTTCTTTATACAGAGCATTCTATGTAAAAATAATATTTTTTAGTACGAGAAATAATAAAAATATTAGAGAGGGACCACTTTAAATGGCAATCAATTTTCCTCGTACAGATTGTCACTACAATTTGCTGCATATTCAAATAATTTATTAGGCCGTCATTTAGTTTTGTCATACAAGATTCGGACTAAAATTTTCCAAGCCTGTCTCTGTTTCTCACTTGAGTTTTATGCAATTTTATTTCATTAGGCCGCCATTTTGTTTCGCCATATTCGATTTTTACCAAAATGTTTCCATTCCGTTGAAAACTTAAATTCAACCGGATAAGTAGTTTTTAAGCTATGCTGCGTACAGACAGACTAACAGAAGTGGGAAAACATAGGGCCCAAGCACCCTAAAATGCAAAGTTCTGCAAAAATGTTAAAGGGTTAATTTTTCATTTTTTACTCTTGTAAACTGGTCTAAATGCTGGTGGTTGCCCTTCTTCAATAAGAACTTTTATTTATTTTAAACTTTATAACTAAATGGTAAAAGTATTAACTTCTATTTGTTTATTTTTCTAATGACTTAATAAACACTATTATGTATTTTAATAATTTTAACACAGAATAAGTGTGTAACTTATTTTATTAAGACCATATTACCATTTTATTAAAAATCGTCTTAAAATAAACAATACATTTGGAAAAATAAAAAACATATTTTTATTACTAATTCATTAGATAAATATAGAAAACAAATGTATTAGAAATTAAAGTAGAAAGTTTCATTTTGAAAAAATATTTAATTCATAATAAATATAACAGAATTTTGACTAGTACATCTAAAACTAGTCCACTCTAATAAAGATATGTATGCATTTTTAACTACAGTACATTGAATTTGTAGACAATAAAGAAAAAAAACTTAAGCTCTATCTCAAAATGTGGCTTACTAAAGTATTCAACAATTGTCTGTTAAATTTATTAGATTTTAACTTAATGTTGATTCTTTAACAAAGGTTTGCTTAGTGTCCTATTTATTTAAAAAGGTGTTATGTATCTTAAAATAGTTATATCCTACCTCGAAATACCTGACAGTGTCTTTAAAAATATCATATTCTCTAATGTCTCTAAAATATCTGGAAATACAAGTGCAAAAATATTATATTACACCTTTATAATAAGGTATAATAACATTAAAATCTGTTCTGGAAAAGCACAATATAATATCCACTAAAATGTTCACCTTTTTTCACTGCACTCACATGTAGCGATTAATTAAAGTCAAATTTAGGTCTCTTGAAATCACCACTTATTTGTTAACTTCTGTTTTATTAGAATATTAGTAGGTATTAGGAACAATAATTATTCACCATCACCAATTGATGCCAGCAATGCTGCAATATCTTCCGTTTTAGAAGTATAACAAACACAAGTATTAAGGATCTCCAGGCAGACCTTAGAAGCTTCAGATTTTTAATTCTTCATCACCTTTTAATTATTTCCAAAATAATAAAGTATACTTAATTAATTAGGCCAAACAAATGTGTCGTGTTTTGCTCAACGTCAACAAAATAATTTTAAGGTTAACAGTAATTGTCAAATCGTAATGAAAAACTGGCCTACTTGACGTCAAAAAATACATGCAATTTTCCATTTACGAAATGGATGCTACTTCCAACCTTTGTCAGTTGTTTCGTTAAATCACGTGATTTAGCGATTCGTTAACTAACGAAATGATAAGTGCAAAATCGCACCCCGGGTCTAACTTGACAGTTAAAGGTTTAAAATGACATTTTTAACAATTGAACAAATAATTTTTCTAAATGTCACAATTACAAAATAACAGTAACATAAGAGAAACATAACTGGCGAACTAAGAGTTTTACCATGGCAACTAAACTGGTCTAACTCTTAAACCTTTTTAGTGATTACGGTGGTATATGTTTTTGTCAAATTTAGCCAGTTCAATATATAATTTAGCAATTTCTCTTAATTTAACCAACTCTTGTGGTAGTGATGCTATTTTGTCTCTCCTTGTAAACTTTAGATGATATTTCTTTAGTGGAAAACAAACTACAAAATAATGAAACAAAGTATCAGTCAAGATATTGGGAGCATTCTCAGAGGAAGTTTGACAATATACATTGGTCCATTCCTCCTGCCTCAAAAACTACTAAAACATTCGGAGTTTTCTTTAGAGAAAAATCTTTTATATACTAACCTCAGATCTTTTCTTTTCCATTTACATCCATATTGATGAATAGTGATTCGGAGAATAATGATCAGCAAGACCCAGACTTACTACAGATCCACGAGCTTTAAGACTGGTTTTATAAAAAAAATTCTAACAGATACTTGAGTTTTGAGGTATTCTAGTAGGGGACTTTACAACAATAGAAATATCTAGCAACACTAAAATATCACTCAAACAACAGAGGTTAACACTATGGGATGTTAAAATCGCCACCGATCACAAACGAATAAAATGGAGTGCCTACGTTTTCTAATAAATCACAAAACCTATTAAAATCGCCCTTTGAGGGATGGTAAATAACAATCAAATTAATTTTAAAGAAGTCTAACTTTACATAGGAACATTCTAAGACACCTTCTATACAGAACTGAAACAATATATACAGTATAGTTACAGGAAATACTGACGTGTTTAAAAATTGCTACACCTACATGCATGTGGTATCGCGGAAATCACCAAACCAAAGAGCTATACAAATCTAAAGTCTTATTTGAAAAACATTGAATATTCTGAGGTCAGGTAGTCACAGGGGTAACAAATTCTTGGGTGACATCAGAAACATTTTTGGAGAGGTTTCAGTCTCGCTTGCAAAACGAGATTTTTCAATCTGTCCATAGGTATCTGCATTTGATGTGACCTGTTCCTCTCCTCAGAAACGCACTCTGCTGACAGAACTATAGGTACTGATTCGTGAACACTAACTAGTTACACAGGTTTTAGAAAATATTATACTTTTAATAGACAGGGAACTATATTCAATCTCATTTCGGATTGGCTTTGCTATAAACACATTTTTTACCTTATAGCCCTTAGGGTTCAATACGTTCAAGGTTACTTTGGACTCTGTACAGCTATTCACTCCCTTTAGAGTTTTGCTCTAAAACATCCTATTATAACCAATCTAACCATTTGGACATATTTCTAAAGTTCTATTTTATGAAAAATATGGTATTTAATAATTTATACAGTATATGCTAAAAACAAATTAAGTGCTACCTATCAAAGTGTCCAAAGTCCATAAATATTTTGGTGGGTCTAATAGTTAGTTAAAAAGAGCCTAGATATACATGTTTCTTGAAAATTAGAGTAAAACATAAATTATCCTAATTGAAAAACCACATTTCTGTTCCAAATATACCAATATAACTTTATATTTAAAAAGTTTCCTAGTTTAAACGCTATGAACCAACAAGGTCTATAAACTTACCTGTGAAATGATAAACAAGGCCCAGTTTTTCAACTCTGAGCACAAACGCTGCACTCTTTAGTTATGATTGTGTAGTAAATGGTATTTAAATATCCTCAAAAACCTCTAAACTCTAAAAAATGCAAAAAAAAAACCCAGAAGAACACTAACTGATGAACCTAATCCATATAGAGCTGACACAAATAGCATTCAATGACTTGATCTTTTCAAACCGATCAGTGTAGCACTTCATTACCTAACCAATACACGCAGAGATATTTTGAATATTTTGGGTGGTCTGGGGGAAACTGATTCAATAGTTACGTTTTATGGTTTTATTAGATATCGTTCTGTCTATTTAATGTAAGTTGTTCACTAATTTCATGTAAAAAATAGAAAAAGCTTTTATGAATTACCTTCTTCCTCAATATGGTATCTTAAATTTTCAAGCAAGATAACTGATCCAGGCGCTGGATTTTCACAAGCTTTTTCAACTTCTGTCCCAACACAGTCAGGAAGAAATGTTATTTCTCTAAAATGTAAAAAAAAAACAATATAAAAACTAACTATGATAATACTGTTTACTTCGTTTGATTAAAATATTAAACAATTTGAAATAAAAGACTTGTGTACGATATATACCTATCCAGTAATTTTTTTAGTTCTTCAGCAACAGGAGCAAGTGTATATTTAGGATTGGGGTTACCATCTGGACGTCCCAAATGCGAGCATAACACAACACTTTTTGCATTTTTTTCTAAAGCATACTTAACAGAATCAAGAGCTGCCACGATACGCTGATTATTTGTAATTTTGCCGTCTTTTAAAGGAACGTTGAAGTCCACTCTAAAAATGATTATTTTTTTTTAATAAAAAACAAATACCACGAAACTTCAATAAGTTTTGTTAGATTTTAGAAACTGTACTGAAAAATTCCACAACTCAGTTGAAACACTAAGTACAAAATTTATTTATTTATCAACAGGCTGGATAAAAATGCATTTTTACATTACAAAATTAAAATATTTCCATATAGAACTATAAAAAAATGGAACAAAAATTACTAAAATGATAAAAATTAGCTAAAATAATAATCATGTTAAACTATAATCATCTAAACAATATATTTATCCATTTAACATTTATAATGTATGAATGGCGTTAATAAAAATGTTAGAACAATAATTTTTTTTTATCAAACTAGGTACATGGCTTATGATGTTTCAAAACCACCTACTGTGACGGAAAGACTAAAAGCTGCCACCAATTATCTTCTAAAGATAAAAAAGGTGAATTTACATTTGGCACTTCAAGGGAAAGATTATGTTATCTTTAGACTAATAACTATTAAATTACATGTATTGTGATGAAGGTCAAAAAACGATTACATCATAAAAATGCCTAGGGGAACTTAAATAAAAGTTTCAATGACATATATTGCAAATATTAATGATACACACATCCAGATATAAATATATTAAAAAGGGAAAGAAAGCATGCAAATATCTATTATTTAAAAATATAATACATCAGTTTTGGTTCAAAAAATAAATGATAAAGTGACAAGCTACTGAGAATAAGTGATACATTTGCATTCTATAGTTTAAACAATTTTTATGGTTAAATCTACCCTGACAAATTTGGACGATTTTTGGGAAAAATTAATTTTTGGGTGCTGAATACCAATCTTTTTTTCAGTGTCTCATTCTTAGTCTGCAATTTCTGATAAATACTGGGGCAAACTATTTGTATTTATCATGAACTCTGTTGTCAATATGGTCCTCTTTCTTAATGTTAAGTTAATTAAGTATTATCTTTCATAGTGTACTCAAAGTATCAGCTACAACATGGAAAGGAACAGCATAGATTATTATACTCTGACATTTCATCTTGACATCTGACACATATTTTTTAATAATAATTTAACTTTAATTCTAATAAGTATTTTTCATATTCTTCGACTTGTGTAAATGCTTCATTACTTCCTAGCTTCAATTAAAGAATTTTAAAAGGTTTAAAAAAATGTCTGTACCATGAGACATGTTATGTACTACTGCAATGCATATAAAAAGATATGCTGCACAAAGGGGCAACACACGTAGGGATGGGAATTTGTCATTTAAAACTCTTTGACTATTTTCAACCAATCGACTAGATTTCTTATGTACTTTATTAAATGTGATACTAATTACTAACAAGTGCCAGTCAGTCTGTCCACTATACTAACAAGTCAATTTTTGATAGCTGAAAAATACTTCTTTTGTAAACTTTTAAATATTTTTGATATTCTGACCAACTTGTTAGGAATTAGTTGTTACTAACAAACTTGTAGCTTTAGGAAATAGGGCCCTGATTAATTTCACTTTAAGTAGCTCTCTCATAATCTACTTATTAACCACTAATGTGTGAGAAAGCTAGCAAGTTATACTGCTAAATTGAGAGTATATGTGTATTGTAAAATTATAGATCTGCTTAAACCCAATAGCATGTAGCTTAATGTACTAAAACTGCATCATTTCAACTCATTTTGTTTTTCAGTAGGACTGAGAAGAAGCAGATGAAAGTACATTTAACCACACATATTGGCAGTGATATTTGCCACATTTACTAAAACCCAAATAATATTGTAAAGAATTAGGTTTTATTACTTTCATTTAAAGTTTACAAAATACTTAATCTTTCTATATAAATATACATATATATATATATATATATATATATATATATACGTGTCAGATGTGTCTCTTGTGCTTCAAAGTAGGTCACATCTAAAGCAATTTAGTAACACTGTAGTACCTACAGATGGCGCCACTGATTGCCCATTTCCCTCATCGACTTTTAAAGTCGAATGACGCCTTGTTTGTTTCAGGTTTCAGGCATTTCGATTTTAATACTGATACCTCCCAAGGAAACTGCCTGATGAGCCTTGCTGGGGCAGATACCACGGTAGTAGATGGCCCCTTGGCCCTTAAATAAACATACCGTCATGGTTTGGTTATTTCTCGACAAAATGGTGAAGGACTAGAGTTCCTTACCATTAAAACTCAAACTCAAAATGCTTTATTGTCTTAAGAAAATCTCATTGACAAAGCTGTACAGAGAAACATTGTTGAAACATGATATCTGGTGGAACTAAATAATGTATCAAATGGATAATAATTTACCAAAATAAAAATATATAAAATATTCAGTTATTCATATTATTAAAACAACATATAAAGATTAAAACAACATATGCCTAACAATGTGTCACAAATTTAAAAAACATAAAATATAAAATCATTACAGTTCCACTATACAAAAGTGTCTAAAATCTGTCCGTAAAGAAATCATCAATTCGTTAATAGGCTCTGACACAAAAAAGTTTTTTAACCTCCTTTCTAAACTTCACCAAAGATGGTATCAATCTAAGGTGTTGGGGTAAGTGGTTAAACAATTTCTTACCATTATAAATGATTGAGCTTTTTATACGAGAGTTAGAGGGGATAGTTAGTAAAAGCAAATCAGGGTCTGTATAGTTATAGTTATGCCTATCTCTTAACTGACTTTGGTGTTTATATTTTTTATAAATTAAGCACACAGTCTCTAAAATAAACAACGAAGCTAACGTCAATATACCATGCTTGACAAATAAAGGTTTACATGAATCGCGAACCCTTGCTCTACACATATATCGCACTGCCCTTTTCTGGAGAATAAAACACTTTCAAAAAGTTGCATGGAGCATACCCCCCAGAAACAAATGCCATAACGCAAGTGCGATTCAATTAGGGACAAGTATACGCTCCTTACAGTACTGCAATCATTGTTTGAAATTACTCTAATGGCATAACAACTTGAAGCAACTTTGGACTTAATGGAATTTATATGAAATACGAACTTTAACTGGTTATCAATGTATAGACCTAGGAATTTATTTTCTGTTATATTGTCCAGTATAGTATCATCCAAACTTATATCATTCAAGTTACACCCAAAAGAAACTATATTAGTCTTCGTAAGGTTCAAGGATAATTGACTTGAATCACAGCAAAATTTAATTATCTTTATATCATTTTTAATAGTCCCACTTAGGACCTTACTGTCCCTGTTATGCCAAAATATGGTCGCATCATCCGCAAATAGGGTGAATCTGCCAAATATATTAATATCCGCAATGTCATTTATATATAACAAAAACAAAATGGGTCCCAAGACTGATCCTTGTGGTACCCCAAACTCCAATTCTTGATGCCCTGATACACGTCCTCCAAAAGAAACACACTGTATTCTGTTTTCTAAATAAGACTTAAAACCATTTCAACGGTGTCCCCCTAAAACCATACATTTCAAGTTTTCGCAGCAGTATTCTATGGTTCACACAGTCAAACGCCTTTGACAAATCACAGAAGACCACTGCGGCAACCTCCTCATTCAGTCTTACATAAAGATTTTCCAAGAATGAAAATATGGCATCACTTGTACTTTTTCCTTGTTGAAATCCAAACTGTTCCGATTTTAGAACACCATGCTTGGTTAAGAATGCAACCATTCGGACTTTTACCAGTTTTTCTATTATTTTAGACAATTTGGCAGCAGTGATATTGGTCTGTAATTCGATGCTAGGTCCTCTTTTCCCCCCTTAAATATTGGAATGGCTGTCGCCATCTTCAGACAATCTGGAAACACCCCCCTTACAAAATGAATCATTAATACAGTCTGACAGCACATACAATATGGTATCCGAAAGTTCAAGGAATATTCTTATTGATATATTGTCCCAACCTGTAGCTCCATTTCTCTTAATATCCAAAATGATTTTTTTCAGTTCATAAATGTCTGTTGGCAAAAAGAAAAATGAGTCGTATTGAACAGGTACATTTTTTAAGAATTCAGAATAACTGATACTTGAGGACAATCTGTTCTTCAAAATAGCAGCAATGGAGCAAAAAAAGCTGTTATTATTAGTTCTTTTGTTTCGTATAACTCTTTATGACCAAGAACCACACAGAAATCGATATTTCTGTTTCTCTTCTATATATTTTTTTCAATTATTTAATAATAATCATGTCATACATAAAATGTTTACATACATCAAGTACAAAGAAGTTACATTTTACATGGTGATTTAAAAACAGATAATGTTAAAATACATATAAATATTAAGTCTATACACAATATAAATTACTACACAGACAGATAGTATTGTACATTATGTAAAAAAAAACAAATTTAACACATAAAACACTTCAAAATAGAACTTTACAAAAATACAAAAAATTGAGAAGGAGATTGAGTTTATTTAAATTTTAAGTTTTTCAACTTTCATTTTTTAACTCTTAACAAAAATACAAAAAATTGAGAAGGAGATTGAGTTTATTTAAATTTTAAGTTTTTCAACTTTCATTTTTTAACTCTCAATTGATGCTACAAAAAGCACCCTTAATCAGGACACTATAGTCTTTTTAAATGGTTTAAATTCCAAACTTCTAATTTCCAGAGGTATCTTGTTAAAAAATATAACTGCATAGTAGTTTGAACCATTTTGACACCTTCGCACTCTGCGATGTGGTACTGAGAGATCCTCCCTTTCCCGAGTCCTAAAGCCATGAATCTTGCCATTGGTCAGGTACTTGGATTTATTATAATAGACATAGAACATGTTTTGCAGTATAAATATACAGGGAAATGTCAAGCCACCCAGTCTGGTAAAGGCATCCCGATAGTCTTCCCTGTATCCTAGACTGGCCAGAATGCGTATAGCCCGGCGTTGAATGGAAAACACTCAAGTCAGGTAAGTCTACTATTGGAATAAAAAGTCTTATTTGCTAACGGGGTGTATTGTTGCATTGTAAAGGATGATTCCCGACTTTTTGGTACCTTTAATAGGTAATGGGTTTGAAATTATTGTATTCACTATTTGATGTGCTTAAACCTGCTGCCCTGTAAATTTAACACTCTGGGCAGCTGTCTGGGTTACCCCACCTTAGACTGGACCTTGATGCTACTACTACTACTACTACTATAAAAAAAGTTCTTAAACCAATAACTTTTTATCTTTAAAACTTTTTTATGTAATTTACAGGGGTGAGGATATTTTGTGTATTGAGTTAGGACAACCTGTATAACTGTATTTTTTATATTGTTTCTCTAATAGATTTATCAATCTATACAATTTTATAGATTTTTTAATGTAAAGCAATTTCACAATGTCATTTACTAAAACCAATATATGTTAGACTTGGTAGTGAGTGACATGCATTGCAATGTCACAAAATTTAATCTTGTAAGGCCTGATGTACATCACGCAGTATTGCAGGTGGACGTTGAATGTTTAAAAAACAAAGAAATGGTATGTAGTATATTGTTAATTACAATTTTAAGTAGCAGACTGATGTGAGTTAGTGGCATGTAAAGATATAAATATTGCAGTTAATCTTTTTTATGAAAAAATATTGAACATATTTGGTGTGTCCCAGTGACTATTGTTACTAAGAAACAATACCCTATATCGATCATTAGTTAGATTGTTAAGGATTTAAGAAAAAAAGGTAAGATTCACAAAAAATTTGTTAAATATAGAAGTCACAAGTTTTTTATGAATCTTATCTTTTATTCTTAATACCTTAACAATCTGACTAATTATCGATACAGGGTGTTGTTTCTTCGTAACAATAGTTACTGGGACACACTTATCAAATATGTTTAAGTTTCAATTATTTAAGGCCTAAAATAAAGAATAACATTATTAGAGCATAATCTACAATCTCGTCAATGTACAGAATAATATGGTCTCAGACTTTGGAAGGTTTTTCAAATTCTTTAATGGTAAAAAAGACTATTATGATACCTAATAACATGCACTACAAGGGCTGTGAATTGAACGGCGGTCAGGAAATTGTGAATGTATTTGCAATACATTCTCGGTCTGTTTCTAATACAATTGTATATAATGTTTTGCATGCTGTAGAGCACAAACTTGTGAGTGAATGTTTTGCTTTAAATAACATAGAATATACTAATTTTAAAGCTCGTAAGGCAAATAAAGCTGTGGGACCCAATAAAATACCCCCATTTATAATGAAGAGATTAACTAATTCATTAATTTGACCTTAAAATACTTATATCTAAGTTTACAAACTGGGGTGTTTCCTGACAAGTGGAAGGAAGTAAAAATATGCCCAATTTATAAAAAAGAAGGTCTGATATAAATAATTATAGGCTAGTGGCTTTTTTGTCTTATATGATGAAGGTGAATGCAAGAGTATTGTGTGCATTTTTGTATGAGCATGTAGGGAATAAAATATCAACAAAACAACATAGTTTTATGAGAGATCGCTCCACAGCAAGTAGCTTATTGAATGTTGTGCAGTATGTTTCAGACTCACTAGATAAGAGGTTGCAAGTGGATGTAGTGTACACAGACTTTGAAAAGGGTTTTAATAGGGTTTTATTTGATGTTTTTCTGGATGTAACAGAACAATAATTTGGTGTCCATGGTTTAATGTTAAAGTTACTAAAATTGTATTTGTCAAACAGAATGCAAAGAGTGGTTGTTTGTAGTTTTAAATCACAGGAATATATTGCTTTTTTTAATGTTTATTGTGGGTTAGCAGATGTCATTAAAACTAGTCATTATTTATTTTTTTGTGGATGATTTAAAAATCTTTGCTACTATTTATAATACTGCGGACTTCATCAAACTACAAGCGGATCCAAATAATTTGGTAGAATGGACAGAGAGGATACAGCTGTATTTTAACATCAATACATGTACACTTTTGTCTTTCTGCAGAAAGAAGACCACTGGGGAGTATCCCTATTGCTTGAATGGTGAAGGTGTCAGGTTAAGAAAATGCTTGAAGTGACTTAGATCGATTTTGAGTTTTAGGATCCACATATCAGAAATGCCAATAGTCCAATGTGTATGTATGGGTTTATAGTATGAAATATGAGACAGTTTAATAATATTGAATGTATTAAGAATTTGTACATGACATGTTAGGAGCATATTAGAGTATGCATTGACTGCCTGCACCCCACATTATTAACTGTCTGCAGCCTGCAGAGTCATAAATATCTTTTGGAAAGAGTGCAAAATAAATTCCTCAGATACTTATAGTATAAAGAGAAGGAAATACATGACCTCAATGTGTGTAAAACTGAATTGTTATTAAGATATTAAATGGATACCTTAGAATTAGGACTATGACCTTAGGGATATATATTTTAAAAATAATTAATAACCGGATAGACAATCCAAAAAATCGTGTATTGGGTTGGTGCCTGATTTTTTATTTGGATTTAGTTTTAATATTTTACATATTTTTATTTAGATTATAGAAAATGGAATTTTACCAATTTTTTTAACATTTTATTAGGTGCCATTTTGTATTACCATTAAGTATTTGCACCAACATTTTAGTGTGTCCCTGTATCTCACTTGATTTTTGTGAAAAATTTGAAGTCACTTGAATTAGTAGTTTCTTGATACTTATATTTCAAACATTTTATTAGGCCACCCCGAAAGGGAATGGCACCAAAACTGTATCAGTTCATCTCTGTCATATTTTATTTTTTTAACAATCTATTGTTGCACTGTATTGTTTTTTTACCAATACCATGTCATTTCGCTATGATCCTTGATTTCTGTTCAAAATTTAAAGCCAATTGGATAAGTAGTTTTTTTAGCAATGCCTCAAACAGAAAGACCTTGAGACGGACAGACCGACAGAATTGGAAATACATTATTTGGCATCTAGGGACCCTGAAAGTGAAGATCTGAACAAATCTAAAAGGGTGATTTTCCCACAATTACAATACTTCTCTTTTATGAGAAAAGTAATATTTTCAAAACTCTATTTTATTAAATTTTTTATCACATGTGATATGAAATTACTCAGTGTCAATCATATTTATTTTTCAAAAAAATTTTTTATACATTTTTGCTGATAAATTAAGAATAAAAAATGTTTCCAATCTGTGGACATACTGTATATTATTGCTGTAAACAACTTTTTCAGTTTCTATTAGGAGTGGTGACATTAGGTTTGGATAATTTTAGATCTGTTTAATTTGTTTATTGTAATTCTTGGAAAAAACTTAAACAGATCAAGCATGATTTAATTAAAAAATATACTAAATTGAGACATTACAAAAGTTCTTCATAAATTTTCATTTATTCTCTTAAAATGATAACAAGCCACTAACAGCAGATTCAGCCAAGTGTAATAATTTAACTAAAATATTTTAAGCCACTAAACTAAAATCTGCAAAAATAGAACAAATAAATTTGTAAATTCATAAGATACTTTATATTTACTTGGCAAAGCAACATAACTTGCTATAATTGTGTATTTTCGAGTGTCAAAATTTCTTCGCAGCAACAAATAGAAACTATTATTTCATTCTTTGTTTCAAAATTGACCTAATCTCCTAAGAGGTACAGCAGATGTTACTCTTTCTGATAAAATTAAAAAATATCAATATTTTAAAACAGTTTTCGCCCACTCCTATTACAAGCTCTATACACTACACCATATGTACCTTTATCAATATGATTTAAGCTCTGGAAATCCTCAACAGATCTACATCCCTGTACTGCAGGATAATAAAGAGTCAAATCTTCATCAAGCTTTGGTTTATTTTCTTCTTTGTCATCTTTACCTCTAAGCATTTCTTCTTATCCAGACATTAATAAATTGGAGTTTCATGATTTACTTCGACTGTGATGTTGACTTGTCTCTAGCAAACTTATCATTGTCAATTTCATTTTTATCTAATTTTGCCTCCGTTTTATTTTGTTGATCAGAAGCAGTTATAATTTGTGGCTTATCTCCCACTTTCAGTTTTATAGTATCCTTGTTCCTGCTTTCGTAGAAAAGTCCTCTCTAAGTGCCTTCTCTCATGTTTGGCTTTACTTCTTTCTTTTAAACAAGACATTATTTTTCTATCTGCCTCCAGTATTTTTTTCCTCCAATGCTCTTGGCCAAAATTCTCTTCTTCTATTAAATGCCTCTCTACTACTCTTTGATTTCTGTCCTTCATTTTTTCTGTTCATAATAGTGATTTTGTTCACCTTCATAATGAATATTTTTTGTATTTCTGTCATCTAACACTCCTGTCCTCGTAATGATCAGCCCTATGTGTACATTGTTCTTTTCTTTGTTGGTCAAATTTATTAGATCTTTTGTGATGTGATCTATCAGCAACTTTGGTTGGGGAGCTTTAATACCTAAAGGTACTTATCTCCTTCATTGATATGATAATCCATTGTTTGGAATTTGACTTAGGATCATCTACCGCTCTCTAGCAGATTTCCCCATCTTCATTTTGAACATCTCATCTTTTTCTAAGCATACTTCAATGAATTTCCATAGAAATTCAAAAAAATCTACACAGGTTTTTTAGTAAATAAATCCAAAAACAACTACTAAAAGAAAAATTAGGACTTTATTCTTCTTTAGGGCTGCCACCTTTCAAAAAGAACAGACCTGGAGTTTTCAGAAAAACTGCTATTTCTATTCAGTGGTGTACACTCTTACATTAAGGAAAAGCATATATCAAATTGAGATTTCCTTTTTTTTTTAATTATATGAGCTCGGACCCTTCCCCGAAAATAAAATCCGGCTTTTATAGAGTTTAGGTATTTTTAATATTTTCTGTTTTTTTGGATTCACTGTAGAGCTTACCTCAAAATAAACACATTTCAAGAAAAAAAATGCATATGAACAATTTCTTTTGAAAAAAAAAGCATAACAAATAGTTATAACTTTGTAAGTTACTAGGTATATGGTTATAAAGTTCTACTGTTACTTTAATTATGTTAAAATTACATGCCGAATAGACAATTAAAGTATATTGTTATATAATATACTGCTCAATTTTTATGTTGTTTCTTAGGAACCGATGATAAAAATGTATTAACAAAATATGTCGGTGAAGCTGGCACTGTGGAGGCTAGCAACGGCAATACACTAGTTAAATCGGTATTGGGTTAAAACAAGGTTAGGCGCTGAAGGCAACATCATTAATCGCTAAAACAGTATAGCAGAGGCACTAGGTGAAATGGTACTGGGTTAGCACCAGGTTAGGCACCGAAGTCATCATTATTAAAGCCATACCATAAACAACAGTACAGCTCAATGTTTCACCAAATTAAGTGCCGTCAAGAAATGTAAGGCTGTTTGGCAACGTTGTTAAGTATCCTTTAATTCTAATGCTGTATTATGAGTTTTTGCATTGCAATGTTTTGAAAACTGTTAGTTTTATTTTTTTTCAAAAATTCTTCATCCTCAAATTTTATTTTTTTAATCTGTACTATAAGATATAGGCTTTCATCTAAAATTTGAAATCGGTACTTACTCCCAACAAGACCCCAAAATTCTAAAAACCCCACTCTTTTTATTATATAAGACATATTTTTTCTTGAGTTAAGTATTATTTATTGAAATTAAATAAATCAGTTTTCGCACTACTCCCGCTGCTTTGAGATTTTGATATTAAACGCGTAGCCTGGATATGCACCATTCAAACCCGGAGAGGTGGCAGCCCTAATCTTCTTATCCGTTTGATATTATAGCTTTAAAATGGTATTCTTGAACCAATGAATAGTTTGATGAAAAAGTACAGGGGACTGAACTGATGAAAGCATGAAAAGCAATTCTGGTCGATTGGTTAAATCGGATCGAATGTAATTATTGCGATACACAGGTAGTCAATGAAATAAATATAATAGGCAAAAACAAGTGAATATCAAAGACTCCAATTTTCAACCCATGTGAATTGGGGTTATGTGATTATTTCATAATATTGAAATTATTAAATTGAACTATTAAAACGTTTTACCTCATTAGTACTCTTTTTCCATTTAGATCTAATGCATCGATTGCCAATTTATTGAACGTCATTTTTGAAGAAAATCTCACTAAAATGTGTGTTTTTTGCCGGTTCGTGACAGTCCGTACAATGGTTAAAATCGCGAATGTCATATGAAGGTCGTGGTGTTACTTCTAGTCCAGTATCTGCTCAGATTCCTAGAATTTATTTCTGATGTTTACAAATTAATCTCATTTGTATAGATATAACATAATGAGTCATACTACACACATTTATTTTTATGTTAAATATAAAAACTATATTTTGTATTTAATTTAGAATTTTAAAATTTAAAAATTGTGCTAAAAATGATGTCGGTACAAAAGATACCTTCTAACTTCGATTTAAGTAAAGTCTGACGTCTTGCCGAATGGTGTCAGGCTACATTCATTAACTGATGGTTTTTAGGAGTGTAGATTTTGGATGCTAAAAAGCACATTTCTAACACCTTTTACACGATTATCTCGAAAGAGACAAAACATTGCTCGGTAGATCTAATTTAATTAAAACAATTGACCGTATGTTTTAAAAGCCCTGGCGCTTCCAAAATAAAATATCATAATATGACCTAAAGTCTATTCAAATTCAAGATAATGTGCAAGATCACCTTTATTTAAAGGTCTAACGCTCGCACATTAACTTTTTTTTATATTACTGTATCTTGAAAGCAGCATAAAATGGCCAAGTATAACTTTCTAGTCCCTCAAAATGAGGCACTTCCTTTTTGTAAGTTTTAATATAAAGTGAATAACCGGGGATTTAAAGTCATTCTAAAGTTAATCAATTGACTTGAATTTTTATTAAAGTGAGCAGCATAAAATAGCCATTAAGTATCGACTTCCTAGCCTCTCCAATTTAGGCACTACGCTCATGCAACTTTAAATATAAAGCGAATGACCGGAGGTTAAAGTTGTCCTAACACTACCAAAATTGGCTCAAATCTTCATTAAAGCAAGCAGCATAAAATGGCTAACCCCTCAGATTGGGGGCACTCCGCTTTTGCAATTTTTCATATAAAGTTAATGAACGGGGGTTTATACTCCTCATAAGAAAAAACGCGGTATGTTCGAAATTTTTCAAATTTTAGTTAAGGGCATGATATGGTTTGTTACACATCTGTTTAATCGTGTAATAACTAAAATTGCCGTATCTTTACTATTTCCTTGTAATTTCGATATGCGATTTGTGCCGTATGTACCAAATCACCCGTAGTTTCTAGGGATAAACGCGGTATACTTGCGACGCTAAGAATGAACGCGGTATGAAGACAATTCGCGCCTTAAAGGCTAGTTCATACACAGCTAGTAATTTAGGCAAGTAGCGAGTAATTTAGTTGTGTAGCAAGTATCTACAAATCGGTTACCGTTTAGACCAGTTTAGTTGAGTTTAGTGCAATCGTCAAGTAGTGGTGTCAAAATGGACATGAAAAGACGTATATTAATAATATTTTTTGTCTTTTTGTTGTAGTTTCCGGATTAAACTAAATGGAACTTAATTGAACATTTCGAAATGAATGAAAATTTCCCGGCTGTTGCGAAGCAGTGGATGGAAAGCACTATCGCACGCATTATCAAATCACCCACCGATTTTTGTTTTTAAAAAGTTCACTTTTCACGGTAGTGCGTATTTTCCCCTAAACTACATCGGCCCAAACAGTTAATGGACCGAAACTTCACTGGCCCTAACATTTGAAATCCTGACAGATTGGAATGTGTGGAATGCGGCGCTAGCCCGACACTTTAAATACCGAATTGGCGAGCTACGCTACTGGCTACAAATTCTTTAAATAGGCCTGCTGTGTTGTCAAGTTTTATTGACAAAAATAAATATATTGTTTATTGTTAATCAAAACCATATCAGGAAAAAATGATGTTAGCGTATTTGCCTGCATTCTAACTTTGAAGTGAAAATATTTTGACTGTTTTTTTTTGTTTATTATAAAGCATTTGTTTATCCCAGGATAATTTCTATTTAATGGAATAATGGAGATTGAATATTGAAAATAAAATATTGTTGGAAAGCCCACGAAGAGATTATTGCTTGTTTACATTGAGATCATTTTCAACCTTATGGAATATATTGAAGCAAATTGTGCACCTTTAAATTTACTAAATATGCTTGTCACATAAAGTAGTTCATTTATAATTACTGTTGCTGAGAAAGTGTGTAGTTTGAGAATTAAAAAAGATGCACCATATTATGATAAATGTAGTGTCAACTTTATTTTTAATTCTATGTTGAATACATTTTTTTATTGCTGTAAAGTATATCACATATTTTGTATATTGATTAAAGATATATAGCTAAAGTGGATTAGAAATTTGAATAATTTTTCCCCATATTTTAAAAATATTAACTGTAGCCTATTTATATATTTTCTCCAGTTGGTATACACAATTCAGTAATAAGTTATTTTAGTATGCCAGATATCGCACGTCACACCTTCAATTTTGTTAAAATCTAGGTATGGTTTAAGAAAAAGTTAGGTAGATGATATAATTATAAATGACAAAAGTCTTTTGAAGATACCATCAAATTAATTTCATGCTTTCGGATTCTTAAGTTTATTAACTGGTATAAAGTAGTTTATATCTTGTAAATTATTTTATCAATTAACTTTTAAAATATAAACTTTTATAGCCTAATCTTATAGAATTTCCTAAAAATATTACATCTTATCGTTGACTCTTCCATATGTTGGGAACTGGCCGCTAAACTTATAGGACTGTGTATGGTTAAAAAAAATTATGATATATCTTTTAAAGTCTTTATTCAAATAAATGTTAATTTTTCTAAATAAATAGATCCAAACCAGTAAAAAGGTATCCTAGAATAGCTTTATATATAGATTCCGGCATATTACAATTATCAGCTGTACATTAAGGTATCATATTATAAGGCTAATAATACTTAGGTTGAGACAGTGTTTCAAGATGGATAGACATTGACTGAAAGCATTATCCCTTATAATACCTGTAGTGCTTTGTTTAATGTCCGACTAAGTAAAATATTTTCTAATTGAGAAAAATCTAGTTTAAAAAATATCTTATTTAATTGACTTTGACATAATGTCATTATTTGTCAAAATAAACTCATAATAAATGGTGCCAAGGATATATAACCAAATCCCATTGGAATTTAAGAACAAGGCATATTATATAATTATACAAAAATCTTGAATACTTCAAAATGAAGTAAGCATTTTATGATTGCATACGAATTTTGATTGATCATAAATTAAACCTCCATTTAACTTTTTTGTTGAAAGAGGTAGAAAAAATTGGTAAATGCAGAAGTTGTAGATTTTTAATCCATTATTTTCTATGTATACTGGGTGTTTTTCGGAAAAGCATGACAGGTTTTTTTTGTTTTGATGGTACACCCTGTATATGTCCATCAAATGGGTCTCTTCTTGCTAATTATAATTATATTAGGTTTGACATAATTATCGTGAAACACAACTGAGGAAATTGACAATATATCTATTATAAGAGATGTTATAGAAAACATAACACCGATATGAATAACTTGCCTCTTATGACATGGTTTTTCTCAATTGTCTTTAAAGGTAAAGGTATCGATTAGCAAAAAACTATTTAACATATAATAACATGGGTGTCCCATAAAAAAATAGAGGGTTCAATTTATAATTAATATTCCTGTACATTATTAGATGACAATTGATCATTTTACGGTGATAAAAATACTATTTGTTTGCCTTTCATTATTATTATATTTTATTGTTGGTAAAAGTATTTCTGATACAACCTGTCTTCAATTTTAATTGTCACAGTTTTAATATGATAATTTTAAAATGATGCACATACAGATATAGACCATGGTATATTGGGTATATTATATTATTATCCTTTATTTAGCATTTTGCTAGTTTACAAATTAACAATGTTTGTAAATATATAATATATTATATATATAAAAAAAACATAATTTTACAAAAGAAAATACACTTAATATTCACAAACAGGACAAAACATAGAAAAATAGTTAAGTAATGAAACTTAAAATATTTAATAGTCAGGTAATAAAACTCAGATACTAAAACTAGAAGTAAAATATAAGTTTAACTCCAAAAGAAAAAATTAAGTGCTAAAATAAATATAATATATAATAACTAGGAATAAATCCCTCTTTTTGACTAAATATGATAGGTGGTTTTTGAAGCTAGATTGAAGGAGTGAACGAACTATTTTTAAGGAATTGAAGAGTAATCAAAATAACTGGCTTCTTAAAGCTAAAGAAGCAAGCTTTCAAATTCTGAAAAGATTAACAAGCTAGATTGTCTTGTTTTTTAATTACAGACAACTATATTTTTGCTATGATAACTTTAATTAAGTTTATGTAGAGAATTTGTATGAATTTTTTCCAGTCCAGTCTGAAGTTAGCCTAACCCTGGATGTAATAATAATAGCTATATTTTAAAAAATGATATACTTTAAATCATTTTGTTCATTTAATCACAAATATTTCTAAAAGTTATACATCTGTGTAAGTTTCTAATTATTGTGAGGCATTTTAACACAATCCCTCAGGCTATGCTACTGGACATTGTGGATAGCTATATGATGTGGAGGATCCGTGTTGAATTTTTTCAAAATGTATCTAATTATGTTAAAATAGGAGGAGCTTTGAGTCAGCCTAAAGAAATCAAAATTGGAGTATCATAAGGTGCAGTGCTGGGTCCTGTGCTTTTTAACATAAATATCCAACACTCTTTGTAATCTTGGCAAAAGGGGGTAAAGTGGTTGCCTATGCTGATGACTCCATTTTGATTTTCCCCAGTAATACATGGGAAGAAGTGTAGGATTTATTAATTACAGACATGAATAAGGTTAAATCGTTTTTGGATAATTTTAAACTGACTCTTAATGTAAAGAAAACTAATTTATTTCATTACATCAATTAATCATCCAAATTTTAATTAAATTAGCATAGATTTTCTGAGTGTACTATTACAGCTAGGAAATAAAGCAATAAAAAATAATAAAAAGTTTAAAGAAATAAAAAGTTTTAAGAAGTAAAAGTCTATTCATAAATAAGTCAGACACATTGTAATGGCATAAATAAAACGTACTTGACAAAATGGTGAATGACAGCTTACATAGCTTATGTTCAGAATAAATCTAAAACTAAGATTATATTAAACATAAACTTTATTTAAAACACATTACGGTAAATATTATCTTCTTATGATGTAATCAGTTTTCTCAACTCACAAAGGGATTGTTTTAATTTGCCTCGCCCCTGGCAATAACTGAATCGGTGTAGTTGGCCAGATTTTAATCAATGACACAGTCCAAGATGATATCATTCTCTTACTTTCTAGAGCGCTTATATCTTGTTGGTGATCTTATTACATAATGGTCGTCCCTGGAAATAAAGAAAATTCCTCATTACTTTCAAAAACATTAATACTCTTATTAAAAAAAAAGAAACTTATATTACATATTATATTTATAATTTCAAAAAAATTGATCATACTAAATGCTTATTTGTATCTATGCATTTTTACATTCCGATAAAACTTTAAATTCTATGAATGTCAGTTTTTAAATATTTACAATTGGACAAAAAATGGAGGATTTACAGGCATTTCCTTTATTTTGTTTAGCTGGCCATGTCACAAATATTAATGCAATTTTTTAACACAATTCAAGAAAGGAGGTTATCAATTTTACCCTAGGCATTTTTTTTTAAGTATGTACAGGGTGTCCGGATTTGGTTGCAAAAGCAGGGTATCTCGCTTATTTTTAAAGATAGAACCTTGCGGTTTTCACGAACCTGAGCTAATTTTTTGTGAAACTCATGAAGCCGTAAACAAAATTTTCATAGCCTTCTTCGTTTATGAGATACAGGGCGAAATAGAAAATTTTGCATTTTGGGACCCCCCTCGTATCTCGGTTATCCTTTAACTTAACGCAAAGGGAAAAATTGCCGCTTATGCAGTTTTTACGCTGGATCCAGTGGCGCAGTCATATTTTTCATTTGAGTTGTTATTTTTTAGATATGACCCAAAGTTGTGTTTTTTTTTAATGGGACACCCTATATATTTGTCCAGAAATTGATTTGTCCTTTTAAAAGCTTCTCAAAAATATATAATAGTATGGGTCTATTTTAATAAACAACAACAAAAATCTTAATTTTTATAATTATCATCCCAAATTTTGCAGTAGGCCATGCAAAACGATGCCGTTTTCTTTTGTTTTCTTGGAAGCAAATGACATTTCCCAATTTTGTACGCGTATATAAAATATAGCGCTAGTTTTTTGTATTTATTTATTGTGTAAAAATATATTTGTATTATTATGAAAGAAAATCAAACTTTCGAACATTATGAAAAGTACGATATGTTAGCTTGTTTTATATTAAGTAATGAAAATGTTGAACCGACTTCTGAGATGTATTTTAACAGGTAAATAGAAAATTTTTAGGTATGTTGAAATACTATTGCTTAATTTTTATTTAGATATCCAGAAAGGAGGCAACCTAATATATCCACTTTTTATCGGATAAAAAAGAATTTAGTTAATCACGGATCATTTATCAAACCTCGTACGAAAACATATAATAAAGAAAATCGGGAGGCTGAGGAAATTACGGTTTTGGTTAATGCAGAAGCTTACCCTACAAACTCTTGTAGGGCCAGTGAAAAGAGCATTAGGGATTCCAAAACTAGAGTTCAAGAAATTCTAAAAAAGCACAAATACCACCCATACAAATTTAGGCTCGTGCAGCACTTACAGCCAGGGGATGCGGAGCGTCGGGTAGTCTTCTGCAATTGGTTTCGAGAAAGATGCGATATGGTTAGAGATTTTGAAAGGAAGGTTATATGGTCAGACGAAGCACATTTCAGTAATTCTGGTAGGCACAATAGTAGATTCTGGTCCCAGGAAAATTGACACCAAATATTTCCCAGAAGACAGCAGGGCAGGTTTGGTCTAAATGTGTCCTGCTTCATATTAGGAACACATATAAAATTTTATATATTTGAGAGAAATCTAACAGCCAATCGCTATACAGAAATTTTAGAGGCAGCTATACCTGAATTACTTGACGATGTTCCTCTAGCGCAAATTAACGAAATTTATTTTCAACAGTACGGTGCTCCTGCACACAATTCTGGAATGACGAAATTATTTCTGGACAATAATTTTACCAATCAATGGATCGGAACAAATGGACCTATAAGATGGCCCCCTAGGTCCCCAGATTTGTCTATTTTAGATTTCTTTCTTGGGGATATCTGGAAAATAGAATTTACAAAGACCACTATGATAATGTTCAAGATTTAGGAAATGCAATAAGAGAAAATTTTCGCTATTTACAAAATCATCCCGTTATTTTGCTTAATTCCCTAAAACGAATACGAAAATTGTGCGAAGCATGCATAGAACAAAATGGAAATCAGTTTGAACAGTTCTTTTGATTTCCTTGGTTACTGTAGTTCTTATACGACAGTTGATTTTTGCTGAAAGGCTTGTTACATAATAATTTATTACTGTTTTGTTCTTGTGTTACATAAATCTAGGTAGGTGGTACTTTTTTGGTGCGAAATTATCAATACATATTTTGATAAATAGATTTAATTACATATTTATTTTGATTTATTGTTAGGATGTAGATATTGTTAACGACTTTAAATAAAAGGCAGTATTGTTTTGCATGGCCTACTGCAAAATTTGGGATGATAATTATAAAAATTAGGATTTTTGTTGTTGTTTATTAAAATAGACCCATACTATTATATATTTTTGAGAAGCTTTTAAAAGGACAAATCAATTTCTGGGCCAATATACAGGGTGTCCCATTAAAAAAAACACAACTTTGGGTCATATCTAAAAAATAACAACTCAAATGAAAAATATGACTGCGTCACTGGATCCAGCGTAAAAAACTGCATAAGCAGCAATTTTTCCCTTTGCGTTAAGTTAAAGGATAACCGAGATACGAGGGGGGTCCCAAAATGCAAAATTTTCTATTCCGCCCTGTATCTCATAAACGAAGAAGGCTATGAAAATTTTGTTTACGGCTTCATGAGTTTCACAAAAAATTAGCTCAGGTTCGTGAAAACCGCAAGGTTCTATCTTTAAAAATAAGCGGGATACCCTGCTTTTGCAACCAAATCCGGACACCCTGTACAATGATTACTCCGCCATGGTTTCAACAATTTGGATGAAATTTTCAGGGAATATTCAGGATATTGCTCTAGTGGTCCCAGAGCCAGCATATTGTAAAAAAGTATGACGCTTTATTAAATAGTTATTCGTCGTAATAAAAGCGTTCACCATTTTATTAGGAATTTACATAGATATATATGGATATTTGTTAAATATGACTTTTAAAATAAAACTCATATAAATAGAACTAAAAAGGATGAAATAAAAAATGTATAAAAAAATAAAACAGACTTCAAAAATGCACCTAAAATTGCAAAATAAAATTATACTCCATCTGGAAAATTTTAGTTACCAAACGAATAGAGATAGTAAAACAAAACACTCATTACACAAATATATTTTTGTGATTAGGTAATTAAGAATAAATTTGGCTTCGACTTCACAGACACAGGGTATGGGATTCGCTTCTGGGGAGTTTCTTCACAATATCTACTTCAGAAAGCATTGTTCTCCAAACAGAACTTTTTATAAAAAATAGAACCGTCTTCAAAAAAAAAACACTAAAAAGAAAAAAATATTTTATTCCACATTGATATTTAGACTTTATGAAGTCATCTTCAAACTAATTCTTAATAACATAATCATAAACAGACATTTATATAATGAGTACCTACATATATGGGAATAAAATACTATTGTTTACTTTTTAATGCTTTTTTTAGTCATTTTTATTTTTTTTATAATTTTTTTAATTCATCCTTGTTAGTTTTCTTTATACTAAGTTTCAAGTTATAAGGCCTAAACTTAGGTTAAAATTTTGGGCTCCCTAAGTCCATTGCATATGAAATTTTGCCAGAATAACATGCACACTTTTTTCCTGGCAATATGGTGAACGCGATATATCTTGTCATTCGCGCTCTTATATACATGTAAAACATGTTAAATATGACATCATTCTGATATATTTAATATGCTTGCTATGGGACCAGTCCAGTAACATCCTGAATATTCCCTATTTCATCCAAACTGGTCATACAAGACAATCACATACCATTGCTCTTCCCATTCATTTAACATCTTAATTGAGCTCAATATTTTTACTTATAAGTTAATTGAATATCTAAAGCAGCTTTGTCAATAAAATAGAATTCTTAGACAATAAAGAATTTAGGTTACATTCAAATTTCAATTATATTTGTGCCATAAATAAATTCTTATGCATCTCTCATAGAAAACCTTGTAGAGTGTAGAGGAAAATTTCAAAACACTTCCTTTTTGTTTGTGTATTTTTTCCTGTTTTTGTAAAAAACAATGTTTGCTTTTTTTGAAATAAATAAAAATATATGAACAGAAAATAGCCATTAACATTCTTAGACTTAACGGCTTACAAAATCAAAGTGCTACCTATCAAAATATAAAATAATTAAAAAATATATTATAAATAAATAAATAAATATATATATATATATATATATACAGGGTGTCCCACTAAGGACGGCCGGGTAGCTTTTCTCAGAAACTATGAAAGCTACAGCTTCGCGAAAAAAAATTTCATAACTAAAGTGGCTAAGAGAAATTGCTGGAAAATATTTTCAAGTTTGTAGAACTACCGCAAGATGGCGTACCTGCAATGGTAAATAAAAAACACTTTTTTTGCAAAAATACCCAATATGAGATAACATGTTGATAACAGCAACAAAACCTTCAACCAAATCTGCGTCAGTTTTGTTAAAGGCGTTTTGTCATATTTCCAATAATAAGGGTGGGGGAAGGTGATAAATAAATCAACTTTCAAAGCGCTCTGTCTCCTACATCTTTTATTTAATGTTATCCAAGTGAGTACTTGTCTGAAAGGGAATTTAACGCTCTTTTAACTACTGTCATTTTTGACGCTTGATAGTTCTTGGTACACTAACTAGAGGGCGTTGTTTAAACAAAATTCAATTTTTGGAGATTTTCTCGAAAAAATCAAACGGAACGGTATGCTTTTAACAGTGTGATTTTAAAGAGGAAAAAATTGACTAAATCCTGGCGAAAACCGCGATTTAATATATTTATTCATTTTTTAGTTATTTGAAAATAACCTGTTTTCCACTGTTAAAAAGAATATATTAGCTTTTAATCATAATTAAATGTTATTATTCTGTGACAAAGTATTGTTTATTACAACTTGAAAGCAAATAATCCTTATTACAATAGTGTTGGCTTTACCTCACACTTTATCCAGGCTTGGTACTGGTCCAAATTTATTTTTTATCAAAAATTTGAAGCGTGTTTAAAAGCCAAATGGCTATAACAATAACAAAACCGAAAACTTATCAAGTAAATCACTAACATAAAAGAACAATAACGATAACACACAAATCTTAAAAAATTACAATTAACAAAAATGTCTTTACAAATGTTCAAATTGTTTTCCATTATTTTCAATACAACGATCAAGTCTTTGCCGAGTGCTAGCAACGGCGACTTCAATTTCAGCTCTCGAAATATATATAGCATTTCGAATTTTTTCGATCATATTTTCTGGCGTAGTAGGGCGCGTTTCAAACACAAAGTCTTTTATTCTTCCCCACAAATAAAAATCAAGCACAAAGAGGTCCGGGGATCTAGCAGGCCATGAAAACAAACTGTCTCGTCCTATCCAGCCGGTAATATTTGTCCAAAAAATTACGAACTGTCCTGGAGAAGTGTGACGGACCACCATCATGTTGAAACCACATTTGTCTTCTGATTTCTAAACGAACATCTTCCAATAGTGCATGCAACTCATTTGTTAAAAAGTTTAGATAAACTAAGTGACCATTAAAAAAAATGGGCCAATTATGTGGCCATCCAGTACGCCACACCAAACGTTTACACTCCATCGATTTTGATTGTCGACTTCACGCATCCAGTGAGGATTAACTGATGACCAATAGTGCATATTATGTAAATTGACCCCTCCAGTGTTCGGGAAGGTTGCTTCATCCGTCCATAATATGCGGGACAAGATATAGGGATTTTCGACAATCATAGATCTTAGCCAGTAGCAGTAACCTAATCTTGAATCAAAATCTTCAGTCAGAGCTTGGTGCAGAGTAACGTGATATGGATGTAATTTATTGTCTAACAAAATTCGATGTACCGTCGACTAATTCCCATATAAGTCCAACAACGAAATTACTCTGGTGCTTAAATGTGGATTAATTTGAACGTAAGGCAGAATGTTGCTATCCTCATTTCTAATTGCACGATTTCTTCTAGGCACTGAAATCGAATTCACTTGACCAAATTCGCGCAAATTTTTAGCTAAACGCATAAATACTCTTTTACTGAAATGTCTTCTATCAGGATATTTAGCTGCATATACCCGCGCGGCTATATTCGCATTTTCGAAATTTTGGAAGTATACGGCTAAAATGTCATAAGCTTCTTGAATGGAATAAGACATTTTTACCAAGTCAGTTTAAGAAAATTATGATAACATATACTCGCAAATACTAAATAAGCTCTAAGAATAAATGTGCATTGTTGCTTATTTGAAGTTTGACATACGGCCATTTTTAAATAGAGTAACGCGCCAGCCAACCACGTTTAATTTGCCTTTTTTGTTCTCCAAGACACAAGTGTTTAAAATTTTGTAAACATTAACAAAATGGGTTGCCTTTTTTGAAAATACAGACCCAAATAAATTTTGTTCCAGGCCAAGACTAGAGTAAGCATGGCCCTGTAATGAGAGTAATAGTTATCTTTTTAAAAATGGTAACTATATGGATCCTCTTCATGTGAAATAAATCTTCAAAGCACTTTATTTTGCTACCCATTTAACAAATTTTTCTAAAAGTTATCTTTGTAAGAAGAAAATATTTTGAAAAGGAAAAATGCCTCATTATTATTAAAATATCTAATTATTTTGACATATGAATTACCTCAGCAGTTCTATATTTATTCTCAGATGGACCATGGAACCATTCCTCAATGCTTTGTCCGTCTACTCATAATTTTATATGCGAAGCTGATTTTCATTTTTTATTGTTGGATGATACATTCATGAATTTACTTGGTTTTCCTAAAAATGCAAACACAACTATATCTATATCATAATCATGTTATCAACCAAATACAAATGTTTTTGTCGAGGTTTTTCTTTTAACTAACATTTAGTGTGCACTATACATTAAAAAACCGATATATTGTAGAAAATCCGAAGATGAACATTTAAGAAAATAGATGTAGGTATACACAAAAAAAATCTAGGTGGCTTACCAATATGAAATTTGTACATTAAAATATACTTTCTGATGTCCTAATATTGATAGTCCCTTTAAATTGCTGAATCTAACTTTCTAGTCAATCTCGTTCTTGAAATCTCATTTAAATGGGCGAAAAACTGAGAATCCAGGACGTATCGGGGACGCAGTAAAAGCTTGCATATTATTTCTGCACGTTTCACAACCGAATCAACTAACAATTTATAGGCGTTTTTCATCATGTTAGTAAAACTTATTTTATTGTATCTTAACACTGATTCGGTTACAGCAGATATAATACGTAGCTAGTTGGTATTTTTATAAACTAGGTAATTCTTTGAGAACGATTTAAAACTTATTATTCAGGAATATTAATAACATGTTATCAAACATAAATAAAAAAACAATATTACTAATATTGTCGGAAATATGTACTTTATTTGAACAATAATGCACTTTGGCAACAGTGTCAGATGTTTCTCACGTCATTGGCGTGCATGTTTATGTATTTCGACGGTTAAAGCCAACGACGAATTCCGTGTCGGGATTTCGACTGTTAGCGCCAGTGACGGTTATGTGTAATGTAGGTTCGGGCAAATGTCTTTTAGGGGTATTAACTGTTTGGGCCATAATGCCTCGTATTTTAAATATTCAGTAACAAACTTAATAGCAACTAATGCACTTAACTAAACACACTCGTTCACACTGTTTTAGTCGCAGTTTAGTAGGTAGGTGTACGTGGTGGGGAACTCTACTCGACCGTCAAAATAGAATCAGATGGATCCAGCTGACTAAACTACTACACTAAACTACTCTACTAAATTTTACTGTCCGCACGCATTAAATTACTAAATTACTCGCTACTCGACTAAATTACTAGCCGTGTCTGAACTAGGCTTAAGATACCGCTGACTTCCTTAGCAGGCAAAAAATACCGCGTTTTTTCTTAGTCACACCTAGGTTTTCTGTGACAATAATCACAACAGTGCGGGGCGGGTGCATTGCCATAATTAGTTTGTTTTCTTTTTGCAGCTGTGGTATTATTTTAAATGGTTGTTGTTGTGACTTATTTTTTGTATTTTATTTTATTCAAAAGTGAATAGGCTCTATTATGCATGTATTTTTTACCCGTCTTTGGGAATATTTCTGTTAGGTATAACCCTCAAATTTCCTCCATGATTAATGTGAATAATGTGGCTCTTTTTTTGAATGCCCTTTAAAATATGTATTAGGTGGTTAAAAACCCGAAAAGAGCAACCAGAGGGAAGCGGCAAAATCAATTTGGCTTTAAAATTTGAGATAGACCGCCCAACTTTTTAGCTCGACCGACGTATAGAGTTTAGTCCGAGAGTCGGTGATATTGATAGTGCAGAGGGTCATGTCAAAATGCATTTTCATGACTGCATATTAGACTTTCACTTCACCTAATGGCTAAATCTCTGGGTTTTACCAATTTTTAAAAAAATTAGGTTAAAGCACATTATAATTTTAAGAATTTTGAAAATACGGGGTTAATGGTTTTTATTTTTTTTCACTTTTCTTCCTCCTGAATATTTGGAAAACTAAATAGATAAAATACATTTAATTTTTTACACCTATTTTTTTTAATGTACAAAATTTGGTAGTTATGCCATATACGATTTTCTGTAGATATTTAAAAAATTTTAACAATATTCATATTTAGTCAAACGGGCATCTGTCAATCGGTAGGGTCGTTGTTTGTCATCCTATCTTTCTTTACTAACTTTAACGATAATGTAGAGTGAGACTTAGATATTATTAGTATAGAAAACTGCAGAAACACCTAAAAAAAAGAAGATAAATGATGTGTATAATTTTAACAAAGGAAGATTATTTTGGAATTATTTTTTAACGTATAAAATGCTGGTAGTTTTGATTAATTTAATAGTACGATGAAGACAATATTTTAATTTATTTATTTTATTTACTTAAGTTAGGTATATATACGTAATATGCGTTTAATATTGTTATTAGGTTAGGTTTGCTTCGGCCTGCCTTGGCTCTAAACTAACAATAGTTGGGTTATTTTTTATTCAATATTTATAATAAAATATTAAAATCTTAATACCCAACAAACATTTTGGAAGTTTTTTCATTTTTTTAATTAAAACAATGATTAAGAATGGAATGTTTTGTGTATATCTAAAATTCTATATTGTCTTATATCTGGCCCAACGCTCTAATTCACTCCATAGGTCCTGAATGTTTTTTAGTTCTTTACTAATTAAAAAACAATATTTTTGACTTGGCCGCCGAATTTGTAATGAAAATTAACGCTGTTATAAATGAAAACAACTAATTTTCAAAAATTTGCAAAAATAGCAGAAATTCATATAAGGGAACTGTTACACAAAATTTTCCCCTGCAGCACCGCCCATATTATGAATTAATTAGTAGGACGCCGAATTTTCAAGTTGTGCAAGGGCTTTTTTTATTCTAGAGATCCGCCATTGGTTACTGAAAACAGACAAGCACGTTGTTGCACATTCAATCTGTTTTTATTGAATTGGACAAAGTACAGTTTATCGATTATTTGTTCCCAGAAGACCGATTCTAAGGTAGGCCCATCATTCTTCCACCACCATCGCGTAATAAGTCATTTATTTTAGATAGATGAACCCTGGTAGAAACCTTGTTATGATGGATTTAGCTTTAAAGAAGCGTATTCTTGAGGTATCATCATCATATTGTATGTTGACTGGCAATTTAATTACACGTTCTTTTAGTCCATTACCAGAAAATTTATTTGAAGAGCCAACTTCATTAACTACCCTGTTACCTGTCGAAAAACCAGTACCGCCTCCAGAAGATATACTTGTAGAGATGCCTCCGCTAACTATGTTGATACCTGTTTCGGACCATTACCTGGATTAATATTAGCAAAAAATATGTTTGAGGACCGGCTTCGCTAACTGCATTATTACCGGTTGTAAAACCAGCACCTGATTTTAGTGGATTCAAGCAAATAGAAGCATCTTGTACTATTTCAAATAATACTATATATAGTAATATAGCTTTACTGAATAAATACAGTATCAGGAATATTAGTTCAAAATAATGTTTATCAAGATAATCAAGTTATTCAAGAAATGGAAACTAAAAAAGGTGGTCAAAACGATACTGATGAGATGGAAATTGAAGGTGGTGGTCAAAATGTCAGTGAAAGGGTCTGATGATAAAGGACACAAGGGTTTAACCGGAGTAGGAAAAATGAAAACATATGTGGACAAAGCAATTGAAAATCAAGAAAATAATACAGTCATAGAAAGTAGTAACACCGAAGACAATCTAACACTTGCTGAGATAGTTAAGCGAAACGCATCCAAGTATTACAAGAAAAATGGAGAACCAAGAAAAAGGAAAAAGAAGAGAAAATCAGAAGAAGTTAGATTAGAAAACGCAAGAAAGTTAAATATCATAGTTGAAAAACATAAAGTGTTTCCACCGTGTTTAGTTAATGCCTGCATATTTTAGCGTCCTGTTTAAGGTTGAATGTTCAAAAACGCCGTGAAACTGAAGTTAATTACAGAAAGAATAATACTTTTAAATACTTTCTAAAGGATGAAACGAGCGAATCAAAGGAAGTGTGCAAAATATTTTACCTAACCACACTGGGGTTTCATAAAAACAATGATAGAGTTTTACATGATGTTCTTTCGAAAACTCCTAAAAGTATGTTACAAGCTATAGCTATATAAAACTGATGATAACATCGTTAACGAGCATATCGATTCCTTTAATCCTACAGTTTCTCACTACAGGCGAGAACATGCACCAAACAGATTGTATCTTCCTAGTGACGTTTCAGTTACCTTTACGTATGAAAATTTTAAGTCTAAGTTCCCAGATACAAAAGTTGCTTATGAGTCCTATAGGGTTCGTGTTAAGGATAAGGATATTTCATTCGCAAAACTTGGGCAAGAGGAGTGCGAGATATATGAGGAATTTAAACTTCATGGCCACACTAAAGATAACTTTCAAAAAGAATGTATTGTTTGTGATCAATGGCAACTACATATTAAACTTGCTGAAAAATCTCGAGAGCTATATCAAGAACAAGCAAGCATGTCTTCTAATGCCAATACTATTTACGTTTCCGTTGATCTCCAAAAAGTGATCATGCTTCCCTTGATAGATGGCTTCAAAAAAGTTATATTTAGTAAAAGACTTATTGCCTATAACGAAAGTTTTGTTGCTCTTGGCAGTACAAAGAGACTACCACCATTTGCAGTCCTCTGGAATGAATCCACTTCCGGACGAAATAAGGAAGATATAATTAGCGTTTTTTTTGCTTTTATGTTAAGTTAGAGATGTTAATTGCCTCGTATTTTGGTTAGATAATTGTTCAAGTCAGAACAAGAATTGGTATTTTATGACGTTTTTGGTTAGAATAATTAAATTTCCAGACATATCAGGCAGTGAAATTCTGGTGAACTACTTTGAGCCCGGTGACAGTTTTATGGCCGCTGATAGCTTCCATCACCAAATAGAACTATCCTTAAAGAGACAAGGGAAGATATATGACTTTGATGATTTTGTGAGAGCAGTTATTGACTCTAGAATGAAAAACAAACCAGAAGTTAAAATTATGAATATTACTGATTTTTATTTATGGAAAGATTTAACATCTAAACAAAAAGTAAAACAGGACAGCAATCGACCGCTTATGGCAAGTATAAAACAGCTAAAAGCAAGCCGTGGATCATTTGTCTCAAAATACAAAAACTCGTTTGACCCAAATGAAGAATTCAAAACCCCGGATTTTTTGTGTACAAAGGCAATGAATAAATCTGGCTTAATTTTCCCATTAACCCGCCTTTCTGAGCCACGAGGTTTTCCCAAAACTAAGAAAGATGACCTGGTAAAGTTGTTAAATGGTATCACACGAGAAAGCAGGCAAATATTTTGGAAAAATCTGCCGAATGCGAAGGCTAATAAATCTTTACCTATATAATATTTTTAAAAAATGTTTGTATTCATAATGTAATTAAACTTTTTCAAACAATTTTTTTTAATTTTTTTCTTTTAAATTCAGTTAATATATTTATGCCCATTTAAACATTTTAATTTATTGCACATACTACTGTAAAATACACTAAATTATAACCGTGCGTGCTAAGGATAAACGCGGTAAAATAGGAAACCAACACTTTCCGCGTTTATGCTTAGAATCTTACTGTAATTTAATAAATAATTCTGTGGTATGTGGAATTTTGAGAAAAACACAGTATTTTTTCACATTTTAGCTATTTAAGTAATAAACTACTATCACAAAAAAATTATTCACCCAAAAAAGTTAACTTTTATAACACATAAGTAAAGGCTGAGAGAAAACGCAAAAATCGTGTTTTCTCAGTTTTATGTTTCTGTGACATACCGCGTTCTTCTTTATGAGGGCAGTATAGTCATCCTAAAGCCACCAAAATTAACTTAATTTATTTAATAAAGCAAGCAGTATAAAATAGCCTAGTATCAACTTTCTCGCCCCTCAGAATAAGGCATTTCCCTCCCCTCTTGTTTTAAATACAGGGGGTTTAAAGTCATCCTAAACCTACCAAAACTGACTAAAATCTTTACTAAGACATGCAATATAAAATGACTTAGTATCAACTTTCTAACCCCTCAAAGATTGGGGAACTTCTCTTTGGCAATTTTCCATATAAAGTGAATGACGGGTGTATAAAGTCACCAAAATTAACTCAAATCTATATTAAAACAAGCAGCATAAAATGCCTTAGGATCAACTTTCCATTTTCATTTCCCTCCTGCAATTTGTATAAAAAGTTAAAAACCGGGGCTTAAAGTCATCCTAAAGCTACCAAAATTGTCTCGAATGTTTATAAAGTAAGCAACTTATAATATAATAGCCTCGAGATTAAACTCACCTTATAAAAGTTACTATAGTAGCAAAACTTTATAATCCAGTTTTTAAACGTTTCGCTAATATTTAGTAAAGTCCATCTTTAGAGGAATCATTCTCGGGGCTGTAGCCCACTAAGTAAGCAATTTTCGCTGTATATGTACATTACATAAATACATTACACTTTTTTGACATAGATTACTCTGTAAAAATATTAACTCCTAATTTCGGGACACCCTGTATATATATATTGTTGACTTTTTCTTCCTCTTCTCATTTTATGTTGAATACAATAAATTCCTCATAAGGGGCGAGGAGATCTTAAGTCTGACGATTTGTATTATAAAATTTATAAAAATATGGATAGATATATAATGTTAGTTATTTTATTTATTTTAAATTATTAAAGATTATTTTTTTTTTACTGTTTTCATTATAAATACTTACCAAATATACATATATTCATTTACCTTTGAACTAAATATAGGTATTTTTTTTATCATCTCTAAGCACCTAATTTCTATTCCATTCTTGGTACAAATGAAAACTCGATTTAAGATATTACAAATTCCAAACATATTTATCTTATGTTGGACTGATAGTAGGCCATTTTATTTTGCTTGTCTAAGTAAAGATTTTAGTCAATTTTGATAACTTTAGGATGACTTCAAATTCCCGGTCATTCACATTATATGAACAATTGCAACTGAGAAGTGCCTCAACTCTAGGCGCTAGAAAGTTGATACTCGACTATTTATGCTGCTATGACGACTTTAAACCCCCGGTCATTTTCTTTTTTTTATGAAAAATTTAAAGAGGGAACTGCCTCAATCAGGGACTAGAAAGTTGATGTAAGCAATTTTATGTTGCTTATCTTGGTAAAGATTTCAGTCAATTTTGGTAGCTTTAGGATGACTACAAACCCCCGGTCAACCACTGTATTTAAAAAATTGCAAGAGGGAGGTATTTTATTCTAAGGGGCTAAAAAGTTGATACTAAGCTAGTTTATGTTGCTTCTTATCAAAGGTAACTTGGCGGAACAATTGTAAGAAAATGTCTTTTCCTGAATTTGCATACACGGTCCTAGGTAAACGCGCTCTTATCGTGTACGCCCATAAACGGCCCTGTCGCTGACTGCGGAACTTGAAAATAGAAAATGTTACTCATAACATTGTCCATTAGCCGCTACAAAAGCAAAACACAGTGGCTTTACGATTTCTGTCAAATTGCAAAATGGTGTCTTCCATCGGACCTACTTTAACTAGAAGTATATGACCTGTGAAGCACTCATAGCACTGCCACCAGAATCTCCTTCACGACGTCGCCACCCCTAAATGTGCTGTTCCGGTGACGATTTTGCTATCAAAAAGTAGGAAAAATCTTAGTGTTTACTACCCTACAAGAAAATCCCAGCTTGAATGGCGGTCTGACCGCCCATCCCGCCTCAAAGTTGAGACGATTTTAGAATCAGGGCTTTGATCTTGTGTGATACTCACCCAATAAACGCGCAACCATTTATTTTCTGGCTATCAATAGAGCCCATCACCCTCCATAAAGGGTTGAACTTAGCCGTTGCGTTGATCCAACCATCAAATTAGCGTTGATCCAACAATCAAATTGGCCAACCCGCAGATTATGTCATCTACCACCTTCACACTTAAGTTGCACCGGCAACAGTTACTACGGCATCCGGAGGAGCTATCAACCCTCTTCATTCCTCAAAATGGTTGAAGCAGATAGACAGCCTGTCTGACCCTATAACGAGGGTTGAATACAGACATTCGATACTGAAGTTGACAAATAATAGTCCCAGCCTCAAGTGTACGCCTGCTATGAATAATAAAGGCAGACTCGACCGAAGTGGATGTTTCAATGGAAGACACACCCAGGAATCGTGAAAAAATCACCCTCTCAGGTTTTACATATTTCCAGATTTTAGCGTCCTTAGATGCCAAAAATATGTTTTATCTATTCCATCGGTCGGTTTGATAGTTTGTCTGTCTGTCTGTCAGTTCGCGGCATAGCTTAAAAATTAAGGGTCATATGGGGACGACCTGGTAATATTTTGATAAAAATCCAATATGCCGGAACAAGATGGTGGCCTAGTGAAACGTTAAAAAAATTATTACTAAAAAACGAATCATCCAATTTCCTCAAATGTGGCACATCAATCAGGAGTTAATTGGTAACATTTTGGTATGAATATAAATAGCAAAACAAAATGGCGACCTAATAAAATATTTAAAAAATCGTCCTAAAAAGAAAACTACTTATCAGATTAATTTTAAATTTTCCGCAAACATTTAGTGTGATCACCGAACATTAATAAGACAAGAAGGATTACAGTCCGTCGGAACTCTTATGTTGTCTTTAGTCTTTACAATAACGCGCCGACGAATTCGAGAAATGCTGCGCAGGTGTCCGTGCTTTTACGAGGTTGATGCAAACCGCTATCGATTAAAACGGCTAAACGTGTACTTACCGGGGCGATCTAAAAACGATTTTAAAAACATCTAGTCATAATTATTATTGTGACCTATTTGGCTTTTTACGTATTAAAAGGAAAAAGGGGAAAACGTCAAGTTGTTTAATTCATAGATCATAATATAATTATAAAAAGTAGTTGTTTGTAAAAATTAAGGAAAAAAGTAAATCGTTTGTTAAAAAATTTAATCCAAGATGCCGGAACAAAATGGCGGCTTAATAAAGTATTTAAAAATTCAGTCTAACAAACTAATTGTGGTATAGAGATAAACTAGTAGACATATGGTACTAATTCAAGATGGCAGAACAAGATGGCGGCCAAATAAAATATTTGTACTGGTGAAAAAATCACCCTCTCAGGTTTTACATATTTTTAGGTTTTAGCATGCCTAGATGCCAAAAAATATGTTTTATCAATTCCGTCGCTCCGTCTGTCAGTTTGTCTGCTAGCTCGCGACATAGCTTAAAAGCTACTGATTAGATTGACTTCCATTTTAGGCAAAAATTAAGGATCATGACCTGGTAATATTTTGGTAAAAATCCAATATGCCGGACATAAATCAAAATGGTGGCCTAATAAAATAAGTGTGACATAAGTAGAAACTAGTTAAATATTGTTAGGAATCCAGTATGATGGAAAAAATGCCACCCAATAAAAATGTTTAAAAGATAGTAATGACTATTGCACTGCAGTAAATTGGGCCATTCCTCACTATTCCTAATAAAAGAAAAGATTCATAACGAGGGAAGTCGGGGTAAAGAAAATTTGCCGATTTTTTTAATCGATAGCCAGTAATGTAAACACTATAGCATTGCCGCCCGTACTTGAAAGATTTATATAGTCGCATGCAAACACTTTTAAGGAACTATTTTTTGCCAATAATGGTACATCTACATTTTTATATTCTTCAATCATATCAGGAGTTACATTAAACAAGACTTTATTAATATCTTGGATATATCTTGCACCTTCAACCCCGTTAAAATATTTTTGAGTAAATAATTTCTTGAACGCCTTACAAAATTGTATTGGGGTTGGATTTCTCGAGTTTCCGCAACAATTTCTTATCAGGCCAAAAAAAGTTCGAGGCAATCATGATTAAGGTTTCTTTTTAAAAGAAATAAATAATTTTTGCATTTTAAAGTTTCCGATGAAGATAGAACACAGTTAATAATAATTTTCCAGCTATTTACTAAACATAAAACATTAAATATGTTGATAAATGCTTATTTTAATTTTTAAAAAATAAAAAATTAGCCTCACGCCGCGCGCCGGCAAATATAAAGACAATTGGTAAGAATTCAAAATGGCGGAACAACACGTTTTAGGTCTTATCGGGATGCCTGGTAAAAGTCCAAAATGGCAGCCTAGTGAAATGTTAAAATAATATTAGTAAAAAAGTACTTATCCAATTTATTTCAAATTTTGCACAAAAATCAAGTATTATGTAGGAGACAACTGCTAAAATTTTGGTACGAATCCAAGATGGCGGCTTAATAAAATATGTAAAACATTCAGCCTGAAAAACACCTTAATGGGCTCATTTCAAATTGTGTGCCATAACTAATTGTGATATAGAGATGAACTAGTAAAACTGTAGTACGAACTCAAGATGACGAAACAAAATGACGACCAAATAAAATATTTATAAGTGTGAAAAAATCACTCTCTCAGATTTTACATATTTTCAGGGTGAACAAATCACT
This sequence comes from Kuschelorhynchus macadamiae, assembly GCA_030620095.1. Lineage (NCBI taxonomy): Eukaryota > Metazoa > Arthropoda > Insecta > Coleoptera > Curculionidae > Kuschelorhynchus > Kuschelorhynchus macadamiae. The sequence continues at coordinate 230,610 of JAUTXW010002880.1, forward strand.
TTTTTAGGTTTTAGCATCCCTAGATAAATATTAAAAAAATATTTTAATCAATTCCGTCGGTCGGTCTGTCTGTCTGTCTGGCAATTGGCGGCATAGTTAAAAACTACTCATCAGAGTGACTTTATATGAACAAGATGGCGGCCTAGTGAAATGCTAAAAAAATTATGATTTTATCCAATTTCCTCAAATTCTGCTCAAAAATCAAATGTTATATAGGAATCAACTGGTAACATTTTGGTATCGATATAAGTTAGCAAAACAAAATGGCAGCCTAATAAAATATTTAAAAAATCGCCCTAAAAAATACTCATTAGATTAATTTTAAATTTTGTGTAAGCATTAAGTGTGATATAGAGATAACCTGGTAAATTTGTTTTATGAATTCAAGATTGCCGAACAAAATGATGGTCAATTTTTTTTTAATCAACGTAAATAAAATCTTATTTAATCGACTTCAAATTTACAAAAAAAAACAAAATATGATATAAGGATAAACTAGTATGAATTCAACATGATGAAACAAAATGGTGGTGTGTGGCAATGTAAAAGCTACTTATTGAATTTATTTTAAATTGTACCCAAAAATCAAGTGTAGCATAGGTAGAAACTGGTAAAATATTGGTAGGAATGTAATATGATGGAACAAAATGGCACCCAATAAAAATGTTTGAAAAGATAGTATATACAGCGTGTAACAAAAGTAAGGAAACGGCAAAATATTAAGATACCGCTTACCTGAATTTAATGAAAATATGTCATTTAGGTACGAAATTATGCCGGATCCAGTGGCGAGTTCGGCATTGCTGCCAAGTTTGCTGTTTTTCTGTTATAAGAAGAAAAATTTTTATTGGGAATGGAATACCCTAATTATATTACTTTTTTTAAAACCTGCGTAAAATTCTCAATACTTTTTATAAGCACTTTTTATGAAAGTCAACAATTTTTGCGAAAGTAAGGGTCTAATATCCATAGTTTAATGTATTACCTTTTATTAAAATACCTTCACACAAAAGGTTACCTGATATGTTTAACAATATCAGTTTTGTTCATTTACAAAAGTCTACCGTCTAACTGAAACCCAAAGAATGGAAATTTTAATTATGCTGGGTTATGGAGATAGAATGCGGAACCTGCAAGATGTTTGTAACATTTTTAAAGACAAATATCGTAACAGAAATTTAATAACTAAATCTACCGTAAGTAAAATTAACAAAAAATTTCGTGAAATTAATGTTTTAATCAATTTAGAAGAAAATCCGCACCTTTCTACCAGAACATTATAAAGACAAAATGCCGTCTCGCATACGTCAGTAGACCGACTTCTAAAAACCGAAAAGTTTCATCCGTACAAACAACTCTGAGCAAGAATAATCGGCCCCTTCTTCACGAAAGGCACATTAAGTGGAGAAAGATGTTTGAATGTCTTTAGGACCGAAATTGTCCCAGCTATTGTAGAACTACTTTCGAATAATCGTAAGTTGGTTACTTTACCTGCTTATATATATATATATATATATATATATATATATATATATATATATATATATAACATATCAAATAATCATAATCAAATTATAAATAAATGTAAAACGAAAAGGTGTATGTAATACACACAAAACATATTTTTCTAAAATCTAGCCACCAATCAGGTTCTCTAAATGTTCTCCGTTGACTTTTTGAAGCTGTTTAACAGTTAAACTTGCAATTCCTTCTCGAATACGGTCTTGTAATATTTCTAAAGTTTCCGGCGGTGTGTTATAGACAAAATTTTTGATTGTACACCACAAAAAAGTCGATGGTGTCAGATTCGGGGAACGGGGAGGCCACTCAACTGATCTATTATTTGGGATGAAACGTTGTCCAAACCTTTGCTGCAAATGATTGATCACTATTTACGCATTATGCGGTGAAGCACCATCTTGCTGAAAATAAATGTTTTGTTCTTTCGCCAAAGGTAGATCTTCAACAGTTTCTTGAGTGAGTTCTCTAAGATTTCAAGATATCGCTTGCCTGTTAAATGTCCTTGAAAAAAGATCGGTCCAATAAGATCCGTGCCTAATATCCCATCCCAAACATTCACACCAAGCCTTTCCTGGAAATGTCCTTGTTTCATATTGTGTTAATTTTCTGTTGACCAGTATTGAAAGTGCCAAATTATTATACCGATTATTATTCTGAAAAAAACAGCTACAGGAGTCCAATCTTCTTTGAAAATCGTGATGATGTAATTGATATTTCAATGAGCGGCAACCGTATTTCTTCAAAATGCGATAAGCTGAATAGTTCATAACCGGTTTATCTAGTAGATGCCGTGTGGTCCAGGTTTACAAATGCCAAAACATTAATTTCCATTTCTTCCCTGATGATAAAGTCATTGTCTTGTTGGGTGACAGGCTCCTCGGGCATTTTTTTTTTTATTAAATAAACACTGTATTGACACGAAGGATGCATACGCCGACTAGGATATTCTTTACGATGTACACGTTTGGCTTCTGCACATTATTTCTTTTTGCTTAAGATTTAAAAATGAAATTTTATGAAACGAATAACCAAACTTGTTCTAGTATTATAACAATTTTCAAACTAACAGGAAGGCTGTCCGTTTTTTATTTGTTTTGATTTAAACTTTCATGGAAAACTTGATGTCTACAAAGTTTTGAAAATAATAACCTAACCAAACTTTTCTACCTATTATAACAGTTTTGAAACTGACAGGATGGCTGACTATTATTCTTATGTTTTAATAAACTTTAGATGTCCATGGCAATCATGATAAGCAGTGGCGGCTCGTGATAAATTATATTGGGAGGTCAATAACAAATTTAAAAATAGGCATACTTAAAATAAAAATAAATATCTTATCTTTAAATTGAGCTTTAAATTCTCTTAAAATTCAGGTCTACTCTTCGTTCTTTAGAATTGGAAAAAAGCTGAATGACACGTGCGTTAGAATTGCACGCACATTCCATTTATAAACGATTTTCCGATACTTAACATTGCTAAAGCGGATAGTCTATCTTGGCCCAACTCCTCAACAAAATTTATAAGCCCCCGAAAAACCCCTGGATTTTCAGACAAAGCCGTTTCATCATGGCCACGTAATGCTAGCTCGAATACCCCACAAAATGTTATACAATCTATAATTTTGTTTAAAATATAACGATTTTTGGATACATTTTCATTAAAATCTCTAAGGAATTTTCTATAAGCTGTGTCTAGTTGAGTGCGAATATCAACACTTACGATCGTAGCATAGTTCACCAAACATTTCATGTGATCTGCAGAAAACGCATGTTTTTTTATTTTTCCTTTTGAGTGATTTAAGTCTTTAACACCCTTTTTGCAACATAATGAGTCCGACGAGTCCTTAGAAAACAACAAACAAACATAATAGTAAAATGAGTTAGAGACTTCACAACCACATATCCTGTTAGCTAAATCGTACATACTTTTGCGAAAGTTTCGATGAACCTCTTTATTTTTGTCTTTACTAGTTTGTCGTATACAGTTCTCGCAAATTGCGACCACTTACGTTGAATTCGGTTATTTTCTCAAAATTCAATTCGTTAACACTTTTTAGTTGTTTAATTTTTTGCACTACCGACATGTTATTTCATCTATATTCACAACTCAAACATAGACCACTTTGAAATTGGTTATTTTTGCAAATTTAAGTTCGGAAGCACTTTTTAGCTGTTTATTTTTTTGCACTAGTCACTATCAACATTTTATTTCCTGACTCACACATAAATCATAAAAATAAAAAAATATATATTACAAAAAACAGTATATTAATCAATTTTCATCGATTAAAAACGTCTGAAATAATATCGAGTTAGAATATCGACCGCGCGACCTCTGAACAACTGAACTTCCGTATGCCGACGTGATGCCGCGACCGATCGATCGAATTATGAGAAGAGACCGGCTGATTACCCAAATCGTGATTTCATATTCCATGTGCTATCACGTTCGGCTGCCGCTCGGTAGCTGTGAAATCTTCAGGTACTTTCGTCAAGCTTTAAGGTAATCAGGGCAATTCGGACTGCCCAGCCTAGCTTAGTATAGCATATTTGATTATGCCTAAGGAACGCAACGAGACCATTCAAACCGCCGCGCGCGGGTAATAGTGCAGCGTATTTAACTTTTCCCAAGGATCGCGTTTCATTACAACTATTAGGAGGGACGGTCAAACGAATAATTTATTTTCTGAAATATTTTTGGGGAGTCATTGACCAAATGACCCTATGGAAGACCCGCCACTGGATATAAGGTTTTGAAAATGATATTATTTCTGGCATGAGGTCAACGGAGGATATTACGAAGACCTGATTGATGGGTTAATTTGAGGAATAGGTATTTCGATTTGTGTTAAGTACTTGGTCTTTATTTATTTTTCAATTTTTTTCCACTAGTTGACCACTATTTAACCTAATATGTATATATTTATTATTTATATTATATACAGTGATTACTATTGATTTCTCAGAAAATTTTATTCTTGATAAAAGTTGGTGCCCAAAGAAAAACTAATTTTGACTGCGGCAAATCGACAAGCTGTTCAAAAAACTTTAAAATTAGACTTCGAGATTCGTAAAATTTAAAAAAACAAAAAGTTCACTACAGCGGAGTTATAGGACATAAAAAGTTATAAATAAAAATTAATTAAAGTTTTTTTGACATGTAGTGTAGTTAAAGAGAAAATGTGTTCTCTAGAATCGAAAAATGCTTATTTCTTCAATTTTCGAGTCTAATTTTCTGTACGAATCTGAAGATGACTGAGATTTGTCGCAGTCAAAATTAGTTTTTCTTTTAGCACCAACTTTTATCAAGAATAAAATATTCTTCAATAATAAAAAATATTCCCATTTGTTGCAAACTGTTTATATATATATATATATATATATATATATATATATATATATATATATATATATATATATATATATATATATATATATATATATATATATATATATATATATATATATATATATATATATATATATATATATATATATATATATATATATATATATATATATATATATATATATATATATATATATATATATATATATATATATATATATATATATATATATATATATATATATATATATATATATATATATATATATATATATATATATATATATATATATATATATATATATATATATATATATATATATATATATATATATATATATATATATATATATATATATATATATATATATATATATATATATATATATATATATATATATATAATCTAATAATACCTACGAATGAAAGAATGTTATTTTTCATTTCTAATTCCACAACTTACAAAAATATGACAAGGAACTGATTCTATTGCCAACAATATTTTATTGAGAACAAAGAAAAATATTAGTTTTCTAACCAAGGTCGCATACGCATCCTGTAAAATAAATCCAAAAATATGCCTATACGCAGGTTAACGGAACGTTGCAAACCTCCATTGTGCGCCAAACGTAAATTTAATGTATGTGTATCTATTTCCTTCCAAAAATAGTGGATTGGCTTTAAATAAAACAAAGAACTTTGTTCACAAACGAAAAGTAAATTCGTGGACCGTAAAAGCTGATCAAATAATGAAGTAAAAACGTAGGCTTAGGGTCTATTCGTATATATCAGTGAAGTATCAGTGCCGACCAAGTTCCGTGGTACATGTGTATTCAATATGCTTATAAAACAGCATTGAAGGTCAGGAAAATGACAAAATGTTGATTCTTAGTCTTTCACGAAAGGAAAAATACAATGTGTTTTCATTCCGGATGTACCTCCGTTTCCTACTGTCGTTCTAAAAAGAACACAACACCTAGTAGCAATAAAATACGCTAGGAATACAAAATTATTAAAAAACTAATTCATCCAGCATTAAAATGTATTATCTATGTGTACCAGAATTCTGTACAGGGCAGTTGATAAAGATAAATTAAATCCATGAAAAATATTTAAACATTTTATTGTGCCGCCATTTTGTTTTGCTATATAGAATTTGCATTAAAATTTCATCAGTTTATCCCTGTTTGCCACTTGATTTTTGTGCAAAATTTGAAGTATTTGAATACTTAAGTAGTTTTTTGGTACTGAATTTTTACATTTTTTAGGCGGCTATTTTGTTCCGCCATAATGGGTTTACACCAACATTTTTATCAGTTAATTTCTATATCACATTTAATGTTTGTATAAAATTTAAGGTCAATTATTAGTTTCATAATTCGGGTTTTGCACCCACATAACATGTTTACAATATTTTTGATTCCTTAAAGTTTATTACTATAATTCTTAGTTATATTGTAGTAAAGAACGATATAATAGGGATCTTTTTAAGGTACTTCTTGTGTGGCCATATGGGGGGGGGCAGGGCTAAATTTTTTTAAATTGAGCGCAAGAAATTCCGGGAAGTTTATTTTTAGAATATCTCCCTGCTGCCCCTATTTGACCCCCTCTGGCTACGGCAGTGTTGTGAACACAGTGTAAATCGAAAGTCAGGCATATATCCAGACATTTTTTATCATTCATTGTGAAAAGATCATACTTGTTTAGGGTCCATAGTAGTTAAAATAGGGGAGCGCCTCCTCCTCCTCCTCTTCCTCTCTCTCAGGTCCCTCATTCTTATCTTCCTCCCCTTTTATTCTCATTCGCATCATATTTTTAATTTTTTCTCTTTGTCCTCCCACATTTGATTTTGCATTCTTAAGTCTTATAAATAGGTGCATCAAGATCATTTTAGTATGCTGAGGCACATTTACTAAGCTGTGCTCGAGTTGCGAAAAAGTTATTTTTGAATTTTTCCACCAATTGTGTATAAACCAAAAAAAAATGTGTCAAGTAATAAGTGAATTATGTGTAATCGCGAAAAATTAGCTACATCTATCAGACAGTTAAAAGTTAAATATCTCAATTTCTTTGAAGTGATTTCGAAAGATGAATACACCAAGCTGTTTTATCCACTGAAACGAGATTATTTGGAAGCAATTGACTGTTATGATGATTATTTAGAAGGAATTATAAGCCTTACTACGTTTTTCAATCCATTTGGGAAATCATACTTTGTAGCAGAATTAAGCCACCTAATAGAATTTATAGGAGAAGATTGCCAATTTATACCTGCTATTATTGCAACCTAAAAGAGGTTTCAATTATACGAAGATAAAAAACAGGTATTATCAAGAAAAGTTAATCCTATTCGCAAGAGACGTCCCCTAACATATTTAAGATATTATGTTAAATAAATTAAATGGCTGAGTTGCTGATTGCAGTTAAATTATTAGAGGACAAATTTAGTAATCTTTCAAAAACCTATTTCTCATATTCTATGGCAAGTGGTCTGGAGTGGATAGACTTTTATTGTAATCAATCTGCGGAATTCGTAAAGCCCTGCCCTCTGTTCCAACAAATACTTTCAAACATTAAATTTTTTTCAACTTATTCAAGATCTAAAAGATATTGGCTTTGGTTACTATTTAAAAGACTTGAAGCAATTTATTGACGAGGATACTAATCTTCAAGAAATTGAAAAGGAAGAATAAATTTAATAATATTCACAATGGAGCAAGTGGTTACTGAAATGTATGAAGAGTTTATTATATCTGCTGCATACTTCCAATATTTATCAATTGTCGGCGAAGAAGGCAGAAGCACAAGATTTGTCAGCATACGTTAAGAATATAGATCGAATGGAACAATGTAAATTAGCCGCTAAATTTTGTAATGATTATTTAAAATATAAAAATGAGTATGAACTTTTAAATGAATTTAGAAAATTAGATTTAAAGTATCATATTAATTGTATTCAATCATGGTTAGTTAATGCAAAATAAAAATGTAATTAAGTTTTTTTATATTTTTATTCATTCGTAAAACAATTGTCATATAAAAATAACACATTTGTCAAAGCACACATACAAGGTGATTTTGAATGATAGAAGCATTTTGGTTCCATTAGCTTTAGCGCTGGTTGTTCATCTATTTCAATCACAGGCTTTTAAGAATATTTCTCTATAAAATCTATTTTTTCGGTTCCTTTTACAAAAACAAAATCTGCTTTCTTCGTAAGTGTTTCAATTATTTTTGGGAAATGATGTAATGGAGTAAAACCATTATTCCAATGTATACAATGATGATTTTTCATTAGCCATACCGCCTGCTTGTGACAATCAGGTGAAAGAAACTCCATTGGAAAAGGCTTTTTAAAAATGTAATGAGTCATTTCATAACCATCAAAAGCTGCAAGCTCTTTCGGTATAAATTTATTTTTTTCATCCTTGAATCCTTGAATATCAATAACCAATCTCATATTTTCAAAGCAGCAAATTTTTTAATGAGAATTTTTTTACTTGAATAATTTGCAATTTCTTCTTTCAGTTGATTAATTTTAAAAATAAATTTTTCAATTTGTTGTTGTAGTTTTGATGTCATGACTAAAACTAAAAGCTTTTGAAAATCCCTTTAAATTAAATCGAAATATAAAAATAGTAGGGATAAAGTTTATAATTTTTTCACATCTTTAGTAAGAGGGTTATAGCTAAATAATTTGTGATGTAAAATAAGACAATAAGCAGAAGTATCTTTTTTAATTGCATTGTGTGTCTCTAATTCAATTCTCATTACTACGGATCCCGTTTGAATTGTTTCTTTTTGATGGGAGCAATCAATATGTGTAATAGGACTAATGTTTTTGAATTGTTCAGGATTAAAAATGGGTTCATTTGGAACACCATAGAAAGACTGTCTAAAGTTGACCAACATTTCGTATAAAGCAGAGAATTTGTTTTCTTCGAAATTTAAGTACAAATCGTGATAAGGATATCTTTCAGAATTTAAAAATACTCTAATATTTGACAAGGTAATATTGTCAAATTTACTCATATCTTTAGCAATTTTCCCTTTTCTGTTTTCTTGAAAGCCAATCACAACATGACGAGGAGCTTCTAGTTTACTAGTTGTTTTTACCGGCCATGTGTGACGGGTTGTTTCGGTTAGAGAAGAATATTCAACAAGTAATATTTTTGATAGAGCCAGTTGTTGTGGCATATCAACTAGAATGTGAGGAACTTTCCAATAAATTTTATCGAAAGTAACCAATGGAGTGTCAGGAGCACTAACAGGGTGTGCCGGATCTTCTTTGAAGATAACACTATCTAAATCATCAGTTGATCTAATAAGAACTAATTCCTGTTTCATATTCATAATAATTTTTCTGTAATCTTCAAAAAATTCTAAAAGCATTTTTAGTGGTATGGATACGGAGAATTTTCCATCATTATCACCTTCTTTTCGATGTGGAAACCAACCTGCATTTTCCAGTTTTAAACTTTCGTTGGTATTGTGGGAAAGGTAGCTTTTTAAGGTTGATGCTAATCCAACATTTCTTATTGAATCTATAGTAATTCCGTTTAGTTCATAGCGGATTTCTCTGAACAAAAAGGCTATACCATTGTTAATAAATAGCAATTCTTTCTTATATTTATCTTCTGTATTAGTTAATTTTCCTTCGATATAAAGTAAACTATCTGATATGTTACAATAATAGGACCATATTTACAAAGAAAGGGGATTACAAAAACAAAAACCTTGCATTGATTAGTTACAGCATTTGACAAACCAAAACCTCCGTTTAGAACAACTAGAACCAAAACAACAGGAAAGGGATTAATTTTGAAAACAAACAGATCAAATACAGACTATGTATACTGGAATAACGTAAACGAAATTGTTGATAGGCTACGTTTATTAATTTCATCAAGTGATGCGGGAAATAATGTTCATAGTAACGAGATTATCTCTATTATTGAAGAATTAAGAGAAGATAAAGTTATACTATAAATAACAGCTATTAAATATAATCATATTTATTGTTTAATGAAAGCTCAACATAACAGTTGATAAATTTGGACGCCATATTTCAAAACGTCAATTAATAAATTCTGCTTCTTTGAAAAATGCAATTTATTCAAGCATTGAAAGTAAAATTCGCAACAATTTTAAGTCAAATTTTATTAAACAAAATCAAGAGGGAATAAGTGACATTAATAATTTAAAAAGGAGATTAGGTGAAAATGAAACAAATGAAATCTTTGCTAAAAAGCTTAAGGTTTTTGATGAAAATGTTTTAAAGTATGAAAACCAAATTAAAGGATGTTATACCTCAATTGAAAACGTTAATAAACAGTTGCTAACGCTAAATCAAATAAGTAAAGATTTGCAATTTTTAAATGAACATATTAAAAAGGAAGACAAAAAATTAAGTGATGATATCAACAAAATTAATAAAATAATGGAAACAAATATAAGAGAAGTAATAATTGAAAAACACAAGGAAAAGATTAAACAATTAAGAACTTTTATAAAAAGGTTAGATGATGAAAAAAAAAGAAATCAAAATAGTATTCTTAACAGTAGAACATTTGACCAACTCTCTTTGGAAGAAAAACAACAATATATTTCCTTTGGAAAGATAATGTCTAGTGTAATTAAGAAATTAGAACAAGAATTAAATAAAACACAGGAGGAATTCAAAAATAGTGATAGTAGATCAACTACTTTCTTAACTGGAGAGATATAAAATTCCTTTAATGCTTTAGAAAAGGAGATTACTAAAATTAGTAAAGTTTTAAATGAAAAAAGTTATACAATACAAATTGATAAATTGAGTGAATGGGAAAAAACATATAAAAGTTATATTTCGAATTATTACAAAACATTCAACTTCCTTTAAAGTGAATAAACAAGTTTGTTGTCATGTCAATCGTTAAACAACAAGTCGTTAATGAATTACATAAACCTGCTAGAAAAAACTACAAACGCAGAAGGGTGGTGGTGAAAGGGTTAAAAAAGCTGATTTGGTTGAAATGTTACCCTATGCCAAATTTAATAAGGGATTTAAATATATCTTGATTACCATAAATGTATTTTCTAAGTATGTTTGGGCCGAACCGGTAAAATCTAAATCTGGAAAAGACGTAACAGCGGCAATGAAAAAAATATTAATCAGTGCAAAAACTCCACCAAAAAACTTGCAAACGGACAGAGGGAGAGAGTTTTTCAATGTAAATTTTCAAAATTTGATGCAACAATTTCGAATTAACCATTATAGCACGTTTTCCAATTTGAAAGCGAGTATAGTAGAAAGAGTAAACAGGACTTTAAAGAATAATATGTGGAAAATATTTAGCATTCAAGGAAATTACAAATGGTTTAATATATTAGCGGATATTGTAAAAGAATATAACAATACAAAACATTCTTCAATAGGAATGAAGCCAAAACAAGTAAATAAAACAAATGAAAAGAGAATCTTGAAATCTGCATTTACTCATGCTAAAACGTTAGATATAAAATCTCCAAAGTTTAAAGTGGGTGATCACGTACGCATAAGCAAGCATCGAGAGCCATTTTCGAAAGGTTACACACCAAATTGGTCAAATGAGATATTCCACATTAAAGAAGTTAAGATGACAAACCCCTGGACATATTTAATTCAAGACGAAGAGAATCAGGACATTCTGTGTGGTTTTTATGAGCAAGAATTCTAAAAGTAAAGCATACCGATGTGTATCTTATTGAGAAGATTTTGAGAAGGAAAGGAAACAAAGTTTATGTGAAATGGTTAGGACTTAATACAAAATATAATACATGGATTGATAAAAAAAATATTGTTTAATTAAATTGAAATTAAATTTTAGTTAAATTTGTTTTATTTCTGTTCCTCACTTTATGCTTTAGCTGATACAAATTACAAAGTCTGAAAAGTACCTACTCTTATGTGCTAATTAATTTCAAATAAAATTCACATTTAAGAAATTAAATTTTATTAAGTAAAACATCAAATACAATTTTTATTAAAACGTGTCAAATATATTTTATTTCTATGTTCCTCAGATAATATCGAATCTAGAATAAGTTTACAATCATTTATTCTTCTTTCAAAACGGAGTCTATCTAAGTACTACATCTGAAAGTTACTCCTACGGGCTTGTCTGTAAGCAAAGCTCCACTTCACTAACACATGCACCTTATTGTTCTCTTCTAGAAAAGATATTGTTTTTTTCGTAATATCTTCTTTTTGATCCATTTTCATTGTTTTCTTCGTAATATTTTCTTTTTGTTCCATTTTGCTTCAATTTGTTTTCCATTTCTTCATTTCTTCAGGATATAAAGCAAGAAATTCCATCATAGTTGAAACATTTTCACTGTTAGGATTTTGCGTTGGACTTATTATATTATAAACATGCGTACACAAGTCGCCACAATCAGCTGAAATATTATTTTGAAATATTTTGAAATATGTATTGAATGCTTGCCTTTTAATTATAGATAATCTATAATCAATAAATTCCTTCAATCGCCACAAATTGTCCAAAGACTCTTGTCCTAAGTATATGAAGTGTGGGCCTTTTGTAATTTGCAGAACAGGGATATCATTTATTTTCTGGACCAGCAGATGAATGTTGTTTATTTTCACACTGGTTTGATCAACTTGAGGAAAGTAGAATTTGTTTAACAATAATTCCTTGATGAACACAAACGTCTTTCCAATTTTCTTCGGTTAATGCGATTAAAAATCCAGTTTTTCCACCAATTACAATTTTTGGAGAAAAATCATTTAAACTAATGCCAACAAGAACAAATTTTGACAAAGAATTATTTAAAAAATAAATTTTTGAATTAAGAAGCGTTTCTAAAGGTTTATGAACCACGGCGTTGTTCATAATGACTAAACGAGACTGAAACATATTGCATTATTCTTGTACTTAAATATTCTCATCCCCACTTTCTTTAAAGTTTCGATTAAAATGGATTAATGAAAAAATAGATTTCCAGTTTGAAATTTGTAATAAAGATAAATAATTAAAATGGTAATGTATAAAAATAATGCAAAGTTTAATGTAACACTAATGATGGAAAAGTAATAATTTTTGAATCCGTCATAATAATTGGTACAGTTGGGGGTTACAATTTGTAACTGATTATTTTTAAACTCCTAACCTTTCGATCCAATTTGTATCAAAAATAGATCGATTTGGATAATGATACAAAATTTAAAAAAATTTACTTGCATTTTCATCTCCATTTATTCGTTCCATCCAACTAATTGTACTATTGTTAATTAATCCAATTTTCATAAATTTACAATATTTACTTAGAGTGACGTCTGTTTTTTTAGAAAAACATATTTCACCCTGTGTTACGCCAGGGGGATGATGAACATAAAAAACATTTTGGAAAATAAAATAAAGAAGAATGAATTGCGATAATACTGATAAATTTATTAACATTAAGCAGATACTTTTACCACGAAAGCAAAAGCAGTTGTAAAAAAATAACAACAAAATACTTAATTTAAAGATATGTAAAAGTTCATTAATAAGGATATTAATAATAATATATAAAATGTGTAGCTTGAAGACTTATTTTGAATTATTCGATTCCTATTTTTCCATAAACAGTTATTTAAATCACAATTCCTAGCAAATTTCTTATGCTCCACAATAGGATCATCATAACTTAACCAATCAAAAATTTCAATACCACAATAAAAACATTTACAAATATCATTGATTGAAATATAGTAAAAGCCAGCTCCAGCCAAAACTTCTGGTCTCAATCTTCCTTTCCATTTCTTAAAAGTGGAAAGTCGTGTTTCATATGTTTTAAAATAACTGTTATCAATTTCTTTGTCAAAAGTTTCTAAGCACATTTTGTGAGAGGCTTATGAAGACTAACTTTGGTTTCAAAAACAACAAATTTAAATACCTTATAATATCTACATAAATATATCTAAATCTTCATGTTCTGCATTCCATTGATACAAAGCAATATCTTGGTGTCCCCAAGCTAATGTATTAAAACTATAGGGAATTTTATACCGCTTATCATCGTCAGAACTCAAAGCCAATTTATTAATTAATTCGGTGAAAACTGTGTGTTGTCTAGATCGAAAAACACACATTGAACAAAATGTTTTAGAATGATTTTCAACAACATCTTTATAATGAATAAAATCCAACTGCTTTTTAATGGCACTTTTCTTAACACCTTTTGCTTTTTTTGTTAAACTATTTTCCGTTTTAATACAATATGCTTTTGATCCAGTACCAAAGAAAGCAGTAATGGGTTCACCAGCATATTCATCTTTGAATTTTTTTTGATTTTGTAATAGGCATTTCATGAATATTACCAAATTCATAATTAGATGTATCAAATTTGTGAATATTTTTTATCATGTTAGAATAAATATTTGGAGTTGTGACTTCTAAAATGTGTATAAAAGTGAAATATTTTCCTGATAAAGAGGTTTTAAAAAATTATAAAAGAAATCATACATGACAGTTTTAGATATATCTAATATTGAGAAGCCTACATATATTGGTTTATTGTAAGTAACTTGAATCTTTTGCATTTGAATAGCTACCAAGTTTTCAGAAAATATTGTTAAGTCCTTGAAATATGGTTTTGCAATTAAATTCTCAGCACCATCTTTTCTTCTATTTTTTTCCCACTCTGTAACAAGTCTTACGTCAATTCTCCTATCAACATTTTCCATAGTCTTGCCATAAATACTATTATTTGCCAACTTGTAAGTATTACGATCAAATTCATTCTTTGAATCATTTCTTAATCTTGAATTCAAGTCTATATATTTTTTCAACCAATCAGATTGAGAAAACTGTAAAACTCTATGAACTTTAGTCAACTTGAGTCCATGTTCCAAACATTGTTTTAATAAATGATAGTGAATAACATATTTTGATTTATCATTTAAATTGGGTATTAATTTTATGCATTTAGCATTTGGCGGTTTAAAGTTTTCAGGACAAAACGGAAAATCATTATGATAGTAATGTAGACTTGTAGGATATTCTAAATCAACTTCTAAAACATATCCCTTATTAGATTTTTTAGAAATATTCATAATATTTAAACCGTTGATTTCTTTATCTGTTAACCAAACAAAATCTCCCGTTGGAATGTGCTGTGACATTGCATAACCATACAAATTTGTTGCATCATAATAAATTATGTATTTAGTTGGCTTTAAAGGATCAAAATTTAAAAGAAATGGATTATTAGCTTCAGATTTTCTACAAATGCAAGAGCTCACACCACCGCGAACGCTTTTTTTGAAAAAGTGTATCATATCTGGATCTGCTAACAAGTCTAACTCTATTCCAGTATAACGCAAACACGCCTCCCAGGATAAACTTGAAAAAGTGTAAAAATGAGCTGGATCGAGCTTATATGTGGACAAACAAGTGCTTCTAAAATTTTCAAAAATATCTGCCAAAAGTAAAGTATCAGAGAGTAAGTAAAGGTTGGAGTACTGACCAAGAGATTCACATTTAAACAATTGCCAAACCTTTACAGCTCTTTGATAATCTGCATCACTGATGTGCTCATGCGTTAAAGTATTATAAAATTGCTCTTTCTGAGGTAAAGTAATTTCTTCTAATTTTAAATAATCATCAATATAATTGTAAGGAAATACACCTTTTTGGCGAATAAGTTTAAATCTTTCTTCATCATTGAAATTTTTTTATTTCTTTACATTGTTCATCTTTTAAGCTTTCAGAGAGTTTTCATAAAGAATGGGATAGAAATTGAAAAGAATCAATGAACCTTAACGATATATTTTTTTTCTTAGTCTTTTGTGTCTTTTTATCAAAATAGTTATCCACATGAATAAGCTTTTCAAATGAAATATATTTTTCCTTGTTTTGTGCGATAACTGTTAGTTGTTCTTTGTTTAAGCATAATTTTTTAAGAAATAGATGAAAATCATAATTACGCAAATTATGCAATATAACTGGAATAAAGTTAGGTACTCTGTAATTTATGTTGCAGAGTGAATGAGCTGGACCTCTATAAAGACCAGTTATATGACAATGATCTGCAACCCTGTCATTTAAAAGAGGTTTATTACAAATATGACAAACTGTTTCATAGTTATGATAAATTTGTCCAGTTCGTTCAAAGGAATCATCTTTTTAGGAACCTTTAAAAATTTATTGTATATGTTATACACGTCTCTTTCTAAAGAATTGATAAATAATGTATCACAATTTTGACCTCTATATCTTTCAAATTTAGAATAACTATCGTCGAAGGAACATTTAATGTAATAGGCAAATGAATGTGGAATATGTTCATATTGTTTTAAGGTGTATGAAGTATTAGGACTTTTGTCAACATTGTCATTATTTAAAGGCATTAAAATGCATTCAAAATCTGCACACACCACGAAAGGAACTTTCATTTGTTTATGATAATTTTCAAATTTCAAAATATTATCATATGAATAGTTTCCAAACTTATCTTTTATTAATTCTTTAGAAGGTAGGTTAATTCGTAAATGATCACAATCATAGCTATTGTGTTGTAATAAATTTTCTTCTGTAGGGAAATATTGTAAACAACCGTCGCAAATATATTTTTTTCCGTGATGTTTAGACATTTGTGCAGAAACTAATTTTGATAAATCTTTAATATAGCAATAATGAAAAGTTTTTTCATCGTCATCACTTATTAACAATAAATTGACATGTTGATTTTTTTATTGGGTGAATAATAAAGTGGACCAATTACTTCATACCCCTTTTTAGGATTTATAATTTCTAATCCATATACATTAATAGAAGTGTTATATTTGTCTTGAAAAATCTTAATGTTCTTTAGCAACATTGGAAATTCTATACCTGACATATCCAAAACAGAAGAGTAGTGTGGGTAGGATGAGGTTTCAAAATCTAATCCGCTTGGTTGATGAAGAGCAGACACAACTGCCCAGGCGAAGCAAAAGTTGCCATCATTCCTAATGTTGATCACAGCTTGACGTCTCTTGAGGCTCTCAGCGGATTGTGCTTGTTAACACTAATTTCCAAATGAAGTAAATTCATCAAAGCCCATCCTGCAATGTAAAAATTAAAAAATTACTTTTTTTGTTGCCATTGTAAAATAGAAAATAAATTCTTTACCTGAATCTCTTTCTGCAAATTCGTCAGCTTTCTGGTCAATAATGGTGCAGATTTGCTCTAAAAGTTCTTTTGTCTGATATCCCTGGCAAATGACTTGGAACGGCGCGCATTAAAAGATTTGACATCATAGCTGTCGCTGCTGGGGTTAAAATAGAAACCGAACAGTTCCATATTTAGCTTGATACATTTATGTTTCTGCAGTTCTTGATCTATTAGATGTACAATTTTGTATTCCAAATGTTGAAAATATTCTTTCATATTCATGAAGTTTTGGGGTGAGGAAATCCTACAAGATATTATTCGTTCCCTGAATGCCGACTTGATAATTTCAACACTTTCCTCCAAGCCTATTTTGGAATTGTTCTTGTGCACACTAGATCGAAGATGTCCACCCCATAGACTTTGGTTTATATTTTTCTTGCATTCTTTACAATATTTTACAATATTTGTATAATCTGTAAATTAAGAAAAAATATTTTACAAAATAAAACATGAAAAATAAAATGTTTTTACCTTTAACAAGCTTTGGTTGTTTCAACCAACTAGTGAGTGTTGTGGAATTTCCGCAAACATGTTTTTTAATATGTCGCAATAAATTATCCTTTCTAGTAAAGACTTTATTACATGTTACACACTTATGCATTTTTGAAGTTTTCTAGATAATAATAATAAAATTAATATTGTGCATTTTTATTTAGTTATAGTCAAATTTTGAAAAAAGCAATTGCATTTTTGAAGTTCTCTGGATAATAATAATAAATTTAATATTGTGCATTTTTATTTAGTTATAGTCAAATTTTTAAAAAAGTAATAGAAATTAATTGACTTTATAAATCCATTTCTTCAAATGAGTCAACTAATTTGTCAAAGGCCTGTTTAACATAATTCACCGTACTTGCGTCTCCCTGTTTAATTGCGATCAAATCAGTTAAATTTTGAGTAGCGAAACCCAGACACTTAAGGTTTGCTACTTGTTTTTTATTTTTTTTATTAATTTTAAATTTTTTTTAATAATAAATGATGGTCTCGAAATTGAATTTTGTTCAACTGGTGAATTATTAAGAGAAATATCCGAAGTTAAATTTGCTTCAATTTGTTTTTCTTGCGAATCAGAATTTACAATATCATATGGTGAATTAATAGGAGATATAGCCGAACTTAAATTTTGATCAATTTGTTCTTCTTCCGAATCAGAATTTTCACTAAACAAAAAGGGAGAGCAAATTGGAAGAATTAATTGGCGATTTTAATGTTAAATAATTTGGATTAGATTTTTGAAAACAAACAATATCCTCATAGCTAGAATTTTGATTTTTGTTAATAATATTCAGTTCTTCGAGAGTTTGTTTAGTTTTTGTTGTAATTAAGTCCGTTTTGTTGTCAATAATGTCATTAAGATCGTTAAGAGTTTGTTGTTGAGTAGATGTAAATAAATATTTTTCGTTGTTGTGTTTGTTGGCATTATTCTGAAGTTGGCTATTGTAAATAATTTCATTCAAGTCCTGAATAGTCTGTTGTTGACTAGTTGTAAATACGTCTGTTTCATTGTTTTGTTGGTTTGCAAAATTTTGCATTTGAGTACATGTGATGATGTGATGAAAAAAATCGTAATAACAAATAAAATACTAAATAAAAGTGTCACAAATATAAATAAAAATGTCACCAATATAAATAAGAATTAAAAAAAAAGAAAACTCGCGGGCCCTGCACAGTGTGAATGCAGAAATCAATTGCATTCGTCTCTTCGCTGAGACGATTTTATATGAAAAAGTTGATCACATATGTCCTACTTAAAGTTGAACGACAATCATACAACCACTTTCCTAAGCCGAGCAACGCCATTACCCCCCGAGGTAAAGTGACAAGGAAAGAAACAGTGAAAAAAAAAACAACTTAAGTATTGCAGTAGGATTTACGGTAATCATACAGTATTATTGGCTGTAATATCAGTTCTCGCTATTATTTATAACTTATTACCAATTTTTTTTTTTATCAGAATATCTAAAATCAGTTATACAAAAAAAAAACTTTGATTTACATTCTAAATTCTTCTACATTTTTTAAGTAACGAAAACGAAGGCATGATTGCGGATGGAGGCAAAATAATCGATGGCATTATTGCGGAATGCTCGTATATATTTGTTCGATTGCCTGACTCAAGAAAGGATCATCCTTCTTTGTTTATATTCCTTGAAGTTCTCAAAGATATGCAGACAGATACTTATATGAAACTTCGTGACTCAGACAAATTATTGAGATTATCTAAAAAAAATTTCGGGCTGTCACGTATACCGGTATAAAATGTCGCTGACAATACGATGCGTTCAGCCGTTATTTTTACATTCCGCAATCGTGCCCTCACTTCATTTTGTGAAAAACTGAATACTAATGTTTCGTCCGCAATCGTGCCGCGCCCTGGAAAAGCGCTCAAAATTTCCGTGAAAAATGTAAATGACAAATTTCCGCAGACAAATTTTTACATTTTTATCTTGAGGAAAAAGTTTAGAATATAAATCAAAGCTTCTTTTTTATGTAACTGATTTCAGGTAAACTAAACTATACAAAATTTTGTCGGAAAATTAAAACGACAAATTTCCGCAGTAACATTTTGGCATTTTGGTGCTTGGGAAAGCATTTGGGATGAGATGCCAAGCAAAGTTTTCATGTAACTGATTTCAGGTATACTAAACTGTGTATGAAAATGAAAATAACGCGTTTCTGCAATAAATTTTTTCATTTCCGTTGTTAAGAAACACTTCTAGAAAAGATTTCTTTTCCCTTTAAAGTATTTTTACCCCACCCAGCACCCCTATTCGCTCCAAGATCCCGCAAGCTTCTAAATTAAAAAAAAAAGGGGTGTACAATGGAAATGACGCATTTCCGCAGGAAAATTTTTCATTTCCGTTGTTAAGAAGGGCTTCTAGAAGGCAATCAAATATTTTTTTTCCAAATAACCCATTTCAGGTAAACAAAACTTGCCCCTAACAAATTAGTATGTATTAAAACACTTAAAGAATATTGTCGTTTCAATATAGGAAAAGGAAAAGGAAAAACTGTGTGTCAATTATTATATATTTACATTTACTTTTTACAGATTTATTTAACCAGAGTTTTCACAAACACAAATTATGAAAAATATTATCCTCTTTTTAAAACTACAACAAAATGATGTCTAATTACATCTTTGAAGATTTATACCAAATAGTAATATCTAGTGCGACATACAGGACAATTGTTTACCATTATAGAACAACAATTTTCATCATTCCATCTTCATCAAAAAATGTGGGAACATGTATTTGGTCTACATGAATCATTTCGATTATTTCAAAACAAACAGCACAAAACACTTTTTTCTCTTCACTCTCAGTTTTGTTCAAATTTTTTAAGACAGTCCCATTTCCTTCTTCTCGAATTAATGGTATAGTTTCTTCTCGAACTCCTGGTATAATTTCTTCGAGGCTAATTGTCTGAAGCGGAATGGATCGATTTCTTTCTCCAACTGATTCACTCATTTTATTTAAATATTATTAATAGATTTATTCAACAGATTTTTTTCTTTTAACAGTCACTCGTACCTTAGCATACTAAAATGATCTTGATGCACCTATTTATAAGACTTAAGAATGCAAAATCAAATGTGGGAGGACAAAGAGAAAAAATTAAAAATATGATGTGAATGAGAATAAAAGGGGAGGAAGACAAGAATGAGGGACATGAGAGAGAGGAAGAGGAGATGGAGGAGGCGCTCCACTATTTTAACTACTGTCCATAGATCCCGAAAAAGATATTCTCCCATTTCCTCTCGGTCTGTTGTTCTGTCTGTGAACGCCATAGCTCAAAAACTACTTATCCGACCGACTTCACATTTTGGTCAAAAGATCATAATATGGGGATGAAATGGTAACATTTTGGTAATAATCCCAAAATTCCCAAAACGCTCCGAGGTATGAACCTAGTGAATAAAAAAAAAGATACCAAGAAATTGGTTAAACTGGTCAATTTACAGCATTCAATTAAACACTCTGTATAATAGGTAAAGCAACAAACAAAATTGACAAACTTTCTGACTCAACGAACCATTATTTTAAACGGCTATAGCCGAAACTTCATCGGACTTTTCTTGATTGAGTAACAAGACCTTAAATCCTTTCTTTATAGCAAACCTAAATAATGCTGACCTAATCTAATCCGCATTTTTATTAATTATAAGTTTTGTTAAAAAAAAAACTTTAAAAAATTAATCAGCCTAACTGCTAAGCATATCTATTTTTTAGGCATCTGGATTCTTTTTTCCATGTAGTAGCCAGTATTTTGTCCCCGCTCTGAATGACAAATTTTCCCCCTTCTTAAAGAAAGTTGTCTTGCCTTATTATTGAAAAACACCCTCCACAAAATTTGCCGCCCGAGCAATTGCCTCACTCCACCCCTAGAGCTGGCCCTGGGGCTTTCATATGATCTTGACTATGGTTTTGATTCCAGGAAGCCATCCGGCAAAATTTCCTATACAATTTTCGACCAGTTTATATTGTTTTCTTGGTACAGAAATGGAAAGTTTCCTCGGAAACGCGCAAGGTCAAAAAAGCTATATGGAAAAAAGCGGGTCGTTGCCCGAATCCAACAAAAATCCATATCATTTCCAGGATAATGTTCATTGGAATGCCTTAAAGTGGATTAGTGTTCACTGTTCAGACACAATAACCGACTTATAGCGTGTGTACTGTGAAGTTTGTTTAGATATTTACTCAAACAAAATAGAAAATATGTTTTTTGCTAGAAACGCCGATCGCATTTAAAAATAGCAATGATCTAAAATAACGTAAAATAATGATAGTTTTTGAATTGAAGAGATTAAAAACTAGCTAATACCAAAGTTTACAGAATTAACATACCTGTAAACTTTGCTAATACACTGTCCAAAACATTACAAAAAGAGAAAAGAAAAAATCGCTTAGTGAATGCCTTGATGAAATGATATTAAATATTTACCCTTGTAAGAACATTCTTCTAGTGTTGCCAACTATTTTTTAGAGGGACGCAATATCATACAGCATTTGTTTTGAGCTTTTCTTGAGGTGTGTGAAAAATTTCTCACTATATACAAGGGTGTACTAAATGAAAAAATCAATTTAACTCATAATGAATAAAATAAATAATTGAAAAATAATATTCAATTAAAAATTTCAAAAAATTATTGATTTTTTTGTTCATATTTTGGATAAATAATCAATTTTGCCAGAATTAGAATTATTTTCAACTCTGACACATTTACAATATATTTTAATGAAATAACAAAAACATGGGTTAGTTCATTATGAATTTATTTTTTTTAAAGTTATGCTAATCAATAAATTTGTCAAATTTATTAACATAACAAAGTTCAAATTCTACATAAAAGTCCAAAAACAAAATAAATAAAACTCAAATCAATTAATCAGGGTGTCAAAGTTTAAATTTTTTTTAAGATTTCTTTATGCATTTTTTTTCGGAGATTTCCCCGATTAATTGCGGTCGAGTAGGTTTCTTGCATAGACAAGAATGACAGTGTTCTATAATCTCACATTTTGTAAATACTTTATTCGAGATTTGGAAGGAAGGTAATCGTATTTTGGCGTACGATCGTCATGTTGCGATTGTACATCGCAGAGAAACCCGAAAAACCGTATAAATACGATTTAATCGTACGATTGGAAAGGCTGTTATCGTCGATGGTATCTCAGCACCTACGTACCTGATAGATTAGAAAAAATATAAATTTTTTAGGATCGTAGGGCGTAATCATAACGTAAGAACAAAATAAAAAATCATGCTTTTCTTAAGAAATCAATACATAAATACATAACTACCACAATATGCTGTTAATTATTTCGGGACCTTTCAACGGTGAGGCATTCATTGTTAGTGAATATGATTTAGGACAGTGTCCAGATATTTTAAAACGACCTGATATTGCAAATAAATAATTACTGCTATGTTATTTTGTTTCCTAGCTATAAACAATGCTTTGAGTTTCGCCGGTGAGCGTGAGTACCATTCAAAGTTCTCCATATCATGACATTTAAAGATTTATTTACTGTAATGTTTTAATTATTTTAAGACCCGTTCAAGTTGAGGCATCAATATCTGGTACCATTTTTACATTTTCTATAAATTTATACAGAAAATTTTATAAAATGGTTTTGAACCATTAAAATTATCTTTGTCTTATTTTTGCAACATTGTTAAAATTTTTTTGGACCCTACGCCGATGAGGCATTCATATCGTTAGAGTGAAGTTATCCATAAAATTCCAGTCATAAACTTTCCGCAAGGCGCTAGTGATACAGGTCGGCCTACTATTTGCTACCAGGCCAGTTTAAAACTCAATTATCCAAGCTTCTACAAAATAATAAATAGAATTAAAGTTTTTATTCCAAGAGTACGCACACGTGGAAAGGTGGATGTTAGTTATTTATTTGAATATAAATAAATAATAAAATAAATAAATAAATAAATAAGGTCTTTATTTCTTACAATCATAGACTACAAAAAAATACAAATTTTGTGAAAAAAAAATGCTAGAAAATGCCGAGGGGCAGCTGGACATGTGTATTCGAGAATACACCTGCCCTCTGTTCTTTACCCTAAGCATTAGAAAAGGAAAGCGAGAAAACAGTAAGTAATAAGTAACACATACGTAATAAAAACTTATAATAATAAAGTTATGATCGCTGGGGGATACTGACGAACAACCCGTCTGTTAAACAAGAATAAAATTTAAAATTTGTTGCCTCTTATGCTGGTCAAGCAAGAATCTTTTATAGACCAATTTAAAAGGAATAGCACTTTTACATCTTATGTATCCGGTGGCATTCATATCCGATATCATTTCAAGTTTTCTGTATAATCACATAAACCGGCCAAACCGGATTTTAAAATTTTAAAAACTGATTTGTCCTAGTCTAAACTAGTTCGAAATAGGATTTTGTAGGATATAACAAACTGGGGTTAATAAATAATAATATATTATTACTACAGTTTAAGTAACGTTTATTATTTACTTGTTATTACATGTCAGATTATTATGGCATTTTGAGTTGCAGAGAACGTTGTTCTTCTTGCATAGGCATCGATTTGACGTACACTTCTTGGTGCAACTACACTTAAAGAAACCTTAGCCTGTTCCGACTGAATGCTTGATCGCTGCGGTTCTTAGTGAAATCTCGATATTTTTGTCAACTTCTTCTTCCAATAAAAACTTTTGTGCGCAGATATCAAATTCATTTCTGAAATAGAAATATTTCATTTAAAAAAATCGGTAAACTCCATTACCCGGAACTTCCCTCTTTTTATATATTTCCTCTTATTAAAAATAGTAAAGTTTAACACAATTTAATTCCGCACACGATCATTTACTAATCAGTTACTACCTAAGCTGCACTTAATTTTTAAGCATGATTTAAAATAAATTGAATAATAATGTTTACCCTGAATTTTTTTATTGCCATTTTGTTCCCTCATGTTGAAGTTGTGCGACCTTATCTCTAAATCACATTTAATTTTTCTGAAAAAATGTGTAATTAATTGCAGTTTTTTAGCTAAGACGCGAATTGGCAGACAGACTAACAGACCGACAGATAGAACAACCGAATTGAGAAAACATATTTTTTTGGAATGTAGGAACTAAACATATTTCGTTAAATCTGGAATTTTTCCCAAAATTTTTTTTTATTTGACCGCCATTTTGTCCCGCCACCTTGAATTTATGCCAAACTTTTACGAGCTCATCTCTATACCACAATGAATTCTTGGGCAAAATTTTAGATAAATCTATAAGGTAGTTTTTCCAGGCTTAATTTTTAAATATTTTATTATGTCGCCATTTTGTACTAAAATTTTACCAGCTGATTTTCAAGTAATGTTTGATTTCTGTGCAAAATTTGAGATAAATAGTTCGCTGTTCATTTCGGAGTGCAGAATCGGTTTGGATATTAAGCGTTTTTCTTCTTCGTCTTTTTTTGTTGACACACCATGCACATGGATAAAAAAATGACATATCATTTCTTTTGTGGCATATTTTTTAGAAGTTTCAGCCAACATTCTGTCACGACCACCATGTCCCACTGCTACGTGAGCTGCGTCAATAAAGTCGTATAATTTATCGGCAGTGAGATAATACTTTTTGTTAATTGTATTTTCTTCATTTCGTGCGGTGAGTTTCTTTACGCCTCCGATTTCTATCACATCTTCCACTTGTTGCATAAGTGTCAAGTACTTTTCTTTAGTCAGAACATTAAAATGAGTTGATTTTTCATCCTCGGATCTTAAAACCTCCGCCAAGAATCTCTGCCTCCATTCTTTTAGACCTACGCCTACGTGCCCACTTGACGAAGCCTCATCCATGATAACGAGAAACAGAAATATACACTAGATATTAGATCAAAAGAAAAAAACACAAAATGTCTCAAAATGTCTAGCTCCGGTTTAGAAACAAACACACAACAAAATTATATTACAATAATACGAATGCTCCGTAACAGTCAACGTACGTGCACAAACTAAATCCTCGTGATCGAACAGCCAAAAAAAAATGTCTCAAAATGTCTAGCTTAGGTTTAGAAACAAACACACAAGAAAACGATATTACAATAATACGAATGCTCCGTAACAGTCAACGTACGTGCACAAACTAAATCCTCGTGATCGAGCAGCCAAAGCGGAACCGCTGCCTACTTTTAACTTGTTTAAACTAGTTAAATCGCAGATCCAAGTATTGTAGACTAGGACAAACCAGTTTGTCCTATTATCAATTAATTGATTTTAGGACGAACTAGTTTAGACTAGGACAAACCAGTTTGTTCTAATAGTAATTAATTGATTTTAGGATGAACTAGTTTGGACTAGGGAAACTAATTCATCCTATCGCTCTTAGGATAGACTGGTTTGGCCTAGGAAAAACTAGTTTAGCCTGAAATCGGGTTTGGCCGGTAATATATATATATATATATATATATATATATATATATATATATATATATATATATATATATATATATATATATATATATATATCTTGCAATAAATACTTAAAAAATATTTATTATTTTGTAGAAGCTTGGATAATTGAATTTTAAACTGGCCTGGTAACAAATAGTAGGCCGGTCTGTATCACCCGCAAAAAGTGGAGATTTTATGGCTGGAAGTTTATGGATAACTCCACTCTAACATTCATATCTGATATCGTTTTAAGTTTTCTATATCATAGAAAACAAAAAATAGTTACAAATTGATATAGCGTCCAGATGGTGTTAAACGAATTCGTTTTTTAAATAAATAACTACGGCAGTATTATTTTGTCAGTTGAGAACTTTCGACGGTGATGCATTCATATCTGGTACCATTTTGAATTTTCTATATGTTCATAGAAAACTTTAAAAATTATGCATATAAATTACTACCGTAATATTATTTTATTTTTGTTGTGACCATCCGGTAAGGCATTCGTCTAGACGGCTTTAAACGAATGCATTTTTAAAATAATTACTTATCGTGATATTGTTGTAATTTTTTGAATCCTTCGACGATGAGGTATAATACGTATCTGTTACCTTTTTGGGTTTTGTGTTCATGCCTAAAAAACTTTAAAAATAGTTTGTTAGTGAACATGAAATGGTACAAGTGTCTAAAGGGTTTTACTGCAATAATATTTTAATTTTTCGAGGTCCTTCAAATAATGCATTTTTCCAATAATTATTTATTGCAATACTATTTCCTATATTTTTGGTACCATTCGCTGAAAAAGCCCATGCACACGTTTCCATACGTATAATATATAAATTGAAAATATATTTTAAAAAAACGAAAAATAGTTTGTCTCACAAACTAACTATACTAAAAAAGCACACGTAAAAGTAAATAACAATATGGTGCATTTATGTGCAAAATAAGAGGTGCTGGTAAAATGGGAGATTTTTTTGGAGACACTTTTAAATGGGGGCACGCTTGTTAAAAAGGATGGACTGTCTCGCTGAACAGGGGACAACGAATGATCAGTTATTATAAATATTTATAATATATGAGCAGGGAAGGAATTATTGAGGTGTAATGGGCGTAGATTATTATAAAATATTTTTTAGGGGATTAAAATATTGTGCAAATCATTTTGGGAACACTTAAGCCAAATTTCAGTGGCGCACTCGAAATTTGTAGTAAAACGGATTGCACATGTCTAAAAAATAGAAAAAACATTACAGTTTCCCCGGAAGATAAAATATTTCGATATTTCCAATTGTTTTCCTGGTAAGAACTAAAATTTATACCATCAGAAAGACTAAAAAACTAATATACGAATTATAAATTTGCATTTAACATTGTAACAAGATTCATTCGTTGATCATTTTGACATTATTTATGAATCGATATCTGAATTTTTTCAGATTCCACCCTAAGGGAGTGCAAAAGGGTGAAATGTGTACCATTAAAGAAACTATGTTCAAATTTGGCATGGACGTTCTTTTGCTATGCCCGATAAAAGATGATTTTTTTAAAACTCGCTTCCAGGAAGCTGAGAAAGGTTGAAATTTGTTTTTACTTTTTTACAATAATACCTATACTGCAACTAAACGAGAATTTAGAAGGATTATTTCATTCATCGCTTTCAAAGGGAGTGAAATGTGTTTTTGCTTTATTTATAATATCAAATCTTTCATCGATATCTTTTAAAAAATAATATTCAAAAATATATTTCCAGACTTTTCAAAATTTCTCTCAAGGGTGAACTGAAATTTTTTTTAAATGAGATTTTAAGCGAATTTTTTATCAACGGCCTTCAAAAATAATTATCTAAAATATACTTATGGATTTTTCGAAATTCCACTCTTGAGGAGGTGAAATGTGTTGTTACTTTTCTACAATATTTTTTCAACTAAATGTGATTTTAAGAGAATTCCTTCTTCAATGACTTAAATATATCTAAAAATTATTACTGGATTTTTCGAAAAATATATTTTTAGTTTCTTTTGTAAACTCTTGAACTGCATGGGGTATTAAGTAGATTTTTTCTTCACTGGCTTCGAAAGGCATCATTTAAAAATGATTTCTAGATTTTTTGATATTTCACTAATAAGGGGTAAAAATAATGATTTTATGTTTTTTTCGAAATAACATTTTAATTCAATTTTTGTGTTAAAAAAACTTTTTCATAGATACTGAAAAAGTGGTTTTAGAATTATTTCAAATTTAATTTTTAAAATTTTAATCGCTTTTAGAATTTTAAGGCATATTTTCATAATATGAGTTAGCATATTGGTTTTTTTAAAAAACAAAAACAGAACTAGTTTAACCATAAAACTAAATCCCTATATCTATTTTACCTACAGAAAAATTATTTAATTGCCTTTTAGTACTTTAATATTTTATCCATTAAATATTTAAATATAATTTAATAATTTTGGTAAGTTTTAAATATTTTAAATTCTTTTAAATCTCTTTTTACTTTTTTCATTATTTTAAATCCTATTTATTTTTTTAATACCTAAATAATTAATTATGGTGTACAAAATTTTGGCATATACGCATCCCTCGGTAAATTGCCATTAATGAGGTTTGTAGAGTATCTTTTCTTTCAAGTTTTAAACACTCAATTTGCCACAGCTATACGCCGAAAATAGGTACACAGGGCCTTTAAAGTTAACAGACAGATTTTTTCTTTTGAAACACAAGCAAGTGTTCGCATCGCGAAGCGATAGCAATAATATCAAATGAAAGCAATTCTATAACAATTTCCATAGCCCCGTATTTTGTCCTATGGTGGTAGCCTCTCCACCTGTGGTAATCCCTTCTACTACTACTTCTCAAGTAATATGCCACTTTTAGTCATAATTTGTGTTACAGCCTGTAAGTAACCCTTCCATGCCGAATCTTTAAGTTCATAATATACTCACAAAACAGTTGGACTTTCTGGGATGACATACCTATATACCCACCAGAAACTTGCTTCGAGTTTGTCACTCAATATTACGGTTAATCTAAATGGAATAAGTTTATGATTTAGTTCACCAACTTTTTTTTCATTGTAGTTGTGAAATTATATGCAAAATTTCCATTTAAACAACAGGATATAACGCAATTTTAAAACTGGAGGATTGACAACATATATGCTAAAGAAATCGATGGCCAATATCTGGAGTTAGCAGTTTTAAGAAAACAATAATTGCAGACATCAATGCAAAGGCGAATTATTTACGGTCTAATTTTAAAGGGTTTTTACCCAATGATGTTTTTCAGACTGTATACGTTGCAGAGTTCTCCAGTGGCGTAGCTACAAATTTTGGGCCCTCCCGCGGTTTTCGGTAAAGGGCACCTTCTCAAAACAGAAAAATAACTGATATAACAGAAAAAAAAAGTATGACTTTTGGGAAAAATCTCAGTACGCCACTGGATTCTACGAAAAATGTTCTATAAACACACGTTTTCATATTTACAATAAGTTTTAAAATAACCAAGATACGGGGGGTGCCCGAAAACTGAAAAAAAATTTCAAAATCACCCTGTAGCACAGAAACTATGACGGTTAGCTAAGCTCTGATTGTGGCATCTTTAGTTTCAGGAAAAAGTTGCACGGTGTCTCTCTATCTCTATTAATTATAATTATAAGCGAGAAACCCGTAAAACCTACGATAATGGGACACCCTGTACATTACTCGTGTCAAAATGATCGTCAATACTTTCACATTTTCACACTGTAATATATTATTTCGTCTTCTAGGGACTCTAAAACATCGAAAAAAACCAAATTTATATTTTTCAAAAATGGTTGCGATTACAATACTTCCCCTATATACCCCATACAGTGTATTAATAATGGAATATATAGACTGTTACACGAAAAAGTAAAAATAGTGGACGGATTTAAACGTCGTCGTTCTCTAAACAAAAACACAATTTATTCTCCCGCAACGCGCATTTGACAACAATTCGAACCTGGAAAACATGCGTATTTCGCATATTCACGGCCAACGTCAATCCTTACTCCAATTCCTGCTTCCGAAACATTGCATTCCCGTCGATTCCGGCAGCCGTCTCGACGATCTCTTACGTCACGGTGTCGCGCATTTTCTCGTGCTCTGTATTATTAATCACAATTTTCTTTCGGGGTATAACTGGAGAAAACATTTTAGGGGTTGACAAGAACTTGACCTTTGCTTATGTTAATTGGTTGATACAAAATTTTGTGACGGCTTAGTTTTTATGGGGGTGAAATTGATATTTTAAAGGAGTGTTTCAGATTCGTGCCTAAGTACAGGTAGGTATAGTTTTCTTTACGGAGTTAAAATAAAATCTGGTTTGGCCACACACTATTTTAGAAGAAACTAAACATTTATGTAAGAAAGAAAAACATACCCTTAGATTGTATTTTAATGTAAGTTAAAATAATTGCAAAAAAAAACTATTTATTTGGTTTTTTTTTGTAATTTCTACTGCAATAAAAATGTTTTCTATAAGGAGGTATTATTTCCAGTTAACAAGGGTTTTACATGTTTATCTTCAAAGTAGTAGTAGTAATAGAATAATAGTAATGTGTATATGTATAATAGTAATTCTAAAAACAATCTGCTCTATTTTTCTAACAGAGACGAAGTGATTTTAAGCCATAATATTTTCGTCAATGTTTCAAATAATGCTGTTTATTAGTATTTTGGCTCTTAGTTTATTAAACAGACTTCCTCATTTCGTTGCCATTCTAATACTTTTCTCCTTTTTTAAATATATTAATATATTATATTATGGGTATATTATACTAAATAATAAACTAAAAACATTTAAATTAAAATAATTAAATAAAGAGGTTATACAGGGGTGTTGAAATATAATTTTAAAGAGAATTTTTGTGGCCTAAAAGTTAGCTATGACTAAAATAAATATATTAATTAGTAAATTTTATATCCAAATATATACAGAGTATTGTAGAACATTTTTTTCATTGTTTTGTTCGTTATAATTTTACATCCTCCCTGTAATTATGCCCAATATTCTAAGAACAATAATGGATGATAGTTCCTAAAAAATATAATTTTAGTGCAACGAGGCTTACAATATAAATTTAGACTATAATTCATAAAGGAGGGCAATAGTTTTTTCTACTTTTAGCCAGTCAGGGATATGATCACGTTATTAACTAAACTTATAAACGGCAAAATATTGTGTTGTTGATATTGCAAAGTAGGGAAAACAGGTGAGATACCGCGAATTTAAGAAAAATATACTTAGTAAATATATATTTTCTATATTCTTAGCAAAAATAGTTTTTTCCCTAATATCCAAAATCAACGCACAAAATTATAAAAATTTAATTCGTGTTTTGTTTTAGTGGCTAAGGGTTGCGTTATTTTTACTAAATCTTTTTCGTATTAATGTTTTATGCTGCCATGTCTGCGTACGTCACTCTCATTGTTTTTCCCAGATTTTTGCTATTAATTAATTTTGAAATATAACGACATTTTAATGTTTTTTTAGTACCTACGTACTCTTTATTACAAATTAAAATTGATTAATTAAAAATTAAGAAATAATATTAAAAATATGAATTTATTAAATTTTGGTTTAGATCTAAGAATTTAATAAAGTTAGATTTCTATCTCGGAATTTAGTTAAATTCCAACTTCTAACTAAGAATTTCATTTGGGAATGTATTAGGAACTTGAAGTTTAAGAAATTCAGAGATAAAAGTCAGAATTTCATAAATTTCAAGGAAGAAGGTGGAATTTAACTATATTTCAAGATATGAGTCGGAATTTAATAAATTCGAAGTTAGTAGTTAGGATTTCATAGAAGTAGGAATTAATTAAATTAAAAAAAAAATTGGTTGGTATTGAATATCTAAACTAAAACGGTTTTTCGATTAATGTATACTTATATATTTATATAAATATATAAAAACATTTTTAATCCTAATGAAACAAATATTTAAGAAGTAATTGTTACATAGAGCTAAAGGAGAAGAAAAGACTACATGTTGAAACCAATTGACAATGTGCCTAACTCAATTTTCAATTGTAATGAACATAAGAAGTTGTTAAAAATAAAAGGATCAATATAATGATATTTATTAATGTAGTTTGCTAACATCCTATCCACAAAAAAGATAAAATCTTAATTCGTACAATGTGTATTCTCATGAAACTGTATAGAACGAGTGGCGCTCTGAGATTCTCTTACGTTAATTTTTGATAGATGAAACGAGGAATCATTGTCAACCTTTATAATCATATATAAAAAGAAAAATAAAGTATTTTCACGACGTGTCTCCAAACTTTTCATTCCCAATAGTAATAGTACTAGTCGAACTGGATAATCAATGTCCTGATACGGAAAGCGATATTTACATAATAACATTTTGGTAAATTTATTTTGCACCCTTTCTAGACGAAGGATATACATATTATATGACGGATACCTTATTAGTGAATTCTATTCTAACACACTGTGAACCGGGGCAAAGTAAAGTGTCTTTTTAGCATTTATATCGGATGCATGAACACAGTTACGCCTCAAAAAACCTAACACCCAAAAAGCCTTGATGGTAATATTACCTATAAGTTTCGTAAATGTTACCTCAGTATCAAATAATACTCCTACATCATTAAATGTTTCAACAATCAACCGACCCTATATCACTGTATTTTTTATTAAGGGGGAACTGCACGCAGTATTTTAAATGTAAATGTAGTATGTAAAATGTAATTTAAATTGCCTATACATAACACATCTCTTTGAGGTAGGACGTGCAGGAAGGTTTTTCTAATAGGTAGGTACCTTTTCATCTTACTTTGAACTTGACTAGACCTTGTCGCTAGTTTTTCACTTTTTGCGTGCAGTTCTCCCTTAAGGAATTAAACAGTATCCAAAACGAATTATTTTGTAACTATTAACATTTAAATTTAAATAATTTAACACGACCCTGCTACCATGAACATCAAAAGATTCTAACTTTTTTGAAAATCAGACAAAAGTTTTTTCTAAATCGATATATATAACATCTTCTTGAAAGTCATTTTCAATATTATTGATAAGAAAGTCCTGAAATTTAAATTCAGAATGTCTCAAAAAGGTCATCAGTTATACTAGCTTCAAATATTTTTGCCATCACAGAAAGGGGGGATAAATCTCGATAGTTTTTAAACATTAATTTATTTAATCCTTCCGGCTTCCAGACTTAAAAAATTGGAAAACCGGTAGCCTCCATCAGGCCTTGCTCCTTTATTTACATCTAAAGTGTTTATTTTTCTTGTGATTTCTTTAAGAGTAAAACTGTGATAGAAAAGGATTCTGACAAGTCTTTATATAATTATCAGAGTAGGTTTATTTGGATGATATTTGAAACATGACCTAAAATGCCTTGACATTCTCGTCTTTACCTTCCGTATTTTTTTACCATCAAAACACATTGTTTTAGGCAAACCATAATCAGCCCGAAAAGCCTTAAGATAAGAACAAAAATATCTTAACAGACCTTTGTGCTTTGCCTTTCATCTAAAACAACTTCGTACAGAATAATATATTCTATAACAAGTTATGGAATGGCCCATATTCTACACGAGTGAAAAGTTTATAAACCGAACCCTAGACGGGGTCTACGGTTCACGAGTGTGTAATATAGGGCATTATAAACGTGTTGTAAACTATGCTTTCTCTAACAATACTTTAGTAGAAATTATTAACACGTATTAAACATTTGGACAGAAAATATCTCGGAAACGGATAACTTTAGCGACTTTTACAAGGTACCCATTTTTGTCAAGAAAATACCGGGAATGTTTTATTTCATTAAAAATGTTTTACTCGTACGCAAGAAGTTTCGAAGTTCACGTAGCACCCTCTTGGATCTGCGTTAAAATTGGTATATTACAATTTTTCGTCCCAAGAAGCCCCCAGAATCCAATTTTCGTAAGGACACACTGTGGTCCTTTTTAGCAATCTGTGCGTGCAAAAGTCATAAATTTTAGATGATACGATTATACTGCAATATTGTTTTTTAAATACCCAAATAGCCAGGCAATTCAAAAAATATCATTTCAAAGCATGCCATGACCGATTCTATAAAGAAATTGCGAAGTCAATAATTGATTGCGTGGACGAGCCTGGCTTCGAGACAATTATTTTAGTTTTTGTATTTCAAGGTGTGATAACTTTTTTGTGAGTAAATTTTGTGAAAGTTTATTATGGAGCTAAGGCGTAATGGTAGGTGCTTAATCTTAAATATTTTAGTTTTGTTTGCATCTTATGTTTATTAACTAGTTTAACTGTTATAAGATACGCTATTCGGGACCTAATCTAAAAATGTTATTTTTATTAAGTTGCATTAGACAAAATGTTACGTAATTGGAGGGGATTGGTTTTAATTTCATATTTGTTATGTACTTTCATATGTTAGCTACCAATACATCATAAATTCAAGTGCCTCAACTTGCCTTAACTTTATTTATTTACAATTAATTTTGATTTCGTCCACTAGTAGTAAGGCAATTTTGACTTTTGTTGTGACCCCATTATTTTATAGTGATTTTATTTGTGAATAGTCTTAAGTATTATACCTATATTCATTAGTCTAGAGATAGTTTGACACGTAAATGCAATATTTAGACATACATTATATTTCGGCGGAACCTTCCGACAAAAGCTGCTTTAATGGTCGTTTATTGCAAGGGAAATTCTAAGTAAACAATATGTATTTTAAATTCTACTTCAAATTCTATTTTATGCACGTTCTTCCGCCCCAAATATTATTATACCCGAAAAAACCTATCATAAACTCATTTACACTATGTCGATAAAGCTTGGGAAGGTTCAGCTATAAAAACATTAAAAGAAACCATTGTAGTACAGTAAGCAGTGGCGTAGCAAATACTCCCCAAATTACTTTTATAGACACCTTTTTTAATCAATTTTACAGATACGCCACTGCATCTCAAATTAGGGAATTCATATAAAAATAAGTTCTAGGTAGTCAGTATAGAGCAGGTCAGTCATTATGTCAGTACTATATTGTCAGTAGAATTAAGTCAGTAGACACAGTAAGAGTAAAGATTTGTTAGAAGTAAGAAGTGTCCCTCTTGTACAGAAGATAATAGAGAGATTTGAAACAAGTTGAAGTGTTTACATTTACTACCAGTGCTAATACACAATACTAAAATTATTAAATCATAACAGTGGTGGCATTCGGCGAGTAATAAAAATATTAAAACATAACATTGGTGGCAGCGGATCTGGATATACTACCCCGTGTTTTCTGAAGGAGCGCCTAGAACGCAGCAGGAATCACACCAGTTAAACCACATCGGTATACCAAAGACAGGAAGTTTCAACAGACTTGGAGGAGCGCCCAGTACGCAACAAGTTTCGAGAAGAAGAAAGAAAACGAGGAAATTCGCCTTAAGTTCCAGCTAACTAAGGATGAAGCTGTAAGTTTTTTTCTTTTATTTTCCTGTTGTGGTGACACTATTTGTTTTTTTTTATGTTATGCATTTTTGAAATTATATAGATATATTTATTTTGTGAAAGGTACTGCAAATACGTTGTGTGTTGAAAAAGTAATTGAATAATCGACCGTATAACTTATCTATATTTAAATTTTTACCCAAAATTTTTATTAGTATTTAATCTTTATAATTTTAACAAACAAAAAAATGGCTGAAAGAAAAGATGCAATTGATGTATTAAATTTAATAAATTCATTTGACGGCTACGGCGATGGAAATTCTCTTCAATTTTTTCTAAAAAACTGTGACGCAGTTATTGTGAAAGAAAATGAAAAAAATAAATTAGCTAAATTAATTTTTGGTACTAAATTAAAAGGTAAACCTCAAGAGGTGACACAATATAAAGAATTTTTAAATTGGGACGAAATTAGAGATTTTCTTTTAGAACAGTTTACGGATAAAAGACCGCCTTCTCATTTTTTAACTCAAATAATGAATATAAAACAAAACTTTAGGGAAACCGTTACAGAATATGGAGATAGATTAAGATACCTGCATAATAAATATAAAGAAACTTGTCATTTAAATTATGAACATAATTCTGCTAAGGTATTAATAGAAAATTTAGAGTCAATTTTAGTAAACACGTTTAGACAAGGGCTAAATGATGAAAAAATACAAATTCGAGTAATTGCTGAAAACACAACAGATTTAGACAGAGCATTATCATTAGCAATCGAAATGGAACTCGAAAACAACGTTAGAGCAAAAAATTCAAATTTTAAAAATGTAGGTTTTGTGGGTCAGGGAAATAGAAATTTTAATAACCAAAATCCTAAACTTTTGTGTATGTTCTGTCATAAAAATAATCATATAACTTCTCAATGTAGGCAACTTATACAATATGAACAAAATATGGGAAGAAATAATTTTAATAATCTTAATTATCAAAGCTTCAGTCCACAACAACATTTTAACGCAAATTCTTCAAATGGGTAAAATTATAACGGGGAACAACCTATTAATGCTAGAAGTAATTTTTCTTACAGGGGAAACGATAATCATAATTACAATCAAAATACAAATTCACGAAATTTTAACAATAATTATAATGGGAACAATTATCGTCAAAATTATACCAATCCCCGTGGTTCAAACAGACCTCAAATGCTTTCAGAGATACCTCAACAACAGCGACGATACCGTCCTAACTATAATTATGAACCTGTCAATAATTCTCATCAAATACAAACTATAACGTCTCTACCCCCCAGTAGCCTCCAACACAATCTTAGTATTTCTCCTCCACAACCAACTACATCTGTCCAAGAATTTTCGGGAAACGACAACGAAGCCTTGGTTGTGAACAGCCCGCCAAGCGCTTCGTAAAAAGTTCAATCAGTATAAACAGTAGCTGTTCAAATAATAAGAATCCACTAGAACATATTAAAATCAAACCAACTCGTAATAATTCAAATAATATGTCTCCTAAGTCAGTATTATTCTCTAATAATTGTAAACAGTTAGATATAATTGAAATAACTTCATTGGGCACTAAAAAAAAAGTCAGAATTGCAAATTTTGTTAGATACAGAGGCTGATGTTTGTTTATTAAAGGAGTCGATTTTACAAGACTATTCAAAGCTAGATCAAAACTGTATTATTGAACTAAAAGGTATAAGTAAAGAACCGGTTTTTACGAAAGGTCTATATAATGTAACAATCCAATTAAAAGATAATAAAATATTAATTCATCCTTTTCATATCGTACCAGATAGCATTCCTATAAAAAATGACGGAATTTTAGGCCGCGATTTTTTGCAAAAATATAAAACTAAAATTAATTATGAAGAAGAAACTGTTTATGTTGAGGACAATTGCTTTAAGATTTTGCCTTCAGAGACTTTAACGACTATACCCCCAAGATGTGAAATGATAACTTATGCTTTGGCCAACGTTTCAGGTACTGAAGGTATCGTAAAATCGAAACAACTTGCTGAAAATCTCTATATAGGTTCTTCTTTGACCAAAGTACATAATCATAAATGTTTAATTAGTATTTTAAATATATCTAATGAACCCTTAACAATTGCGTTACCCAGAGTTAACGTACAACCTATCACTAAAGGTGAATTTAACATTATAGAGCTTAGTCATAATAATAATAATAATATTGAAAATAACACGAATATAAATTACTTTGAACGTTTAGAAAAATTGAAACATTCTCTCAACTTAGAAGGATTAAATGTCGAGGAAACTAACTCACTTCTAGAAATTTGTGAAAATTTTATCGATATTTTTTATTTAGAAGGTGATAAACTCTCTTGTACAAACACAATAAAACATAAAATTTCTACAGACCCTACTAAGGGACCTATTAATATTAAACCCTATAGATTACCTTTTCAACATCGGGAGGTTATAAAAGAACAAACCGATGCAATGTTAAAGGATGGAATAATTTCTCCGTCTTACAGTCCTTGAAATAGTCCCTTATTAGTAGTTCCTAAAAAAACTGATTCATCAGGTTTACCTAAATTTCGCGTGGTCATAGATTTTAGAAAAATTAATGAAATAACTGCAGGGGATGCATTTCCATTACCTAATATTACAGATATTTTAGACCAATTAGGAAAATCGCATTATTTTACAACTTTAGATTTAGCCAATGGATTTCATCAGGTTCAAATAGACGAAAATGATAAAAATAAGACAGCTTTTAGTACTTCTACGGGGCATTTTGTTTACAATAGGATGCCTTTTGGCCTAAAAGGAGCTCCGGCAACCTTTCAGAGGTTAATGAATGCGGTCTTAAGCGGTCTTAGTGGCATAAAATGTTTTATTTATTTAGATGATGTCGTAATTTATGCTAATAATTTAAAAGAACATAATGAAAGGTTAATTGAGGTATTTCAACGGTTTCGGGAGCATAATTTAAAGCTTCAACCATTAAAATGTGAATTTTTAAGAAAAGAATGTTTGTATCTAGGTCACATTATAACAGATTATGGCATCAAACCTGATCCTTCAAAAGTAAAGTGTTTTACAGTTTCCTCAACCAGTAAATCAAAAAGAGGTAAAATCATTTTTAGGGCTTGTCGGATATTATCGAAAATTTATAAAGGATTTTGCGAAAGTTTCAAAACCTCTTACCAAATTGCTCAAGAAAGATACGGAATTTAAATGGGACCATGCTTGTGATATTTCATTTCAAACGCTTAAAAATAACATTACTTCTCCTCCTGTACTACAGTACCCAGATTTTTCAAAAGAATTCATTATAACTACCGACGCAAGTAATTATGCGATTGGTGCAATTTTATCACAAGGAAAAGTTAATAATGATCGTCCTATAACTTATGCTAGTAGAACTCTTAATAAAGTCGAACAAAACTACTCAACGACAGAGAAAGAATTAGCGGCAATTGTTTGGGCAGTTAGACATTTTCGACCATATGTTTTTGGAACAAATTTTAAGATAGTTACGGATCATAAACCTTTACTTTATGTATTTAACATAAAAGACCCTGGGTCGCGTCTTACAAGATTTAGGTTAAAATTGGAAGAATACAATTTCGAAATTATTTATAAGGCCGGAAAGTTAAATACAAATGCTGATGCCTTAAGTAGAATGATTAAAACGGTAAACGCTGACATGATAACAGATTATCAAATTTTTTTAAATTATCTGCAAACACATATTGTTATTAACACAAAATTAAAAGAAAACAACGCTAATTTATTTCAGATAAATAATTCAGATCCTATAATATTATTTTTTCCCAAATTTTTTAACAAAGAGCAATTTAATATTTTGGAACAAAATAATCAGATTAAACAATTTCTTGCATCATACAACGTTCAAAACGATTTAAAAATACCTTCCGTCTCTCAGTACCAAAACAACGACTGTAATATATTTTTACTCAATGATAATGAAAATATGTTAAATGACACAAATTATGAAAATATATGGTCTTGTCTACTAAAGTTAAAAAATCTTGTAAGTAACAAAAAACTTAAATTGTCATTAATTAAATATCATTACAACCCGTTAGTAAAATGGGAAATTATTTATCCCATGATAAGATATATTTTTAAAAACTCTAATGTAGATATAACAGTTTACAATAATAATTTAATAAAACCCTCTGAATCTGAAAAGGAAACCTTATTAGAAGAATTCCACAACTCTCCTTTAGGCGGTCATCAAGGAATTGCCCGTACACATAAAAAATTATCCCAATTTTATACCTGGAGAGGCATGAAAAAAGACGTAAAAAGATTTATAAAAAAATGTGAATCTTGTCAAAAAAACAAATTATCGCGAAAAACAAAAATGCCAATGGTCATAACTTCAACCGCGACTAAACCTTTTGAAAGATGTTTTCTCGATATTGTTGGTCCCTTACCTGAAACGGAAGCAGGTAACAAATATATTCTTACCTTCCAAGATGACCTGACAAAGTATAATATTAATGTCCCTATAAAAAATCAAGAAGCCTCAACAGTAGCTTATTACTTCGTAACGAAAATAATTTGTCTATATGGACTACCTGAAACTCTAATTACCGATCAAGGTTCAAATTTTTTAAGTGAAATCTTTAAAAATACTTGCAAACTTTTAAAAATAAAAAAGGTTTAAACTACTAGTTATCATCCAGAATACAACGGAGCTTTAGAACGTTCTCATAGAGTCTTAGAGGAGTATTTAAGACATTTTATCAAAGATAGTCAGGAAGACTGGGATAGCTGGATTCCATTTGCAACATTTACTTATAATACAACTCCGCATACTGCAACCCACTTTTCACCTTTTGAACTTTTATTTGGCCATACCCCTAATTTACCTACTTCAATTATTCAACCTATGAAAACTCAATACACATATGATGATTTTGTTGCCAATCTTAAACAAAAATTACAATATTCTAGCCAATTGGCTAAAGAAAATCTATTGAAAAGTAAAAGCGTTTCAAAACAAAATTACGATAAAAATTGCAAAATTAAAGATTTTAAAATAGGTGATAAAGTGCTACTTTATGACGAATCAGTGCGAAGAGGTAGAAGCAAAAAACTCACATCCTTATGGATTGGACCTTATATAATAATAGATAAAACTTCTGACGTTAATTTTATAATACAGAAAGGCAAAAACAAACAATGCGTCCATGCCAATAGATTAAAACAGTTTTATGATTAACACAAAAAAAAAACATGTATAAATGTATTATAGAAAATAATTTAAAATATAAATGTATGTAGATAGTATTTTTAAATTTTATGTTTTCTCCTATTTCAGAATAATACTACTCAGTATCACTATATCTCTGAATACCATTCGTTCTGATAATAGCGACGATTATAATGTCACATATTACGACCACAACCCAGGAATACACTTTGAAAAACTTGGAGAACTGCGACTCTATAATAACAAATGGAAGCCAATTACATATGTAGATTTTAACAACATTATAAATAAACTTCTTTCTCTAAAAAACTACAATAAAATAATCTCTGAATTATGTAATCATAAAAATTTTCAGTACCACTTATCCATTTGTGACACGTTTTTAAAGTCAACTAAATATAATTTTGATAAAATTAGCTCAGATAGGTTATAGTACTTTAAGTAGAAATAAACGAGGATGGTTCAATATTATCGGAAAGGCTACAAAAATTCTATTCGGTACTTTAGACGAAGAAGACGCGAAATATTATGATAGCAAAATTTCAGATTTATCGCAAAATGAGGGTTCAGCATTAGCTCTTTTGAAAGAGCAAACTAAAGTTGTCAAGTCTACACTAACAAATTTCAACAATACTATTGGAACCTTAGATTTTAATGAAAACATTTTAAAAAATAATGTTAAAATTCTTTCCAAACAATTAGAAAAAGAACAAAAAGATATTAAATTTTTAGACTTAAAAGGCAATCTAGAAGAACACATTACGCTGACAAATATGATGTTACATCAACTACAACTCGAAGTAATGACTTTGATTAATGCAATTCTTATTGCCAAAAAGGGTTTATTACACCCAGCAATTTTAACACCAGTTCGCCTAATTGATGAACTAAAACAAGTTACGGATTCTCTTCCCCATGGTTTAGATTTTGCTGTGCCTCTTGATATAATGCATTCTAATCTTATATTAAAAACGATTGAACTAAAAGTTCACTTTGAAAATAATCATTTAATTTATATAATTAATATTCCTTTAGTTGAAGCACAATTATTCTACCTATATAAGGTATCGCCTTTTCCTAAGCTATTAGCCACTAATCAATTTGTTTTGATTCAACCATCTTCTAAATACATTGCAATAGACGAAACAAAACAGCAGTTCATAACTTTCTCTGATCTCGAATATAATAAATTTATAAAAATAACGGATGATAAAATGATTTGTCAGCAACAAAAACCAGTTTCATTGGCTCATTTAGTGGAAAACTGTGAAATGAAGTTACTTCAAGTAACAAATAAAATTCCAGAAGTATGCGAAAAACATATATTAAATTCTAATAGAGGTATCTTTATTCAGTTACTTACAACTAATACTTGGCTGTTTGCAGTGCCTTGCCCTGAATCATTAACCATTTCATGTATTAATCAAAATAAACCAGTAGACGTTATTTTAAAAAATTGCGGCAGTGTCACCATAGGAAAACAGTGTAAAGCGTATAGTGTTTCAACGATGCTCGTGCCTCACGGTAATGCCTTTCAGTCGAAAATATTTAGTGAGTTTGTTCCGCCATTAGAAATTAGTGAGGACTGTTGTGAAAAAATAAAAAATAATAACATTAACCTGACAGAAATTTTAATAAACGAAAATTATAAGACTCTTTCAAAGCACATTCCTGAACTGAACATCGCTAGCCATAAACTAGACGACATAGAAAAGCTAACAGAAAATCTTGAAAAAAATAATTTTTTGTCAACATATAATATTTCTGGTTCTGTTTTAGCTTACATTGTATCTGTTGTTGTATTATTATTTATTGTTTACAAAATATATTCAAAATGTATAAGAAAAACTTCCTGTTGTGGAATAATACCAAATATTTGCGTAAGGGTAAATCAAACCATTGAACCATCCCCGAGAAGTAATAGATATATAGCTCAGTATACTAGTGAAACTTCTAATAGAATTAATAATGATGATCACCCTGAGGACGATCAACCAGGTATATCATACACGCCTCGCAGAGCTATTGGTCACACGTCCTCAAGACGATCAATTAGATAAGTAATAATATTATGTTTTATTATAAGTAATAAATTTCTTTAGTAGAATCTAAGTAGATTTAGAATGCCTAATTATTATAAAAAAAAAACAGTTTTCAATATTATATAGGTTAGTATAATATAGAATAAGAACATAGTTCATAGCAAATTTTGTAAAATCATTTCGAACATAATAATACTTTTGTTAAATATTAGTATCAATTACAAGGATGTATATTTTGTATCATAATTTATATTTTAACTCAGGAACGAAATTTTCTAACAATTTCATTATTATAAAATCTCTCATTTAGGGGGAGGTGTTGTGACCCCATTATTTTATAGTCATTTTATTTGTGAATAGTCTTAAGTATTATATATTCATTAGTCTAGAGATAGTTTGACACGTAAATGCAATATTTAGACATACATTATATTTCGGCGGAACCTTCCGACAAAAGCTGCTTTAATGGTCGTTTATTGCAAGGGAAATTCAAAGTAAACAATATGTATTTTAAATTCTACTTCAAATTCTATTTTATGCACGTTCTTCCGCCCCAAATATTATTATACCCGAAAAAACCTATCATAAACTCATTTACACTATGTCGATAAAGCTTGGGAAGGTTCAGCTATAAAAACATTAAAAGAAACCATTGTAGTACAGTAAGCAGTGACGTAGCAAATACTCCCCAAATTACTTTTATAGACACCTTTTTTAATCAATTTTACAGATACGCCACTGCATCTCAAATTAGGGAATTCATATAAAAATAAGTTCTAGGTAGTCAGTATAGAGCAGGTCAGTCATTATGTCAGTACTATATTGTCAGTAGAATTAAGTCAGTAGACACAGTAAGAGTAAAGATTTGTTAGAAGTAAGAAGTGTCCCTCTTGTACAGAAGATAATAGAGAGATTTGAAACAAGTTGAAGTGTTTACATTTACTACCAGTGCTAATACAAAATACTAAAATTATTAAATCATAACAGTGGTGGCATTCGGCGAGTAATAAAAATATTAAAACATAACACTTTGAATAAATTTATTTATAACTATAACGCCAACGTTTCGCCACCTTGATGTGCCATCATCAGGTCTAGAAAAGTAAAGTTATAGAAAGTCCCATAAAGGTTTTTCAGTGTCTTACAAACTCGCGATGCACCTATGTCAACGTGTCTTTAATATCCTTATTTGTTTTTCCCAAAATACGTTTTTTTTGTTTTTATGAGTTTTTTGTGTGATGAAATGCCGTTTCGAGATTTTTTAACACTGTTATACTAGCCCTGATGATGGCACAAAAAGAAACCGAAACATTGGCGTTGTAGTAATAAATATATCCGTTAAAAATGTCAAAATTGCGTTACTATTCTATTTATTTACGTGCAGATATACCACAACGTCTGACATTTAGTGACATTTTCGTGATTTGGCGCAATGAGAAAGATTCAAACCGGAAATTTGATGTTGTAATGAAATATTTGAGGGACACGACAAATCTAGGGAAGTTTGATGAGGCCTCAAAATTTAAATTTAACAAGAAATTTAAGAATTTATGTAGACAGTTGGCTTGTAAATGGAGAGGAGTAGAGGGGTACATTAAAAACCTTTTTACTTAAGAACAAAAAGTGGTTGACCGGTTGCTTGACTTTCAAGGGAGTTTCATGTGAATTAAGGGAAACGACGATACAAATGAGGGACGACAAAAGAAATCTTTTGAGGAGTGCAGTCGTTCTTCAAAGAAAACATTGTTAAAAAACACTTTTCGAGTATTGGCTACTGGAATGACGTTAAGACGAGAAGGTAAAAGGGACGCTGCCGAATTAATTAGGAATGTGTCTTCTTCCACAGTTTCACCAAAAAAACCAAATATCCTTAAAAAATGTCTTCCCCTGTCACAGTTTCCAGAAAAATATCTGTTGAAAAAGCTTTGGCACTTTATGTTGCATACAAATTCCCAAAAGCGCAATATATTGACATTCATCAGACTAGTAAAGAGTACAATGCAGATATTTATCCGACTTACATTTAGGCTACCCTAAGGAAATCACAATATCAGAAGTGTCTGGAGAGGTAACACTACGGTCCTTGGTAAAACATAC
The DNA here is from genome assembly GCA_030620095.1 of Kuschelorhynchus macadamiae. Lineage (NCBI taxonomy): Eukaryota > Metazoa > Arthropoda > Insecta > Coleoptera > Curculionidae > Kuschelorhynchus > Kuschelorhynchus macadamiae. Next base: position 275,410 of record JAUTXW010002880.1, read on the forward strand.
AATCCAGAGATTAGTCGCTGTTCAACAAAATATCCTGAAGGAATACCTTGAAGAATATGATCCAAATGAAATTAATATTGTATTTAAGTGGGGGTGTGATAGTGGGGGGGCCAAAGCCGATGCATGCAACGGTTTGAAAACAGTGATGTAGACGATGCGTCTTTATATCTGATTCCTCTAGTTCCCCTTCCAATGACAGCTTTATCAAAAATTGGCAACAAGGAGTTGATTCTGTGGAATAATCCCATGCCGTCATCAACGAAATACTGCCGTCCCATCAAAATTCTATTTCATAAAGAAACGTCCGATTTCGTCAAGCTGCAAGTTAAATACTTCAAACGACAGATACAAGAAATAAACCCTATTAAAATTGAAATTGAAGAAACACAATATATATATTTAGTTCAGTTTTTTATTTAACAATGATCGATGGAAAAACGTGTAGCACGGTTTGTAATGCAGCTGCCCAAAATTATCATATTTGTGGAGCATCGCCCAAAATAATAAATAATCTAGATACAGTACGCGCGAGGCCTATAAATCAACATTCCCTGATTCTGGGAACGTCAACACTACATGCGTGGATAAAATGTCTAGAATGTGTTTTACATATCGCATATAGGATTGATATAAAAAGCTGGAGAATCGGAAGAGAGCAAAAAATGGTAATCGAGGCAAGAAAAAAAAGTCCAAGAAAATCTTCGACAAAAAATGGGCCTTCTAGTCGACTTGCCCAAGCAAGGCTATGGCAGCAGTAACACGGGAAATGAGGCTAGGAGCTTCTTCCAAAATTTTGAATTAGTTTCGGAAGGTACCGGAGTCAATAAAGGTCTAATTGAAAGATTAGATACAATCTTTCGCACAATTTGTTCTGGATTTGTAATAAGCATCGAAGCTTTTGAAAGTTTTGCTGCAGAGACGGCTAGTCTATATTTTCAGGAGTATCCCCTGGTTCTATATGCCTAGAGTATTCACAAACTTCTAATACATGGAAGCCTCATTAAAATGAAGGCAATCATTCCTATAGGCCGATTATCGGAAGAAGCCCAGGAGGCAAGAAACAAAGATGTCAAAAATTTCCGAGAGTTTCATTCTCGCAAGTTTTCCCGAAAGGAAAACATAGAAGACATGTTTCATCTCCTTTTGGTGTCTTCTGACCCTCTTGTATCCAGCATGCGGAGAGTAAAACCAAAACGTGGTAGCAGTCTCCTTGGGTCTGTTTTGGCTTTTCTAGCGGCACTAGTAGATTAGTATTGTATTTTGTTAAAAAAATGACTGTAGCAAAGAATTTTTTCATATGTTAAAAATTAATTATGATTTTGTTTAACCTATATTGCGATTCTACAGTAGTTTATATTTAAATTAGAACTATTTGTTTTAAAAAAAAGTACTAGTGAGACTTCATTACAATTACATTAAAAAAAACGTAATTTGAGTATTTTTTGATTTGTGTTGGCGCCTCGGCTCATCCCTTTGAAGATGCTGTCGGTTACATGTGCAAATATAGTTATGTTTATTATATTGTTCATATAAAATCATATGGCATACATTCACAACAACATTAAAGTGCAAACTACTTTTGCACGCACAGATTGCTAAAAACGACCACTGTGCGACGCCTTGAAAACTAGCAAACTTATGCGAGATCACTAAAACTTAAAATTTTATTTTGACTCTCTGTATCTATGTTAATATCAATTTTAGTACTAAGCTAAGTTGGGCTTGATAGTCATATTTTAGTCTTAGAAATGTGTGGTAGTATTTTATACAGACCGTTTTAAGACACCCTGTAGAATTACAATCTGAAACAGTGTTTCAAAATGTTATTATCCATTCCGATATCATTTTTAATTGTGGAATATGTTGTTTTTAAAGTAGTGTTAGAGAAACATTATTTCAATATTACTGCATAAAACTTTGAGGGAAATAATAACAGAATCTTGACTTGTCAATGTATTGAAACACTTTGTATTCATTGTGTTAACGATTCAATGCAAGAATAACTCAACCTAAACGCGATTTACCAACTTTTTTGTAGATATTTTTGATTTCGATATTAGCGGGAAAATACCCTTCTGGGTATTATCGGATTTATTAGATTTTCTCCTAAAACGTACAGTATTCTTAAAAGTAGGGCGCCTGTATTTGGGTCAGTCCGGGCTGACTTTGGATATATCCTGTCCTTGGCCCTAATTTTGATGCTAGCGGTAAGACGTTGTATTGAATTTTTTATTTTAAACTTAATTTTTTTATATAAAACCCTCGAAGAGAAAGTATCTAGTTCCTATCTAAAAAATGAAATATTTACGTCCCCTTATATAAAAACCCATATATTATATCATATTTTCGAAGAATATAAGTTGGGTTTTTTGATGTTTTTTGAGTCCCTAGAACATGAAAACTTAATTTTTTGGACAAAAAAATTATGATGTATGTACCGATGTGTGTGTATGTAACAAACTTTTCAAGAACGATAAATCACTTGAGAATAGTCAAACCAATTCGTTTTAAATTTAAATAAATATTAGTCCAGCTCAGGCACGTAGCCAGAAATGTATTTCGGGGGGGCCCCCCGGGGACGGTTCCAAATCAGAAATTAATTTTGGGGGTAGTACAAATAGTCAAACCTCAAGAAAATTAGTAAGAAGCATACCTATACCAACATATTTTCAAAGTTTTGGAGGGGGGGTCCTGACCCCCCAGGACGGACGTGCCTAGTCCAGGTCAATGTGCCCCGGGGATTAATTAGATTTTGGATGTCACGGGTGTAGATCTTCGATATTTTTGAGGGCTTGTAAACACGTAAAAAATCATATTTTATGACTGCGAAACTATAATCAGTTAAATTGAAAACAAAAATATTTGAGGTAAATGTTTTGACATCGAAAAATCGAATCATTGGTGTTAACATTTGATTATTATATGCATTACAAAAATAACATATTTCGCAAAACGGGGAAACATTAAGTACCCAGAACTTCCCTCATTATGAATATTTCTTTTTAATAGGAATAGTGAAGTGTGATCCAATTTAGTTCGGTCCATAGTCATTTAGTAACATTTATATTGGGCACCGTTTTGTCCCACCATACTGGATTCCTACCAATATTTTACCAGTTTCTACCTATGTCACACCTGATTTTTGGATATAATTTACAATTAATGAATAAATAGTTTTTACATTGACACATGCCGCCATTTTGTCATTTTGAATTTGTACTAGTATATCACTATGTCACATTTAATTTTTCAGGACAATTTAAAGTCCATTGCATAAGAAGATTTCTTTACGTTAATTTTTTAAACATTTTACTTGGCCGTCATTTTGTTTCGCCATCTTGAATTCTTACCATAACTTTACGAGTTCCTTTATAGCATACTTAATGTTTGCTCAAAATTTGAACTTAATCTAATAAGTAGTTTTTTCAAAGTGATTATTTAAATATTTTATTAGACCGCCATTTTGTTTCGCTATCTTGGCCATTTTGTTTTGCTATCTTGGATTCGTACCAAAATGTCAAACAAGTTCGACGGAATTGGGACATAGAACAAACATATTTTTTGGCATCTAGGGACGCTTAAACGTGAAGATATGTAAAACCTAGGATGGTTATTTTTTTCATGATTGCAAGCATTTCATTTGGTCGCCATTTTATTCCGCCATCTTTTATTTGTACCATAATTTTACCAGTTCATCCCTATTCATTATTGCACAAAATTTATATTCAATCCATTAAGTACTTTTTTCAGGCGTAATTTTTAAATACTTTATTAAGCGGCCATAATGTTTCGGCCTCTTGGATTCGTACCAAAATTTTATCAGTTGATTCTTACGTCATACTTGATTTTTGTGCAAAATTTGAAGTAAATGGATAAGAGTAGGTTTTTAATAATATTCTGTAACATTTCACTTGGCCGCCATTTTGTATTGTCATACTGGATTTTTATGAAAATATTACCACGTCATCCGCATATAAACCTTAATTTTTAACAAAAATTTGAAATCAATCGGATAAATAGTTTTTTGGATATGGCGCGAACAGACAGACCGACGAAATTGAGAAAACATGTTTTTAGGTATGTAGGGACACTGAAACACAAAAATCTGAAAAAACCTCGGCGTCCAAAAGGATTACTGTTAGCAAACAATCATACTAGCTATAGAGCTTTTTAAGGATGTTACCAAGGATTCTGTCGGACAAAACACAATTTAATTAGTCCCATCTAGACGTGCCTAGGAAATATTGCTCTTTGTTCATTTCAATGTTCCAACGCGGATTTAAGAAAGACCTCCGCTATCTTTTCCACTCCCACATTCCTTAATCTCTATGTTCATGATACTTGATATCGAGAATTTAGCATTCCTGGCAAATTATCTCCCCAAAAAATCATACAACTTAAACTGGTCAAATTACAGGTGGATCAATTACGAATTTTTTCATTAAATGACAAAGTTTACGGGTCACCCTATCTGTAATCTGTTGGGTTATACAGGATTTAAACAAAATAACCGAAAATTCAACTACAACTAGTATTGGCGAATTATGAAAAAAGTTTTATATTTTCTCTTAGACCTACCGTTTAGAATAAATTTAGATTATGCAAGGTGTTAAAAGAAAATAAAAAAGAACTTTTTATTCATTAGTATAAATTTTGGCTTATGTTATACTATATAAATACCTAGCAGTCTATTAAACCTCATTTAAATTAGTCACTTCATAAGCATGGAACAGGGGTATTACATATGGTGTCAATTTGTTTTTAAATACAAACTATATTCTGAAGATTAAGTATTAACAAGAGCATCGATTACTATTGTTTTTCGGAGTAAGGGGAGATAGTAGGATCATCGACATAAGTTATAAAAGCGATGTGTAAAAAATGTTTTGCTACAATGAATATTTTGTGTGTGCCTCCTTTGCTGCTGTAATCGTGTCATCTAAGAAAATTACTTTAGCATTTCTTATGTGTCAGTTGGTGGGGTAATTTTTCAAGCTGTTATACGATGAACAATTAAAGAAATTTTGATTAAACCACTTTTGTCTTAAACATAGAAAATGTGAGTGTCCTATTCAAACTACATGTAAATTCCCATCAATCTTTTATTTTTTTTAGCAATATGGGACAATTATTATTAAAGGAAAAAATCTGAGCTTTTCTCCTAACGGATTCCACCGCACATATATACGATTTATGATTTATGTATAAACATTATTATTTGGTAAACATTTATTACACATTATATAAATTAATTATACGTGCCACTTTTCTTGATAAATGTTCAAAAATTCCATTTTCTAGAATAAAGATGATATTTTCATAAATAAAAATACCAAAATATTATTATTGATTTTTTACAGATTATGTAAAAAAAAATTAGAATAATTAGTAATTGTTTAGTAATAATTTTTTAAACATTTATTAGGTTGGCATTTTGTTCCACGTACTGAATTTTTACGAAAATATTGCCATGTTATCTCCATATGACCCTTAATTTTTTACCAAAATTTTAAGTTAATCGCATAAGTAGTTTTTCAGCTATGCCGCAAACAGGCAGATAGACCGACAGATAGCCAGACCGAGGAATGACAGACAGATCGACGGGATTGAGGAACATATTTTTCGGCATATAGGGATAGGAAATTTGCTACAAACTTTTAAAATCAAATAATGATTATTATTTAAAATACTATACCATACAAAATGACTCCCCTCGACTTCAAAAAATTTTCCAGCATACCTTAGTAATACAAACGTAATGCTTAAAAGCATTTGTGTATTATTAGATAACTCGTTCTGCCCTTTGGGCCAGTTAATCACGTGTTGTTATCGGTACAGAATAAATATTTTGTTTTGAAATATCTTAAATACTGTAATCCAACGCGTTTAGGTCAGGTGAATGAGGAGGCCAGTTTACAGTGCATCTAAATGACCAACTATTGAGTCTATTTATAAAGTGGACATCATCAAAAAGTGAAATAAATTATTTCGTAAAAAAAACCAAATAATTCTGGTCATTTAAATTTAGAGGCAAGACTTAAAGACCTATAAAATTATGTCCCACAATACCTAAAATATGGGGATTTTTATTAGTCCATACGTGCGTATTATAGATATTAAAAATCCTATTCCAGGTGAAGCAAGCCTCATCCGTAAAGACAATTAAGTTCCGAAAATTATTTTCTTCGTGGCAACTCGTGCCTCAAAATCTGTTGGTAGCAATTCTTGTACCTTGTTAAACTTTGGAAAACACCGGTTTGTAACGAAATTCTTCTAGGACGTATTTCAGAATTGAATTTTACTAAGTACAAAATATTTTCCTTATTTCAAATAGTACTGACAGATGCAAGGTCGACTTTTTCCTTTTTCAAACATTTCCTTGTGGAAAATTATCTGCCTTTTTCATGTCGCCAGGGCATTCTCTAAAAACTAATTGAAGACCTAAGTATTCAATATTATTGTGAATAACCATAATTTAACATAATTAATATGAAAAGCACAAATTAATAAAATATGACAAGCACCTTAATTTCTGGTATTTTAACCGAAAAAATATTTTGTTTTTGTTTTGTTGATGTTAATTTTCCTATCATGACTCGTAAAATGAAAACAATTAATCTCAGAAAATGAATTTTGAATTATTTCGATTAAATTAATCGAATAAATCTCGATACCAATGAGAAAATCGTAAGAGAAATTATTTTTAGAAAATAAACCAGCCAAGAAAATATGAATATAAGTAATATGACTTTTCTACGTCTATGATGTGACTAATTTATATATATATATATAATATATATATATATATATATATATATATATATATATATATATATATATATATATATATATATATATATATATATATATATATATATATATATATATATATATATATATATATATATATATATATATATATATATATATATATATATATATAATATATATATATATATATATATATATATATATATATATATATGTAGTTCTATTAATACCTAATTTTAATTTCAGATATATAAAATGAATAACGATCTGGTTGAACCTGGTGTAGCCCCAGATAGGTTGCCTCTACCGGAGAGCCCTGGAATAATCGCTGGAGGTGGTTCAATAGTGTTTGAAGCATCTACACAAACCCCAACATCAGAAGGGCTTGATTCTCCACTTTTTACCAATAAAGGATATTGTCTAAAGACCTCGGGGCACAGCGCTCTTGCATTAAACAATATACAACGGATGAGGCAACATGGTCAGGTATGATTAAAGTTATTAATGTTTCTTTTACATATTGATTTCTGCTTATTAGTCTAGTACTGATAACATTAGATTAGGTATATTTCGAAATATTGTAGAATGCAGCAAGCAGGGGATTATAGTATTAGTTTAGAATGACATATAGGAAAACTAAAAGTAACTTGTTTTCGGTATAAGATATGCCAGATAATCCCTTATTATGTACAAATTTTGAAACTTTACTCATTAACCAATCCAGTAACATTTAATTTATTAGTATATACGAATTTGTATAATCACGTTTCGAAAACCCAACCTCATAGGCAGGCCTGTCAAGAGAAAATCCGGGCCTGGCGGAATGACGTACGGTTCCCCCAGGAAATTTTTGACTAGTGAGAAAACAACTTACTAATTATAAAATTGACGAATAAAGAAAAGGTCGACACCTTGTATTTTCTTTGGCCCTTGAATTGAATAACATTCCGATAATAATGTAAATCTCTCATTTAAGAAGGGTAAAATAAAAAATAGGTTTATATGGCAGGTAAATTCTTAATCAAAGTGGCCTATTTTTTTCGCCAATCTTGAGTTGAAGAATTCGGAATTAATTCTTGTTCTCTTGACAGAAGTAGCTGAATCGATAAAAACTTTAAAACCACCTTTGCAAAATTAAATAATTTTCAAGATTTCTTCATTTCTTTACAAGTTTCTAAACAAATCAGAAAAAAAGCACTAGTGGGTCATACCCCAGAAAATTTAATTACTTTTTCAATTGTTGGGACCAACAAAATATTGCAAAATAGATACAACAAAATTATTTTTTTTGCCAATATTTGCTGAAATATTGCAGGTAAAGCAATTAAGAAAATATGAAAAATTAAAATGTTTAAAAATGAGTTTGAAAGGAGAAGTCCGTGGCTACAACATACGATAATTAGTTTTATGTATTTATTAATTAGTTTTTACCTGCAAACTTTCCAAAATATGATAAAAAATTATTGATTGTTTTTTGCTTAATATTTTTACGGTTTTACATTTAATAGTATTTTTATAAATAAGTGTCTGTATGGTGTTATTTCGCATAGACGGTTTGGAACTACACTGTTAAATTGACAATCTTGCTTTCATGTGTATGTAATGTAATTATAAATTTATTCATCTTACTTTTTGTTACTTTATGATATTACATTATATTTAGGTATACGTTTAATATCACTGGAAATCTTCTGTCTACTTTTTAACACGCCTGTATCAAAAAATAATTTTTTTCTAAATTTCATAAATTTTTATTGAATGAATGCATTTTATGAATAAATTATGAGTGTTACTTTCCATTCTAAGTGTTTTTGTTTTTTTTTTTTGTGTCATTCATATGTGAATGACGTGGCCTCTCATGTAAATTTTTGGAACTTTTTTAAATTCAGAGGTCAAATCATTCAAAAATGTATCCCATGTTTTTTACGGTTTTCTCATTTCAAGTTCTGAATATTAATTTAATTTTTATTAGTTATAACTAAAATACGTATTTATTTAATATTTACTTCATTAGTTTTTAAATTAAAAAAATCGGTAAATTTCCTGTACCCAGAATTCAGCTGATTATGAATGTTTCCTTATACAGGGTTCGCCAAACTCAGTGACGTATTAGAAGTATATGGAGAACGAGTAAACATATTTACTTGAGATTTGGGTAAGGTTCATACTAAGAAGTGAACTATATTTTAAAAATATTTTCGAAGTTGCGGCGTTGCCAGCTCTATTGCAGACAGACAGGAAGTTTCTTTTTTTAAATACAATACCCTGTATATTATTGCATTGTCAAATTCTACGAACTATTCTGAGCATTTTTTATGTAGTATGTTCTATACCTATTTTGAGCAGTTTTGGAAATAAAAATTATTTTCTAATTTTTAAGGGTCAAATCGGCTTCAATGTAAAACACGATATATTTTTAGAATATTGTCCCAGAATTCTGAAATTTTTATACGAGTTTCCGAACATGTAGGTTAACTGACGGCTGAAGGTATTTTTTAATAAAAGGTTATACAGGGTGTATAAAAATATAGTTTATTCGCGAGGAACAGAATGTCCATAACTCGATTTTTTTTAAATGGAACACCCTGTATATTTTAATTGCATCAAATAGAGAGAGACATTGCCTTTCAAATGACATTAGGTGTTCCTATACCTATCTCTGATGGGTAATGAATTAAATGGCATTTAAAAGAAAAAATCGACCATTTTATTATTTTCTGGAAAAAAAATCTATGTTAAAAGCACTAAATAGACAAGTAAACATTTTTGTCAATAATATATCTATCTTAATGATAACTAAATGAAAATACGTTTGTTGAGAAAAATCTATAGTTTAATATTTACAATATGTATTCACAAACGCTTTAGATAAAAAATTAACGATACAACCGAATAAAACAATATTACAAAAACAACAACAGAACTATCCCCAAATGAATTGTCAGTAACTGAACTGTTTAAAGTGCCCTCCATTAACTCTGAGGCATTCCAGAACTTGTGTCATTACATGACTCGTTTTCTTTTTGAATATCTTCCGCGGATAATGCCAGCAGTGCTTCTCTTGTCCGATTTAGGAGTTCTTCCTTTGTTTCTACTGGCGTCTGATAAACTATCCCTTTTACCCTGCCCCAAAGATGGAAGTCGAGAGGGGTAAGGTCTGGGGACCTAGGTGGCCAAATCCATGGACCTCGTCGGCCAATCCATCTGTCTTCGAAGATTGTAGTAAGTTCCGCACTTACTTCGTTTGTACAGTGAGCCGGTGCCCCATCTAACTGATACCAGCAGCTCCGGAGTAAATTCAATGGTAACTCGTCGAGAAAATCAGAAACTGTAGTTTTCAATATTTCCAAATATTTTTCAGAATTTAAATTTTCATCGTAAAAGCAAAACTTTATTTTGTCATTCATCATGAGGCAAAATACATTGAAACCGAACTTGTATTGAAAACCTTTTTCTCTGATAAAATAAGGATTTTCTTTGGACCAAAAATGTGAATTTCTTCTGTTAAATATCCCTTCTTTTGTGAATTTGCTCTCATCCGTCCAAATAACTTTTTTTAAAAAGTTGGGATCTTCTTGTGTACGCATCAGGATCATTTCGCAGTATGCGACGCGCTGAGGAGGATCAGTAGGCTCTAAAGCCTGGGCTGTTATAAATTTATAATTATGCATTCTATGTTTGTGCAAAATTCTTTCCACCGATTTGTAAGAAATGCCTAAATCTTTCTCTGCGCTATTAATTGATGCGTGAGGGTATGTATGGAAATAAGACAAAACAGTAATTTCATTGTCTTCGTTACCTGTTACAGGTTTGACTTGAAGTCTTGGTCTTTTAACATTATTGTACTCTCTGTAATTCTTCTCTATTCTTTTAAACTTTTTCTCGTTCATTGGGACAGAATCTGGATAAAGTTGATTAAATTGTCTACATGTTCTTGATATTATTTTATCACATTGACCGTGTACATAAAACAAATTTAGAATTTCTACACTTGAGTAAGAATTTGCCATTTTAAATTAGTGAATTTTTGACAACTATGCATATTAAAAACAAATGTTCTCTGTTTGGTTTCCTGGGAGATGACAGGCGTGCACAGCCTACTAGTTAAATAATCTTTCGTTTTACGAGATATTATTCGTGCTTCTACTAAATGGCATCTAATTAATTAATCATCAGCGATGCTAATACTATTGAAAGGTAATTTTTTCTCTGTTGGATGCAACAAAAATATACAGGGTGTTCCATCGTGAGTATTGTTTTATTCGGTAGTATCGTTAATTTTTTATCAAAAGCGTTTGTGAATACATATTGTTACTATTAAATTATCGATTTTTTTCAAGAAAAGTATTTCCATTTAGGTATCATTAAGACAGATATACGTAGAAATAACTTGCCAGTATTTGACAAAAATGTTTACTTCTCTATTCAGTGCGCTTAAAATAGATTTTTTTTACATAAAATACTAAAATGGTCGATTTTTTTTTAAAATGCCACTTAGTTCATTACCCATCAGAGATAGGTATAGGAATACCTAATGTCATTTGAAAGGCAATGTCTCTCTCTATTTGATGCAATTAAAATATACAGGGTGTTCCATTTAAAAAAATCGAGTTATGAACATTTCTGTTCATCGCGAATAAACTATATTTTTATACACCCTGTATAACTTTTAATTAAAAATTACCTTGAGTCGTCAATTAACCTACATGTTCGGAAACTCGTATAAAAATTTCAGAATTCTGGGACAACGTTCTAAAAATATATCGTGTTTTACATTGAACTCGATTTGACCCTTAAAAATTAGAAAATAATTTTTATTTCAGAAACCTCTCAAATTAGGTATAGGACATACTACATAAAAAATGCTCAGAATAATACATAGAATTTGACAATGCAATAATATACAGGGTATTGTATTTAAAAAAAGAAACTTTCTGTCTGTCTGCAATAGAGCTGGCAACGCCGCAACTTCGAAATTATTTTTAAAATAAAGTTCACTTCTTAGTATGAAACTTACCCAAATCTCAAGTAAATATCTTTACTCGTTCTCCATATACTTCTAATACGCCACTGAGTTTGGCGAACCCTGTATATATATATATATATATATATATATATATATATATATATATATATATATATATATATATATATATATATATATATATATATATATATATATACAATATATATAGTCTTTTTGAACATTTTTTGGGCACCATTTTGTTCCATCATATTGGATTCCTACCAATATTTTACCAGTTGCTACCTATGCCACACTTGTTTTTTGAGCATAATTTAAAATACATTTAATAAGCAGTTTTCACAATGACACACACCCATTTTATTCCGTCATGTTGAATTCGTACAAGTTTATCCCTCTAACATATTTAATTTTTCTGCAAAACTTAAAGTCAATTACATAAGTTTTTTTACGTTGATTAAAAAAAAAATGTTTTGCCGTCATTTTATTCCGCTATCTTGAATTCCTTCCACAACTTTACCAGTTTATCTCTATATCATACTTAATGCATGCACAACATTAGAAATTAATCTATTAAGTAGTTTTTTCTGGCTAATATTTAAAATATTTTATTAGGCTGCCATTTTGTTTTGCTATCTTATATTCATATCAAAATGTTACCAGTTCATTTCTATATAACATATGATTTTTGTGCAGAGTTTGAGATAAATTGGTTTTTTTAGTAATAATTTTTTTAACATTTCATACACGCCATCTTAAATAAGTATTACAATTTTATTAGTTCAACTCTATAATATATATATATATATATATATATATATATATATATATATATATATATATATATATATATATATATATATATATATATATATATATATATATATATATATATATATATATATATATATATATATATATACCGAATTTATCTCAAATCAAGTATTATATAGGAATCAACTGAAATTTGGTTGAAACAAAATGGCGGCTTTATAAAACATTTAAAAATTCAGGCTGAAAAAGTACTTAATCGACTGATTTCACATTGTATATATATATATATATATATATATATATATATATATATATATATATATATATATATATATATATATATATATATATATATATATATATATATATATATATATATATATATATGTATATATATATATATATATATATATATATATATATATATTATATTTAGTTATATATAATATATATATACATGTATATATATATATATATATATATATATATATATATATATATATATATATATATATATATATATATATATATATATATATATATATATATATATATATATATATATATATATACCGAATTTATCTCAAATCAAGTATTATATAGGAATCAACTGAAATTTGGTTGAAACAAAATGGGGGCTTTATAAAACATTTAAAAATTCAGGCTGAAAAAGTACTTAATCGACTGATTTCACATTGTGGTATATATATATATATATATATATATATATATATATATATATATATATATATATATATATATATATATATATATATATATATATATGTATATATACAAACTCCAGGAGTGTGTTCTATGAAAGATACTGATTTAAAAAAACTCATATGTTCTTATTCGATTTTCATTTGTTTTCAACTTACAACAAAAATAAGATTTCAAGCATAATTCCATGCATACAACATAATAATTATAGGGTGCTTAGAAATCAAAATAAGTTAATGTTCCATTTACTGGTACTATACCTGTCAGTGTCATTTTTGAATTCGAGCTGTTGAACATATTCCAAAATGCCGAATTTTTACTCACACTTAGAGTATGCGAATATGATATTTGTTTATGGTTTTTGCAATGGGAATGCTACAGCTGCTGCTGAAGAATACCGTCAACGATTCCCATTTTAACGTCATCCTGATAAGAAAGTATTTATGAGAGTTTTCAACAAACTATGCGAAAGCGGAACACTTCCCAGTGCCAACACAACTTCTGAAAGAGCTACTCAACAAACTTTAGAAGAAGTAGAAAATATTCTGGACCTAGTAGAAGAAGATGCAACCATCAGTTCACGCAGAATGGCTGCTCAGTTGGACGTTCCACAAAAAAGAGTGATAAATACGCTCCACGAGCAAGGTTTGTATCCTTACCACTTACAAAAAATCCAACACCTACAGCCAGAAGATTTTGCCAAACGTATGGAGTTTTGTCGGTGGATAGACAATAATCGTCATCTTATATCGCGCATACTTTTCACGGACGAAGCAACATTTACTCGTGACGGTATTAATAATAGTCGCAATTGCCATGTCTGGTCAGAGGAAAATCCGCATGCAACAGTCGAGAGCAACTTTCAACATAGGTTCTCGGTAAACGTATGGTGTGGTATGATAGATAGTTATGTCATTGGCCCTTTTATTTTGGAAAATCGCCTCACAGGAGACTACTATTGTGAATTTCTCGAAAATGAATTACAAGGACTAGTGGAGGATGTTCCCCTAAACATCAGAAGGCAAATGTACTTCCAGCATGATGGAGCTCCAGCACATTTCGCACATCAAGTCAGGCAACACTTAGACGGGAGGTTTCCAAGGCGTTGGATTGGTCGCGGTGGTCCTATTATTTGGCCTCCAAGATCTCCTGACCTCACTCCACTCGATTTCTGTTTATGGGGCTGGTTAAAAAATGAAGTGTACAAAGTGACAGTGGACACTCGAGAAGCACTTATTCAGCGTATCAGAAATATTGCAGATGAAATTAAAGAAAGGCATGAGGCAATTAGAAGAGCAACAGGTGCCCTACGTAGACGAAGCCGAAAATGTTTAGAGCTCAATGGGGGCATTTTTGAACATTTAATATGATGAAATCTAATGATTGAAACGTTAATTTGTTAGATCTTGTTTATATTCTAATTTATGCTGTAAGTTGAAAACAAATGAGAATCGAATAAGAACATATGAGTTTTTTTAAATCAGTATCTTTCATAGAACACACTTCTGGAGTTTGGGGCGATCCTCCCGACTCACCCTGTATATGTACAGGGTGATCGGTTAAGGGTAGCGAGCGGCCATATCTCATAAGATATTGGTCGTATAGATTTGAGAAAAAAAAATCATAATAAAAGTCGCCAAGAGAAATTGCTGAAAATTATTTTCGAGTTTGTCAAACGTCCGCTAGAGGGCGTAACAACCAACACCAAGTAGAAAAATGGGGTTTTTATAGAATTTTGCCTAATGAAAATATATCGACGATATCATTTTCATATTTAGTGGCCATTTCCCTACACTTTTGTCTAAAATGTTTTGTTCTATATATCAAAATAAAGCGGTGGGGGAAGTTCAATTGTTTTTTCAAACAAACCAAGATGTCTCCAGTTTCTTTTGACCGATTTTAGCAAACTTAGGCTCATATGAAAGAGCATAATTTGCACTACAAAACGCTTATTTGGTTTTGAATTTTTGACTTTTGCTGGCGTCGCTAGATGGCGTTAACTGAATTAGTAGCATATTTTTTAGTTTTTTTCAAAAAAAAGAAATGTAATGATTAAAATTAATTAAAAGGGGATAAATTTCTCTATAATTTAATGAAAATAATTTATCATCTACCTTTTTTTGAACCGTTGATATTGACCAAAATATTATTTTATTTTATTAAAAAATGGCACGCCACTGCTTTTTGTCAAAATATAAATTATTTTCGTAATCACTTATTAGTTGCTAACAAAAAGAACCTCTTGACTTTTTTTCGTTAGACGAACGGTTTTGGATTGAAAATATAAGATGTTGTTGTTGGACAGTTTTATTAAGATTTTTCATTGTTAAACATCTATATATAAAATGTATATATATATATATATATATATATATATATATAAAATGTATATATATATATATATATAAAATGTATATATATATATATATATATATATATATATATATTAAACAACTTAGGTAAATTTCAATTACATTATTATTTTCAATAACCAGTGTGAATATATAATTCGCTAATTTTCTCCTGAAGCGAATGAGATCATAATTCTGTTTATTTTAAATTAGCCACCTTTATACCTACTACTTATTATTTTAAACCCACATCCATTTATTTTGTTTAACAAATTATACGAACAGAATTAGCCCAACATGTCATATTAGTTAAAACATTATTAAAAGTACTTTATCTCGTTGTAAGAGCGTTCAAAGGGGAGCCGACCCGGCGCGACGCGAGGAATTATTGCAAAATCGGTTCTCGTCATGGAGTTGACATTCATTATGACGTTGAAATAGGTACATATATACTTTATTCACTGTTATTCTATTTTATATTGTTTTAATCACTTATTATGAGAACCTTACTTCTTTGCGGAATTAGGGAAAACAATTTGTTTACAATCCACTTATAGAGAAATAGCTACTTTGTTATTGAAATTCAAGGCCAATTTAGGTTGTTAAGGGACCGTCAAAATTCTTCAGTTAGAAGTTTTCAAAATTTTAAAGATGAAAATAGATAAAGGTACAGCAAAAAATATTTGTGTAAATTGTTGACGTCATATGTACTCTTAAACTGTTTAAGTTTAAATATAATAAAATTCTAGTGTCTGTGCGTGTCTGTGGCGAGTTAGAGTTTCAGAGTACCACTGCTTCTGACGTTAACATCGATAGCAACGTACCACCTACGACCATCTCACTTTGTGCGAGTTCAAAGACTTCTGAAGGATCTGATAGCGTCACGGATTCTGATCTAAAAACATCTTTTTTTGGACTCTCTCAAATCTTAGAGACATCACTATTGTTTTTAATATCAGTCAGTCAAAAACAAGGCCAATGAACTTCTCATTTTTTAGACAGTTTATTTAACTGCAACACTTTGAGATGGTCTAGCACGTCAGCCGCCCTTTGTTAATACGTCATCGTCTGTATTGTCGTCTCTCCGTGAGGTGCATATTTAGTTAATTTATATAAATATGTTGAGGATATTTTAATATTCTTCAAATAATCCAAGATCGTTAATTTAGTAATTAATAACACATAAATATAAACCTAAACGACATTTTTTCCTGCCAAGTTTGTTTTTTGCAAAAATTTGACAATTTTAAAAGACCGCTAGAGCACTTATTTTAGACATCACTTCTGACCATATGTCTCGTTCCGTCCGTCGTATAAGAGAACCTTCAGAATGTGTAAAATATCCTAAGGCTGAAAACGTAATTAGTATAGGAGATATAATCAAAACACGACTAAATAAATGTGTGCTATATATGCTTAAACACATAAATAAATTACCAAATAATTAATAAATCTACACCAGAACGCGCGTTAATAAATATAGAGGTCATTTTAAGGGAACTCTAAAGGCATGGTAAATATTGCGCCCTTTCCTGTTATTTAACCTCAGGAAATCATCGTTTTTGTCGGGACACCGGTTTTAGGTAGAGTTTAATTACTAGACCTTGGCAATAATGCAGAGTAAGGAAATTAGTTCCCTTTTCAAGGTGACAGTCGGTAGGAGGAGATACAATTAAATAGATACAAGAACTAATAGCTGTTTAATAAAAGTAGTTATATAAAAAACAGCGCAACCGTTTGAGATAGGCCAGAATTTACCAGAATATTTTTATCTATAACAGCACAATAATCAGAACCACCTAGTTAGCACTGGTGCATTTAATAGCTGATCTGTAAGCAAAGTCGATTTATCATTACTTTTGGGAGGTTTCTGGGCCTTACAATAGGTGGTATTCCGTATAGTAAATATATAAGATATTCTACAAGTAATAAATAGTTATAATATACAACTTTACAAATCTCAAGGGTAGTTTATCTACTAGATATTTACGAAACCTGATTATAAGTTTAAGATAAAGGCCTTTGGTAGCTAAATACTGTAATATTGTTTTATTGGCAAATACCAATAGCTCTTTAGGCTTTATTATTACTGCTTATCTAATTGGCTCCAAATGTTTTTAAAAAACAAAGGTTATATGGGGATGAAATAGTAACATTTTGATAAAACATGCCAGAACAAAAAGACGTCCTAATAAAAATGTTAAAAAATCATTATTAAGAAACTATATATCCAATGTACCAAGTGTGGTTTAGAGATAAACTGCTAAATTTTTAGTGCGAAAAATAAAATAGTAATTATAATATATTTCGCTTTTCTCAATAAAAAAATGGTATGACTTACGAGGTAGGTTCAGGTTTAAAAAAAAATGGACAAAGTCTTTTTAACGGAACTTTCCTCGTATCCTCAATTTCAAATGGCTATATTTTCGTTGTAAATAATCCAGTCAAAATGATTTTTTTTTGACGAGAACGTAATTTCTTTATCTTTTTATCACGGTATATGTTTAATGCACCCCGGCTTTGTTGTACAGGGGGGACAAAAAATACAAGACCGTGTATATTTTACTACATTTAATACCGACGTACGGGATACACCGGGTGATGATCTTTTCGTTTTTTGAATGTCTTGAGTGCAAACAATTTCCATTGAAATTTTTGCCGTGCAAAGTCTGCGAAATTTTGTTTTAATGAAAATTATCGCGAATTTTGCCGAATTCTACAGGGTGATTCAAAATTTTTACAAACTTAATACCGCTTTTGAAGATGATAACTTTTAAACATTGTTATTGGAGTTTTGGTGTATTTAATTTAAATTTTCTTAAACTTATTGCGCTTTACGTCGACAATAATACAAGGTATCACTAAAATACAGAGTGTTCCACAATATTTTGAGAAATTTTACCCATTCCTAGCTTTTTTATTAGACGGTTTGGGAAAAAATGTTCAATATAAAAGATTAAAAATTTTTTTAAATTTTTAAAAAACTTTTTTGCATATACAGGTCTTGTTAAAAACTTAGACTTTGTCCATTTTTCCTAGTTCAAATTAGTAGATACTTAAGTACCCTATTTTTTTATTTAAATTATTTTTCTCTAAGCAAAAAAAATACACAAAAAATCCACAGCATTATTTATGTAACAAGGAAGGCAAAGAATATAGCCTATTGTTTGTTTAGGAGAATTTAAGATATTAGTAGCTAACAATAAATAAATACAATACATAATCAACATTCTTAATACCTGTGGGTATTCCCACCCCTAGCATTAATAGTAGTTTGACATCTATTGGGCATGCTTAAAGTTGTTGGTTTATATATTTTGCCAAATTCTGTTGAGTGCCTGTAGATTTTGCGGGGGATTCAATGCTTCTCTAACCTGTCTTCCCATATGGTCCCATACCTGCTCAATGGGGATAATATCAGGGCTTCGAGCTGCCAAACCATTATGGAAATTTCTGAGTCTGTTAGATACTCTCTTACCGCTTGTGCCGTATGTGGACGTGCATTGTCATGAATGAAAATAAAAACATCTTCAATGGCGGAAGCAAAAGCACAACGCGGAAAATTTCCGTCATACATCGGTCAGCCGTCAAATGTTCTATAAACAGTAATTCCGTTTTTGCCTCCAATGAAATCCCTAAACCATTACAGACTAATCTCCGTAGCTTATAGTTTCCTGAAAATTACACTGAGTATACCACTCCCCTGGTCTTTCTCTACTAATCTTCACCCTATGGCAAATGATCTCTCGCAAAGCGTGCCCTGCGGTGATTCACTTCTAACTTCCCGTGCTGCTTCGTAGGGTCGTATATCAGCTTCCCGTAATCGTAATCTGTTATGTATTGTTTGTAGACTAATTTGCCTTCCATGTGTAGCGACAAATTGAGCTTTTAGCTTTGAACTCGTAACAAATCACTTCCTTAAGCACTGCATCTTGAGGAAATGAGCTTCGTTGGGCGTGCTTATTCTAGGACAGCGTTGTCCTGTCTTCTCTGATTGGATCCAGTTGCCCTGTACCTTTTAAGAACTTTTGAAATTGCTCCCTGAGTTTTGGCCAAAATTTGTGCAATATGAGGTTGGGAACAGCCCTGCTCAGAAAGTCATCTTGCGTAAGTGTAATCTTCGGGTGTCAAGTTTCTGTTAGGGTTGATTTTTTATTTTTTTATTCTTATAAAAACATGATTTCGGGTAACGTAATTAAAAACTTATTAAGTTCCCACTAAAATCACTATATTAAAACTCAGAGACATTAAATTTGGAGGTTGTAGGTTCATTGATGACAATAGGTAGATACAGGTGACTTTAGCAAACAAAAGCGATAAAATTCCAAAGAGCTTCACGGAAGCTACCTGCTACCAATTTCATAGTGCCCGAATTTTAAGCAACACTTAGGGAGTTATTTCAAAAGTTCTTTAAAGGTACAGGGAAACTGGTTCAAATGAAAGAAAAGGAACACATCTAACGAGAATCGTTTCCTGAGGGTACAGTGCTTCAGGCAGCGATTCGTTACAAGCTTTAAACTAACACCTGAATTTGTCAACTCACACGAAAGGCAAATTAATCAATAATGAGAAACGGGTTATATGGGAAACTGATTTCTATACGGTTCTAATAAAAAAGCTAGGAACAGGTAAAATATATCAAATACCGTGAGACAACCTGTATTTTAGTAATATATTATATTTTGTCGACGTAAAGGGTATTAAGCGAATGAAAATTTGAATTAAATACACCAAACTCTAATAAAAGTCATCATTTTCAACGGCAGTATTAAGTTTGTAAAAATGTTTTGTCACCCTGTAAAATTCGGCAAAATTAGCGAAAAGTTTGATTAAAGCATAATTTCTTAAAAACACAATTGAAGAAAAAATTGATTCATTTTCTCACCATCAAACAGATGGCCGGGTTTTGGGTACAGCAAGTACCTCCATGGAAGCTGCACGCAAGACGATCATGAAATGAAAATTTCATCACCCGGTGTCCCGTACGTTAGTTTTAAATGTAGTAAAATTTAAATGGTCTTGTATTTTTTTACCTATCCTGTTGCCGGGAGGCATCAAACTAAAAATATAAAGAAATTACCTACTCGGCACATAAAATTTCATCTTGATTGGATTATTTACAATAAAAATATATCCATTTGAAATTAACGTTCTTTCTAGCGTTCTTTTTTATCTGTTCCATAATTTATGTATGAAGTTTATAAACCTAACCGAAGCTAATCTGTGTGTAACCGGATTAGTTGCGAGAGAAGTTTCGGGTAAACGCCAATTTACCGATTTTTTTATAAACGCCTTAATAATCTTCAAATTATATGTTTTTTTTTAATTTCAAGTCTCATGCTTGTCTGGGTTCAGGCGAAGTTTCATCGTTTAACCATAAACTATTCGAAAACAACAACCAACCTCAACAAACGACAGAAATTTATTCACACCTAAAATATTTAGCATTGGCCTATATTTTTAAGTACAGACAATGAACTAATTATCATAAAAGTAGATTCTAACAAAATCTGCCAAACGTCGAAACCTTAACTTACGTCAAATGGATCCTTTTAATTTTATGGATGTTAATACAGGCTGCCACAGCTAAATACACTTATTTTTATCAAATTAACGTTTTATAGATTTATTTTCTATTTATTTGTTGAGCCGCATTTTGAGGCCGTGAAAAAACTTTATGAGTTGCGTAAGAGTTTTTATAGGGTTGATATAAAGTTTATTGGTTGTGGCAAACTCGTTAAAGTTTTACTACCTAATTTGATGATTTTTGATCGTTAAATAGGGTTTGCAAAAAGGACATTCTTGACACAACAAAATTATGAGGGGAGAGTGGGACACATGGAACTGCTTAAGGTTATTTAAGGACTTAACATTTAACTTAATTGTATCTATAATAAATAATAAATATCTTTGAAGTTAAATAATTTTTGGCATAGATATATTATGGACAATGTATTTGTATGTTTTTAAAGGTCCTCTTTTTGTTTCAAATTCAGAACGAAACATTTCAAAAGTGATAACTAAAGCTATGTGTCCCACTTCCACCAGTCCCAATATCCAGACATGATTATGTGTATCCGACTTTAAGAACATTTAAGATATATAAAGTTATCTTCTTCCTCAGTTCCGGCATATGCGTCATGAGCCGAGCATTCGGGACATCATCAGAGTCGTTTTCAAAAGAAATAATCTTCCTCTGTGCGAATTTTTTTTTCTTTCATTATTTTTTGTTTTAGTTTGGAAGTAGCCAAAGTAGCTTTCCGTTTTTCTTCTTCCTCAACTCTGTTGATATTTTTAAATACTGATTTGAACAATCTTCCTCTGTGCAAAAACTTTTTTTTCACGATTTTTTGTTTTAGTTTGGTAGTAGCCAAATTAGCTCTCCGATTTTCTTGTTGCTGAACTTTCTTGATATGTTTAATTACTGATTTAGTCAGTTCTTCTGAGTATTGTGTTCTTCGTTATCGATTGTTATTTTGGATGTTCGTTGAAAAGAAGATTTGGGAGATATCTCATTTAATATGCATTGCATATTATGTGCTGGTAACTCAGACTGTAGATAGTATGTACCATCAAATGTTAATCTGAATTTTCATCCTGTGGAGATTGTGGTACATTAGTTACCTGAGAGCAAAAAGTCTTCTTCTGTAAAGATGGCATAATTCTTGTGCTTTTAAAACCATTTATGATGGCTGCCAGCACAAACGTTTTGCCAAAAAATCGAAAATATCATATATCGTAATTCTTTGGGTCAGATGGTTTGTAAGTGAGCCATATATCACACTTTTAACAGGCGATAAAACAACACTTTGATATTTACTCTACAACTATCCTGCTGTGGCTCAATATGGCAATCTTATTGGGATACTACTGGACAACCATAGCCAGGTTAAAGTACGACACTTTTGTCGCTTATTTTCCAGGAATAGATTGGCTAATGGCGTAGATGAGTTATCCTTTCCTCTATTACTGTATAAAATCCTTGTCAATAGCAGTCTTAATTCCCGCTGTAACTAGCCCTTCGGTTGGGTATTCATATTGACCTCGGCTGTTATGTTCTAAAATAACAAATATTCCATTAGCGATCCATTAGAATTGGAGATTTATGTGAATCCCGGCTCAACTAAACAAGTTATAACAGCTATTTGGATTAGTATAGTTCCGTTTTGAGAATTTCAGATTAACAATGTTAACACAATGTCTATTTAAAAAATCGGTAAATTTCTATTACCCGGAACTTCCCTCGTTTATTAAGAATAGTAAAGTGCGACCAAATTTAATCCAGTACATACTCATTTAGTAACACATATATACTGCCTTTTAAAGCATTTTTATTTGGCCCCATTCCATCATATTGGATTTCTACCAATATTTTACCAGTTTGCCACACTTGATTTTTTGACATAATATAAAATAAATTCAATAAGTAGTTTTTACATTAACACACACATTTAGTTACATCGTGTTGAATTCGTTCCAGTTTATTCCTATATCACATCGTTGATTGAAGGAAAAACGATCAAATCAAAGTCAGTTTAATAAGATTTTTTTACGTTGATTTTTGAAATTTTTTTGTTTATTCCGTTTTTTCCTTGAATTCTTACCACAACTTTACCAGTATATCACACTGAAGCCTTACAGAAAATTTGAATTTAATCTAATAAGTAGTGTTTCCAGACTGATTTTTTAAATATTTATTAGACCACGATTTTGTTTTGCTATCTTATATTCGTACCAATGTTACCAATTCATTCTTATATAACACTTGATTGTTGTGTAAAATTTGAGGTAAATTGGATAATTAGTTTTTTCAGTAATATTTTTTTAACGTTTCACTAGGTCGCCATCTTATTCCGGCATATTGGACTCTTACCAAAATATTACCATGTCATCCCCACATACCCTTAATTTTTGACCAAAATTCGAAGTCATTCTGATACGTAGTTTGCCGTGAACTGACAGACAGACAGACAAACCGACAGATGGACCGATGGAATCGATAAAACATATTTTTTGGCATCTAGGGAAGCTACAACGTGAAGATATGTAAAACCTGAGAAGGTGGTTTTCTTCACGATTGCAAATATGTTATTTAGCCGCCATTTTGTTCCGACATCTTGAATTAGTGCCACAGTTTTACTAGTTTATCTGTATACCACAATTATATATGGCACACAATTTGAAATCAGTCCATTAAGTAGTTTTTTGGGCTGCATTTTTACATATTTTACTAAGCCGTCATTTTGTTCCGCCATCCTGGATTCGTACCAAAATTTTACCAGTTGAGATAAATTGGATAATACAAATATTTTATTTAGCCGTCATTTTGTTCCGCCATCTTGAATTAGTACTACAGTTTTACTAGTTCATCTGTATACCACAATTAGTTATGACACACATGACTGATTTGAAATCAGTCCATTACGTAGTTTTTCTAAATATTTTATAAAGCCGCCATTTTGGTTCGCCATCTTGGATTCATACGAAAATTTTACCAGCTGATTCCTACACACTACATGTATTTTTGTCTAGAATTTGAGATAAATTGGATGTATATGGATATATTGGACGAATGTATATATATATATATATATATATATATATATATATATATATATATATATATATATATATATATATATATACCGGGTGTCAACGAATCTATTAGACAGGCCATGACTTTTAAAGTATTTGATGTATCAAAACGACATTTCGTATAGGTAAATGGTACCTAACGAGGAGAGCTCTCGCATATTTTCATTTTCCGGTCATTTCCGGTTTCACCGGCAATGACTCCAGTTTCAATTTTTTAAATGGAACACTTGGATTCCTGAGACAATTCTGGATCAGAATGTGACCTTTTAAAAACTCTTTACGCCCGCTTGATTTTTTTATAGCCATTTCGGGCCATGACCGGACGCAAATTAATCTAAGAACCTGAAATAATGACAAAATAATACAATCGCTAAGTTTCAGTGATTAATCTGATAGCTAGGAACAAGAGAAGTTTATAAAATCAAATTTTTATGTCTAACTATTTTTTTTCAAATGGCGACCCTTTTTAGACAAGCACTTTTTGAAAAAAGGATTTTTCTGCGAATCTACCGGCACTAACTTTTTTGCGCTTGGATTAAAAATAAGCTCAAAAATTAAATATTACTAAGAAAAATACTCGATAATCAATTATTTACTTTTATCAAGTGTGCCATGTTGGATATTAAGTAGGATTTTTAATTGTGACAGTTGGAGTCATGTTACGTAAAGCCTGCCCAGCCTATCTCTGTTGATGAAAAGAATGCACGCCTATGCGCCTAACGCTCGGAACAGCATTTTTATACAGATTTCTGCTGCCCCTCTTCAGATATCGTCAACAAATTTAGGCGTGCAAATCTGTATCTTTGGCTAACAAATAGTTCAGAGTATTAAACAAAAATATAACTTCAATAACGCTGTAAAATGTAAAAGCACAATGTTCGAGTTCACTGCAGTTATTCAAAGTGTATTCCTCCTTGTTCACGACATATTTCCGCCGACACATTTCCGCTCGTTCAATTGCTTCTCTCAACACGTTGTGCAGCATTTGAGGCGTAATACTTCTAAATACACGTACAATCCTTCTTTCTAAGATTTCAAGAGTGGCTGAGGCTGTTACATGAACTCTTTCTTTAACATATCCCCAAATAAAGAAATCGAGAACAGTGAGATCTGGTGAACGGGCTGGCCACCGTATTGGGCCATTGGTTGCAATAACTTTATTATTAAAATGTTCAATTAAATAATTAAGAACTTCTCTGGTATTGTGAGGCGGTGGTTAATTCTACAATTTTGGAGCAACCAATCAAAACAATACCCGTCTATCGTCATCGTCAGGATACAAATGTTGGTGTAACTGGTACTTAAAAGCTCTATATCCGTGTTTCTTTATTATTTTTATAGCTAATTCATGACTTAAACCCAGTTTGCGATTAATTTTTCTTAAAGAAACAGTTTTATTAACTTCAACCATTGCAAGAACGTTAATCTCCATTTCTTCATTTATAATAAATCTGCCTTCCGCCACTTGATTTCCTTCTTGATAAAACGATTCTCGAGATATGGAAAATACTGATGGACTGGATGTTGCCGGTCGGGGTATCTCTGAGCATACAACTCAGCAGCATTCCTTGAATTATACATTATTTTGACTTTTGATTTTTATGTCAAGTCAGAAAGAATAGGTAAGTGTCACTGTCAAAACAAAAAATCCTACTTAATATCCAACATGGCTATCCATGGCACACTTGATAAAAGTAAATAATTGATTATCGAGTATTTTTCTTAATAATATTTAATTTTTGAGCTTATTTTTAATCCAATCGCAAAAAAGTTAGTACCGTTAGACTCGCAAAAAAATCCTCTTTTTAAAAATTGCTTGTCTAAAAAGGGTCGCCATTTGAAAAATTTGATTTCATCAACTTCTCTTGTTCCTAGCTATCAGACCAATCACTAAAATTTAACGATTGTATTATTCTGTCATTATTTCAGGTCCATAGATTAATTTGCGTCCGGTCATGACCACCTAGATGCAATTTTAAAAATGGCTGTAAAAAAATCAACACCAGAATTGAAAAAACATGTTTTTAGTCACCTAGGGAAGATCAGAAAAAATCTCTTAGGGTGATTTTTGCAAGGCATGTCAATATATTAGAAACAAGTTACTTTTACTTTATACATAACCAATCTATTTTTGATAATGAAGTAGGTATAAAAATGAAGAAGATAAATTAATTTTTACAAAATGTTAAGCGGTACATATGCATCATATAGACGTCATGAGTTTTAAGGATTTTCGTTTTATTAAGACTTCAGCCAAAAAATGTCATTTGTATTAAATTGTATTTAACAATGTTGGGTGATTGGTAAAGGTAATAGCTATCAAAATATATCCTGTAAAACAAAAACACAGAGGAAATAGGTAAATCGGTTAAACAGGAAGAAGAATGAATACAAATATCTTACCAAGGTTACACAATGAACTGAGACAAAGTAAAAAAGATGGCGATTCTTACTAAGTTGGACAATAAAAAATAACTCAAAATATTAATGTTGAACAAAGGGTTGTTCACCGTACAAGGAAATTTCCAAGTAATTTCCAAAAAACAAAAAAATAATCTGTTTATAATACAGCATATTTTTATGATTTTAAGGTTCTAGAAAACTATATATTTTAATTTATTAGTTTCAGAATTATGCCCCAACATTTAATTCATTTAAATAAATATTTTTAATTTTCTATCGTATCCGTTTAGAAGCATAGTTGTTAATTATCTCAGAATCACGAATTTACAACCACGGAGAAAAAAATACTTAAAACATATTTTTATAAAATCGGAGATACTTACGAAAATGTTAGTTGACGATTTTGGACAAAATTCTGGAACTATCAAATTCAAGTACCTATGTGGTATATCACTGAAATCAGAAAGAACAACGATTACCTGAAAATATAAAAAGTTTGTGTTATTTATTTACCCTGGTATTTTTTTTAAAGGTGCATGTCGATTACGTGCGGCAAATTCCGCTTATTGGATACTTACTTGGTTGCTGCAGGAGCCAACTAGAACATTCGTGCGCTCGTACATGCCTCGGTACGGTGCAATCTAATTACGGTCGGTGTTGTCAATAGACGGATAATTTCCTGGAATATTGGTATTTGGAGAGAGATGGCGGGTACAATTTTTCATGCGGGAACGGGTAAATTGATAAATGAACAAAAAAGTAGAAAAACCGAGAGAGCCCTAACCTTCGAGTGCGCGGTGAATAGGTGGGCGGAGCTATCTAGGAGCTCATTTATCTGATGACACGCATAATTCTGTACAGTCCGTCAAAAAAGTAGGACGTTAATTGTGAGATAATTTATTGGTTTTAATTATTCGTAATAATGCTTTTGTAAAGCCGTGAAATAATTTACAATAGCTACAACTTATGAAACAAGAAGGACATGCAGGAAGAAGTAATTGTTTTTCTCAAGGTGCGTTTTTCATCTGCTACCAAGATTAGTCTAAGCACAATTAAACGCATTAAGCAGGAAGCCAAAAATGTCGAATCTGGTGCAGTTACATCTTTTTCAAACTGATACCAATTACCAGGGATGCGTGAACAGTTTGAGAAAAGAGAAATGGATTTCGTTGGTGAAAACCAAAACCAATAGAAAAAGTTTAATGGAAAAGACATCTTCGAATCCAATTTTATATTAAAATGAAAACTTACCGTGCAGAAGGACGGCCAGTTATTTATATGGATGAAACATACATACATTCATCACATACACAGCTAAAATATTAGAGCGACGAAACTGACGAAGGTCTAAAATATCACGTATCAAAAGACACACGCCTAATAATCCTAAAGGCTGGATAAGAAGATGGTTTTGTGCTAAATTCATATGTCAGATGGAAACCACACTGCTCGGACTTATCATCATGAAATGAATTTCGAAAATTATGAAAGGTGGGAAAAAACTTGGCTTTTTTGATTATCCCCACCATAAAAATAATTTGGAGAGGTATTATAAAAATAAAAGCATACAAATCACATAATTAGCAAACAGGTAAGCAGGACTGGTATCCCAACGGCCCGGCCGTATATAGACTCTGGCCGTATAAGAACGAGAACTCAATTCTGCTTTTATTTTCTACGCAGAGTGTACTGTATGTCTGTCGTACACTGACTGTCCTTTTCTCTCAACTAAGTATCTCAGGGCTCAATCTGTTTGTTGTCATTCTTGTAAATTCTGTATTGCATCATAAATGCTTTCATATCTCATGTCTTCCATAATAAAATTCCAGCGAATGCGATACATCGGTTGAGATGAGTATATTTTAATTTCACCAACAAACTTATATTTTGTTTTTTGGTTTATCTCGAAAAAAAATGTGATACTGCACAACTATTTGTTTGTATTGTACTATAAAGAGTTTTATAAGTGGTGCTATAGGACCATGTGATATCCAGAGGGTTACAATTGATAGGTAAACAAAAGAATCCATTGGGCTCCTATATTGTTACTGTTACGATAGGAAAATTCAAATGCTAGAGCCAATATGGACTGGATTGGTAATTCTTTAGTAAATATACCTACTTCATTTTGCCAAGTAACATTTTCTTAAATGCATGAACTTTTCTTCTTTTTCTAGTTAATAAATAGTATTTTAGTATGTAGGTACATTATTTTAAACAGGGTGTTCTGGAATATGTAGACAAGTTCTCAACAATAAAAAGTAAAAATAATATGTAATGGTTATAACATTTATTGGCCTACATATTTATGAATACCCTGTATAATATGGTTATTTTACAGAAAATATAATTTAAGTTTAATATTATATAATTAGATATTTGTTTTTAGTTATGCGATGTTATTTTAAAAATAGGCATAGAGAAGTTTAGAGCACATAAGGTTGTTTTGGCCTCTGTTAGTTCCTACTTTTTTGCCATGTTTAATGGTAAGTATAGGATGAGTTAGCAGGTGTTTAATGGAAAAACCATTATGATTTATTTAAATGTTTCAAAATCAATGCGACACGTAGACTTAAAATATTAACACGTTCATTCAAAATCATATATGCTGTCCCGATCAGGTAGGCAATCTTTCAAATACAAAGATACCAAGACAAGATAATGCTACTTTATTATTTTGGTGCTGTTTGACGTTAACCTAATAAAATTATTCTTGAACGGTTAATGTAGTAACGTGAGGTGCTTAGAATACAGGAGGTCGGGCCGAACTATCTTTGAAAGCTTTTAATATTTAACATTTTGCTGCAAAAGAATGGATGAAATTCACTTAGTCAAGAATTATATTTAACAGCAACAAAAAAGTCAATTGCATTTATTGTATGTAGGGTGTGCCTGCGGAATTCAAACTCTTAAAAGGCCTAACTTTTTTTTGGAAATGTCTAGGCAACAACGAAAAGGTCTAATTCAAATTGTGTAGGAAACGCCTTTAAAGCTATTAATCCTTTGTCTTTTTGACACATCACTTATTGACTCTACGTATTCTAAACACCAGTCGCGGATAAGAGATAGAAAAGTAAGAATAAGAGATCGAAAAGTAAGAATAAGAGATAGAAAAGTAATAAAGATAGAAAGTAAGAGGGCCAAATTGATCAAATAAATTTAGCAATTTATTTGTTTAATAAATAAATTTAGATATTTTTGATACCGAAATTATTTGCGCCATTTATAAATAGGCAGTGGCTTATATAAAAGGGGGGTTTGGGGGTTAACCCCCAGCCCCAGTTTTATTTAATGTAAAACGATGGAAATAGTATAAAATAAGGACCTTTTTTCAAGATTGGCGGATAAACCCTGCCCCCCAGAGCCAGTTTTACCTACAGTCAAAATATGACCCTTTTTTTTGGTTGTTCATATTATTTTTACGTTGACTTATATACTAAAAAAACTGAGGACTTTTTTTTTTGGCTTTTAAACCTGTTGTCTACTTCTTGATAAATTTGATCCAAAATTTGGAAAAAAAGTAGTCGATAAAATTAAACAGGTTATCAGAATGGAAATACCTATTTCTTAAAAGTATGAAGTTGAAGTTAAAATGGTTTTTTAAACTATCTAAAAATCCTTTAGAGCTATTTAAAGTTTCTGTATCCCACTTATCGCTATTCTCCAATACTTACAAATATTTCAATTAAAGACTCGCGATGTTGTGCGTTTGGTAGATTTGAAAAAAAAGCAGCCATTCCACTCAAAGTTGCAAAAAACACTACATTATTTTGTCTTCATCACTGATTGACTAAAGACCGCCCAAATGTCTAGCCATCACAGCAGCACCGTCATAACTTTGAACAACCAATTTTTCACAGGAATTAAAATGTTTAACAAGTTCACATACAATTTTATACAGTGCGTTAGTTCATGAAGGGCAAGAAAACATACAACATCAATAAACCTTTTTAGCACATCTGTATTTTTATTATTTAATTCATAATGTTGTTGATGACTAACTTGTAACTGTTTATCTAAAGCGTGTGCAATTCGTGTCTTTCCAAAAACTTTTTCTTTTTACTACTTTACGTAAATTATTTAAATCGCCAAATCCATTGTAATTCCACACACCATCTTCATTAACTAACAGCCAACAAGGCCAACAAAGAAGTTTATTTCTTATCTCACAACCTGTCAGCCACAGATACTGCTCATAATATTTATCGGCACTAAAATGTCCCGTGCAAGTTTTAATTTTTGTTGCAAGATGTTTCACTTCGGGCTTTGGCCTACCTGTATTTACTATATTTGTCTTTTCACAAAAACTCTGGGAAGGAAACCCTTTATTTAATAAAAAACACACCACACAATTACACAACTGTACAGTCCCAAAAGGCCTTGTATTTAATTTTACTCTTGCTTATTCAGTGACAAACGGCTGGTAACATAACCTCTCCACTCTTTCGTTTGACCTCGTAAATTTTACATATGAAGTAGTAAGCAAACACAAATTTTGTTTCCGCCGGTGTCGCGTCGGTGAGTCGGTCCGTGGTGTGTAAGGAAGGGAAGGAGGAAAACGCACTGTGTGCATTCTCATTCGAACGACAAAGACAAGTGATATATTATTTTCTTCTCTTTGTGCATATTGATATTTAACTTGAAATGCTGGTTCTGCTTTTAATGTTTTTATTGTACAGTCAGAGTGGTATTACGGGTTGCGCGCTCGCTGGACTAATTTGGTCGATTTTTAATGAACTATTAATAATATTTGATCTAATTTTTTTTATTTGAGCTTCCCTTGCGTGTATGGACCGCTCGCCCCTGAGAAACACATCTAGATAACATATATTTTTAATTTGGGTTATTATTTAAACTAAACCATTTCGAAATGGTACTAAAAGCATGATGTACTTGCTCAGATGCCTGTTCAGAAAAAAACGAAGGCAAATTTGACTTTCATTTTTCCAAAACTGTTTTTAACCACTTCATCGAAACTTACAAAGAGTGGAACATATTTGTTACCTAAAAACAAATAAAAAATATTAGTTTGAATTTATAAAAAATACAAATTATTGTATCTTACAATTACAGTACTACAAAAAAAAATTCCATTACCAGGCGAAATTAACACATTTTTTTAGTAGTTTTCTGAAATTGTTACCATTGAATTTCTGGTAATAGTAAAGCTTATATAAGCCTGTTTAAACAATACTGTTCTTCTGGTTAATCTGATTTTAAGCAATCGAATAGTTTCTGTGTTATTCCCAGAAGCATTGTGTCCTTGTGACGTTGCTGTAACGTGAAATAAAAATATATTAACATGATGGCTCCCTACGAAAGTCAGGAACCAACAGTGTCATTCAGTGACGGTCATGATATTAGTCAGATGAGTAGATGTTTCTGCAATTTCATTTTTTTCTTTACTTTACACGAGGATCGCTAGTCTATGGTGCCATGCCATCATGAACTCTCAAAAGAGCAAAATCGCGATCGTCTTTTGACTAAAATCGGTCATTGTACCTGCGATGTTGGACATGTTCCAGACAGGGATTATTGTGTCGTCTTTGTTATGACGTTGGTGCAACGTGAAAAAAAATTAACATTCCTAGCAATTGATCAGTAGTTTATTTTCGGTGGCTTGACATTGATAAAAGTCTTTATTTCGTGAGTCGTTTCCAAGATAGCCTTGCTTATCAACGAAGTTGACAACTTAAAACGAAAAATAATTTCTAATCGAAGACGAGGATTAAGAGAACGGTTAGAGAAAATATGGTTGAACATTTATTTTCTTTTATTACAAATGTATCCATTAACTGAATGGCAGTTAGGGGACGGCGAGCGTCGGGACGATGCGACGCGACGGCGACTACCCACAGCACCCTTATAATTATATATATATATATATATATATATATATATATATATATATATATATCAGGGGCTGATACTACTCGACAAAATAGGAAAAAAATGTTCATATATATATATATATATATATATATATATATATATATATAGATGGTCAGAAAATCAACATTTTCGTTATACATGGTGCCAAAGTCTTCTTTTTCTCCAGTACATTCAGTACAACAAAACATTAAAATTGTCCTTTGCAGTATACAGGCTGTCACATTTTTTTGTATCACCTACAAGTGTATCTTTTCTGATATAAACTTTATACTCTCTTTTAATTTCTTTAGGTTTTTAGTCTTTTGCATTATTCTCGTATCTGTCAGAGTTTTCGGCTTATTTGCAAAAATTGCTATCGATGCAAATTAAATGTAGGGGAAATAAAGCAAAAAGTGAAAAACTGTTTTTATTTGCAATATTTGCATTTATAAGTATTGACATATTTTTATTTTAAATCAACCGACAGGATCATGAGCAATCAGATAAAATTATTAAAGTTGAATTAAAAATAAAACAAAATTATAAAAGGTGTTGAAAATGTCCTCTTCTTTCAAAAATGCAAGAATCAAGTCTTCGCCTTATGGACTGTCAAATATTCCAGGAGTATTTGAAGGTCACATGAAGCCATTATTCGTTTCTTAATCTTCTTCTGTCTGTATTGGGGTCTGATATACCAATGTTTTCAGGTGCTCCCAAAACACAATCCAGGCTATTCAGTTCTGGAGATCTAAGGGGCCATGGCTGAGGTCCCCCTCGCTCTATCCAACCCTTGTTAACATTTTGATTTACACCCTAACCTCTATGCTGAAATGTGCTAGTGCACCATCGTGCATCAACTACATTTGATTTCTAAGAAGAATTGGTACATGTTCTAGCAATACTGGGAGTCTTGGAGAAATTGACGATAATATCAAAAAATCTCCAATAACGCCGGCCCACACATTTATTGAAAATTGCTGCTGCATATTACTTTCGCGTATCAAATGCGAATTCTCTTCTGCCCAAAAATAATTGTTATCAAAATTATTTATGGCATTCCTTGAAAAATTTACAACTTCGCTAAATAAAATAGGTTTCCAAATAATGGATTTTGGGTTAGCATTTATAGGTACCACTCTCAAAATTTTAAACGTAGTGGAAAATCACGTGGGTTGAGTTGCTGCAATTTTTCTCATACTGGTAGCAGAATCATTTTCTGCTGCATTCAGGATTGCTTCCTCGACTTCAGGAATCCTTCTTTTTGCTCCTACTAAATGAGTGGACTTCTTGAATGATCTATCACATAGCCGATTATGTATCTTTGCAAATGTTTGTCGATTGGGCACCCTTCGATTTGGATATCTCTGTTCTTAGAGTCATCTGACTTCCATAAATGAAATGCATTTCTGCATATTCTTGATTTGTGAGTTCAACCATGGTTAAATAACTCGAAACAACTACGGAAACGACAAACAGAAAAAATATCTGTTACAAAATGTCAAATCAAAAAACAGAATTAACAAATGACCTACTAGTTTTTTTTTCAGTTTTATTATTTCGCTGTTATATCAGAATTCCTAGAGGGTGCTCCAAAAAAACTTACAAAAGATAAACTTGTAGGTGTAGGCCTAACGAGGGCTAACCAAAACGCAATCCGATTTTCAGAATACAATTACATACAAAATTATAAGTTTCGATACAAAAAAATGTCATCTACCGAGCCGGGATTGGAACACACAACCTTTGCAATACTACTCGGACAACCCACTTCTGAGCTAGCAGACTTCAAACGAATCTTGTTAATACTGCGCCAAAATAAAACCATATATAAGTAGAGGCTGATTAACGGGCGGACCGACAACTGAACGGTTGCAAGGTACGTTATGATTAACCAATATGCCACATAACCTAATCGGAGATTTGTATTGGAGAGTCACCTGCTTGCCATTTAACGCTCACTGAAGAATCTATTTAATAAAACAAAAATACAAATGCGGAAGCGGATCATAACGGGCTTATATCAATGTAGCACCGGTGATACACACGGGAGCCATAACGGTAATGTTACGTGTCTGAATACCAAATATTAACAAAATAATAACTTTTCAAATCGATGTTTGGTGCAACGAATTACTTGTGTTGGTTAACTATAATGGATTCTTAAGAAAATTTTGCTTGGAGCTGAAAAAATAATTTAATTTAAGATAAAATCAATGTATTTTCGTCATATAGATAGAAAATTATTGAAATAAATAAAATATACAACAAAACCATATTCATTTTACCGCAAACACAATTTTAAAATACATACTTATTTATATTTTAGGTGAAATGAAAGAACAAAATCAAAACGAAATAGCTATACATGATATGGATGCCACAGCAGTGGATTTGCTTTTAGATTATGCTTATACTGGACAAATTACAATAACTGCGGACAATGTTCAGGTATTAATTTAAAAAAATTGAACCTCCATTTAAAATTCAATATTTTGCTGGTATGTGTGTCTTAGGTTTTGCTTCCGGCCAGTAGTTTACTTCAAATGCAAGAAGTTAGAGAGGCGTGTTGTAGATTTCTTCTGCGCCAGTTACATCCCACAAATTGTTTAGGGATTAGGAGTTTTGCAGGTAAATTTTTAAAATTAATAGCTGTAAACCTCATTTCAAAAAGGTAGAGAGTGGACAACTAAAAATTGTATTACAAATTCTAACATAATTTTACAAATATGATCATTGTTGGTTATGGCTGATATACCCAAGATGCAACTAATTTGCAAACGAGTAAATTTTATTAATTGTAAACCAAAATTATACGGCAGTGGCCTTTCTATAGGTAAGTAATATATTTAATATCGTTTCGTCTTCTGGGATTGGGACCCAGAGAAATGATTAGCGGCTGTACAGTTTTATTTAGCATACCATCAAGTTCCCGCATTATTTCCTCATCTTTAATTACATAACCTGTACATTTACTTCACTTTTGGGAATCTACTTCTTGTCATGTTGGATTTAGTTCACAATGGTACGATGAAAGCCTTTTTATCAATTACGTATTTTATGCAAGAAAGTTGCTTGAAATTAACAATTTTTATTTATTAATAATTTTTTTAATCATATTATCTTTATATGGTATTTCTTTTAAAGTAATGAATAATATATTTTTTTCTCCAAGAAACATTAGCAGTTTTTCAAGCATTTTAGAATGGTAACTAGCGTTGTTTATAACGATAACCGACTGAGGGGAAATAAGGTCCAACATATGCTTAAATTATTCCTCGAAAACATCTGCATTTTTGTCTTCGTGGTAAATGCCTGTTTCCTTTGATTAAAGTAAACCACTTTCCTCAAAGCCATTTTTACCACCATTATGTATGTGTGATTATCCTTTTCTTTGTTAGAAGGCGGCTTAAATCCAGAGACCTATCCTTTTAAGATTACATTACAACTGGTTTTACAACACCGGTTGTGCGGTTTTATTGTTTGGACATTAAGGACTTCAAGACTAATAACTTTTTCATTCAAGGGATGTTACAATTTTGCCAATATATTTTCAACTTTGCCATTACAGTATTTGAAATTGTATTGAAAATAATACAAAATGTTTAACATACTAAAACGCTTTTTAACAATTTAATAAAATATATAACCAACTAAAGAAAATGTATACAAAAAGTTTTAAATTTTACTTTTTATTGTTTCAAGAACATGAATTTTTCACATTGGTCGAAATTTTTTAAATTTCAACTTTTCTTACTTTTAATTTATGATTTTAAAGTATGGCCAGTATGGCATATGCATCTATATTTTTTGACATGTCAGTATTATCTACTTATATCTTTTTCGCATTCAGGCAAAATCATTGAGATTAAATATTCTAATAATATAAACTATTAGAAGGTGGGAATTGGTATAACTAGATAATAGTATAAACACCATAATGTCTTATTCATTATATGGTGAGATTATATATGGTACAGGCACAACCACATTTATAACTTCAAGAGCGATAAAGATGATTTACAAAGAGGCAAGGCATTTTCATTAATGGTTGGAGATGTTCTGGAACATCGCTTACTTTTAAAATATCATTTAAATATCCAAAACACAAATATTTTTTTGTGTCAGCAATGCTACATATATTATTAATAATAAGATTATATTTTTCCAGTAGGACAATATATTTGGAGGAACATCTCCCCACCATCTTTTGTTCTTGAATAAAGAAGTTTTAATATACATAATAATCTTTCTTTGAAACGAAAAGCAGGCACTACGCCTACGAAATTTGCAAACCCAGTTTGAAATACATGATTTACAACTCTTTACCTTTTTGAAATGTACCTACATTAGTGTAATAGGCATGTATTTTGTTATAAATATTATTGATTTCAGATACACATTCTTGCAAAGAACTGCATCTTAAATCACATGTATATGCCTTACAAAATTTTCAGCAGGTGGTTGCAACGGAAGAATTTTTATTGCTCCCCTTTGACGAAGTAGGTAATCGTAGTTTTTAAAAATCGAAACAGGAAAAAATAAAATTTTATCTACGATCGTCAGATAAGAAGCTATTGCCGCACTGATTTTAGTTAGGTAATGTTAGATGTTAGTTCGGTAATGATTATAGTGCGGTAATGATATCTACTAAAATTAAATTTGAAATAGAAGTATAGTAGTAGAAAATACGTTTATTTTTGTTTAAAATGCAGCATTACAAACTATTTACTGTAAATATTAATTACACAACTATTGCAGTTATTTAAATTAATACCCGATGTACTTGATGAACTTGACTTAACTTGTGATGAACTTGCATTAAATATATACAGTTTTTGCATACCAGTTGCTTCTTTTTCTTATTTCCGAATATACTCAAAGCAGTATTCTTTTTGTTTTCTTCCGAAACCTCAATATATCCTTCTGCTACTGTATTTGACCGCCATCCCCCGTACCTCTTTACGGTCAAAATATCCACTCCGGTGTTGGCTAATAGTAATGACGAAGACCTAAAGCAGTCGTCGGTATATTGTTCTAGATTGGATAATTTTAAAAACAAAGCAATAGTCTTAGGCATACCTCCAAGAGTGTTTATTCCCACTGGCCGTTTTGTACAGGGTGAGTCAACGATTGTGGATATATATATATATATATATATATATATATATATATATATATATATATATATATGTGTGTGTGTAAGTCGTGCTCATTTTAAAAAAGATTTTAAATTATACGGGGTGCGTCAAAAAAGTAAGGCAACTAAAAGTTTTTTTAAATGGGACACCCTATATTTGACTTGATTTTTAAATTCTACATAAAATCTAACACTTTTTTGTATATAACATATTATATGGCTAAAATTGATACTTTCTTAAATATTTAGCTTTAAACAAAAAAAATTGATGCACATCTATGATTAGCAATATAACGCCTAGTTGTGCCACTGAAAATAAAATATTTTGCTTCTGCACAAAATAAGCATGGAATAAAATAATGCTTTCGTAATATTGAAGATATCACATACAGGGTGTCCAAATTTAAAAGACGAACTTTAACATTTTCAAACCAATTTATTTCGGTTTTTTTAAATGGAACCCCTGTATATTTTTATTTAGTCTTGTTAAGAATAAAAAAATCTACAACTTAATTAAACATATTATATACCTATCTTCAATAGTTTTCGAAATATTTTCAAATTTCCTTTTTTTGCGTAATTTAAAAACTCGATCAATCAAAGTAGCCATGGAAAAAACAGTCTATAGCAACTGGCGACTAAATGTATGAAATGTCAAAAACGTGTTGTTGTTAGTGCATTGTATTTCGTCTTTCGTATTCTCGTCTAATTTAAAATGAATTTTTCACAAAATGAAATGATAGATATGTTCTATTTATTGGGTGAAGCTCAAAAAAATTGCCTTCTGGCCAAAAGGCTATATGAAGCAAAATATCCGGATCGATGCGCGTCTTCTAAGTGGCCTTTCAAAATGCCATGGAGAGATTTGATGCTAGTTATTATATTATCTAAATTTTCATTAGATTCATTTTAGATAAAAAACTATTGTATTCATATTAAATACTTTTGTTTTACTGACAGCTACTACGGATACTTTGATCGAGTTGGTAATTTTCTAAATTACGCAAAAAAAGGAATTTTAAAATATTTCGAAAACTGTTGAAGATAGATATATAATATATCTAATAAAAGTTGTAGATTTTTTTATTCTTAAAATGAATAAATAAAAATATACAGGGGTTCCATTTAAAAACACTGAAATAAATTTGGGTAAATATTTTAAAGTTGGGCATTTAAATTTGGACACCCTGTATGTAATACCTTCAATATTACGAAAGCAGTCCTTTATTCCATGCCTATTTTGTGCAGAAGCAAAATATTTTATTTTTAGAGGCACAAATAGGCGTTATATTGTTAATCATAGATGTGCATCAAATTTATATTTTTTTTCGTTTAAAGCCAAATATTTAAGAAAGTATCAATTTTAGCCATATAACATGTTATACAAAAAAGTCTTAGAATTTTATGTAGAATTTAAAAATCAAGTTAAATATAGGGTGTCCCATTTAAAAAAAATACAACTTTTAGTAGCCCTACTTTTTTGACGCACCCCGTATAATTCAAAATATTTTTAGAATGAGCGCGATTTACATATGTATCCCATAGCATAAACAGTTTGTTTCCAAATTGTACCTGTTCGACGTAAATTAACCTTTTTCAATCGTTGACTCACCCGGTACATTTACCGTTCTTATAGTACACGAAGAAACGACCATGATCAACGTGTTTAGGGCGTAACTTGATGTAATTTCGGACAATTTCTACCATATCTAAACCTTGAATGTCTCCTGATGTTATAAAAAACTCTCGAGCTATTTTTGTCTTCGTGAATGGTATTACAACGCACCTTCTTCATCTTTCACATTTTCTAAGAGTAAAGCCTGGGTTATAGATTGAAAACGTTTGCGTCTTGCGTCGCCTTTTGCGCTGTCCTTAAAGTTTACTTAACGCAAAGCAATGGGTACGGTTATATTTTTGCCGTCATCCGTTAGCCGTCGAAAAGATGGCGATCTTTAACTTTGACGGAAGCGGCTAGCGAAAATCGACGTTTGCGTTAAGCTGCAACCAATGAAATTGCTGGATTTTAGAGGGCCTTTTAAAACGTTCGTCACTCATAATAAATTTGACATTAATATATACACATAACATTCTCGTCCATTTAAAAAAACTGCTTGGGTTCATTGTCTTTAATTATAAGAAAATGCTTGCAGAAGTTTTGAATATTTCCACCCCAATTAACAGGCCGAATTAGCCATCTTCTTTGCCGCCTTCACTTCAACTACTTTACAGCTGCGACACACATTAATATATCCACGTTATATCGTTACTATGATTTTAATTATCCATGTTCAGTAATTTAAAAAAACGCACATAAACTGAAAAACAAGCAAGACAAAATTGCATTACACAAAAAGGCGATAAATATAAACGTTAAAGTAAGGTTAGTTCCACAGGCGACGCACAGCGCAAACGTTTTCAATTTATAACTCGGGCTAAGAATCAGCGTAAACACTTAGCTTAAACGGACGACGCAAGACGCAAACTATTTCAATCTATAACCCAGGCTATAATAGTTTGTCAGCTCTTCTCTTCTACATGCTCCTGCTAGTCCAACAATAAGTGCTACCGGGGAGTAAGCCAACTCATATTTTGCCCGTGATTTCTCGGGCAGAAGACTGGAAATTACGCTGGTAGCCACTTCTTCCATGTCGGATGGAAGAATCGCTCATGTTCAAAATGTAAGAAACTCGTTCCGAACTTCGTAACAAATTACAAATTGTTTGATTGCATTATTTTCTAATGTTTTCTAACAATAACTTAGTTACTTGGTTGCTATGGAATATTAAGTACAGGTAACAGAGGTAATTTGTTTTTAAATATTTGATAGGAAATATTTTCATGAAAATGTAAATTATATTATAATTCGGATAAGATTTTAAACGATCGTAGATAAAATTTTGTACGATACACGTGTGATACATCGTTATTAACATACTTGCTGTGGCAACTTCTACACGCGTATGTCAATAACGCTTTTATCCCACTTATATCGTAAATATCTATTAATCCATCTTGAAAATTTGACTATAGAAAGCTGTGTCAAAATACTTAATTCTAAGCACCTCACAAAATAGACATTTGTATATTAAGGGGCTGATTGTTTAATACCTCTAGTAACGCCTATTTACAGTTTTTATTGGTTTGACGCCACCTTCAAAGTCAAATTTTCAAGATAAATTAATACGTTATCTTTTACTTTCAAGTCCGTTTTATTGATTTATTATTTTTACTACACCCTTTATAGTTCTATTTTTACAATAGGTCAGGATACTCTTCCAAAGAAGATTTAACTGAGTGCCTCTGCAAAATTGTGGCATCAAAAATGTCCCACCACAGTTTAGCCCTAACCTCGCACCTGCACAAAGTGTAGCGGAGTTTTTTCCTCCTTACCACAGGCGGTACAGGGTGAGCCTTCTTCTATGCTTATAAAGGTCAAGTGTCTGTTTATTCGAGAGTGGCTTATAAGCACTCCTATGAAGAATCTGATAATCCGTCTACTTCTTGTGAGTAGCTATTCCGTTTTGGCTTTTTCAGGTCCTATGACGAAACCCTTTACCTGGCTACTTTTACTGTAGGTTCGCCACTGCTTATTCAAGATTTGATAAACCCAATTGTTTAGGGCTGTGTCTTGACTCACTGCCTTGAAATTTCTACGGTCTAGTTTCTCTACATACACCTCTGCAACTAAAGATTGTACTCCAGTCATCTTTGACTCATCGGTGTTGCACACTAGCCTTTCGTTTGCGTTTGGAATGAGAGCTTACTACGTCACCTCAGATTTTCTCTTGTGAGAGCTATGAATATGTATCTCTCTTTTTGTTATCACTGAGATATTTCCCGGACTGACAATCTCGCTCTTCTCCCTACAAACATCTGCATCTTCATTCGAAGATCTGCTGCTATTGCCTCCTAAACAAGTACTGGGGCCCATCGCATATACATAACTAATGTTATATGTAAGCGCCGTCTATATATAGAGATAGCCGATGGGTGAGTATTCTTAGAAACATCAGATTCTAGACTTGAAACCTTGCCAACCAAGCTTAGTTACGTGAATTGAGGAATGACTACACGAAAGTTACCAACAGTTTCCAACCCTAGAAGATACATTTCTCATACATTTCACTAAGAAATTAGCTTATATCATATTCAAGGGTTGAAATAATAGTGAAGAATACATTTCTCCAGCTAATTTTATTCAGGGCATTTATAAATTAAAATACACTAAGAAGTTAGCTTGTATCATATTTTCAAGGGTTGAAATAATGAAACATCCTATCTTCAATTGGGGTGTTTCCTCTGAAATTTTCCAATACGATTGTGCTTCTTACATTAATTTATTTATTGTCAGACATTTGCTTCCAAAAGCCTCTTTGCTTTTGAAATGTATTTTATCGCTGTTGTAGGTAAAAGAACTGATCTCCAATAGCCAGT
This sequence comes from Kuschelorhynchus macadamiae, assembly GCA_030620095.1. Taxonomy (NCBI): domain Eukaryota; kingdom Metazoa; phylum Arthropoda; class Insecta; order Coleoptera; family Curculionidae; genus Kuschelorhynchus; species Kuschelorhynchus macadamiae. The sequence goes on from JAUTXW010002880.1 coordinate 317,453, forward strand.
TAAATATTTCGTCTGAAGAAGACGTTTTTACAGCTGTACTCAACTGGGTAAAGCATGATTTATTAGAACGAGAAAAATATATTGCCAAGGTAAGTTAATTTTCTATAATTACTTAAACCAGGTTTGAGTGCTTTTCGCCCGTTATATATTTGCCTTATGACTTAGTAAATAATATTGAAATTCTGAAGTACCCGTTAATTTAACCATAGAGGATAACATTTGTACGAGGTATTTGCAATCTCCTTTGCCCAATCCCTGGGGCAAAGAGCGTACTCCAACGCTCAATACTTAAATAGGGGTTGAATAGCATATCATTTGAAAGATATTTTGGTCTTAATTTAACCAAAACATTTAAGATCATGAAAGTAAAGAAACGACATCAATTCCTAAGGGTCTGAAAATGTCTTTCCTCGGACTGATCGATTTCTTTCTACCTAAAGCAAAAACTTTGTTCGCTTTATTTAACTGAGCACAGTAAAGTGATTTTAAAGCTCATGAATTGTGCCATTTTTAAATATTAAATGTTAATAAGTTTTTTTGATCTTAGTACTATTATTTTAAATATTCAGGGATTGTTTTTTTGCGCTGTAGAATATTGCTCCATTTTTTTTTGTAAAGGTATTTTAATACTCTTTAACAAGTTTCGCCATCAGGTAAATTTATTTTTTTGTTGATTCGTAGCTGTTTGTGATTTACCTAAAGGTATATATTATTTCGCTACGTTTAGATTAGACTCTTTCTAGTTTTGTTCCATATATACTTTTGACTCTGTGCTACTTCATTTGTTTACTCCTTTTTTTTTTGCTTTGTCTTGTCCATGTATTTAATGATTTTCAACAACTACAAAAACCTTTTTATGTCCTTGAATAATTTGCACAGGGTAACACTAACACATAAGTAATGCACTTCAGTAGCATGGGCAATTCAGTTAGTTATTAGGTAGTCTGTTTTCGTTTTCATTTTTTTATAATGGTAGCAAGCATTGCTGATACGAATCTCACTCCAAATAGTACACAACATTGTTTGGTGCTTTTTCGTTAAATATCTGACTGATTTTACTTTTAGCCAGACGAATAGAAAGTAGCACAAATTATTTTATTGCAATGTTAGCAAATTCTAATGTTTGATTTGATTTAAAAAAAAGCACATTTGCTAGAATGTTATCTATCTGCCTCCTTACCTCGTTCCCTCGTCTAGCCAAAAACTAAATTTTATGCATTAGTACTGTGCACAGAACGTTAAGTTTCCATTAGAAACCTTTAAACAATGTTTTATATTTTATATTCTCGTGTAAATTGATTTTAAACTTCCAACTAAGTTTCGCCCAGCGCCCAGTTTTAATGTTTATTGGATTTGATTATTGAATATGATAAACCAACCTATTTTCTATTTTCAGTTAATGATACATGTACGACTGCCATTAGTTAATAGAGAATTTTTAATGACTAGAGTAGACAATGAAAAACTAATACGAGATAACAACGAATGCAGAGAACTACTTTTAGAAGCTATGAGGTACCATCTGGCACCGGAAAGGCGTTGTGCACTTTCCACTACAAGGACTATGGAGAGGAAACCAAAAGGAGCGGATCCTTATATCTTTGCAATAGGTAAATATGTCTGAATACGTCATTTTGAAACGATGGCAAATTACTTTCTCGAATGTGTACACAAATTAGTCAGTTGTATTAAGTATACTCAAATTAAGTTTTTAAGAGTTTGCTCTATGTACAGATTTTATGTTTATATTTAAAACAGTACCTACTTGCATTATTATACGAAATATCCAAAAATGCTAAACACAAAAGTTTTAAGGTTTCTCCTGATCCGTCAGAATTTATCAGAAATTAAATGACGGTCGGAAAGTTAACCAATGAACATCAACTTTGTTATTTTAGACGGAACACCTTGTATATTTTCAAGAAATTGTATAGACATTTTTGCTGATTTCAAAAATATATAACAGTCTACATTTGTTTCAGTAGTTTTCTCTCTATTCAAGTTTAAATATTTGATCAAATCATTTGTTTTCAACTATCGTTGGGTTGGTATTAAATCGTGTTAGTTTCGTAATCATTATTTGTTTTTAAAAAAAGTACTATACTGTTCACAAATGTTTTTTCAATAATCAAGTTAATTAATGAATAAACAAAACAACAATAACAACAATCGCAACGAGAAGATTACTTTCAAAGAGTAATTCATTTTTTTCACGATTCTTTAAAACACGTTGTGCATCACTAAGAATTTCACATATTACACATAATACTCGACCCAACTTCCTACAATATTTAACATTGTTGCATATCGCCTCTAACTTAATTGATTTGATGTTATAATTTAGTAACGGTAATTGGTCCAACAGGCCTTCTATATCATTTGCGAGAGATTTAGTTTTGTTTGCCCTTTCAGATTAGCGTCAATAATAACGTAATATAACTTTATTTTACTACGATTTTATTATCAAAATTATAATAATTTCTTACTATGTCTAACTTTCCTTCTGTAGAAAAAAATAATTTTTAATACACTTTAGAAACAACTTTCTAATATCTTTGACAACTATTTTAAAACAACCATTAGCCGCCATTGTTAAACTCCAAAAGTCCTAAGCCTGCTGCTATAAAAAAATTAGTACAGCTGAAAGCAAGTGATTTTTTTTAATATAGAACAGAGATAAAACTACTGACCCCAATGTTAATATATATATATATATATTTTTGGAATAATTAAAAAATGTCCATTCAAAATCGTGAAAATATACAGAGTGCTCCATTTAAAATAACAAAATTGAATTTCACTATTTAGCTTTCCAATCGTCATTTATTTAGTTTTTTGATAAATTGTGACGATTCTGGAGAAACCCTAAAACTTTAGTATTTAGCAGTTTTAAATGTAAATATATTGCTTACAGTTTTGAAGCTAGTTTAATCATTTGTTATATGTTAAAGCCAATAATACAAATTTTCCTCATGACAGAAACATACCAAGGTCATTTTAAAAAAATACTGTAGGTTGCCTTCTACTTAATGAGTTAAAAATGTGATAATCCACGCTTTTTCACCGAGGTCTTGTTTTTCGGGGCACGTTTGCCCTCCTTAAAATATTCTTAACGGACGTCTACGAATAGTTAATACATTTTACCGAATACACTAATATATTCCTTTGAAAGGTTATTACAATATGAAAGACAGAAAAGCTAAATGAAACATGGTTTTGGGATCCAAAAAGAATTTTTGTTTTTGTAGCAGAAACTGTGGCAAAATATGCACAATGTATTTACGAGAACAAACGACTAAATAGTAAACTTAGCTGTTCATGCCTATATTAAAAATTGGATCTTTATTAACCAAGTGTACAGCCCCCCGATTTTGATTTCTAGGTGGAGGTTCACTATTTGCAATACATGCAGAATGTGAAGTATACAATCCTAAGACTGACATGTGGCATGGAATTGCACCGATGCAATGGAGAAGGTCAAGATCCGGTGTCACTGGTTTGAGGAGGTTGCTGTATGTCGTGGGAGGGTAAGGACTGTTTTGTCAATTCTTTTTTAGTTTGATACATTGTATTGAAAAATATTGTAATAATATATATTTTAGTTATGATGGCGCCTCGGATTTGGCTACAGCAGAATGCTATAATCCTCTAACGAATATATGGTCTGCTATAACTCCAATGGGTAAGAAATATTTATATTTGGATTCATTTATGCCTCATTAATCGATACTGCTTATCCAACTATTAACGGATTTGCACCAATTTTACCATAGATGTATAATGTTGGATACGTTTCGAGGTTTTTCAAAGAAATGACGTTATAGAATATTCCTGATTCGAATCTTCTCGTAGGCACGAAGAGGTCTTGTCTGGGCATATGTTCCTTTGACGGTCTAATATATGCCTGTGGGGGATATGACGGCGCATCCTGCTTAAGTTCAATGGAAAGATTCGACCCTTTAACCGGGATATGGTGTAGTTGTCCTGCAATGAATACTAGAAGACGTTATTGTAGAATATCAGTTGTCGGTAAGAACAAAAAAACTATTTCCTTATAAATTGTTAAAATATCGAATCTAGCAAAAAAAATAAATTCCTATTTTTTTATCCTTGCAGAAAATTCCATTTACGCTTTGGGTGGATTTGACTCTACGAACTACCAGGCATCAGTAGAAAGGTAATATTTACATAGGTAAAATATCAGTATGCATACGTATAGTAATGTCAAAGAGTATGTATTATAAAGAAAGGACAGTCGAAAAGAGACTAAAATTAGACAGAAATAGGTGCGAGTAATCAATTTAAAGGGACAACTTCGGAAACATGTATCACCGAGGATTTTGACATGCTGACACGTTGTAACCTACAAAATCAATCGCGTTCCTCCGCGCAGTGGTTTGAAATATATATATATATATATATATATATATATATATATATATATATATATATATATATATATATATATATATATATATATATATATATATATATATATATATATATATATATATATATATATATATATATATATATATATATATATATATATATATATATATATATATATATATATATATATATATATATATATATATATATATATATATATATATATATATATATATATATATATATATATATATATATATATACATAAACAGTGTTTCTTTATATCTTGATGCAATATTTATGTGTTTTAGTACATGTCATGTTCTTCAACGTATTAAAAAAAAAACAAAGTTGTGTGTGATAGCCTGTTATAAATTCGTACAGTAAGTGGTATTGCAAACTTGATTATTTAACAAAATAGTCTCTTTTTGATCATTTAATGTCCTAAACATTAAAAATGTATTATTTTTACGAGTAAAATACAATAAGTTAGAAGCATTAACATGATTTCTGCTGAAATGGCGTAACAACCGGCAATAGTGCAACTCTATGTTAAAAGTTCAACGTCAGTGACATTCAAGGCAAAAATTGTTTGATGTTTTGCCGGGTGTCACCTCTTTATAATACCTGCTTTTTGGTAATGTTGTGAACGAAAACCGGATCGCGCAAAAACCTTCAAGATTTCAGCACACTTGCCATGTCATTAGGATGAAATCATTCCTGGATTTTGATTTTCAAAACCTAATTAAGTCCAGAAATAATGATCAATTGATTGCAGGTTTCATCGATAAAGACAGAGAAAGAGAAAAATTTGCTTTACCGAGTATTTTCTTTTAGATTTGATCCCCGAGAAGGTAAATGGCAATCTGTACCATCAATGTCATCGAAGAGATCTAGCTGTGGTGTGGCTGCTTTAGACGGGCATTTATACTGTGTAGGAGGTAGGTATATATTTTGTTAATATTTTAGTTTTTTGGGTATTTTCTAAATCTTTTTTTTGGACAAAAAGAAATAGAAAGTATACTTTGTGCAATAAATCGGGCGTAATGTCACGAATGCAGCGTTTGATGTTTAATCTTAATATATCAAGGGTGCATGGTGTGTATTCGTACACGATTGATTTTAAGTAACCCCAGAAAAAGTATTCTAAAAGAGTTAAATTACAACTTCTTTGTGACCAATTAACAGTTGCATTTTTTCAAATTATCCTTCCATCAAACTTTTCTTGCAAACTTCGATAGTGGCATAAGCAGACTGACATGCGGTACCGTCTGGATGAAACCATCATTCAAATCAATTTTACCTAAATTGGGCCAAATATTGTCTTAAAGGGGAACTGCACGCAGTATTATGGATCATTTGCAAGCGTTCCGCCGCTGCAATATTATGTTAAAACTATAAGAGATATGTATTAGCTTCAATGTGATTTTTAATAAGGAAATATATATAGTTGGGCGCTAAAGGCGAATTTTTATGAAAAAAATCAAATCTAGAATTATAAAATAGAAGTAGATTTGTCCATTTTCGACCATTTTTTGACATAACAACACATTTTTTTGAGGTCGGACGTGCAGGAGCTTTTCTCTAATACGTAGGTACCTTTTCATCTTACTTTGAACTTGACTAGACCTTATCGCTGGTTTTTCACTTTTTGCGTGCAGTTCTCCCTTAACATCAATCTATATTGCTCAAACGGTCCGATGATCCCACAATGCCATAAACCACACCACACAGTTATCTTTTACGGATGCAAAGGTTTCTCACGCATCCCTTGAAGATTGTTTTCACAACCAAAAACGACAGTTGTGCTTATTGACGTATCCACTTAACCAAAAATGTCCGTTTCTCCTGCTCTTAAGTCCAAGCGTCGGTTACGATGGTCCAGAGGTTACAGTTCTTGGAGCAGCACTATCTATTATATAGGTTTAAACCCAAGTTTTTTTTTCAAAATGCGCAAAGTCGTTCTTATAAGGCCTATTTCTTGAGCACGTCAAGGACTCGATAAAATGAGAACTTCTGGATTTTCGACGACTCACTGTCTTCGCATTGTGAATAGTAAAATAATTTTCAATTTTTTCGACGATAGAATGATTATTGGGATCATAATTTTCGCAAAATGTACGTTGTGAATTTACAAAAAACGTATATTTTATTAAAATTTTTGGATAATACCCAAAAGTTCTTGAAGTGTGTACTTTAACCGTGATAACGTAATTGTCAGAATATACTTAACACAAATACAAGATAGTGACAATTATCACATTTTACACATGGTTGACAATTCATATCAAAATATCATTCTTATTAAAAAACCCTATATTTAAAATATCTGCTATAGTTAAACATTGAAAACATTTAAAACTTTCTTTTTATACCTACAACAAAAGAAATTTTAAATCTTTTTATATCTAGAAATTGTTAGAATCCGCCCCTCTTAGCTATTTTTGTTTGTTTATTGCCAAGTTTTAGTCTACACAATGGAATCACCCCAAGTAGTTTTATTACAGTCATTGAGTCAGAACCATTTTTCGTGAAAAGAACTACCATTACGTGATGACCACACTAATAACAATTTAATTTTAGAGTCTAAACCTTCATACATTTGGAAGCTAATAGATTTCTCATTTGTATATAAACTTAAAACTAATAATAGGTAATATTCACAGCAACTTTCTGCTTGGCCGCCTTAATTTCCGCATTCTCGGTTGAATTCGTTCGTCTAATATTGTTTATTACATAGTCCCTTTTTCCATTTTTTGAATGAATCTATGATAATTCTTTTTTGCCAATCCCATGAAAAACGAAAGCGGACTCCGGGTTCCGCAGATCACCATTTGGTGTCACTGCAGTCTAGCTTATATATTTAACCTTCTTTATAATTTCATTGAAATCAACGAAGAATGAACATTAAAACAAAATTTAGACAGCACGTTCTATTAACATCATTAAATTTAACAGAGGCATTTTGTTTTACTTTTTAGGAAACGATGGAACTATGTGCATGAGTAGCGGGGAAAGACTAAATATAAGAAGAATGACATGGGAACCAATTGCCGCTATGCATAACAGAAGGTAGATATTGCAAAGTTGCACATTCTGTTAATTGCTTTAATTTTCTCGTTTTCTGATGGATTTTAATCATGTTTGTTTTTTAATATGTTTTAATATGATTTTAAATACGACTTACGTAACGGCCCGGGGAGGAAACAACTGGCTATTTTTTAAACTTGTGTCTTTGACATCACTGCAAGAATCATAAAACAAATAACATGAAATTTAATCAACCGGCCAAAAAATATCTGAATATACATTTTACCTAAATATGCTTCAAAACTGAAGTAGATATCGCCAAAAAACATGTATAACGCTGCGCGAACGAAGATCAGGTGGAATTATTCATATCAAATAATATTAAGCATGCTATTCCGAAACAGAGCAAAAAAGATGTCAAATTTTGCATTTGGATTTGTGTTAATTACTCTGAACATTATTTAAAATGGCTGTATTTTCAATAAAAGGTACAATTTCAATCTAGTCCTTAAAATAGTTAAGAAATTATGTTGCTCGCACAATAACGAATATGTTTCCAGAAAAATATTAGGCTCTCCAAATAATATAACCTTTTTAAAGCACCTGCCTGAAACTGGTGGGTCAGTCCAAATAAAATGTTGACGGGGAAGGAAAATAACTGCAAGAATCTAAGAAAGTATTGCAATGATACCCTTATGTAAGAGTCGGAAGAATTTCGAAAACTTTAATATTTTTTTAAAGTTCACTGCCAAAAAATTACAGACGTTAGAAAAACGCGCATGCGATGGTGCTTGGTAAGGAGGTTACAACTAGGTAAAATTAAATTCTGCATCACCAACCTACTTTTTTCTAATATGATCTTAGTGTTATACTTAGTCCCTTTAATGCTTTTGACCTCCGAAAATCAATGACGAAAGATAGTAAATTTTCACTTACGCGTATCATCGCCGATTTTAACGAAATTTAGCACACAGGTAAAATTTGAGGCGGTGATCACAGTTTTTCACCTACTTTTGAACTTCATCTAGTAAATCGATTAAATACACAACTGACGAAATACTACATGTTTTTCAATTTCTAATGATATTTCACCGAAAAATCGTTTTAATGAAATCGTATTTGTAAGTTGCTATTTTCAATAGGAAATGTTTCTTGTTTTTGTGTTTGGTGTTGGTAACCATTATCAAACCAAAGAAAAAGGCGTTAAAAATTCAAAACTAAAAAGGCGAGAAATTTAATTAGCGTTACAATTTTTAGTAAAGATTATTATTAGGGATACACAGAAGAGAAAATATTGCTCCCCAAGTGAAAAAAACCAAAAAAGCGCTAAAGAAAAGGTTCTCACTTTTGTGGAGCTATTATCATTCATATCTTGTTGGGACCCTTCGGCTTTAAATAAATATAAATTATTGAGGCAAATGAAATAATTCCAACATAAGTAAGATTTTGCCAACAGAATAAAATATTGGGGGAGACGCTCCCCCCGATCCTCCCTATATGTCCGTCCCTGGAATAACGATCAGCGTTACGAGTTTTTTTATTTAACAACCGTCATATTTCTGTCATTATTACTTTAACGATAGCTTTATTGACGAACCTAGTGCTAATCCTGTGCGATCCACCTAACTGAACCGATTGATGAGTTATGGCTTTAACCATAGCTAGATGGTACCGAATATTAAATTGAGTGTTAGTCTTTTATTCGGATACCTGAGGGGCTTAGAATACATAGAGGACTTTATGCCTTTCTTACTCGCACAAGTAAAGGAGGGTAGTTAGCTCTGAAAATTCGCCCGCCGTGGATCAGTACCGAGTTTGCAGATGGTCGAGCGCGGCCGCGCGGATGCACTAAGTGGATCGGTACCGGGTTAGTATCAGCAGATGTTAGCAAGTTGAGACGAGCATCCAAGCTGAAAAATTTGTCCGATTTATCTACCTCTTTTCATCTCGCATAATTTACTTGCCAGACATCGTGGGAATCTAACATAGATGTAGCTGTAATCGCTTTCAGTAGTATGGCCAAACTGTTTTTTTTTTCTTTAAAGTTTATTTTTTATCTCCGTCTTTTATCTCACTATTCTCACTTTGCGCGACAGGATATCTGTCATTTATTAAAATAGTTTAACTTGACAATACTGTCGCACGTCGCTCCGTTTCCCGTTTGGATATTTGAAAATGACCGCCTTGCGACTTTTTTGGATTCTGTTGTTTTACGTTTTATTATGTTTTTATTCAGTTTTCCCTGGACTATTTTATTTGTCTTTGCGTAGGGTTAGTGAGTATATTATAAAAGTGTGTGCTTGGTAACAGACTAACAGTGAAATGAAATAATCTGCCATGATATAGTTATACTCCTGGAGGTAAATGTTTTCTGGAATTTGAATGATTTGACATGGAAATGAATTTCCACTAATTTATATTTCGGTAGATTTTCACTTGGTGTATCTTTTCCATTTAAACTTACAAGTAGGTTAGATGACATTGCCAACTCTTAACCTGCAATTTTCGCGCATGTCACGAATTAAAAAAAAACTCTCTCTCTCGGATGATTTATTTACATTGACTTGCGTGTTTCAACTTGGTTGTCTCTGGTATCAGGTTAGACGCTGAAGCTCGAAGGCATCACCGTTAAAGCTCTAATACTAAAAATCTTGTGTTCTCTATCGTGCTCCGGCGCCTAACCCGGTACCTATCTACCAAGTGCTTTTCGCGCTCCGCCCCCTTGTCTCGAGCTAACCTGGTAACGATCCCTATATGTAACAAAATATCCGCATTAATCTGTATCATAAACTGGTAATTTTTGTAACATTCCTCAAATTTAAAATTAAATAACTACAGCCTACTTTTTCTTAATTCTTTCTCGTATTGTTTATATTTGAAAAAGAAATATATATATATATATATATATATATATATATATATATATATATATATATATATATATATATATATATATATATATATATATATATATATATATATATATATATATATATATATATATATATATATATATATATATATATATATATATATATATATATATATATATATATATATATATATATATATATATATATATATATATATATATATATATATATATATATATATATATATATATATATATATATATATATATATTTTAGGGCAACTCATGAAGTAGTAGCTATCAATGGACATCTCTATGCATTAGGGGGTACAGACGGAAGTTCTAGTCTAAATTCTGTGGAAGAGTTCGACCCCAAATCAAACAAATGGATTTTAGTAAAAAGCATGGCGTCTAGAAGAAGTTCAGTGGGTGCTGCAATTTTAGATTGCATTAATATAGAACACGTGCTAAGACAAACCAGAATAAGCAGCTGATCGGATAAAGATGAGAAAAAACCCAAGTTTAATTCAATGAAAACAGATAGTGATACGCAGACAGAGACAGGAGAAACCAACACTTAAACTGAGACATGATATAATGAATAGCCCATTACAAAAAAATTGTCTTAACAATTTGAATACAAAATATCCTTTTAGAGATATTAATTGTTAAGAATACTAAAAAGTTGTTATATAAGTTTTCTCACCGATTTTAAAATGAATGTTTTCTCAGCTTTAGTTAACCTGTTCTAGCTGTTGATTAATAGTTTTGAGCAGTTTAGATTAAATTTGTTTATTGATGTGTAAATGGGCAATATTTAAATTAAAAAAAAACATTTGATATAATTTTAAAAACAAATTTAAAAAATTTTATAAATTTTATATTATATATTATCTAATATAATTATGTAATAATTTTTTTTAATTCACTATTGTGCATCGGATTAGCACCTATATAAATAACATACATTTAAATAACATAAATTTTCAACATAAGCAATATACATATTTAAAGTTTTTTAGTAAAGGTTTTGGTGACCGTAAAAAGTAGAAATGATTTTGAGTGTGACCTGATTGTAAGAATATTGTTGAAAATGACAAAAGTACAAGATTATGTTCAGAGTGAAAAAATATTAGAGCTAATGTGTTTATAAGATATCTTATTAAAAAAACATGATTATAGGACTTAGATACATAATAGCGTACCTACAAATTTAGCGGACTGTTTAAACCTGAGGGGAATGTGAGATCTGCTCACATTTGCAAAAAATGGTAATATTGCAATACATAAAAATAACGTTAATTTCAAATGCTTATTTTTGTTAACAATAACCGATTTTTAAAATTTACTTCGAATTATCTCAACCCTTCTACCTTTTTTTAAGACTGTACAGGGAAAATAATAAACAACTGCATGGTAATAAGGCCGGGTTAATACTAAACATTTATTTATTATCTTCCTAACATTTTAGGTATAACAAGTGAATTCAAGGATAACTGAACCCCTTTTCTTTATGAAAACTTAAAGCTAAAAATACAAAAAGTAAACATAAATTCTTATAAAAAAAACTTAGGAACTTGCATTTCGGCCTTATTACCAAACCAGTCAGGGAATAAGGCCTTCAGTAAAAAAAGTAATAAGGCCTGCCATCAAGACAAGTAAACATGCTAAAAACAAATTCAATTTTAGGTGGTCTCGTATATTTTGGGCATATGAAAATGTCTTTATCCTTTTTGGTAAGCCCAACACACTCTTCATGCACCCATGTACCACATGCCGAACAGGATCTCATATCAGCCACATAATCCTTATTGCAAACTGCACACAACCAAACTTTATCAACCTCAGTCGAGGCTCTAGGATTACTGGTACTTAGCAAATTTATTGAGCGTCTCGATGAATTATTAATTTTATTTTTGATAGAACTGTAATCGTCAAATACTTGCCTTTTAACTTCTTAAGCTCGATAATTAAAGGCTTTTCTGCGTACTTTGGTTTCCTTATTAGTCTGCATATCAGGTGTAATTAGAACTTCAGAAGAAGAATTGTCGTGTGCTTTCTTTGGCACTAGCTTTGCCAACGGAACCTCATCTGCCGAATCCCACTCATCTGTATCATTTCTCTCCGGTTATCTTCTAAATGGCCATTGTTTTCTTCCTGAGAACGACGGCGATTGGTCGGAAGGCTTGGTGCGAATGCGTGTTCTGGAACTGCATTCTTGTTGAACGGCAAAATGCCCGTTGCTCTGAAGCCATTTGATATGTTGCTGATGGACATACATTTACTTCAAACTGGAGTAAAAACATCTGCAAATCTTATTAAGTCTCCTTTCAGGATGTTGATCCCATTATTCCAGAAGTTGCTGATCCCAATGGGACTCAAATGAACGAAAAACTGACTTCTCCATTGGCTGGAGCTCGTGGGAAGTATTACTAGGTAGGCATAAAAGCTCAATCCCCAGATTGTCCGCCTTATCTGCGATGGCTACATCTAAATGGCTTGCAGCGCCATCAAAGATTAAAATTGTTGGCGCGGAAGAAATAAACTTTGCAAAATGATCCAACCATTTTAAAAATATTTCGGTGGTCATACTACCTTTTGGGGTCACGTGAACAGCGGATCCCGCTGATAGTCCATCAGAATAAACAGGTTTTAGTCGTTGTCCTTCAAATAGTATCATGGATGGTATAACTTGGTCAAGCGCATTTGCACATGCGACCACTGTTACGTTTTCTGCGTGTTCTGGTGCAACTAAATGCACCCTTCTTGAATCCTTGTCGAGTAACACACGCTGTTGATGGCGTAGTGTTAGTCTGCAGCCCTTTTCGTCCATGTTATACATTTTTTCAGGTCGATGTTTTAGACCAGTCCGCTCCAATAGATTTTCTAGCTTATCGAAATAATCCCCAACAATAAAAGAGTTTAATTTCTGAGCACGGGCAGGATTCAGCGGTTGAGCTCGTCGTTGTGAAATATTCGGGTGGCCTTTTAAGAATGACCGGTACCATTCCTTACCCGCTAGTTGAGTGTCTCTATTAACTATTAATTTTATGTGGAACACCAAGTGCTTCACAAAATTTGAAAACACTGCGACGTAAAACTTTTGAAGTTAGCGGAAATCCTTTTTTCGCAAACCTGATGATTTTCTTCTCTCTAAGTCCTTTTTTTGGTCAACATTCAAAATGGGTTTTGCTCCGAATGATCGTTTTTTTGAACCAGATTTAAGATGGTTTCCCAGTGTTCGGCGAGGAATGCCGCAACGTTGTTCCACCGATTCTTGCGAATGATCCTGACTTAACAACTGCAAGGCTCCTTCCATCATGTCTTCCGTCCAGTTGGCCCTAATGCCACGATTTTTCATTCCCATAGCTGCAAGATCAGAAAAAAAAAACGGTGTTACATAAAATTTTGTAACCGGCCTTATTGCATGACATGAATTTTAATGGTAGATCACAATTAAGGCAGGTAATAAGGCCGGGGTCTTATCACCTGGAAAGTACACCATCAACATTTTAAGGTTAGGTTCATCTACCCAAATAACATATTAATATCTAATAACTAATTCAGCTTCTAATTATCAATCATACAATTTTGTAACCGGCCTTATTGCATGACATGAATTTTAGTGGTAGATCACAATTAATGCAGGTGAAAAGGCCGGGGCCTTATGACCTGAAAAGCACATCATCGATATGTTGAGATAAGGCTCATCTTGCAAAGAACATTAATATCTAATAACTAACTCAGCATCTAATTAACATCAACTTAAGTAACCCACACCAAATATATAGTCCAATATAGTCAAGTAAAATATTACCAGTCTAAACTGGCCTGCAAAGGCTGGTAAAGTAGATCAGAATATAATATATATAAATATAATATATATATATATATATATATATATATATATATATATATATATATATATATATATATATATATATATATATAATTATATATATATATAAACATAATATGAACTGCCGCTTGTTGAGATTCAGCTGGTTATTAGAATTATAATGTATTGCATTTGGAATGTGACTTAATTTATGTTAACCTCTTATTTTGCTTTTAAACTAAAATTGTAGCTTTGGATAACACCTCTGTATATTAGCATTGCTTAATATTTATCTTTATTAACCTTACTTTACATCCTTATTGCATCATTTATAGCTCTTTGTTATTAAAGAAAATAAAGGGATTTAAACGTTATTTTAATCTAATGCAATATAAGTGTTGGACATATTACGTAATAAAAAAAATTCCTTTCTTAAAATTTTTATAGTGTAATATCTAGCTGGAGGAAAAGTATGGCAATGGCTTGCTCTGTAAACGAATAGTATTTGCAAAAAAAAATATTTTAAATTATGCAGTTCAAAATATAATCTACATTTTATATTAAAACTATTTGCTTAAATCGGTGTTACGTTTGTCGGCTTAAAATTTTGTTATACTGCAGAATTTTATTGTAATAGTTGACTTTTTATATAAAAGAAATTATAACCTTCTTTTAAAGAAAAGTTAACTAAAAATACCAAAAAATGCCTTTGTTAAAATTTTTATAGTGTAATATCTAGCTGGAGGAATAGTATGGCAATGGCTTGCTCTGTAAACAAAAAGTATTTGTAAAAAAAATATTTTAAATTATGCAGTTCAAAATATAATCTAAATTTTATATTAAAACTATTTGCTTAAATCAGTGTTAGATTTGTCGGCTTAAAATTTTGTTATATTGTAGAATTTTATTGTAATAGTTGACTTTTTATATAAAAGAAATTATAACCTTCTCTGTGATAATAAGTATTCAAACGCGTTTTTAAGGGAACAGGGAACCAAAGCTACCTATGTATTTGCTCTAGTTTAAATAGCTCTTATTTGACTGATGTAATAATGTTATTTTTTGCTAGGATTTCTTTTCTTTCAGAACCTTACTGGGCAGGATAAATATGTTAGGTATTAAGATTTTATTATTAACAAAAAAAAATCAACCTATAAAACAATATTCAGCATTGACATTATCTGCGCAAAACTAGGAGAACCATGCGCATTTTTATAAACGCTATACAGTCAGCGTTACCTTAAAAATATTTTTCTGAGCGTTACCCTCTGTTATAATCAATTAGGAAACGTAGTGGATATAAATATATACTCTTAGGTTTTCTTTACCGCCAGCAGTGTTGTAGCCATGAAAGGGTCCTTCGGTGCATAAGAACAAGAAAACTATCTCTGAATTTAAATATTTATTTATTTTATTTTAAGTGTTCTTTAATTAGCTACGTGGCTTGTGTCGTAATTAATTTTTTTTGTATTTCCAGAAAACGGGTTTATAAAGATGTAATTATTAACATATTCTTCTGTATTTATTAAATTAATACGTTTTTTTTAATTATTCATATTTAATGCTATAATATATATTTAATATGACGCGCTTATATTATAACAAAAACACTGATTGCTGGATCAACCTCCAGCAATAAGTTACATAAAGCAACTGCGTATCATGTACCCGCTTGAGCACATTTGCCTGTCGCTTTAAGGTATTCAAAAAACAACGCATCTCGCATTTTGGCCTCAGAGCTCTAACGATATAGATACATTTCGGTGTAGCTCTTCATATCATTCTGATCCCTAATCCACTAAGGACAAAATTAGTACTTTATATATATATATATATATATATATATATATATATATATATATATATATATATATATATATATATATATATATATCGTCGTTTGACTAAACTGGATCATTGTGTCTGCTGTGATGCAGAACATGTTCCAAACAAGGATCATTTTCTTGTTATGACGTTGGTGTACGTGGAATGAAAACATACTATCATATATATATATATATATATATATATATATATATATATATATATATATATATATAATATAATTTGTATAACTAAGCTTTTTAAATGTCTAAATTAGATTACAAAAATATCTATATATAAAACTGACAATCTACTCCAGTGTGAGTTTAAAGTAAAACAAAGTTTTCAGGTTCGCAACCTCCATGTATGCACCATTCTGAAAAAAACAGGGCATCGCAACATTATTTTACTTAACCATCAGGAAGGTTACAAAAAAATAAAAACAAATCATGAGGAGCCCAAACAGTTAGTTTTAATTATATATAAATATATATATATATATATATATATATAATATATATATATATATATATATATATATATATATATATATATATATATATATATATATATATATATATATATATATATATATATATATATATATATATATATATATATATATATATATATATATAAATACTTCGAATAAATTCTCATTTGAATTGTATTTATACAAAGATTTTCAATATGATAAATAAAAGTTTAGTTATTGTTTGTTCAATGTAGTCCACGAAATGGTTGATAACCTGGATGAGGATGAGGATGAGCGATGTTCTCAGAGAGAATGAACCAGGGGTCTAGATGTTGAGGTTCTAATGTGCGACCCTCCACGCCGCTACATAATAAGGGTAGTTTTGGTTTTAGACAAATGCTAGTTAATTATGCAAAATATACAGAAAATAATGTAATTAATGAACCAATTTTTAACTTTAGGAAATTATTATATAATGTGTGTTGTTGAGAATATGTATATTTAACTTGCGCACTGCCACTTTTGAGAATACATTTTTTTAATAATTGATCCAGTATTTTTTCATTGCCCAGTCCTGAAGCAACT
Organism: Kuschelorhynchus macadamiae; assembly: GCA_030620095.1. NCBI lineage: Eukaryota > Metazoa > Arthropoda > Insecta > Coleoptera > Curculionidae > Kuschelorhynchus > Kuschelorhynchus macadamiae. Next base: position 334,469 of record JAUTXW010002880.1, read on the forward strand.
TATAATTTGATGAAGAAGCAAGTCGTCCATATTATCTCTAAGAGACCTGTGTATTAATTTTGGAAATGGAAAACAATGCCACGACTGATACGCACAACTACACAATTAAAGTCTATTTACCGCAGAAAGACATTAAACCAAAACAAAGTTTAGTGCATGTCGCTCTCCCACTCCACCTGGCTTTTCATTGATGGTGTATTAGGGCTCTCCCACTCCATCTGCCTTTTTATTGGCGATATATTATGGTTCGCCGATTCGGACCAATAACGGTGGTGCTCCCCGTTTCTTGCAAGATGTTCACGTGTTGATTATGCACTGAACATTGTTTTGGTTTAGTGTCTGTCTTCAATAAATACGCTATATATATATATATATATATATATATATATATATATATATATATATATATATATATATATATATAGATACATACTGTTTGTGTAATTAAGTCGTGCGTGTCAGTTTCCTGTATTTTTACACTAATTTTAAGATCTGATGATGCCCGTTTTGTTTGGCGAAACACCTGTAATCTTGCCTCTTTTGCCTTATTATAAAACTTCACTATGACCGAGATATTTTTTCCTTTCTTAGAATTTATAATTTGAAATTCCTGGTATTATTCTTAAAATGAACAGACCTTAATTAGCAGTAGCAGAGCACGCATTATGTTTGGTCCTAAACGTAAAGGGTCGGTAGCAGTGGTAGCTTGCTATAAGAAGTCCAGGTACTATTATTAAAGTAGTCTTTCATGCAACATAAAACTTGTCATTTATACGTATTTTCAGTTTAAACTTAGACCGAAATAAATAAATAATTTCATAAATACTGAAATTCATTTATATATAAAAAACCTTTAGGGAAACTGCTTTCTCCACCCTCATGTTGTCTACAAGGTGCGGAATTTTGGAGCCTCTCGCACGTTTGCTCTATTTTTGTGATATTCAGTCTTCTGCAGGTCGGTTTTCTTTTATAAAACTTTGTATTTCGTCCATTTTTGTTCTATTTATGCGAGCTTTGTTGTAAAAGTCAGATTTAAGAAAGAATAGCTACTAGGTCCATTGTATGTAATATCATTTTATATTCTTCTATAGAGACCGAATAGCATATGAGGAAGCCGGCAGTATATCTGCGCAAAATCCTTTTTTTTTGTCGTCTGGAAACAGCCGTGCTTTGACCGTTATCATGACCTCAGTTGAGGGTAATAGGGAGTTATAATGGATCTAGATCATCGTGTACACAGCGCAATTAATTGTATGTAAAAGTAAAGAAAACTTGCTATGGGACCATTTGGGCAATATCCCGAATATTCCCTAAAAATTTCATCCAAATTGGTCAAACCATCGTCTCGAAGTAATTGATGTACATACATAAAAAAATACATAGGGTCGAATTGATATCGCTACCCCCCCCCCCACACACATTCTAAAGTCAGTTACAAAAAACAAAAGTATTAATTTATAAAAGACACGTAAAAAACGAATTTATACATTTGAATCCCCTGAAAACAGGAGGCCTGGAGCAAAAGGTGGAGAGGTATTCACGGCCATCAACCGTAACACTCTCATCAGTCGAGTTATCAGAACGCTATAAAAAGGTGTCAAAGGTATATCGACAAAAACGATCGGCATTTGTAGATGTAAATTTAGGTGTAGTTCGTGGCGGTTTATACATTTTTGTTTTCCTAGAAGTATGGTATTTAATCTCATTTTTAAAATATGTATCTACTTTTTATTAACATCGTTAAATGAGTCTAATTAATTATTAGTTTGTTTTGACCTTGATGCAAATGTTTCTCTCTACAAGTATAGAGTAAATTATTAACATAACGTACATAAATAATTAGGTGCCCTTGCCAGAATTCCGAAAAAAGAAATTTAGTGGATTTCTCTACGATTTTATTTTTTTTTACCACCCCTATTAACATCACGACAAGCAAAAAAAGACCTCCTTTAGAATTCAATATGGCGTCCATTAGAAAAGAAAGTCGATGATGGTAAAATCTGATTCCACATTTAAATTTCGCATAAAAAGTTGTTTTGAGAATATTTTTACACATTTAAAATATTTTTATAAACAAAAGAATTACAATAATTTTGAAAAATGCAACAAACGGTTCTAGGTTAGTGACAAGTGTCTAAAACTTACCCCATTTAACCGTTTTCTTGTCACTTATAGTTTCCGAGATCCCCATACCAGCACCCTAGTCCATCACATAATATTATCTAAAATTCAGGAACACTTTTGAGAGAAGTTCAGCTAAACCTTATTTTTTTTTGTGGGAATTATAGATTATGCCTGTTCGAAGATGATATTGACAATTTTGCCAAGTTAACTGGTTTCTAGGAAAATGGTTATATTTTAATTTTTTTAAATATAGATCACGTTGATTTTTAATGCTCACAATTGCTTCTGCCAAGTATGTAGAACTTGTTTGTTTTTCTGTAATGTGAAATTAGGTATAGTAAATACCTATACATACTATTATCACAATACAAAATAAAAATCCTTTTGAAATTTAACAATATGATCATATTATTGAAATTTTATTCATATAAGACAAATATCCGCATCATTTAAGAATCAATTCAATTCAACAAATAACTTATCAAAAGTACTGTCTGTACTGTTTTGTACAATATTTGTCACCAGTCTGGAAGTTATGTGATTAAACACGTTTCATTCATTCATACATCAATACAAACTACAGTTGGTCAATTTAATAAATATATTTTCGTGTTTGGAGTATATACAATAATAATATACCATATTTAAACAATATGATATTTAGTGGTAGCTGAATATTTTTTTGATTTCACGGTGACCTTACAAGTACTGAAATCCACAACTTCTACAAATCTTACTTAACAATTTTCATTTGTCTTTTGTAACATGATTTCTTTTCTTCAACTTCGAAACAGGCTCCTTTTTGAATAATGATGTTTTCCTTGATTGGGTTGGGAGGCACTTTTTGAAATCTTTATTTTTTTTCGTGTGTCGTCTTAGACCAGAACTATATTTTGTTACGTAGTTGCATTTTGAACATTTATATAATCCTAAATTGTGCACTTTCTGTATGTGAACGTTAAGTACTAAAACAAACAATATAATTTTAACAGTATTTGAGTTGCTAACTGGAACTAAGTAATATTTCAAATGACAGTTATTTGTAACATTAAAAATGAAGAAAAGATGATGGAAGTTTACTTTTGTTGTTTATTGTGATCGCAAAGTTGGATGCACAGAGGTTGCACTGGCGTTCCCAAAATAGAGTACGCAAAAATCTTCAAAACACCTAGTGGGGTATGTACTTCCTGCCGAAAAAAAAGAGGTTTGAAGCCTTCTGGTCGGCGCCGACAATGGACCAAGAAATGCCAGTCATACGACTACAATGGGTCAATCCCCAGCCAGCACAAAAGCATCCTATATTGAATGGTTGAGCTGGACTTGCAGAGGTCTGGTTGATGACCAACCACAGCATTCGACAGGATAAACCATAATTTAGAGCTGGTAAAGTTCTCGCCTGAAGAGCATGGGTGGAGCTTACCCAGAAAGTTAAAACAGGCAGCTTTGTCTTAGAAATTATAGAGGTTAGGTTAGAGATCTCTCAAGGGAACATATTATGCACCATTATTATTTAACATCTTAATCAATGACATCAGGTTCTTCTGTTTGTTTATGACCTAAAACTATTCCGCGAGATTAAAACTACAAATGATTGTAGGATGCTACAAAAAAACTTGTGTTCGTTTGTTCAGTGGTGTGATGTTAAGGGGTTATCACTGAATCCTAGTATGTGCAATACAATTTCTTTTAGTAGAAGAAAGGATAGTATCAATGACATTAACTTGATACATGTTAGTAAGTATGGATATATTTCTGTGATTTCGTATGTGGGAAGTTTATTGCTGGAACAGAGGAATGATTAATATGAATGAATTAATACAAAGTCACCTGGCCTTAATGGTATTCCGGCCACAGTCCTAAAAAGTGCGCTTCCGAATTGGTCCCACTCCTTACTAGATTATGCCATTGATATGGCATTTTTCCTAAAAGCTAAAAATCTGCTCCTCATGTACCTCCTGTTCTCAAAATGGGACCCAAAACTTTTACCTCTAATTACAGACCCATATCCCTCCTCCCATTAAGGGAATGGAGAAGTTTATCAATAATGATCTTTTAAAAAAACTTGAAAGGTATAAACTTATCCACGACAGACAATACGGCCTCCGCCATCAAAGACCCAAAGCAGATGTTCTTATCTACGTAACCCACAGCTGGAATAGGTCCATCGAATTTTAAATTATTGCCCTCAACATATCTAAAGCATTTGATCAAGTCTGATAGCTTTGCTAATAATAGTATACACCACTCCAATATACAATTTCCCAAACTTGAAATTGATGATAGGCATAGAGATTATCCCTAACTGAGGACCTCATTAAAGTCGTAGAATGGGGAGCAAAGAACCTTGTCCAGTTTACCGTCACTAAGACATGTATCTTACAAGTGCAACACTCAAAGGTAGGTAGAAGATAGTTAACTTTAAATTCGTATCAAATTACAATTAGATTGTGCATATATCCCACAAGCATCAAAACGAGAGGTGTATGTTGACCATATAAATGTTGTAAGGGATATTTATTATTTTCCTAGTTTGATCTGGTATTGCGGCACACTCACAGCGAAAAATGTATGCTCAGAAATGGAAAGTTATTTTTTTGTAACGAATGATCACAGAATGTTGGCAGGTTTTTGATAGTCAAATGCAGTTTTCTACATCAAAAACCAAGAAAAAAGCAGCTAACACAGTCTGATGTTACATACAAAATGCTTTTTTGATTAGCTCAGGTTAGGGTTTTTTATGTAAATGTATCGAAAAACTTGGCAACATCACGGAGCCTCTTCTACGATCAACAGTTCGTTATATTACAATAAAATATTACCTTTTTCGGTGTACCTCACAGGACAATGAGGACACTGTTTAACTGGTCTATTCCATATAATATGATTTGACACGTGATTCTTCATAATAACTTTCTTCTGGCAAGTATAAGAACAAACATTACAAGTATATGTTCCATTTTTGGTTAATTTGGCATGATCTTCTATGTTTATCCCTCGCACATCGTAGGACGATTTCTTTTTATCTGAATCTGAAAATAAAATGTCTTTAATGAACAATAAAAGGTGGATAATATACATAAAATTCTGATAGTAACACACATTTCAAACGAGAAAAATTGTTGTTGTCTACCCAGAAGAGTACACCATTCACGAGTTTATCAGATTCTTTTTTCTAAGTGTTTATCAAATGGTGCCGTATTAAAGATATTTCCTTTTTTAAATTGCCATTTTAAATCTCACATCAATAACAGGGAATGCTCATTGCATGCTATTTTTTATAGTAATAGACTTTTTCAAAAATTAAACCAGAAAAGCTACGTCACTGACGAGTTTATAAGATTCTTTTTTAAAGTGTTTATCAAATGGCGTCGTATTAAAGATATTCTTTAAATTGCGCAATCTTAAATATTACATCAATAGCAGGGAATGTTCATCAAATGTTTAAAAATATTAATTATCAGCCTTAAAAAGTATTTTAAAGTTTGAATTACAAATATTCCATGAATTTCGAATCCTCCCAAAATCATAAAATTTTTACGGAAAGATGTTGTTCCTCAACAGTATCCTATGTGATAACTATACTTTCATGACGTATTACGGTCCAGAAAACCCTAACATAAGAAAAAACTACTGCTTTAGCTTTTAATCATTTAGATATATCTTTTGTGTAACTTCTAAAATTATGAAAAATTAATTAATTAAAATTAATAAAATTGTTTTCCGAAAAATGGTTCTCGAGTGGAGTTAGCTAGATCCTCCGTCCGGCGCCTCCCTAAAATCTAGCACCTCAGCGACTAACCCAATCTGGTTGCCAACCGCAACTGTACCCAGTAAATCGCCTGAAATTAAACCTGAGAAAGTAGCGGGAAACTACTCAGGATAAGAAATTTTCCCCACGACTATATCTGAAAATAATACACCCAGTAACGGGGAACCCTTAACTGAGGAGAGGGTGCCAGAATCTCCCAGTCAGCCACAGGATCTCTCCCAAAGTTAAGGAAAACCAAAAACTTGAAATTTGGAAGGTGCGGGGTATGTTCCAGGCTGGAAAAACCGCAAATATTATTCAAGAAACGCGAAGACTTAAACATTCTAGGTAGTAATACAATGTTCAGCAAAAGGAGTATGTGATCAAATAAACAGTACATATATTATTTCGGAAATGACTCTCCAAGACATCTTAATTGAGTAACAATAGAAGAATAGAAATAAAGAAAGACATGATCAGTTTCTGTGCTATATATGACCGAGTGCCTATGCTTAAAATAGATTCCAGACCATTCATACTGAATATTATACAGGTTTATGCTTCGACGGCTGGATGTAAAACTATTTTACAAACATTTTAAAGATTCACTGAAAGACACGAAGAACAACGAAGTGGCACTACCTATAAACGATTTCAATGCGAAGGTCAGAAGAAAGGAGGACACAAACGTTGTAGGAAAATAGGGGCTCTTAAAGTGGAAATGATAGAGAATAATTTGTACAATTATGCAAAGAAATAGGTTTTCCCAAAATAAACACTTTTTTTTAATGTACCACCCCGAAGACTGTACAATCACCTCTGTAAAAACATATCCAGAAGCAGGACGATCTGCCTGCAGCTAGTACAAAATCAACACTGAAGAGACCAAGAACCAAAATACAAACGTGTAAAACAGATGTAAACCAATTTAGAGATGAGGGATGAAAACAGGAAGTTAAAAGAGACATAACAACAAATTCTCTAACAATAATACTATTACCAAAACACCCTTGAATCTAAAAGTAAGAACACCATGAGATCTTAGACTTGATGTAAGAAAGAAGAAAAGACACAGGCAAATACGTATATAACCAAATTGTTAGAACTAGCAAGTGAAAAATGTATAAGAGACTGAAGACTTCCAAAAGAAACATTTACCATTTATAAGAAAGTAAAGGAAGATGCAGGGACAAAGAATGCTAGAATACAGTACTTACTGACGAGGATGGCCTAAGTCTGTGGAATATTGAAGACAAAATAGAACAATGGGAAAAATCCATGACAGAATTGTTTCATGAAGCTTTCAGGTTAACTGACGCCAGTGACGGCTCGTATTCTAAAATGTAGGGTCGACCGTAGTTTATATATTTTTACGTGAAAATTACGATTAAAAACTTGGCTAGGAAACACTATAGCACAAGAGCGACCTGTTGAATTGGGTCTCTTGCATATCAATAGATAGAGTATTGATGTAAATATAAACAATGTGATTAATAAATTTGCTGCAGATCTACGCTAGAGTATAAATTTAATACATAAGAAAAAAGTGTTATTAACACGCTCCAGTCAATTTAATTTTTTGATATTTTAATGTATCTTGCCTCAAGAGGAAAATAAAATAGATGCCAAAGTGAAAGCTACATACACAGCCAAAAAAGTATATTGTTCAGCAAGCACCACGATGCGGCTGGCCGACTTATAAAACAAATTGCAAAAAATTCACTTCACATTTCAACACCACATTTAAATATGTAACATGAAAATTACTAATATAATATATTAACCATCATAAGTCATGACTAATGTAAAGAACTCATAGTATCATTTTATAATAATTACAATTAATACCTGAAAAATGGTAGTAATCAACTGGGAAAAATTCCGGGGATACGGCCACATCGAGACGGGCCGGTGTTGGGTGATATAAGCTACGACGAACGTTATAGCGTGGAAATTTATGCGAACGTACTACGTACGCGTGCATTAGTAGCTGAAGTCTAACATGTGATATGACGGAATCGGCGGCCGAGCCACCGTCTATAATAAATATGTTAGAAGATCTGAGGACGGTAACCTACGGACTGCTGTTAATGGCGTTATTTGTATGTTAATCAAGTAACGATTATTATATTATTATTTTTTAAAAATATTTACCTACTTTTTTAAAAAGAGAATTTTCCCTGTATATTTTCTGGTACGGCCCGGCCGACCCTGAGGAGCCGTCACTATCCGACGCAGAACTGGGTCACACAATTACAAGAGATGAAATCCATTTCACGAATCAAAAATAACAAAGCATCCAGACCAGACAAAATAAGAGATATTTTAAAACTATTAGATCGTCTACATCTAGTAATAGATCTTTTTAATCATGTTTACAATAGCAGCGAAATTTCAAGGGACTGGAGCTTGCTACTTTCATTACTATCCCAAAGAAAATAAGCGCAGGAAAATTTACAAAACATCGCACAACTATTTCACAAGATTTCTGCATACTAATAAATTAAATTAAACCCAAATCGGTTTAGAAACAGCCTGCAAATCAGAGAAGCTTCGTTTATCATTCAAGTGCTAATTGAAAGAATTCGAAATGCGATGTTTATGTGTGCATCACCGATTTTGAAAAGGCCTTTTATAATTTTCAGCATCAGAAACTAATGGAGATTCTCAACTCAACAGGACAGAATGAAAAAATAATCTCCAATTCGTATTGGTATCAGAAGAAATGCGACAAAGTGGAAAATGAATTGCCAGAAGAATATGAAATCAGAAAATTTATATTCTGAGAACTTGTTCAAAGAGGCCCGATGGCATAGTGAAATATATATTTAACATACATACGTACTTGTACTCACTTATTGACATTTTATAATAAAAATCAGAACACACATTGTTGTTTATTTTATTTTAACCAGTATCGCATTATACAAAAAATAATGAAATTTTTATGACTAAATACATTTCTATTACGTATATTTAAACTTTAAACAAGTAATAGTCAGGTTGTTCCTGTGAACTTTGGATGCGTGTACTGGTCGTGTGTGACCTTAGGTGTCTAATCCTACACACTTATTTTCGATCCTATTTTACTATTATCATAACCTTGACGGCTATTTTTGATTAACAAACGTCCGCTAGTCCGATACATCCAGTTAAAGATAGTAGATATACTAAACATTTATCAGTAAAAATCTTATTTAAAAAAATATAGGTATTTAAAAGTTAGTAATACTAGACGTTTTTTTTGACAGCTGCAAAAATATTTCTCTAAAATAAATTACGACATAAAAAGTTACAAAAACTGTGAAACCAGTATCTAAAAATTTTAAACAGTTATTTGTATATTATTTTTAGAAGTTATGGGGAAAATAATTTTTTTTGACATGTCAATATTTTTCAAAAATAATAAACGTACCTACCGTATTTTAAAATGAAATTACGGGATACATTTTTTTGGACAGATGTAAAAAAATTCAAATAAATGACGCCCCTAAAAGTCACATGGAAATGTGGAAACCGTATATAAAAATTTTAGGTAGTTCAGAAGTTACAGGAAAAAAATATTTTTTTTAGAGCTGTAGCAACATTTTTTCAAAATAAATTACTCTTCTAAAAGTTACATCGAATTTTGAAAACCGTATTTAAAAAAATTAAGCAGTTTAAAAGTTAAGGAAAAAAAAAACAGTTTTTTTGTGCAAACTTCACCTCGTAATTGCAACCACTGTATACATTCCAAGGCCCTTCCTGAACCATTCATTTTGTGTATCTTTTTGAGTACTTTCCGGCGCCGTAACCAGTTTTCTAACTAAACGCCTACTTTTCAAAATCAGTTTTTCTCAAAAATGTCTCTTTAACCGTTACCTCCTTTTTCTCGGTGGTAAAGCTTTAACACGTAAAGCAACAAACATAAGTCGAAGCGATAAAAAATATCAGAGAAATATTTGCTTTAAACAAACCAAAACTCAGCCGTGACATCTATCACAACTGACATGTCAAATATCTCTGTACATTTTATTATCATCCTAGGCCAAGACCATATACTATTTCAGGTCGTAATGGATCGGTACCTATCGATTTTTGACCACTTGCTGAGTAGGTAGAGGGGAATGTTATTAGAGCTTTTTGTAGCCAAATAAATGCTCCATCCGCGGGTCTGGAAATAATTTCGGTCACTATTCGCAGTAAGAAATTAGGTTAAAGTTGGAATTTAAATTATCAACTTGTACCCATTCTAGGGAACGTTGGTACACACTTGTCCTCGTTAGTGCACCCTTTGTATATAATCCAGGACCCTTCCTAAATAGTTCATTTTGTGTAGCCTTTTAACAGTGGCGACTCTTTCATATTTCAGAAATTAAATTATTCGTTTGACCGTCCCTCCTAATTGTTGTAATAAAACGCGAACCTTGTGAAAAATTAAATACGCTACACTATTAGACGCGCGCGGCCGCGGCGCCGGCGGTTCGAATGGTTTCGTTGCGTTCCTTAGGCATAATAAAATACGCTATACTAAGCTAGGCTGGGCAGTCGAATTGCCCTGATTACCTTAAAGCTTGACGAAAGTACCTGAAGATTTCACAGCTACCGAGCGGCGGCCGAACGTGGTAGCAAATGGAATATGAAATCGCGATTTGGGTAATCAGTCAGTCTCTTCTCATAATTCGATCGATCGGTCGCGATCGGAAGTTCAGTTGTTCAGAGGTCGCGCGGTCGATATTGTTTCGGACGTTTTTAATCGATGAAAAAATTTTATTTATATACTGTTTTTTGTAATATATTTTAATGGTGTGTTGGAAATAAAAAATTAAACAACTAAAAAGTGCTTACGAACTTAATTATGCAAAAACAACCAATTTCAAGGTGGTCTATGTTTAAGTTGTGAATGTAGATGAAATAAAATGTCGGTAGTGCAAAAAATTAAGTGTGCTAGGGAACTTAATTTTGAGAATATAACCGAATTCAAGGTAAGTGGTCGCAATTTGCCAGAACTTAGTATACGACAAAGTAATAGACAAAAATAAAGAGGTTCATCCAAACTTTCGCAAAAGTATGTACGATTTAGCTAACTGGATATGTCGTTGTGAAGTCTCTAACTCATTTGACTGTTATGTTTGTTTGTTGTTTTCTAAGGACTCGTCGGACTCTTAATAGTGCAAAACCAGTGTTAAAGACTAAAAACACTTAAAAGAAAAAATTAAAAAACATGCGTTTTCTCCAGATCATATGAAAAGTGTTAATATTCGCACTCAGCTAGACACAGCTTATAGAAAATCCCTTAAAGATTTTAATGAAAATGTATCCAAAAATCGTTATATTTTAAACAAAATTATAGATTGTGTAAAATTTTGTGGAGCATTCGCGCTGGCACTACGTGGCCATGATGAAACGGTTTTGTCTGAAAATCCAGGGGTTTTTCGAGGGCTTATACATTTTGATAAGGAGTTGGGCCAAGATAGACTATCCGCCTTAGCAATGTTAAGTGTCGAGAAATCGTTTATAAAAGAAATGTGCGTGCAATTTTATCGAACGTGGGTTCGAAGAGTAGACCTGAACTTAAAGAAAATTTAAAGTTTTTTTTTTAGATAAGATATTTATTTTTATTTTAAGTATGCCTATTTTTAAATTTGTTATTGACCTCTCATTATAATTCACCACGAGCTGTCACAGCCTTTTAAGCACTTTTTGGTGCCGCAATTAGTTTTCTGACCAGATGCCTACTTTTTTTTATAAGAAAAAGAAAAAGTTGCTGAAAAAATTATTTTTTTTATGAATTTCGAAAAATTTCAGTTTTTCATAAAAATTTCAATTTTCTCGTCATTTTTTCGACAGAGATACATTTAGGTTTTTATTCTCCTAGATATTTCCTATGAAAAACGTCTCTTGACAATTTCGATAGGACTCACCCACTTTGAGATAAGCGCACCAAAATCCTTTTTTCGAACGAAGAAAAATCGTAAAATCGTCAAACGATATTGAAACCCAATCAAAAACAATGGGGTTCTGTAAGACTGGAAAAACCTTCGTTCCAGAAAGTTTCGTCAGAAAAAAATTAAAGTTGCGACCTCAACTAAGTTGACTTTTTAGGTCAACTTGCAGTACCATATTTTCAGTATCAAATATATATATATAAAAATTGTATACAGCATGACATCTTAAAAAACGAGTAATGTGTTATTTTAAAAATAGGGACGATAAAACACTTAAAATCGTTTCGGTAACATCAAAGAGGAACTAAAATTTTGTAGTTCTCATAAGGGTTGAATTATCCCTTAAGGCGTGATCGTTACCATCGTAAAAATATTAAATGTGAAGGCTCCCTAAGTGATGCCTCTTTTGCATAATCTTTAAATTATTTACTGTTTGCCGCTTTATTTTCTAAATAGCCGTCCTCAATTTAGGTCAATTTAAATTATTAGATAAATCAAATCATGCATTACAAGAATTACTTGAATAAACTTAAAAAAATCATCATTTATTCAATCCAACCAGTGATGCAAATTCAAGTGGCAATTAAGGGCGATTTTACGGTGAGGGGTTAATGAAGTAATTATCCCCCCCCTCCCACCAGACCGGTCAAACATTATGAGTAATTTACATATTTTTACGTGAAAATTACGATTAAAAACTTGGCTAGGAAACACTATAGCACAAGAGCGACCTGTTGGATTGGGTCTCTTGCATATCTATAGATAGAGTATTGATGTAAATATAAACAATGTGATTAATAAATTTGCTGCAGGAAAAAAATTGGGCATTATTCTGTAACTATTTATTAGGGGCTGTTTCTTTTTTCAGTTATGCCAGAACAAGTATGATAATAAATTTGGGTATTTATGTAGTTCTCATACCATTTACAATAAAATACATTTACACACTTTTATTTTAAATTAACTCTCCCCCCAGAAAGCTTTCCTAAAATCGCCCTAAGGCCAATGTGGTGTTAATTGGTGCCGCGTCCAAATATGGTCAAATTATACTAGTCTTATTATTTTTCGTTTATTTCTTCAATAATAATTAGGTAGGAACCAACCTATGTAGGCTAGAGTATACATTTAATTAATAAGAAAAAAATATTAGTAAAACGCTCTAGTCAGTCAATTTAGTTTTTTGATATTTTAATGCATCTTGCCTCAAGAGGAAAATAAAATAGACGCCAAAGTGAAAGCCACACACACCACCAAAAAAGTATATTGTCCAGCAAGAACCACAATGCGGCTGGGAGACTTATGAAACAAATTGCAAATGATATTTTAAAATATTCACTTCATATTTCGTCACCACATTTAAACATGTAACATGGAGTGAAAATTACTAATATAATATATTAACCATCTTTAGTCATGACTAATGTAAAGAACTAACAAATTAATTTAAAAATAAGTAGTATCATTTTATAATAATTACAATTAATACCTGAAAATCGTAGTATTCAATTGGGAAAAATTCCGGGGATGGGCCGATATTGGGTGATATAAGCTACGAGGAACGTTGTAGCATGGGGATGTGCGCGAACGTACTACGCACTGCGTAAATTAGTAGCTGAAGTGACGTGAGCATGTGAGATGATGGAATCGGCTGGCGTAGGCACCGTCTATAATATATTAGAATATCTCTGGACGGTGGCCCACGGACTGCTGTTAATAATAGGCATACCTACCTATTTTGTTATGTGCCCAGGAAATAATAAACTACATTTTGGGTTTGTGCGTTTTTAGGATGTTCGCAAAATTATTTTTGAGAAACATTTACTTACTTTTTTAAAAAGAGAATTTTCCCTGTATATTTTATGGTACGGCCCGGCCGAGCCTGCCGCCCCTGAGGAGTCGTCACAGTGCAAAATGTATGTAATTAAAATACCTTCCAAACAAGGTATCAGTTAAGCTAACTTCCAATTTAATATTTTTACTAAGGTGGCTGTCACGGTTTAAGGGAATAACCCCATGAAAAATAGAAAATTTTACTCCTTTCTTGACAGAAATGTCAGGCTTTATAATAATAATAAACGACGTTTGATAGTTTACACTGCCATTTCAAAAATATAATTAACAAATAAGTCTACTTACTTTTAAATGTGTTCAGATTATTTGTTGTGTTTAGATTGCCAAACAAAAATCTTTTTTGGCTTTTTCGCAACTGAATAAAAATATTTAAATATTATTATAAATAAAATATTGAATATTTGCTTCAATTAATTTAAATTTAAATATTTTTATTCAGTTGCGAAAAAGCCAAAAAGTATTTTTGTTTGGCAAATCTACTTATCTCTAATTTTAAGAATAAAAGAGTAAACAAAAAACTACCAGGTAGGGGAAGTTTACAGGTTTTTGTAAGAAATGTTAAAATCCCAGTATAACGTTGTCTAATCCTATTTATGGTTGTCATAATCGGTGGTTGTAATCGGGGATTTGTCTAAATTGGAAATTATTATTGCAACAACTTGATCTTCAAACAGCAACTTTTAACTCTCCATCTAAATTAGAATAAGCCCAAATTTTTCATTTTAACATTTATGTCGTTATATAAGTGAGCAATGTTGTAGCTAAATGAGCGTTGAAAAAGCGCTGTTGTATAAGCAGATGGTGTGGAAAGGCTCTTAAATCTAATATTAATATACATCCCCTCTAAAAGATAGCTTGTAAAGTTATTCAAGTTTTTTTGTTCAAAAAATTTATGGGAAATACATTCGTATTTTCTTACATAATCCGTTTCAGAATTTGTTGATTTCTTAACTGCAATAATATTTACCTGGTTCCCTTAGCCATAAAACCCTACCATAAATTAGCTACCCAAAAAACATCCATCCTGTAGACATGAGATTCTTTAGTGAACTCTTAAAAGGGTACAGGTACGGATTTTGTCCCCATAATAATAGACAATGTTCCCTTGTTATTTTTAACGAAAAGGAAAAGGAGTTAAAAAAACTTTTAATATTATTACCTATGTATTTAATTCTGATATTATTAATAATTATTAACAAAACTTAAAAACTATATTTTTATTTTAATAATATGATAAAATGCATCTTAGTTTTTTTATACAACTTACTCTAACCTGCTCTATATTCGCTATCAATGTCGTCTTGGTCTATGCTTAAACTAATTATTAAGGGCTTAACACTATTATTTTTAAAATTTTAAGTCTTCAACCTTAATTACACGTCTAATAGAATTTCCCAGCTATGTACAGAAATATAATTTTGTAATTAAATCTATTACAGAAGTACTTACTGTGGGAAAAGTGTCTTTTCTCCTAATAATGACTTTTAATTCATGCCAGATATGTCCCATCGGATTACAATAATACGAAGGAAAACGCAAAACTGTATTACCAGAGGCACTAGCGAGATTGTCACAAATATATTCTTTTTTTATATTATATGCTTTTAAAACATTTAAAAGATCTTATTTGTATTTTTCTTATATGTATGTATATGTATGTTTCTTCTTCTTCTGAAGTTCTCTTCTGAATTCGGAAATTTATTAATTTGGCGGCTGTGTAAGCTAGCGTTGTCCATCACAATTACACTATTTTTTGGAGCATTTCGAAGACGACGATTTCGAAACCGATTCTCAAATAATTCTGCATCTGTATCTTGATAATCCAAAGGCGAATTGGCTATGTTTTTCCAATATAGTTACAAATAGTGTGGAATAAAACCATTTTCTGAACCCGCATGCAAAATTGTAATCCTCTGAGCTTTATTTGAGATAGCTTTGGTTTAGCACTTACTTGTTGAATCGTTCCATCCTTTTTGGGGGTGTATCAAACCATGTTTGATATTGCTATATGGATTTTAAATAATTCCGACGACATACTTGTAATCGCTGAGATTCCATTAACACTTGCCTTTTATTTATGGTCCGATATTTAAAATCCATTACTGTAACAATTCTCCAGAAGCTTGTTCTGCTACATGAAATTTCGTCTACTGTAAATACCTTTTGTGAAGAATCTATTGTAGAAATCATTTGTTGATTACACATATCATACATTTTTCTTCGAATTAACTTTCTTTTTGATTATATCTTTTCTTTAAAAGAAATACATACGCGCTTTTTACAATTTCCTTGCCATTAAGGAATGTTTTTTTTTTGAAATTCCACTTCCGGATTTACTGAATACTCTGAATTCTCCTGGCTGTATTCTGGACAAGGGCCGGGCCATACAACGGAGCACAATAATTGAAACGGTATAAGACCAGAGCTTCGCACAATATTTTTTTTTGTTTTCCGATGTAAGCAATGAAGAAAGAACATTCTTAAGGCAAGCACCTTTTATAAGATTTATATGCCGAATAGTAGGACTTGAGATTTATTTGGGTTTAGTTTTAGAGAACGTTTTCTAGTTAGTTGTGAATGAGAGTGTAAATCTGTATTAATTTCTCGTTCTGTTTCTACTATGTAAAAAAGACCGTAAAACTCAGCACTTCCACCAGTCATTCCTATCGATTCCCAGTATCGCTGGTAACACCCCATGGTCTAGCTTTACTAAAGTCGAGGAAAATCAGGGCGGTCATATCCTCCCCATCAATCGATTTTAAAACATTACCAGTGATATTTAGCAATGCAGTGGTGTACTCATATACTGGTCCAAAAACTGATTGAACTACAGGCAAAATGTCTTCACCAGTGGCGGTTCGTGGTGATTAATATTGGGAGGTCAATAACAAATTTAAAAATAAGCATACTTAAAATAAAAATAAATATCTTATCTTTAAATTCTCTTGAAAGTTCAGGTCTACTCTTCATTCTTTAGAATTAGAAAAATGCTGAATTCACACGTTCGTTAAAATTGCAAGCACATTCCTTTTATAAACGATTTCTCGATACTTAACATTGCTAAAAATATAACGATTTTTGGATACATTTTCATTAAAATCATTTTAATGAAATGGAATTTTCTATAAGCTGTGTCTAGCTGAGTGCGAATATCAACACTTCTGACCATAGCATAGTTCACCGAACATATCATGTGATCTGCAGAAAACGCATGTTTTTTTATTTTTTCTTTTAAGTGTTTTAAGTCTTTAACACCGGTTCTGCACCATAATGAGTCCGACGAGTCCTTAGAAAACAACAAACAAACATAACAGTAAAATGAGTAAGAAGACTTCACAACCACATATCCAGCCAAATCGTACATACTTTTGCTAAAGTTTCGATGAACCTCTTTATTTTTGTCTTTACTAGTTTGTCGTATACTAAGTTCTTGCAAATTGCGACCATTTACCTTGAATTCGGTTATTTTCTCACAATTAAGTTCGTTAGCACTCTTTATTTGTTTAATTTTTTGCACTACCGACATTTTATTTCATCTACATTCACAACTCAAACAGACCACCTTGAAATTGGTTATTTTTGTAAAATTAAGTTCGTAAGCACTTTTCAGTTGTTTATTTTTTTGCACTAGTCTCTACCAACATTTTACTTCCTGTATATTTCCAACTCACACATGGATCATAAAAATAAAAAAATATATATTACAAAAAAAACAGTATATAAATCAATTTTCATCGATTAAAAATGTCCGAAACAATATCGAGTTAGAATATCGACCACGCGACCTCTGAACAACTGAACTTCCGCATGCCGACGTGATGCCGCGACCGATCGATCGAATTATGAGAAGAGACCGGCTGATAACCCAAATCGCGATTTCATATTCCATTTGCTATCGCGTTCGGCTGCCGCTCGATAGCTGTGAAATCTTCGGGTACTTTCGTCAAACTTTAAGGTGGCAGGGCAATTCGGACTGCCCAGCCTAGCTTAGTATAGCGTATTTTATTATGCCCAAGGAACGCAACGAGGCCATTCGAACCGCAGCGCACGGCTAATAGTGTAGCGTATTTAACTTTTCCCAAGGTTCGCGTTTTATTACAAACGAATAATTTATTTTCTGAAATCTTTTTGGGGAGTCATTGACCAAATGACCATATGGAAGAGCCGCCACTGGTCTTCACATAACATCTCAGCTTCGCTCCATTAGCTTCTTCATTACCTTGGGCAAAGAAGGAAGAATACTTATGGGCCTTAGATCAGATAAACCTTCTGGGTTTTGTCTTCTAGAGACAGATGTTACTAAAACATTCTTCCATACGTCGGGATTAGCGTTCACAACAAGTAACTGTAATTTCTGTAAATTCGGATTAAAAATGTCCTCATTTAAGTGTTTATAATGCTTGAAGGTATACAAAACGGCATTACTGGAGTGTCTGAGTATTTATAGTGCAGTAAACTAATTCTTGATCAGAGATGTGAGATTTTTATACCAAAATTCTTTAAAGATACAACATTATTGGATATTATGATATCTAAGTGGGTGGATGAGCCGGAAGTAGTTCGTGTCGATTCATCAATAACTTGTATCATATTTAAACCTTCCAACAATGAACAAAAATACTCCGCACCTGGGCTACTAACACTAAGCATATCAATATTTACATCGTCAAAACAATACATCTCCACTTACTTACACCCTGTCATGGGCTCTTCCAAAATGTCAACAAGATGCTTAAATCTCATATATTTTACACGCCACACCCCCTCCTCTGGTCTGCCTATCATATCGAATTACATTGTATTTTTCGATGTTTAAGTCATGGCATAATATCATATCGTTCAGCCATGTTTCAGACAATGCAAATAGATAGGATTTGTCATTAACTGAGTGTTTTAAAATCGTTAAACTTAGGAATAAGCGACCTGACGTTCAAATGTACCAATATTATACCACAATTCGATTTAAAAGAAAAAGATACCTGTTAAAAAAATAAAATGAAAACACAGTATTATAAAATATTTACAAAAAAAAAATAAAATAAAAAACTAGTTAAGAGAAAAAAACGATGCAAAGCAATTAAACAACGTATTTTCTTTCATTTTGTAAGAACAATGGCATAGCAGTATTTAAAAACCTGTAAAATATATAGCAACACTAGACCCGACATAAACCCACAATAAAAGATGAATAGTGTGTAAATTAAAATATATTAAGAATAAGGTATATAAAGAATATCACAAGCGCAAAACTTTAAAGTTTTAAAATATATCATAAATCTAGAGCAAATTTAAGATAACTAGGTAGTCAAATATCAGATCTAAAAATTTAGTATAGAATACTATATAAGCTTATCTGTAATAATTATACACACACGCCTAATCCACTTATGTTTGTTTATTAGTTCTTCGACTTCATGGTTTCTTGGCGCGCATTTGTTGGCAATATGTTCCTTGAAGAAAACTGTCATTACTTTCTTTTGTTGTATCCACGGTATCCATTCAAGTTTGACCTTATTCTTACTTTCTTTGCCAACTTGGAGATACAAGCATATAAATGCATGTTTAGTTTGAATAATATTTCAGTTTCAAGAGGCAAACTTATAAATAGTATGTGTAAACTTTTCCTAATCCTTAGAAAAGTACCTAGTATTAAAGATAGACGATACTTCAAATAGTTGATCCAACCAATGTTAAATTAAATACCTAATGGATCCCAACTTTGTATTGTATTCCGTATGCTTGTTGCTTTTTTATAATTATCCTAATAATTTAAAAACGCCATAAACCACAAGTGGCGGTTCGTTTCAATCTCAATCGTCATGTAAACCATAGAAGCGATCCAGACATTTTTTCGACGCTTTGGTCGGTGATGTAGACGTGGACACCGCAAGGTCCTAACCTCATTTTAGTTCTTTCTGCAGTAGAAAGGAATGCGGTAAAACTTTCTCATCGACCCGATGATATAAAAAATTGAAAATTTGGAGTTTTTATGCGGCAACTTAGCATGCTGACTGCTGCCGGCAGAGGCAGCAACTTATTATTAAACGGAAGTTAAGTTGGCTTGGAAAGTGCGAACCGTTTTGCTCTGATTCAGACCGTTTAGATTTTACAGCCAGTTAAAGTGTTCAAAATATCAAATTGGAAACGTCAATATATTGAAAACAATTGAATTTAGGTATAGAATATTATACACAAACTATCTTTAGAATTTTATGTAGAATCCAAAAATAAAATAACATACAGAGTGTTTCATTAAAAAAGCAAAGTTGACCTCAAATGACCTTAAAATAATGGTCAAATAAAGTTACTGCAATTTGGTTTCCCCTCGACACAAACAACTTTTATTTGAAACATTTTTTTTCTAAAAGGCATCGTTTTTAAGATAAATCACTGTCACAAGTTAAAAGACTCACCCTGTATGTCCTATCCTTAAGCTCTAATTAGATAGACGATTTCTCTGACCCTAAGTTCAGATAGTTGCCGCCACTAGTAGAAGAATAAGACGGTGTCTAATTCCAACGGCATTCGACAGCTCTATCGACCAACTACAGCCCCCGAAAATTTCAAAAAAATAAAATGACGGCCTCAACCACACACTGAGGGTATATATATATATATATATATATATATATATATATATATATATATATATATATATATATATATATATATATATATATATATATATATATATATATATATATATATATATATATATATATATATATATATATATATATATATATATATATATATATATATATATATATATATATATATATATATATATATATATATATATATATATATATATATATATATATATATATATATATATATATATATATATATATATATATATATATATATATATATATATATATATATATATATATATATATATATATATATATATATATATATATATATATATATATATATATATATATATATATATATATATATATATATATATATATATATATATATATATATATATATATATATATATATATATATATATATATATATATATATATATATATATATATATATATATATATATATATATATATATATATATATATATATATATATATATATATATATATATATATATATATATATATATATATATATATATATATATATATATATATATATATATATATATATATATATATATATATATATATATATATATATATATATATATATATATATATATATATATATATATATATATATATATATATATATATATATATATATATATATATATATATATATATATATATATATATATATATATATATATATATATATATATATATATATATATATATATATATATATATATATATATATATATATATATATATATAAAATATCATTTCAACCCTCTTTAAACTATAAAACGGCAGTGTTGAGTTCAGAGATGGCAAGTGACAACAAAGGACAATTAATAAATAAATTAATAATTATATATATATATATATATATATATATATATATATATATATATATATACATAAACTTCCTTTCCTAGAACCAACAATACATTTAAATACAAAATTTGGCTATTTAGATACTAACCATATTTATAAGCTAAAAACATGCATTTTCATCCATTCAATACTTACAAAAGATAAATTATCCAATATAGATTTAGAAAAAAGACATACTATACATAATCGTGACACACGACAAACCGATTTATTAAATACAACTGATATTCGAAGCAATTGTGCAAAAAAATCTTTATTATATGGTGGTATATTAATATATAATCAATTACCAACACATTTACGCAGAATAAAAACATTAATAAAATTTAAAAAGGAAGTTAAAAAACATTTTTTTATCGAAACGTGATTTATGGAAAAATAATTTTTACTGTGTTAATATTATTTATTTTGTTCTTTAATTATTATTTATTTTGTTATTTAATATTATTCTTAATTGTTGTAATGTAATGAACTTATACAGTTGGTTGGGAATGTTGAAAATAAATAAATAAATAAATAAATAAAAAAAAAAATATATATATATATATATATATATATATATATATATATATAGCCTCTTTAAACCATAAAATGGCAGTGTTGAATTCAGAGATGGCAAGTGACAACAAAGGACAGTTAATAAATAAATTTCTAAAGTTTAAGGCTGTGAACATTAAATCAAGTTACGAAAGGGGCTACCCGAATTAGGAATGCAGAGCAGCTGTAGGAAATCAAGTGAGCTGGCCGAACGACGTTTAACAAAGGCACCAACACTAACGCGACTCATTGAGTGCAGTTCCATACAACAGATATTCATCCCCACTTGGGGGCAAAAGATCCCTTTTCGGCTGTCATACATTTTATTCTAAATCAGGCTTCTGGCAACACCAAGCCAACTATTATGTGATAATATTACGATTAAACGGCGGTGGCCATTGATGTGGCGAATTTACGTTGATGGACTGTCTATTCGAAATATAATCTGTCTTTGCTAGTATCTAGTTAAATACATCTCACATTTTTAATGGCTCATGGAATAAAACACAAATACAAAATACTTCTTTTGCTTACATGCTTGTCGAACATGGCATAATTCTTCAGATATTTCTAACGTAATTTTCGGTACCATATTATTAGCTGAACATCATTGTTATGCAGATCACCAGTTTTGGTCGTTCGTTAGCAATGATTTTGGAGTCGTCCGGTTCTGAATCTGATTCATAATTATCTGAGATCTCAATCTCTAATATCTAATCTCTTCACTATTAATTCCAAGTAATAAATTATATTGACATTTTAACAGCCTGATATAAATCTTGAGGTAGCCTAAAAGATCAAAGGTCGTTTAAGTTGCCATTTATATTTCACAATTATTTTGGTTAGAAATTCCAATATTTTAAAACATATTTTTTTAGAATTTCCGAAAAGCAGGAAAGTTATTAAAAATTAAATATTATAACTTCTGACCAAAATTCGGTATACATATGTATCACTATAAATGTCAATTTTGATAGGTAACACGAGTCATGTGATTATGTCCGAATATATGTTGCGAACTTTTTCAAGGACACTATATATAAATATACTTAACAAGAATAATTTTCCTGACAAATAATGTGCAAGATAGATTGTGAGCATTGTGCAAAACAGCGTTAAAAATGTTATAAAACTAAATTTTTCCTGGCAAGTCTTACTAATGTGACCCATGAAGTTGCCGAATTGCTTCATTTTGTTTCGAAACATATTTAGCACTTGGTAGCTATTTGTTTGTTCATATCAATAGTAGTAAAGAGCGATTTATCGCTAACGCCAGTCAATTCTGTCAGTTTTTTAAGAGTATGACTTCCATTAAAAAAATTATTTGTACTGTGATTTGCAAAAAGGTATTTATTAGTTTCTAGTAAAAAGTAGCGTATCGATAAAAAAATAAATATCATGTGAAAAAAAATAGCAACACGCCTGCTGTATTTCCCAGAGAGCCAAAACCCTTTTGAATTTTCTCGTTAAGGTTTTCTCTATTTCTGATAAAGTTTGAAGTATTTCCTCTCCCTGATTATGTGAAAACGAGTTTTTATAGGTTTCCATTTTTAGGTATTCTATTTCACTTATCCTTTTCTGATTTAATAATACCAATCTGTATTCTTCCTTTGCTGGCCTTATTTTCGTAATTTGTTGCAGGCATCTTGAGCTCCTTTCATTACAAATTATTGAAATTAGATGACGTCACTAGTAATTGGTAAAAGTTTCGGTGTTTCAAGTTACTCAGTTTACACGGGTGTTTTATATCTGTTAAAGTTTTCTCACGGTCAGTGCACGGAAAATAATTTTTATTGATTAACAACTTGGTTGCAATAGCACATACTTGCTTTAAGGTAGTTCCTCCCATGTGTAACGCGAGACTACCAGCTTTAAAGGTATGGTTCTACGGGTCGTATCCACTCACGATTTAGGTAGCGGAAAATAAATTGGCAAAACACTGGAGATTCTAATATAAAAAAAATTGAACTTCAGTGGCTTGTTTAAGTATGATCAAAAGTCGTCCTAGCTCTTGCATTTTGTTAGAGATAACTTTTTTTATTTGAGATTGCTTATGTCTCTAAAATAAAGTTCTGCTTCATTGCACTTATGGATGTTATCATTCCTCATTATTTTAAACACTTCTTTTTTTTAACCGTAGCTTGGAATAAAAATCCCTATTAATACCTGAACATACCCACTCTGCTTCATTCTTTGTCGGCTTAGGGAAATAGTTTTTTCGATGTATACCTAAATATTTCTTTTTGAAAAAGCCCCTGCACTTTTGGCATGCTATATTTCTTTCTTTCTGCCGACTTCTAAAACAAATGGCAAATGATATTTGAAAATATTCACTTACTTCGTCACCACATTTAAACCTGGAGTAAAAATTGCTAATATAATGTATTAACCGTCATTAGTCATGATTAAAGTAAAGAAGTAACTAAAAATTAATTTAAAAATAATAGTAGTATCATTTTACAAATAATTACAATTAATGCCTGTAAAATGGTAGAATTCAATTGTGAAAAATTCCTGTGGATACGGCCACATCGAGACGGGCCGGTGTTGGGTGATATAAGCTACGACGAACGCGTGAATTTTTTACATAAAGTCTAGCATCCGAGATGATAGAATCGGCTGGCCGAGCCACCGTCTATAATAAATATATTAGAATATCTGTGGACGGTGGCCCGCGCACTGCTGTTAATGGCGTTATTTGAATGTTAATCAAGCAATTATAATAAGGATACCTACCTATTTTGCTATGTGCCCAGGAAATAATAAAATACATTTTTGTGCGTTTTTAGGACACTTGCAAAATTATTTTTGAAAAATATTTAATATTTTAAAGAGAATCTTCACCGTATATTTTCTGGTACGGAACGGCCGACCCTGACGAGCCGTCACTGGTACATTAGATATGAAATTACCCATTGACGAAAACATTTTACCGAAAAATGATGAATAAAGAAATATTCCCAAATCATTACTCAATCCGCGGACAAAGAATAGCTTAGGTTAATACCTCTTTGCCGCGGGCCTGTTGCATATTTTAAATACATATAAAAAATTAAAACTTATCAAACTATGTTTATCCCAAGGCAAAATAGCTTTATTCTAACATAAAAAAATATCTAAAAATAATAATTTACTTATAAAGTCTAGGCATGTGGTGGATACGTGAACAGATTAGTTGACATTATTTCAATGTCTAGATTTGAATTAGACTTTTATAAACAAATCAAAATTTAATTTTCCATACTGCATAAAAATCTTAAATATTAAAAATATACAAGGTTTTTTCCTAGACCCTAGTAAAACAAAGTTAAGGGAGTCAACAAGAGAGTTTAAAATATTTTGGTAATATACAGAGAGGACCAATTCTTCGTTCGGGTACAATGTATTTGTTTTTGTTTGAACTTTTTTGTTTTTCTGTGAGAAATAATACATCGTACTATCTTCCACTAATGTTTTATCCGCAATATGGATGCAATTCAGAAATGGTATATAAAATTCTTCAAAAATATATAATGCAATTTAAAATTACCCGTTCTTTTTTCTCATGCGTTATTTCCGAAGAGAGTGAGAATGAAACTGAATAGTTCCATTCTCGCTTTCTTTTCTTCATGTTTCAGATATACTTCAAACCCAAAGGTGATAATCTTTCGGGTATATTTGTTAAATGCTAAAATGCTTTGATAAGGGATTTGATCAAATCATGGGAGATGCTAAAATGATAATTCGATATGGTTATTCCCCAAAACAAATCTGATTCCATCCCTAAAGCGATATAGTGAAATTATGAAATAAACATGTCAGATGTACTTCTGTTAAGAATTGGCAGCACTGCGTCGCGATTTTTACCATGCCCTACAACTCATCGCTGCTCTCCGGCAACCGTGCCGACCATTGATTCGATCCAATATCGAATTGTCATTTAATCAGGTCCCCTAAACACTCTATCTTAGGGTTTTGATTAATCCTCTGTTGTATACATATTCTTCACTTTGCAACTTTCTCGTAATCTCTTGTAAACCTCTATTTTATTACGCTAAGACAATAAAGATATTTCCTTCGGGGATATTTCTGGGATATATGCCGAACACGAAAAACAAAAAGATTCGGGGAAATCTTCGGTTTTTAGGATTTCCATACATTTTTTATTTGTAGCTTTTATATTATCATCCATAATGAGCGATATATGAAGACAAAATACTTCTTTCTCACAAGAAATTATTTTGGTTTGCCGGTTTTGGTTGCTTTGTGTTTGCGCCCCTTCTTCCTGATTCACGACAAAATTAAATTTAATTAAATACAGGCTGAAAACAAAACTTTAATTTTATTTTGGATTTGAGTACCACAAATACATATAAACTGACCCTCCATGTGTTTTAAAAAAATAGTTCTAATATCAAGGGGGTACATATTTTTATTTAAAATTTTTCCTAAACTTAACACGTAAATAGATTACGAGAGTTTTTGAACATTCTCTATAAATCCAAAGCCTCTGAAATTAAATAACCCATTTTTAGTTTTCCTACTTAAAAATCTAATAACATTTTTGTTAACAATAATTTATAAAATTAATGTATCTTTATGCTATGAAGAAAGGCTAAATAATATATTAAATACAAATATCTACCTACTTGCCTTTCATCTATTGATAAAACTACACAGCACACAACACTCATTCCAAAGCTTCTTAAAAATCAATAATAAATAATATTCTGGTCTAAGAGTACTTAGATAAAACATTTATTTTTATCTTAATTTCTTAACATATCTGTGGTAAATACGATTCATATGGCAAATATACCACCGATAACTATGATTAATAGTGTATATATATTCCCTGGAGGACTACACCAAGATGTTGAAGTACATACTGTGTTACACACACACACACACACATTTATATCTGACGAATTACACTGCTTCGTTAATATTTCTTAACTTGGAACCTAAAATTCGGCAGAATGACGGTGCTGTTAGAGAAAATCTTATCAGCTTGACAGTTTCTATGTTAGCAACTTGTATTATTACTTTCTAAATGCTATCCCTTGAATCATGATACAATCGTAATACAACGATTTACTTACGAAAAATATAATAATAATAATACACAGCCAAGTGTAGGGCTCCCTAGTCTATCTCGACCTGATGACCAAAAGGGATGTTCCAGACAAGGATCATAGTGTCCTTGTTATGACGTTGATGTAACGTCAAATAAAATATATTAACAATAATAATAATAGTTTACTTTGGTACTGGATAATTATTACAAAGGTACCATCATTAAAGCAAAAAAAGAGGCTAAAAATAATTTGGAAAAATTCAAGTTCAGCCCCATCAATACAATTTTCAAAACTAAATAGATTTCTGTCGTTTGCAAGGAAAAGACATAAGCAAATTAATCTAAAATTGTACGCTGTATCGAGATTTTTAACTCGTCTTTATTGTTTCCAATTTAAAAATAAATATACATTTTTTAATACTTTTAAAAACGTACATATATTTCTGATTTGCTATTGTGGTAGAATATAAAAGACACCTTAACGGCTACATCATTTTAACAATTTATTTTCTGCGGCGAGAAGAAATTTTATACTTTTCAATTTGCGGGTATAAAAAATGTTTTTATCCAACCCATGTAGATACAACAATAAGCCAATAAAGCAAAATTAATTTTTTTGTCAGTCGCATAATCTTTATGATTTACTGTTTCCATCAAGGAAAGAAACATTTAAAAGTGGAGTGGCATTTTTGAAATATTTATATCAATTTCTTTTTAGCCAACGATTACTGTGAGACGTCGCATTTAAAATATCTTATACCCTAATTGCCACTTATTATTACTAATCAAAAACGTCAGCGGTCGCTGAAGCATTGCCGTCTCATACCCTAATTACAGAGCGATCAAAAGATGTGGCCAACTTAGCGCTTTTTTTTTATATTCTAACACCATGGTACTACCCAGCAAAACTACCAAATTGGGTGACGATTTTGCCGTTTGCGTAAATATCAAATGAAGAAAGTATTTGGAAAAAATGAGACGCAAATTACGCGTAACTGTCTTTTAGACATGCATATTGCATCACGAAATAAGATTTTATAACTGAGACATTTCATCGCGGTGTCCACTGCACAACCAGTATGCCTGTATTAAAATATTCAACTGTTAATGTAGGCTGCGCCTGCGCAACTTTTTATGACGCCCCTTCAAAAATTCGATTTGCATTGGCATCGAGAGCTGTTCACTGTATGCCCTGCTGCTCAAGGACTAATGGAAAGGAAGACATCTTCAGATTCAGGTAGAACAACAGTAGCAGTAACGTATAACTTTTCGGTCAGAGAACACCTAGATAAAAATTAGCTGAAAAAAAAATGTCTTTTCCAGCTTTCGTTAGTAACACACGGTCACTGCAGACCCTTGTAGAAAAGTGTGTGCGTAACTTTGCCACCTGGTCTAAGTAGGGGCCGCAGACCTTTATCCCTAACAGTCATCAATTAACAAAAACGAAGTCAAGCAATCTTGGAAGTGCATTTAATGTATTTTTTGCCACCTGCGCCACTTCCATACCACTATACTAAATTAAATACCCTTATAGCCTAGTAAAAAACAAATTCAAATAAGTGGTTGTTTAACCCTTAACCAGGAGGAAGAAACAGAAATAGCCGGATGGCTGATGAATCCAGACACCAAATCTTCAACTAAGTCCTACCCCCATATACAGAAGTCGAACATCAAACTGTTCACCACTAAGAAGCAGAGTCGGATACCCCTTTTCGATCAACGAAGGCAGATTCAGGATAACTAGATGTCCCCCCTCACTCAAGGGTGCCAAGACAGACATACGCGATTTGTTAAGGGTTTAGGGTGGGTTAAGGGAGGGTATCCAACAAGAGAACTCCTCCAGAGATCTCTCCGTTGCGAACGATTCCGTAAGAGCGGCCGAAATTGACAGAGATGAGTAGTGGATCCAAATGAGTGATGTTGAGGTTATCGATAACGCCAAGCGCGTTGGGACTCGAAAGGAACACCTCATGGCCGACACCCTCAACCGCTCTTTCCCTATAACCACTCGTTTGAGACAACAACCTCGACTGTCTACGGGTATTGAACTTAAAGCCTTGGAATCGTACCCATACTTCGCCTTGACGTTGATGACGCCAAATGTGATATCAACTTCCACCCTTGCCGCGAATATGGCACCCGACCGTTTATTATGCCTAATTTTCAATTTGTTTGAATTGGTTGCGTTATAGTATAGGTAAGAAATGGTCGAACTTCAATGTCCAGTGTGACATCAACTGTGTGTATACAGGGTGTTTTTTAATTGATGGTTAAAAATGCAGGAGGTACTCTTTTGGCTCATTCTAGGACTAGAAGTTTACAATAACATGTGTTAACAAGGACCTCCTTTTTGAGACACGAGGTGTGCTAAATAATTTCTAAACGGTACAAAGTATCGAAAAAATCTAGGAGACCAAAAAAAATACAGAACAGATTAAGGAATTTAAATTATTGTAGAAATGGCCAGTGACATTGCAGTAAACATTTCGGGGGTGTAAAAGGGGTCGCAATCTAAGAAAAAGTAACACCTTGAAGATTTTTCTAAAATATATTATAGCCATTTTGCAGACTTTGCTCACAAAATACTGAGGTAAGATGGGCGACACAATACATGTTTATATGAACTTTTAGTCCTAAAAATTGCATCCTTTATTTTTAGCCACCAATTAAAAAACACCCTGTATAAGCGATTATTGGTAAGACTGCAATGCTTTCAAGCTGATGTAGCTAATAATATTGTTTATAGAATATGTTTTGCATTAGAATACTCAAAAAAATATTCCTGATTATTTATAAGAAGATTTAAGTAGAAAAATATGGTTTAATGCTCCTCTTGATGTTGGGCGAAGTAAATTCATAATCTTTTGTTGCGAAGATGATTTTGAGGTAAATGTTTTATTTAGTATCTTGCTTATTATATTTTAACAATGTACACATTATATACCAATAACTAGTAAACTTTAATTTAGTTAGGGACTGATATGGAACTTGAATATTTCACAAATTACATACTCTATTTCTGTTGTATTATGATGTATCTCTGAGTGCAAAAATTGGGATGGTATTGAACTTATAATTACTTAATAATATTTATATTGTCTTATAATACTGGTATTATGTCTCAGCTCTGGACACATTTGTTCATTTTATCGATTGAATGGCGATTTTCTGAATCATATATATACATAGGCAAAAAAATCCAATTTGACATTGGTTATGAAAACATTATTCCTCACTACAGGAAATTATCTGACAATATACCATTATGTTGTACCTACAACGTAAAGGCAACCTTCCTCATATTCTGTATAAAATGGCGAGAGATTGTAGATCCATTTTATTATATCTTACATTTTGAATTATACTTGTCTTTAAAAGAAATTGATTAAAGTAAGGTAAATTCACCAAAAAATTATTGACCGATCAAATCATTCTACAGGGATGAATATTTCTCTATTCAAAATGAAATAATGTAGTATAAATGTAAGTTAATGAAGAGGCAAAATATAGTACAAAACTTACATTAGAGGAACTGCTGAGTCTTGGGAAGTTTCACTAATATACTAAGAAATATTTAAAATATTAGAGAGGAACACAGATTTCTTCCAGACACTAAAGCCTAGAAAAACATTTATTTTTCTTCTGATATCACATACAGAAAGTAAATGCAATATATTGAACTAAGTAAGAAGTATGGGTGTCAATTCCGAGATCCCAAAGTCCTGAAGTACCAGGATCTTGAAGAAAAAACTACTTATAAAAAACCGGGATTAGATATTTCAAAAATACCGGTATTAGACAGATTAATCCCGGGATAAATACCAATATACTTTTTTAAGCGTATATTAATTCACATTGCTATTTCAAAATTAGTACAAGATCGGGATTGAATGCCAGAATTCTGGGATTAGGCATTCTGGGAGGAACACCCTTGAAGATTGACAATGCTAGTGATAATATATTTTAGCACCTACCTTTTTTCTGTATTTCATTTAAATGAAAATTTCCCATATGGACTGCTAAGCTGCCTTTAAATTTAGTACTGAACATACAATAATCACACTGAAAGCTTCTTGGTTTTGGTTCTGGATTCCTTGGATGAGCCTGCTGAATATGGCTAGCAAGATGATGTTTCTTCATTGCTCTGAATCCACAATGGTAACAAATAAAATTTCTTTTATTGTCAGAATCCCTTAAAAATGAAAACATGCAGAATATTTTATTTTACCAAGATATTTAAATAAATATTTGGTTAAGTGCTACAGTTAATAAGAATAAATAACTTCATTTTAAATTTAGATGACAAATAATTGCTTCAAAGTAAAAATATTCTTTTTCAAATTGCGTCCAATCTTTTGCTTCATATACTGTATAACATATTAATTAGTATTTAAACATTTTTATATTATGCATTTGACATAATTAACAGATTTCTGTTATTATTTGTTTATTTCTTGTCAAGTATTTTTTTAGTAGGAAAAATCTACCTAATTTATAACTTCTGAAAACTCATTCATAATTTTCTTTACATGTTAGTGTGCCTTTTAATTGTAAAAAAAGTCCTAAATTAACTGAAAATATATACATATATATATATATATATATATATATATATATATATATATATATATATATATATATATATATATATATATATATATATATATATATATATATTTTTTTTTTTATATATTTATATATATATATATATATATATATATATATATATATATATATATATATATATATATATGATGAATTTCTGTTTTATTTATTTTTGTACTAATTTTTGTCCAATATACATTGTCGAAGTGATTTATATATATATATATATATATATATATATATATATATATATATATATATAAAAATAACGTAATGTCCCATATTTATAATTGTGTATTAATGTCCTGATTCTATTGTTTTAGATAGTATGATAATCTTGTACATTTTTGAAAAAGCCTACTATGTTAGGCGAAACGTAAAATAGAGAGAACAAAGTTGGAAGAAGGCGTTTTTATTTTTACATAAACCTAAACCCAAGAAAATTGAAGTAAAATATATATATATATATATATATATATATATATATATATATATATATATATATATATATATATATATATATATATATATATATATATATATATATATATATATATATATATATATATATATATATATATATATATATATATATATATATATATATATATATATATATATATATATATATTAACATGTAATTCAAAATCGGAAGAAACTTAAATAATAAATAAGACCTTTTGAAAAGCCTACTAAGACGGGCGAAACGGCAAGGAAATAGCAACTTTCATTATAAAACATAAACCTATACCGAGGAGAACTAAACACTATATTATAATAATTAAGGTTTAAGAAAGAGAGAATTATGTATGCTATGACCCCACAAGAGAACGTACAGGATAAAACAACTTTTAAAAAATAATTTGTTAATATATAAAACAGTGTTTTTTTTTAATTCAGTCTACAAATGTTAAAACATAAGTGGTAACTGTACTTACTCATCAATAATTAATTCCTGCCAATTACATACCTCGACCATTCTAAATGAAAATTTATTAAATAAGAATGGTCGAGATATGTAACTTGGCAGGATTGAATTATTGACAAGTAAGTATAGTTACCACTTACATTTTAACATTTGTAGACTGAATTTTTAGAAAAACCACTGTTATATATATAAAAAAATTATTTTTTAACATTTGTTTTATCCTGAATGTTCTCTTGTAGAGTCATAGCCCTGAAGATGACAAATAGTCGAAAGCGCTAGGCAGATAACTAAAATTTAACTGAAATCCCACAATTTGAACTTCTATAAGTCGAACGTCGATAACTCGAAGTTCTAATAACTCAAACTGATCCTTCAAATCATTGTTTTAAATTCGAAAAATAAAAGTATTTTGTTCCAGTTAAGTCAAACTTCCATATATCGAATTTGGCAATAATATGACATTTTTGGGAAGGAGAACTTGGATAAGTTGAAATATTTCACGGTAACCTGTTTGAACATATTGAACAGATTTAAATGAAATGAGCCAAACACTGATAAGTGTTTATTTTAAAAACAAAAATGAGAATATAAACATTTAAGCATGTATTTACTTTTTATTTCGGATAACAGTCACAGTAATTTTTTTTAATAAATATGTATGTACATATTTATTAAAAAAATATATGATCATGTTTGTATGTATGTATGTGTTTTAACAAAACTGCTTACCTAATATAAATATCTTAATAAAACTCGTTACTTTTCTAAAAATGTAATAAACACAATCGACTCCAATAACTCAAAGTTTCAATAGTTATCAAAGTTGGATTGTATATATGTCTTAGATCTGGCAGTTTTATTTCATGATGATCTCTATTCTAATTTGCATACTGATGATATAGCTAATAGTTTTAAGTTACCTGGCTTTATTCCAAAACATCACTCAATGAGTTAACAGCACTAGGTGTTTTAAATTACTATCACTGTTCTCTATGTCAATTGTACAGTATGCATCTATTAGCTGGTCTTCACACTATGAGCTTTATAAAATTAAAATTCAGAAAAAGTTTATTGGTTTATTTCCTTTAAAAAAAGCATCCCACAAGACCAAGTGAGCTATTACCATTACCAGTAAGACACATATTTCCCGATCTAACTCATATTTTATAAAATTAGTAACTCTCTTGACGACTGAATTGATCAGCTTTATAGGTTTATCTAGTTCATAAAGGACAAAAAAAAAACACTGATTACTACGTCTAACACATTTTATTAAATGTTATTAATTTGTGATTAACAGATTACTTAATCATGCTAAAATAGCCCTAGTTTTTAAATTTGACTTTTGTTGAATTTGCTTTAAAAAAACTTGATTCAATTACTATATAATTGATTCTTTTAATATACTATTATTATTTTGTTTAGGCTTACTTTTCTTCGTCATTGGAACTATCACTTCTTTCACAAAATGTGCTTCCTTTAATTGCTCTATTTGTATTAGAATATTCACTATCTTTATGAAATTTTTCCAAGACTTCTTCTTTAATATCTATAACCTCATCTTTAATGTCTACATCCTCATCTTTAATATCTACATCACAAACTCCTTGTTCTTCAGCATCACAAAGTTCTTGCTCTTCTATTTTCGACTTAGTAAAAACTAAAACATTTGCATAGTTGAAGGACTTTTTTTCTTTTTATATATAGTGTAATGAAATATTTATGATATGCAAGGTTTTAGCTATAATTTTCTTTTAACTTTGATGTCGAAAAATTAAGGTTTCATTGTTCTGAGATAACAAAACAGTGAATAACAATGTGGTATTTTAATATGCAATCTTTCTATAATATTCATACTAGTAATTTTTTTTTGTAGTGATCTGACCAAGGAGGAGATATATAAACAAAACATATTATAATATTATAATTAAACATGTCTTCCTCAACAGAAAAAAGAACTGTAGTATATCATCTTAATAACAAAACAAAAAAGTCAAAAGCAAAACAAACAAACACTCCTTTTATTACGAATAGTGAAGTGTGACTAGTTCAGATCATAGTCGTTTAGTAACACATATATACTGTCTTTTCAAACATTTTTATTCGACTTCATTTTGTACCCTCATATTGGATTCCTACCATTACTTTGCCAGTTTCTACCTTTGCCACTACTAATTTTTGGGCATAATTTAAAATAAAATCAATAAGTATTTTTTATATTAACACACACTGCCATTTTGTTACTTCGCGTTGAATTCGTACCAGTTTATCTCTATATAACATTTAATTTCTCTGCAAAATTTAGAGTCAATTGAGTAAGATTTTTGTTATGTTGATTTTTTATAGAATTTCACTATATTACACTTAATGCTTGCACAAAATTTGAAATAAATACAATGAGTGTATTTTCAGGCTGATTTTTTAAATATTTTATTAGGCTGCTATTTTCTTTTGCTATCTTATATTCATACCAATATGTTACCAGTTTATTTCTATACAACACTTGATTTTTGTGCAAAATTCGAGGTAAACCGAACAATTAGTTTTTCATTAATAATTTTTTTAACGTTTCACTAGGTCGCCATCTTATTTTTATTATATTGGATTTTTACTTTGTAGTCAATCAAGTAAACTAGGCCGTGAACTGATAGACAGACAGAAAAACTGACAGATGGACCAACAGAATTGATAAAACATATTTTTTTGGTTTCTAGGGATGCTAAAATCTGAAGATATGTAAAACCTGAGATGGTGATTTTTCGCGATTACAAATATTATATTTAGCCGCCATTTTGTTCTGTCATACTGAATTAGTACCACAGTTTTACTAGTATATATCTGTAAACCACAATTTGAAATAAATCAGTCCATTAAGTAGTTTTTCAGATTGAATTTTTAAATATTTTACTAAGCCATCATTTTGTTCCGCCATCTTGGAATCGGAATTGGAAAATTTGAGATAAATTGGTTAAGTAACTATGTTTAGGAATGACCATATCTAATTTAATTTCTAAACTTGTAATTTAATTCTAAATTAAAACATTGACTTTTAATTTTCATTTGTAAATTTGCGCGTATCACTGCCTCTAAATTTGGTGTTCAAACCCAACCGACTCTGGTAAGGTACCGAGTCGCTAGTCGTTCTCCAGAGAGAGAGAAGAGAGAAGAGAGAACGAATCAAGACGTCGGCCGACGAAGTGTGTGTGCTCATCATCCCGTCAGTAAGGTAAGACATTGAATTTTGGGACCGTTCTGGTTATCATTTCTATTCTCGACATTCCTTGTCTTTAAATACCGCTTTTCTGTACTTCGCGTACATTTTTGGTCCAATTTCGAGCACGGATTTTGATCCTAGCATTAATTTCGTTTCTGGTAAAAACAAGGAATATCTCTAATTTCTAATTTCAATGTTTTATTTTGCTGCTTCACAGTTTTTTTTTTCTTTTCCTGTATTTAAAAATATTTTACTATTGTGACTATTTTCTTGCTGATTCATAAAAAAAATCTTATTTAAAAAGTAAAATTATTCAGTTATATACTATAATAATTAATATCACACCAACAAAATACATTTAACCAAATTTTCTTTAAAAGTAAATAATTTTAGGTCCATCCTTTAAATTATTTTCCCAAGTTTCGGGCATATATAATAAATATTGGCATTTTTAGGTGATTTTAACTTTGGTAAATTAATTTATTTTATTGGCAATTTATGCATACAGTGTCGAATCTTATCGCAAACGGGTTGTTTTTTGTGCCTAAATATTTCAGGTTCCTCGATTCGAGGTTAGCTCGGGTACTCTCGTTCTCAGCGGACGCTGCGGGCGTGAACCGTCATAGCGTCTTTCAATATAGCTCAAGCGTCGATATACAGTGGCGTACAGCTATTGAAATATATTTGGCATCTTGCAATTTATACAATTGGTGTTATTTTTAATTAAATTGTTTTTTATTATTATTTTGCAATGCCTCCTAAGCTAAAAACATATGAAATAAAACGCAATCTTTGTTTGAGTCGAATAAAAGAAATTTATAATCTCTCTAATGAGGCTTCAACTGATCCAAATAAACGTTTATTATTTAAAGTAAGAGGTTTACGACTTAACGATTTGATGACAGATTTTAATAATACTCATTCCGAGATTTTAGCGTCATCCGAAAATCCTGAAGATGAAGATAACATTAGAATAGAATTTGAAAAACAATTTTTTTCTGCAGAAACTATTTTTTATTCTGTGTTTAAGCAAGATTTTCCAGACACGTCTAGGTCTTCTAACGACCCAAAACCAACTGCAAAACTTCCAAAAATTTCGCTGCCTATTTTTGATGGTAATTTTCAAAACTGGCCTTTTTTTATCGATTTGTTTGATTCATTGATTCACAAAAACAGATCATTATCCAATATTGAAAAATTTCAATATTTAATCACGTCTTTAATTAATGAGCCACTTAATTTAGTCAAAACAATTCCAGTGGCAGATGCCAATTATAACATTTCCTACGATGCATTGATAAATAGATATCAGAATAAAAGAAAGCTTGCCACACTTTATTACTCTAAGATTAATAATTTTCCTAAGCTGTGCGATGAATCACCCGAAAAGCTTAGACGGTTATTAAATACGTTTTCTGAAAATTTAAATGCCTTTGCAACTTTGTCATTTCCTATTGATGAATGGGACTTTTTATTGTTCAATATGATGATTTCTAAAGTCGATTCGAACACTGTCAAACGTTTTGAATTAGAGTATAGCAACGTAGAAATGCCTACTTTCGAAAATTTAAAGACATTTTTAGCCAATCAATGTAAGGCTTTGGATTCGGCTTCTTTGTGTCTGCCTTCAAATTTCAAAGGTTTTAAATCTAAAAATCCAACTTTTGAAAAAGCTTCTGTTTCTTATGTTAGTTCCGGCTCAAATCAAGTGCCTCCTCGGAATAAAAATAAATGTTTATTCTGCAATAGCTCACATTCTATATACAAATGCCATGCATTACTTGTTCATAGTCCTGAAGAGAAGTACAATGCCAATAAAAATAAAAAAATATGCGTAAATTGTTTGGGTTTGCATGCCTATAAAGACTGCTCGTCAAATTTTACTTGTAAGATATGTAAGCAGAATCATCATTCTTCCGTGTTCTGCTTGATAGTGGTAGTGATTCTAGTTTCATTACAGAAGAGTGCTTTCGTAAACTGCAACTTAAAAGAACACATATAATATCCCAGTTTCGGGAATCGGTTCTCAATCCTTAATTTCCTCCAAAGTTCGAACCACTTGCATTTTAAGACGGCACGGCAATAATTCTTCTCCTTCCTTACAAATCGATGCTATAATTCTTGCAAATATTTGTCCCCATATGCCTAGTAGTATCTTAAAGTTTTCTGACTGGCCTCATTTACAGGGTATTGATCTTGCAGATCCTGATTTCTATATATCAAAGCCCATTGATATGCTTCTTGGTGCTGATGTATTTCCTTATTTATTAAGACCCGGGCGTATCGATGGGAATTCAAATGATCCGGTTGCTCTTAATACTTTATTTGGATGGATCGTCATGGGAAAAGTACCATGTCCAAGATCTGCTAACACACAGGGATATCTTACTTGTTTAACTGTTTTCACTAATATAGATTCCACCTTAAGGAAATTCTGGGAAATAGAGGAAGTACCTTGCGTGATCCCTCTTTCAGAAGAGGATCAATTGTGCGAGAAATCGTTTTTAAATTCTCATTCTAGAGATCCTGATGGTCGTTTCGTTGTATCACTTCCTGTCAAATCTGGTGAACCTTTCTTCTCTAATTCTCGAGAAATTGCACTTCGTCGCTTTATGTCCCTTGAAAGGAAACTAAAACGAGACAATTCTTTATATAACTCATATAAAGACTTTATGGATGAGTATTTGGAGTTAGGTCATATGTCTTAGGTAAGTTCAGATATAAACCCATTATCTAAATTCTATTATATTCCACATCATTGTATCCTGCGCCCTGAACGTTCCACTACAAAACTTAGAGTCGTTTTCGATGCCAGCTGTAAGTCGTCTGAAGGTGTATCATTAAATGAAACTTTGTTGGTTGGTCCTAAATTGCAACAAGATCTTTTCTCTATACTTTTGCGTTTTCGGCGTTATAAAATTGTGTTCACCGCTGACATCAGGAAAATGTATAGGCAAATTCTAGTCACACCCAACCATCGTTCCTATCAAAGAATTCTCTGGAGGTTATCTGATGAAGAAGCCATTCAAGATTTTGAATTGAATACTGTCACTTACGGAGTATCTTTAGCACCTTTCCTTGCTTTGCGCTGTCTTGAGCAATTGGCTGTTGAAAATGCAAAGAATTTCCCCCTCACCTCGACTGTTTTATCTTCCGGAACCTTTGTTGATGATTTGGCGTGGGGGGCGGATTCCATAGATATGGCGTTAAAAATTAAAAATGAACTTATATCAGTTCTAAAAAAAGGTTAATTTGATCTTCGGAAATGGTCGAGTAATTCGCAACACTTTTTAGAAACTTTGCCTTCATCAGTTCACCAAACAAGTATTTCTTTTGATGAAAATTCTGATACCATTTTAAAAATCTTAGGCTTACTATGGTGCCCTAAGAGAGACATTTTTTCATATAACGTTCGATTCGAAAATAATCTCTGTACTAAACGTACAATTCTATCCGACGTAGCTCGTATTTTCGACCCCCTTGGCTTTCTTGCCCCCTTGATTCTCTTTGCTAAACGTCTTATACAAAATTTGTGGTGTCATGGTATAGGTTGGGATGAAAATCCTCCTGATAATATTGTTAAACTCTGGATTCAGTTTAAGAGCGAATTAAAATTAATTTCCTCGATTAAACTTAATCGTCGTGTACTTACAGATAATTCGTCTTGTATTGAAATTCATGGTTTCGGGGATGCTTCTGAAGTAGGCTACGCAGCTGTAGTTTATTTTCGTATTCTAGATAATTCTGATCATCCTACAGTAAATCTAATCTGTAGTAAGTCTAAAGTTTCACCATTGAAGCGAATATCTCTTCCTCGTTTAGAGCTATGTGCGGCGCTGCTGTTGTCTCACTTAATAAATTCTGTGATTACTGCTTACTCAGATTTGTCATTTTCAAAAATATATGCATATTCAGATTCTTCTGTTGCCTTGGCCTGGATCAAAGCCTCACCCCATAAACGGAATACATTTGTGGCTAACCGTGTTAGTAAAATTCAAGATCTGGTACCAGCTCATTGTTGGTATTATGTGTCTTCAGGTTCCAATCCAGCTGACGCAGCGTCACGGGGTTTATTACCCGCTTCTTGAGCATCGGTTATGGTGGCAGGGCCCCGAATGGCTTTTAAAACCCTTTTCTGATTTTCCTATCCCCTCGGATATAATCTCTGAAAAGTCAATAGTAGATTCTGAGCAGCGTGTTACAACATTGGTATCATTAAATCAGCCAACTTCCATTGATATATTGTTAGAAAAATATTCCTCTCTCTTAAAAATACAGCGAATTATGTCATATCTATTACGATTCGTACATCGTAAAGTGAATGTTGAACCTGAAATTCCCAAAACGTGTATCTCAATTCAAGAGCTTCAGGCATCATTGATGTGTTTAGTTAAATATGTTCAAAATAAGGTGTTTGCTAACGATATTAAGCAAATATTGTCAAAACGTCTACTCTCAAAACCACTACAGAAACTTTGTCCCTTTTTATCACTCGGGCGTTCTCAGGGTGGGCGGACGTTTATTACATGCAAATATACCATTCGAACAAAAACATCCAGCACTACTTCCAAGTCACCACCGTCTTACTGAATTAATTATCACACATATTTATGATACTTATCTGCATCCAGGTCATCTAACTTTACATTACTTACTCCTGCAACATTTTTGGATTATGTCACCTAAACGAGCTATTCGACACTGTCTGTCTTCATGTGTCAAAGGCCTAAGATGCAAACCTGTCCCTAGTCAACCTAAGATGAGCGAACTGCCAAGTTTCCGTGTAAACCAGCTAAAAGTTTTTCAGTGCGTAGGAGTAGATTTCGGAGGACCCTACCTTATAAAATTAAGTAAACATCGTGGTGCTAAAACGCAGAAGGCGTATATCTGTCTTTTCGTTTGTTGTGTAACCAAAGCTCTGCATGTTGAATTGGTTTCTGATTTGACCACAGAGGCCTTTCTAGCTTCTCTGCGGCGATTTATAGCTAGAAGAGGTAAAGTAATCGAGATCCACAGTGATTGCGGCACTAATTTTATTGGTGCTGCTAAATATCTTAAAGAAATTTTCTCCAAAGCACTTTTAGAGGAGAACATCAAATGGCGGTTTAACCCCCCCTTCAGCTCCACATTTTGGAGGTTTATGGGAGGCGGGGATCAAAAGTGTTAAAACTCATCTTTCTCGCGTGGTTGGAAAACAGATCCTCACCTATCAGGAGCTTAACACAGTCCTCATACAAATTGAGGCGCTTCTAAACTCACGTCCTCTCTATGACTTAAGTTCGGACCCTAACGACTTAACAGCTTTAAGTCCCGGTCATTTCCTGACTCTGGCTTCATTATCTACAATCCCTGATTCCGACCTTACAACTCTAAATATTAATCGCCTAAATCGATGGCAACTTTTAATGCGAATGCACCAGGACTTATGGAGGCGGTGGAGCCGAGAATATTTGCATAATTTACTTCAGCGAAGCAAATGGACTGAATATTCTAATCTTATCAAAACAGGTACCCTTGTAGTCATTAAAGATGAGAATCAACCTCCATTAAAGTGGCCGTTGGGGAGAGTTTGTGAAATCCACCCCGGTTCAGATAACATTATTCGTGTAGTAACATTAAAGACTGCAAACGGATTTGTTAAGAGGCCAGTTGTTAGATTGTGCCCACTGCCTTTGCAGCAACAAAATTAGTATCTTGTAATTTTAGTTCTTGCTACATATATGTGTATTGTATGTGTCCCCGGGAATTTGGGAAATAGTATTTAGTAATATAATTTTATTTTCTGTCATATATATCGTTGTAATCAATAAAATACATTACTGTATTTTGGTGGGCGGTATGTTTAGGAATGACCATATCTAATTTAATTTCTAAATTTGTAATTTAAT
This sequence comes from Kuschelorhynchus macadamiae, assembly GCA_030620095.1. NCBI lineage: Eukaryota > Metazoa > Arthropoda > Insecta > Coleoptera > Curculionidae > Kuschelorhynchus > Kuschelorhynchus macadamiae. The sequence continues at coordinate 375,855 of JAUTXW010002880.1, forward strand.
TCTAAATTAAAACATTGACTTTTAATTTTTATTTGTAAATTTGCGCGTATCATTGCCTCTAAATTCGGTGTTCAAACCCAACCGCGCGACTCTGGTAAGGTACCGAGTCGCTAGTCGTTCTCCAGAGAGAGAGAGAGAAGAGAGAACGAATCAAGACGTCGGCCGACGAAGTGTGTGTGCTCATCATCCCGTCAGTAAGGTAAGACATTGAATTTTGGGGACCGTTCTGGTTATCATTTCTATTCTCGATATTCCTTGTCTTTAAATACCGCTTTTCTGTACTTCTCGTACAAATTAAATTTTGACCACAATTTGAAGTCAATCGGGTAAGTAGTTTTTTGGCTATGCCACAAACAAACAGACCCACAGATAGGCAGATAGACCGATGGAATTGTGAAAACATGTTTTTTTGGCATTTAGGGGCCTGAAACATAAAGATCTAAGGTTGATTTTTCTAAGATTACAATACTTCCCTTTAAAAAATAACTTTAGAATAATCTTAAAATTCAGCTAAAATGACCTGAACAATAAATAGATATTAAAGAAATTAACCATTAATAATTTTGTACTAATATTCACATTAAAAAGTTCAAAAATTAGTTTTCAAGGAACTTTTAAAATATGCATGTCATGAATAAGTTTTATCTTGGTAAAGCACTGACACACATTTTGTTTCTGGCTTTCAAGCTTAATTCATAACTTGTTATACATATAACATTATACATATGTTATTTTAACATAGTTTGTATCTTATTGGTCAGGCAATGATTACATTATTTTATGTAAGAGAGTAGACAAATTAGGAGTTTCATATCCAGGCTTAGGGCGAATATTCCATAAGTTAGTTTTAGACAATTGTTTTAGAATTTTTATCAGATTTGCAACTTGAAAGCCATATACGCCTTTTTTTCACTCCAGATTGCAAAAGGCAGGTAATTCTTAAGGACAAGATAGTAATGTTTATGTACAATGTCACGTCTTCTTTTATATTTATTAAATGCATTAATTTTCAATTTAATGTGCAACTTGAAAGCCATATACTCCTTTTTTCCAGTCCAAATTGCAAAAGGCAGGTTATTCTTAAGGACAAGATAGTAATGTTTATGATTTTTTTTTATTGTTTCAATAATGTAAGGTTTATATTTTCGTTTAATGTTCACAGTTCCAATATGAGCATGTCTATCAAATATTTCAGTAACTTGTTTGTTGGAAGTATTGACCTTAGAATCCATTGGCTCTTTACTCCTTACTTCCTCATAATCAAACTGTTGCATTTCGAAATCAAAAAGCTGTTTTTCAAAAGTATGGAAATCTCTGTAAGTGACCAGTCTTGCATTGGCCTTTGGGGCTTTTAAAATTAAGAGTGTCATTGTCAACACAAATAATATCAATCAAACTACTAGAGCTTCTTGTCAATCGAGTGAGCTTATTAAAGACTAAATATGCTTGACAATGAATTCCAATATTTATCTGTACATCTTTAGCAAAATAATTTACATTTAAATCACCCATTAAAATAATACAGCTTATATCTTCTTAATTTATTAGGGGTCATTTGTGCAATACGCTAACTAAAATTTTAATATTTTTAAAAACTACCATAATCTACAGTTGTTCAACTAGGTATATTCCATCACACATTGCTAATACATCAATCACTGAACACTTTAAGGATGTAGACATATATAAACAAACTCCTCTGCTTCTGGTTGGTCTATCTGCATGGCAAAGCTGATAACTTGGAATATTTTGTCAGGTGATCTGGATATTCTGGGTCTAACTGCATCTCAGTAACTGAAAAAATAAGGAGCTTTTTCTGTTGCCTAAACAGATTTAATAATGTATGTTCTTCATATCTTTCAAACAAATCTGAAATTCGGATCCTGTGTTAAAAAGTTCCTAGGGCACTAACGTCATATTTCTCTAGTAACTTATGTAAAATTTGTTCAAATTTTTCAGCATCCCTTTTGTAGAACAGTTTAGCATCACTCCACCTTTACTTGTGCCTTTTAAGCATTGGACTGCAATATTCTCCCTAACAGGGTTGACATTTTGAAACAAATCTCCCAGTGCAGCATCAACACATTTTTTAGCTTGATTACCATAGTTTATTTGTAGGATTACATTCTGCACTTTGCTTAAGTGATATAGTTTGTCACTCAAACAACCAATTTCAGCAGCTAATGCTTCCAACTTAGGCATTTGTTCTGCCATATTAATACTTTTCAGTTCTCTAATAATTTCATTATTTACCTGTACTAACTTAACTTCTTAAAATTAAACACCTATCTTTTTTTAAATTTGACTGGCAATCAACACAAAGAAAGCAGATAATGCTCAGTTTGCTTAGCTCCATCCATTGCATCTCTGAAGCAGTGAGTTTAGCATACAAAGAACAATATTTGTCCTCCAAAAGTTCACATGGCCACAATGGCAATTCTGTGTCATCCATATCATTACATCATCACAATAACAGAATGTAACTTATCCAAAATCAATTGAGAAAATGTTTATTAGTTCACTTATTTGCAAATTATTATTATAATTAAAATCACACAGCTGGCAAAACTAACACATTTGAAACTGAAAACAAAAAAATCAAGAACAGACTTGAACACATTGCACCAAGGTCATATAACTTTTTAGATCCTGTATATTATTGTATATTCAAAATTTGCTAACAATTTTAGAGATATTTCATATAAAGTACAATACATCAATATTCATTTGTTTTCAAGATATTGTCAAATGAAAAGCAATACTTTCGCATTACCAAAGTCGGTTTAAATAGGATAATTAATTGTTTTCGCACTTTTGCAGTCTAATTTAAGATATTTTGTTTCTTTTGATACTGACTATTTATCAATGGGTGTCAAAATGATAAAATATAAATTGAAGGTTATTAAATTTATCTCTAAATTATACTTCAATATAGGAACATGTTTCTTTATTTATCACAAGTACCTACATAGTTACAAACTCCAAATTGTACATAAAAAGAATAAACTAATCTAACTACAATTGACAATAGTCAATAACAACAATACAATTCCATTAATTTAAATATCTACTTAACTACGGTTTTACATTTAATATAATTAAATTTAGTATTAAATTTAATAGGCTGTTAAATGCCTTTAATGTCCTACAAACGATCACCGCTCCCACCCGCCTGAATTTAACTACAAACACATCTAGTTTAATAGACCTTATTATAACAAATAATAACCTTCCTTGTAGTAAAAGTACTTCTGTACCGATTTCGGAAACAGTTTCTGATCACTGCTTAGTTATTTCGATTTTTAATTTAAGTATTGAAGAGTGTGCGCCTAAATTTATAGAGTACAGAGATTACAATAACATAATATATGAGGAATTCGAGCGCGAGGCAGTGGAATTGCAATGGAATCTTATTTACTATGCACAAAATATAAACGAAAATTTAAAATTGTTTAATAAAAATATAATGTATTTAATTAATAAACATGCACCCTTAAAGAGAAAAAAAATTAAAGACAAACCCTTTACACCATGGATCACCGACAACATAAAATTATTAATAAAATTAATAAATATTTGAAAAATAAAACTGATTCACATCTTAGGTACTATCGAGAACTACGAAATTACACAAAACATGCTATTGCCAGAGAAAAAATTGCATATTTTAACTTAATATCTACTCGAAAGGGAAAGGAATTTTGGAATCAAGCTAAAAAAATAAATTTAACTTATAAATTGAATGCTTCTATACCCTCTGACCTTGCAGACGCAACATCGATTAATGACTATTATGCTAATTGTACAGCTGGTCCTGACACAACTTCTAATGATACATTACTATTTTATCAACAAAATACACTTTCAAATGTAACCAGTGTATTAAATTTCGAGCTTATTGATGAATTATCCTTAAATAAAATTATACATCTTATAAAGTCAAATGCTTCCGGAGCAGATAACATCTCAATAAAAGATCTCAAATTATGTTTACCTTTCTGTAAAAATCCGCTAATAAATATTATTAATAGTTGTATTTTAGAGAGTGTTTATCCTGATCTTTGGAAAAAAGCAATAATTATACCCTTACCAAAGGTTTCTCATCCCTCCGACTTCAAGGATTTAAGGCCAATAAGTATTTTACCTGCCGTTTCAAAAATTCTTAAACGAAATATTTATAACCAAATCTCTTCATTTGCTAACTCTTTTAAGATCGTTCCGGAGTGTCAATCAGGTTTTCGCAAAAACTATAGTACTACAACGTGTCTTGTCAATCTACTTAATGATATTCGGTTTAGTGAGGAAAAAAGAGAAATAACGTGTTTGGGGTTGCTGGACTTTAGTAAGGCATTTGATACGCTTAGTCATAGAATGTTGCTAGCAAAATTACAGTATTTTGGATTTTCTAATGGTGCAGTAAAGTTTTTTGAATCTTATTTAACTAATAGATCACATTGTGTGCACATTATGAAGAATTCTGATAAACACAAATCACAATATAGGCCCCTAAAAACAGGTGTTCCCCAAGGTTCAATCTTGGGCCCGTTATTATTTTCGTTATATGTTGCAGATATGTATACAAGCGTAGCATACTCTAAACTTCAACAATATGCCGACGATTCTCAGGCGTATTTGTCATTTACTTTAGACAACTTGCAGATCTCGCAAAATAATTTTAATGAAGATTTAAACAGTATATATAATTTCGCACAAAATCATAATTTAAAATTGAATGCATCTAAATCAGTATTATATTTTTTGGAAGCAATAAAAATCAAACAACTCAAGTTTATCAGAGATTTTCTGCACAAATAAATAATATAAAATTGTCTGGTCACCGAAGCAAAAAATCTGGGTGTTTATTTCGATTCGGATCTATCATTTAAAACACATATTACGAAGAAATTTAGCATTGCATATATGCGCTTAAAAACGTTAGCTACCTTTAAAAAATATCTGCTTCCAGTAACTAAATATTATCTTTGCAATACACTCATTTTATCATTATTTGATTATGGAGACATTGTTTACGATTCATCATTGACTTCAACTATATAGACATCATATTACACCATACCTTAATAAATACTCTATACTCTCCATGAAAAACCGTCGTAGCTCGTAGGTATCATATGTTATTTGTTTATAGAATTTTAAAAACTGGACAAGCACCTTACCTATATCGGTTATTTACTTCATAAGAACACCCTCATCTTACCAGAAATGCAAATAATTTTAGGGCGCCTCTACACAGAAAAGCTTGTTTTCAGAAGTCCTTTAGTTTCGTTGCAATTCAAATGTGGAATAGCCTTCCACCCAATGTTAAAGAATTTGCATTAAATAATTTTCGAAAACATACGAAAAAAATGTTACTAGATACTCAATGAAATAACTAATTTTTTCTGCTTTTTTAATTGTATTTTTTAAAAATTTAAATTGTATTTACTTTTAAAAAAACTCGTTCTCTTATTTTCCTTTATTTTTTTTTTAAACTTTTACGAATGCCGCATTATATTTTTACTTTATGTCTATTCATTACTCATTAAATAGTCACCCGCTTAATATAGTAAAAACTTGATTTTCAAAACCAGAATTTAAACTGATGAGTTGCCTGCATAGGTAGATATAAATTCCAATTATAAATTCTAAATTCCCAATATCAAATATAACAAAAAGTCTATTTGCTTTTTGGCTCGTCAGAGTGGTCACATGGAGCTCCTGTCCTGGTATTTGCCCATTACCTATACTAAAATAACTTAATGTTAAATTAATATAGTAGTACTAAGGTCTGCACCACATAGGCATATTTTGCAATGTGCTTATGTAACGGTTTTATAATCGAGGTGTTGCCCTAATTTGTCTTCTTAAATCATTGTTTATGGTTGTAATTATTTTTTCTTGTACTGTGACAAAATTTTTTTTGAATAATTCAAACTACTAGTAAAAAGGTCATGTCAGTAAAATTATCATTGTAGTTCCTCATTAGCATGTCCGAGAAGCGCTGGCTACCGTAATTAGTTCGATGGAACGCAGGTCGAAACAGCTGTCTTGATCTGGTAGGCCTTTGAGGTATACGGAAAAAAATATTTAACAGCAACGGACTGCACTCTGTTTTTCCGTCTATAAGTTTATACAAGAATATTACTTATGCGTTCTGCCTTCTGCATTCGAATGTATTAATGCCCGCTAACTGAGTGTGTGTTAAATATGATATATCCTTATAATCACAATTTATACAGCAGAAATTTGATCCATTTATTATGCACTGCTTCTCGGCGCTTCATGTAACAATTATAAAAAGGACTTCCCGTATAACAGAATTATACTCCTAAATACTAAGACTATAGACCAGACAATTATACAGACACTTAATAGCCTCAATATCACATGTATTTACAGGTACTTTGTAGAAAACCCAGCATTCTGGATGCCTTCACAATTATGCCATCAACATGTTTGGCGAAGGTTAAATCTTCACTAAATACAACACTTATGTCGTTAAAACTATTTACAGAGTCTCAAACAATATTGTCAATAGAGTACTGGTACACCAAGATATCTTTATGTTTAGAAAACCGCATGACTTTACACTTTGAGATATTAAGGTCCATAAAATTTAGATTACACAATTTGACAAAGTCATTCAGTTCCCCCTGAACACTTTCCAATCATTTAAATCGCCAACGGCACGAAACAGTTTAAGGTCATCCTCATAGAGCAGACATCTACAATTATGGAAAACTGTAATACTATTGATAAAGATCAAGAAAACAATGGGTCACAGATGTGAGCCCTGTGGAACTCCCGACGTTACACTCACTTCACGAAGTTTAACTGATTGTTTGCGGTTGGTCAGGTATGAATTTATCCAGTTAATGTAGTCCCATTGCGGTCAGCTTTCTTATAAGTATAAGATGACACACCCGATCAAACACCTTCGAGAGATCCGTATATACAACATCCACCTGAAAGCCATTCTCAATGCTGTCAACCAGATAATCTTGAAACTTAAACTTAAAAAAAAAACACTCCAAGGTTGAAGAAACCATGCTTGAAAAATTCAAAGAGTTCATCCGTTATTATGTATTCAAACACCTTGGACATAACTGGCAGTAAGGAAATACCTCTGTAGTTTTTCACTTTTTTTTTATTACCAGATTTAAATATTGACACAATCCAGGAATGTTTCCACACGTTTGGAAAGTCGCCTTGATTAAATGAAAGTTGGAAGCTTTTTTGACCAGTCTAGTTTGGTTAGTCACCTATGTACTAAATTAAAGGCACCTCAGGATGTTATCTCCATACCGCCACTACGAATCAATCTGAGCATAATACGGACAACGCCAGTACTGATAACACAATTCAAAATAACGCAACTCAAAATTTTTAAATGTCTGATATATTATCAGAATGTCAGGGGTCTCAGAACGAAAACGGATAGAATTTTAAGAGGTACCCTCTCTTCGAATTTTGATATTATAATCCTATCTGAAACATGGCTGAACAGTACTTTTTCCGATTCTGAACTATTTAGTTCACAATTCACTATATTTCGTAGAGACAGGAATTATGAGGAATTGAACTGTCAAAGGGGTGGTGGAGTGCTTATTGCCACTTCTAATAACTTTCAAGCCTGTTTTATTTGCACACCAATAAATGCTTCCTACGAGGATGTCTGGATTCAGCTAAGTGTCAATCGGACAAACCTGATAATCTGCTGGGTATATATTCCTCCGAACTCGTCCTTAGATTGCTACCAATCTTTCTGCAATACCTGCGAATTTTTAAGGAACGAATATGAAAATCATAAGTTTGTTATCTATGGAGATTTTAATCTTCCTCAAATTCTTTGGTCAACGGAAGATAATACTTTAATACCATTGGAACTGCATTCACCAACCGCAGAAGCGTTAACTGAATCCATGTCTTTCCTTGAGGTACAGCAGGTCAATCCACACCCAAACCGTCTTGGCCGAATCTTGGACTTGGTTTTTGCTGAAGAGCTTATTGAAGAATCAGTCTTGATTTGTTCCGAAGCTCTGGTTGACGTCGATCCGTATCATCCTGCCCTAGAATGCTACTATAATATTCGTCATTTCTCCCAACTCAAAAATTACAATAAATCCACCTTTTACCAATTTGATCGGGCGAATTTTACAGACCTGAACGATTTTTATAGTGAAACTGACTGGTCTTTTTTAACATTTAACTCGGATATTGACGTGGCGATCCAGAAATTCTATGATGTTCTCTTTAAAGGCATAGATATTTACGTACCGCAAAAAAACATTAAAAGTCTAAAATACCCTTCCTGGTTTGACACGGAACTTCGACGACTTGTCGCTGAGAAAAATAAGCTTCATAAGAAGTTCAAGAGGTCTGGTTTACAGAGTGATTAGGATGTCTACTCAAATATTAGACGCGAGATCAAATTTCGCACTAATTTATGTTAGTTAATGTTTGTTAGTAATACTGAACATTTAATCCCTACAAACATCAAACATTTTTGGTCATATGTCAATAGTTTAAAAGGTACTTATAATCTGCCCAGAGTAATGCAGTACGGCAAACAATCACTCAATAATGCTAATGAAATAATGAAGTACTGATTTATGCATGCCATAAAACATAGTTTCTTACAATCATCAGTAAAAGTTAAAATTTAAAATAATTAAAATACATAATAAAACAAATAATACACATATAAATTGTTTTAAAACTAATTTTTTTTATTTAACTGTAAACACATACATTTTACACATCTAAATAGTAAGGGGTGTGGTCATAAACTACTGGGTGGAAAAAAAGCCATGCTCCAACAACTCGGCCTTAATTTTGACCTTAAAATGTAAGTCCCTTGTAGACTGTTTGAGCTTATTATGGTATTTTAGAGGTAGGGAGTTGTTTATTGATTTTTGTAGTCGCAATTTTTGTGGTCGCAGCAGGTTTGCAACTCTTGTATCATACTGATGAAAGTCAGAGTTTAATTTAAAGTTATTTTTGTTCTTATGGATTTCTAAAAGGGCTTGGTATATGTAAATGCAAGGCACACAATTTTTGTGGTCGCAGCAGGTTTGCAACTCTTGTATCATACTGATGAAAGTCAGAGTTTAATTTAAAGTTATTTTTGTCCTTATGGATTTCTAAAAGGGCTTAGTATATGTAAATGCAAGACACCGTTAAAAGTTTAAGTTGAATAAATAGGGGCTTACAATGGTCCCTATAACCAGCCTTTGCCAGAATGCGAACAGCTTTCTTCTGTAATCGAAAAATTCGTATGGAATGGCAAGAATTGCCCCGTAAGATTATCCCATACAAAATGTGAGTAGAAAATTGCGTAATAAGCACTAATCAATCCCATGTCCTCAACATATCCTCTTAGCCTTCTTAGCAGAAAAAGACTTGATGACAGTTTACGACAAGTAAATTCTATATAATCCTCCCAGGTAAGATTACTGTCAATATTTATCCCTAGTACACACACACACTACCTAGAATTATCCCTTGGGTTACTTGATACCACAATCTTTTGAGTTTTAGCTTCATTCATGCATAGTTTATTTATGTCAAACCAATTTTTGGTGTTGAAGTACACTCATTTTATTATTTAAAGTAAGAGACACAATCAAACTGGTGTCATCTGCGTAAAGAATGCAACGTTCGGGAAGAAGCTGATAATATAAGTCATTAATGTAGTGTGAAAAGGATGGGTCCTATAATTGAGCCTTGTAAAACTCCATACCTGACCTCCCTGAAACTAGACAGCTGATCTGCTGACTGCCCAACACACTGAGTCCTATTCAGTAAATATGACCCAAAGAAATTAAGTGCTGGTCCTCGAAAGCCATAGAAAAATTCCATCTTGTGCAGAAGCCTCTCATGGTCAACACAGTCAAAGGCTGAGGTCACACAGGGTTATTCCTGTACGTGTGCCCTCCTCAAAGCCTCAACTATGCTGTCCAGTAAACTTGAAACTGCTTGCACAGTAGAGTACCCTGCTCTAAATCCAAATTGAGAGCCATTAATGATATTATTTTTTTCTAAATAGTTTATCACTTCAATAATAAGATTTCAAAAATTCTTTCAAAAATTGGCAAGATAGAATTCGGTCGGTAGTTTGACGGGTCAGCACGCTCACCTTTTTTAAAAGTAAAAACCACTCTAGCAACTTTGAAGCAGTGATGAAAAATACATTGCTCAATGCATTTATTATAGAGTGTAGTTAGGGGTAGAATTAACAAGTGTTGAGTCTCCCCTAATAATTTCACTATTTGGTCCATATATGTCAGCAGCAGTAGAAGGCTTTAGAGTGTTTATCGCACTCATAACTTCAGCTGTCGTAAAGGGACCCAAGAAAAAAGAGTTTGCACATACAGGTACCCGGACATCAATATCATGGTCTATGTTAGGGAGACTTTTGATTAATTCACCAACACACTGAGACAAAATAATCATTGATAGTATCAGGATCTATAGCGCGACTCTCTATTATTGTTTTTACTTTTATTAGATTCAAAGTTAATCAGTTCCCAGCAATCCCTCATTTTGTTACTTGAATTATTAATAAAATTACTATATGCTTCTTTTTTGGTTTCTATTATTTTGCTTTTGAAATGTTTTTTAAAATGTTTATAAGCATGAGAACAAGCTTCGTCTTTCAGATACTCTTCTACTGTTTTAATAGCATTCAATTGATTAAACCAGGATACTGGTGCTTTACGTGACTCAATAAAAAACTTTTTAGTTGGTAAATTTTCATTAACCAAGAATTTGAAACTGTTTATAAGAAATTCAGACATCTGTGGAACTGAACCATTGTAAAATTCTGTCCAGTCAAAATATAGCAAACACTCACAGATTCTATTAATGCCACGTTGAGTAATAATTTTCCTGTAGTCAAATTTGCCCTTGTTACTGCAAGAAATGAAAAGACTGGCACTTACACCTCGGTGGTCGGTTTCATCATTTAGGTTTGTCAAGACATTATCAATGCATGTCTGTGTTGTACGTGTGACACGGGTAAATGAATTTATTTTTGGCTCAATATTAAAGGATGAAAGAAGACACAGCAGGTCCTGAAGAGATGAAGAAGGATGCAAGAAATTAACATTGAAGTCACCTAAGAAAGTAATATTTTCATAAATATGAGAAATTTCATTTAGTAATAACTCAAGTTGTAGTAAAAAGATTTCAAAATCACCATTGCTTGATCTATATATTGTAATGATAATTGTTATTTTAGAAATTTCTAGACCACACTGCTGTTAATTCACTGCAATATTTTTCAAGGTTAATGGGCTTACATACCTCCACAAATTCCTCCCTGGCATAAATGGCCACACCTCCATGTCTAAAATTACACCTACAAAACTTTGAAACAATAACATAATCAGGAATTTTAATCAACCCAATTTGTTCCACTGTAAGCCAATGTTCAGCTAGACAAAGTAAATTATACAAGTTCTGATCAAGGAACAAAGACAACTCTTCAACTTTATTTGATAAACACTGAATATTCAAGTAAAAAATACTGGCTTTTTTAATAGCTGGCTTATTTCCTATTTCTGTTCTTAGTAAAATCGTTTCTTGTCTGTTCTGGTAAAAATTTCGGTCTTCACGTCCTAAACTTGCGGGCTTCAAAGCCAGGGTTGAGCTTGGGCCATGGAGTAAGCCTGATATCTCTGTTGTTGTTCGAACCCCACTTTTTGAGATACACATCCTTCAGCCAAGTTTTTGGCTTCATTACTATGTTGAGATATTCATTGGGTATCATAATCTTGAATGAGTTTGAGCTTCCATTAGTCCTCAACTTGTTAACGACTATGGTTTGGGATTCACATTCGGGAACTATCGTATTTATGTGTCTTTACATTTTCTTCCGTGACTTTGATGTTTAAGTTAGAAAAGTGAAGGAAAGCCATAGGCTTGGCCGCGGGTAATGTTTGTGTTGCATTGGACATGGCAGTCCCAACTACAACAGTGTTGCTGGGAGAGTTTCTAAGTGGGGTTGCTGGGAGAGTTTCTAGGTGGGGCTGCTAGTATTTCAGCTGATGCTGGTCCTGATCCTGTGACTTCATGTGGTTTCCTGACTGAGGATACATTAATGTTGGCAGAGCTAGTTCCCATCTGTATTATTGCATCAACTTTCAGCTTATGTTGAGCTTCAGCCACTGCAAATGCTACCTGTTGGCGAGAGATATTCTGATTAGTTAATTGTGCCTTTGCTTCACATTTTCAATCTTCCTACTCCTCATACACAGATTTTGAATTACCTAAATTTAACTCAGTCAAATTTTTTACTACCTTATCATTCCATACATTTACACATGAAGAAATAAATAATAAATTAATGCATTTAGATGTTTCAAAGAGGGCTGGACCAGATGGCACATCACCTGCTCTACTGAAGAGCTGTTGCAGATCACTTGTTGAACCACCAATGATTATTTTTCAAAAGTCAATGGACGCCAGCTATTTTCCTGTAACCTGGAAACATTCTAATCTTTTTCCTATATTTAAAAGTGGTGACAGAATGAATATTAACAATTATCCAGGAATATCACTACTCTCCGTCATACCTGAACTCTTTGAGGATATTCTCACTGATGATATTTTTGATACTTTCAAAAATTACATTGCACCTGAAAAGCACGTTTTTTTCAGAGGTCGCTCAACTGCTAGTAACCTTACAGAGTATCAAAATTTTCTTCTTTCCTCAGTCGAGGCTGGACATCAGATTGACTGCATTTATACTGACCTGTCTAAAGCTTCTGATAGCTTCTGCCATGCTCTACTGTTACACAAACCATCTGAAAAGGGGTATTTCTCGTAATTATCTTGGATGGAGATCAAATCATATTTGACCCAGCGTCGTCAGCGAGTTGTGGTGTCTGGTTCTGTCTCACGTGAAGTGTTTGTAACATCAGGCGTTCCACAGGGTTCTCATCTGAAGCCTGTACTTTTCTTATTATTCATGAACGACGTCATTTCATGTTTTAAATCGTCTTATTGAGGATAAGTGTGGGGCTTTTCGTAATGATTTCTTGTATTATTATATGTGCTTTCCAAGGATGAGCAGTGGAAAGGCACCTGGGTCTGAAAGGAGCTGGGTCACGGATGAGGTTAAAGAGGCAAAGAACAGGCTTCTTTTCTATTATGAAATAAAAGTGTCATACCCAACTGTGGGGAACATAGAGATTTATAAAGAGTTTAGAAAAGTTTATAATAGTATATTAACTGAAGCAAAGAGAAGGTATAATCTGAGGAAGCTGGAGAAAACCGATAACTACAGCAAAACAGTGTGGGATATAATAAAGACTGAAACTGGTTTGTTTCAAATCAACTTTTTTTTTGAATGAAGGTAAAACCCAAACAATGTTGTTTGAGTCCCGAACTGCTGGAATTGTGGCAAATAGGCCCATTACAAAGTTTCATGGGGTTGTGCTGGATGCAAATATGATATGGATTGAACAGGTGAATGTATTATGTGGCAGGCTAAACAAAGCAATATATGCTATTAGAAAGGTTAGGCAAACAGTAAATCAAAATGCGACTCTTACAACGTATTATTCTCTGTTTGACACTGTTATGCGATATGGAATACTAACATGGGGGTCGGCTGCAACTGTACACCTTGAAAAAGTCTTTAAAATTCAAAAATATGCCATAAGATGCATTGCCAAATTGAAGTGTGATGAATTCTGTAGACCACATTTCAAATCTTTGAAAGTGATGACTCTTTATGCAGGGGTTATATTCACCAAATTACTGCATGTCAAGAAAAATATAGAAATGTATACCGTTGCATCCGAGGTTCATGCATATTGTACAAGACATTGTAGTAAACTGGTGCTTCCTAGAAACAGATTAATAAGAACACAAGATGACGAAATTAAGCTGTTTAATGCATTGCCTCATGAAATAAAAATTTTGAGTCAAAAATCTTTTAAGAATAAGCTAAATAAGGTATTGACTAGTGCATGTATATATAGCCAAGAAGAGTATTATAATGTAATCTCTAATATCAATGATTGAATTTTATTGATATTATTGTTTTAAGCGAAACCTTTCAACTTGTGACTATTGAGAATTGTAATTTACCGGGTTATAAAACCTATTATGATGGCATTATACTCATGGTAAAGAACAATGTTAATACCGACTTTTCTTTTACTCATTTAAAGAACTCAAGAGCAACACTGAGCAGAGTGACATTTGAAATAAATAATGTATCATATGCAATAATAGCAAGTTATAAGCCACCTCCTATACCAAAAACTGACTATATAAACGACATACATTCCTTTTTGGAAGACTTGACAACTGAAGCAAATATTAAAATTTTATTAGGGGACATTAACATTAATATTTTAGATAGGGACAATGATAGTGTAATGAACTACCTTTCTCTGATGAACTCTTTTGGTTATCAATCCTAGATAAACTCAATAACTAGACCTCTCACTAAAACTTGTTTAGATCATATATTTGTCAAAGAAAAACTAAAATCAAACAATCTAAAGATAAATTCTTATATTCTTAATAGTGATGTAACTGATCATAACCCTGTCATACTTCTTATTAGTCATAATAAAATAACTAACAATTTAAAATTAAGAGATCACGAAGCTATAACAAAATCTAAAATAAATATAACCAAATTTAAAAAAATACTGAATGAATTTGACTGGTCAAGAAGTAAATCCTGAAACAGCCACTAAAATATTTATAAGCTCATTCAAAGAACTTATGAGTAGGGCTACTGAAACTCATTTAGTATACACAAAAAAATACAGAAAGATAAAGAGCTGGATAACTAATGGTATCATAACATCTATTAAAAAAAGGGATAAAATGAAAAAAATGTTACATGCTAATAATAATGTGCTCTCATTAATGAATATAAAGAATATCGCTATAGACTTAATAAACTAATTAATAAACAAAAGAATGATTACTATAAACATCAAATAGAAAATAATAAAAATAACCTGGGAAAACTTTATAAGATTATTAAGGATGCAACTTATGAAACGAAAACAAATAAATGTAAGTTGGTTAATATAAAAAATACTGTTGATGAGAACTTTACTGATCCCTTGGATATGGCGAACTTTGTAATGATTAATTTATAAATATCGGGGTGAAAATGGCTGACGCTATTCCTCTTCCACAGGTGGAATGCCGAGCAGATCCACCAGTTTCAAACTCTATATTCCTAAGTCCCGTATCAGCAAATGAACTAATAAAACACATTTCCTCTCTAAAGAACAATAGCTCGCCAGGCTACGATGGTATTCAAGTTCATTTAATTAAACAGATTCACTTAGAAATAATTAATCCTTTATTGTATATATTTAACCTTTTGGAAACAGGAATTGTTCCATCAGACTTTAAAATATCAATAGTTACGCCTATACATAAAGCTGGGTCACTGTTGTATTAATAATTATCGACCCATAAGCCTCATAAGTAATCTAGTTAAGCTGTTTGAAAAATGCCTAAAGGAAAACTGAGTTAATCAGTTTTATATAAACAATAACATCTTGTCACAAAATCAGTATGGGTTTGTAGAGGAGTATAGTACTTCAGACGCGATGCACCGACTTGTAACAGAGGTTGTACATAATTTAAACAATGATAAAAAATGTATTGCTGTATTTCTAGATCTTGCAAAGGCTTTTGATACTGTACCTCATGATAAACTTCTTCAAGTTGTTTACAATAGTGGTGTAAGGGGAATAGCACTTAAAATATTTGAAAGTTACTTGACTAATAGACACCAGATGGTAAAACTTAATAACATCCTAAGTAATAAACAGAAAGTAAAGATTGACGTTCCTCAGGGCACAGTTCTGGGACCATTACTTTTTGTTTCATTTATCAACTCCCTATTAAAAACTAATTTATATGGGTTACCTGTGTCTTATGCTGATGATACAGCAATAGTCTTTGGGGGTGACACATGGGATAGCGTGAAACATCAGGTCATAACTGGGTTTAAAAAAATAAAAAATTGGCTTCAAACATATAAGCTAACCTTGAACTTGGCAAAGACAAACTATATCGCTTTCTCCCTTACTAGAGCTAATAGACCTTATTTTAATAATATTGTCATTGATAATTATAGTTTTTTAGAAATATCACATACAAAGTACCTAGGCATAATCATTGATCAATTCATAAAATGGCAACCGCATATTGACTATTTATCTAAAAAAATTCAAACGTTAATTCATAAATTCTATCTTTTGAGAGAGTTTCTAAACAGGAAAATACTGATAACGGTTTATAAAGCTTTTGTTGAATCTATAATCAGATACGGAATACTAGTTTGGGGTGGACTCTATGATTCCAGTCTTTATTAATTAAAGATCATTCAAAAATATTTACTAAAAATAATACTAAAAAAAAAAACAAATTGTATCCAACAAGCATGCTTTTTACTCCAGAAATGACTGACAAAAACAATTTATATGACAAAAATATGCTCTTACATACATTGCCATGACAGACTGAAAATAGCCATAAATCATAATTATGTAACTAGAGCACATAAAAACAAAGAAATTCAACTTCCCACTAGTCACAATAATCTTAATTTGAAATATGTAACTTACATTGGACCAAAAATTTATAATAGAATACCATTATTGATACAAGAGGTAAAAAATAAGCATATTTTAATTTATTATGCAAAAAGTTTTTTTTACGACAACTATACACTGCTTGAAGGGTTGTTTTAACTTGCAATGCTAAACTAAATTTACATATAATCTAAAAAACTATCTTGACTTTCAATAATTTTTATTGTATAAAATTTCTTTTGGTGTTGATTGTGTTGTGATGCAATTAAATATATTCAGGACTATGTTTATATAAATATACTTATTCCTTATGCACATACAGATGTTCCACATCTAGGTGCATTCTATTAGAAAACTTTCTGAATATTTATAAATTTATTTCATGTTGTGTACTATAATTACTGTTTAATGTTATGAAAGTTTTGTTAATAAAGTATAAAGTATTGCAGTAATCCACAGTCACATCGACGAAAGTTCATTCAATCATTTTCATAGTCATAGTCATAGTCAATAAGCTCTATTGTATAAAGAATGACGTTCCTATTTCCAAAGCTAAAAAAAAAACACAAAAACAAAAATATATACACAAAAGGGAATATAAAAACAAAGGAAAGAAATTTATACAAAGTTAAAAAAAAAGACAAAAAAGTATAAAAAGGTCAATTTACATACAGAGAGAAGTATCTAAATGTAATAACACTCAGACACTAGTCCACTAGAAACAATACAACATTATATGTATATATATATATATATATATATATATATATATATATATATACATATTAGCACTAGCAATAATAAATAATAAAAAAAATACCGTAAATACATATACACATACATACATATGAACATACACATGCACATACACATACATACATGAAATGACCTAAAAAAGTATCATTTAGTTGAATAGTAAAAAAACACACACAGAAATGAAATAAACAGTATTAAGTCAACAAAATAGTCAACCAAGAATGTAATATAAACCATCAGCAAACTTTAACTCATCTCCATAATATTCATCAGTGTAGGCGAACCTTTTACAACATCTAGCAGGTGATTATAAAGCCTTATACCTTCATATATTACCGATTTTTTTATTAAGTTGGATGATAGGATAGGTAGACGCAAATTCATTTGCCGACGGGTCACGTACCTCTGGTCCGCAACAATATACTGATCTCTATTAATATATATAAGACATACAGTTTCCAGAATATACAAACATAGAAGAGAAAGAATCCGCAGACGAACAAACTGGGGCCTACATGTGTCGCGTGGCCGAGCATGGCATAGATATCGAATTGCTCTCTTTTGAATCACGAACAACATGTCAAGCAGATGTTTAGTTGCCGAGCCCCAAAAAGCAATGCCATAGCGAAGCCGCGATTCAATCAGTGCAAAATAAACAGTTTTAGCCAAATCAGAACCCAACTCCTGGACTACGACTTTTACTGCAAAGCAGCCGCACGACAATTTTCCGCCAAGTGTGACTATGTGGCTGTCGAACTTTAGACCCCTATCAATGATGAGGCCCAAGAATTTGGAGTTCTGCTGCCTGACAAGAGATGCACTACCAATTGTTATGTTCTCTAGATCACATTTAAAGCAGATCATGCTAGTTTTATTAACATTCAGCAACAACAGGTTAGAGTCACACCACTCCTTCACCCTTCTCAAGTCAGATGAGACTGAAGCAGACAGGGAGTTAATGTCTGCATCGTGCCAGAGAATGGTAGTGTCATCCGCAAACATTGTGAATTTACCCCAGACATCCAATCTGGCAAGGTCATTTATGTACAATAGAAAGAGAAGAGGGCCTAGAACTGACCCCTGCGGAACTTCCCAGTTCAAGGATCCTGATGAAGAACAATTGCCACTCAAAACCACACGCTGCTGACGCCCTGTCAGATACGACTCGAACCAAGAATGGGCCACACCACGGACACCATAGTGATGGAGTTTCTGCAGCAGAATTCTATGACTCACGCAGTCAAAGGCTTTAGATAAGTCACAGAAGACAGCTACAGAATACTTGCCCTCATTGATGTGAGAATACACTTCTTTAAGTAGGCTAAACATGGCATCATTTGTACCACTATTCTTTCTTCAAACTGTACCTTGGAAAGTATGGCGTTGTGCTCCAAGTATGAGACCATTTGACTTTTAACCAGCTTTTCGATGATTTTAGAAAGGATAGACAAGAGCGAGATTGGACAGAAATTGAATGGATCATTCAAATCGCCACCCTTGTGAAGAGGAACCACTTTAGCAGAGGTCAGACATGAAGAGAAAAAACCCCTCTCCCATGACATATTAATAGCACAAACCAGGCCCTTCAGAACTGCATCAGGAAGGTTCATGAATATTCTAACAGACAGCTCATCATCCCCAGAAGACCTTTTATTCTTTATAGAGGTTATTATTTTTTTTAGTTCATATAAATCGGTTGGTAAAAAGTAAAATGAATTCTGTATAGTTACACCTGACAAGTAAGTAATTGGCTCGACCACGGGGTTAAGGTTCCTAGTGAGGGTATCTGCTATAGAACAGAAGTAATTATTAATGTCATCAGGAGGCAGGTCAGGTTCGACCATAATGTGATGTACATTACTATGCCGAATTTCGTTGACAATAGACCAGCTTTCTCGTTGCCTGTTTGCTGACATGTTGAAGCAATCTGAATAAAAACTTGCCTTAGCCACAGCAACCAATTTATGATAGAGTGCTCGATATCTAGTAAAATATTGGTGAAATAATGGACAATTAGTAAACTTCCTGATTAGATGTAGAGATCTGAGATTCTTGGAAGATGTATTTAATCCAGCAGTGAACTATAGCTTTTTAGGTTTTTTGTTCTTCAATTTTCTAACAGGAAATGCATTGTTGAAGATAGCAAGCATTTTTTCATGAAATGTATTAATAGGGTCATAAGAGATATGCATACTCTCCCAATTTGCATCATTGCATAATTGGTGTAACTTTTCATAATTGTTTCTACTGAAAATTCTACCATATCTATGCTTTGGATCAGGACAGTTGACACTGATTGATACGGAGAACTCAACAGCTTCGTGATCTGATAGGGCAGCATTAATAACAGCACAGGTAACCAAGTTACCACTGTAATTAGAGCAAATATAATCTATAGTAGTACTTGAAAATTGTGAAATATGAGTGGGTGACTCAACATGCATATGCAGATTATAAAAATTTAATAAATGAACTAAACTAAGGGTAGGAACAGAACCTTTGTTACCAAAGTCAATGTTAAAGTTGCCGCATAATATTATATAGGAAGAACTATTAGATAGTTCGGACAATAGAGCATCCAATCCAGTAAGGAAATCATCAACATTTGATAAAGGAGACCTGTAAATGCAAATGATATAAAGCTTCAGTCTTCAGTCAGGAAAAAATAATAGAAAATTCCAGAACAGTTTCCATTAATAGAGCATTATACTTATCAATATTTTGAAATAAATTATTTTCTAAAAACTTGTGGTTTCCCAAAATCAACCTGCCCCCATGGGTTGAAATAGACCTACAAAAAATTGATAAAACTGAGTAGTTTGGAACATGTATAATTTCATTTTGTTTCAACCAATGCTCAGTAATAAGCACAAAATTAGATAAGTTGCATTCATCCAGAAATAGTGCCAGTTCATCGCCTTTTTTCCTTATGGATTGAATGTTTAATAATAGAACGGAGAGCTGGTTTTTTAAGCATTCCACCTTTCCACCTACAAGGCTTAAGTTATCTCTAGATGACTCCCTTCTAATAGAAAATTTGTGTCATCAGAGTCACAACAAATTTCATGTGTGTTACCATCAATGGTGCCATTATCAATTGCTCCATTGATGTGCAAATCACCTAAACCCCCCCCAGGCTCAGCAACTGAATCCAGTGTCTCTTGATTTTGCAAAGTGGACATAGGAAAATAAGTACTATGTGTTGCTACATGAATTACTACGTACTATGTGTTGCTACATGAATTAAATTCTTCTGTCTAAGGCGAGTTACGAAATAAAAAACAAAACATACATTCCAGATCCGGCATGATGAACAATCTTTATCAAGTACAAGAAAAAAAAAAAAAAAGAAAAGTAATAGTACGGCCCTGCACAAAGTTGACAACAAAACAACAACAGTAAACAATAACAATACAGGTCAATGACACAGAAGAGCAGGTGTATCTGTTTGTTTACAAATAAAAAGGTACTACAATATTTAAAGGTTCAACGTCCTCGCCAACAAACAGTAAGTTCTATTGATTTTACATTTCACGCAAAACCCTATAAAAAAGGGATCCCCAGCCAATATCTTCAACTGATAAACGGATTAACTGATAGCAAGTAATTTATTTTGGTCTCTTTTTTTTTACTGCTGTTTATGAGGTTTTGTATATTTAGCACTAAAACCATTCACATTGAAGTTGTTTTCAAAGATTTCCTTAATAGGATTTTACTATATTTTTTCTTCTACAAAAAAGCGCAATTTTCCACTGGTGAAAATGACACCACACAAAACTATAATAGTTGTTCACTATTTCCGCACAAAAAAACGTAAAAACTTCGGAACAGATATAAACGTCTGCTAGCTGTATTGTTAGCTTTAGCACTCATTTATGCAGTACTTTTTTATTACACAGCAAAGGTGTTAGCATTGTCTATGGTTATATAGCCTTAAACCAACACATTTGTTCACCAAATTTTGCTCTGGAAGTGACATGGAATGTTAGCTTTATATATATATATATATATATATATATATATATATATATATATATATATATATATATATATATATATATATATATATATGTATATATATATAAATTACTAGTAAGAGTACAAGTTATCGAAGCTCATATTTCTGACCACAAGGGTCAAATGGTCTCAGTTGTCTTTGAAATAGATTTAACAAACAACAAAATCGAGAAACGCATTATGAGAATCTTTAACAAAGCAAATTTAAATCATATCAAATACATATTTTTGAGAGAGTATGATATAAAAGAATGGGAATACTGTTGTGTGAACGACTATTATAAAGACTTAAACGAACATTTTCAGTACTGTCTGAATGTTGCTTGTCCAAAAAAAGAAAAAAACAGTCAAACCTAGAAAGAACACATATCGCATTGCCAAACAGTCAAATGATGAATATCTGATGCAGCCTTTCAAAAAATACAAAAAGAGTACTCATAAAGAGATATTACAATGTAATAGAGCTAAAAATGCAGAAACAAATTAATATATCAAATAATAAATCAAAAAAAAGTTTTTAAGAGGTTGAGTGCCCTGGATGTGACTAAAAGCACTGGTCGGAAACTTTCCAGCCCTGTGGAAGCATTCTTGGGTGGTTTTTGGTGGAATTTCATTGTTACCAACCATGTCCAAGATTTTCGAATCCATCATAACAGAAGAACTTTTTGAGACTTTTAAGCATCGCCTATCCCCAAAACAACATGGCTTTTTCAAAGGAAGATCTACTGCCACCAACCTGGGTGTCTTTCAGGAATACTTAGTAATGAACATCGAGGGAGGTTCACTAGTGGATGTGGTCTATACCGATGTTACAAAAGCGTTTGATCGGGTATGCCCTGAACTACTTATAGCAAAGCTTTCTGCTATGGGTGTAACTGGATCATACATTCAGTGGATAGACTCATACCTCAGGAACCGGAAACAGTGTGTAAAACTTGGCAGTGTAGCATCCCAGGAGGTAAACGTGATGTCGGGAGTGCCCCAGGGACCCCATTTAGGGCCAGTATTATTTTTACTGTTTATAAATGACATTACATCTGTCTTTGAGAAGTGTGAGTATATTTTATATGCCGACGACGTAAAGTTGTTTTACGCTGTGAGAAGCTTTGAGGACTGTGTGGCTGTCCAGAATGACCTCAATAATTTAGCTAAATGGTGTGACTTAAATTTTTTACAAATTAATGCGTCTAAGTGTAAGATTATGCGTTTTTACAAGTGTAAATGTCTATTAGAATATCCATATTCCATTAGAAATACTGTCTTGGAGTCTGTACATAGTTTTAACGATTTGGGTGTTACTTTTAATAGGGATCTTAGCTTTAATAAACACATTGAAACAATTTTAATGAAAGCTTCTAGGATGTTAGGTTTTGTTCATCGCACATGTTTCAGGATCTGTGATGTTAGGGCCATTAAGTCATTGTATAATTGTTCGGTGCGAAGTATTTTAGAGTATAACAGTGTTATTTGGTGTCCTAGTTATAACTGTCACATACAGCGATTGGAAATGCTCCAAAATAAATATGTTAAGTTTCTTTTATTTAAGTTAAGATTCCCATACAAGGACCTAACTTATGCAACACGCATTCAACTTGCTGGAATTGAAAGCCTACAAAAACGAAGGCATAATGCTTTAGCATGCTTTTTGCATAAGCTTCTAAATGGTAAAATTGATTACAGCCATCCACTCTCTAAAATATATTTTCGCATACCTTAAAGGCGAACAAGATCTAGGAACCTCTTTCAAAATATGTATCATCGAACTAATTATGGCATGCACCAGTGCTTTACTGATAGGCTTATGAGGAACTATAATGATAATTTTAGAGAAATAGATCTTTTTAAGTTCAGCTTTGAGGTATTTAAATGTAGAATTAAAGATCAGCATTAGTTAGAAGCACCAAGGATTCATTTTGATTATCTTTAGTTAAAACTTTTTTTATGTACAATTTGAAGTTATTACTCTGTATGTATTGTGTGAATAAATAAATAACATAAAACAATGTGGAACATAGTAGATGCTAAACTATGGAGAAATAAAAGGAAACAATCAATCAGTTTAAAAATAGACAATAGTATCATTCAAACTAAGAAAGAGGTGAGCAATGCATTTGCAAAACATTTCTCTACCCATGTGTCACAGAAAATACAATGTCATTTCGATAAGACTGTGTCAACTTGTTGTACAAGCCCTGAATTTGTTCCAAATAGTGTTTTTGTTGTACCTGTAATTAGAGGAGAGATTATCAGAATTATCACTAACAAGAAGAATAAACCATCCTTCGGCTATGATGAGAAACCAATCAAACTACTGAAGTATTTTCTTTTTTTTATTTTACAAGTATTGTAAAGAAGAGATATCTGGTATTCTCGTGGATTTTATTAATTTTTCTTTGACTCGAATCGAATTTCCCGACGCCTTAAAACTAGGTGTAGTAAGACCACTCTACAAAAAGAGCGATTGTCTAGACAGTGAAAATTATAGACCTGTAGTCCTACTTAGTTGGATTTGAAAAATTTTAGAACAAGTGGTTACTACACGGATTTATTCATTTCTGGAATCCCAAAACATTCTTAGTAAGTGCCAGTTTGGTTACAGACAAAACAAGTCTACTGAACTGGCCACAATTCAATTTTGCCAGAAGGTTTATGAATATCTGGATGAGGGTAAAAAGGTAGCTTCCGTTTTTTTTGATCTTACTGCAGCTTTCGATGCTGTTAATTTTAAATTTTTGGAATCTAAACTCTACAATATTGGCATTCGCGGTAACTTACTTCAATGGATAATCTCTTATTTGAATAATAGACAGATTGTAGTTCAAGTCAGAAATGAGTTTTCAGAATTAGCTAATTTAACTTTAGGGGTTGGACAAGGCTCAATAATAGGTCCACTTCTATTTTAAATCTTTATAAATGAACTACCAAATAATCTGACATTGGGAGACAGCTTCATATATGCTGACGATACTAGTGTTATTCTTACTGGGGATACATTGAAAGAACTAGAACATAGAACTAATGTAACTATTCAACAATTCAAAGGATGGTGTCGCAGAAATTCTTTAATTATGAATATCAGCAAAACGGTTTTTCTATATTTTCACTTACTTCCAACAACTAAGATTCCAGAAATCAATAATTTGAATGTACAGAGTAGTACAAAGTTCTTGGGCACATATATAGATAGCAACCTTTCATTCTCAACAGAAATAGATAGTATATTCTCTAAATTAGCAAAAAGTACATTCACTCTATTAAATTTAAAACTAGAACTTCATAAAAGAGAACTTTTAACTTGCTACTATTCTTTGGCTTATCTGCTTATGAGCTACAATATAATAGTGTGGGGACAATCTGTAGATATAGACCTTGTTTTTGTCATGCAAAAAAGAATATTTAGAATTATTTTCAACTTAGAGTATAGAGAATCATGCCGACAAACTTTTAAAGATAAAAAGCTACTGACAGTGACATGTATTTATATTTTTAAGATTTGTTTGTTTATACACAAAAACAAAAACAATTTAACATGTAATAAAAATGTACATAATTACAATACCAGAACTGCACAAGAGTTTCACCTGCCACATTATAGATTGAGTAGATTCAGGAAATCTCCATACTATGCAGGATCTAGTATATATAACAATCTCTCTAAAGATATTGTCAGTTTAGAGAATTTAAGTCGGTTTAGAAATAGACTGAAAGCATTTTTGACTTACAAAAGCTTTTATACAATAGATGAATTTTTTGAATCTGCAAACAGTCAGAATGATTATTTAGTATTTAATGCATCATGTTTCGCTGTATATGTATTGAGTAGTCCTTATTTTTTTTTTGTCATTACCGCTTAAGTGTGTTATCTTATTATCTGTTTTTGTATCCTAAGGAAGATGTGTTTGATCTTTTATTAAACTTTATTATTTTACAGTTTAAAAATGTTGACGAAAACGCTGTACACAATTTTAACATGTACATACTGATGGCAAATAAAACAAAAAAGCATTATTATTATTTTAAACAATGCTTTAACTTATCTGTTGGTTAGTTCGTAAACAACTATACTAATAATATTGAGTTATGTATGTAAGCTACCTTTTTTTGTTGTTTCTTCAACTTCCAGTTCCTCTTGCTCCTCTTTTTTAATACATTGGGGAAAATCCACTTCCGTTTTAAATAAACAATCGTCATAGTTCATAATCAATATCTCATTTTCAGTATTTGACCAGTATTCTTTTTGCTCTTGTTTTATTTCTGCATTTATTTCCATTTTTATACCGAACGGAATTCAGGTGAATTTTATAAAACAATTACCTCCGATCACACTCTACAATATCTCCAACCAAATTCAGAAATTAGGCAACGTTACTTCAAATAAAATTAAAATTTTGATTTTCAACTACCCAATTTTCTATGTGAATAGATTTTTAAATCATAGATATCGGAAATTTAAAGCATTTTCTAAAAGTCACAAAACACTGACTTAAGATAATTATATTACCAAATATACTGCGTAAAAAAAATTGTAAAAATTTCTTATTAAAAAGACACTAATTAAAGCGGTATTAGTTATTTCATATTTGAGAAACGAAATGTATTAAAAAAACTAAGCTTTCCTGATGGAATTCTGTAAGACTATCACAACGTTGCCAAATTTTAAACTTAATGGTGACTAGAAAAGATGTATTTTTTGATTGAGTAAGATATTTAGTAAGTACTAATTTTGTACTGTATACAACATAATTTTTCATGCGTGCAAAAATACTTGAAGCATGTTGCAGAAATCGGCCCTAAGTCAATACGGCTGTTGTAAGCGCTATAAATCTGGTTTGGCAACATAGCAAGCTTTCCATGGTTTATCAGCTGTTTTAGAACGAAGGCATGGAGTATTTGTGCTCAGTTATATATTATTAATTTATGTGCTTAATATACCAGGAAAAAAAAATAGGTAAATATAGATTTGTTTGAAGATTTTATTGTTAATTTGTATATCTTTGGTGTTGGGCTGAAAAATATTGGCAGAAATATATTTCTGTCGATATGTATTATTTGGGAATGCTGAATATGATGATGATGTTAACGTTAACGGTAACCCTTTAAATTCTTCTGACGTCATCATCATTTAAGAACAGTCTACTAAAATTAATCCGACTATGTTATAAGAATGAAAAATCTTCGTGGAATATTTTTTCTTTTTTGTTACTGAAGTATAACCTTTAAGTTTTCCTTGCATTCATCACAATGTTTAACACTTTATTACATCCAGGACCGGGAGTGGCGCGGCGGCGCATAATGGCTTTTAGACATGATGGCTTGAATTTAAGGGTTTGTTCACGTGTACATTTTGTTGATGGGGATATTTGCGAGTTGGACGAGTTGTTTTTTTTGGAAACATGCCGTCTGTGTGACTGTTTCGTTTACTTTCTAAGTTGTATCTATTTGGCATTTACAATCAAAATATGAACGGCAAATAGAGTTGAGAAAACTGGCAGTTCTAAATTTCTGTTTTGATAGAGATGTTTGATTACAATTACCTCTGTTTTTAGATCTGGCGGCTTTGCCCGATTTTGGACAAATTAGAAGATTTGTCATTTAATATACTGAGCCTTTGTCATCTTAATTAAGACTTCTAAATTTTCTTGGTGCCACTGTGGGCAATTTAATTCCATCTCAACGGAGTGTGCGTACAAGGAACCCACGTTCTAATTTCGGAAATATTTAAAAGTTACATATTTTTACTCCAAGCATTCTGTAATTATTGTAATCCTTTATTTTGATTTTGTCTAATTTATGGTTAGCTTCAAACTAGGGTGTACAATCTTGGATCGATCTTTTGAAAAATCGATTTCTTTAACCAAACAAGAGAACCTTCACTTTTATCAAGAATCGATCTTTCCATCTTTTTCTATTTCATATTTTTGTCTGCATCTAGTAAATTATATCACTATTGGCCGGCCACAGTGTGTGCTTCATTTCTTTTCCAGTAAAAATATTCGATACCAAGATAACTGCGAAACTAATTAGTGTTTGCGAGAGATAAATGGCGTAATTTCGACGGAGTGTCGGAGAAGCAATAGGTTTTAGAATTGAAAAATTCGTTGTAGATTTCACTTTATACTAGCTTTGTAGAGAAATAATGCAGATATATATAATTCTAAAAGAACGAGACTTCGGTTGTGTTTAAAAGTGGTGCAGCAGGGTATCCATCTAGCAGCGACCTTTTTACCTGTTAACGACGATTTTTACATTTAATTGTCACGAATCTATAGATAAGTAAAAAATGGCGTCCTGCGTTACCTCTAGAAGAAAAATGTCAAATTCTACAAACACATATTTCAATTAAATTTAAGTAAGTTTTTGTGAATTCCCTTCTTTTTTCCGCTTTTTTTTTACATAGTTAATGTAATGTAAGGAAAAAAATCGGTTCTCGAGATCTCGGTTCAAATTGATTCTAAAAATCCGATTCTCACTTCGAACTGAGAAAGGTTAACGATACTTAATCTTTTCTACAGCTTATTTTTCTAATTTTGTATTTTGAAATTGAATAATAAACTCGCTATTTAAGTTTCTCTTTTTTTTTGTTATCGAAGTTATCATAATCACTATTTCCGGTTTATAATTGAAAATATTTACTGTAACTTTTTGAAATGCCTTTTTGCCTTATATTTCAAGGTAGCAGTGAAAACAGCAATACATAATCATAAAAATTTATTCTCATTAGATCTATTCGTAATTTTAAAAATTTAAGTGATTACCCCCATTGTGAAATGATTGAAAAGATATTACGATCAATAAAGAATCGCTAAAAAATATTGAGAAACGTAAAAAGACGCCATTATTCGGTTATCGCTTTTGTCTTGAATGTTAATAAATCTGAGCACTTTTTTATTTAAATATACTTGCAAAAACACCTTTTAAGATTTCAAACTAAATTCATTTTAACAACAACCGCTCAAATAACGATCCCTTTTTGTATTTCGATATAAGTAAATAATTATTTGTTTTGTTATATTTATTTTTACTCGTTCATGATTTGACGTTTTATGATCAAATTTTGGTCACCTTTGGGTTTATCAGTATGTTGGTTAGCGCGAAGTTATTATTTGTCGAAGATTATTTTTGTTGGTTATGGCAACTTTCAAGTCAACGACAAAAAATCATAAACTTTTTCTCGCCTTCTTAAATTTTTTCATTTTTTCATACGCGGAGTTTGCCTATTCATCGTATCAGAACGCAAAATCGACTAAAACGTAATAAGTAATTCCTTTTTGATAAATTATATTGCCGCAACGATTCAAAAGTTAGATTAAACTCATTGTATTGAATTGCTTTGGCCCGATCACCGACGAGAATCAAAGTAAAGCATCATCGAGCGCAGCTAGTACTTTATAAGTGACCGTGGCGGTGCTACCACTATAACTTAATGGTACTTTATACTTAGCCCTCAGAACATAAAGAAATAACACCAGCTTAATAGTAAATTATGAAGACAGTTCAACAGACTTGTTTTCGGCAAGTGTTTTACCCCCGTATCTTAGAAAAGATTTAAATGTTAAGTTAATTCGAATTGGTTTCACAAAAAAAGGTAGCGGTCCAATATACGTAAAAATGGTCCATATGTTATATGGATTTTTCGTATACTGTCGGCGCCGGGACGATAGGTGTTCCGTTACACGTGCAACCAGAGTCACAGCTCATTCTCACTATAGTCTCGTTGTGTTGACAAAAAGTCCACCTGGTTTTTACCAAAGCTTGTCGTGCTGGAAGGCAGAACACTTACGCTATCCATTTACCTTTTGTATTTGATTGCTTTGTTGTGTTTAATAAAAATGTTTTTGACCAGTAGCTTTTAGCATTTATTAGTGTCTCGGTGTATCTAGTTCAGTGACGTTCATAGCTTTGGAGGGAGGAGGGGACAAGTCTTGAAAATAACAACATTGTAACCTACTAAAATATACAACTATTTGATTTATTTACGTCACTATTTTTGTTTCAAAAATGTTTTTGCATTTTTTCTTCTTCTTTTTCCCTCCACGGGTACGGCACTGCTATCAACAGACTGTTAAAGGGTCAGCTATCGACTCTGGTCATGAGGCGCTTTGTCAAGGTCGGCTCCTAATGAAATCGAATGGTAAACTAACATACAACGTTCTGTCATCTAGGTTTCTATGGGGTTCGTCATTTATTTGAGCGCAGTATAAAGAAATTTTGTTAAAAGTTCATAGGCTTCCTGGCTCGTCGCTTGGATACTCGGCTGGATGCGACGAATATGTGTTCGAATTTCCATTTAAGCAAATGACTTACTTTTTTTAAGAAAAATAGAAAAAGAAAGAAAATTAATAAAAATGCTTATTAGGTTAAATTAGGATTGGTTAGGATAAATAAATCGCGTGTTATCGCGCCAACTTAATTCTTAGTCTATATTAAAACAAGGATTTTTTCGACAAAACTTATACTGTTAGGTGGATCTGTCCCGTTAGCGTTAGGTTAGCTCAGGTTCGTCGATAAAACCATCATTAAATCCATAAAATCACATAGTTTTAAATGTAAACAATTTTATATAATTTTTACCGCGTGTTCCGCTAGGGTTCGCCTTCAGGCGTGTGCTACTCTGATCAGTAAGAAAAGGTTAGGCGGCGGCTTTTGACCAACCGGTCGCAGAGAAACACAGAGAAATGTATTAAGTTAGCTCGGAGAACTCCAAGTTGAGTTACTTACATTTATATTTAAATCTGTGAAGCGTATGTAATATCTACACACAAATTATACATGACCTCTACATTTTCTCCGATCGGTCTTAAATCATTTCGCGATAGATCTGTCGTTCGCGACCGACTGTTGGGTTACGTTTCTCTTCTCTTCGGAGTAATTGTGTTCATAATTTAGGAAGATTTCTTGATGATATCTCTGAAAATGTTGGACGGATTTTAATAGTATTGTATAATAGAGAACGTTGAATTTCATCTTGACTGTAAAGTCGACTACCATTGACGTAAAAATTTCTAATACTTTAAAACTTTTGCGTTAATTTTTTTTCGGATGTTCATTAACACAGTAATTTATAAAAAAGTTCTTTTTTCAATTCGAAAAAATTACTCGTTTTGGGGAAAAATATGTTTTTATTTAAAATACTATAGATACAATTAGAGATAATAAACAAAAAATTTTAGCATGTAACCGGAAACGCTTTAATATTTCAATTACCGAAAAAACTATTGAACTAAGTTTGACATCATTGTTGTTGGGGGATAGTTATTTGATGTTTAATCTATTGATCTGTCAAGCGACTTCTATTTTCATGACCGAACGGCCTACTCACTCACAGTACTTATCTACTCGGCGTGTACAAACATTCGTTTGACATAACGTAATAGGCAGAGAGTTTAAACCAAAATTTTGCTGCTTGTCTTGTGTATTTATTGTTGAAAAACATAGGGTTTACGTATTGTTTCAGTATATTTAAATAAAATTAGAGATAATAAACACAAAAATTTTAGCATACAACCAGAAACGCTTTAATATTTAAATTATGTTTTTGCGGGATAGTTTGACTTAACGTGGCAGAGGGTTTAGACGAAAATTTTGCTGTTTGTCTTGTGTATTTATTCTTGTAAAAAGTAGGGTTTGCGTATTATTTCAATAATTCTTTCATATCGTGATGGTGACATACACGGTAGCCCATCGAAAACGTACTAGAATGCATTTGCCAGGAAAAGGCAAAAAAACTTCAAGCTTGGTTATCAGGAAAACAACTTTTGACGCAAAAATTATAGCCCAAACTTCACCCTCCCAAGCGGGAACGTGTCATCCCCTAAAATTTTTGAAATAGCAGTTCAGGTCAAGTGATATTTTTGATTCCCATTATCGTATATTGGCGCTTCATTTTTGAAATTCGGTCAATTCTTTTAGAAGCTATAAAGCCTTAAAAGTGCATTAATACATTTGTCGAAAAAATGCAAAAATTAAACGGATTTTACGTAAAAACTTACCGTATCAACGAAGTATATGTTGGAAATGAACCTCCACAGAGTGATACTGATTATCTTTAAAGCGGTGTCGTATATCCTGCAACATTTGCGTCGTCACTTCATGATATACATTCACTATTCTTCCTCGCAAGTCTTCCGGTGTATCTGGTGGAGTGAAGAAATCCAAAGGACTGAAATCGGGTGGCCACGGAGGCCACTCAATTGCTCCCCTTTGTCCTGTCCACAGACCAAGAAACGTTTCGTTAAAAAAAGCATGCACAATCCGCGTGTATGCAGCTTTGTGCTCTATGATGTTAGTTTAAGATGGATCAGTGACTTTGAAGCAAATCTAAATACATGTCACCTGTCAAATTTTTAGGAAGAAAAAAGGACCAACATTGAAACATCTCCAAAAATATCAGCCCATACGTTTAATGTTTGGGGTTTTGTGTGTATACCTCTTGAAATACTCTTTGATTGGAATCGGGCCAATAACGACAGTTTTGACGATTAAGTTCACGGTTAAAAAAAAGGTAGACTCATCCGGAGAACACATGATTACATCACTACTTCCAAAAAACACTGTCATTGCACGCTCACTTATGATTTTGCAGAATTGTAAACGATGATCAAAGTCGTCTTCATTGAGTTTCTGCAGTAATTGAATCTTATACGGATGGAACTTTATTTTTTTTTTTTTTTAATATTCGTTGATCATTTGTATGAGTGACACCCGTTGCAATAGCCAATTCAGCTAATTGTCTTGTACTCAGCCTATTATACATTACAACTTCGCCCAACATTACTACCTTTACTGCTTCACTTTCTACCGTATTTTCTGCATGCCTCTTCTTATTTTCCCAACAGGATGCCGCTGATTAAATAGCAGTGCCGCTCTATTTACACGTTCATTATTTTTAAAATAAAGTTTAATAATTTCAGTTATCGCTGGAATAGTGTACACGATTCCGTAATCGAAATGTTTAACTTTCAAGCGCTCCAAAAACACAAGTGACAAGACTGCTATCTAGAAACTATGGGTCCTATCTTAGTCGATCAATTTTTTGTTGAGCAAAAACACGATAATTCTTTACTCACAAAAAACTATGAACAAGCCTAAATCACGGTCTAAGGAATAATTCCTGTGCAAGTCTAAAAGACTGCCTTATAATATTCTGACAACCAACCTTGACATATTTTAGGGTTTTTTCTACAAATTCTTTTCGTGGCAGTTGCCCCTTATAGTACGTTTTCTTAACTTTGTCGCTAAAACCTCCGAATGTGTTTAGTACTCGGTAGGGGACTCGGCTGGTGCATCCTAGATTCTAGACAGCTGGTGCATCCTAGATTCTAGACACAGGCTGATTGAGCTCGAGCCGATTCTCGCCCACTACAAAGAGACGGAAAACGAGAATTTCTACAGTTTTTTTACGCGTTGCGTTCAATTTAGTAACCCCTAGTTTTTATAAGAATAAATACACAAGTTAAGAGCTTTTATAATCGTTAATTATTTTGTGTTTGAATTAATTATACATTTTCTTCAATTTTTTCGCGACATTATCGGAGTTTTTAAAATCCTAAAGGAGACAGATTAACTTTTATTAATTTTAATAACTGTTTAACGAAGCCATAGAAATTCTTAGTTCATATAAAAAACATTATTTTGCAGGATCTTTGGGACCAAAATTAGATAATAATGATTGAAAAAGCAAAGTTCGCATTGCTAAATTAGAAGCTGTTTTCACATTATGTTGAGGAAGATCCGATGAGTGAAAAACTATCCGCACAAATTGAATAATTAGTCAGTGGTGCAAAGAATTCTTTCTACGTATAGAAACTATACCACAACTAGTTGGGGTGTAGTGTGGTTAGAACTCTTGTATTTTGATCTATCTTCCACCACAGGTTCCAGTGTTAGGACTATACGATGTGATCAGAAGGCTATCTCGCTCGCTAATCGTGGGATGGTGTGCGAATTTCGCAGAGAGGTTGTACTTAATTTACATATTTTCACGTTTTGGATGATGAAAACATTCACGCCTCATCATCAGGTGTAATTTCACGTCAGTACCTGTGTGGAAATAGTAAGAAGTTATTTAGTTAAGCTATTTTTTTCTAGCTAATCGTCTAAACTGAGAAAGTTATTTATATGTTTGCTAGAACTATTGGACAATATGCCACCGGAAACTAGAAAATTCGTGTGGTTCTTGAACGATGTAACACCTCAATTTTTTACTGCAATCATATATTATTCAAACTAAGAATTTTTACAACAACGGATTGGTGGTGGGGGTCCAGACCTCGTCGTTAATCTGATTTGAACCCATGGAACTTATGGGGCAGTGTACAGAACAGAAGTGGAATTTGAAAAGGATATCCTAGAAATCATCAGTTATTCCGCGTCCAGCCTCATTAGCTTTGCCTTTTACGGAATTGTGTTCAGTGCAGTCACGTAGAACAGTTTTGATTCTCATATGTGTTATCCAAACGGATATTTTTCTTTGTTAAAAAAAAGGAAAAAGCAAAATGTTTTGGGAATATTTCTGTTAGTGGCAGTCTATCCCTATCGCGAAGCGGAGCGAAGTTTGTTGTTTGTTGATTTCATTATATGTTAAGTTTTGGAGTGAAGAAATGCTTTTTGCTCCGTTTCGTACCGCTTTGTCGAAGTAGGCGAGCGTCTTTAGTGAGAATTGTCTCGGTGCTCAATAAGCCTTTAGGATGCACCAAACGACTACTCGACTGAGACACCAACATAAATTCGGCGGTTTTAGCAACCAAATTTGGTTTTTTTTAAGAGTAGTGTTCAGTTAAGGAATTGAACAATTATTCAGATAATATGTAAATATCTGCTATTTACATGAATAAAATACAAAATACAAATCGAAATTTTTCGTCCAAGTTGTGGCTGTTACGTAATGTCAAATGATTATCTAGACACACCGAATAGATTAGTGCTATGAGTGCCTGAGATGTAAACTAACCTTGACGTCCAGTTGAGCTAGATAGAATTACTTACTACATTAATCACAGTTTTATTACTATCTAAAAAGTATTCAAATAGTAAGTAAGTGTTACAGAATAGAAGCAGGTTTATATTATAGAGATTCCAACAAAATTAAGGAAGTGTGGAACAGTTACAAAAACGTGCGTCTCATATAGAAAATAAACAACAGCAACAAAAAGGAATATTTTCAAATTTAGGATGTATCTAACCAAAGATTGATTATGACGTGAATAGATGACTCAACAAAGTAAAAGACCCCTAAATGGATCGCAACTTTATATTACATTCGCTATGGTTGCCATCCACGTGAATTTATGAAACTGACACATGGACTGTCTATTCGAAGTATAATGCTGATATATTTGCAAAATAATTAGATCAGTTTGTTATAAACAAAAAAGCCAAAAAAAAAAGTTCATGTATTCGTTTTATTACAGGTACAGAATCAAGTTTTAAATGCCACGTAAAATTTTCTAGTAGATAGAATATTTCTCAATATGGAAGAATCAAAAGAAATTGATGAAAGCTTTTTAATCGATGATTTTAAAGATGAACCTTTGGAAGAATGTGGTAAGTATTTATATGTATATACAATCATATATAAAACTATAGGAACTTAATGATTGTGTGTTACTTTTTCATGAATCAAATTATTTTCTGTCATAAACTACTACATTATGCTTAATAAGGTTGATCATGCTAGTTATCTTATTAATTTTCTGTACTATTAATCATTTAAAATTTCTTAAAGTGAGGATATGAAAGTTAAAATGTGGGCCTAATTAATTAGCGCTTAGAAAATATAACATTTGTTAGGTCATACGATGAGATTGATCTCCTGGAATTGTTCACTTTTATGTTCAACTATAAAAATTGTATAAAATTATCCTCTCTCTCTACATTCTCGGTAGTCAGACAAAAATACTAGAGAATACCAAATCTCCTTCCTTGTTTAGTTTGATACAATTTTGAATCTGAAAGCTTTATTAAGACTTTGCGATTAAAAAAACATTTTAATATCAGAATTCACACGTCTGTAGGTTTGCTGAGGTACAAAATCGAGATTTAGCTATTATTATCGAAAAACGATCTAACACAGTTATTGTTTCGACAACGTTTTGTGATTTTCGCCTGTTTAAGAAGACTTAATTTCAAGGCAAAGTAGGGTTTTTTTTCCATTATATTTTACTTACCTTAATACTGTTATTATACGTACGCTAAACTTTTCGTAATAGATCAAATATTAAAAAACAATTTCTTCTTTTGTTATATAATAATAATAACACAGTGGCCAAAACTACAAATTTTGCCCCCCCCCCCTCAGTTTCGACGTAGGGGAGCGTCTTGTACTTCTCTAATAAGCTGTTATTTCCCTTTAAAAACTTTGGGATTCATGATAACCGATCCCCTGTCATCAGTGGGTCTAGCGAGGGTGTATCTATGCCATTGTAGTAACCATCTCAATCAAATCAAGAAATGGGACAAGAATGTCACACACTCGGCAAAACAACGCTAGTCACCACTAAACACCGTTGTATAGATCATATTCGCTCACTGGGGATGATCAAGAACAGCTAGATAGAGAAAATGATGGGGATAAGTTCTTTCAGCACATTTCTTAGATGTCCCTCTGGCTTTCTTAAATATTCAGAGGCTGTTGTTACTCTGCCTGCTGATGAGGAGAAATACCTCAGAGGGAATCTATGAGATTGCAAGTCCTCTTGTAAATATTCCACCTTTAAGAAATTTCGCAGGCTTTTGCCCTCGGGCCCTACAGCATCAGGATACAAGCCCGATGGTG
Source organism: Kuschelorhynchus macadamiae (assembly GCA_030620095.1). Classification (NCBI taxonomy): domain Eukaryota; kingdom Metazoa; phylum Arthropoda; class Insecta; order Coleoptera; family Curculionidae; genus Kuschelorhynchus; species Kuschelorhynchus macadamiae. Next base: position 411,987 of record JAUTXW010002880.1, read on the forward strand.
AACAAGAAGAGGTTAGAAAAAACTTATGTTTTTTTTTTGAAAAATTCCTTAGATAACCCTCGGGTTTTCTTAAGAATTCAGAGGATGTTGTTACTGAGAAATTCCTTAGCATCCATCTACATCTTGTAGCTTTGACCTTGGCTAAATGGAGTTCAACTATTTCCTGAGTATAGGAGGGAAAACATCACTGGTACCGGAAAAAGAAAACTTAAAGGAACCTAAAAACTACTAAATATGAAAGTCAGAACATTCCGAAGCGGATAAGTTCTGAAGTGGAGACAGGGCGATTTATGGGAACTATACATAGGCAGGTATCTGTCGCCTACATAATTCGTGGGGAAAGGGTTTTCTTAGCTTAGAGCACTATAGGATATTGTTGAGCTTTGCCTGTAGAGTAGCCAATAGTGCAGACCCATTGGTACAACTAGCTCAGAGCTGCGGATGAATTTGGATTCAGATTTCTCACAGATGCTGACGGTGCGAGCCTCTGACAAGATTGAAACTTCAAGCTAAGGAAGATCAAATTAAGGAAGCAGAACAACAGTTGCTTTTGAACGACCATTGCAACAAACGCCCGTACTACAATTCCAGGATATCAACTCGAATATGTTTACCTTCGCCTCCTCGAGATCTTCTCCTGCTAAGGCCGAAGGATTTTTGCTTATGACGTTAACACTTATGTATGTCGTAGCCAGTTTTTACATGTTCCTGATAGTATATATAGGGCATGTCACCAACATCCGGACACACTTATAAACCTTGTATCCTCATGCCAGCACCGAATACAGTTGTAGTTATTATGAGGTCTTCTACTCTGTTACCACCTTGGACATCACTTGGTGTAGAAGAAACAGCCGTGTTACCATATGCCTCAAACGATATCGAAGCTGTGAAGGAAACAACTACTGACACATTTATTGAAACCGCGCTTTCTATACAACAACCAGGCCGCAAGCTGTTATCGTTCTATATAAGCAAAAATCGATGTTGTCTTTTAAGAAGCGGAGTAAGCGGTCTAAGTATCTGAAGTTGCTTGGTGAACTTTGCGGGATGTAGCCAGGATATTAAAATTAATATTATAGTATTAAAAATGTTGAAACCGTTGGAAATGTAATAAATAAATATTGGGTTCAGTTGTCGACGATTTAACAAGTTTTAAAGGCTGCATCCTTTCTGGATTGAAGAACATACCAGCTTGCAGAGACTCGTCTAAACAATGATGATAATCCAGAAAGATTTTGTCCTTTGGTCCTTCCGTCTATTGATGCAAATGAATTTGACCGAGATAACTGATCGAGGGGAGTTTTTTTTTAATTTTGGCCTTCCGCGTTGCGCTTGGGTGGGCCGGTTTCAGGAGAGTATGGCCACGGAAATTCTAACTAAATATGAAATAATAATGATATCTTAGTTTCAGCTATAGAGTAATATAAATACAGAATTCAGTTAGTTGGCGAGATCCAGCATTGTTCACCTAACCATCTATACACTATTTACCAAATTTTACAAAAACTAGACTAATACTAAGCTAACCATATTATAGCATTAATTCTGGAGTATTTGGAAATATGACAAGACATGATTAGAACAATCATAAGACGATCAATGAAAAAAAATAAAAGAAAAGAAAAATCAATAGTATTTACTTATATTGTTGTCTGCGACCAATTATGAATTCATTCGTTTTGGATATAGTTTACAATGACGCGTTCCTCGTTAGTACACTTGACTATCTATTGAAGGAGACCTTTAAATGTGTCATATTTAATTTAAATTCTTTAAAGTTACTAACGGAGCAGCCTAACGACAAAGTCTCATCACATTGATTGTTATATTTATAAGCCGGGGGCGACACTTTAATGTCTAAAGAGTCTAGTCTAGAGTTTCTCTACAGTCTTTTATATAGTAGATTATACTTGTGTTCCTGATAAGTGAAATGGCCGTCAGCTACTCAAGTAGCAATGAGAATGATGGTAACGCGATTGCGATTATGCAAAAAAATTAAAAGTGCTTATTTCACCAAAGCTGAAATGTATACTTACGATTGAGGTAATATAATCACTACTGATTTGCGTTTCGCATTACGTCAGCTGCGCATATCCCTCACAAAGCATATAATAAATATAAAACTATTCTGAATCCCCATATACCGAAGAAATCTTTAACTCTGAAGTCATGTTTGTCGCGACTAATTTAAAATTTATAATTCTAATTACGTTCATTCCGCTTCTTAAACTATTCGAAGGCATCTTTGTAAATTAATCTAGTAGCAAAACGATTAATCTGCCCAATTGTTTTTGTCCCAGGTGGTACCGATGTGGCGCATGGTACGCAATCATGGCCGCAAAATAATTTCGTGCACGCTTCATTTGGGAATTTCGTCAACATTCAGTCTTAACAGCGATCAGGATAAGTTTTATATCGATCTCTCGACAACACGTAGACGTTTCTTCAGTAGGTATATTTACTTCTTTGGCTTAAGATCAGTCGATCACCACTGAACGAGAAATACTGATTTTCAACAACAAAAAATAAAGCCGGAGCGTAATTCTGGAAGTTGGATTTTCAAAAAAATTAGTGAAATGTGTGAAAAATATACGTACAAAAACGGCTTATTTTTCTTGTTTTAATTTCCAGCGCTTTAAGCCTGAGTTATAGATTGAACACGTTTGCGTTTTGCATCACCGGTTGCGCTGTTCTTGAAGTTTACATAACGCAAAGCAATGGGTACGCTTATATTTTTGCCGCCATCCTTTTGAGTTTCCGCTAGCCCTAGGTGGTGTTTCTTTAACTTTGACGGAAGCGGCTGGCGAAAATCGACGTTTGCGTTAAGATGCAACCAATGAAATTGCTGGATTTCAGAGGGCCTTTTAAAACGTTCGTCCTTCGTAATATAAGATATATATATATATATATATATATATATATATATATATATATATATATTGTCTTTAATTTTAAGAAAATACTGGTAGGAGTTATGAATATTTCCACCCCAATTAACAGGCCGAATTCGCGATCTTCTTTGCCGCTTTCTCTTCAACAACGTACACCTGCAGCGCCCATTAATTTATCCACAGTCTACTAGGCATCATTACTATGATTTTGATGATTAATGCTCAACAGATTAAAAAAAACGCACATAAACTGGAAAACAAGCAACACAAAATTGCATTACACAATAAGGCGATAAATATAAACATTAAAGTAAGGTTAGTTCCATTGTTAGTTAGATTGAAAAAGTTTGCGTCTTACGTCGTCCGTTTGAGCCAAGTGTTTACGCTGGTTCTTAGCCCGAGTTATAGATTGAAAACGTTTGCGCTTTGCGTCGCCTGTGAAACTAACCTTGCTCTATTGTTTATATTATATATAAGCCTTTTTGTGTAATGCAATTTTGTCTTGCTTGTTTTTCAGTTTACATACACCTAATTTTCTAATTATTATATTTTACACACCTCCGAGTCATCTGAAAAAATCAAAAAGATACGAAACAAAAAACTGCTTCCGCCTCCGATTATCCGAACGCACTAATTTACATTGATTCTATAACAAGCGAACAAGCGCCTGCAGCAGAAGTTTTATGCCGCTCCCATCTCTATTTGCTTACCGATATTCACCATTGCGTTGCAATAGCAACAGTGTTAATATCCTTTCCCCAGTCCTTGGTCGTTTGCTTGATATTTAAGTTTGGAACAGGCCTTCCACTTTCTTTAAATTCAATACAGCGTGTATGATTGTGCTGTTTTCAGAGACAAACTATTTTGCACAACAGACATATTTTTATTTTACTTTGAATAATAAAATAATCTAACACTGTAACCTGTAACACTCGGTAACGCAAAGAAAACAAACAACATGCCATTAGATTACGTATCCCGAACTCCGAACTGAAAAATTGAATACGATCGACACAGCGCGACCGACCGCGTCGTCGACTTCAATGCATTTTTTAAAAACGATTTTCACTCTCGCTCTTACTTAAAAAGGTCTATATTTACCTCTCTGTTTTCTTTGCCGTTAGATCTCCATAAGCCATTAAAACTATTGGGGACTATTTCCCAGCCTGACCACCGAACATTAACAAGACAAGAAGGGGCACAGTCTGTCGGAACTTTTATGCTGTCCTTACATAAACACACCGAAAAATCCGAGAAATGTATACAGCTGTGCAGGTGTCCATGCTTTTACGAGGTTGATGAAAAGAGTAAACGTTTCACTAAACGTCCTTAGATGCAAAAAGAATGTCTGTCAATTTGTTTGTTGGTTTGTCAGTTCGCGACATAGCTTAAAAGCTGCTCATCAGATTAACTTCCATTTTAGGCAAGAATTAAGAGTCATATGGGGATGACCTGGTAATATTTTGGTAAAAATCCAATATGCCGGAGCAAGATGACGGACTATTGAAACGGTAAAAAACTATTAGTAAAAAACTAATAATCCAGTTTCCTTAAATTTTGCACAAAAATCAAGTGTTACGAATAAACTGGTAATATTTTGGTATGAATAAAAGATAGCAAAAGAAAATGGTGGCCTAATAAAATATTTAAATAATCGGCCTGAAAAAACTACTTATTAGATTAATTTCAAATTTTGTGCAAGCAATAAATGTGATGTAAAGATAAACTGGTAAAGTTGTGGCACGAATTCAAGATGGTACAACAAAATGGCGGCGAATAATTTCTTTAAAATTCAATTGACATTAAATTTTATAGAAAAATTAAAGGGAGGGATAAACCTCGGAATAAATTGGCAAAATTCAACATGACATTACAAAATGCCGGTGTTTGTCAATGTAAAAAGTACTTACTGAATTTATTTTTAATTATGCCGTCCGTACTTGAAAGATTTATATAGTCGCATGCAAACACTTTTAAAGAAGTATTTTTGTCATAGTATTTACATAGTTATTTTTATATTCCTCGATTATATCAGGAGTTACATTAACCAAAACTTTATTAATATCTTGGATACATTTTGCACCTTCAAACTCATTAAGATATTTTTGAGTAAATAATTTCTTCAATGCCTTACAAAATTGTATTTTCTGCCACAATTTCTTATTAGGACAAAAAAAAAATTCGAGGCAATCCTGATTAAGGTTTCTTGTCAAAAGAAATGAATAATTTTTTCGTTTTAAAGTTTCCTATAAAGATAGAACGGGGTTAACGTAATGTTCCAGCCATTTACCAAACACAAAGTAAATTGGTAAATGCCAATTTTAATTTATAAAAAATAAAAAAATTAGTTTCACGCCGCGCGCCGGCAAATATAAAGACAATATATATTAATGTTTGGTAGTATATTTCAATACTTTATTAAACGACGGACAACCGGTTTATGCATCTCGCCCAGCAGCGCCTTCGAGAGCTCGAAAAAGCATAGCATAGATATTCGAGTGAGATAGTCTTGTTAATGTTCGGTGGCCTGACCCAGCCAGTCCCAGGCAGCCTGCAGCAGCAGTAAGGTCACGTCGCGGTCGTCTTGGAAATATTAGTACGGGTGGCGATGTAATGGCTAAGAATTTAGTTATAATATTAGGGAAGGGGTGCTGGCCGGCGGGTGAATTGTATTCGATACTTGGTTGAAAATAAATAGAAAATTGCAATAAGCTGAAATATGTTTGAATTGTGAATCAGACAATTTTGGTAGGTCATTGACCAAATGACCCTTAGGAGAAGCCGCCACTGGTATTTTCTTAAAATTAAAGACAATGACCCCAAGCTGTTTTTTTAAATGGATATATAATATTATGTGTATATATGAATGTCAAATTTATTACGAAGGAAAAACGTTTTAAAATGCCCTCGAAAATCCAGCAATTTCATTGGTTGCAGTTTAACGCAAACGTCGATTTTCGCCAGCCGCTTCCGTCAAAGGTAAAGATCGCCATCTTTTCGACGGCTAGCGGAAACTCAAACGGATGGCGGCAAAAATTAAAAATGTAACCGTACCATTTGCTTTGCGTTAAGTAAACTTCAAGGACAGCGCAAACGGCAACGCAAGACGCAAACGTTTTCAATCTATAACCCAGGCTTAATAGATTAAACAATAATACACGGAAATTATAGTCGCCTGTCAATCTCATTTTAAGAAGGTCACAGCTGAGGTGTCAAAAGTGCAGTGAGGTCTGGAACGCGGTAGCATAGAGCTGCATATTCGATGACATAAATCAACTAGGGTTGGGCAGTATAATCGATCATTGAATTCCTTTTTTCAAAAATCGATTGTTCAATTATATATCTTTTTATTAATATATTTTTCGGTTTCAGTATTGTGATTAACCCGATCTTAATCTGTTACTAGAAACGACAGACCCTCATTTTATAAATCTAGTCTAAGTCTTGACTTGATTTTGATACATTTATGTAAAACGTGACAATATTGCAACGTGTTGTATTTATAGTTAATATTTTGACAGGTTCATTCAGGATGAATGACTGTAGACAGTAATTTATTGCTGCTGACGCCATGTACTTATCGGTACGTCGTTTATTTGGGTGGAGTATAAATAAGTTTTGTTGAATGTCTAGAATGGGCTTCCTGGCTCGGTGGTAAGCTACTCGGCTTTGGATACGGCTAATATGTGTTCGAATCCCCTTTTAGGCGGATGGCTTTTTTAAAGTTTTTCCTTAACAAAATTTATCATTTATAAAAATGTGGATTAGGTTAAGTTAGGATTGATTAAGTTTGCTGTAAAAAATGTGCCTGATAGCGCGCCAACCAAATTCCGAGTCTATATATTAAGCAAAACACGAAAGATTTGGCAACTGTGTGAGCAATAATATACTGTCGGCAGACAGTCGTCATTTAGGTGAGTTACCGCAGGTGTCGTATTACATTTAAAAGTAATGTTACGGTTGATTTTCATGGCAGATCGTTTAAGAAGCGTCTTTAAATATTACGCACAAATACAAAGCGCAACTATATCGTCAAACGTTATGAACAAAATTAAAGACGGAATCATAAGGAGCTTTTAATTAGCAAATATAAATTAGAATTTTTCTGACACCCTAAAAATTAGGTGTGTGGAATTGTTCAACACTTTCTAATCACTGTTTCTAATTAATAAAGGGTTTCATATTAACCTCTTATTATTTTATTTTTTAAAGTATTTAATTAAAACTTTGATCTTTTAATAAATCATAAAATCAACTAACATATTAATAAAATTACAAAGAATCGATTAATTAAAAACATAAAATCGGTTAATCGATAAATCGAGAAAAATGGGATATTTGCAATAATCTATAACTGAATATTAATTTGGATAATCGCCCATCTTTACCCGTGACCATCGCAACATGAGATTGACAGCTGACTATGGTTTTCCTGTATTCAATTGTTTAACTATCAGAGTACTAAATTTCAGCTTTGGTGAAATTTAACATATTTTTTACTTATGTTCCTATGAGCAGCTGACTTAACTTACTCCAAGGTTTGAACATTATATTACCTTAACAGTAAGTACATAAAATTTCAGTTTTGTTTAAATCATCACTTTTCAAAAAACGTTTTGCATAATCGTTATTTCTTTACTACCTTCAGCAAGGTTGGTGAAATACAACAAAAACTGGCCGAGATTTTATGTCGGTACCTCCCGGGTTATAATGGGATAAATAACGGTGACAATGTCTCATCAAATAGGGTCTGTTTTTAATATTTTGCCATGCATAATTCTAATATTCCTAGTATCCTAGCTCCAAAGAGGATTTTTTTAGATCTTCACATTTCATGGTCCATAGATGCCAAAAAACACGTTTTCTCAATTCAGTCGTTCTCCCTGTCTGTTCGCTACACAGCTAAAAATGTACTCATCTAATTGACTTCAAATTTATATATATATATAATATATATATATATATATATATATATATATATATATATATATATATATATATATATATATATATATATATATATATATATATATATATATATATATATATATATATATATATATATATATATATATATATATATATATATATATATATATATATATATATATATATATATATATATATATATATATATATATATATATATATATATATATATATATATATATATATATATATATAACTTATAGATATTGTATAAATTGTGATAATACGAGATTTTTATTTTAAGGTAAGTTTTGAGTACTCCGGGTACAAAAATAGGTAAAGCTCTCTTAACAGAACTTTCGTCGTATTGAAATTGTTCATCAAGAAAAGTGACAAATAATAATTAATGTGTATACAGTTATTACTAAATAAACTATATGCATATTTAAAGTGTGGTATATGTATGTGGTGAAATACGGTTCTATGAAAGTTCCTTTTAAGCCAGTTTTTGTAACTTATTATGATGTAGTGTTATCATTGCAGCAGAATACTTAAATAATTTTTATTTTGAAATTTAATCACTAGGAACATAATATTTATTTTAGAGTCTAGGGAAATAATAATTGTTTACTATATAATGTATAATTTTGTTTAGTAATTTACTGTGTTTTTTAAATATTTTTTAGGCATGTTTTCCGGCGAAATAACTATTAAAGAAGAACCAGAAGATGACCATATATCAGAACCGACAGCAAATAATAAGATTTCTGATAATTCTGTAAATGATAATGAATCTTTAAGTGATAACAATATAAAAGAACAAAACGTAAATTCTAATAAAGAATCGCCTGTAAGAATGTCTGGTAATTCTATAAATAATGATGACGAATCAATTTCTTCAAGTGACAACAATGTAAAGGAAAAAAATGTAAATTCTCATAAAGAATTGCCTGTAAATATTTCTGGCAATTCTGTAAATAATAATGATGAATCAGTTTCTTCAAGTGATAACTCTATGAAGGAAACAAATGCAAATTCGAATAAAGAATCACCTGTAATCAAGAAAATAGTTATAAACGGGAAAGAGAAGACCTGCGTGTTAGTTAAAATGCCGCAAGGAATGAATAGGAGCAAGGGCGCTATAGATTGCATTCAAAAGTAAGTTTTTAGACATTTTTAGTATATTTAATAGTGTAACTGCGGTACTTATTGAACGTAAACTACTTGGGACGATATTTCTTAGAATTAAGAGGCATTACAATGATTGTGTAGTTATTATATAATATAAAAAAAAATTACTAAAATACTATGGCTACGATTAACCTTTCATCAGACTATTTATTTGCAAATTTAATTACCTATTTTTTCGTTTGTACATTCGAAGTGGTTTTTTAATGAATCGATTACTACCACACACCTAATAAGTGCAAATCCATCATACTAACCACTAGACTAAGGAGGTTTTCGATTAAACTAACCTGTTTTGGATTTTAATTCATTCACGTTCTAATATATCCTGATAAACCTCCAAAGTTAATACTAGGTGTCTCCTTGACGAGCTATTTTTATTGTTGAAGACGGAGTTCTTTGACTTTTTTTAACCTAAGACTGCGTAATTGTAATACAAGTAATTTAATTTATTAATAGGATTAGTGGTAAAATAATGAATATGTCGTTATCACAGAAACTCGTTTTTAGGCTATCCAGAAATAATTCCAATATTCCAAATCCTATCATTTCGAACAAAAAAATTTTGAAAGTTCAATGCCCCAGATGCAAAACTGCCATTGTTATGCACGAATTTAGAAAACATATTGATTTTTGTCCTCCTAGAAATCCTCGTAAGCTTGGGGCTAATTCGGGCAGTGAAAATTCCAATTTGGTTTCCAAAAATACTGACGACTCGGAAAAAGATACAGTTGTGAATTCTAGGAGCGCAATTATTCACAACAAGGATGAAACTCCACACGAAGATAATAATGTCCTTCTAGGGAAAACATTTAGTGAGCATAATTATTCAAGTGCACCATTGCATCGAGTTGAAAAAGACAAAAACAAAAATAGTAATGGTCAAACCGTAACCACATCGGAGACGCTAGTAACAAATGCTGAAAATATTGAAAGAATGACCGTGTATAATGAATTAGAGAATCAAGATTATGAGGCAAGATTTAACACCTGCAGTTCAGAACCTGTCGATCATAATCAGTTCATAAAAACGTTGAATAATTTATCAGAATCCATTGGAACGTGTTCAAATACAACTCGGTCAAGAAGCAAGTCATTAAGTGTACAAAAATGTGAAAAAATATGTACAAACGATAAAGATCTAAGAAAAACTAATTTGAGGCTAAATCGTGGAAAATGTGTGGTCCCTTTTAGACAAACAAGAAGTTCGACGTTAGATAGTAATAATCAGAATGCCCAGAACAATTTAGATGGTAAGTCAGTTTGTTTAGAATAATATTACTTGCGTTATTTTTTGGACAGCATATCAGCATATTTTCATATAATGACTTAGCTTACACCATACTTAAAACTTGCATTGTATATCTCAAATATTTAACATTAATTTTAGGTAAAGATAGAAACAGCGATGTCGAATCTAATGTAGGAATACAAAATCAAGATTCAGATATCCAGAATTTTACACCTGAAAACCAACCGAAAAGTGATCATGCAAATCAAATGTTGTATTATCAAAAATTTTTAAAAATACGTAGTAAATCTTTAAGTAATCGGCTAGAATTAAGCAATATCCCTACAAATGTAAATGTGCATAAAAATGAATCACACATTAATTGCGGTAATCCGGTTGATTATCCCAAGTTAATTTCGTCAGATAAAGAACCTAACGCAACTCGAAATTCAGAGGAAAACTTGCATAATTTATTATTAGAAGACAACACCCTTTCTTGTTCTTTGTGTTCGTTTACTACCGATAAGCAGCGAACTTTGAAGGAACATGAACGAAACCATCAGAGATTTAAGAGGCCTATTGTGCAGTGCGTCTACTGTAATCAGAAATATACCAGATATGCGCTTTATTTACATATTCAAAATGTCCATCCCGGACAGAAATTTGAAATTATCGAGAATACTCATTCAGAAGTTGCGAATAAAGAGGATAAATCTAATGATCCCCTTAAATGTACAGAGTGTTCTTTTCGTGCTAAAAATAGAATGCTGTTAAAGGCACACATGAATAGACATGCCAACCTAGGAGAGAAAATGTTCAAATGTTCCCTATGCTCGTACATGTCTGTACGTAAAGGAGATCTAAAAAAACATAATATTATTCACGCAAAAAAAGTACCAATTATAAAGTGTTCTTGGTGTGATTTTAAGTCGACTCCAATGAATCTTAGTTTACACCAACAACAATGTCAAAAACAAAAAGGTGAAGTAAATGCTTCAGGAGATCATGATAAAATGGACAGTCCAAAGGAAGAAGCTATTACATCAAAACGTTTTAACACCAGCAAAAAAGAAAACAAAACATTAAATACTTTTAAATGTACACAATGTCCTTTTTATACTAAAAGTCAAATACTTTTAAATGAACACGTGCAAAGTCATGTGTCACTAAAACAAGTAGTTTTATCAAATTTTAAAACATTTGCATGTACAAAATGCTCATATACATCTATGAGAAAAATAGACATAGAAAGACACGAAATCGCCCATGAAAAAAATGTGCCAGTGGTACAGTGTTCTTTGTGTGATTTTAAATCGACTTCAAAAGCCGTCAAATCACATGAACAAGTCTTTCACAAAAAACAGAAGGCTCTCACAACAGATAGTATACACATGAAAGTACCCATTGATTCTACTTTTCGTTACAAATGTGAAATTTGTTCATACAGTTGCCGGTTTCTTAGTAGAATTAATGATCACAAACAAAGTCACAAAAGAAATCAACCGATCGTACCTTGCCCTAATAATTGCACTTATAGCGCAACCCCGCAGGCTTTACTGGCTCATTTGCAAAAATGGTGTAAAAGTATTTCACATCCTGTTGAGAAGCAAATCCAAAATAAGATGTCCAAAACACTGAACAAGATAACTATTAAAACTAAATCGAAGTTATTTAAATGTCTAAAATGTCCTTTCTCAACTAATTTAAGAATCAAATTAAACTTTCATGTCAAAAAGAGGCACACACAGAAGCAAAAACTATCTGAAAATACAAAAACAATTTTAAGATGTTCTCATTGTTCAATGATCAGTGACAGTCACTCCGATTTAGATCAGCACATGAAATGTCATAAATCCAATATGCCAAATATTAAATGTGGTAGTTGTAATTATACAGGTACTATATTCGCTTTGAGGCGTCATTATTATAAAAGTGGTCATTGGCCAGATAGTACAAAATCTGAGCAGATAGATCTAGTTACTCCATTAGCTGTTAATTCACATATACCGAAAGGCTCTGACACAAAGACTCAGTTTAAATGTCCCATGTGCCCGTTTACCTGCACCCTGAATATAAAATTAAAGCATCATTTAAAAAAACATAAACAAAAACATCTTAAGTGCAATCTGTGTTCTTTTATGACGCTTAATTCCGATATGGGCAATTTTTCTCGACACTTGAAATCTCATGAGAGACATCCAATTTTAAAGTGTAAGAAATGTGGTTTTAAATCTACCCCCAGTGTGTTAAACAAACATAAGTGTAAAGTACCAACGGATAGAGAAAAAATGAATTCAAATCAATATGCCCAAGAAGTCACTTCTACTTTCGATTGCAAACAATGTTCTTTTATTGGAATAAATCAAAACAGCTTAAACAGACATGTGGGGATTCATAAACAAAATCAAACTATTCGGGTTAATAAACATACGAATAAAATATCGGCAGGTAGCGAGAAATTGGAAAATCGTATTTTGAGTTATAAGAACAAATCAAGTCTTTTAGAAGACGAGAAAGATCAATTTTCTCGAAAAGGATCGCTTACTTTCAAGTGTGACCGTTGTTCTTACATTGGAACGAGTCAAAATGGCTTAAACAGTCATATGTCGGCCCATAAAAAGAAATGTCCATACTGCAAATTTGAAGCAGCTAACCTTCGTAAGCATCTTCTTCGGCATGGTCCAAGAGCAAGAAAGCATAGAAAAAATATTGAAAGCTCAAAACATTTTCAAAAAAATACTATTGATCTAATAACAAAGAAAATTAACGTGACAAAGCTTTCAGTCAAAGAAGCTTGTGATTCAACATGTAGTTCAACTGGTTCTCGAGATTTAATCAAGGCAACTCATAAAAAACAAATTAAATCTGCAAAACATAATTCTTCGCCTATTAAAGATAAAGATTCTAATACATCTAATGTATGCAGTAAGATATTAATTAAAAAAACTAAATCAGATATGAAAGGCCATCGAAGAAAAAAGTTATCTAAAGATAACGAATATCCTATTTTTCAGTGCCCTTTGTGCTCGTTTTCTACCCCTTTAAGAATAAAGTTAAATGTACATAAAAGGAAAAAGCATTCAGAATCGAATGATACTTTGATAGTCGAAAAAGCAGATAAAATGAGCAAGGGTAATAACACGAATTTAGAAAACCCTGATATTAACTCGTCATTTTCGCCTAAAATGTCCATGTCTTTACTGGCGCGACGTGAAATGCCAAAACCGAGTTCCAAGAAAAGGAATAAAGAGTCTACAACCGAGTCTAGTAGCGATGAAGAAAATGTCGCAAAAAAACGTGCTACAAGTCGCATGTTTAGTTGCACAATTTGCTCCTTCACTTCAACTTCAGAACTGAATTGGAAAAAACATGTAAATGCTCATAACATCTATAATCTGCCTATTTGGCAGTGCCAACATTGCGATTTCAAGGGAACTTCAAATATGGCTAAACTACATAAAAAGACTTGTGCTTCTCCGGTAAAAGGACATCAGAGGAAATCCCCTCAGATGGTATTGTTACAATGCAGTAAATGTTCATATACAACTTATTTCCCGGCTGCTTTAAAAACCCACGAAGAAGAGGATCACATTGAAATTAAAGTTATTAAAAATTTAAATTTAATTAAAAATTTTAAATGTCAATATTGTTCATTTACCAGTTATTGGCAATACCTAATTGAACGTCATATGGATTCTCATACGGTGTTGAACCTACCGATCGAGAAATGCTCAAAATGTGATTTTAAGTCTACGCCTGCAGCTTTGGCAGCCCATATCCACAAATGTACTAAGGGATGACATTAACAGTGAATTATGAACGGACGTAATTATGTATATTTTATGTTAGCTTTTATAATTAGTATAAAAGTGGTAAATTTCCGTGCTACAGTTAAAAATAATTGGGGAAAAACCACAAGGTCCACTGGACTCTATTATTGTAATTTACTTAAGATGTTATCGGAGTAACGTCAATCGACGAAAAAATAAATGTCCCAAATAAATGTATGTTGTTTTTTCGTTAAGATTATCGGAAAGTCGGTATTTTTTCAAGTTTTACTTCTGTTGAAAAGTTTTTGTTTTTAGAAAATCTTTCTGATATGTTATAAAATTTATTTTAACATTTTTTCAGAAAAACGATTTTTTTTATTAAGCAAAGCTTTTGAGAAGGTCAATCGCCATATTTTATGTTTAGCTGCTCGTTCGCTGGACTAATGAGGTTTCTGTGTGATCCACATTGTTCTCTCAGCAGAGATATAATGAATCACTCAAATTCACTCCGATGTCTTCTTAATATGTATTATTATTTTGTTAAGTTGTGTTGCTCTTTGGCGATTTGAAATGTCATTACGTGTGGCACACCATTTTTCCGTTTTTTTATTTTTCAATTCTGATAGAAAAATGCCGTAGCTGTAATCATCTGTTTTATTTTCCTCAGCTATACCACAAGTATACACGAAATGGTTTATTTTCCATTTGCTAGCGAGTTCCATTCTACTATTCGAGTCGAATACTTGCTTTAATTAATCGATATTCGATATATATAATATTTACTCTCTGAGTTTGTCGATAAACCGACAATAGATAAGTTTATTTTGCAATGCATCAAGAAATAAAATTATATAATTTTGTCGAATAACTCGACAGAAAATGTTATAGCTGTGGGTTTGACGACATTAATATAAAGTGCCAGTTGCATCCTCCTTTTATAATTCTAATTAGGTACATAGCCAGAAATTCAGATTGGGGGTTTTTCAAACCAAAAATTCAGTTCGGGGAGTCCAAACGGTCAAACTAGGAAGATGCATGCCTATACCAAAGAATTTTAGAGTTGCGGCGGTTCAGCCTCCCTGGACTGATTCTACATTATTTTTTTTCTTAACAGTCTATGATGATGGATAATATCAATTTTTGTTATCGTTTCAACTAGTCAATAAATTTAAATATAATAAAATAGTCACTTGAACAATTTAGTTTATATCAAACCAAAAATTTTGTTGTCATTTTTTTTTTCTAAAATAGGTGGGTCAAATAATATTTTTTTAAAACGTTGTATGGGTATTTGTAGCATCCTATCTATCTAATTTCAGGAATCTAAAAGCGTATTTTTAAAGAATTATGTACTTTATCAGAATCTAAATAAGAATCCGGAGGATTCAATTAAAACATTTTAATAGTACCACTTACGTTTAATCCGAAAATAAAATGATCAAACATGGAATGCCAAAATAGTGTCATATGCGTGATTTCAATATCCCAAACCTAAAAAACAATCAGACATTACTTTCTGGTCACCCGGAATATTTTAGAAATGTATTTATGTATTTTAATTTTATTCCAAAAATATTACAAACAAATATGCTATCTCAATTAACAAGCGACCTCTTTCATTAATCGCCTCTTACTGAAGATATATATCACGTTTTTAATTCGTGGTTTATTTGTGGCCAATTTGTATTTTATTAATTTCTTTAGAATTAATATGTTTGTGTATGTAGATTTAATTGATCAATTTATTATTAAGTATGCTTAAATATAGTTTAAAACAGTTTATATACCAACAGTCAGTGTGATTAGAAAATTAAGAATTACAAAATTGTTTTCATATTTTTTATTAAATAACGTATATAATGTATTTGTTTACTAAGGTTTGTATAATAATTTTGACGATCTGTCAATCAGGTTATCTATTACGAAAATATTTTTACTTGTATTGTTTTAGTTATTTCAAATTATATTCACATTATATTAAGTACCTACTTTTATTCTATATTATTAATTATGATATATTGCACTGTATTCTAGAATATCTTGATTAAAATTAAAAACTGACAAATAATTAATATTTACTAAAATACCTATAGAAGTTGCCATGTGATGATAATGAGAATTTGAGTGCCGAATCAAACACCTATTATACTCCAAATAGACGATCCAACAAATGGAAATAAAAGATCCTTAAATGTATCCCAGTTTTGTCTTGTATTTAGTATAGTTGGAAGCCATCGAGATATTTCGATGTAGCACTACGCCCAGAGTTGCCAGTCCGCTGCGTACCAGATACGATGTTCTGGTTAAATTCCTTTATAGTTTTTTGTACGTTGTTATTTCTGTGGCGGTTGATATCGAAGTAAACATTATTTTTGGATGATATATGATATTTTATATTATTGCGAGGCGGGCTATTCGTATTATGCAAGAATAACTGTTTCTTATTTTGGTAGCGATTTGGTGTTCAGCGACTTAATTTGCATCCCTTTGCTGACACAATTCAAAGTAAGCTGCAGAGAAACCAGCTTTATGCAAAACGGTTTCTTAAACAACGTCGCCGTCATGTTGATTTACGGATATTGGCGGATTTTTAATTTTTAACCGTTTGCTGACCGTAGTTTATCTTAGGTAAGGTTCACACGCACGTCAATTGCGGTCGCGTTCACGCAGTTGCAGTTTTAAGCGATTGGAAAATATACTTTTTATATACGTATCAAGACGGTATAGCGGCGATGTGACTAGACGCCCTCTTCGTGGTTTTTTAGTGTAATCACGATTGCAAAAATTTAAGACTGCGAGATTTTGGAACATCCGCGCTATCATCAACAGTTCTGTTTCGTAAACATTGTTCTTGTAGAGTGTACATTAGAACAAAAAAATATAATTTATTAAAACATGGGAAGAAACTGCAATAGTTTCGTTTTTTGTATATAAAGTTTCCTTAAATTCTAAAAAATAATTGCTGGTAGTCCGTCTTAAGGTAAGCCTACATAGTGGCTTAAAGATAATCCGAAATCAAGATGTAACATGTTCTAATCAAATTAAGTTATACCTATTTTGTTTGTTGCTGATACTATGTTTACTAACTGGTTTTAATTTATGCATAACAAATACTTTTAAAATAAAAGATCTCTTGTTCGTACTTGTTTACATTTTTAGTTGTAACTTCAATTAAAGTTAAGTGAACTTTACAAAATTAAAATAATTTACTAGAACCCAAAATTTCATATTCTGGTTTCATGTTTCTTGTATTTTCCTTTGACATAAAACCGAACTTTTGGTTGAAGCACTGTAATAATATATGAAACATCTTTTCCTTTAAAATATACAAATTGTGAATAAAGTACATGAATAAAAGTTTCTTCTAGTATTTATATCAATCTTTTGTCCACTAGGATTACGTTCGAACTACTCCGAGAATACGCGAACCAAACTGTGTATAGTCCGGTAAATTGTAGTGTCATGGGTGTCGAACCAAGTCTCATCTAAATAGTAAATATTTCGGTTTTCTGCGCGGAACTAATGAATTTGAATTAAATATTTTTGGCCTCCATTCTTTAATTTTTTTAAATCGAAATCCAATTTTATGCAGAAATCGGCGCAACGTTTTGCGACTAGCAGTGAATTGACTATTTACTAATAACTTTTCTCGCAAAGAATCAAGTGACGGAATCTGCTTTAGCTCATACATCTCGTACACTTCCCTGCGAATTAATTCTGCATCACCATTTCCAAACACTTTCATTGTACCTTTGTCAGATCTGTTCTACCTCTTCAGTGATCAAGAAATCGACGCAAGGTAGACCTTGGAATGCCGGTTAACTCTACTGTCCTCTTGATGGTAGCTTATATGTCCTCTGACGCTTTTAGAAGTCCTGCTGATAAATATTTGAAGGTTACTGAACATTTCTTGATTTTACTGCATATAAATATTGGTGAATGCGGTTTAAAGCTTTGCATTAGTATGTGAGTTATTATTGGCGGATGTGCTACAGTCAGAGGCACAATTGAAGAAAACAGATAAATATTTTAAAAATAATCAAAATGGCCGCCGGCTAACAGCTGACTTCCAAGTATTTAAAAGAAATGGGTTAGGTACATTCCAAAACTGAATGGTATGGAGCAGCGATATGTTAATATTTTTATTATTCCTATTTTTAGAGAATGTTCCTTCACATATTTTGAGCATTTATAATACATAAATATTACTAATAAAATATAAGAATGGGTATTATTTCTAATAATTTAATTTTTCAAATTAAGTTTTTTACGTTTTTAGAAAAACAAAAATGTTGCCCTTATCGATATTGTTATAGCGTAAAAACCGTTTTAAGCAGCTTACCGATGGAACCGTTTTAACGCTTCATACTGCAGATAAAATGTTTAAAAATTTTTTAGGCTCTATTCAAATAACAGTAATTTGAGTATTTAAACAAAATAATAATTTTTCACATTCAGAAATGTTTGAAACTACCAATTTAATGTGATTGACCTAATTAATTAGAGTGATTATTTTATTAGATAGATCTAAGAAACAAAAAATATATATATAAATTTTACCTTGATATACCCGTAAAACAATTCTCTTGGAGGGCATCGGTAAATCGCATTTTGTTTTTTGCTCGTTTATCTCTTCAATTCCGTCGTCGGATTCACAGTTTTCAAACCACGGTTTAAACATTTTTAAAATTACTAATAACGCCTCACAGAAAGATTGTTGCTCTAAAAATAAATAACACCAATGAACACGATTAATGCAACAGTTCAAATGATTTATTAATACAAATAAAATACCGACCTGTACTGAGAAACGCTTGCAAACCAGACCTTAATTGCTTTATTAGGAGTAACATGCCATCTGATCGTTATGAGCCTGGCAATTTCACGACGATTTATCGTGTGTCGGACTATACCACCACTTCAGCTGCAATTGACGTCCGTGGGTCAGTGTCGATATTGCAGCAAACTCGACTTTAAGATGATAAGGAATCAGTTATTTACATAATAAAACCCGAAAGTGATAGTTTCCTGGACAAGTAGACAGATTCCATTTGGTGAGTCCAAGAGTCACTTTCTAAGGGTGTTACCTTACAATATTTTTTCGTCGACTATACTTTATATTAATTATAACTTTCTGACTTGATTCATCACGTCCATTTGGTTTCCCGGGTATTTTCTTTTTCGAGGTCGAAAAATGAAACTTTTAAAGAGTATTTTTAACGATCCCATTTTTGTTTTTCTGGACTGATTTTGTATTTTCGATGAGGGTAAGAAATGGCAGATTTTCTAATTTAAAATGAAACTCGTAAAGCCTATTTTGTGGACGTTGGACAAAAATAAATATAATTTATTCATGAAAATGCCCAAAAAAACGTTTTGACCCTTCTAAACCGTTGTGACACACACAGGGCAATGAGACTTTAAGCGGTGGAAAGTTTGAGCACACCAACATAAAAAACATTTAAACAATATGTATATTTTTGAGTCATATTCCTCAATAAATAAAAATTATCACATATACTGATTACCCGCTTTAATCGGTTCCATCGGCACAAAAATTGTATGAATCGATACGCAATAGGATGAAAACAATGAGATCAGTTGAATGTAAAAACGCTTTGATGAAATTCATCATATCAAACATTCATAAGAACTGTAGACGTGTAATAATTGTTAAAATATTTAAGAAAAACAGTAATTTTGTTAATTTCCTTTACTGTGCACCGAAACGGACATTACGTTTATAAAATCATGTGATACATAGTAGTACGAACGAATAGAAATTCCAGAAAAAGAGCTAAGAACGATGCTTGGGTCCTTTCTAGTACAAAGGTTTCCATACAAGCTGGATGAGTTTCCTAATCCTAAAAATATGGAAAAACTTGGCCACGGGACAAGGGCGGGCGGACCTCCAAAATAAAAAGTTGTGTTAATTTGTGTTCAGTAAAATTTGTAACCTTACCAAAATGATTAATAAATTAATTAAAATGAAAAAACTAACAATTTAGTTTTAAATATTTAATTACAGAATGCTGAAAAAAAAGTCATAAGTATGTTTGGATAAACTTTTTAATAATTTGCATTATAACATAACTTATTTTGTGATAATAGAACAAGTAATATGTATTCGCGCAGGCGTCAACCCATCCAAGATAGTAAACCTGATAAACAAGGATAAAGGGCTTCTTGATGACATGACGGGCATTTAACTTTACTATTGCGTGATATGAGTTCCTCGAACTAGACTATGCACTTTTTTTTTCAATTTGATAATACTGTCCAAAGATAACAGAAGTGAATTTTCAATATTTGATATTTGAACTTTCAAATCCTCATTTTCACTGTTGCCAAATCATGGTTAATGTTTACTTCTGTCAAAATCCAAACTTTCATATTCTTTCTTGACCGATAAGTAGTCATGGCGGTCGGTAAAAATAAGGGGCTTTCGAAAGGAGGTAAAAAAGGCGTTAAAAAGAAGGTGTAAGTAAAAAATACGGTAGCATACTTTTAGTGAAAAGTGTCCGAATTACCATTTTGTTAATAATTGTTTTAAAAATCCAATGATCACTAAGAAAAATTAAGATTGAAAGTATTAGATGCGGAATGGACGTGTTAATATTGTTTGGATCTTTTTCATTTTCTCTTTTGTTAAGTCTGCTTTATAGATGTTTAATGTGGTTAGCATTAAAACTTGAATAGATTAATCATAATGAGTCTTCCATAGTTTATATTCTGACACTAGAACTTCAATAGTGGAACAAACATTGGTAAGTTTTGAAATAGTTCATAATGAATTTTTAGAGTTGACCCTTTCACTCGCAAAGATTGGTATGATGTCAAAGCCCCCTCGATGTTCGCGACTAGGCAAGTTGGCAAAACTTTGGTTAACCGAACTCAAGGCACTAGGATAGCTTCTGAAGGCTTGAAAGGTAAGATTTTTTTATATAAATTATATTTTAAGCTACGTTTCAAAATTTGGAACTACATTTATTTCAGTATTTTCATTTGGCTGCCCTACTCCTAACAACGTTTAAAAACCTTTTCATTATTATCCAGGATCTTTAGTTTTTACCAAAATGTTGGGGTGGAGTGTATGCTTCTGGCGCGTGTAGTAGAAATGGTAAACAGCCTACACCCGCACATCATGTTTATAGGATTAGACTCCAAAACTCTTTAATTTCATATACCAGTTTTGTTTATTATAAGAGATTTTTTAAAAATCCTTTGAAACTTTATATAGGTCGAATGTAACAATAATTTCTCTGCACTGCTTTAAAAACTTGTTACAATAATTTATTATTAATCTAGGCTTTGGTAAACTATATTGACACTTATAAATGGCATTTATTTTTGTTTCTTTTTGTTTTTATCCACCGTTCTAGCAGTCCAAATTGAGAAAAAAAACTTTCATCAGCAGTCAAAAATTAGTTTAAAATGTGATTATTATACAAATTAATGACAATTTTGATTTTAAACTTCTTTCTACTGTTCCAATCGCCATGCTTGTTTTTAATTCAATGTGCATCGTTGATATATTCATAATTAAAGAAATACTTATATGTGAATCCTGACTCGGACAAAAACTTTTTAAATTTTTTTTTTTATAACAAAAAAAATAAAAATATATTTTCAGTTTTTATACTCTTACAAGGGTAATTAAATGCAAGAGTGTGTTTGCTGTCTATAAATACCTTAAGCCTAAATAAATATATATAATTATTATAAAAGGAAATGTATATATAAAACAACAATAAATAAAAGCAAAATATAACAGAACTAGACAAAAACAGAAGAAACAACATAATCTCATTAGTTAAGAGAGGAGACAGTGTTTAATGGCCTTTACATATGTAGTAGAAAGGTCCATGTTACATCTAGCTATTAAGTCTTTGCAATCATGCAATATATAATTCAGTGACAAGCAACTGGTTGGATCACTCAGAAACAGCTTCGAGTTGGTTATTCTTAGATTGACTTTAGGAACTCTGAATTGAATTTAATTCTATTAATGAGGAGACAGTGAGAATTTTTGACGTTTACTGTATAATAAATAAAAAAAAACAAGACTTATTGAACAATATGTCTGACCCTCAACCACTGAGCTGCTTTGATAAGAGACTATATAAGGATAAGTATTATGATTTTTATCATATAGGTATCTTAAAAATCTTTTTTGGACCTTCTCAATCATGTCAATATTAACATCAGCTCTGGGGTTCCATATTACGGAGGCATATTCTAGATGTGGACACACCAAAGCATTGTAGTTTAATAATGGAATCATTTTTCATATTTTTAATTATAAAAGCAAGCACCTTGTAGGCTTTGTTGGCTGTAATTTTGTAATGCTTGTGGAACTTTAAATTTGTTTGCTGATATATACTCCAAAATCCCTACATTCATCTTTTCTGGGAATTACACAGTTATTAATTTTGTTATTATGTTAAATGTAGTTAGCTTTACCAGTAAAAGTAAGCACGTGACATTTTTTGGTACTAAGAGTCATTCTGTTGTCATTAAACCACTTTACCACTAAGTCGAGGTCTCTTTGTACATACTCACAGTCTTTTCTGGTGTTGATATAGTTCTAAATATCTTTAAGTCGTGTGCGAACAATAAACTATCAAAGTACTTAACAGAGGCAGGAAAGCTGTCAGTGAACACAGCAAACTGTAGAGGTTACTACCCTGAGGTACAACGAATGTGGCCATAATACTTACCAGACAGATTGCAAGATTTAAAAAAAAACACTTACACCAAAAGAACAAACGCTAAAGATAACAAAAGTGAACTTGTGTAAATGCAATTACACATAAGTGTGTGGAAAATGGGCTTATTGACTATTGCTGTAATTAACTGTTCAACATCTGATGCAAGGTTGCAACTTTGAGTCTTATAGGCCACAGTTTTTTTATTCTTCTTTTTGTTCAGATTGAGGTGACTTAATTTTCTTTAGGAATACTGGACATATAATATGGAAAAATACAAAAATGTTTTTGATCAGATTCAGTTGACTGCTTTTTCTTTAGGGATAGCAGATATAGTATGGGGAAAATACATAAATCTAATTCCAAAATTTGATTAAATGAGTCTATTGTTTATTGGGCAATGTGCAGTCCCAAAGAATTATTTTGGTCATATTTTCCTAGACTGCAGTAGCCCTAAATTGAAAAACCCATGTTTAAGAAAGTTCCTACCCAATATTATTTTTAAGATGCAATTTACATTAGATGTTCTCCAATGTGTTCACTGCCTAAGGCTACTAGGGTCCTGAATGTATTGGAACAAACCTTTGACATATATAAGTTGTTCAGAGTGGATCAAGTCCAAAATTTACAAAAATTTAACTTGAGGCAAAATATTGCTTTTTATATATGGGGATATAGTTAAAATTAGAGATTAGTAGTTTTGTATAATTTTTAATGATCCAAATTTATTTCAACTTCAATAATCTTAAAACTTTAGTTCTGAACAACTTAACTTAATTTTGTAACTTCTTTACGAAGACTGGAATTTAAAAACAAAAACATACCAATTTTTAGAATATTTGACAAACCATATTAATTAATTTAAATTTATTTTTATATAATAATGTATTTAAATCCTTTCTAGGTCGCGTTTTTGAAGTAAGTTTAGCTGATTTGCAAAATGATAATGATGCTGAGAGATCTTTCAGAAAGTTTAGGCTTATTGCTGAAGATGTTCAAGGTAAATAATTTTTTGTTAATAAAAATATAGTTAGTAAAAATAAGTTCTTAAAGTCAACCAGATAAACCTTTGACAATATGAATATTCAATATAGGTTGTTCTAGAATGTTGTCAAGGGCAAGAATATCTATGTTAAATTTTATTGTTACAAATCTTTCAATCGGAGGGTGTCAGATGACACGAGTGGAGTAAAACATTTATTTATGGAATAAAACATTAATTTATTTACAAAAAAAGTGTCTTTAATGTATGGTCTTTAACCAAGTGGAGTGGACATTAAACAGATTGGTCAATACCCTTAATATATAGTCTTTAGTTAGGTGAGGTGGCATAAGATAAGGATGAGGTAAAAAATGATTCAATTTTAAAAATGCTAAAAGAATATTACCTTAACTAGAAATAATTTTACAATACAATATTTATTTGCTCAATCATCAATTGTACAATGATTATCATCCTCAGTGTTATTGTACAATGACAATTTCTTAGACTTGTAAGGCAGTTTTCTGCATAACAAACACCCTCATCCAATCTGTGGAATGTCCCCAGAAAATAAGTTCAAATGAAATCTTCGAGTTAAACAGAGCCATGTACACTGCCCTAGAATGATATGATGGCACAAATTCCATCACTTTACGGAGCAATTGCCAGACAGTTGAGAAGTTAAGTTAGTCAGATGCTGCTTCTAATTTAATTTACAGTCCAAGGTGGGGCCAAGAAATTTCACAGACTCTTGAGCTCCCTACAGTTCTTTAAAGCAAATGTAGGAATGAGAATTTTTTCTACATTCAGACAGAGTTTGTTAGTGAATAACTCTTTCAATCTTAATATTGCTAATATAACATAAAGTCTAAACAGAAGGGGTCTCAATATTAGGTCCTGGAGTACTGCTATCGTGTCCAAGGCCGATGACCTCTTAGCTGCATGTTCTCCAACCTGCCTGCAATCTGTCAGACAAGATGTGATCAATTTTGATGCTTTGCCTCATATTTCATAAAAAGGAAGTTTATCTAATAGTACTCAATGTAGCGCACAGTCGAAATCCTTTGAGAGGTCACAGAATATTGCCGTTATAGCCTCGACCTTCTCAAAACCTCCACTATGTAATGCACCAGTTCAGCTATTGCATGTAAGATGGATACATTTTTCCTAAAACCGAAATGAGATTTTGACATCAGGTTATTAATTTCTGGAAACTGTAATGTTCTGTTATTGATTGGAGCCTCATAAGGTTTTGAGAGATCAGATGACAGAGCGGTTGGTAATTACATGCAAAATCTGGATCGCCATTTTTAAATATAGAAGTTATTTTATTAAGTTTTTCGGGAAAATCTCTCAAAGGACTTGTTTATAATTATTGATGGTGGAAGCACTAAACCTTCTTAACATTTTTAAAATTTTGTTACTCAGCCAAAGCCATTGTATTAGATAAATTAGTAATAGTATTCTTTATTTCTTGTGTGTCAATTGTCATAAGGAACATATTTTTAGGTGAATTTACATAAAGAGATATTAGATCTGTTGAATTGCATTAAGTTTCTGTGAAACTCTGCAAATATTGTAGAAATTAAGTGATGTCTTCTTAGATGACTATTATTTATTGATCTGCCAGATTTTTTATTTATAATTTTATTTTTGTAGTTCTTCATTTCATTTTGTTAGATAAACATTTTTTTTGCAATTATTATAAATAAGTAAAAGTTAATTCTCTGCAGTCTTTTAGTAACCTTTTCTTGACTTATTAGGTTTGTGAACTGTTGCAGTGGAACATATTATTTACATTATTAGATGTATCTAATTCTTTAACATTGACACACATCTACTTACGGTAGGGTCACAGGAGGATCTTTATTGAATAATTTCTGTTGTGTTACATATAGAGGGATTTTCTAGTGGATAATACTATGCCCTATGATCAGACATGTGACAATCCAACAAGGAAGCAGTACACCATCCAGAAAAGAAGCAGCGCACCTAGAGAGTTGGTTAGACATCTGAAGCCTATGCCGAAACTGTTGTTACTGCCATCATGGGAAATACTGAATTTTCATAAAATAATGTTCTTTGAAATTATAAGTATAGAACTGCACTCACAGATGGCAGTATATTGCCAATTGGGACTGTTATAATTATAAAAGAATAGGCCTGTTTAAATGTTTGTCGGAATACAAATTGAGAGATATAAAATCAGTACAATTGAATTACAACAAAAAAAGGCTCAAACTCAAAAAAGTCAAAATACAGTAGGAGGATGAGGGAGAGATCTTCTACTCAACTGAGAAGCAAACCTTTTTGAAACCACAAAATAATATAGAACCACAAACTTTACCACTAAGATCGTGAGCCCTACTTCATACCTTAATCTCATGTATAAATGAAGCAGTGACACAGACTAAAATAATCTCAGTTCTATAACATCAAAATGTGGAATATACTGCCACTAATACAAACCCTAAGGAAAGCTCTACAAAATACTCAGCTGTTCAATCCCCAGCAGTAGATATAACTGAAAAGAAGCCACAAATACTATTGGATAACGAATTGTGTTTGTGGTGTCCCAGTGATTTTTAAAAAGTTCACCAATTCGTGCTATGATATCAATTGTCAAAATTCATGTAAAGAAGTGACAATAGAGACAATAATTAAGAACAATTATAGTTTTGCAAGGAATTTTACAAAGACCTACTATGTTCTGACATTTGCAGGATCTGACAATGCAGCTATTGCTGAAATACCATACAAAGAACTATTAATGCAATTTATGAACAAACATTGAAGCGCAAATATCATCATTATTGGTTCCTCATTCATGAGAATAATAATAGGATGTTTCAGCATTTTTATAGGGGTCAAATTACAACTTAAGACTATCATTCATACCACAGATGCAAGGCCTGTCTTCTTGTCAATGGTTAATTTTATAGATAATGAATCAGATCTGTACTCTTTAGGAAATGCAAACAACAGTAAAAGATATATCCTTTAGTGATCAAATTACTACTCGTAGGTGAAGCTATCGATCTCCATCTGAAGCAATAAGAAGTGTACATATTCTTGATTTTGACATTGGTAGTGGAACTTTTGATGTACAACATAGCTCAACTATAAATATTCCATAGCCATCAGCAACAAATTTTGCAGCACTGCACACCACCAATGAAACCTTAGCACATATCGGCAATAAGTGTCCAGAAATCTTCAAATCTTTTCGGACTAATAATGTCACATTGACTCTTGTACTTCAAAATATACCGAGTTTGCGCAACAAAGTTGATGACCTTGCAGTGTTTCTATCTGAAGTTAATATTGACTGTCTAACTTTGTCAGAACATTAGTTAATATTAGACATCTAAATACATTCATATCAAACCTAATTTTAAGTTTAATAATTGTAAATAATTATAGATCGCCTTATAATTGATAAATTGATGTTTTTCAATGTAACTTTTTAAGTCCTTATCTCTAAACTCAGTATATACCTTGATGTTTTAAGGATTTTGAAACAAAAAAACTTTTTTCTGATCTTGATTGTGACTGTCAAATTATACCTTACTCTGAAAAAAATTTTATTTTCATACATTAATTTTTTTTTGTCCTTGTCCGTTGCCACCCCACCTAGCGAAATATTTTAAGGGTATAATTGTTCATCTTTTTGCCAATAAGGTAAAAAATGATTGCATTTTTAAGAACTAAATACCAGGGTTTGTACTCAACTGGAAAACTAGGAGAAAGTCATTGAGTATAGTAAAAAGTTGAGGAACTTATGGTTACTTCTGGAAAAAAATTTATGTATACGTTAATATTTTTTTTATCGTACCCATTTTGGCCTATTTTACATTTGTAGGCTTTTTACAATTTAATAGGTCTATGATAATTCCTATTTGCTTAGACATTTTCGATAGACGAGTAGATTTCTTAGTGTGCATCGCCAGTTCTTTTCAATGTATTTGGAAATATAAACAAATAAGAATATATTAAAGAAAATTTTACCTGATAAGTATTGTAATGTGGGATAGTCATTAAGAGTAAATCTAATTTAAATAATTTATTTACTTTAGATTACATTAATAATTTGTATATTTAAATTAAATTATCTTAACTTATCTGTAGAGATATCAATTAATCCTGTGACAGTACTAAATCAAACATAAGTTTGATATATAATTCTTTACAAATTTTTTATTGAAAATGTAGTATAGTAATATGTAGGCTTGGTTCGAATAGGAAAAATATAATGCGTTTTGGAAATGTGTAACAGAGAAAATACAATTATTTTTTATTCTTAACCCGGCCTCGGTTAATTTTTATTTTATTTAACACAATGCGCAAAGTTTAAATTTGATTTTAAAGGGCTAGGGTTCAAACTCTGGCCAATGACTTAAGTCTCTAGAACTCTCATAGTATCATTATTGTCATAAAAAAAGTATTAATTTTTGTGGAGCTAAGGCGTTATGCACACTAAACGCCAATAAATGTTAATTTAGTCCATTTTGTTGAACTAAGTTATTTTGGTTAGATGGGCTAAATCGAAGGACAGGCATTATCTATTTCTAAAGAGGGTGGCATTTTTTGAGAATTGTTAGTTTAATTAATTCTTTAGATACATTAAATAACCAATGAGTTTTATCATATTGTCCAGAGAAATTATGTTTATAGTTATTGCTTTCATATATCCTGCCTTGGTCAAACCTTGCTTAGAACTATAACGTCACACTGATAATTTTTTTCATGCCATATTTACCAGTATAAAGGCCTTAATTGGAAGGATATATCTTGGCATATGGCAAAACTGTTTAGAAAATTAAACAATTGCTCCTGTTAAAAACCTACAAGGTTTAGTGTGAGTAAATACCTACAACAAATAATTTCACTTGGATGATTGATGTTTTCAGTTCCCTAAATAATATAACTAGCATTAGAACTGTCTTCTAGTAGGACTTTTTGTTAACTTTAATTTGTAAAATTGGTTTATTTACTTTAGTTCAGGTTTCCTAATTGCAAAAAAAAATCAATAAAGTGAGACTAAATAGTCTATACAAGGCTGAACTATACAACTGGTTTGTTGAAAAGTGGTGTTTTTTTGTGGGTTGAAAGAATTACATAGTTTCTGCTGCTGCTGTTATTTTTCATCAATAGCTCAGTTGGTTAGTGTGCTGCATTAGGCACACAGAGGTTGTAAGGTTTATCTCCAAATCGAAAACAGGTTTTGTCTAGTTTTGCATAATTTAAATTCAACACATCTTAAATTAATTTATGTTGTTTCATATTGATATTATAGCACTTTTAAATGATGAGATACTCAGCTCGCTTTGATACATACATGAAGATACCTTCTTGTTCCCTAATGATTATGCTTTCTGATTAAAGAAAAAATAAAAAATGTGTAATACTCTTTTAGATTTACATTATATCTGGATTTTTTTCTGTTTAGGTCGATATGTATTAACCAACTTCCATGGGATGGATTTAACCACAGACAAATTAAGATCTATGGTAAAGAAATGGCAGTCCCTTATTGAAGCCTCTGCTGATGTCAAAACTTCAGATGGTTATTTATTAAGGGTATTCTGTATTGGATTTACTCAAAAAGATACATCTTTTTCTCAAAGAAAAACATGCTATGCCCAGCATACACAAGTGAGTTTTTAGTACAGTATAGGTAAAAATCAAATATTAGTTTTTCTCTTAAGTAAACACTTCCAAAATTTTTACCAAAACCATGCCGATGCCCTCATGCGGTTTGTATATATCAAACAATATATTCAAAATTTTCTGTAGAATTTATTTATTTCAATTCATGGTTTTTGTAAAACTGTTTTAGATGTTTTTTGTACTAAATTTCAAATTATGTTGGAGTTGACGAATAACTCAGATAGTTCCGGGTCCGTGTATTAGTTTCACCCTTGATATTTAATTTATTGAAAGATCAAAATCGATATGTCAACTATTTTGCTTCATGATTAATTGCAGCAGCTTAGCAAAATGTATAAACAATGTGCTTTAAACAATTTCATTTCTTTTTTCGATCAGTTTGATATTTATGCAGTATAGATAAAGAAATTGTGCCACTATTTATTACATTATATATTTTTCTTTTCCTAAATATTACAATTAAAATTTAAGTGCCTGTAATTTCACTTTTAGTTTTTAAATTGGAGACACTTTATATATATCAAGGTTATGGTTTAAAATTGACTTCATATTCTGGCCTTAGTTTTTTTAAGGAATATTTTAATTCTTTTAGAAGCTACTTCAACTACTGCCTAAATTAATCCTATTTGCTAATTTTTTAACATTATAGATAATAAAATAAGAAGTCGTATTTCAGAAAAGACTCATATGGTTAATAGTCGCACTAAGAATGTCATCAAAAGTAAGCATAGTAAATAGGGTGCTTAGCTTAAAAATAAGAAGTTTCAGAATTGGCAATGGATGTCGCAATGCTGTAATGAGAGAAAATGCAAAATTACATGTTATATAAGAAAAAAACACAATTTGATGGCCCACGGTATAATTTTGTCTAATTTGGTGTATCCTTAATTGAGAGAAACCTAGACATATTACATATAGACCAATATTATTTAATTAAACAAGCTGCCAACAAAAAATATAAATATGTGGGTGAAGTACTATGTCTGTTGATTTAAGAGTGTTAGAAATTGCTTTTAATTAGAAAAACTAAACCAATGTCAAACTTAGCCTTCATCTTCATTGAACCTCTTTGTTTGCTAATTAGCTGCAGAGCATTTTGTCTTTTTAACCTTGAAATTATCCTTTATTAAAAAAGTTTACTTTACAGATACAGGATACAGAATTGATAAAAAATTGTTACAGCATCAAATCCTCGATAGATAATGTTACGCAGATCATATTGAAATACAAAATTTTTTTAAAGGCCATTCATTGATAACAAGTTTTTATTATTAAAGAGATTTACCCTAAATGTCACTGGATATAAATGGTCCAATCGTTTTGTTTTAAACTTTGATATTGTATGTATAATTTGGCTTATTACTTGGTTTACTCAACTCTCAACATCAGAAGCGCATGTTACTCGACTGAGTAAGCAAAGAACTTTGTTATTTGCATGTAAGGATTGTATTCCTATAGTTAATAACCGACTTCAAACGTTCTCCTCAGTTTTGAATACCCAACTTACCAATCTCCAGACCAGCATGGAGAATTCTTTTACAAAGATGGTACAAGAGCTGAACAATAGATATACCAATCAGATTGAAAGCCTAAAGAAATTATTTGATGATAAACTACATTCCCTAAATGAGCAATTAAATCATAGCTCATTGGAACTTCAAAATGTTGTCAAAAAAACTGACCCAAATGCAGGAAAGGATAATAATATAAACAGATTGCAAAATCAAATGCAACAACCATCAAATCATGTTGACAAAGATGCCAATTTAACTATCTTGGAAACCAAACAACGAGAAATTATGGAAAATATATTGCTTCTGAAACCTTCTGAAACACTTACACCTGAAATACGTGAATCTACGACTCAGGAACGGAACGATGGTAAATCCTCACTTGATGTTGCGGAAAGTCACACAGTTACTTCCAATTCTCTATGTAATCTGAATAACAGAACTGATAGAACTGGCCTTAAACGACAAACAACATATAATCCTAGAAAGAATATTGGTGAATGCTCCCTGTCCAATGAAATAGAAAAAAATACTGGTTTTACGGGAGTCCAGAAGCGACTTTGGCTCTATATATACCGAGTTCATAGACATGTCACAACCGATCAAATTGAAAAATATATCAGAAATAAGCCCGGCTTTGCGCAAGAGAACCTACTTATTGAAGAATTACCCACTGATGAAACTAAAAACAAGTGTTTCAAACTAGCAGCTCCACTTGATCGTAAAGAAACATTATATAACACTAAATTCTGGCCCGAAG
Organism: Kuschelorhynchus macadamiae; assembly: GCA_030620095.1. NCBI lineage: Eukaryota > Metazoa > Arthropoda > Insecta > Coleoptera > Curculionidae > Kuschelorhynchus > Kuschelorhynchus macadamiae. The sequence goes on from JAUTXW010002880.1 coordinate 443,630, forward strand.
GGGTTGGAATCAAGAGATATGACTTCCGTCTGCAAAGAAAATACAACAAAAATCAGTTTTTATAAATGTGCCTATCAGTAACGAAACTACAACTGAATTTAGTATGTTTTTTATTAATATCAGAAGTCTTCAAAATAAAATTAATGACCTAGAAGATCTGCTGACTGACAGAAAGTGTGATGTTGTTTGCCTCTCCGAACATTGGCTACATGAACATAATATTAAATACTCAAAAATCAAGCCAACCACTTCTGCCGACAGGAATATCATGGAGGAGGAGTTATGTGCTATGTAAATGAAACTTTACAGACGAAATCGCTGAACTATATTGATTGCTATTCTGTGGAAACTCATGCTGAAGTGTGTGCTGTAGAAATTCTTCACTTAGAAATTATTATAATTACAATTTATCGGCCTCCATCAGGTGATCACAACATATTCTTTACAATAATCAATAACATTTTTAATAAGTTAGGTTCAACAAAAAAGCATGTTTTTATATTTGGAGATTTCAACATAAACTTAAACCTAGATACAAAAATTAAAAATGATTTTCTGGACATTATATAGTCATTTGGTTATGAATTTCTATTTAATTCACCTACTAGGTTAACTAAAACAAGCTTAACTTGCATAGATAATTGTATAACTAATTATAAGAAAAAGGATATAAAAATGGCAATTGAGGATTGCGCTGATATTTCAGATCATATGGGTCTCTCGGTACGGTTCCCCTCTAATATTGCACAAATAATTAAGGAGAATAGCCAAACAACAATTATCACATATAGACCATTGTCAGAGTCCTCTGTTGATCAGTGTGTTGCGCATCTATGTAATATAGAGTGGCAGCTGGTTCTTTCCGACGCCATGGACACAGACACAATGTTTGGCACTTTTTTTGACATACTTACCAATTTAACTGATAAATATTTCCCCGAAAAAACTAAAACAATACATTCTAAAAATAAAAACAAAAAATGGTTTAATAATGAACTCAAACAAATTAGAGATCAGCTTAGGTTCCTGATTGAATTGTCTAAATTTTACACCAATCTAAATTTTAAAGATGACATTAAAAAGCTGAGATCCTATTATCGTTCCAAAATTAAGGAACAGAAGTATAAATATCATTCCAATTTTATCTCGAATGCTAAAAATAAACCTAAAACGATTTGGAAGATTATTAATGAACCAGGTGAGTTAAGGGAGGTCAATAGGTCTGTAATTGATGCTGACAGTTTTAATGATTATTTCTCAAATGTAGGGAATAGTGTTATTGAATCTCTTCCCACTACTAATGTTAGACCTATACAGATTGCCTCTGCCTCATATTCTTCTTCTAACAGTCTCTTTCTGTTGCCGACTAATGTGCAGGAACTTAAAGATATATTTAACTCCATGTCATGTAGTACGGCACTCGATGTTTATGGTATGAGTAACAAGTTACTAAAAAGTATTCAGGAGGGTTTGTTGACTCCACTCTCGATTATAATAAACAAATGTTTTCAATCAGGCAAGTTTTCAGAAAAACTTAAGACTAGCAGGGTTGTTCCGGTATACAAGTCTGGTGATCCTCATTTACCTGGCAACTATAGACCTGTATCAATAGTTCCAGCTATATCTAAACCCTTGGAACTGGCTATTAATAACTGCCTTACTAAATTTCTTGAGTCAAAAAAACTCCTTTCACCAACACAGTTTGGATTCCGCAAAAATTTGTCCACGGGTCAGGCAATTAGGGAACTTGTTGCTTCAATAGTGGACGTCTTTGAGAGGGGGGGGAGGCGACTGCTGCATTCTGCGACCTCTCAAAGGGGTTCGACTGTGTCTCCCACTCCTTGCTTTGTGAAAAGCTTGGTTGTTATGGTGTGAGAGGGTCGTCTTATGACTTTGTTGTGTCTTATTTAGAAAACAGATATCAGTTAGTCCAGTGTGCTGGAAACAAATCATCTACTCGTTGTGTAACTGCTGGGGTACCCCAGGGCTCAATTTTAGGTCCTCTACTTTTCATACTGTATGTTAACCATTTACCATCCTACTTAGGTGCCAGTGGTGAGACAGTATGCGGATGATACCACTATTTTATCCAATGACACGGAAGAACAACGTGTTCTTATAAACAGGGTGGAAACTTGGTTCTCAGCCAATCAACTATGCCTAAATATTACAAAAACAAAATATTTGGAGTTTTCATTGAAAATTACTCACTCTTCTGGTGAGTCAGTGGAAAGTGCCAGGTTCCTTGGGGTAAACTTGGATGGAAGGCTTAACTGGAAATCTGAAATCCAACGCCTTTGTAGTAAGCTGTCATCTACAGTTTTTCTTTTACGGAGATTGTCTAAAACAGTACCTCTAGAAGTCATGAGAACTGCCTATTTTGGTCTGTTTCACAGTCAGATGAGTTACAGTATTCTTTTTTGGGGTAATTCAACAGACTGGACACGAGTATTTAAAATTCAGAAGCAAGCTTTAAGAATTATGCTTGGATTAAACTACAATGAAACCTGCAGACCTCATTTTAAAAGACTCAATATATTAATAACTCCAGGTTTATTTATCTATCACTGTTTTCTTTATGTCAAGGATCAACAACATATACTGGTTAGACACCTCAATCACCACTGCTATGAAACAAGACGAGACAATTTTATTCTGCCACAACATAGATTAACCTTGACACATAAAAGTTTTCTTAATATATCTATTTCTCTATTTAATCATCTGACTGACGCAATAAAAAATATGCCAACTAGTAAATTCAAAACAACAGTAAGCAATCTATTAATTAATATATGATGATTGCTGAATACCTGATGAGGCCTATATAACCTTTTTTTTTTTTTCTCCTACTTTAGTGTATAAGTGGTGTGGATGTGCCTTAACATTTAGTATTAGTCTTTTAATTATGTTTTTTTTTTCTTAAATGTGTTTTATCTTTTACTACTATACCTAAGTGATTTTATCTAGATATAACCTACTTTATTTAATGTACAATTTGACGATGCAAAGACCTAGATTATATGTGCAAATAAATATGATTTGATTTGATTTGTTTTAGGGGGTGTACTTGATATTTTTTAAAAAAGGGCAAATTTGTACGTATTTGTATTACGTCTAAAATATTATGAATAAGAAAAAAAATAAGACTAGTTTAATTGTGCTTATATGATGAGATACTCAGCTCGCTTTGATACACATATGAAGATACATTATTGTTCCCTCAAATAAAATTTGTAAACTCTGATAAGCACTTAACAATTTGTATGAATACTTAAAATATCTTGTAGAGATTTTGACAATGATATGTATATAATATTTTTTAAGATCAGACAAATTCGTAAGAAGATGGTTGACATAATCACTCGTGATATCCAAGGGTCGGACCTTAAAGAAGTTGTCAACAAATTATTGCCCGACAGTATCGCTAAAGATATTGAAAAGGCCTGTCAAGGAATCTATCCATTACATGATGTTTTCATTCGTAAAGTCAAGGTAAATAATTGAATTTGAATTTAAGGGCGCAAAAATATTACAATAGTTGCATAAACTTAGCCACAAAATTAAAACCAATCCATTAATTGTTTTCCAATTTTACAAAGAAATCACTACTCGAAACAAACATTGTCTGATTTGGTTTAACACATTTATTTGGTGTAGCAATGGTCTAAAGTCTAAACAAAGCAAAAACATCTAATACTTACGTTTCTGCAGTCAATAAAAGTTAAAGGTTAGAGGTTAGATTTAAATAAATGAAATAAACGACGTAATTATTACTGTATGCATGCTTTTCCATAATTTTGTTTTAAACTCTTAACTTTTCCGCCTGTTGGCAGTTCAAATTAAATTGGATGTGGTCTGACAGTTACCATTACAAAATCCCAGTCTTTTCCCTTAAAACCCAAGTTTAATTGAAACCTTAAACAAACTTATAAAACCTATAAACGTGAACCTAAAACCAAATCACGTGAGTTCTCTTTATATATTGCAGGTTTCTCAAACTTTTATTTGCTGCCTCATTGGTATTTGATATGCTGATCTATTCTATTAATTGTGTTGTAGAACATTTTCTTCTGGATATTATTGTTCATTAAGTGCTAGCTACTTGCCCCTGCGTGTTCTTGCCATGTTAAATACTTATACGTTATTTCACCAAAAGTGATGGGAATGGTTCATTTTCAATCATTTTTTTATTTATAAGAAAATGTGTTAACACAACATATCTAAGTTAAAAAATGTAACACTTTTGTAACAAATATTTTGTGCTAATATGATGAAACACTCAGCTCGCTTTGATACAAACATGAAGATATCATTCTTGTTCCCTAACGACGCTAAACTTAAATCTCTGATTGGCACAAACAGTTTATGCAAGTGTATTGATCTAAAAGTTTTAAATTTGTTACAAATTTTGCACATTTTGTTGTAGGTCCTCAAGAAACCTCGTTATGAACTTTCTAAACTGTTGGAACTTCATGGAGACTCCAAAGGTTCTGGAGAAGGATCTGGCGATCCTGGAGCCAAAGTGGATAGGCCAGAGGGTTATGAACCGCCAGTACAGGAGTCTGTCTAAATTTTTATATAAATGTTAAGATGAAACGTTGAATAAACACCATTGTATTTATTAAGTTTTTTTTTTAAATTTATGTATTAACATTATAGTGTAGTCTCGTGTTAAAATTAAGCAATAATTATTTTTTGGGTCATTACTTTTAGCAGACTCATACTTTGAATGGACAGTCCAAGAGGAAGTTTCTTTAAGTATTATAAGGAAAAAAGGATCGCTGATACGGTGGTAATGTAGAAATAATTTTTACTTCTAAACATTTTGCTTGGATTATTAGCCAGGGGGGTATTGATCCTCCCTTAAATCCACTATTGCTGATTAAACTAGAACAGTGTCCGTGTTATATTTTAAGTTTTTTTTATATTAACTTCGAATTAGAGTTCACATATACTATCGGCCTATTTCTCGTACATGTATCTAATTATTGCTTTTACACAGTTTATGAAAAGTAGTAATATTTTGTAGGATTTAGATATTGACCATCTTTTAACTTTAATGCCTTATGTGACCATTTTAGTTCCCAACTCGACTAATATAATGGAAGCCTTGGTAACAGATTCCCACAAGAATGTTTTCATTTTTGATGCTAATAAAAGACAATAATTCGCAGTATTTCAACAGGGTTTTCAAGTGCAACAAACGTCCAAGAAACGGATTCTACCTACCAGATGCGAAAGTTAATATTTGCAATTCGGTGGCCACCCAGCCATTGTGGCAACAGACGCCGTTATATGGTTGGAGTTATTGTCGATTGGCGGTCGACAACTGGAAAAACCACAAGAACTAATACCGGGAGTACACGCATTTCATAGGTGTAATATATGTATAAGAGCTCATTATAAAAATCCATGCCGGAGCTGTTACAGGTGTATATTGCACAGTACTACACGAATCAATCATGATAACACAAAAATTATTCTGTTAATGATAGTTACAAGGGTGTATATGTTACGGCCAAAAACCAGAAACGAAATATTCACGTCAAAGACTTGCAACAGACGTGAAAGCCTCTAGTTTTTGTATATTCACTACTATGGCCGATCATTGACCACAATTTATTTATTTACAATGGTTTGCCGGTCAATAATGTGTAGGAATGCCTTTTTTATACGGTGTTTAGATTATTTAACTGATATTATTGTACTGAAGATACAAATTAAGACTGAAAACATTTTTTTTCTAACGCGGTTATCGTGATATAGCTTTAACGATGATTCCTTCGCGCTTCTGAGTCTAACCTAGTGTTATCACGGTACCGATCCACCTAGTGCCTCCCCGCGCTCCTGCGCCAGAGCATCTAACCTGGTACCTGCGTTTTCTTTCAACATGGACCGATTGTCTACGGAAGTTGACGTCAAGTTTCGGTCACAGATATGAATATGCAACAACTACAGGCTTTTACGTCTGTGGCCGGTCATTGAGATTCTTTCGTTTTGCGTCTTTGATCGTAACACAATTGCAATGTATACAATGACATACGACAATCGTTCTTAGAAGGCAAAATTGTATATATACGTGTGCAGTTTTTTTCCTAAGCTACATATTCATAAATTATGAGGCAAAACTAATGTATGTAGATACAAAAAACAAACACAGATATGCATATATCTGTACATATTTGACATTTAAAATAATCATCTCTTAGAATAAATTACTTTTAAGCACTTTTAAATAATACAAGGTAGGTACTTTGTTTTGCAGTCAGAACAATCAACAAAGTAAATAAAATTGAACGAGCTTATGGTATTAGTTTTTATGCATTGTAAATAAATATATGAGGTATGTTACTAAATATGCTCGCTATTTACCCCAGATCGCAAAATATTTTCTGATAACATTCTTAGAATATTCTGTTTAGGATAGTTGAATATTATACAATACATATATATCTATGTCCTCTGTAGAATATTCAACACACTTCCTAAATGAGATAATTTTTGATTAGTCGTATAGAATATTCCGGTCGAAAATTCTATGAAAAATCAATGATAGATTATTCTCGGTATATTCTTCGAACATCTATAGAGGTATAGTACATATTCGAAGAATATCTAAAGTTCGGTGTAAAGGTGCTGTCGAATATTTATTTTCCGCATAATTTTTAAACTTATAAAGCTTGCTTCATGTAGCAAAATTTGGTTTTAGCAATCACTTGTCATTAATTTAAGAATAAGCATGTTGATTGGTTTATTGAAGTCACATGACTAAAAATTACTAATAACAGAGTGACTTATTACTAAAAAAACTAAATTTTGTTAAGTTGTTACATGAACCCAATACAATTAAACGCCTACAATATCCTATATTAAACTAGATTTGTTTTTCTAATATGCACCTTGGTTTTGTATGTACTTTAGGATATAAATATTTATGGAAAATAATGTGGTTTATAGAAATATTATAGTTTCATTTTATTCATATACATGATTCTAAGAATATTATATAGATGATAGACAATATTCCAGCGGACTACTAATGGAATACCTTTTTGGCAAATGATATTCGGAGATTATTGTGTAGAGAATGTATATATTTACAGAATATTCCTAGAAAATCTGGTACTATCTGGGATTGTGTCTTTGGTTAATTATGATCCTGTAATACCGCTCGTAAGTGTTTATGCTCTACATGAGTCCAGTCGGTGCTATAGTGGATACGAGAACAAGATCTAAGAGAAACGCAACTTATCGCTCCGGTCTGACACACATCTCTAGTATTAGACAGTATATGTAACCCATATTTCTTAAATCAAGAATATCAGACACGATGCGATGAGTCCACATACACTCCTTTTCTTACAACTTCTCACTTCTACCACATAAAACCGACTATGCCCAGGGCGGTTTCAGAACGTCATAATCGGTCGTTGGTTCCGTGATTTTTTCTACTAAGTTAGGTATCCTTTTTCATTAAAACAAAAGAAATGCCTATCTTGGCTAGTCAAAAAGTATTTTTGTACGTATTCATGTTTTAAATATCAGATTCAAATTTTCGCTAGCCCAGGTTAGGTTTTTTTGTTTTTATATATGTCTAATTAAAAAAAAAACCTGACAACTTCACAAAGCCTCTTTTGCGATTACTCCTTGTATTCTGTCGGGATACCTTATCCCATCAAGCACATGAACGTAACTTACATTACACATAGATCATTAAACCTCATGTCTCGTGTGTGGATAACGTTATATATGCAGCAAACGCAACGGCCAAATTTCCGCAACATATAAAAAAGGTATACCTTTCTCAGAAATTGCAAAAATATATTTCTATACAATGTTTATAATTGTCCGTAAAAGACTCTTAATGTACGTTACACTAAAATTTCAAAAAGCTTTTAAGTGATGTTTTAAAGGTCGCAATGTAATTTAAGAACATTATAAAATAACTCATTTTAGTTTATATCACCTACAATGTTGGCGCAATACATTTTAGGTACCCATAATGTTTCCTAATGAACCATATGTCACAAAAAGAAAAATTAAAACAAACTGTATTTTTTTATTACACTTTATTATTATTATATCCTTTTAATTTATTTTTCTTGCTTTGATAATGCAATTCATAATGGTTGCCTCAAAAATGTTCAGGGTACATTTTGTTGTAATAGACCAAACCTAAACAAAAAAACATTTATATATTTATTACTTTTTTAGATAAACCACAGGATGAGTTGGGATGGACAGGCCTAATTTTATGACGGTAATCTATCCGGTAATCTGCTAAGAAAAACCTCAAATGTGCATATTGTGTCATCGTAACAAAATTCTCTACCATCCAATTAGTGTTCGTGAAATAATTAGTCCTCGTATTTTCGGTTGTCTTGAGATTACTACATCTTAAATTAATGCCAAATCATACTGACATGTTAGGTATGTATCAGAATCAGAACAAATAAATTAAAGTAATTTTAGAAGAATCCATCTGAGAATTATTTGTTTTATTTTCTTAAGCGCTACTAACTATTTTACTGCTTAAAGCTGTGTAGTTAAGTTACAAAACGTTTGACTGTGGTGCTAAACTATACTATATACTTAAGTTTAAGTATAAATTGTTTTAAAGTCCCACTACGTATTCCATTTTATATCGATTAGATCCGAAAGAATATTGATTGGCAACCCTGAAATAAGCCTGCGTCTGCCAACATCGCAATATAGTCAGGCCTCCACCGTTCCTCTGATGAGTTGACGGGCAGTTTCCGGGAAACCTACGGCTAAATTTTACTTAACACGAGAAATCTGTCGGATACCTGAAGGATTGACAGACTGAGAGCTTTTTCTTGATTCGGTGGGTGGAGGGGCATGGCCCTTCTTAATCGGTAGAGTGACTTGTCTGGTTAATTCCATAATGGACGATACTCTAGTCTGCTATAACCAAGCGTATTTTGACATCGTAGAAACTTACCGGTTTGGGGTTCACTCCTTAATTGTCGTGCGTGGTTCTTGCTGTCGGGTATAAACAACGCTTCAAGCCGGATGAGGTTGAGCAATAGCAGGTCTGTGATGCCCTTAGATATTCGTGGACTGCCCGTGAGCTACACTGAAATAATCAGCGCCTGCTCACCAGCCGAGTGCCCCAGGTAACCCGCTGAATCTCCTTCGCCCTAGAACTTTTGGCTTACAAACGAGGAATTTCCAGTAAGCGCAAGTCATAAACCCTGGTTGATCACGATTCTGTCCTTTGTACATGGTTTTCATTTATACTTGACATCCAGCTAGAACTTAACTAGCGGTTACAAAAAAATATAAACATAAAACTTGTAGGATTTTTTATATATGTCTTTTAAGAATATCACGAATTTTTAAAATGTCAAAATATAAATGAAAGCCTTGTATAAACCGCCCGCCGCTACTTATACCGATTAAATGATTTAATAAGGTCTTTGGACCGTTCATTCTAAACGCATCCAGAGCCCTTGTCAGATATTTGGTCCTATCCACTAAATGCTACTTTTTAATAATTTATTATTTTATAGTTATCTAATTTTTCGTTTACATTACATCAAGTTTCAGCTGCTTCCTTGAAAACTACTTTCAGTATCCCGCGTATAACCTTTACTCTCAGATCTTGACTGATTCCTCCCACTTCTGTATCCAAGCACACATCTCGCTTGAAATTCCTTTTGGAAATGTGCAGACAAGACAAGCATGAAATTCGGAAAGGTTATAAGAATCATTCCTTTACAGCGGGATCATTTCCATTCATAGCGTTTGAATTGTGCTTATTCCTACGAATTGGCTCAGAAAACCTGCCACAAGCCACCTCTTTGTAGAAGAAAACCAACGGAAACTGATGGTCAACATTTAGACGAAGGAAAAGTAGCAGAGTTTCCGTAGATGAACCTGCTGAAGGAAGTGTTTAGTGTGTCTCTACCTTATAAGCACGCAAAAGTACAAGTCTGCTAAAAATTTATAAATATCGAACTAAGCTCTGTCTGTAGTAGTATTTTGTTATTACTGGACTACGAAAAAAAATAATACATTTTCCGTATTTTCGCATTCACAAAGTCCCAGGCGAGACCATCTTGGCATATGCCACGGTTTTCAAAGCCTTTATGAATCTGAGGAATCTCTAGTTAGAGCTTGAACTTCATATCTTTCATTTTGTCCGTTTTTCAGTTGTTCGTCTTTTCCACGAGCGCTTTTCTGATATCTTCCTTTCCGTATTACTTTTTCTATATTTCTGAGGTATTAGTTACATGGGTGTGGATAGATATGTTTCAATTGTTCATTTCAAAGCTCCAGAAAAATTAAATTTAAAATTCTAAACGCCATTTTCTCGGGAATTAACGGGAATATAAAAATTTGGTAAAAAGCGTTTATTATGTAATCATATACGGCTTAAATAAAAACGATGCAGTCACTACTATAGTACGTCTCCACAACTCATCAATATCGAAATTTCAATACGCTGCCTCTCTGAGAGCACCATAATTAAAAAATGTCAAAGTTACAAAATATTAACCACTTGCTTACAATCCAATGATCAAACTGAAAGATTAACTGAATTTATTATGTTATGTGTGTGTTTGTCAAAAAAATAACCAAATGTTGGAAAAAACTATCCTACAATTTCAAGAATTTGGGTACCTTTCTACCTGCACTTTGCAATGTAAAAATGTGTGATATTAGGATGTTGCTTCTTAAAGTATGGGGCAATAATAAATACCACTATTGTTTAATGAGTCCTCTCAAGATAATTCAATGAAATTTTCATAAGTCACCGAATAGGTTGATGGGGTCTAATAAACTGTATACAGGGTATTTTACTTAAATTCTAAACATCAATTTCTCGCAATTCAACGATATCCAAAATTTGATAAACAGTAACTTTTTAATAGAGTAAATTTTAATTATTACGCGCTAAATAAAATTGTGGCTGACATCAGTATAGGCGTCGCGATGCCAAGAAAAAAAAACTAGACAATTGGACAAACTTTAAATGTCTAACTTTTAAATCTACGTTTATTTCTAAAACTTCTTGGTAATTTACATCAAACTGATTGCTATATTAGTTTCTGAGATATATAGCCTGTCTTTTATTAGGACTTTTTTTTCAATTAAGTTAAGTTTTGAGACAAAATGTTTTAAATAAGAAAACAGTTTATACTTATATTAAGATATGATTCAAGACAGACGATCAAGAGTAGAAAAAAATGTGGTTATTATTTTAGAAACATATTCTAAAACAAATCGCGTTAAAAAAAAGGTTAATCTATTAAAAAAGACGCTATATCTCAGAAATATTAATTCAGTTAGGTGCAAATAACGAAAATATCTTAGAATTTGACGTAGATTTTAAATTTAAAGTTTTAAAGGTTCTACAATTTTTACCTTTATATCCTGACGTCCCGACGTCTATTGTCCAAGAACTCGTGACTAAAAATTGCGACGCCGATTTCTTGTCTTAGTCCGTAATAACTACAATTTACTCAATTATAAAGCTACTTTTTACCAAAGTTTGATATCCCCATTAATTTGACGTTTAGAATTTACATGAACCACTCGGTATATCAAAGTAGCCAGTTAATCAGTTAATCGAGTCGATGCATTTACAAACATGTCAGGAAGAGTTGTATTTTTAGAATCGCAGACTAAAATGTCTTACAATTGTTTTGTGTTTTCTTTGCTTTGCGTCTCCTATGTTCATATCCCTCTTTAATTTCCGAGAAAACAGGGTTTGTAGATAGACACCCAGTATAAAAAAATGCAATAATATCGGGGGTGATCAAACGAAATGCACGCGCCTTTCTGGTCTTTGAACTACATGGAAATCTTTCGATGGGTTCAAACTATACTGAAAACAATACAAATTTGGAATCCATTTAGGTCGTACTTTCCATTTATAGTCGGAGAGCTCGTGACGAAAAACTACAACAGTTTTGTAATGGCTCATATTTCAATATGGCGTAGTATTAATGGTGTACATTCAGTCAGCACCCACTCGTAAGATAGGATAGCGGGATGCAGTGGCGTGCGCTCGACATCCGCACTTCGAGCGCCTGTTCTATTAAACTAAAGTTTGACTGTTTTTTTTATTATATGTAATAATTAAGTAGGAAACAAATTTTCAGCCATTACAAAACTCTTGTACTGACATCATTATCTCGACAACTTATGCAATGTGCTGATTGGCCGCGTTCCACAACTATGCGATGTGACCACTTACTCACGTTTTTTTGTACTATAAACAAGTTTAGTGCCAATTTTCATCAATTAAGAAACAGTTATAGTGGTGCATGTAATAATTTAAAACACTTCAAAGCGCGCCGCCGCCAAGTGTCCCACTACCCGACCTTCTGAGTGGGTGTCGAGTCATGTATATCCTTAATACGACATCATATTGAAATATGAGCCATTACAAAACTCTTGCAATTTTTAGTAACGAGTTCTTGGACTGTTATGGGATAATGGGTCTTTGGTTATGTAACCTACTTTCCTATCTCCTACGTCTTTCTTTGCTTAAAATTGCAAAGTATAAAATAAAAAAAAAATAATAATAAAAACAAATATCGGTATAAATAGTATTTTTTATTAAATACTGATAGTTAAAAAACATAATCACAGTAAAAGATATACACTACACTCTTGACATACTGTTCAATACAAGATTTAATAATAAAAGGAAAAATGAACCTAAATAATATACATCAGATAGAATATCTAAAAATAATACGTCTTCTTAAAAATGTACTTGACAAAAAAGTTTTTGAAACAATACAATTATTATTGAAAGCTTTAGTGATAGTAAAGAAAATAAATGACAATTTGTTACATAAACTCAAAAACAATATATCACCAACTTTGTTGGGACAAAACAAAATATCAGATCTCGCCATGCAAAGAAAATGATAAATATATACAAAAAAAAAGAAAAACAAAGGGAGAAAACAAGACTAGCTATGAACAAAAGAAAATAAAGCGATTGGGTCGCGGCCTACTTAAAATATGGCAAACGATTCACAAAAACAAATGAAATATTACACTAAAGGAAAAGATATAAGATAAATAAATTAAAATGGGAACAAAGGGGGGATTAATTAAATTACACTTGTTTATATGACATGTGATATAAATTATGGATCTCTACAAGAACTACTATTCTTTTAAAACGCTAGGTTTTTGCTTTGTATATGGCACATTCGGTATAGTTTTATGGAATGACATTTAGGTATCTTCAACTAAGAATATAAAATATAAAACTCTTTTATACTTTAAACTCTTCAGTTAAAATATTACAAATCGATAATAAACACTGTCTAAAATTTCTACTAAAAATGGGTACCAAAAAGGCACAAAACGTTACGTCTTTTCCCTAAGGCACAAAATCTATCTATTGAGAAAGGCCTCTATGTAACACTAGTAAAAATATCTAAAAAAAAACGTAAGAAATTTTAATCTAATAAAAATACTAGGGTTTGTCTTTATATGTCTTGATATATATAAACTATAAATTTGATCCCTAAAACGCTATCTATAAATATAATTTTTTCTTATATCTTATAGACTAAAAACTTCTTTAAGCTTATCACAAACTGGTGTAGAATAAGAACGTTATGGTTAAAAAAGTTAACATTAAGTAAATAATTTACATGATTAACATATTTATCCACTGTAATTGAGTTCAGATCTAGTGACCTTCCAAATTCTAGTAAAACTAATTTAAAGTTCAAAATTCAACTGACTTAAGCAAATACTGTATGACGATCTACTAACCTTTTGTAGATGTTACCGAATAAAGTAGATTTAGAGGCAAGAGATATGTGATACCTTTATAAGGAACATAACAAGGTTTTAAGTTGCTAGGTTTTACTTAACCATCATAAAATAAAATACTTACCTTTTACGAGGGAAGTAAAAATGACAAACCGAAGGTTAAGAAAAAGTAACAAAGTAGTTTTTTTCATAGAACACCCTGGATATTTTGCATTTATATAAAATATTTGTCTGTCTTGATTCCTAAAATACTGAGTATATCCACATTCATGCAACCATTTTCTGACCTATTTTAAATTTACTTCATCAAATCTTTAATACATTAAAGATTCTCCAACTACTCATAAATGATTTAATGAATGTACCTGAAATACCTCATAAATGATCAATGTGGAAAAAATATATATATATTTGGAATCAGGAGAAATAATTATTCCAAACTAATGCAAACTATCTGTGTCGTTCTATTAAAAAAAGTTTGAATTGTCACTTTTTCTTAAACTTCTTTGTCTATTGTTATTTTTTTCTGTACATTCTGATGTTTCTTATAAAACCTCGCAACTGTATGTGTTATCTCTTGTAAACCCTGTAGGTATGACACTAAATATCTCTAAAGGCCCACTATACATACTTGCAACAATTTACACATACAATTTTAATTTATTTATTGAATTCTCTAGTTATAATTCAATAACTTTAAATTAATTTAAAAAGTCACTTGATTTTTTTCAAGGAGAGCTCGTACTGGGTCAAACAGGCATAAGCGATGTTAATATGACGAATACATGACCTTTTACGTTTAAAGTGTAATGAGCACAAAGGGTACGTTCTGTTGCTTCCCTAGTACGGCTCCCAATTTCTTGATTTGGTCGTTTAAATGGGAGTTCACAACTAACTTCTGTTTTATGATACAGCACCCCGCTAAAATATCGGGTTACTGTATTTTCCAATAAAATCCTTACATCCTGGGAATTAGTAAAAAGACCCTTTTTAATTTTTTCTGAATTAAACAATTTCCTAAACAGTACGGGAGCTGATCTACAATTTGGCCCTTACAATGATTATGGCTGAAAATCACACAAACGGTATATTGTGTGACGTCAAAAAGCAAAAAATGGGCTGACAGACTTGCGGAAACTCGGGCAGAAAGCTATCTGGCAAAAAGTTAAACTTGTGCTGGGTGTCTAAAATATCTTATCTGGGGAATCATGAAAGACAGAAAAACAATTTAAAGACAAATTTTTCCCTTTTTTTAAACATGGGTACAAGTTGTTTTTATTTATACAGGATGTTTCATTTTTCCTGAGCTGATTTGAACTTTTTTATTTTAAATAGGACATCCTATACATTATTGCAGATTATGATAGTGCGTTTAAAGATGAGTTCAACGATATGTATTAGTATAGGTCTGTAAGGCAATGTTTCTTATTTACTCGTATTTTTCCTCAGGTCTTGATCTATAAATACAAAATTCAGTTTTTAGCATCCACTGATTATAGTTAATAAAACTTTTGTTAAGATAATGATCAAGCAAACCAAAAGGGTGAAATAAAGTATTATCTGCATTAACTATTAGTGTCTAAATATATATATTCTTTAATACAATTTGAAAGCTCTGTTATGAAAAAAAAAATTACAGAAAAATTAGGTACGCGAAACAAGGCAACATTCTTAACTTTTTTTAAGTTTTAAAAATAGAGTATTAGACTGTAAATATGTGTAAAGAAATTCTATCTTTTTTTGGCTCTAGCAAAATTTAAAAAATTCTGTTCATTTGAAAACACAAAAAATTAAGAAAAATGCCAATCAATCCGAAATGATGTATTACAAACCCATATATATATATATATATATATATATGGGTTTGTAATACATACACACACACACACACACACATATATATATATATATATATATATATATATATATATATATATATATATATATATATATGTGTGTATATATATATATATGTGTGTGTTTCACTATTATAACGTGTAGTAATGTATAGGGTGTCCTATGTAAAATAAGAAAGTTTATATCAGCCCTGTATAAATTGAAACAAACAAAAAATACAAAAGAAACAAAGAAACATTTGTGTTTAATTTTTTTTATCTTTTATGGTTTTTCAGTATTAGGGCGTCTTATTGCAGTATAACCACGAACAATTTTAACCCTTTGTTAGACAACTTTCTCTCCGGGTCTGGGGTGTCAGCATTGCGCGGATAAAAATGTCCCCTACTAAAGAAAAATTGAAAAAATAAACTAAAATAATATAGTACTCATAAAAATGGCAATAATCTGAAAATAGGAGCCAAAAGAAGAAGTTACACGATTAATTAATAGTGTACTTTATTGTGGATTGTAGTTCCCTAATTTAAAAAACTCAGTGGAAATGTTTTTTTTTCATCAATGTAAGGTTTAAGGATGGTGGTGTATTCATGTTATATTTATAGATCATATGTTTGTGAAACACCATTTATACGAACCATATATCTGTATTATATTAACTGTAGTTACTAAAATTTCAAATCACAAGCGTCCTTGCGCCCTTAAAATATATTTTAGAATATGAATTATTGACATTTTTTTCTATATATTAGGCCATACATTGTAGATGCTTGATAATCGTTATAAACCTCAAGCCTGCAACTCATATTCGTACAAACCTCCATGTTTCCCGTATTGTATAAGTTTGAGGTAATATAATATTTCCACTTTTTCTTCCGTTATTAAATATCTATTTACAAATATATTATTTACAATTATTGACGAACATCAATACCTATATCTAGAATTTGTACATTTTCTTGTCTCTTTTGTCTATTTACATGCATAACTTACACTTCATATAACTTCAATTTCAAACATATGAAATCAGTTCTTATTGCATTTTACATCAGATTTTCATAAAACACTGCTACAACAATTTCGTAAAAATATGCAAAGGCTTTGAAATTACATACCTAGTCATTTTGATATGTCATAACTGAGCAAATAACACAGTTTTTGGCCTCAATCATATTTAGGTGTTATTCAGAATTAATACCAAAACTGTGTATCAATTTTCTATATATCCAAAAATTCCTATACGTACAACATAAAGCGGCTGTATATACATATTTATCTATCTTTATCTGTTTACCACTTCAATAAAATAGATAACATCAACCTTCCATGTGCCGGTACTTGTGCGCACTCATCTGCGCAAGTCCGAGCACTGCATACTGACAACTCAAACAGTGATAATGTGTCTGTTTGCCACTATGCTGACAGTTCTGCACCCGACATATCTGACTCGGAGTAAATTTTTCGAATCCAGCTGCCTGAATGCTGTCGAGCTTTTGATGCTGCCGCCTGTGTGCCACTACCTTGTTTGTGTCAGTGCAAACAAATTCGCATTTTAGACAGTGGAAGTGGGAAGCTTTGTTTTGGGTAGATCCTAAAAATTATATATCATGATCCTATATTGAAATGAAAGGGATATCTACGGATTGCAAGGAAATTTTAATGTTATTATATATAAAAATGTAATGTTATATATTATAAACCTGTAATGTTACTATTGTCGCGGTGTAAAGTTCAACTCACAGAATGGCAAACTTACCCAAGTTAGCTGTATAAGCACAGTCTTGTCTTCCACAGGCAACATTAGCTCTATACTGTTGAAAATCACCTCCCATAAGAGTGTCAAGTCTCTCGTGACGGGCCGTATGCTGCACGAATCTAGTTTTGTCGCAAAATGAGTAACCACAGTCTTGTCTTTGACAGTGGAAATGTGTCTGATGCTCTCTGTAGCCACAATGTTGGTATTTACAATCCTAAAAAAGGGAGTTTGTTTTAATTTATATTTGTATATTTGGATATTACCTAACAATGTTTCCCGAAAACTAGTTTAGTTCATTACCCATGAGATACTGTTTCTATTTTAGTACAATACTTATTAAGTAAGATTTTTAAAATTAATTACTGTCAAATAAAGGAAATCGAAATAAAACGAAAATAAAATTAAAATAGAAATTTACATACATCATATTTTATTTGGTTTCAAGAAACGCTGGTGCATTTATACATGTGGAACAGATAGAAGATTTTATAAAGAGAAAAAAAAGTAGATAATTTTATAATAATAACTTACTTCATTGAATCTAAATCTCAAGTACCCAGCAGGGACAGGTTCATCTTTTAGAATTCTCATTGAATTCTGGATTCTAGCTTTTTTGGCTTCAGGACTCATTTCATGGGGACTCAGTGCCCTTTTGTTTAGGTTAGCTGCCATTGCTGCCAAGGGAGATGTTAAGTTTTCAGTCTAAAAAATAAGACGTAAATTAAGTCTTATATAAATTATTGCAGAGTATTAAAGCTATGTATTAAATAAAACTTTTTTATATCAATTTCTACGTTTAACTCACCTGAAAAGCGTGATTTTGGTGCCCTAAAAGTGGGCTTTGCATCAGCTGCGCATGTTGGAACATAATCTGCGAGGGAATCCCTTGTTGGTATAAGCTTTGAGGCAAAAAGGCGTTCTGTTGTTGCATCAAAGCGATCTGGGTAGCAAAATTCGGTGGAAATTGACTAAAATGATTGTACGCATCGAATGTAGGCGTAGAAAAATATGGAGTTGCTTCCGGAGTGGCCGGTTCCTTAGGAGTTAATGGAACTTGGTGCTTTTCAATGGCAACCTAAGAAATTAACATGAAAGTGTTGAGGTAAGGTATATGGAACACTTTTTTTTAGCGAAAACGTAATATATTTCATTTTTTTATACTTTTGTAATCTATGTTTGTACTCTCTTGAGTATAATAACTATTGTCTTTATACATATTGTAATTAGCCAATCCAAAAATATTTCACACAGTTGGAACTCTAATCAGGTCTAATTCAAAATATTCTAAATTAAGCTGATTACACAAAAATACAGCCACTGCAAGTGTTGGTTATCGTTAATTAACTAAAAAACACTAATTTCAACCTATCCAAATTAATTCGTTAATTACCTAACCAAACCTATTGCACTAAGCTTTCTGATTAATGATTTTGGTTTAACAAAAGAAATGAAATAATAAACAACTTTTTTATTTGAATTAAGAACTTATCAGAGTAAATTTGAATTATCGACTCCGCTCTTGCACATAAACCTCTCGATATCTGCGTGGGTTAAAAGAGGGAAATTTTGTACAATTTTCTGGCCAATAAATAAAAAGGTAGACTTTCTCGACAATGAAAGAAATTCTACGCAAAAAGGACTAACTTTTTAAGAATCTACAGACGAAAACAACTTCCTTTTTGGCACAGTCAGAAAATGTATGTTTACCTGATTGGCTTGTAAACTTGACAAACTCGCCACGCTTATTTTCTGTCCCTCGCTTGGTCCTCTCTCCCCGCTCAAATTCTCCGGGCTAGTCCTGCCTCCATCTCTTACACCATTATTGTTGCTTTCCGTGTCTCGTTCTAACAGATTATTTTCATTGTGGGACAGATTTGGTGAGGCGTTGCTATGGAATGCGCTGTTGCTATGCCTTGCGACATGAGGTAGAAGTTTGTCTAATTCAGAAAACGCCTGATTACAAGCATTGCAATGATAATGAGGCTTTCGCTTCAGCTTGCAAAATGGTCGGCTACAAGAGATCTCTGGGCCGTAAAGGGTCGTTGATGGGGCTGTCTGAGGGTCAAAAGTTGGATGCAAAGGCTGATGATCTGAAATTAATAAAATATTTATGAATTACTTTTAGTATTCACCTTATAACATTAGCGGACAAATAAAACCTGATAACTAGGTCATAGATTTAAGTTTTCCTTTTTGTTAAGTTTGTTTTAAGTAATAGTTATTATGCCAGTTATTAATATAACAATCTTGGAACTTAGCATGTTAAAGTCAACAACAAGGAAAACCAGGATTAGTACATGCAATATTTGGCGAAATTATGTAGAGAACATTTAAAGTTCTAATAGATTTTTGCACTATATATTTGGTATCGATAGCTAAAATTTTAGAGAAAATAATAAGCGGTGTGATTTAATTACGGAAAAAATAATTTTACGTGTTTAATGTAAGATATTCTTGTTAAGGTTATCAAGCTGTTTATAAGTAATGTTAGACAATATTTTGTAAGTTAATGGATTAGTATCATTCGTTCGTTAGTACTCTCATCGTACCTGTCAGAATGACATGATTGGGCGGTGAACTTCGCTGGTCCACCGAAATGAGTGGTAATGTAGAAATAGGGTAAAATGTTCCAGAAGCCCTCACCACTAGAAATAATAATTTACACTATACAAAACTATTTACATATAGCCTTACAATCCAAATGATGAAACATGAACCTTGCCTTTAGAAAACAGGATATCATAAAGAAATAAAACTTCAGGCAATATAGACTTTTGGAAAAAACATCTCCTGTTATTATATAGGTGTATTTAAGGAAACTAGATGATCAGATGCTGAAACCTATTTGTTTTAATACGAAAAATTCTGGGAATATGTTCAACGGGTACAAAATGTATTTTAGTAACAGCCAAAAATGTTTTACTTGTCGAGCTGCAGAAAAATATTTAGATAAAACGTATTACTTATTAGCATATTTTAAATTTCACAGTTTTTTTTAAATATATTCCTCTTATCGTCCACTGGGGCGTATTGAAATAAATCTATTTAAATATTAACGTTCATCATTTTATATCCCTAATTTGTTTTTTATACCATAGCATATTATCAATGGAAATAAACAATATCAAGAAATTTGAAAACGTGTTTGTTGTAGTAATTTTATATAAAAAAAACAGTAATAGAAGATGTATAAGTAATGTTTCATTTTAAAAGAGCCCATGTTTCCAGTTTCCTATTAACTACTAATACTAATAGACAAGCAACTATAGTTTAGATACTCACCAGACACCTTATTACTGTCGGAGTTACTTTGGCTCAAATTCACTACCCCCATTTCCATGTTGCATTTTGCGTCGTCTCCCTTTTCCACAAGCAACTCTTCGCTTTTTACCCGTATGCTTGGAAAACTCGGCGATGCTTCTTGACGCGACTCGTGCTTTTGATTGTGTATCGTCATCTGAGAGTACTGGACGAAACTATAGTTGCAGTTTTGACGAGTACAGTGAAAATGCCTGAAATTTCGTAAGATTTTAGTCAGACATGGATATGCCTTTTATTAAAAATACTCGATGCAGTTAGTTTTAACTTAAATTTTACCTGTTAATTTTATTAGAAGCACATCCTTGAAGCCTACAGTCCACCATTCGATCATAGAACTCAAAACCTTCCAATATTTCGACACTTTCATGGAAATCTCGGGCGTGACTTATCAGGTATTCCACTTGATCAGTTGAATACAAACATCTTTTTCTATTGCAGTGAAAATGCGCTGCTCCCAAATATGGACAAAGTGTATCGGGGCATTTAGTATTGTCACCATAACTATCAAATGTTTGCAAAGTATTTGCGTAGTCGGCCATACTGGAAGCACTTGGGGCAGAATTGAAGGGGAATGAAGGACTTCGGCTACTAAAGCGCGATGGACTGAAATATTTGAAAGAAAAATTATGTATTTCGGTCGGTTTAATCAAACATACAGGGTGATCCGTTTAGATGATGTAACATCGGCGGTTATTTTTTAAAATAGATAAACTATTTTTTATTGCCTACTTGGAATCTAAGCAAAATTTTAAACATCTGTTATGTAGCATACCCTATCCTTAAGTTCAACGGACTTAACATAAAACGAATAGCACATTTCTATCCCTATCGTACTTGGCATTACATTTTTAATTTTTTTTTTAAATATGAGAAAAACTTGAACTCAACTGAATGATGATCAAGAATCTTAAATAAGTTAATTATTGGGAATTCCAATAAAAATATCCATGGATGTCACAGCCTCTGAACAGATAACAGACCACACTACATATTTAATACTAGTGTCAAAAATACTAATATTTCTGTCAAAAATGGTTACTAGAACTTTAAATGGATTTGTTCAAGATTTTATGGGCGCACTATATATGTACGTATGTAATAGAGTAAAATCAGTTGTTGCTTACCGTTCGTCCTCATCATCCTGTTGTTCCAAGTCCTTAACACCAGATGGAGTTGTTGAAGGTTTTGGCAACTTAAAGCTCGTGAATATTGCTTGCGGACTATCCATTAAGCTTTGAGGTCCTCCTGACGGGTTGTAGTCGTTCCAAACTTCAATTACACGATTTTTTGGTGGTCGTCCACGTTTTCTAAAAATAAAACATAATGATTATTAGAAGAAAATGTACTGTGGATGCCTTTTGCAACGACCCACGCAAATTTTGTTACAATTTTTAAGACGTTTTTTGTGTTAACAAATCAAGATGTTTAGATGTTTTTATTTTTACGTTGCGCATAAATTCTTAGTCTAGGAAATTATTTTTAATATATACGGTGTAAAACATGAAGTTATGTGTCTCTTCAAATTTTGACATGTTGCATGAGAGTTGCCATAAAGTAAGTGAAGATTAGGTATGCCGGCGTTTGTACACGTTGCGGTCGTCCTGAGGCATTAATTTGGTATAGAGGTGACCAAAATGAAGAATTTATTGAAAATCCTGGATTTAAACTGGTACAAAATGAAATTTTCAACAAAAATCCATAAATTGGTTTGGATTGTTTAACCGGCAGAGAAAAATAATCGTGATGTAAAATATCGGAATTCCTGAAACACGAAAATTTTTGTCAGACTAGGTAGGTTCCAAAATGGATAAGGTACAACAGTGAAGCAGAAAGCAATTTAAAGAGGACTCT
Source organism: Kuschelorhynchus macadamiae (assembly GCA_030620095.1). Classification (NCBI taxonomy): domain Eukaryota; kingdom Metazoa; phylum Arthropoda; class Insecta; order Coleoptera; family Curculionidae; genus Kuschelorhynchus; species Kuschelorhynchus macadamiae. The sequence goes on from JAUTXW010002880.1 coordinate 466,185, forward strand.
TTACTCTATAAAAGCAATTATATTTAATCTTAATATACTTTCTGGGAAGTCTCATATAACTTGTTAAACTTTGGAGAAAAAAATAACTTCACATTTCAACCTGGACATAAAACAGGACTCCGATGAACATAAAAAAATTTCTTAGTCCAAGAACTGATGTACAATGTAAAAATACAAACATGAGGACATAACTTAGAAATTGATTGAATGATTCTTTTTGAAGTGTTAGTTTTAGCTATGACCTTTTTCATTCATCAAACATTTCCGGTGTTATATCATAAATTATTACTATCGCCTTTCGTTTAGCATACCTGCAGAACATTCCATCAATACTGGTTGCCAAATGGGTTGCGGTTAGTGGATCTTTAGTCAAGCTTAACTTCTGGCTGTATTGATGCATCTTGTAATGTTCCAGTCTTCTAAAAGGCTTATCAGACGACAATATGACTTCTCGGCAACTATCTAAATTGCAGTGGTAGTGTTTTTCCTTATTTTGGTAGATGCAGGATTGATCTTCACATGGTTCATTTACTTCAGATATTGAGAAAAAGTTATCTAGAAAGAAGAAACCGTAAGAACAAATTTAATAAACATCTCAAAATAATTGACCTGTGTTGTTTTAAAAAATATGAAGTCAACAGTAGAAATGCATGTTTCCACTACCTGTTATAATATCCTGTTGTTCATGATTCCTTGAATGCTCTTTAGCTCCATCTTTATTGGTTAGCGTCACTTCGCAGTTATCTTGGACACAGTGGAAGTGCTCTTGAAATCCATAGTCGCAGTTTTCTTTGTAATTACATTGATGTCCTTCAGGGATGAACTGACAGTATTTTCGCCAAAAATCTTCAGAGTTAAGAGTGTCTTCTTGGGGTGGAAAATTGGAGGTTTCGCTGGCGCTCAAATCCATCGCTAAAGCTCCTTCGGATTCATCATTGTAACTCAAAGGTGAATTTCTATCACTTAAGCTCTCAGTATTCGAAACGTTAGACATGTTAGACATTGAATTTTGTTGGTTGTAGAAATTAGCCAAATCGATTTGAGCTTCGTAGTCCCTAGCCAACGGATTGAAAGGATTGATTTGGCTTGAAGTGGCGGGCAGACCACCTTCTGATAGTGTTTTCATCATGCTTTGAGCCAATTTGTATTTTCTAAAAATGTACGTTTATTTTAGACATACAATTAGAATTATCTTTATAATAAAGAATTCATGAAATACTGCCAAATATAGAATACATTAAAGCATAGAAACTTACCTATAGGCCAGTTCACTGTCTTTTCTTTCATGTTTCCTTTTATGAGAGAAAAGTTGGCCTGAACTGTGTAAGACATAAGAGCACTGGGGACGTATGCAATGGATGTGATTGCAAACTTTTGAGAATCGGCAATTTTCAAATGGGCATATTTCATTTTTCATAAACTTCTTGAAACCGTCCCTGGACAGTTGCTCGTCCTTAATGTGGTAGGATTTGTGTTTTTCTGGAAATAATTCTTTATTAGTACATTCAGATGGTCTTAAACACAAAATTAGAGTTTTATAAATGTATAAAAATTAGAGTTTTATAAATGTATAAAACATACCCATATCCGATTTATTTTTGAAAGTAAATCGGCAACCAGTTCTTCTGCAATGAAAATGTGTAGTTCTTTGGCCAAAAAATGCACAATAGGAAGCTCCACATTCTTCTGTCGCTCGATATCTAAAATTCAAACAATATATTATTGAATATATCACCACGTAATAATTTTCTTTACACATAAAAATAACTACAAAAATTCGTTACCTCTGAAATCCTTCTTGCATGATAGCACTATCCTTTCTGTGATAGTTGCTGTGCATTTGTACGTCACTGGTCGATATGTACACTTTATCACAGTTTTCTTGTATGCAGTGGTAATGGGTCTGCTTCTTGTTGTGTGTGCAGTTGGAAAACTTATCACTGCAGTCATCTAAAGGGCTGTATCGCATAAAACCATGCTGAAGTGACTCGTCTCGTTTCTTGTGCCATTTAAAATGTCGAATCATTTCCTCCTTTTTGATAAACACTCTGGAGTTGCAATCTAAGCAGTGGAAATGCTCCCTGGAAAATGGAATGCTTTTAAACCTTTAATAAATAAGATATGCTTAATGATCCATTAATTTAAAGTATTTTTTAATTCGATTCGAGGTTTAGAATTAAAAGTATAAACTTTGGCTATTTCGGCAATAATTTTTGTACCAAGTAAACTAAGTTTCAAGGCTATACTAGTTAGTCTAATAAGTAATTATTGATAAACAAAAAACAGTACTATTTGGATTTTAAACAGTTCTTTACCTGTAATTAAGGTCCTTGCAGTAAGTGCTCCCACATTCTACACTAGATGCAAACTTTTTGACATATTTGGAATAGTCAACTTGAGAAGACTTATTCAATAGCATGCTGGATGTAGATAACGAATCTCGAGATTGTAACGACGTAGACATAGATTGTTGCATCATTGCTGAAATAGAAACATAGAAATTGAAAAATAAACTACCGGCTGAACATAAAATCATCCACAATAATACAGGGTGTTTCCTAATGCCATGTACATACTAAAATAGGCCAACCTTAGCTTATTTTATGACTAAACGTTTCTATAAATATGTGTAGTAAGTTGATTTTTTGAGATAAAAAATACAGGGTATCAAAATGTTGAATGGTAAGTTTTCAATAATATTTTAAATACAGTGATTTTGATAACACTGGGAAAGATTGTTTCTAGCAGTAAGTGATTTATTTGAACATAATGCTAATATAATACTTTTTTATTAGCTTGTATTATAACTAAGAAGCGAAGGGTGCCTGGAAAGTGCAAATTTTCAATTTCGCCCTTTATTTAGAAAACGAAGAAAGCAAATTTAGTTTACGACATATTTCGTTTAATGTTTGTATATTTAAAATAATGTTTGTAGATCAAGTCCACAATTTAATTCAAAGTTGTCAGAAAAGTTTACTTCAACATACGAATCAAATGCCTACCTTTCATACATGATCAGTGTCAACCTCAAGGCCAGATTATTAAGATGGCAGTTAATACTCTAATAAACATGTAAACAATTGAATATCAGTTTGAATCAGCACAGGTAAGATTGCCCCAGTGTCTACACATTTTCAATATATTCTCGTAAACCGGAAATATTAACTTTATCAATCATATGAAACTGGTTCTGAGGATGATACTGATCAGTATCGAAACATAAGTATTTGAAGTGAATGTGTAGATATACGAGTATTATCTAAAAAACTGCAAATTCTATACGTACACACATATTAAATACGTTACTAATATATAATTTAAGAAATCGTAGACGAAAAATATAAATTGCTGATAATCACGTTAATTACAATAAAGTGTAGTATATAACCACCAAGGTCTGAACACAAAAATAGCTCAAATATTTTAGATTTAATTTATTTGGCGTCATTTTAATTTTAGTTTTCACGAAAAATTTAGATTTATCTTTAAAATTAAAAATATACTCATATGCGCTTAAAATTGGCACTGCGGAATATACCGTTGTAGATTAAGGATAAAAACTGAATACTTTCAAATTTCTTTTTTATACACACATTGACATTTTGTTCAGTATGTTTATATCTAATCGTATCCCCCTAAGATTTTTTTTTATTTATTTATTAAATTTCCGGATATTTAATTATGGAAAATACTATGAACTATTCAATAAAAAGTACAGATATATTTAAAAAATAGAACACATTTAATTATCTTGATAACCCCCCATGCTCTATTAAACTAATTTTCTTAAAAACCTTTTCATAGCCCTACTACCATAAAAAATCGCCATATGTATCATATTCCTAAAATATTATGACAAAGGGCCAATAGCGCAGAAAATCCTCTCCTTTTTTAAAGCCCAATACGCGTATATTCGCTCTCATCCGCAACAACCTTTCAGCAAAATCTAAAATTAGTATTTGGCCCATACGACCCCATAGGATTATTAAAAACACAGACTATCAAATTTTAACCCTTCAAATTTGACGGGCCCTCTTTCACCCTTTTTTAAAGTATTAAGAGGTTGAATCACATATTATGGGGGCACCAGCATTCGGTTTTATAAGAATTCTTTGCTATACGGGATGTTATTTCTGTAGTATGTTTTACCTAGAAACAGAAACTCATTACCAAATATACCGACTTGGCATATATTAGATTTTTAAATTTTATTTATATGAAATGTTTGGTCTGAGCTGAGAAGATATTTACAGTTTTGGTGAAAGGAAATCCCCAAATTTTTCACAACGAGTTCCAGTGCATATTCTGATTTGCGGCTTTCGTTTTTTCTTTCATATTGTTAAAGCATCAGTTAATCTAAGAGAGATATTAAGAATGAATGAAAAATGAACTGCATACGTTAGACGTTTCTCTTTAAGCTGAAGATTCAAACAGAAACTATCTTTGATGATAAGGAATTCTGACAAGGTGATCTGTTTAAGTAGAATACGTGTTCGGTGTTTGTCGGAGCTAGAAAAATGTAGTAGTTGCAAAATAGTTAAAAAATCAGTTTCTTCACTTCCTCTCTTTCTGGGCGTGACTTGGAATTTTTAAGATGTGAAACCTTTAAATCTAAAGTTTTTAAGTGGTACCGTTAGGAAAGAAGTATTTTGATTTTCTTTTATGACATGACATATATACATTCAAATTGTTAAAAGTTAAATGATATTATTTAAACAAATTGAGGTTCACCCAACAGACCAACGTTTGGGGAGGGCTGATTAATGTTTCGGATCGAAAGATAGGAATGGTTTGAAAGGATATAGTTTATTTAGAATAATCAGTCTGTCCTTGGCCGTCACGACTATTTGTTTTTTTAGGTAATTGACAAGGGCGCCACCAAGGAGTGCAGTTGCCTTCCTTCCCCAGGGAATGTTACTTTCTGTTCCTCCCGGGAAAGTCATCACTAAGATTGTTACTCTAACAAACACAAAATAATTACTTTTTTTCATTCGTTGATTATAGTTAGTTCTTGTTGCACTAATACAATGACTCCTGTTGGGAGCAATAATGTTAATCTATATATTTAAAACACTAAACCATATTTTTCAGCAAGTTCGTGAGATAGTTGTACTGCAACAATTTCCCCGATTTCTTTTTGAAATCGTCTGGTTACCGAAACCTTTCAGCACAATTTTTTCTATTGCGTATTTTTTCTATAAAACCAATACGTTTTTCTTCAATAACATTTCTGGATGATGTGGAGAAAATCATCACGCCGTCTATCGGAAAAGGCAGAACAAGGTCTGCCGAGCCAGCTAGTATATCTTCTTTCACGTTAAAGCAACGCCATTACAAGGACTTTAAGATCCTTGTCTGGAACATGTCCTGCAATGTCGCAGGTACAATAATCCATTTTAGTCAAACGACGCTCGCGATTCCACTCTTTTTAGGGCTCATCAGGCCGCCATAAACTGGCAAGCCCCGTGTAGAGCACAAAATGGAATTATAGAAACAACTATTCCGATGGCTAATACTACGACCGGCATTGAATTGTTGGATCCTGACTTACGTTGGGAGCAACAATGTTTTAAGAAGAAAACTATTTTTTGATTATTATTTAGCAATAATGCTAATATACTTTATTTCACGTTACCAACATTATAACAAGGACACTAGAAAATGTCCTACAATGCAGCATGCACAATGATCAATTTTAGTCAAACGACAATCGCGATTTCGCTCTTTTTGATTTTACTAACATGGATCATTGTGCCTGCGGTATTGTAGGACATGTTCCAGTCAAGGATCGTAATGTCCTTGTTATGGCGTTAATGTAACGTGAAATAAAATATATTAAAATTAATTATTGTTGTTATATCTGCTGTCATAGCTACATCACAGTCTGTAGTTTATAAGCACTTAAAACTAAAAAAGAAACTCCACTTGAAATAATTCATTCATTTATTACAAAATTAAAATTTGCAGCAAATCTCATTTTGTTCAGTAACTGGGCTAGATTTTTTAAATGTCGACCTTTATATAATCTCGTCATTTACAGAGAGAATAAAAAAATGATTCCCTGGTCATGCTGGTTCACTATTCTTAGAATCCAAGTAATTGTTAAGTAATGTACTTTTTAAAATTAATATTTATTATATTATTCAAAGCTTAAGGTTTCTGTATGATAATTATCTTTATGATTTGTAAATCTACAGTGAGTAATTGAAATTAAAAAAATATGTTTGTATTTTAAATAAAAATATAAATATTTTTTTTAGAATTTTCACTTCCATAAATTGCTTAGGATATCTCATGAGGAAAACGGCATTCCTCCTTTTCACTCAGGGTGGAGTAATCCTTCATCTTCACAATGTATGAAGTTAATTGATTTCACCAGTCAAAGTATCTGTGTTCACATTTTTTTAAGAGTATGATAGTCAAAAGCCTTGGTTAAGCGGTGTTCCTAGGGAGGCTGTACAAGAAATCAAATGGAGTCAAATTGCTGTGGCTCTCTCGAGCCATCCTCCCTTACTACAAAATATAGAACGATTGAATGAATAGATGGAACAGTTCAGTAATGCAGATAAATAAAATACAAAAACTTTTTTAGTCACAAAAAAGGTTCCTAGGTTTTGCTGTTACGGAAGTTTCAGTTACAAAAATATCAAACCGTTGTCGAGATGTTTTGGAATTTAGAGGTTCTACTTCAGAGAGTACTCTAGATAGCAGAGCTATTTTACGCGTCGGACTTAGGAATTAGGGAGCAAGCAAATTTTTTTTAACTGTAGTTTTTTGACAGCTCTTTTGAACTAGAAGCTACTAGATCCTCTGTAAGTTAAAAGATACTAAAATAAATTTTTTGCCAATATCTGCTTAAATAGAGCAATTTCGTAAATGTAACAAATGAAGGTCAGGATAACCTGTACAAAAATGGTCTTGATTTGATCCAAATATATAGATAATGATTTTCTTATAACGATATCTCGAGCCAAGACAAAAATCTGAACGCGTACGAGGAACAAATTTGTAATAATTTCATCAAAAATGTTACAATATGTGATTATTAGTTCTTATCTGCAATCTGGGCATATACGGTGGCGAGCACGCAATGCGGCAGATCAGCTGCTGAAGCGTTCTTCGCGCGATCTATTCATTCAATTTTGAAGAGTTTCCAACGATACTAAATGTGAACCGACATTATAATTTCTAAGGTTTTTATTTGTAGTGGATCTTGAGATTTTCGAAAAATCCAGGAAATTATTAAAATCGTGATAATTATTTACCATATTAACAAAGCATGGTTTTCAAGGCAATATTATTGTTCCATGTGCTCTGAAAAAGGTAATGCCATACGGACAAAGTAAATAAACAATTATTTATAATCAGACGATTAAATCTTTAAAACTATAAAAATATGAAGTAAAAAAAATCAAACAACTTCTTCCATAATTTGGCAAGTTGCCAAATAAAAACCAATTATCACATATTGTAGCCACGGATTTCCTCTTTTATTTTATTTTATATAACATAGAAGAATAATAAATTCAGTAATTGCAAATTTAGGTTCCCGACGCATTCACAATTTTCAAATTCAGGACAACTGAAAAGCAGATGTCAGTGTTAGAAAAATAAATATTGTTTCCGACGGTTTATCTCTCAAAACTATCAATTTAGGTAAAAAAATCGTCAAAAGTATTTTACTTTCCTTCCTTGTTTACGTTTACAGTCCATAGTGTGAGGCGCCAGAATGAAGTAAAGCTGCTAATATCTTATTTTTTCCAGACATCAAAAATACAAAATAACAAATATACAAAAGTGAGAATAAATAGGCCATTACGCCAAAAAAAAATATCGCTTTCGCTTACCTACAAAGTCGTGGAGGGATTACGAAAAAGAGCGACTCCCTAGCCCCCCAGTAGCTATACCACTGATCAAAAAGTATAAAAGATCTGCTATGTCTTTTTTAGAAAATACGAAATTCGAGATGTGAAATAGAAATAGCAGTGGCGTGCCCAGGGAGGAGCGAGGGGAGGAGCAAGGGAGCATCCCCCACAATAGTTAAGAAAGAACGCAAAAAAGTTTTTGAAACCAAAAATTTTGAACAAAAAAAATTAAATACTTGTATATTTTGGTAGATATGTGGTACAGTATTTCTAAAGTTCCTGAGTAGCGTGTTTTTTGATTAGGACCTTATCATATAATCATTTATTTCAAATCCTTACGTTTTTATTTTCAAAAATTTCTCCCCCAAAAGCTTTTTTCTGGGTGCGCCACTGAGAAATAAGAAATGCTTTGGAGGGAAAAACAAGTATAAAGATATTAATATTAAAAAAGCTTGAGTAATTTAAAACATTATATTTAACATAAACAGTTCCCATTACGTCATTACTAGTTATCAGAAAAACTACAGAACCGAAACCAATTATTTCTGCCCCTGACATGCTCACATAATACCTACATCACAAGCAAAAATTTTAATCCTAGAGATCTGTTTAAATCTACCCCTTTGCCCAATTTCGCACACGAGATGTGAAATAGAAATAGCAGTGGCGTGCCCAGGGAGGAGCGAGGGGAGGAGCAAGGGAGCATCCCCCACAATAGTTAAGAAAGAACGCAAAAAAGTTTTTGAAACCAAAAATTTTGAACAAAAAAAATTAAATACTTGTATATTTTGGTAGATATGTGGTATAGTATTTCTAAAGTTCCTGAGTAGCGTGTTTTTTGATTAGGACCTTATCATATAATCATTTATTTCAAATCCTTACGTTTTTATTTTCAAAAATTTCTCCCCCAAAAGCTTTTTTCTGGGTGCGCCACTGAGAAATAAGAAATGCTTTGGAGGGAAAAACAAGTATAAAGATATTAATATTAAAAAAGCTTGAGTAATTTAAAACATTATATTTAACATAAACAGTTCCCATTACGTCATTACTAGTTATCAGAAAAACTACAGAACCGAAACCAATTATTTCTGCCCCTGACATGCTCACATAATACCTACATCACAAGCAAAAATTTTAATCCTAGAGATCTGTTTAAATCTACCCCTTTGCCCAATTTCGCACACGTGCATTCATATAACAAAATTACTTATAAAAAAGTACCAAAATAATGGGGTCTAAAATTACCGAATCCTATAAAAGAAAGGCCCCGCTCGAAAAGCGTTTCTTATTTATCTTTAACCCTTTTTTAAAATCCGAATATATAAAGCTTCCAGCTTGAATTCTGACAGCGTCCCAAAACGAATTCTCAGCATGTTTCGAAAGTTCTTTACGTCGCAGTAGCAATGGGCCACTTTAAAAATGCCAGTCGTACAATTGTGTGTTGGTCCTGCTTCTTTCATCGGGTTTGCAGTTAAATTTTGGTCTATTGTATTTTAAAAAACTATTTAATATACCCTGAAGGTTTGCCTATGTGGTCCACCGTAACCTAATAATGCGGGATCTTACAGGATGTCCAAAGCAAGGCTAAATTACATTTACGCCCTTAATAGAGATAGCGAAGCACCAATTGCTTGTGCACTATTCCATAAAATAATTAAAATAAGTGAAAATGAGATATTTTAGAGAAAACAAAAGTGGCATTTGAATTTTGTTTCCTTGTAGCACATAATATAAACACATTTTAGCCTTTGAGTAAAACTTGTTTTCTGATTTTGTACCTCTTAAAATAAAATTCTTATAGATACATGTGGCACCTTATACACATTTATGCTGTCACCTCCTTTACAATATTCAAATAAATGAAAGGTAGACGAACGATTCTGACCTCACAATTTAAAAAATTAACAAGATTTCTCTCGATTTACATATAAAAACGAGATTCGACATTATCATCTTTCTAAAAAAAGAGTTCGCATATAAGGCAAACTTTTTAATGTAACTAAACTGAGGAAAAAAATTAAAGCCATAATACTTACCATCTTTTTTCGGTTGTCACCGTATTAAGTTTACCAAAAATTCAAACAGCGGTATTATTCTTAAGGATGGACTCAAGCCAATAAAATGTATTTTTAAGTAATAGCTATAGTTGAAACTATATTTTTTAAATTTTCTCTTCGTAATTATCTTTCTAACACCTATAACATTTTCCTACACTTCTTTTGTGCAATCTTAATTTCTATATTGCTATATTTTTATTAAAAATATGTCATATTGTTCTTACATCGTCTCTTCTGTTTTAAAGTATTATTTCATTATTATTATTTTAATATTTCTGAGCTTGTTTCCAAACAATAGAGTGCGATGATACGGCCCAAAGAAATAAAAAAATGGGTTGAGGGACTTCAGTACTTCATGGAAGTTATATTTAGTACTTTTATTTCCAATTTAATTTTAATGAAAGTTCGATTAACCGATCCGCGATTTTGACAGCACTAAGGTAAATTGAAAATGCCTATTAAAACTGCCAGCAAAGATAACGTTTCCATTTTTAAGTATGCTAAAATTTCAAATGAATGCTTGTTGATTGTTTTACCAGACGCCATCCTTAATAAAATATGTCCATATTAATACCGATTTGAAGAATCCTACTAATCAGATCCTAAAATATGTGTAAATTTTTTCTATCGACATCTATTAAATTTCAATAATTGTCAATCAAAATCACATAAAATTAAAATATCGTAGCACCTTCTAGGCCTGAAATACCAGTTTTTAGATCATCTTAAGGCTAGAAGAGTTTTTGAATATTAGCGCTATTTTATTTAATATCGAAAGGGTTTTCTGTAGCATGTACGAGTACTGTATGTCACATATACCCAGTTCTGATATATATGTTTTTTCGATTTCGTTGGTCTCTCTGTTAGTTCGCGGTGTAGCTAAAAAGCTACTTATCCGATCGACTTTGGTAAACATGCAATACGACGGAAGAAAATGGCGGCCAAGTAAAATGTTAAAACAATTATTACTAAAAGAACTAATTATTCAATTTACCTCAAATTCTGCACAAATAGCAAGTGTTACTAGGAACGAATTGGCAACATTTTGGTACGAATTCAAGATAGAAAATTAAAATGGCGGCATAATAATATGTTTAAAAAATCATCCTGAAAAACTACTTGTTAGATTAATTTCAAATTTTGGTGTGACATAGAGATAAAATGGTAAAATTGTGGTACGAATTTAAGATGGCGAAACAAAATAGCGGCCAAATAAAATGTTTAAATTCAATTGACCGCAAATTTTGAGAAAAATGAAATTTTATATAAGGATAAACTGGTACGAATTCAACATGGCGAAACAAAATTGGGGTCTAAAAAAATATCAGTGAAAAAACTACTTATTCAATATATTTTAAACTATGCCCCAAGTGTGGCCTAGGTAGAAACCGGTAAAATATTGGTATGAATCCAATATGATGGAACATATTGGTACCCAACAAAAATATTTGAAAAGACAGTATATATGTGTTACTGAATGTGAGGAATTAAAGGAAAGTTCCGGGTAAAGAAAATTTATCGATTTCCTACTTGTATTAAAATCGTATTACCTATTATAAGGGTATCATACAATCGTTTTAATCAGAAAAATAAAACTTGGCAAACTATATATAACTCATAAAAATATATGTTCATTTGAAACGAAATTGTAATAATTGTGTTACAAGTATACAGTTATAATAGAATATCTTTGTTGTTTGATTTGATATTTAAGGTAAATTATTTCCATAATATAATCATCTATGTTTTGTAATATTTTCGCGATTAACATAACAAATGAAACATGCGCTATGAAATTTATTTAACCACAGAAAATCATCATATGTTGCATTGTCATTATTTCTCGTTTATTTTTATAGTATTTTGATTTATTACTGGCATGAGTGTGCACATTTATTCAATAAATGAAAATGCCCTAATCAAATAAGTATGTAGTTAAAATCTGAACAATTTTCAAATGCACAAGGGCAGCACTTTTCTTATTCCGATTTGTTTTTAAAAAATATAAATGGTACCAGTCACCCGTTTAGTATCATATTATTAATTCATTAACGCTTTTTTAAATTGGACTGCAGAAAAAGCTCTTTTTTTAACCATTCGGGAATGCTTCAAAGTGAGGATTTTTTAAAATCATCTAACCCCCGCACACCACCCCTAATTACACATGGGAATACAAATTTACATTACATACATTTTAAGTTACAGGACGTCCGCTAGGCAATAGACGTGCTATTAATATTCTTTGATATTGAACTCGACAATTACGAAACAAAGTCTTTAATATCGCGAATATGTTATTTCCCCCATTCGGTTCCACTGACGCATATGCAAATACACTTTATCAGCGTAACAACCTTTATAAATACGAAATTTTATGAATAGTTAAAAAGCCTAAATTGGTTAAATTGACCCTCAATTGTCGTGAGATCTACGGATTCTCTCCGCGTGTCTCTATTGGGTCTAATTTGTCGTGATTACGTCTAAACGGCAAGGCAGGCCTGGAAACAAACGAATAAAATCGAGACAGGCGGATAAAAACAAGTGAATGGAGACAAATGAAACAAAAAGAGCGGACGGATCGAGTGAGCCGCTGTTATTTGACGTTTCCCTTTTGTTTTACTTGATGGTTTTATTTCCTTTGATGACCCTAACCACATTTTAAAATAAATACGCACTGTTAAGCAATTCTGTACTTTTTCCGCTGCAGCTAAATGGAGATATTAATATTTTTTAGAGCCATTTGGCAATTCTGGGTGAAAAAGACTTAGCAATATTTAAATTATAACAATTGTGTTATCCAAATAAATATGAAAAAACCAACAATTCTTTATAATAGGTACGTAAATTTATATATTTCCTTTAACATTTTAAATGAATCATTGACATCAAAGCACTTAAAACTTAACGAAATTAGTATGTAATTGATTAATTTGGCGGAAAATGATAAGTATAGCATAGCTTTTTTCTAATATAACATAATTATTAGCATAAAAAAACTAAGAAAAAACTTAAGTATTCTAAAGAAGTCATTTTGCTTATTTGTAGTTAATTCATTTTAAAAAATAAATTTTCCGTTTATAGAAAAAAATAAGTAGGGGACACTTGAGACAGAACATGACAGCGCAAGTATCAGAAAACAGAAAAATGGAATTATATTGAAAAAGAAGTCCTCACTCACCAATAATTTGGATAAGGACCATAGACATAACAATAGCGAGACGGAATTGGTTTGATTTAAACGCAATGAATACATTGCCAAAATTATTACTTGTTTGCTCTATCTTATATACAATAAAATCACAGACATAAAGAATGTCTATGAACAACATTTATACTTGCTAATAATATTAAAATTAAATTTAATCTGTAATATTTTATTAACTATATATAAATATTATCAACAAATGATCATTCAAATAACGTGTTTCATATTTAATACAACCCAATTGCTTAAAAACCGGTAACATCGTAGCATTTTTAAGAATTGCAGTAGCGGTGTTGCCCTGAATTAATTAGTTTTTGGGCAATTTTTTGCGAGTTTTTGGCTTATTTTTGCTAATTTTTGTGCGAGTTCTTGGGCATTATGGTGCGTAAGTGCGAAGTGTGCAGAAATTTGGACTATTTAAGTTCTAAGGTCTCTTTTTCCGGGTAAGTCAAAATGTTGTTGTTTTTCTGTATTAATTGGCGTGCACGATACCCTGATAAAGAAACGGAGGGTGTACATTTTTTTACCGTTTTACTGATATTTTCTTTAACTTTCGGTTGTATATTTTGAACGAACCTGTCGTTCTTGGTTGTACGCTTTGGTGGGTGCAAATGCCTCTTTTACTGATCGGACACCCAGCTATGAAAACATTTTCACGATATGAGATTGATACTACTCTTTAATAAGAATTGGCTAGTTGTAGTAGCGTAGCGTAGCGTAGGTAGACGCCGCCTTCCCCTAGACACTTTTTAAATTTGTATTAAAAATATACAATAAAACGTGACCTACGATGACACGATGTGATATATGGAAATGAGAGCGTAGATGCCGCGACTTAGGGTCGATTTATAGATATCAGTGACGTATCAGTGCCGATAGAAAAATATTTATCATTATGCCTAAGAAAGAAACAACACTGAAGATAAAAAAAATCACTGTGCCTGACGTGTATGAACGTTTTTATTTAAATTATAGGAACATATTTTTGTTTTCACACGTCACTGATAAGTTTAAATCGACCGAACTCATAAGAACAAGGTTACCATATTTCGCTAGAATTTGCCAAAAGTAAAGTTTTTGAGAGGAACCTAATACTGAAGAAGCTAGATGAACTTATATTCGACATGTATTTTTTTAAATTCTACTTATGTTTATCAAAACTTTGTTCTATGGAATAAAAATTTTAACGTAAATAAATGATATTAATTTGAGTTGGACCGGTTTGCTAATACCCCAAAAGCGCCGAAAGGTGTTAATAGATGATTTTTAGTGCTTTATTTGCTTTATGCGTTTTTTAGTCTCTTATATTTAGCGGACTATTTTTTTGGTTAACTTAATATTTAATATAATTTAGATCTCTGCCCCCCCCCATACAATGTTTCTGGCTACGCCAGTTAACTGACCTAGATCGCGCGATATTTCCAGGGAACAATGAACTGAGAACGTCAATTTTTATTTTGTCGTAACCTACTCCGATGTCCCCTAGGTAGGAAGTAGAAAGATTCCATTGCGTCAACAATTATTGACTTGAAATCGACATTATTTAAATAAATTTTAAGGAAACCCATATAAAAAGTATTTAGTGCCTAATGAGTATTCACGTATATTGTACGGAATATCAGTGTGATATTTCCAACAATGATACCTACGAAGTGTGTAATCTAAATTTGTAAAATTTTTAATATTAAAACGTGTGCTGTCAGAGCTTTGATAATTTTAGGACAGATAAAAAATCTTCAGAGGCATCCCTGAACGCTTGATACTTTTCATTCAGTTTAAGTACTCATTGTTTGTAAATGTGTTTATTATTGAGTTTTATTGCCGGTTAATATTGACTTGAGCCTGAATCCACTGCTTAAAATGTAAAGAAGGGAAGGGGTGTCGGCCTCAAGCACCCCCCTAATGATGCCCCTGGTTTCGTTGCAGTATATTTTTAGACTATGAAATTATTACGGAGAAAAACCCGTTTCCGAAAATTTTGATTTTGTCGCCTAAAATTTACTTTAATAAATGTTTCATTTCTTATTTTTTCTAAGCAATGTAATTAAAAATGTTTAATAAACAAAGTATCTTTTAATTGTACACCCTCCATCAAAGCCTAAACTAATCGTTAAAAAAAAAACATCCTCAAAGGTGACCTAAATAAATCGATCTAACAGAAAAACAGCCACTAAGAGGTGTAATGAACTTTAATCGTACATTAACATTCTCCGTAATACAAGTGCACTATAGTAACGAAAATTCCAAATATAAAACATACAGGATGTCTGGTTTCTACAAAATTTATCTTTTTTATTCCCGAACTTGAAACCGGCAGTGTTCTGTTCCCTTTACGAAAACTTCGAGTCTTATGGAATCATAAAATTAATTTTAATACATTGCTTTTGATATTTACTCTCGTGTTTCTGGATTTAATTTTGGTTTAAGAGTAAGATTTTCAGCTCGGGATAACTCTGCCGGTTATATTATGTCGAATCGACGAATTCAGCTAGTCATGTTAAAATAGAACAATTAAGGATTAAGTTTGATTATTTATTTTCCAATTTAAGGGTGTCGAGTATTGCTGGGTGTTGTTAGTACTGAGTAATTTGCTCAGATTAGGTTTTAAAAGAGGTTCAACTAGGAAAAGTGTAACGTTTACTATTATTATGTTTTAGGGTATATCCGAGGATAGAGGTAAGAAGGGGACAAATTAACTAAAAATGACATTTTTCGTAAACAAGCCACTCTCGATAAAAATTTCTGGTTGTTAAAACAATACGATTTACGTACAAATTGACTCTAAAAACAAAGCCAAATTAATAATTTCCTCGTCTTGAAAAATAGGGTTTATAACAGTTTACTTTGTGCTGCTAATACTTAATATTACTATCTGATTAACAAATGCCAAGAAAATATTTTGTTATTTATTTCGTGTCATTTGTTTAATTCTATATATTATAAATACACATATAATTTTTTTGAATTTTCCGTAATTTGGCTTCTTTGCGGATTGGCCGGAAACCGCGTTAAAAAAACTTGTGATTTTTCAAGCGTTTAAAATATTAATATATACGTTAAAGTACCTAAATAAATGTTATTGCTAACTCGTCAATTACTGTTTGCTACTATGAACAGACGTAGGACGTGTTTGGTATGCAGAGAAGAAATGACGATCTAAACTGATGATATCTCCCCATTTCTGAGTTAGATAGCACCAATCGGGGCTCTTGTTGCTAGAAGAGATACGACGTAACAAATACGGTTTCATCAAAGAACATCGACAAAGTAAAATTGCTATTGATATCTTCTTCACAATTTCCTAGTTTCGTATTGTGAAGTTGGAGGGTCTGGTGTTAGAAAAAGTGGCGAGCCTTATCGCTCTGGCACTGGTGCACAATGTGGCGACAAGTCTAGTCGCTCCATGTCTGATACACTTGGCAGCAACGAGCATTGTCACTCTACCCCTATAAATGTGGCGATATCTCATGGGGTCATGTGGGAACTAATCGTGGCAATAATTAGCTAAGACCCGACCTTAGGGCTTGGACCCAGGATATCCGCACATGACACTCTTAGCCGTGACAACTGGGGATCATCATGAGATCTCCCTATCCGGGAACGGATTAAATTTGGCTAATATTATTCCAGAAACAGCATCGGTAGAGGGCCTTTAGGTTTCGAAAACTCTCTAACATGACAAACTTAAAGATCTACTGGAACTTACAGTCTTTCCGATACCATAATTAGATAACTTACCTTGCAGTGAAAAATCTTAGCTTTACGCTCGCTAAACGAGCTGAATTCTTCTTACGTTTATAATTTTCCTGGGGATCATAAACACACATATACATTGATTGATGCATATTTTCAGAAAAATCATTAAAACGGTCGCCATTTACATTAATTTTTATTTATCTTTTTAATGCTATTCCATTTCTGAATAAATTTATATTAACCGTTGTGTGTTTATTATCCAGCTAAAATAATGAATTACACGTGTGTTTAAATAAAATGGATTGTTTTTTTTTCGTAGAAACGGACTTCATAAATAATTGTGCGGTTTTTATTATATTTTTGTTTAATCGGTAATTAGTATTCTCTGGTGAAGAATAATTAATATAATTTTTTAAAGTGTGCGACTGTGATTTTTAATAGTACTTACAGGAGTATCTTAAGTTTATTTACCGCGTCTTTGTCCATAGAAAGGGTTGTCTTAACCCCATCGTTGGCTACTGTAGGAATTATACTGAGCTTATAGACTTATACAAAAATAATAAGAAAAACTAAATCACGCCAATTATTGATTTACACTACAGGGCAACAAACAACAGAAGAAGTTGCTCCTACAGTTAATTTTTGTAATATGACCCGACTCTGTCATGTATTTTTTCCACGACAAATCTCCAGACATTATCATCTTTTTGTTTATGAATTTTAAAAGAGATTCCACGGTAGATGCTCGATTTCTAAATTCTGTTTTACACGACGCTGTCCTATATTCTTCTGGAAATAGTCTCCTGTATATCACGGATACAGCAATTTGAAACCCATCTTGCTTTAAGAACTCCATTAAATTAGCATTATCATTATAGGTTGTTATTTTGCAAGTCCTTGCAATTCTTTCTAAGGTGCTCGGTGCTCAATTTTTTACGTTTCCGTGGAGAGTTCTCGTGATTGGACTAAAATGATTTAAAACCAAACATCTTTTGTTTGTTTTTAATTTTTTTTGCAGAAATACTTAAATTTAGCAAGTTGTGTGCTATTATTTTGCACCTGATAAAGCAAAACTGACAACAAAAATTAATAAACGTCAACAAATAATCACTGTACTGTTGTAGTCTCCAAATGCAAAAGGCAATTCAGGGTGACACAGTTCGATTTACAATCTCACTGTCACCTGTGGTAGCCAATATCGTCATGGAAGCTTTTGAGAAAGAAGCCTTAGGGTCGTCCCCATTAACGCCAAAATCGTGATTAGATATATTAGATATGTAGATAACACTTTTGTAATAGGACGTCTTGGACCAGAAAATCTCCTCACACAAGAAAGTTGAACAATATTTGCTATGGCCAAAGGTGATTATTCGTTTCCTTCGGACTCGGGATTCTAAAAACGAAAAATTAGAAAAATATTAAAATTTATAAGTATCCTAATACATTTAAAAAGATACGGGCTACAGTCATCATTACAAGTGAAAAGCGACCGTTACACCGGATCACGATTTGAACACAACTTAGGTATAAAAAGCCAGCCTAAATCTCTCCGAGCTGATTCAGTGTTCCGATCTCCTGACGTAAAGATCTCTGAAGATGCGTCGTGCAATCGAAAGCGAAACGTGGGACAGTGACTCCATTTTGACATGGTTTATTCTCAAGAACAATGTTTTCTTAATTGTTCTGTTGTACCTTAGAGTTAATTAAAATCGCAGGCTCCGCTAATGGCTTTATTGACAAGATGACTATTAGATATTTTGTCCATAGACAGGGGATATTTTAACGTCACGATGTTAATTAGTCTCAACATAAACTTTTTCCACGAGATTTACATTCTCGCCATGAAAAATCAAGCAGCATTGGTTGTTGTTTCGGAGACGGGAATAAAACATATATATAATAATATTCATTATTTATCTCAAAATCCGTGATAACCGATTACTGTGTGATAGTGAGTATATTATATTCGTGCATGAGTATGTAACCAAATATCTCAGTTTAGACTGCAATAAAATCAACTAAGGCATTAGTATTGACTGATAGAAAACTTGATTTTACGAAAAAATATTTTATTAAACCAATTGATTAGTTAATGTACGAAATAATCGATATGACTATTCGAATACGAACATATTCAATTGACCGATTTTTTTAAATAATCATCGATTTTGTTTAATCAGTTGAACTAATGGTGTGATTAGGGATGCACGATCTTGGATAGATCCCACTACATTTAAATTGAAACTATTAAAAATTCACCTAGTAAATTATTGTTTTGTTCAAGGTAAAAGGACTATTTGTAATGCTGAACCATATGACACTTTCAGAGAAATCTGATGCATAGCTAGGATTTTCGAAAGTCAGATGGCAGAGGATTTACAAATATACGAGAATCAGTCCATTTTTTGAACTGATTCCTTTACCGTAGTTTTTATTTTTCAAAATATTTAAATTTTTTCTCAGCTTATTTATTCAACGCGACGAAGTATTTAAAAGTGGTGGTAAGGCCGGGTGTTCAAGTGGCGGTCATTTATGAATGTTTTTTGTCACTAATCTACAGATCCCTAAAAATTTTACTGACGTTATCGAACTAAGATAGCTTTATGCGTCACATCTAGAAAGAAAACTACAAATTGGGGTTCCACAAATAAATATCAAAATTAAATTGAGTAGGTAGCTTTTATTGGTATTTGTAACTTTTTGTGAATTGCCTATTTGTTTTTCCCTTATCCCAAATTGTTTTTTGACCTAGGTTTGGGAATGTACGAAAAAACAATAGATCTTTTAAAAGATCGATCTTTAATACTATTTGTGTAACAAATGATTTTCGTAATCTCGATTCGAATCGATTCTAAAAAGTTCATCTTTTTGGACAATCTGCATCCCTGATGTGATAGTTGACGAATGGATGAATAAATGGAACCTATACTGACCGAATATATTCTAATATCCTTTGCACATATACGTTAGGCAAACTTGGACTTCCATGTACATATTCATAGTTTAAGTACAGAGACCTGGCTTCGGACCTGGTTTTGTTTGTTTCTTAATTTCTAGAGTATCCCGATCATGACATCTTTTACCAACAAGATATTTAAAATAACAATACATCCGAATTTCGATATGCATTCTTGATTATAGCAGGGAACGGCTTTTTAAAGTCTTTGAAAGCTCATAAAAAAATAAAATAATATAACACACATGGATTACTCCACACAAATTTTGCACCCAAAAAGAATACAATAACAAAATGTATAATTTTATAGTTAAAAAAGTACCGAGAAAGGTGATGAGCTTGGGAGATCTGAAATTTGCTTACCCCTTAACAGCTTCGCAATAACTTCTGTCAAAAAAAATAAAATGAAGTTTGTGGTTTCCGCGAAAACATGAAATATTCCCTATACGTGCTGTCACGGAGTGTACAGCAATCTGAGACCCGGCACATTTTAAAGAGCATGAGGAATTTATTTGAAGGCAACCTTTGTTTCGAAAATTATATCTTCTGTTTTACAGCTTTTCTCTGTAAAATGTCGAAGGCACGAACTATGTCTCTTTTTTTTTGTTTAGTATCGGATACTGGTGTATCGACGACACATCACGCTTGCCTAACCTGTAGGTAGTGGTAGCTGCCAATAGAAATGTCTATCTTATTATTAGTCTTAATTATAGTCACGATATACTGTTGACTACATTTCAAATGATGGATTAGCATACAGTCCAGGAAGCAGAGCCATTTTTTTTGTAGTTCTTTGAGACTTCCTTTGCACTAGTTAAAATTTACATTGCCAGACCTTCCACAAGTTAAAAAAAAATGCAAACATCGATGTTTTGCCGATATCTATATGACAGTTTGAGACAAAATTTATTATTTTTTTATGTTTAAAATTAATTTAAAAGGAGAAATTCGTAACTTCAATATACATAAGATAGTTTTTTATCTGTGATATGGGTATATACGGTAGATCGCGAGGGGCGGATTTCACCAAAAATTTGTTAATTGATTATGAATCTCATCAGACGTGAAAAATTAAGTTCAACCTAAGATTTTTGAAACTGATTTAATAGGATCTTCCAAGACTGAAACTGAGATATAAAATTTGAAATGGATTAAAGTTTTTACACCCAAGATATAATGACAATGTAATTCAAAATCAAACTATAAAAAATTATTGTAAAAAGATATGTTATTATAAATATTATATATAAATAAGATGATTAATTTGACTACAATTTGACGTGCGTGTCAAATCATCATGCGTATATTAAAAGGGCTTATGTTTTATATTTCAAGAAATAGAACAAAATATTTATTCCAATAGTTTTAACGTTTTATCTGCACCGCCAGCATAAAGAAATCACAATTAGAAAGTAAAAAAAATAGTATCGTATTTTTTGAATGGATGTGTCATTAAATGTTTTTTTTTTAATCTATGAGCAGACCAAGGCCGAAGGTCTAAGTACTAAGTACCGTAAATAAAGACAGGGAAAGTTTATTGATACGGGATATAAATACTTGCAGATTAGGAGAAGAAGGTAAGGTATTTGCTGGTAACACATTCCATAATCTGGACACATCTGGGAATATAAGAGCGAACAAAGTGGGAGGTCCTTGGTATTTGCAGTTGGACCGTAAAGGGATGCATGTGGGTCGATGCTCGTGTTTCCCTGGCAGGAATGACTAACGAGGCCATAATAGATGATAATTCATCAGAATAGAATCCGTGGCAGTATCGGTATGCCCTAGTGATACAAGCCACGTTTTGAGGTTTGATACATTTGTTTGCAAAGACAAAAACTCTGTCATAAAAGGAGGTGTTTTCATATTGGCCCTACATATAGAAGTTAGAATGTTGTCTCTCTTGGTAACACATTGTCTTGTAAAGAAGGGTGGACGGGGGGTGGCAAAGTTTGTATGAAGAAAATTAGTTTTGACGTATAGATTTAAAACTTTGCATGCGTAATTCGCATGACAATATAATAATCGAGCTGATCTGATTGTGACAAAAGCATATATTGTTTTAAACTATAACTTATTTCTCTTTAATTATAAACATTTGTTGGATTTGCTTTCAAATTTATCGGAACATTAACAAAGTTTTTATTTATTATTATTTATTTTTATATGCTTTAATGATATTTATATTACCTCATCATTTATTCCTTACGTATACGAAGTCACGGGCAAATGCTAGTTATTTATGAAAAGACAATTACAAAATAATGTTTGGAGGAGTTATTGTAAAGGACATGGCACAAATTAAACGTATTTTGGGACCGTGAGAAATCAAAAAATGTTCAAACGAAAAGTATGTTTAGACACTTTGTTGCTTCTTAATGTGAGACTGTTCTTAGATTAGTAATACTACTTTTATTAAGGTAGGTAAAATGTGTTATAATTTAAACTTTCATGTCAACCAAACATATCCCTGTATAATGTAGTCATAATACCTAAAAACATGACTAAAGATTATTCAGCTATTCAAAGCTGGGCAATATTTTTTCTTTAAATATCAGCAAGGATTTATTAATCAATTTTAGGGAATTATTTTAGTATGACATGCAATCTATTGAATCCTATTTTTGTGACGCCTATTATAAAGAGCACAGTTTGTTTAATAATAATAATATTAAAACTTTATACTGTTTAATTTTTTAAAAATGAATAACTGTGTGATCGTAAAAATACTCATAATGGGTTTCCTGATGGTTCCAAAAATGACATAGAACTATTGGCATACCAAAATAATCTTGCTGGTCTCTACTAGAATATATTTACTATAACAGAAAGCAGAACGTCTGAATACGCAGTCTGAATACGGCTAGGTTTAGTTGCAAAAAACGTCTTCGTAAGGTTAAGGAAAAATCCTCTGGATATGTGTGATTCAATTTAACACTTATATACTGTCTTTTTAAATATTTTATTTGACCTGCATTTTGTTTTACTATTTTAAATTAGTACCACAATTTTACTAGTTTATCTCTGTGTTTGCACACAATTTGAAATTAATCTAATAAGTATTTTGTCAGGCTGATTATTTAAAATATTTTATTTGGTCGCCATTTTGTTTTGTTATCCTGGATTTGTACCAAAATGTTACCAGTTCAATTCAATCTAACACTTAATTTTGTGAACAATTTAAGTTAAACCCTTATATTTTGACCAATATTTCAAGTCAATTGGATAGGCAGTTTTTAGCTATGCCGCGACCTGAAAGACACACATACCGACGGAATTGAGAAAATATGTTTTATTGCATTTGGGATGCTAAAACGTGAAGTTATTTAAAGTCTAGAAGAGTGATTTTTTTCCACGGCTGCAAACATTTTATTTGGCCGCCATTTTGTTCCACCATCTTGAATTCAAACCACAATTTTACCAGTTCATCTCTAAATCATACTTAATTCTTGCACACACAATTTGCAATCAATTTAATAAGCAGTTTCAGGCCGATTTTTTCAATATTTTATTAGGCCGTCATTTTGTTACGCTATCTTTTATTCGTACCAAAAGTTTCGCAGTTGATTTATACGTAATACTTGATTTTTGTGAAAAATTTCAAGTAAATTAGATTATTAATTTTTTAGTAACAATTTTTTTAACGTTTCACCAAGCCGCCATTTTGTTACTACAGATTGGATTTTGGAAATATTACCCGGTCATCCCATTTCACCAAAATTTGAAGTCTACCCGGTAATTAGTTTTTAGCTATTCCGCTAACAGACAGACAGGCACTCAGACACACGGATATAATTAAGAAAACATGTTTTTCGGCATCTAGTGTCCTGAAATGTCAAGATCTGCAAAAATCTCGGAGGGTGATATGGAAGTTTGTACCTGTATAAACAAAACTAGTATTAGCAATCTAAGAATAGTCTCACATTAACGTTTAATTTTATATACAACTTTTGACCCTTGATTTTTGACTCACCCTGTAGTTTGCGAGGCATGGTGCAATGACAAACAAATTTCCAATAGTATCATCAACAACATATTAAAATATTAAAGGAATTCCACAGAACCTAAAATGCGTTTAATTGCCATGTACTTTAGTACCCCAACGCGTTCACAATTTTAGACTTTTTTTTATGACACGTCAGTAGTATTAAAATTAACTATAGTTTCGATCTCAGAAACATATTTAGGAAAAAACATCATAAGTGTAATTTTTTTTGAGGATATCTCCTCGTTAACTCTTTATATTAACTTAATTGCTATATCTATAATATTTTGGCAGATTAACAAAAAAAAAAAAATTTTGCAGTTTTTATTTTGAACTTGCGGAGAGTCTAGTAATACAAAACTGGGTTACTTTAAAAGAGTAACCATTAAAAAAAAATGGCCTGTTTTCTAGTTTTATTAAGGTTTGACCGTCCCAGATTCTGGACTATCTATAGTCAAAATGCCCATGTGTGCCTACTAATTTCTAACCCCAAGTAAGGCTCCAAAAGATACAAAAACTAATATTTTGTAGGAACGGGAGAATTTTAAAAATACTTCTATGGAATTTAAGAAGAAAAAAACAATCGGCTTTTATCTTTATTTATTATACATCTAAATGATATCCCGAGACTGCAGAACGGATTGTAAAACAACGCTAATAAGAGATCAATTATTGGTGCCAACCGAGTAATTACAAAGAAACGAAATAAAACGAACAAGATTTAAATCGAACAGCTATAAGTCAAAAAAATTCGATATAAATGATTTAATTTGTGCCACTGCGAGAGTTATTTTTCGATCGACTAAATTTCTGTGTCTAAGCCAAAAATTTAACATTTCGATTTGGAAAAATCGGGGAAACTTGGCAAATGGCTTGGCTATTATTTCTATTCTGTGTGTCTTTAATTAGAAAGACCGCTGCTGCCTGGAAATCTAATTAGAAATATCAGGAAAAGGTTAGAAAACGACCGAGCAGACAAAATAAAACAGCGTTTTCTTATGCATTAATATACTATGTATTCGAGGAGGTTTATCGCAGTTTAACTTGCCTTAACGTTCAACGGTAATATTAATTTTTTTTTATTTATTTATCAATCAATCATTATCAACAACAGATCAGACATACTAAACAATAATAAAATACCATTCTAAATATTAACCTGAGTTTTTTAAGTGAGAAATTTAAGTAACTTGGATATTTATTAAATAAATGAAACATCCGATACACTAGTGAGTTCTCTCTTATACAAGTTTGTTCTGGCCTAAGTCAAGTGGAATGTTTTTCTTTTTCTTGTATTTCTAACAGAAACAGAAAATGGCAACGTAGACATTACAAATCATAGTTTATACAGGTATATCAAGCATATTTGTTTTCTTCTATATTCATTTTCAATGACAACTTATTGAAAAGTGACAGCAAATGTTGCTGTTTATAACCTTGAGGAGAATAATAACCAAACTCTTTATGAAACAGGTATTCTAAAAATCTGCCCTGCACTCTGTCAATTGATTTGATCCAAATTTAATATTGAGGTGATCTTAGAGTAAAAACTAAGGAGGTGACCATACTCTACTACCATATTAAAGTTTGGGTAGTATACAGTTATCGCAAACAATTTAAGTCATACAATACCATTTAAGTGACGGATAGTGGTAGATCTTATAATGAAACCCATTGTATGACGCGCATTGTCTTTACCATCTTGTTGTAACTGAATTGCATTCGAGTATCTAGCAATAGATATACCATAGAACACTGCCTAGCAATTATAAATAAATGAGGCCCTAAATTTGAGTTTTGAGGTAGGATCTGGCTTTTGCACAGGTTGTTTTATTTTACGTCAGTGGCTCACTCAATTTTATTTCTCTAATATACTGGCTTTTTGTACTTTGTGAATTAAATGTCGGGTTTGCCAGAAATGACACCAACCCTAATTTTTCTAAGTAAACTTCAATCACTTGTATAATTAAAAGTGAAAATATTATTTCTCTGATTTTAAAAATATAAACATATTTTTACTTCCCCCATATATTTCAAGCATAGCTTTTTCAATACCGCAAATTTCTTTTATCTCTTTGTATGTAAAACCTTTTTCCACTATACAGGGAAGCCCTAAGTTATACAAGAGCTCCTTAAAAATGCAAATATTTTTGTATTCACATAACGCTCAGCTTTTTTAAAAACGGTAAAACAGGGCAAATTTTCCTTTATATAGCTTTAAATTAAGAGGGTGAAATGGCTCTCTAAAAACAAAATTAAAATTTTGTGTTTCTTTTTTAAAGGGAATAAAACACTAAATTTTAATAAATAATATTTTAAAAAGAGTGCAAACACGACAACTTTATATTATTTTGCATATACACCTTAACCCGAGAATAACTATCGGCGCGGCCTCAACTCGAGAAAACAATTGACGTACATACGTATATGGGGAAGTACTATGTTTGACAAAACATATTTTTTTTTATAGTTTCAAAGATATTAACGATATAATACTGCAGTTTTATGCAATGATGAATTTTTAAAGAAGTAGATAAGCCATAAAAACAGCCTAGTCACCTACTTTATACCTTCATCATTTGTATATAACGCTTTATTAGAAAATAAAAATACTTATGTGTAGGATATGCCTGCAACTGAAATAATGCCAGCTGAGTTATAGTTGTGGTATAGTCTACTTATTAAAAAAAATGTATATATATATATATATATTATAGCCAACATTAAAAAAATTATGAGAACCACAATTCTGCTTCACGTAGCATTTTCTAAAATACAACTCAACAAATTATCTATTAGCAAAGAGATTTACACGTCTAGTACACTGTTTCGACTTTTGAAACACGTGTTACTGTGTGTTATTTAATTTTAACCCCGGGAAAAGGCCATTTATCAGGCGCATAACTTGACAACAACTATAAAATAAATCCCGAATCCCGAAAGTCGAAAATAATGCTAAAATGCAATTGCGGAAAAGATTTTGGCTTTTGTTCATTTGTTTCGGGCAGTAAGCCGTGACTGGGCTGTCTTGATACAAATGATATGGGCGAGAATGTGGATCGTCTTTTGTTTTCTGGATAATTTCGTAACGCTAATTAGCGGTATTTCGAAATATATGTGGAAATGTGTTTGCGTTTAGTTACAAAAAGAATATAAAAGCAAAGAAGAACGAGGTAAAGGGCCTGTTTCTAGCAACTTTTATAGACTAACTACAGCCAATTACCTAATATTAAAAAATAAGTAACTAATTAATGTTGAAAATCAACGAAAGCTTTGAGATATGATTAAAAGGAGCTCTGCCAGAAACTATATAAACACCTTGGCCTATCTCGTAAATAAATTCAAACTTAAATTAAATTTATTGTTGTCAAGTTTACATATCTCATTTTTGATAAATTGCCACATCTAGCCTGCGAAACCTCAATCCTGGTCCCCTGATTGTTTTAAAGCTAAAGGTGTTAGAGGAAACATAAAACGTTTAGTGACTATATACAAAATAGTCACAATGTATCGTGGGGTATTAAATCCTACCAATAATAAAACCGACTTTCAAAAAATTTGAGAATTTACGATTCCCGCAATTTTTGTTCACGTATAAAAGGGTATAAAGTATAAATTTACCGGTTTTAAAAAATCCTTGCTAGACCTCATAAAGTTAAATTGTAAATCTTGACTTTTATGATCTTATACGGCGTAATTCTTCTTGTGTTATCTGAGGTTTTGCAAAAAACGGTTTATATAGGTTTTACTGCTTATTGCTTACATTGTCTTCCATAAATAGTAGAGACTTGTGAAAATACACATACACTACAATATCCAAGCAAAATGAACAACTTGGTACAAATATTATTATTGACATTTTTCCTTAAAGCTCTTTTCAATATATATGTTTTATAATACTAGGAGTTATTTGCTCATAATTTAAAAAGAAAACATCTTTAGATTTTATTTTATATTTCAGTGCAGACACTAAAAATTTGTATTATGAAATTATTTATTTTTTTAACTGCAAGTTTGTTTTTTTTTGATAGTTAAGCATATAGGATTTGCCAACAACTTGACGTCACTAGTTTTGACTTGGCGTTATTTTTTTAATGAACAACTAAAACTTAAAGACATTTTGTTGTTTTGTGTAGATGTTTCAATTTTATTTAATATTTTTGCTACATAATTCAATTTTTAGCTGTTGGTAGATAATAACTCTGTGACAGTTAACTATCGAAGTAATACCATACGGATTCCCTTTTATACATTCTTATGAATTTGAACATTTAGAATAAAATAGACAACTTTCAACTTTTATTAGGAATAGTGAAGTAAGTAAGTAAGCCCTATTTAGTTCGTCACGTAGCCAGTTAGTAACACGTAAATTCGGTTTTCTTTTTGTGGCGTCCACTCTTTACATTAAAGAAAGATCTAAAACTTGAGAATACATGTACACATAAGTATAAACAAAGGTTTCTCAAAATGATGTGAATAAGTTAGTAACTAGCAAATTTGATATTTAAACTCGTAGTTAGTCAAATTAAACTTTATTATCCAAACTGCACTAAAAAATAGAA
This sequence comes from Kuschelorhynchus macadamiae, assembly GCA_030620095.1. Taxonomy (NCBI): domain Eukaryota; kingdom Metazoa; phylum Arthropoda; class Insecta; order Coleoptera; family Curculionidae; genus Kuschelorhynchus; species Kuschelorhynchus macadamiae. The sequence goes on from JAUTXW010002880.1 coordinate 494,511, forward strand.
CCTCTTTAACCAAGCAATAAACTCAAATTGATGTGTTTTTAGAGTTGGGGACATCACGAAGAGATGTAAAAATTTAAATAATAAATTGGGAGTCACTTTAAGCGAATTAAATCAAATATGTCACAGGCAATTTAAGTCAATTTAGTCGGTTTTTGTGACGGTAGTAAAATAACGCATTCTTCTGGCTTAATAAAACTTTATTTGGTTTGTTAAAAAAAATCATTGTTTACTTTATTAAACGAATCTTTCGTCTTAATTTAAACCAATACATTCTACGAATTAAATAAATTGGCAGTTAAAAATCCTGGTGACGGACGAAATTTAATATTGTTTGAAATTTATGATAGTGTGAACTGAATTTATAACTATACAGAATATCTTATAGGCAAGAAGCAAGTCGTGAAGTAACTGCAAGCCACTAAACATTAGTTCAAAACAGATTGTATAGCAAATATGTTTTATGAGACAGTTATGTTATAACGGAAACGAGGTATTAAAAAAAAATTCAACATCAACTATACTTCGGATCAATTTTATTTATTTATTTAATCCATAAATTACAAGAAGACATACAGATAGACCAACCTAAATAATGAATAAAGATTAAACAAATCTTAACTTATCAACAAATAAAAATGATTTGACCCGAGCAAAAGCTATGTGGGTCATATTATCCTAAACTAAAAAAAAATGTTGGCTGTTCTAATATTTAACAGAAAAAAAAAAGAATTGGTGTAAACTAAAACTAAAATTCACTAAAATAACACTGTTCCTTAGTCTCTCATCTTCTAAAAATAAATTATGTAGCCTTATTCTCTCTGTTAAAAGACTTCTTTGCCCTGCAGAAGTCTTCATCGAGGCAGTTCTTAATTGGTGGTATTTGTAGTCAGTTGTATATTGCTCTTTACCTTATTTAGCTTTGTTCTATGAATATATATATGCTACTCTGGTGCATATACAAACTTTGTATATCTATTATTTTATTTTGCAGGTATAGATTTTCTGTCGGATACAATCGAGGATAATTAAATAATCTTTTAATTGCCAAATATTGTAAAACTCGAAGAGCATGTTATCTTATTCTCATTTGTACATCCCCAGATAAAAGTTAGGTAAGTAATATTCTTCCCAAAATTCCAATAGCTGGTGCAATTTTTTTACAAAGGTAATTTATGTGTGGTTCTCATCTTAATTTTTCATCAATGTGAAGTCCTAGATATTTTATGCAGTTCACTTTTTCAAGAGATTCGCCATAAATAAAATTGTAAGTGCTATTTGCTGCCCTTATTTATCCTTAGAAATCACCAAAATTAGCAGTTGCTATTTTGATATTGAGAAATACGCATTAATAAATGTTTTAAAGGTCCCTTCTAGTGAGATCGGCTCTAGTTACATACCCCGAACTAAACAAATCCACGCCTATTTTTTACCTTAACCTGGGAAGCATTTTTATATGATTTAATAAAGTAATCTATGTGGTGCAAGATATTGCACATGGGTGGATTGGTCGCACGAGAAACTTTCACATATGAAAAACGTTATTTATTAAAAAGTTAAAACAAAAAAAATCTACATTTTTTTATCTATTTCATTTCCTGATTTTTTTTCTATTTTAATGTCAGTTTTTTTCAATCTAGTCTTTATGAAACACTCTGTATAATTTTGAAAAAAATTCATTTTTGGCAACACTAATATTACTAGTTTTTTTGATTATAGAAAATATAACACTTTAAATAACAGCTTTTTAGACTAAATTAATATTTTTAGTAAGTATTTCATTTGAAACAATATAATTTTACAATTCAAACGGTGAATAGGCACATAATTTAATTTTATTAAAAAACTCCTCCATCAAAAGCTAACAAAAGCCCGCCATCCTTCGGTCATAGACGTGCTTTTAAATGAAATCACAGGATTTTCAAATTATAATGACTGAACCCATGCCCATATTCTGAAAACACACTTGTACAAATATAAAAGCTTTTCAAACGAGAGAAAAGAGTTAAGATTTTATAGAACTTTGGTACTTATGTCGAAGCCTCATAAAGGTCCTTTTGTGTGAGCTCCGAGCTTATGTAATTCGAATGCGTTGTGTCTGAAATTGAATTAAAAATTTGACCCCTCTTTTTTTGAACTACATTACACATCTGGTTGATGACGTTATATGCGTAGAGTTACACGTGATGTATAATGTAGTAGTAAATTAGGCAACAACCAAAAACAAAACAAACAGAAGAGTAAAGAAAGAAACATTATTATTTTATTTTAGTAAAAGTTGAAATTGAACTTTTATATAATTTATATATCTTATTAATATCTAGCATTATAGACGTATTTAGAATCTTTTCCTGGAGAGGAGGGGACAAACATATACTCTCATTTGCATTTCAGGGCGGTTTAGTGATTTAAAAAAAATATACCACAGTATAAGTTGATATAAATCAACGACAAAACAAAAAGTCAACACTTTTTGTAAGCAAATAAAAATGTGGAAAGGTGTTATTAAATCATTTTTGGGTTAAATGACTTTGCACTCGGTTGTTAGCATGGGGGGGGGGAAATTTGCCCCTATTGCCCCACCCCCCTAAATACGCCAATCTCTGGCATTAAATATGTACCTCTATTTCTGTGTGTTTAATGGGTGCATTAATACTATTAACTAATACAATTACTACAACAATATCTAACATATATCGCTTTCAGGAGTTTCGATTTTGACAGACTTACAAGTTAAGGATAAATTTGTGCAGAAATTAAAAATGCGTCATCGTGTAAAATGCGACAATGTACAGTGTTTTAAAAGTAAGAGGTAAAAATTAAAATGTTGTGAAGATGAGCGTCAATAAGTCAGAAACGTCGACTCGTAAACACATAGTATTAAATATATCTATATATATATATATATATATATATATATATATATATATATATATATATATATATAAAAGAAAAAATATCAAAACTTGGCAACACAGAACCATTTCTTTTGCGCTAAAAATTCAATAGTTGATTAGATAAATACATACATTAAAATTTTTTTCGAGGCAAGCAAATATTTTAAAAATCGTTTAAGTATCTTATCTTCAAATACATATCAAATCATAAAGATAAACTCCATTATCCCAGAAACTTGACATCTGAGACCCATACTATTATATACTATTGGGATTGCATTCAGAAAGATGATATCTGGTACAGTATATTTTAAGAAATAAATGAAAACACAAGTTTTACTTTGTTAACTTGGTATTTTATTTTTGTCTGTGTATATTTTAAAAATATACTAGTAGTTCGAAACTGTAGTCACGCCTAGTGCAAAAATAAAATAAGTGACAGTTAACAAAGTAAAACTTTTGATTTCATTTATTTGTCAAGAAATTTGTTTTATTTTTCACGTGAATTTTGCATTATCTGGTAGTTAACAAATCTCTTTACAAAAAACGACACCTACGATAATTTTTTTAATAGTTTTAATTAATTTAAGTTTCGCAAGATCACAACTCAAATCAAAAATTTAAATTATTACAAATAAATATGTTAACAGTATCATTAACTGATACAACTTTACGTACAAGTAAAATATAATTCAGCCAGCAGCTTATATGCCGGGGGGTGAACTATTTTGGAATGTAAATTCAAATTGCTATTTTCCATTTGCGTATCCAAATTTAAAACATTTTTCTCAGTGTATCGGATAGAAATGCAACTTCTTGGTAAAACCTTTAACGCGACACCACATATTTAACAATGGAAATGCCTATAAAGTCTAAAAGTGACAATAAAACCATTTTGCAGAAACACTTTATAGGTTTTCTCTATAAGAATCTTAAAATTTTATTGCTAAATTTAAAATTAATTATTGTTCGAATCTTTTATGCACACATGTATAAAGCTTTTGTGCTTAAGGAATGTAAATGAAGCAAAAAATGGCTTATGATGTTTTGTGAAAACAACCTCTTTTGCAAATATAGTAAAACGTGTTTTAGGAGCTTTCACGATGCGTTTATAATATGAGGGGCCATTAATATATCCAAAGTAAATTTTTTACATTATATTTATTTACGTTCACAGCTCACTTCATTAATTTCATTACGAAATACAACCTAAGCATTCTGTTAAATAAAAAGGCTACAATTTAATTATACAATGTTTAAGACCCTCTTATTTAGTTCATTAATTTATTTTTCCTTATATGTCTTTTGATAAATAGATAACCTATCCTATTTCCAGTTTTTTTACTTCCCTCGTAAAAGGAAAGTATTGTCATCGTGAAAAATTTACCGATTATTTACTGAACGCTCAGTTATAATTTTGGTTTGGAAAGAAATAGCATCGTGACTCCAATAACAGAGGTGTTACTTCTGCATTTTCATTAAAGTAACATTGGTGTTCGATTACTTTTTGGGGTGAGCTATATAGCTCCACGGATAGAGCATTTGCCTTGCACTGCATAGGGCTAGGACTTCATCACCGTCTGGTGATGTTTTTTTTTCTATCAAAACCTATTATTTTGTATGTCATCGTGTTTTAAACGTAGTACTGTGTTTTTGGTTAGCCATGTTTAGGCCTTTTTTGGTTTGATATAAAAAAATAGTATCTATAATAAAACAATATATCCCAATGTTACTTTAATCAAAAATGCCCGAAGTAACACATCTTACCGGAGACACGGCCAAGAAATGATTTCAATAACTTACCACTTAAAGGAGATTCCAGAGGCGGAGGAGACGAACTGTCAGTCTTGTTTAAGTGGGAAAATGAGACATTTCCCCCTGAAAAAATACCCTGTAAAAAGAACAGAGTGTTAGAAATATCATCTGGACATAGTAACTGTAAATAATAAAAAAAAAAGAAATAGAGCTTTTTTAGTAACTAATAAGGTGGTTTAACGTGGGCTCCGAACCTCGGTAACTCTTTTGTTTTGTAATACAGTAATTCCGTGTGCCGGTGCCACCCTTAGTGAAGCCCGTTCTACCGACTAACAAGTATGTATCTGCACCTACAACCTCTATCCATTTGACGAAATATCCAAATCTCTCTGGTCCTTAACCGGCAGCTTTTTTATTAACTAATAAGGTCGCTTAACGTGGGCTCCGAACCTCGGTAACTCTTTTGTTTTGTAATACAGTAATTCCGTGTGCCGGTGACACCCTTAGTGAAGCCCGTTCCAGCGACTAACAAGTATGTATCTGCACCTACAACCTCTATCCATTTGACGAAATATACGACTTCTCTGGTCCTTAACCGGCATGAATGGGACGGCGCATGATACTATCTTTTTTGAAAAAAAAAATTTTTTGTAATTTGTTCTAGTGTTAAGGTATACAGAAATCTAAATAACCGTAAAAATACAATAATTACAATAATCAGAAAATCTGCGTCATTCCTCACAAGGCGTAGAAATTAATTCTCAAATAAGAATACCACTAATCGCTTTTTAAATACCATTCGCATAAAACAAGTTGTAAAATCTTGTAAAACAAGCGTTTTGTACAAGAAAATGAGCAAAATTAATGAGAATCTACATCAGCATTGTTTATACTAGAGAGTTTTTGGGTATAATGTATGCCATTTTTTACCGTTTTATAATATATATTAATGCGGGGGTTTTTTGCTTCTATATAATATTCCTAAATATTGTGCCAGTATTGTTGTCCAACTTTGCTTGCTAAAACAACTTGTTTCTTTCTAAACTGTAGAGTTCAGCGTTTTACAAAAAAATATAGTTACCTGGGTACATCTTTTATTGTTTGTGTTGTACTTTAAACAGCTACAAATGCAGTAAGCATTTACTGGTAACAATATGCTGCAGAATCAGAATATCGTAATATTAAAAAAAAAATAGTAAATGAATAAATAAGAAGGTACAAAAGCAACTAACATAAACAATTATTGCTCCACTCCATTTCTTGTAATGAATATATTAGTTACCTATTCAAATAGAAATTTCTTTAGAGACGTAAGTTGGTGTACGTATGATTTCTTCCCTACTTTTTAGATGAGGTTAGAGATAGTAGTGAATTAAAGAAAAACCATGTAAGTTATTGAAAATTTTATATTTCTAACGCTCTGCTTACTTATTAAAAAACGCATAGAGCAGTATTTTTAAGCACCAATACAGGAGGAAATAAACGTCGATAAGTCTAGCGTTAAAGGGACGGATGAACATTAGCAGTCAAATACTCTGTGTAACAAAACTCCATTCAAATTATATTTAATGGCGTGCTATTTTCGAGAAAACAACTAAAAGTAGTGTGAGAAATGTATATTTCTGAAGTTGGCTAGTTTGTGTGATGCTATAATGCATTATTTGTTTTAATAGTGGGTAGTAAAAATACACAATACAATTGTCTTAGATTTCTAAAGGCGATAAAAAATATAGTAATCAAGTTAATTTTGTATTTGATTTAATTCTAGGACCAATTTAGTTAGTGTTTTAATGACAGAGATACTAACAAACCACATTGAATACTTACCTCTGCGAAATTGTTAAGCACTACAACTTACTCACCTTTGGGGTAGTGTCTGTTAGTTTTAAAGCAAATTGTCTAATTCTCTAGAAGGAAAATTAGGTTTTAATAAATAAATAAAAAAAGCTGATTAAAATAAAACAGAATATATCACAAAATATAAATATAAATATAGATAAATGAACAAATAAAATAAAATTTATTAATCAGACGTTAGCGATAAGGCAGAATTATAAGATAAGAAACTTATAGATGTGTTTAAATAAGATGCTTTTTTCAACTCTGAGACAGAGAACGATCTTAAAAATCAGGGGTATTTTTACAGGGGGTTGCTAATTTTAACTGCCAAAGGGAAAACGAATTGAGAAATAATTAGACTAAAAAGAGAAAATACAACTTGACTCGTTTCGTTTTTATGTGTTATGTATTGAAGCAATAAAATTAGGCTAATTAAATAACTTTTTCTATTTACTTTTAATCGAATTATAGAATAGTGTCCCCCACCTGCAGAAGCACAACATTCGTCTCGTCTCTCTGAAAAACTTCTGGAGTATTTCTAATGGTCTAATCTATCCATGGTAAAATTCTTTGTAGAAGAATTTCAACTGTAGGTATTTGTTCGGATTAAACTAATAATTTCAAATGCCTTCAAAAGTAAAAATCCAGTGGATTATAATCCGAAGAACGTCCCCTTCTTCCAATCTTCCGGTCGAGATATCGAACATCTAGAAATGTATTAATTCTAAAATCTGCTGGGGCACTAACATTCACAAATCATCCTTCCTGACCTGTTCTTGGAAACAAATTTTCTAGTAAAGCATCTAATTAATTTTCTAAAAAACCTAAGATAATTTATTTCATTTAATTGGGAAGTAAAAGAAAAAGACTTGGTAAGTGGTTACCAACAAGGCCGACTCATACATCCTCATTGAACTGCTGCTGGTGCATACCCTCCTTTATTGCATGTGAATTTTCGATTGCCCAATTGACATTCCATCTCTAGTAAATTGGGCTTCGACCGCGAATAAAACCCAGGAAATAGATTGAAGATACTTTGAAAGTATAAAAAAGCAAAATTGGATGCGTCGCGTCGACCGAAATCTTGTTCAAGAAGAGCATGGACTCGTATCAACAGTTGTCATGTCGGCTTACGGTGGATTTTGAAACACCCAGCATACCCGCAACTTGTCCAGTACTTACTGAAGGATTTTCTTCTAATAAATCGAGAACTTGTTCAATTTCCACCGTTCTTTCATTTCTAGATCGTACTTTGTTCATTCTGGGTGTAATAAATTTGCCAGTTGCTTGGAGTTGTTGATGCCTGCTATCTAGTCGACGACGATCAGAGAATGCTTCCGCATAAAGGCGCTGTGCCTCGAGGGCATTGTCATTCCTTAGACCATACATAAAATGCATGTCAGCCAGTTCTTCAAAAGTAATGTGCAATTTAATTAAAAAAAATTATCAATTAGATTAAATTAAATAACTCGAAATTCAATAGACACACCAGATGCAACAGGTTTACATTAAAGCAGTATTTTCTCAAAAAAGGGGTCTCGTAGTATTTTTATAATTTTGATATGTCCCGACTCGTATTCCATTTGGAAGCTAGGGTAGTTAAAATGCAGCAACCCTCTATAAACTCCCCTTTGATTTTTTAGATTTTTTTCTGGTTCTGAGAAGAATAGTCTATTAACAATACATAACCCTACAAAATTGGTTTAATTCTGACTTATCGTTGGTATAATTCTGACTTTTCGTTGAAGTATCGATTGTTAGAGCAAAACAAAAAAAAGCATTAGAAATATCAAATCAAAATACAAGAGTTCTAACCACACTACACCACAACTTGTTACGTTCTGCGGTTTATATCATCTGCTGAAGATGCTAACTCGGTTAGCGTCAAAAAACAGAACGTAACCAGTTGTGGTGTAGTGTGGTTAGAACTCTTGTATTTTGATCTAACTTTCACCACCGGTTCCAGTGTTAGGATTTAACAAATATCAAACACAATATGACCTTACCGTATGCCTTCCATCTTCTGACCTCTCACTATCAATTTTATTGCCGAATCCATCTTCACCAAAGGAATATTCTCCTCTGTCCCCACCGGTTCCAAATCCATTAGACAACACTCCAAATTCCTCTTTTTTCAAATTTAAATTTAGCGGGAAATTAGGAGTAAATGACTTTGCTTCGTGACCCAACAAGCTACTGGAGGCGTGGCTTGTAGGGGTGTGGCCTAAGGTAGTGGGGAAGTGTGTTTGAGGTAGCTTGAGTCCTATTGAAGAAAAATGACTAGTTGGCGTGGTTTGGGTGTAGGGTGTGCTGCGAGATGGTTCTGGGACGTTTTTGGGAGATAAAGGTGTGGAAGGTGGGGTGGGAGGTTCGCTAAGAGATGTTGGAGCTTTTTGACTGGGTGTAAGCGAAAGATTCTCGAAGATTTTTCCTGAAAAAAAAAAGTTCATCAAAAAATTGTCATTAATAAATTTGGTTCCTTAAGATGATACATTATTCCCAATGATTTTATTGAATAAAGATGAGATGCCAAAGTTCGCGAAGCAACTTTTGGATGATTATATATTCCTATCCGCTTTGTATGTGCTAGTACTATTTAAAGCAGTAAAGGATAAATAAAAACTTGATATTATTATTCATGTCATGTAATAAGTTATAACAAAGTCAAATGAAGAATTTAGGTTGTTAGTTTAATACCTTAGTCCCTCTCTGCAATCCTAAATCCTAGATCCGCGCCTGGTTAAAAGGAGAACATACAAAGTTTCCCTTTTTCTTAAACTGAAGAATTTATTAGTACTGTTCAATAAAACTATCAATAAATAAGTTAAAGGTAAATCGGTCAGCATTTCAACAATGCCATCATAAAAGTTTTGATATAAATTATTTTGGTTTTCTAAACCAGTAAATTTCACAAGTGTCCGTGTTAAAATGGGTGTGGTGATACATTTCAGTAAAAAATCTAGTAGTTAAATGAGTCAAGCTAGACAATAATATAAACGAGCTAAGAGAGTTATTTCAGGTTTCGTATAGCTACCTTAAACACATTTGTTAAAATTATCAAATGGACAGAGGGAGTTCTCGCATACTGGGTCTTAACATTTTTACTAAGGCGCTTATAAGATATATTTCGTGACAAGTTAGTATGAAAAAAAAATTATACGTTAAGTAATTGTTGTCTTAAGGAAGTTATACGCTCAATACCAATTTTTGGAATTTGTACGAATACTATCCCCTAAAAAGTTTGTGTATAATCAAGACCGAAACAGCCTCTGGGCGCAGAATATGAAATTGCTATTTTTACGAATTGACAAAAATCTTTGACTCAAAATATTAAAATGTGTCAATTCAATACCCAGTGTTTTGTTACTATACAACAAATATCCCCGAAGAATTTACTATATAACACATCTAAACCCAAGAACTATAATTTATAATTAATAAAGACGTGAAATATTCTGTTCTTAGACTACACTATCATGTATTATAATATATATTTAGAATGGCGTAACGTACCATCTGCCTTCTGCTCTTGCCCAACTCTGAAGGCTTTTACCCAATATTGCTTATGTAAATGTCCTGTCATAAAGTTTAGTGAAAAATTCGGGGGATGAGGAAGTGGTTCTCTTAAACATTGAACTAAACTCGGCATGGGAGGAGTAATATATAGACGTAACGCTTGACAGTACACCAACAAGAGCAACAGAAGTCAATCTACACTTGAGAATAACATTCATGTCATTTGCTACAAATTTCCTCACATTATTGTCAGTTATAAAAATTAGACCCTACAAAAACTCTCCGTCTTCTTTACTTCTCGCGTCATTATATGTTGTTCAATATTTAAATATTTAATTTATGATGCTTCACTTCTTTGTCTTTCTTACTATAAACCTGCCTTCTTCCGTGCTCTGTATGTATAAGAATATGCCGGGAAGCGTAGAAGTTCAACATACCAGATACAAATCTTAAATAATGATGAATTTAGATTTAGACAAGGTGAATTAAAATAGAAACCAATATAGACTCTCAAACCATTAATTACCACATTATTCTTATAAATCAAACACATAATCTCGGTAGATAGCTAGTCAGTCAATATGAAAATTAGAATATCGTAGATACTTTCTTACCTAAACTATAGCGAAAATGTATCTGGCATAAGTTTCGCAACTGCAAAGCTACTCGAAGATTAGGAGCAAAGTATAATTCGTATGTCAGTAATCCTGATAATACGAGAAATCGAAATTAGTGATATGGATGATCAAGACATCAAAAACTTGTTAGAACGTCCTTTTCTTTTACCCGTCTGCTGTCTATAAATATATGCGTTTTACCTTTTTAGTTTATGTTTAGAATGTATGTGTTCTAGCAGGGTGGTATCATGGTTAATTAGCCTTATAATTGAACTAACTGAGAAGAAAAAAAACACAATGTGGGAGAACTGGGAATGATATCCTTATTGAAAATCAAAAAAGAAATATTGACACAAATACAGCTAGACAAAATTCATTATTCAAATACTAACGCAGGTTCTTAAAAGACGCAAAATTATAACAGAACAGTTAATCGAATGAAACAACAAATTATACCTAAGCTTCATAGACTTCGAAAAAAAATTGTTCGATAAAATAAACACAGGACAAATGTGAATAATATTGAAAGAATATGGAATTTCCCGCAAATTCGTACATGTATACTACCTATAAAACAATTCTACAAAACCAAAAACAAAAAATTAGATATTGAAATTGGAAGCCAAGGATTATTATTATAATATAATCAACTTTGTATCTTTATCCTAACAGGCTATATCGATGGGTTTTTAACAAAACATCGTAAGCGTCAAAAGTGAGATTTTAAAAGAAACGATTTTTTTAAATAGCTGTATTTTTAAACATAGAACTCATAAAAATTACAGGAATATTGTTGTTTTGTTTAAAAAGCCTTTAAGACAGTAAAAGTGAGGGAAATACATTTTCATAGTAAATTGTAACATACGATATTGTGTCCGCACTCTTTAAAAAATTTGTATTCAGTTATATCATTTCCGTATCAGATTTAAACAAAAATAAATGATAGCTTTCTTTATGAAAAGTTTTATTAAATTTAGAATATATGCTATAGTTGATCTGAATATGCTAAATATTAGTAGCCTATAAGGCTATACGTTGTCCCCTTGAGAAAGCCATTTATAATGAAATAAGAACAGTCACTATGAGGATTAAAACGTTGCTGCTAATGAAAATTAATATGTACTTCTAATCATATTTATATTGCCCCACTCCTCATTATATTTATAGCTGTAAGAAGTGAAAAATAGTAAAATTTAATTATTTTATATCAAAAATCTTGTAAGCGACATTTTTGATCATAAATGCTTTTGTCATTAAAGATTGTAGGTATATATTAGTACATTATAATTTATATCTAAAACTATTTGTTTTACCTTGCGCTATTCCTGACGAGTAGTATTGATGATGGGGAAAGGCGAAGGAGCTTTGTTATGATTTTTAGTACATTTTTGTAGGAAATATAGTTTTTTCTTTCTCTCCCAAACACAGAAAAATTCTCTCCATTGTTTTGCAACAAATAAGTGTTTCACCATATCTAAAACGTACTCTCAATAACCGAGTCTTGGAGATCAGTTCCTTAATTCAAACATTTAACTTAACTGCCTTAATAATAATTAATAGCTTTGATTTCTGTGATAGGTGGAAGTTTAAAAAAATGCATGAGTTTTTTACAAAAAATGGAATTAAATCACTCACATTAGGCTGTAGGGACGTGACACAAAACCGAACGACAGGCGTCAAATTATGTATTTTCATAGGATAATTATTATTGCCGTTTCAAAGTTATTTATGTTGCTTGCATAATATATTACTGGAATTCAGAACTATGTTAATCTTTATAAATTGCTAAAAAAAAAAACTTGTTTTAAAATACGTTCTAAATGGATTCCCATGAACAAAAAGAGAACACAAGTTATTTCCAACATCCTTTTAAAATAAAATTCCCCAGAATTTTGCAAATAAAAAAAGTTCATGCTATTTCTAATTAATATCGTTTTAAAATCACGAACGTTAAGAAATTCATTATAATATGAAACCTCGAAAAATAGCTATTTACTTAATGAAAAATTCCATGACATCATATTGCATGTAATTCGATCATTTGCTTTTTTATTTTTAATTACATTTTAACTGCCTTACAAACCCGGGGCGCTGCAAAAATGTTAAAATTTAGATTTTAATTATTAGTTATATGTTTAATAACATTGTGTTTTATAATATGTACAAAATGGTTTCTAACACCAATTGAAAACAGGTTTATCCAATATAAAAGCATCACAAAAATGTAGATAAATATCTACAAGATAATAATTTTAAGTATAATTTTTCACAGCTAGACCTAGAAAAATAAACCAGGTGTATGATGACTATCGACTTTTTATACAATTATTATAGGCAGATATAGTAAAGATGTTTTAGGAATGACGTTAATTTAAATTTGACTTTAAAATTTTTAATAATAATATTTAATTAAAAAACATCCTACAGTAGATTTGCTAGGTCTGTTGATTTCCAATGAAATATGTTTTTGCTATGTACTTTGATTTTGATATTATTCTGAAAAAAAATGTATAAGTATCGTAACTATGAGAGATACCCTGGTAGACCTCTATTCATAATATTATTAAAATGTAGATTTTTTCTTCGGCTATTGTGTTCGAGAAACCCGTTTCTATGAATAAATGAACAAAATTATTTGGTAATGGTAAGCCCACTTTAAAAATTGTTGTTATGAATGTATTAAAATTCTATCTAATGGCTTCACTCGAATTCCACGAACTGTCAGCTGGACTTGATTATTTGATTCTTCAATTAAATAAAACTCCATTGTTTCGTTGTAAAAAATGATAAATAATGGTATAAAAATGTATTATGTATAGAAATATTCATATTTTTATAAATATCTATTTACATTTCTATGGGGAACTAAAGAAAATGTAAGAAGTTACAAATAAATGTTTGTAATAATACAAGCAAGCAGACAAATACAATCTAATTTTTAACAGTTTGGACGTGGTTGGATTATAAAATAAAATATTACATATTTTGTGTAAAATGTACCATCTATGTATGTATTCATTTTTTATTAACTAAATTTGTAAAACCTGAAACACAATATGGAATATATATGGAACAAAATGGTGTCCTAGTGAAATGTTAAAAAAATTATTACTAAAAAACTGCCTATCCAATTTACCTAAAATTTTGCACAAAAATCAAGTACTACGGAAAAATGAACTAGCAAATTTTTTTTTAAAAAATTCAGCCTGAAAAACTATCAAATGGACTGATTTCAAATTATTATTTATGGTATAAAGATCGACTGGTAATATTGTGGTATGAATTCAAAATGGCAGAACAAACAGGCGGTCCAATAATATGTTTTTAATCGTGAAAAAATCACCAGGTTTTACATATATTACGTTCTAGCGTCCCTAGATGCCAAAATATATAGTTTTATCAATCCCGTCGGTCTGTCTGTTTGTTCGTTTGTCAGTATGCGGAATAGCCTAAAAACTACTTACCCGATTGTCTTCAAATTTCGGTTAAACATTAAGGGTCATATTGGGGATGACCTGATAATATTTTGGTAAAAATCTAGTATGGCGGCTTAGTTAAACGTTAAAAAAAAATATTACTAAAAAACTAATAAAACAATTTGCCTCAAATTTTGTACAAAAATCAAGTGTTATATAAGAATGAACTGGTAACATTTTGTTATGAATCCACGCTAGCAAAACAAAATGGCGCCCTAATAAAATATTTAAAAAATCAATCTGGAAAACTACCTATGAGATTAATTTCAAAAATTGCACAAGCATAAAATTTGATAACTATATAGAAATAAACTGGTACGAATTCAACACGACGAACAAATTGGCGGTGTGTGTCTATGTAAAACTACTCATTCAATTTATTTTAAATTAATGTATATATATATATATATATATATATATATATATATATATATATATATATATATATATATATATATATATATATATATATATATATATATATATATATATATATATATACTAAATGGGCCTGTAACAAAATTTTTGAAGTTTGCATCGAACAATTAGGTAATTGTTAATAAGTACATTTAAATATTATGGACATACATATATAAAAAATAGGTTAATATAGTTGGAAGGATTCACAAACACATCAAAATTGCCAATATATTCAAGTCTGTTTGGATTAAAAAAATTTAGCAAAAATTCCATTCGTCAAAATGTAATACCCTGATTGATATGTAAAACGGCTCAAAAAGAATTTAATTATGTCTGAAAGGTATATCTTCTAAATTAGTCGACGGATTTTATTGACTCTTGGATTATCTCAAAACCACAATCTTTGCCTTATATGGAGTCTTCGAAATTTTATTTCCTTGCAGCGTATGAAATATACGGGGTTGAATATGTAATGATGAGTGATGGGGTAATATCAAAAAATTCTACATGAAGAAAAATTTGGTGAACAACTCTTGAATGATTTTTTTGGTAATAAAATAAGACGCATTTACCATAATTTTGTTCATTAGATCCAACAGAGTTGCATAGTTAAAGTAAATTACTAGTTAAAGGACAAAGGAGTCTAAAAAAAGCGTTCTTACGAGCGCCTAGCACTATGTTTTATTTGAGATATAATTTAGTGATGGGAAGCGCACACTTTCCATCTTTGAAAACACTCCCATTTCGGAAACTTTCCAGGAAAAAATAAATTGGTTCGGGAAACTTTCCTTTTGAATCTTGCCAAGGAAATTTTCTGAAAATATTTACGGGAATATTCCCCAAAATTTCCATAGCCGTTGTACAATTTTTTAAATTTGACTGTGGTATAGTAACACATGACCGTGTTATTTAGTTGTTCATGTTTGATATTTATTTAGTTTAATTTCTTAAACAAAATCCTGAAAATCGATTCGAAATTCGAATGGAATAATAAATAAGAAAATTAAATAAAATGTATTTATTGATAAGTGTATATTTAATTTTTTATAATTTTTTTATTATTAATGCTGTACCTGTATAAAAAAGGCTACCAAGAAGTGAAAGGATTGAAATTCTATCTGTTCTTTTTTTAATAGAAAAAATGGTTCATAAATGGATCATTTTTCTTAAAATAATTGAAGGAATTTAAAGGAAGTTAAATTCGATTGGCGTTTGCCTTTGCCCATCACTAGATAAAGTTCACACGGTATTTTATATTATTAAAAAAAAAAGCAGCGTATATTTAGACATTTTTTCTTGATGTACAATTTTTTGAATGCCCTCGTATTATGATAAAAAGTTATAAAAAAATGAGAAAAGGGTTCGATAACAATAACCTTACATGGAAAGGAAAAAAACATATTGATTAAACGCAATGCTAAATAAAGCAACTTTGAAATTTCTTAAGGGAGAACTGCACGCAAAAAGTGAAAAACTAGCGACAAGGTCTAGTCAAGTTCAAAGTAAGATGAAAAGGTACCTACGTATTAGAAAAAACTTCCTGCACGTCCGACCTCAAAAAAATGTGTTATGTATAGGCAATTTAAATTACATTTCGTTTAAAAATGGGTTCAAAAGGGTTCACGCGCTGCAGAAATACAAAGACATGAGTACGATTTAACATTTCAAATTTTGCAGTTGCGTAGACAAAGGATCAATGCAAGGCGGTAAAGAGCCATTTTGTGGAAAAAAAATTATATGCAACGGCATTTGCGTCAAAAAGTGGTCGAAAAATGGTCGAAAATGGACCTATCAACTTCTATTTTATATTTCTTAATTCATATTTCCCTATTGAAATCACATTGAAGCTAATACATATCTCTTATAGTTTTAACATAATATTGCAGCGGCGGAAGGCTTGCAAATGATCCATAATACTGCGTGCAGCTCCTCCTTAAGATATCCAAGTAAACTAAACAACAAAATATCGTCAAGAGACTGCTTTTCTCAATTTTCGACATTTGGTCAGACATGTGTTCTTCGGAAAAATCACATGACAGTTTGAAATGTATTCATATTTAAAGGTTTTTGTTCCAAAATTTCATATGATGTTTTCTAAATAACTCTTAAACACAGTACCTTGAATCCGATAGGGAGCTAGCCAATCACACTACTTTAGATGCGCGCTTATTTCGAATCTGATCTTCGATGATTTGAGGTAAGCTTACCACGGATATTCTATCGTTTTAATGATAGTTTTATCGACAAACCTGGGTTAACTTAACGCTCTCGGGATAGATCCACCTAACAGTGTAGGTTTCGTTAAAAAAATCCTTGTTTTAATATAGATCCGGAATTTTATTCAATCCTCATAAAATTTGCAGCAAAAACCAATTCTACCCTAACCTATAAATAATTCTTATTTTTATTATTTATATGTTTTGTTAAAAAAAAGTAAAAAAAAAGCCATCGTCTGAACGGGGATTCGAACACTCATCAGTTGCATCCAAAGTTGAGGATCAACAAAACTTGTTTATACTCCGCGGAAATAAGTCAAACGTTTTCTTTTGGCGAAACTACTAAGTCGAGTCAGTATCGTCACATAAAGAAGTTTGGGACACGAAAAGGATCGTTACATCAAAAAAAATATCACCCTGCAGATTACAAAAGTAATATCTCCATATATGAAAATAGGCCTTTTTTGGCTTGCTTCTTAGTGAACTTATACTTAAAATTAGTCAAAAAATCACATCCTGAATTATTAGCATTTAATTATATAAACACCTTGTTTTTTTTTAACTCGTTATGATTATATGATTCTTATTCGTGAGTTTAAATAGATTTTTAATGCGCTAGTAAATTCCTATAAAACCTGAAGCCGAATGTAGTGCCACCTTGTGTTCTCGATTTTAATTATGTTTTTATTTTAGGCAATTTACCGAAATTGTTTGTTTGCCCAGTTAATTAAGAGCAAAATTTAAATAAACTCAGAAATTGAATCGACAGATTAACGTGGGTTTTTAAAATTGAAAAACAAACAAAAAGACTTGATAGACACCCACCGTACTGGCTTTAAATTAGAGGAACTGTGAAAAGAATAAATAGTTTTTAAAGTAATATGTATAGAGGTTTGTTCAATAAAAAGGTTTCATAAATAATAACTAATATATAAATTCCCTTGCAACAGAGGACAGCTGGCAATCTAATCAAGTACTAAAGACAATTTTTCCCTAAGAATTTATTAAATAATTATATTCGAACCACTCTGTTATTATGTTATAATGTCATAATTAAAAAAACCTTATTGCATAGAAAAAATTGGGAACACATATTATTGATTAAAATTTAGCAACATTGTATTTAATATTTAGCACATTATTTTTTTTACTTGTTTGATGTCATACTATTCCACTTTGAAAAATTAAACAGCTTTGCAATATTGTGGGTAATTTATTTTTAATTTAAGTGTTTCGATAAAAAATTGATTATTCATTAATATTATCTATTACAAATGTTTGAAAGTTCGTAAATAAATGCGTTAAAATTTGTTGATATGGGTTTTATATTTCGCAAGCATATATGACACCGTGAAAGGTATGCACGTAATGGTTTTTGGGAAATCAGTTCTGAGCTAGCAACATGTAATATTTGAAGATGTAAAATAATTATCCGTAAATTTGGCGAAAATATTGAAAAAGTTCAGTAAATTACTACTTTTTATTTTTTTGAAAAAATCTTATTTTATGACAGAAATATTTTACACATTAATTTTGATATCAATCTGAATTTTGTTATTTTGAGTTTTAGATACATTTGGTCGTTTAGTTCAATTAAAGTTTTATTTTTTTTTAATTATTTTATAACAGTAATAATAATAAATATAACTGTACATATTAAGATGATACACACTTAAGTTAGCCAACATAGTTTGACTATTTTCTGTAAGTAATATTAACATATGCTTTTGTATGTCCTACAATAAATATATCATATCATAGAACTTTTCAAAAAATACCATAAACAGAAGTCAATAAGACATCTACACCTAAAAAAATCCCATTGATGCCTAAATTGCAACCTATAAATTAGTCTTTTCAACCCCTCATCAGAAAGGGAAACTACCATTTACCACACATTAAGACGTATCACCACAAATTTACTAGTAAACTGTAAATCATTTCTGTAGGAAACAATCATACAGTACATTTTTGCTTTCTAAAAACCACACATTTTCGGAAATACTGGATTGGGCTGCTGTATCGTCTTTACCTGCTCAGTGTGTGAAATTCCATTTTTACGGCATATTTTTTTAAGGGCAAACAACCCCAAAAACGAGGGTGCAAGGTGTCGACGAGTTTTTTACCTATATTTTGTAAGATGATACCCGTATTAAGAAATCGCTGCTGTCTGTTCCATGAGAAAATAGGGTTAAACGTGGAATATATGGTAAATTGCGCAATTTTTCAATAAACGCACCCTTAAAACGGAACGACCTTTACAATCTTCACCCTCTTCCTATTGTACATTTAGCTTAATTTCTTTCACGGTAAATCTCACGTTTTGTTCTCCAGGTAAAAAAAGATAAAAAAATTGGGAAAACGCATCAGAATAAAATAAGTGGTTGATGTATTTTAATGTTGACTTAGGATTTTTTTTTTGATAAAAGGATTTGAAAGATGAGGGTTTTTAAGTTTAAGGGTTGATATTTGATCGTAAGGATTAAATATTGCCTGAATAGGATGAGGGATGTAAGAACTGTGCGAAATTTTTGCTGTACGATAGGGGAAAATCATAAATATAACCGTTTAACTTTGTTCTGAAATTACAGTCATTACGGCTGGGTGAAAATATTGTTTCACATTCTCCAATTATCTGTTAGAGTAAGAATGATTAATATAATTTACAGCGGAACGATTTCTAGACAACGAAATATATAGATCAGTCTTTAAATTAGCTAAAATATTTAGTAAATAAAAACATTGCAAAACATGAAAATCTAATTTAGAAGTACGAAGAAAAAAGCAGACGGATAATTATTCTCAAATTAAGAACTGTTGTATCCCAAGGTGTGTTCATCAAGTTTTTTTACTTATTTTTGAACGCATTAGCGTTGATTATACAGGAAACAAGGTTTTTAGACTTGGCATTTTAAAATTCCTGAAATATGGAGGAAGAAACATGAACCAATAATTAAAGCATATAGAATTATGTAAGTGGAAAATTATACGTAATTCGGATAGGATTTTGAGAGGATTGCCTTAGGCTGCTCTATTTTTATATCGAGTTAATTATCGAATTTAACATTTTAATAACTACAAAACGTATCATGTATTATTTAATTTAATGATTAATTATCTTAAATGTGTTTCACTAGTAAATATCAAGAGTATATATATTTTTCTTTCATCCAGGTAAGTAAATAAAAAGTGTAGCAAGCAATTTTTAGTTCAATTTTTTGGTGTATAAATAATTCAAGTTCAAGTCAATTCAAGTGGGTTATGAAAAGTTGTTGCAAACATCCATTGCGACTTCTACCAATCACAACCCAGAATGTTCAATGTGCTTCCTATTGGTTTGTCGTTTATTGCCGCGGAGTATAAACAAGTTGTACTTTCAGCATGGGCTTCCTGGCTCGGTAGTTGGATACTCAGCTTGTATGCAGCGCATAAGTGTACGAATCCGCGTTTAGGCGGATGATTTTTTAATTTTTTTTTTAATATAACTTATAATACGATTAATAATGGGGTTAGGTTAGGTTAGGTTTCCTACCTATTTTTATTAATAAAATCGCACAAATGTTCAATTTAACATGTTTTATAAAAAAAGGCAAAATACTGTATATTGAATACAATTGAAAGCTTTTGTTATTGATAGTCACAATTAACGGAATAAAAAACATTTTTATATCATCTTCATTAGAAATTATATTTTCCGCATTATCTAAAGTGCATCAAATTGATATTTATGATATTAGTGCATCAAATATGAATAATCAATAAAACAATTTTTAAAAAGCGTGTAAAAGTGTAGATTTTTCAATCCGTGCTCTTAGAACACTCCCTAGGGTCGTATTCTAACTATAGAGGGCACTTGAGCAAATAATAACTATTTTAAACATTTAAACATCCAGAGAAGCTTAAATTGGATAGGTTTGAGTTTACAGAGTCTCATTATGATATAACCATCTTTAACACCATATATTTGTATGCTATTTTAAGCCCTCATTAATACCTTCAGAATATTTTTTATTTAAACATACTTCATATTTTTGAATGAAAATGGAAGGCATAAATTGCATTTTTTACCAATTTTAGAAGAGGGAGTAAACTCTTTTTTCTTCTTGGCCCTCATTAATGCTTCAGTATATTAAGATCTTTTATTTCTGTTTTGAACTTTATTATGTAAGCCCCTTATAAAAAAAAATAACAACCACGTTTTCTTTAAAAAATGATTTTTTATAAATTGGCTGTTATAGTTAGGCTTTAAATAACCTGTCTCACGATAAACGGAGTTATTACCATGTAAAAATATTTATTAATCTAGCTACTAAATAGATGCGCGTTTATAATTCAATAGACACTTTAAGATCCTTAATTAACCATACGCAAATCTGTGCCGAAATTTTTTACATTACGGTACTTTGAGACAAGAAAAGAAATGAATCACTGCTAAATTTAAAAACGGGGTACCATTCAGAGCGAAATTAAAAAATTTAAACGATTTGCGAGAATCGAAGTTGCTTAATATGTTAAATGACTGGCAGAAATATTAATAAAAATAACATCCTGCAAAGGGTGGCCAAAAGAGTTTTTGCAACCAATTAATTAAAACTGTTCAATTAACTTTGAGTTTGGCAAAATCTAAAGGAATTTACACATGTGTTAATTCTTTAACTACGAACAATTGCATATTTGTAATTGAATTTACATTTTACATCAAATAATTCATGAAAATTGTCGGTTTGTTGGCATATTTATTGTTTTCTATGATTGTGTTATCTGCCATAGATGTTAACTTAGAAACCTAGTTGCTGTACGCACACAGAAAAAAAAATGTAACCTCCATCCAAAGCGGTCAGTTCTCTTGAAAAATAATTATTAAGAACAAGAAAATGTTTTTTCCTGTCACAAGAAAAGTGACTGTCTTGATATAATTTCCAATTTCTCTTAAATAAATATTAACTATACAAGGTCCGGCAATAGGATTGAACTATTTTTAATAGACCACCGTGTGGATACAAAGACTATATTTGGACTAATTGTTACTTACACTAAAAATACAATTCTGGAAATTCGTTGAAACACTTCTTCAAAAAATGCCGGCAGAAATTGCGACGATTTACTTATCAATAGGAATCATTCTCAGGACTATCTCTATTTGGAATTGGTAGAATTTCAAGACCTGATGTAAGAATCGTCGCAAATTTCGCTCTGTAATGTACAGTGCAGCTAATTGCCGAATTGCAGAACGTTGTGGACTCTGTTCAACAGCTGCCTAACTCTTTCAATATTTTCTTGGGTACGAACCGTACGGGTACGACCGACAAATTCGGAGATTACATTTCCTCTTTCGAAATTTCTTACCCATTTCAAAATCAAATTTCTTGTTGGAACTTTAGCACGAACTGGCAAATTAAATTAACGAACTGGACCAGACATGTAGAGCTCTGAAAATGTTCCCACCTTACCGCCCTGAACTAGTACCTTCCGATCGGAAGTCAACTGCTCTTACCATTGCGCCCGAGCAGCTTGTATGTATTTCTTACGACAAAATAATAATTTTTCTAAAATCATGGGTACTTAAACTACAATTTAACAAGACCGGAAGCACGTGTTTCTGGATTCGATATTCTTAAATGAAAGGCGCAAAAAACGAATCTGACTTCGAAATGTAGGTTAGGTTAGATTAGGTTAAAAGTGAGTGGATCAAACCGACCCTCCACTGCGACTTTGTGGTCTATTGTGGCTCACACCTATGTTTACACTTCCCCGAGCAACTCTAAGTCCTCAATGAGTCTTATTATTGCCTTTGGGGAGGTATTGTTCAAGTCCTCGGGCAGCAGGATATCTCTACCGAAAATAGAGAACCTGATCCTGGCAGCTGCCGGGCATTCACATAGCACATGTCTGGCTGTCTCGCCATCCTCCAGACATAGGCGGCACTCGGATTCGTTTTCAAGCCCCATCCTGTGCATGCGATGTCTTAGACCACAATGGCCAGTGCATAGGCCTACTGCTGTTTTGAGCTTAATTCTGTTCATATTTAACAGACTTTCTGTTATCCTCTTCTTTAAAATGTAGCAAGTTAGTAGTAGTAGTTAATATATATTGTTTATTACTGCATAAAGAGGGTAATATAAAATTATGCTAATATTATCTGTGATGATCACAATAGCAATCTAATGTTAAGTCACAAGCGATGTTTTTAAATATAGAAAAAGTTTTTTCTAATATATGGGTTACGTACGGACAACAGAGATCAATGCGAAAAGTTCCAAGCGACTGTCGAGATCTAGGCTAAATGTTGTGAACTCAACTATACATTAGCTTTAATTCTTTGACAAATAAGGCATACTTTATTTTACCGGGTTTTTAATTCTGTTTCTCATTATAAAACTCATGTTTGGCAAAGGTACTTTTCTTATAAAAAGCTGAATGTACAGTTTTAATGATTTTTCTCCGGGGCTATAATTTGACATTGAAAAAGACTTGATCATTATTTTTTGTAATGCGCGTGAATTTCTAAAGAAAATTACATTTTAAGCAAAAGGATATTAGGAATTTTAGAATTAGAGGTGATGTGTGTTACGTAAATATGTGTAGTTTTTAAAGCTGAGTTTGCTGTTAATAACTTTCGTTATTGACTAGTTAGACGCGGTGAATTTTAGGAGATATTTTTAATAGGGTAGCATCTGTGTAGCTTTTGAGAAAATATTATAAAGTACAATAACAGATATATTTTTCTTATGTACAACCAGAATATGTTTAATCACGATCTCGGGACATTCCGATCTGAAAAAAAAAAATTGAAATAAAAAAAAAAATTGCCTGGACCAACTTTAGATACAGCCCATAAAAGAGCATAACGTGTGGTCTTGAAATGGGTGGAAGAAAAAGTCTATCGTTTGTTTCACCCAAAGGTCTTTATTACATGTATTAAAAAGAAAATAAGCTAGAGTTAATCACAACAATTTTGATCAAAGCCATTATAGGCTGTATACTAGTACCTGCGGTTTAAGACGTGACATGGTACAAAAGACAACCAAATGAGTAAAAATGTATTCTTAGTGCCAATGTCACGTACTGCACTAGTGGTAAAAAAAATTGGTCTTGAATTGTCTGCAAGGCCAAGACCACATCAAGACCGAAGACCAAAACTACGGACGCTAGATCGAAACCAAAAACATGACTAATCTACTAAGTAAGACTCGCGTATGAGCAAGACCTGTATTTAATAGTTCAAAAACACAGGGCAATCTTAAAAATATGATTAATGATTAATCACCAAGTCGATAGTTGATCGTTTTGAGAGGAAGTGTTGAGATCTAAACGTTAAAACTGACTAATTTTCGGATAAGTAAATTTACTATTAAGCATCTTAATGAAGGTTTAAATTGTGAAAGTCAACCTATCTAGCAGGTAAATAATAAACTTGTCGATTGATATAAGAGTATGTACAAAACCAGAGAATGACAGCGACTAGATCTAGATAAGATTAAATACCACAAATTAGGACATCTCTAATAGCAACAAGATTCAGCAAAAGTTATTTTAAAAATTGATTTTCTTAATACCTTTAATAACGCAAACAGAAATTAATTTTCTGCTAGAGTTAAACAACATATTCCAGAATTATTCAATTTTATTATACATTGTTATAAAGATACTTTTTTTGCCATTTGGCAGCGAAATTATATCTTCTATAAGAGGTGTTCAACAGGGAGATCCTCTAGGCCCTTGTTTGAAATTAAATACATTTATGGTACCTTGATGATGACGTGTAGAAAATGATTTTCAAAAAACGGTTTAAAAATTGAATTCAAAAACTCAGAAATTTTATTCGTTTACAACAAAAATATTAATTCTGAGACAGTAATATTGGACCAGAAATTTCAAAAGTTTATTTAGATTCATTGTGTCTTCTCGGCTGTCCTTTTTCGATCAAAATGGTAAATAAATCTCTCATAAGTAAAAGGTTTTAAATAAATAGCAAAGAAGGAGAAAGCAGATTTATGAGAATAGTATATATAGTATATATAGTAAGTTAGAACTGACTTGTGGCATGCATGGGTTGTTAAGGAGGCATGAAAATGCTATTGTACCTCTTGAATAGAAATTATCTGATGGAGTGGTAGACTACCAAATAAACTTGATGACAACATTAAATTATAATTGTAGAAATGATTTATATAGCGTTAATATGTTCAAATATCATGCGTTAAATACTGTCACGAATATTGCCTGTTTGGTAATTATATCACATTCACAAAATGTGATGTTATTGAATAAGTTTAAACGTTTTTAAAAATTTAAACAAGAAACTATAAAAGAAAAAATATTTAATTTTATTAAATGCCGATTATCGGTTAGTATCAATGAAGAAAAATAATAAAACGCTTTTGTGAGTCAATCTCCTCAGTCTTATAGGCGATTGAATAACTGATGAAAACAGACATTCCTGAAGAATTTAAAGTTTGTTTTATACGTTTTTTTTAATGCCCTCGAAATAAGCCAAATCATCGAAAAAGTTGCGTCGTCATCGAAATTAATGTATAAAAACTCCGAAAAGTCTTTGTGGGTTCTTCAGGTTTTTAAAGGCGGTCGAAGTTTATAAAAAGCTTCACCGGTCAGTTACTTTTTCGATAATTTTTATGCTTAATTTATTCAATTAGAATTTGGCTTTGTGCTAAGATGAATATACCGAACTGTACTGTATAATCATACTTAGGGAGTCAAATTCCTATGTTATGTAATCTTTTACTTCATCAAACCATATATTATATTTTCTTAGCAATGCACTGCCGTTTTTACTTACATACATACATATATATATACATAATATACATACCTCAAAGTAAATGCCAAGAAATGTTAATACCTATTCTGCGATTCAAATAAAATAATATAAAAACTTTTTAAATGATAAACTTTTATTAAAATGTATTTTGTAAAATGCAAGCCTAAATAGTTGACCAAAAACAATTTAAAACTGCATCGTACAAAATGAGGCAGCCAGGCAAAACTATTTTTTAATTGTTAGTGCATTCTAATAAAAGCTTGTCATTTAAAAAACCGTTTTTAGGTTATTTAGTTTTAAATATTTTAGTCTTTAGAAACATTATATTATAATAGCCAAAAGCTAAGAATAATACAAACACAAACCTAAAACGAGACCAGAAACAGGAAGAAGCCAACTATACTCAATTTTTGACGTCTGTCTCCGGACAGTAATATTTTTGCTGCTTAGCATCTAATTTTATGACTTTAATGATGATTTACGGCTTTACCTAGGCTAACCTAATGCCTAACGAAACAGATCCACTTAAAAAATCCTTGTTTTAATATAGATTCACTTTTTCACATCCCCACAAAAAGCCCTAACCAGGGCTAACCAAAATGCAATCCGTTTTTTAAACAGAACTATATACAAAATTATGTTTTGTTAAAAAAAAGTCATCGTCTGAACCCGGATCCGAACACACCTCCATTGCAATGAAAGTCGAGAATCCTACTACTGATCCACGAGGCTCATACTGAAATTTCAACGAAACTTGTTTATATTACCTGTAAGAAGCTAAGTTAAGCAGGAAAAACATTAATGTCCCGAGACATATATACGTCAAAACTACCAATAATGTGTTATATAATTTACGATACATAATACAGCACCTACTAAAATTCTGGTAACAATGTAATCATTTAACCACCCATTTACCGCCTTCTTATTTCAGAATTTTCTAAATTATATGATCTCACGTAGCATTCGCAAATTGATGCGAAAAGTACTCCATTGTAACTCGGGCTTCTCAATCCCTCTAGCCTATCTCAAAGCTCGCTAGTTTCAAACATTAGAGGCTTTGACCAACCGCCGCGCGCCAGTCGTATATTTATGTGGGTAAGTAGACCACCAAATCGAATTAAGAAAAATATTTGTCCGGTCTTTAAATTATAATTTCCCAAAAGTTGTAAGTTAATATTAGACTGTTTTAGTCTCGGTTTTAATTGTTTAACAAATATACAACAGTGTAGTTCAAGGTAGTGTTTTTGTGTGCGTTAATTAAGGACCTTCCATCGATTTTCATTCAATATCTAACAGATTTGATTCTCAGCTTATAGATGGCGCAAACAGCCGAATTTAAACATATTTTCATATATAGTTTTTCAATCAATGGTTTTACGTTTTTTTTAAGGCGACATAATATTGTATTGTCTTGGGAAATATATATATATATATATTATGTTCCATTGGGTCAAAACCATTAGCTTAAAATCGACTTACAAGATTTAACCCGAAAGGATAGACAAACAGACAGACAGACAAGGAATGTAAAATAAAAACTTGTAATAAGTAAAAAATCTACAAAAAAAAATTATTAAAGAAATAATGGTATTTTTTTTGTTATCAACCTGACAAAAATATTATATTTGGCTCAACTATTTATCGGAGGCTAATGTTATAATACCCGCACTTCCGATTCGTTTTTGATTTTTGACATATAAAAAGTCCTGTTATACCGAATATCTATAAGGTCTGTATTGATATAAAGTGATTTGCAGATTTAGAGTTCATTTAATTAATATCTTGCAAATAGGATTTTTGTAATTATTGATTATATCGAAGTTAAATGTAATCGGGCTTGGATAATTTATTTCGTCATATTTATAGCTATAAAAAATTGTATTAATTTTGATGATCTGAAAGTTAATAACGGTCGGATTCAATTCAATAAGATAGTCCGATAATTTGTTAAAATACATCAATTTCAGAGTAGATTAAAATGTAATTGAGAAATTTGCAAAACCTAGCCAGCGGGTGATTAAAAAAATCTTAATACGTTCCGTGGGAAACATTTTCTCTTTGGGATATGTTAATGGTAAAATGAGCAACTACTGTAACATACTACATATTAAGATGAAAAAAAAAGGTGTTTATAGTAATACACCGTATCTAAATATGGTTTTTACCCGTAACTATTAGATCTAGTTATTTTTTTATACTTTGTAGTATCAATGAAATAATATTCTTTATAATATACGACTTTATTATTTCTTATGTGGTATGAAAAGAAGCAAATAGGGGTGGGCAATATAATCGATTATTCGATGCATTTACTAAAAAATCGATTAATTCTTACATCGATTGATCGATTAATCGATTTTTCGGTTAATAGATCATACGATTAATCCATTTTCGATTCTTCGATTAACAGGCCTTTTTTATATGTTGACTTAATTGATTCCGGTAGGTAGCAATTAATTTAGTAATATAGCGATATTTGAATTAGATATTATATTAAAGAAACTATAAATTCTTGGAAGGTTGGTAATTTACAACAAAAAAGTATTAAATATTTATTTTAAACTGCGTATTTTGTTCCCAGGGTGCAGGTGCTTCAAAGAAACGAAAAACAAAACGATATGCATATGTTAATGCCTTTTACACTGCCCCAAAAGTCCATTAAGAATTCAGTTTTTCCTTTCTTTCGAATTATAATTCTCCTTTTCATATCGATTAAAAATTATGGGTAAGGCAACAACAGGCCACGAAAAAAAAAAGACATTCCAAAAAACACAAAAAACCAATTCCCTTAAATCCATTTATCATTTTATGTATATTGAGAAACAAATGAAGCTCCGGCTCACTCGATTAATATTTTATTTTAATTTCCCATGAGCCGGACGGAGAAGAGGAAACAAAACAGCAATATCGAAGAGCGAGATAGTATATCGCCACATACGTACAACTGGCTCGGAACCAACTTCTAGTAGCCTCTGGTAACGAAAATATTATGAGAACAAAAAGAAAAATAAGAGACAAAAGAGGGAGATCAAGACGGTTTAAAAAGGGATGCCTATAAAATATGATTAATTGTTGTGGAAGACGAAAAAACGTTCTTAAAAAGGGTTTCACTGTTTTTACCTCAAGAAGATGTGGTTAGAATAAGTAGTTAGTAGTTATTATTTGAATATATGTACGTAGCGAATAAGTCGTGCCACCCGATAGACAAAAAGTTCGTTTGCAGATATATATATATATATATATATATATATATATATATATATATATATATATATATATATATATATATATATATATATATATATATATATATATATATATATATATATATATATATATATACTTTTGATAAAGATGTGTGAGAGCGCATTTTTATGGTATCTATATATATATGATATATATATATATATATATATATATATATATATATATATATATGTAGATATATATATATACATGGAATGAAAACATATATATATATATATATATATATATATATATATATATATATATATATATATATATATATATATATATATATATATATATATATATATATATATATATATATATATATATATATATATATATATATTGAAAAGATGGGCCTTTTAATATGTATATTTTTTTATGATTTCTTTTAAAATAGTAATTTATTTTTTGTTATCAGTCCCTTTCATCACCTCCCGTTTCATCACCAGGCCTTTTTTTTCTAGATAAGTACCTACTTAATTAATATATCCATTATTGAAAACTGATCCGTAATGACACCTTTTTAACAAATGATAAAGAGACATTTAAAAGATACACAGGCGCCTTTAACAAAAAGTGAAGTTTAACAAGGCAAATCATTATAAAAATAATTATTTGTTGCAATTTATGTTAATTACAAACAATATCAATAGTCTTGGTAATAAAGCACTTTCCTCCTAAATAATGAATGATTTTAGTTGAACTACAGAACGACAACGCAAAGAAAGCAAAGAAGATATAATTATTTTGTATATATAAATATTATATATACAAAATGGCAAAAATATTTATAACTTTATGATAAATACAGAGCAATACAGAGACCTCTTAACAAATGATAAGGTGACATATCTAACAAAAGACAAGGATACGCTTTTAACAAAAAGAGAAACAAGTTTAATAAGCAAAATCATTATAAATATAATAGTTATAGATAATTTTTGTTAATTTCAAACCATATAAATATTGGTCCATTATTATTCAGTCAAAATTCAATACATATATAGTCGTGCTAAAGTATCACCTAGAGTATATAGGATACCACGTGACATTTTTTTTCTTCATTTAATTCTTGGTTGTTATGCAAGCAGAGACGATCGCCCAAAAAATCCCATATTGTGTGGACTTTTTGATAAGCACCGTGTTTTATATATATTATAATAATAATTATTATTATTGTCTTCATTTCAGGATTACAAAAAGAACTGTTTTACATATTTAGAATGGGGCGAAGTCCAGATTTAGATACCACTTGAATCATTTCAACCTGACCAACTTATAATCACGTTAGCATATCCTCCAAATCTAACTTATTAATTTATTTCACACGAAACTAATTTTAATTTGTGAACAAAACTCTTTTTACAACAGCCAGAAAAATAATGTAATATGCAGTAATAAAACGTGAAACATGAAATGCGATACTCAAGTGTTTCTGGAGGCCACATGTGGAGTTTACGTCAAAACCAGATTTTATTTTTATTATTATTGGGAAAAACAATTTTACTTATCAGACTTTTTAAAATGAGGAATTCTAAATTGAATGATGGGCATTATTACGCCATATGTTTTCCTTCATCTAGTTTAACTAGTTTTTATTATTTTGTTTAGATTTTGAACGTTGCAGGTCTGGGTATTTTAAATTATACATTTCGAAACTAGTAAAAGGTTGACACAATTTTTTATTTATTTTGTCTTTATTGGCACAAATTAGTTCAGTAATTTCAGAAATATAGTTCACGTTATTTAATGTAAATATTTACAACGCCTGCTAATAATTTACAAAATTTAAAAAATGTCTGCAATTTTAAATAAAACCAGTTTATTTCGGTAAGTACATTCTTGTGCCTGTCGATAGTCAAAATGGTCCAAGGTTACTAAAATTTAAATTAAAAAGAAACACAATAGATAATTACAAGTATTTCCTAATTTTTTAGCAAGTTAACGAACCTGTATTTCATTTTATCGGCACAATAAAAAAAGTGGAATTTACCAAAATTTAATACGTTGATTAGTTATTCACATACGCCTCTTTTTTTAATTTTAATTATATAATTGTGCCTAATATATGTCAGTCTTACATAATTTCTCATTTTATTATAAATTGGTTTCCTACCTAATGACCTTAGGCTGAGCCCATAATAATTTAAAATTTAAACGATGTTGCTCCATAATATAAAGTTCAATAAATTTTTGGATTGAAAAAAAAAACAATTTTTACATTAGTATTATTATGTTGACATTCACACATTTTAATAATTTTTTTTAATTTTTGTAATAATTCATGATTTCATAAATAACACCTATAAGCAGTAGCGTGGCCCTTTACTACGCGTCGGCTGTAAAATAGGTATAATATATGTATATATATATATATATATATATATATATATATATATATATATATATATATATAAAGAAAAATCGACTAAACGAGTCATATATCAGGCATTGGAAGGCATCGATGATTGCTGCGGGTGGTGGAGAATGACAAGACGTGATCTCAAATACAATCTGAGTAAGTAACTGTCAAAAAGGGAGTGTCTCAGGGTTATATCCTGGGCCCCCGATGTCACAGGTGTGGTCTCGCAGGATATGGTTCTGTTTGCTGACGACATGTCTTTAGTTTGTAAGGGCGAGAACGTTGTCCAGTGTGGAATCAAGGTGGAGGGAATCCTTTCTCTGCTCAATGAGTGAATTTCGACAAACAATTTCAGGTTAAATGTAGACAAAACACATATACTACTTTATGGTAATAAAATAGAAAAAATAGAACTCAGTATTGCAGTTAACTATG
The DNA here is from genome assembly GCA_030620095.1 of Kuschelorhynchus macadamiae. Taxonomy (NCBI): domain Eukaryota; kingdom Metazoa; phylum Arthropoda; class Insecta; order Coleoptera; family Curculionidae; genus Kuschelorhynchus; species Kuschelorhynchus macadamiae. The sequence goes on from JAUTXW010002880.1 coordinate 526,075, forward strand.
AAATTGGTAAATGGTGAAAATATGTCAATCTTGGGCATGAAGGCAGACAGTAGGCGTGATTGGAAAGCACAGGTCGATGCTTTAGCTACGGAAATGACATGCTCAAAGGGTTATACGTGAAATTGTGAACTACGCGGCGCCGGCAGCTTTGTTGATGGTTATACGATCTTCTGGGTAACTTCGTTGGAGGGAAATACAATACAAAAACTCCAAAAACGGTATATAAGAGCAATATTTCCACTACAACATCAAGAAAACTGCAACCCTATATTTAAACAATACAAATGTTTAACTATATATGGTCAGGGTTTGTATGAATATGTGGTGTTAATTCTAGACACTCCATTTTTTCGGGATATGGAAACCTCAGTCCACAAATAACACTAGACACAAACGCAATTTAAAAACTGAGAGAGCAAATTTTACTTACATCCAAAAAAATATCACCCATTTATTTTTAATAAAATCTGGAATCGGAAGGAGCTAGGAATTTAGAATTCTAAGATAATAAAGATTAAACTTAAAAAGTAGAGTGTATTACAATTTTGAAGAGTATTTTAACACTCAGTTGGGATAAATTATACAGATTGGTATAAACGGGCTAGTTTATGTATTTGTTATTTCCTCTTAAGAAATCATAGTTTTATATTATGACCTCTTTTACTAAATGTTAATCGTAAAATTGCCAATTTTTTTAATTTTATTTTAAGCTTGACGGTATGTAATGTGGTTTCAAATTTCATTGTAGCTGGTAAAATTATTAGTATTAGTATATTTTACTGTCATTTTATTGACACGATCCACACGCATTTTGGGTACATGTTATTTGAATATATATATATATATATATATATATATATATATATATATATATATATATATATATATATATACCGAATTGTTTGTTATCGTTAAGATAATTTATATGCATTCACATGCACTGTGTAATCAAAACCGGGATTTAAAAGTAAACACAGAAATTTCTGTCTGTTCAACGTCTCACAACCACTCGAAACGACTAAGAATTTTAATAAAACACTTCAGGGAACCACTTCACCGTAAATTCACGCTTTATGTGTATTTTAGTTCTTAACAGAAAATGGGTACTTTACCCTATTTAAAACAAATATTTTATTAGCCTTAAATTATGTTTTCTCACATTATTTATTAATAGAAAGTCCATCTAAAATGTAGAAAGTTTTTTAAGCTATAAATAACAAAGCGGGGATATTAATCTGACGTATTCTATCGCAAACTATTTTCTCCTCATTATGGAATAAATAACATATATCATTTTCTTAAAACTTGAAAATTAAAAAATATATCGATTTTTAGAACATAATTATTAGATGAAGAAAACAGAAAGATGCTCTAATCTCTATAATACCAACCCTCTTTTGCCAAGTCCTCGATATTATTCGAACACACGCCCGTTTTTTTGCGATTTCTCACAAAAAGGGAAATAGCTATACTATTACCTGGCATCGGATGCAGACAAAAGCCCAAAGAGCCCGAAAATAAAAACGTTTAACCCCAATTTCTGATCCTTAAATCGTTAAAAATCTTTCTGTTATCAAGCCCCTCGTATATGAAATGCATCCGACTCGCACATACATTGGTAGTTCTGTTAGGGATTAGAAAACATCAAATTATAGTTACTACAAAAATATTTCAGAATTTTAATAGATTATCAAGAATTCTTTTACTTGGGATTGTTTCCCAATATTATTACTCCACAATTTAAGAAAATATTCTAATTAAAAATTTTTTTTTTCATATTAAACTAAACAACATTTTTGATGAGAGCGAAAATGATTTCTGTTTATGAGCATACTTCATATAGAACTTATTTTGCCCAAAACAAAAATAAAACAAATTAAGTAAGTAAACTGTTTTGGAAATTATCTATTTTTTACGCTGTTCATCACATTTATTTCGGGTGACGCCGCGACGATTCATTAACCGCTTTCAAAAAAGAAGAGAGGTTAGCAATTCGACCTGTACCAGATGTATTTTTTATGTATGTACATCGACTATTCCCCGGTGGTTTGACCAAATTGGATAACATTTTTAGGGAATATTCAGGATTTTGCCGAAGTCATCCCACAGCAAGCATATTGAAAAAATGTTAAAAATGGCGGATTGGCGCCATTTTACAGCGTTTACGCGACGTAATATTGAAGTTTATAAATAAAAAGTAAAACACAGCAAGACATTATACTCGTAATATTAGACATCAAAACACTCAATACATAAATATATTTTTATTTTTGTAATTAAGTAACTGAGAATAAGTTCAGCGCCAACTTAACAGTTGTAAAATTTTCGATTCGAATAATATATTATTTTTCACTTTTTAGTGTAATTTTTAAAATCGGTTTTATTATTTTCTTAAATTTATTTTTCATTCATACTCAAAGTCCGAACCAATATTTAAACATTTTATTCGGCCGCTATTTTGTTTTGCTATAAGAATTTGTACTAAAATTATACCAGTTTATGCTTGTCTCACACTTGATTTTTATGAAAAATCTCAAGTTTAATGGGACATTAGTATTTTGGTGCTGAATTTTCAAACATTTTATTAGGCGGTCATTTTGTTCCGACATATTGGATTTTTAACAAGATGCTACCATTCGATCCCCATTTTTGACCAAAATTTGTCAATCAGAAAAGTAGTTTTTGAGCTATAGCGCATAGACAGACCGAAGAAAATGGGAGAACATATTTTTCGAGATCTAGGAACCCTAAAACACCAATATCTGCAAACATTTTGCAGGGTAATTTTTTCACTATTAGAATATTACTTACTTCTCTCTTACGAGGAAAATAGAATGGAAATTTTTCCAACTGTTTACAGATTCTTGGGTTAAAAACATTAAAACAATAATAATAACAAAAAAACATTATGTAAAACATTCTCAATACTATACAATATAGTCCAAAGTATAAAAAATCCAAACTGAAGGGTCATCAAACGAATTCGTTTTCAACACATGCATTCACTTTTTATTCCTCATTTTCATCTTTTTTGTCGGCTTGATAAATGACCGTGAGAACCAACTTTTTCGAGAAACAATAGAGGTATGCTGTATTAGTCCTGAAAGGGTTAAAATACGTTGTAAGAGGCTTTTTTATAGTATAGGAACTGATTTTCTTTGTTGGTAGGTAAAAACAGATATAGGCTTCGAGAAGAGCTTCTTGCCTTCGAACGTTTGTCGGGGAGCTTTTTTATTTTAATACATGCCAGGTGGAGCCCTGGTAATTATATTTATTAACATGATAAAAGTATCTCGAAAATTTCAAATAATAAATAAAAAATGGTGTATGTTGGTTTTAAAATATATATATATATATATATATATATATATATATATATATATATATATATTATTACCTTAACCTTAAATCTTAATTATGTAGATACAATACAAAAAATAATTAAATTTTATTTTATATTTTAAACCCTCATTTTAACAGATTATAATTCAAACTTATGTTTACTACTTTTGTTCAAAATAGAAATTTATCAGAATAATCTTATACATACGTAATGGTTTATTTTGGCCTTAATTTTGACAATAGATTATTTTTAAATTTGTAACAAAATATCCTACTGCTTAAAATTAACTGTGGAAAATATACGGACTAGCTAACTAAAAAGAAGAAAACAAGATAGCATTTTTATTTCTGTATCTAAAATCTTATAAATTCTAGCACTTCGTTCTAGAATATTCTCATAGACGTCAAACTGTTTCTATGAAATAAACATTTGTAGTTATTAAGTTTATCATTTTCTGTTTAACTTAGTAGTTATTTCAGTGCTGATGACGAGAGGTGTAGAAAAATTAAATTGAAAAAAGTAGTTGACTAATGTGAGTCCTATAGAGAGGAAACTAGATACCTCTCTTTATAAGAATTAAGGAACATTATATATTCATAAGACTCACACTCACTAGTATGAGAAATTAGCTCTAAGGCCATTTTTTGATTCACATTTGGTTTTTAGGCAGTTTGAGTGTTTAATGTTCTTGTGAATTTTAATAGCTCTTAATTTTCTTTTAGAAATTCTCTAATTTTTTTTTGTCAGTGTCTGCAGCCACTGTGTGACTTTTGTTAGATCAGCCGACTATACTTTTGTTAGCTCAACCGACTGTTCTTTTTTTACTGTTTTAAAACCGCAGTAGTAAAAAAATAAAGGGTAGTAATATGATTCACAGGGACGGATATGTGGTGGGAGGGTCCCCCAATATTTTATTCTGTTGGCAATATCTTATTTTATTTTGGAATTACATCATATTTAATAAATTGTTAAAAAAATAAATTAAAATAATTTTGTTCAAAGGCAAACAGACTTAGAAAACAAAATATGAATAATGCTAAGTAGGTATACAAAAGTGCGCATTTTTTTTTAGTTCGCAGTTGAGTTTTTCTTACTTACTCTCCTCCAATATTTTTTCTTTCGGTGTGTCCCTGATGATTCACACTAGATTATAAAATCAGAAGCAATACTGTTAAGATACAACATTCACTCTTCATTCGTAATTAATAAACACTGGCAACAGATAAAAATTCTTGCTAATAAGATATATACATTAATCTATTTAAACTCTAATTTAAAACAAATATCAATAATAGTCCATTTAGTTACTGAAAAAACTGTGGGCCTAACGCGCGAATCGAAGAAAATTAAAAATAAAACGAACACCAGAAAAAATAATAACATAACAGGCCGAGTCCATTGTTCTTATTTTGAATAATAGGGAACGACATTTTGATTAATAACGTTAGATACGTTTGGATTCCATTGTATACCGCGGGTGGTATTTTAACTTAAACCACCCGTTGTGAGCGCTCAGTGTATATTTTTATCGTTTTCAGCCCTTTTAGAAGAATACTTTAATGCGGTTTTTGTGGAAAAAGCCAACTATACGTTTATAAAGTGTACTAAACCAAATTATTAAGAACAAGTAATTTTGAGCGACATGAATTAACAGAACCCGCGTCATTCGAAATAAATTGCCTTAAAATGTAGGTCTGTTTTTCTGCAATTTAGATTTTAGGTAAAATAAGTTAGTTTATGAAAATACACTTATATGTAGTAGCCGTTTGGAGATGTTCACTTTATTTGGCAATAACAACAAAACATTCTACTCTCTAGTAAAATATTATTTCATTTACTTCTTAATTAATCAATATTATATTGGTGTGTTTTTCTGCAATTTAGATTTTGCCTCTAAACAAACATTCAATCAGGATTCATAATTTTAGGTAAAATACGTTAGTTTACTAAAATACACTTATATGTAGTAGCAGTTTGGAGATGTTCACTTTACTTTATTGAACATTCTACTCTGTAGTAAAATATTTTTTCATTTACTTCCTAATTAATCAATATTAGATTAATTTCTTAGAACATATGCTTAACTACAGAAAGATGTTTCTGAGAATGTTCCTTTTCTCTTTTTCTCCTTAATTTGTTTTTATCGCCTTGAAGTTTAATTTATTCGCCTCCTACAGCTACAAATTGAATAACAAATCTAAATAAAATAACAAAAAAATCTAATTAAAAATGTAGTTGAAGAACTATATGGTTATATTATATTCATTATTTAAGGATGACCTTTGTATGTAAAGCCTTATTTAGCGAAGATACCATATCTTTAAAATCGTGAATATGTAGATAAGTACTCTCTCCGCATTCAATTGTTTCTAAAGCCAGAAAAAATCTCAAAAACCTGTAATTTCATATTCATAATGTACTTAAGATCGTATAGTCTTTATATCTTAAACCTGTTGTATAGGCAAGAACAATGGATGCTGGTATACGTTCGAAATAAGTTATTGGGGTTTATCACAAAAAACGGCGCTTTGGGCCATCTTAATAATTTTGTGACGAATGAGTGTTAATAATTAATAACTGCTAAAGAAGTTCGACAATAAGACCATTATATGTTAGATTATAAAATTTTATAATTTCACCAATGATCAGTTAATTAGTAAAGATATTTTCATCTTTTTTTTTAGATCTTATTGTTTTTGTAACTCAATGGCCACGTTCTTAACCCAAATTTTAGATCGAAACAAACCAATAGGGTGTATCTGGCTTCGAATCAAACCCGTTTTTATCGTCTATTTTCTTATTCGATCCACTAATTGAACTTTCAATTGTCTAAAACGAAACAGAAATAAAACTTTGCATCCGATTAGATATCGCTAATTTTGGACGTTTTGAGTGTATCGGATGCGTTCGATGCCCGTTAGAATCGTGGCAGGCGCGTATACAAGGGGGGTAAATATCCAGGGGGGTATATGAATCGATGACAAAATTATTTAAAATTCACGTCCACGGACGGATTCTGAACACTAAAGTTCACATAATATTAGATTGCACGTAGAAGCGTATAAGCCTGTCCTACATGAAAGTGCACACCTTTTTTTTGGTCGAAACTTTTTTCTTATGCATGGAGTGGTAAACTTATAAATTACCTCTCCTATAACTCCAAGCTGTATACGCGCCTGAATCGTGGTCAATGAATTTAAGTTTAATTTTATATATTCAACATTGCATTCTAAATCTTATAATTGTTTCAATTATGGCAGTTAGAAGACGAAATATGTTATTTTTATATCGTTTTCCATTGACCTTAATTTTTAAACTAGACATAAAAGGCAGTGACAAGAAAATATTTTAAATTATTTTTTCTACATTTAAATAATTATTGTCTTTTAACAAAGAATGCTACAGAAAGATTTTATTTAAATGTCGCTAGCATATTAAAGTAAACGGAATTCAGAAAGAATTAAGGTTAAGTTAGATATCAGAGTATTAGAAGTGACTAGGCATACGCATATAACGCTGTAAGAATTAAATCATAATTTTAAATACAATAGCATTGGGCGGCACTCCTCCGAAAAATATTAACAGCATATTGAAATTACCATTGAATTGGGTTAAAATTAGGTGTTTTCACTCGGAGAATGGGTTGGTGCTGTTGTTTCGGAATTTTTATGTAAACACAGTGACAAATTGACATTTCAGAGGCGGAAGAAATGAAGTTTCTAATAGAACCTCTAAAATATAAATATTTGAATATTTAGATACTCGAGATTATATTATTTACAAAGTTAAACCTTTCAACTATTAGGTTAAGTGCTTACTTTATACACAGTATTTTTGTGACCTGCAGGAGACCTCATCTTAATGGAGGAAATCGTGTTCCATCATTTTCTCTCTTATATATCTCCAACCCTGACTGGTTATTAAAGAAGTAACTCAATGCAGTTTCGATGATAATCATATATTCTTTAGTAACTAATCTAAAGTCTCTATTACTGTTAAAAACATAAAGGTATTAACAAGTTATCAGAAAAGTAACCAGAAAACTGGAAACAACACCAAAACAGCAACTAAAAACTTGAAGACAAAAACAAGCACGGAAATTATATGTGAAATTTGGTCGATCATGTAAGAGTTTATTGCTTTAAGAACACCAACGCAGTAGCCACAATTATAAAAAAATCATTTACATATTTCGTAACAAAGTTTTAGAGTAATCTTACATACATAAACCCAGGTGACAATTACTTAATCTTCTTCGGACCCAGCGCTCTCCAGCATCATTAAAATATGAATTTCATTATTTCCGCCATCAGTATTTACCCTTTTTAAAATATCAATTTCTCTCTAATTCGTTTATTAAATGCAGCTGTGCATACAGATGCATTTTAACATTTTAAAAAGTCGTATATTCTAACTAAACGCTAAGTTTTTTAGATGATTTCAAATGTAAACACATTTCCGTTAAATACGCTAGATGCGTTAACATTTTTATGACTTCATTAGTGTCTTAAGATTGACGAGTTTTAGCCTTATCTTTAAATAAGCGTAATTCTAATGTAGTTCAATGTATGCCTTTAAAAGGAATAAACATTTATTTTCTTGACGTTCTACTTGTCACGCTCATTAATTTATTTGTTTTTTGGAAATATGTTTTTAAAAATACTTATATTTGTAATTACTAGTTCAGCTTTTTTTACTATCAAATAATTTACAAAACTGCAGTCACACTTTATTTTTATTAGTTATGGTTTAAATAAAATCAAGAATAATTTAATTGAGCGAAATATACAACAAAACAAATATATATTTTAAAAAGACCAAGCAAAACCAAGTTCTAACATAGCTATCTCATGCTAAATCTCTCTAACAGTTTTAGATTTCCCATCAAGTTTGGGAGGTGATAGCATTTAGTCAAATGTCGTAAAAGCAAAACGACAATAAAATTTGGAATTATTTTCTGTTATTTCTGAGTATCTGACAAATTTTGGGTTTTACGAGTATCGGCGATTTGAATATTAAAAAGTTTGCTATAAAACATAAAAATACCACACGTTTTTTTTGATTCCTATATAACATTTTCATATTTTAAGAATTTCGGCGGTTTTTAAAACAACGTTAGTGACCAAGTCTAAACAAAAATGTATTAAAAAGAAGATGTATATATGTAATTTTAATTTTGAAAAAATCTTAAACTTAAGTAAAATAGAAGCGTCAACTATTTAGTGAAAAGTTAGAAAAATTTAGCACGATATGTCAGATACGAAAAAAAGTCCTTTCCTGTTTTTGTTGTTTGCCAAAATACTTATATATCCTGTAATGGGGGAAAAGCCGGATAGGGGAAAAGCCGGACATTATTAGGATATGAGGGCCACAACACTTCTCAACCATTAAATTCATTGACAGTCTCCCTGAGAACATAGCTGAATCTTTAGGCCATCAACCTAGTGGGATTTCATTTAAGCGGGCAATGGTGGGCCAGCGTTTTCCAAGTATAAATTCCCTGAGTAATGAAACAGCAGGAAAATCATAGAGTAAAAGTTATATTGGCTGACCTTCCTATTTACGTCTTGTATAAAGAAGCGTGCCACTTGTTTCTTAATGTTATTTCATAATTCATGTTCCTTTAGCTAACTGGGATCCGTTAAAATTTCCGCTACAAATCGCAGATTTCTTCTGGACATTGCCTTATGGAGTGCCCTCTGCTTACTGGAGTGTTTTAGGATCCACTAGTTCCAATCCAAACCTTTCTTGTATTTATTGAAATACATTTATAAAAAACAATATCAATCCTATCTATAGTTTCTGTCTTCTATATCTTGCTCGTGGCGACAACATATGGATAAAAGCAGCTCTATCATTAATAAAGTAGGTAAGCCACTATAGGTATCTAAAAATAATTGTGTATCTAGAATTGCTGGTTGTTCTTGTAGGCAAAAAGATCTGTGACATCAATGTCTTCTAAATAAAAACTTTCCAAAAAAATGCTGTTTGAAATATGTTATTTTTTAATTAATCAAGGAATATTTTGCATACAGAGTATCATATAGAAGCAAATAAACTGATTTATTTATATATATATATATATATATATATATATATATATATATATAATATATAAATATATAATATATAATATATATATATATATATATATATATATATATATATATATATATATATATATATATATATATATATATATATATATATATATATATCGTCGGTCCCATGCCAAAACCATGAATGTGCAAAATTGTCCGTTTTGACTTAAGTGCACCATAAATCTTACAATAACCCATATTAGCCATGCCAAACACACGAATGTGTTTGCGCGCCATAATTACGAAGAACATCAAATGCATATTCACGAAATATCAGTTGTCTGACAGCTTTCACAACGGTCGGTCCATGAATGTGATAGTTTAGCGTTTTTGGCGTTGTGAAAAATTCTTCAAAATATCTGAAAGTGCTACTTTCGTGTGTTTGGCATTGTCAACAATTATTTAAATTCATCTGAATGTACCAGTTTCGCGTGTATGGCGTAGTAAACAGTTATTTAGATACACGTGAGTTTGTCAGTTTCGGGATTATCTATTTTGATGAAGTTTACAAATAATCGTGAATGTAACAGTTTCGTGTTTGCCACGTTGTGTGATCAAGTGAATGTGTTGTGAAAACTGAGGATTTCAATTTACAGTATTTTGCTTTTAAATAAACATGAGTAACAGAACGGCTAGAATTCTGCAAATGGTGACCAACTCAGGAATTATTCCAGAGGACAATAATAATTCAGATGAAAATAATCAGGTAAACTACTGTTATACCAGTTAATTTAATTAATGTAACAACATTGTTTTTATTTTAAATACTCAGGTCGAAAAACCAGAAACTATGGCCAAAGGTGACGACATTCATGAATCTGTCCAAAATATACAAGGTAAACAATTTTTAAATTATTTAAAGAGAAACTATTTTATTTCGATTTTGTAGATAATAACAATGCCATTGAAAACTTTCTTTGTTTTTTTTTTGGCTAGATAAAACTAGCAACGAGAGTATGCCATCCACTTCCAGCATGAAACCAAATATTTCGAATGAGACTGAATTTGAAATCGCTAGTTCTTCGGATAATTATGATCCAGAAAATGATTCTTCTTCAAGTAGTTCAAGCTGTTCAACATGTTCAAGTAGTTCGAGTCCAAGCACTGATTTCTCTGAATCCAGAAACAAAAACATTGAAGATGAACGAGGTAAGTTGATTATAATCAATTTTGAATAAATTTATGAGGATATTATTACTTTAGAACACCCAATAAAAAGAAAGAAAAATATTGCCCTATGGAAGAAAAACGTTAGGAAACAGAAAAGGCTAAAAGGCGAGTCATACGTTGGTGCAAAAAATTTGGAGAAACCGGCACGACCTCTGCTACCGTCCCCATGTTCTGGAAAAGCAAAACATGATTGTGATGCGTTTGTTACGGAAGCAAAACGAAAGGAAATTTATGATGCTTTCCGTGGACTGTCTTCAATAGACGACCAAAGATTTTTTGTCATCAACCACATCGAACAAAAGCTGAAGAACAGAGTCACAAGAAGCTTGGAAAATTCCAGAAGAACGTATACTTATAAGTATAGCTTGACGGTGGATGCACAAAAGAAAAAAGTATGTCGGGAGTTTTTCATGGCTACTCTAAACATAACAGATTCTTTTATTCGCACATCGATGCAGAAACGCTCTTCCACTGGAGTGGTTCAAGGTGACATGCGTGGAAAACACACACCTTCCAACAAACTTAAGAATAATGACGAGCAGTTGATTAGGCAGCACATCCTCTCATTTCCCGCCATTGAGTCGCATTACTGCAGAAGCTCCTCACAAAAAAAGTACCTTGATGCCTCTTTAAATATTTGCATTATGCATGCAATGTACAAAGAAATGTGCCGGAAGAAAGAAGTAACAAACTCAGTTTCTTTAGAAAAATATAGACAGATATTTAGAGAATATAATTTAGGGTTTTTCCGGCCAAAAAAAGACCAATGCAAAAAGTGTTTGCAGTATAAAGAAATGACAGAAAATGAAAGAATGAAAGAAGAGGAAAAATTTCAAGAACATTTAAAGAGAAAAGAATTAGCTCGCAAGTCCAGGGATGACGACAAACAAACTGCTAAAGAAAATCCAGAAGTATTGTCTTTCAATTTTGATCTACAAGCAGTCTTGACAACACCGAAAGGCCCAGCAGGTCAAATCTTCTATTTGAGAAAGTTAGCAATCTACAATTTGACTGTCTATAATTTGGGCAACCAAGATGTTCTTTGTTATGTCTGGGAAGAAACCCAAGGAAAAAGAGGATCGATTGAAATTTCTTCATGCATTTATGACTACCTTGTAGCACATCCAAATATTAGAGAAGTTCGAATGATGTCCGATGGATGTGGGGGCCAACAAAAAAACTCCTTTTTCGCCACAATGTGCCTTCAACTTTTTTCATGTCATCCTACTTTGAATCAAATCGATCATAAGTTTTTTGAAACTGGTCACACGGAAATGGAGTGCGACTCAATACATTCGAAAATAGAACGAAAATCTAAGTATGTTCCTGTGTATTCTGCAGAAGGTTGGACACAAATTATGCGCAGTGCAAGGATAAAGCCTCGACCATTTGAAGTCAAAAATCTAACACACGAAGACTTTTACGATTTTAAGGCATTTGGAACACAGTCCTTTAATATGAACCAAATCCCATGGCGTAAAGTGTGCTGGCTTCGCTACATAAAGGATGAGCCAACGAAAGTTTTTTACAAAACAGGTTTTACGGATAATGAATTTAAAGAGATAAGCTGTTCCAAAAAAGGAAGGCCCAGAAAAGTTAATTTAAACAAATCCTACAACGACGAGTTACCAATCTCCAAGGCAAAGTTTCAAGACTTGCAGAAAATGTGCAATGATCTCACCATATCCAAGATTTACCATAACTACTACAGATCTTTGAAATGTAGCGAAAAAATCCGAGACTGTTTACCTGAGCCGAATGCATCAGAAAATGACTCAGATGAAAGTGATTAGTCCTTTTTGCAAAGAACAAATGTTTCATTTTACTGTGAATAAGTTGAGAATTACATTCTATTATTTTGTTTGTCTTTTCATTAAACCATTTTGCAAAAACTTGATTCTATTCAGCGAAACTGATTTTTAAAAAAATTCTTCAAAGGCAAAACCACGAATGTGTTTTTTTTTTCAAGAAAAAACTCAAAATTTGCAAAATTTTGTTGAACATCTTTAACTGGTTGATACACCTTATAGTTACTACAAAATATAATTAAAATCTCACAACAACCTTATTTTTCCCAATTATTACAAACTTTAATTGCAATTATCTCAAAACTATAGTTTTGCACATTCATGGTTTTGGCAAGGGACCGACGATATATCCTCTACAAGTATATTTTATTAGATTTAACATGAGTTCAAAAACAATAAAATGTATACACAAATAAAAAAAATCACTTTTAGAATTTGAGATACTAAATTATAAGAGGGTTAAAGCCACTTAAGAACATGTTTCCAGCAGTGGCGGCTCGCGCGTGAAAAAGTAAGTAAAGTGCAAATGAAGCAAGAAAATATCGCAATAATTTTTTTCCCAGAATTTTTTTATATGTGGAGACGGTAGAATATTTTTTTACGACTTACCTAAATTCTGTATACTAACTCAATTCTCCTATCCTTCAGAGCAGCAAATTTATTTATAACATCCTGATAAAATGGATGAGTTGCCCTAAGCTCCTCCTGAAATTCCTTCTGAATTGAAATATCGCCAAGAGAAGTAAGTCTTTCTTGATATATTGTATTTCTTAAATAAGTTTTTGCACATTTGAAGCAAGAAAAACTTCTTTCCACTGAAGCACTTATCGACGGTTTTGTCAAAATAAGAGAAAACAATTTATATGCTTCGGTAAAAATATATTTTTTTTTATTAATTTTTTTCAATTGCTCTTGCAGCGATATATTCCAATTACTCTCATTGGCAGAAATCAAATCAAGCTCATTTTTAAGTCGTTGACTTTTTGAAAATATTTCCCCATGTAACTGTAACATATTTTCAAACGGGCCAGTCGGAAAATTTAAACTATATTCGGAAAATTTAGCAGAACCTGCCAAACATGAAGATGTAAGTTTTTCACAGTCTTGAAATCTTAGTGTCATTTTCATTAAAATATGGTCAAATATTTTATAAAAAAGGGTTCTATACTTAGCCCTAATTTCTTCAGGTGAAAGCTTAGCAAGCTCACGTTCGTAATGATTTATTTCGGTAATAGAAGTTGCTTTATCAAACATAGTATTAAAAAAATGTTCATTTCTTTTTTTACAGAGCGCCTCACGACAGTGTTTTATATTGGATATAAAAAAATGAATGTCAAGAGATTTTTCTTGAAGAACCTCAAATAGTATGTCGGCGACACTAATGCCAGAAACGTGAATTCAAAATCGTTCATCTTACCTAAAAATCCTTTCGCAAGGCGTATTGATTTTTTGTCAGATTTGTCACAGTTTGTAATAAATTCAAGGACGTTTTTTAATTTATTCCAGTCACATTTACTAACTTCGAATTTGAAGTTGTAACAACACTATAAATAAATATAACACAAAACAGTCAAGTTAACTGCAAAGGAACTCACCGGTTGCAACGAAATCCGCGAAAATAAAAGTAAACAACCACCGCAAACTGAACGACACGTTAGTGTAGTGTAGTGCGCCTGCAATTCACCGACAGCGTTGAATGACGCTGGGCTCGACGTCATCGGGTACGCGTTGTCTTGGCAACATAGTAGGAAAATCGTAAATTAAACACAACACCTCCAGCAAAGTTAAAGCGGTTTGCGCCACTGTTATAGTTTTTATAATAAAGTTCGATTGAAAGTTTTAAAAAGACATGCCGCCAACGGTCAAGTAAAATATTTATTCGAGATGTACAGTTTATTTTTTACCAATTAGGTGAATAAATGAATGTAAAAACTAAAATGTTAAGAGATATATAATAAATATAGTTAGATGTTTGCTTGTTTATTTTTCCTGGTGAAGTAGCACTTCACCTGAATAGCCACCACTGGTTTCCAGCTGCATGTTAGTAAATTTATAAGGTATATTTAAAATTTAGTACAAAGAGTAGCCGTCATTGAAATATATTGTCCACATATATTATTAACTACATGCACTCGTAATAATCAAAACAATTTACCCCATTTCCATAGGAGCTGACAAATACAAAAAAAAGAGAAGCCCTTCCTCAAAGAGACCATCTCACCCAAACTATTCAGAACTTTATTGCTCAATCTCCTAACATTTTAAAAATATATACCGTGTTATTCAAAAACTAACATTAATGCAAAGTAATTTGTTTCAGTAAATTATATTAATAATTAATTAAAATTCTTTTAATAGATATATTAATTTTAACATTTTTCACCAAAACTGCCACAACGGCCTCAATATTTTATACCTTGTATATATTTATTAGTGTTTTTATATACGCACTTCTATAGATGGATTATTTCCTCCTCGCAAATGCATTTAAATGTTTTCTAAATATATTACTATATTATATATGATATAGTATTATATCAAGTATTTCTAATAATGATAAACTGTTCCTTATCGTTTTCCTTGTCCTCACCCGGTACACTTCATTACCTTTCTCGGTCAGTTATTTAACACCTCATTTCATTGTTTGTCTTTTAATTCTGACCCGTGCTGGACCATAAGAAACAATCAGAACCAGATTTTCTGCATCATACAGCCGCGGTAATGCTGCAATGAGTCTGGGTTTTAAAATTCATTTTAAACTGGTTTAGTTATTATTATTTCGTATTCATGTTTGAGTATTAAGCCCATGAGACTAGAGCAGCAAAGTATTATAACGATCAAGTAATTGTATATGGAGCAATTAAGCTGTACTTTCATACAGTTGAAATAGATTATATTTTAATATTTATTATACAACGGGTCTAGAAATATGAGGAGGGAGGTGATTGATTGATTCAGCAATTCTCAAATGATAACCAATAACAATGTTTTTTAATGGAAACATTATTATATCTTACATCTTCAGTTAATTCGTGGACAATTCTCAATTTATAAGGATGAAATGTATTGAATTTTAAAATGTTCTTAACGGACAAACGCGAAATATTGCATGTCTCAGCTACTTGCCTAGTTCATTTTTTAGTATTTACGACCATTTCAGCTATGACCTGAACTTTCACGTTTTCGCTCATTCTAAGCCTCCCAGATCTCGGGGCACCTTTTACTGTCCCTATTACTTGGAAATTTTGCTAAATACTACACATTGCCCGTTTTAGGAAAAAGTTCATTGAAGATGCGAACTTATAATAAGTCCGGTTAGCCTTGCTAAAGAAGATAACTCTTTCGAGTTTATCTTCTAATGAACGAGCCATTTCAATTAAATGATATTTTTGGAAACTTTTAGAACATTTGAAAAGCACGTTTCAAAATGTCATATATATATATATATATATATATATATATATATATATATATATATATATATATATATATAATATATATATATATATATATATATATATATATATATATATATATATATATAATATATATATATATATATATATATATATATATATATATATATATATATATATATATATATATATATATATATATATATATATATATATATATATATATATATATATATATATATATATATATATATATATATATATATATATATATATATATATATATATATATATATAATTTGAATTTTGTGCTTTTCAAGTGTTATTATATATATTATATATATATATATATATATATATATATATATACATATATACATATATATTAAATATATATATATATATATATAAATATATATATATATATATATATATATATATATATATATATTATATATATATATATATATATATATATATATATATATATATATATATATAATATATATAATACATATATATATATATATATATATATATATATATATATATATATATATATATATATATATATATATATATATATATATATATATATATATATATATATATATATATATATATATATATATATATATATATATATATATATATATATATATATATATATATATATATATATATATATATATATATATATATATATATATATATATATATATATATATATATATATATATATATATATATATATATATATATATATATATATATATATATATATATATATATATATATATATATATATATATATATATATATATATATATATATATATAGATTGCATTTTGATTCGGGTTTATTATTCATCAATCGATTAATCGATTTATCACGAAAAGCCTACTGAATAACCCATTTTTACACAAATCGGGATGTGCAGGGTTCTCGCTTTTAATAGAGATCGGGTAATGGGTAGTAGTGAGCTGAGTATCGGATCAGTCATCCAGAAGTTGTTAATCAGTTATATTATTACTGGTACTTGATTTTAGCATTGCATTCCACTGCACGAATCGTAAACAGCGGGTCCGTCCCCGGAAGAAATTCTTCTATGCGACGCGCGACGTTACCACACATTTTTGTTTTAATAGTTTCGCCCAGTTGTAATTGTATTCCGTAGTAAATACACTGCATGTGGATTGGTAACATATTTATCTGACGTTCATTTTTGTCTCGTAAATATTTATCTGTGAAAAATCATTACCCAGCATGTACCATGACTGTAATCATGACTCGGAATTTTCGCGCGCTTTCCTTACAGCACACCTAACCTAACCTAATCCGCATTTTTATTAATTATAAGTTTTGCCAAAAAAAATAATTCGTCTGAATAAGGATTGAACACACGCACGTTTTGAAACTAAAGCCGAGAATCCTACCGCTGAGCTAGAAATCTCACACTAAACGTTTAACAAAACTTGTTTATACCAAGTAATTGCTGCGGTGTATACGATTCGATTTTCCGACGGTGTGCTGAATCAGATAATACATTGAAATGTGTGTGTGGTATATGTATATATATATATATATATATATATATATATATATATATATATATATATATATATATATATATATATATATATATATATGGTATATATATATATATATATATATATATATATATATATATATATATATATATATATATATATATATATATATATATATATATATATATATATATATATATATATATATATATATATATATATATATATATATATATATATATATATATATATATATATATATATATATATATATATATATATATATATATATATATATATATATATATATATATATATATATATATATATATATATATATATATATATATATATATATATATATATATATATATATATATATATATATATATATATATATATATATATATATATATATATATATATATATATATATATATATATATATATATATATGTATATAAACCTTTAAGTATTAATCAACACACTAGGAAAATGTTAGTCTAATCTCACAATTATTTATATTTGGCTAGTTGCGAGGTAAATCATTTACACCTCATCAACAGGGCAAAAGGCAACAATTAAAAAAAAATGTTTTTTATAAAATATTTGAGTCCTCCAAATTATTTGGTAAAAATAATGAATTATAAAGATATACTCACTAGGTTATGAATAAACATTGTTTTATTTAGAGTAATCGTTTTTAAAATCGAACACTAAACGCTATCTTAAAATCCGAATATATAAATACAGAAACATAACCGTAACTTCTAGGTGTTTTCACAGTCAAATTCTCGTTACATGTTTAGGACTTGCTTGCAGAAAGCATGTAAATTGCGAATGCATGCAGTACCGGTAAAGCACTGAAAAACCTGAAAATTATCGATCCGTTTCTGACATGTGGGTCGGTTTACTTTATTTTCTAATACATCCGTAATTATGTTGGGTACGTTCTGCAATGCAGGCCATTATCGTTAAGAAATATTAATGGTTTTATTTTCAGAAATTTATAGAAATCAAGAAATATAACATCAGGAATAATTTTGAATGGCCAGGTTAAAACGTTTAACTCCTTGTCCAGAGCCTTTCATAAATAAACCTATTAAAAACTTGACTAGTTACCTTATCATTTGTGATTATTTATATAAAAAATAAAAAAGAGTTCTTAAGCTAAAATTCTTTAAATACATTTTTCTAGACAATATATACGGGGTATACAAATATAAACAACTGTACGGGGTGATTGTATTGTATAGTTTAAGTTTGAAGTATAACAAATTAGATATATTACGTACTTAATAAGAGCATTAGTGATAAAAGATGATGCGAAATGTGAAAGTGTTTTATAACACATCATTGATCCTTTGTCTTAAATTTTGATCACAAGCATTATTATCACATCCAGTAAACGGATATTTATCACTGCATCAGTATCACACAGCACGTAAACGCATTCTTACTTTTTGAAAGAATAGGCTAATAATTGTTGAACTAAATTATTCAATGGGTATTTTGGTTTAAGTAACTTCTAAATGAGAAGTCATTTTAATAATATATGACACTACAACCCTTGTTTTGCAAATTATTTGGTTAAATATTTCGTAAAATAGTATCAACATCAGTGGGGTAGCTAAGGGGGACAATCTGCGATCATTTTAGAGTAGATTTAATTTAACGTAGTCATTCTGGCGCCTCAATTATGACTGCCTTCTCCGCCCTTAAAAGCTACTGATCAATATATAAAGATATTTACATATCCACCTATATTATAGCACCAAAGTGCGTAAATCGAGAAATTGTGTGTAATAAATCTCTGCTTTCACAGATGCTCATGGGTTTGGGCACCCTTGCATGTTGAGATATCGAATGTAAATATTATTTATTAAATTTCAGATGGAAGCCTATATAGCGTACTGTGAAAGGAGTAGGTCCGTCTAAAGGTCCGCGGTTCGCTCTCCGCGTGGATGTACTTTTTGTTTTTACATCTTAAAATATATTATTAGGACAAACTAAACACTTTATTACAAAATAGAAATCTGTTTTTACTACAGTTTATCATAGAAATTGTTATATAGGTGGATCGATCGGTACCACGGGAACTACACCATTAAAGCAATAAATACGAAAATACATAAGAAGTGAAATTAAAAATATACTTTTAATATAATTCAAAAGAAACTAGACAATTATAAAAAAGGACAAAAACTCCACGATTTAGGTACCCTAGGTAATATGTGAGCGAGCCCAAAACACGGATCATCTATAAAAGCAGATAGTTTTCCTTACGCACGCTCGCGCTGGTGCCGTAATATAGGTTACGGTAGGAGGCGATTCAAAATTTAATAAGCTACAAATGTGCCATGATAAAAACTGGCTCGTAAAATTGGTAACTGATAAGGACAATGGATCTCCAGTAAATCTTATATTAAAATAAAAAACTCCATAGTATTGAACTTTAGCAAGAGCAAATCCAGTACTTACCGGTAGTAAATGCAGCTAGTGGCAGTTGCCTAGATATACTTTCCGCCACTTCAGATGTCAATCCATAAATCCCGAGCAATTCTCTCATGGTGTTCATAGCGTAATTTCTCATCTCTGATATTTGATCCGAACTCAGATTTTGTGTTAACCCCGTGCCTTGTTCAGACACGTGAGGTTTACTTAAATTATGTATAGAAAAACTGCTAGGAATTTTACTCGACTCATTTTCTTCCGAATTTTCTTCTGAATCTTCTTTGGCTTCCTCGTTTTCTGAGTGAGTACGGTAGTTTTCGGTATTAAAATCGTCGGAATCGGAGTTATCAGAGTCGTTTTTTGGTTCCGAACCCTGACTTAAAAGCTCGGAGTCGTGGCTAAGCCGCTCTGACGCTTCCGAGTCGGGCTTCGAGCCACTAAGATCCATGGGTGTAAAGCTAGGGTCTTGTATGACTTTCCTCGGACCAGCCAGAGGTTTTCTTCTTCTAATATTGTTATTGACATTGTTGTTTTCGTTATATTCGCTAAGATTAAGCACTCCCTCATCTTCGGAGGGAAGATTCTGTGAACAGCGAGGTTTAAAATTTTTTCGTTTATTTCTCTTTGGTTCGGATATGCTGAGAGTTTGGCTGGGTGATTGGGGAGTATATGGCACTTCTTGTTCGGAGTCGCTAGAGTGATGGGATTCTGGATATGCCGTGGCGTGAGCGAATGGGTGTCTGTGGTGGTAGGAGTCCATGGGTTCTGGGTGGCCTAGTTTAAGAGCTACTGCATCTAAAATACAAAAAATGAAACAATGTTAGCATTTAGAAAGTATATTTGCTAACTACTATACGAATAACTAAATTAAGTATAAAATAAAACTTAATTACAAAAAAGTTATTATATCGATCGTCATTATTATCACATTAGCAAAAAGTAAGCCTATATCCAATTAAATTCAAAATAAATAAATTTCGTAAAATAAAGGAGAATAAATCTATGTCGGAGCAATATATTAGGACTTTCTCTATGTCGGAGCAATATATTAGGACTTTCTCCGTTCAAGTCGTGGGCGATTATATATGCAGCATCCTTGAACGTAGCTAGTGTTTGGACGGGTGACCGTTTAAAAACGTCTTGTACCGTCAGCAGACGATTTGCTTAAATTTGGATAATAGTTAGTGCCCTTTGTTGCGCTGTCTACAAAAAGTACCGCGAAATACAAAAGTGTCTTCGCTATTTGGTCAATTGTGTAATGCCTATCTTTATTATTTAAGTGTACGTCCGAAGTGTGATATCGAACTGGATCTTCAATAACCATTTTTTTATAGATTCGGTTTTCCAAATATTTTTGACAGGTATTTCAAAAAAATTATTTAGTAATGTATGCATACCGAAAGGCAAAAAAATTGAGCTTACAGTCATTGTTCACATTACTTAAACATTCTAGAGCAAATTATTATGGCAAATCAATGTAAACAGCTATAAGTTCTGCACCTAAAATACCGACAACATGGTAATTCCGCCTAAAAATACATTTCCGAAATATCTAGACAACAAAAATTGCGCTTCTTTCTGAAACTGCCAAAAATTCTGTCTGGGGCCGTTTTTACACAAAAATATTTCGTTAAATGAATGCATCGACCAAAACGTGCTCGGTTTTAGCAAATTTTAATAAAAACTTGCAAGAATTTCGGCCGAACCTGGTCAGAAATAATTAAAATTTGTGCTGATGGCAATTTCACAGAATCACCGTCTCATCTTGAATTTTTAGTTTAGATGGCCCGTTTTTTGTAACTGCGGGCATTGTTGTGTGTTTTATGTTTCGCAAGGTTATTAAGGATTTTTAAGATCTTTAAACTCGTTTTTAAAATTTAATTCTTTGGATTTATGTGACCTGAAAAGGCAGGATTGTTTGCCTGGATCATTCTTTACCTGTAGTATTGTTTTATAAGTTAATATGCAATAAATTCGAGATATCCCAATATATACGTTTTTGTATACAAGTAAAACTGGAGAAATTGATAATACTTTATTAAGATTAAATAAAAGCAAAAATTCCGTAACCAATTTCAGACTATCTACAATATTTCAATCATATCCAATTTTGACATAATTCCCAGTCAGCTATAGTTTTGCCGTTTAAAAATATATTAATAAATAGTTTCAATATTATTACGTACAGACATAATAACACTAATAACGTACTTTGCATTAGTTGATGTAGTGTACATATAACCAAATAACATTATACGCTACTAACCAAAAACACCACGAATACACAAATGGAACATTCACGTTCCAAAAAAAATCGTCGAGTTTCTACTGTTTACATTCAACACAAAGTACGTTTGCATTGTAATTATAACGCGTTACATTCCTACAATCAAAAACACACATTTCCACCTCAGATGCAACTTTTTCTGTCAATAACTCGAGAACGCATCAATGTTTACTTAACACTTAGACAGTCGTATTCTTCATATTTTATTATTTAACAAAAATGCGCCTTTTCACCGTTAAATAAACCAGGTATTCCGGAAAGTAATGTTTACTTCTTTTTAACAATTTTAACACCTTTTTAACATGTTTTAGTGCGTGTGCTTCTCGAAAAAGGATTCTAAATATCTTCTGTATTTTTAGTTTTCGTATAAGAAGATTTGAATTAAATTTCTCTCTCACTAAAATTTAATCATTACAGAACTCTTCGTCACTAAAATGTAATATATTAATTTTTGTAGTTTAACTTGTTTTAAATTTATAGTCACGAAGGAAAATTTGGTGTATACTCTTAGGACAACAGTCCGCCCTGGCTTTCAACTTTTTCTAAAATAGAATTTTGTATCCAGTTTAACGATATGCCCAAAAGCGATTATTTTTAAAATGTTGGACAATGTATTTTTTATCGAAAATAACAAGCTACATAAATAATTAAAGTACAGGGTGATTACGCATAATGTTCAGCCCTTAACTTATTTATTTTCGCCACTACAAAAATATGAACTCCTACTAGTTTTTGTATTATCTTTAATTGAAAAGACTCATTAAGGGCTTTCTGATATATTATAGGTCTGATGATGAACGAAAAGTCGAAACAAGTATCACCTTATAATATTTTTAAATTTTTGGAATCTTGGAAAAAATGCTGTAAACTATTGTACATTATCAAGCTCGTTTGAAGCCTTTCTCAAGATCGCAAATTGTTCCTGGGAACAAATATTAAACATTAGACAATTCACGGGGCGTCTATGTTTAAGGATTTCTTGTTTTTGTTGACTTCCGAAAAGCATTTGATAATATCAAGTGGGGTAAGCTCTAGGATATTTTATTTAAATGGAAGTACTAAAATATTGCGTGTCCGTTATTTTCTCTTTCAATGAAACAAATACGACGAGACAGAAACAACACCAAACACACAAAAATCAACACAACTCGAATTTTTTCGGAGGAATGTAAAAGTAATATAAACATAAGTTCGGTAAAAAATCATCTTAATTACTTAAAATAATTGGATCTTTTAATTTTTTTTATTCCACACTATAAAGCTTGATAATATTATTAGTAAATACCTGTGCTTAAAACGTAGGAATTTGGTGAGAGTATCCCAGAGGTGACAGTAGCCATTGTTGCCAACATAAATCCTGCAACATTCCTGAAAAAAAGGAAAACTGTTAGAAAATAATTTAGTCACTAGTTATCTAGTGTATTTTAACTAATCATTTGTGTATAAGACCACGATGAACCCTAAACTGTGCTAAATATCATCTGAACTGATATATTTAATGATACAAATGTAAAATCTTCGCAATTCTAAACTTTGCATAGCTCTATTTCTAGCCACTGTCATTTGCATGGTATCAGAAGAATTATCTTTATATTTGCTACTTTTAGCTGAAAAAAACCCTCTTTTAAAAGGCATTTATGTATATTGCAATCGTAACTCACTTCAGTAGCCACTAGGTATGTGCTGCACACGTTAAATTCATTTATATGCTAAACAGGCAATACTATGAGACAGGTAATGTCTCCCAGTGGTTTAAAATGGTTTTTAAAGTCATATCCTAGAGGCAGGGCCGTCTGTGAGAGTTCTTGAGCAAAATATTTTACATTAAGCATTTTTTACTTTAAAACCAAACAAAAATGTATTTTAATTTTTGGAAGAATGTCTGGCCATATGAACGAATTAGGCACAAAACAACAATAACTAGTGTTCTATAAAATGTATATATATATATATATATATATATATATATATATATATATATATTCTGAACAACACAACAGTTAGTTTTCCAGTGCAACTGTTTTACTTATGTCATATCGCCCAAAATTCCTATGTGTACTGACACAACAGTAACTGCTTACATTTCCTTAGTTATGCTAGCTCATGAATATAAATAATTCCATAGGTTAGCTCAGTGAGTTCAGATAGTACGTACGCTTTTAACATAAATTCAGAACAGTGCTTTCAGTTATCATACCTATTGCCTTCACTAGTTTAATTTTACACTTTAAGCTTCCTTACTGCCTTCGGTTCAGCGCATCAGAGCTCATCCTTTAGAGTTTCTTCCTAAGCATGGTGGCGGTTGTAACTTTAATGATAACTAATTGCTGAGACAATTTGTCTCTGCCATTTGTTTAGCTTAGCTCTAATTGTATTATTGCGTTTGTGACCTCTAAATTTTATAACAGTCTCTTAAGGATATTGCTATCTGTTTATGCTCTTCAGCTTATTATGCCACTTCGCCTACTTTAAAAGGATACATTGACTCTGAGGTTAACCGAAATAGATGGAACAATCACAAAGAAAAGAGGTATGAAAAGGAGTATCACTTAATTTCATATTTTAAAGATGTCGGTTTGCCTGTTTAACATTTTAGAAGGCGCTGAGGGGCAACATATTGCCCCATCCGAATTGTTCTAGTGAATAAATAGCTTTAGATTAAGTATCTGATCCCTCATTTCAGCCTAGCTCATAGAGCACGACTCTTAGGACTACCCCTAGCGCCTCAAAGTTCTGGAGAGCCCCTGCCCATACAGCCTGTTATTTTGTATAACAGGCAGCCCTACTAACAACGTTTCGTTTCCTTTCAAGTTATGCTATCATCATCAAGGGCACCAGCTACATTTGCGAAGGACGTAGCGCCGCTATGAACGAATGATGTCTTCGCCTCGAGATCTGACCTTAACCCGCTATGAAGAGAACTTCGCAACCTGTGCTAAGTGTGAAACTATCTTCGCAGGTCTTCACCTTGAGTCGAATCCTAATTTCGCGCTCCTTTGATAGATCCCATCTTGTATCAATTTATCCTGTTGACAAGATCTTATCTCACTGGTGGTGTAATATAGTATACAGCTCTTTATTTAAACTGTTTCTTTTTAGTCAGCATTTTAATATGTTAATCATTGCATATTTTTATGTCATTAAAAAAATATTGAGTTGGCAAAATTGAAAATTGTATTACTACTCCTCAATATTTTCTCTTCAATCCGTCTCTGTACATGAAGGCAGCATCATGGTAACCCTTCTATCTGGAGAAGCGTCCGGTAACTCAACGTCCGGACAGTTCCACATTACAAGGGTAACTGTTTCTCTTAAGGCAATGCTGTGTATATGATAATAAAGTAGGTGATAATGAAAAGGAAAACTAAAAGGTTAATGAAAAATTGACGGATAATTATTTTGCGCAAAGTTCGGTTTTTTCTTCCCAGTTGTGCATCAACGAGTTCATTACCAGTAGTGAAGTGTGGAAAGGGATTTTTATAAAAGTTTTGAATAACGTTGCTAGATATGGGTTGGAAAGACTGTCGAATAAGTTAGCGCCTAAGCAAAATATTCTATCGGATATGATGCCTATAATGATTTCGCGCATTAGCAGGACAGCTTTAGAAATTATTATAATTATTGTTGACTATGTTGGAGAAGGTTTATATTGGACAGGTTTACAAGCATCGAGATTAAAAAGTGTTAAAAAAATCAATAAAACTTTAGTTTTTAAAATATAAGGATGTCAAGGGTATATCACTCTTATAATATAAAAATACGTATTTTGATATTTCCATTCTAATTCAACATTAGTTGCAAAAATCCTTAAGAACACTGCAGCGAACGTCTTTACGAATTAAAGAATTATGATAAAAAATAGTAAAAAATACACAAAAAAATCTTTTTAATCGTGCGATTTTATTAAGTTTTCCATTTGACAAGCAGTTTATATTACATAGATAGTAAGCGTCAGCTAAAACCAATATTTCCCAAAGAGAAAAAATTTTCTCACAGTCAACCAAGATAGAACATCTATTAGGAACAATGTAGCAATTTCAAAATCTAAAAAAAATTTAACACAACATAACAGCAATATTAAAACATATAAGGTATAAAATCGGCCATTTACAGCAATAAAACTACGCAACGTATCTCGCTGTTTTAAATCATATTTTCAATAAAACCGCGTTTTTCATTCGGTTTAATGCCTTTACAAAGCTATACTGCCGTTTAAGGAGTTTTCGGAATGTTTAGCTTAATGGAGATCTAAGTGCCGATTAATCTCAACCGGCAAGGAGTAGGTTTATATCTTTTGAGTGCGGTTGCAATCAATTTTTTTAATTTATCAGTCTTGACTTTAGTAGAGAGTGCCCGTCTGAAAAACATATGTTGCACACGAAGAAAATTGAAACTCAATATTATTATATCTAGATTTACTAATTAGTTGGAACAAAATATGTGTTTTTTATAAAATCGTGTTATAATGCATTCATTTCGACACTCTTTTAGGTGTCGAAATGGTCCACTTTTTCGCATTAGTGCGATAAAATTTGTATCGCACTCATTCAAACTGCCTATTTATTATAAATATTAGTTACACAATTACTAATATTTGATATATTTAAATCAGATGAATTATTACTAGAGACTTTCATAGAGCCATCCATTAATACGTCGTTATTAACAACACAACATATGCTCTGTTCTTCTCCTTTTCTTCCCATTATTTTGCTGCAGTTTTCTTCTTATTTTTCACTGAACGTTAAACATACCCTCCAGCTACTGCACTACTCTTCCATCCAACATCCACCGTGCCTCTTTAACATATATAAATCAGCTCCCGAATCTAACAACAAAGATGCAGATGACCATCGAAAACAATGGCCAGCGTATTCTGATTTTTCAGGTAATTTTAAAAATTCCGCAATCTGCTTAGGAATACCTCCGAAAGCATTAATACCAACTGGTTGAAAAAGCCTTGTACCCATGTGTGGTGTGTGAAGGCCGCAAACGAAAATATTTTCGTAAAATCTTCAACAAATCCATATTTCTATGCTACTATGGGTGATGGTAAATTTTCTAAGCTGTTTGGGTTTTTTTATTTGGAATGCGAATATTTATAAATCCTTGTTTAACTTCTACATCTTTTGTATCCATGTGCGTTAACTCTTCTCTCCTGGATGCACCGAAAACGTCAATAATCAGAGAAACCTTAAATATTAAATATTTGTGGTCATCTGCTGTGCAACGAGAAATGTTTCAGTCAGTAAATATTTACGACTTTTTAGTCTGTAACCTTGCGATTTTCGCTTTGGAAACACCAGTAAATTGCACAACTTTCGTCTATCTATATTATCCTTCAGATAAACAGTATTTTTCAACATTGAATATTGACTCCAAAGAGTAGATGGTTTTTGTTTTTAGATTTTTCAATGAAATAGACAAGTAGAATTTTTTCTGAAAGGGCAACGTTCTTCTTCTGCCTCAATTCAAAGAACCTAATGTATGCCAATTCATACAGATGCTAGGATTTTTCTCGAAGTATGGCCGCCGTTATAGCTTTTTCAGCAACGTTTTCTGTATCCGATGGAATATCTTCTTCGCTCATTTTTTCAAAAATAAAAATCCCACTTTAAAAGCTTTTGATTATGTTTGACAATCTTTTAACAAACAAATTCATCGAGCAACCACTAACAAACGATCATCTTGACAATTAAAAAAAAATTATCAACGAAAATTCGATGGCAGGAAAATTCCAACAAAACTGCTGGGATTTCTACAAGATGCAAAAAAAATGATTTTGTTTTTGAATTTTACAATTATGTATTTTATAAAAAAATATTGTATGCAACAGAGCATACAATGTTTTTCTAAAAAACTACAATTTTATCAGTTTACTCCTGTTTCATACTTGATTTTTGTGCAAAATTTCAAGTCAATTGGATAAGAAGTTTTTGATTTTTTTAACATTTCAGACGGCCATTTTGTTCCGCTATAATGAATGTACCACTTTATCCCTATATCACACTTGATTTCTATTCAAATTTTGTCCAACATTCAGTGATAAGAACTACTTAAATAAAAATAAACCGCCATTTTGGTCCGCAAAATTTGATTTTTACCAAAATATTCCATTCCCATATGACCCTTGATTTGCATTGAACCTGATACGTAGTTTCTGAGCTATGCCCCGTACAGACAGAACGACGGAAATTGGAGTACATATTATTTGTGATCTAGGGACGCTAAAACGAAAAGATATGCAAAAATATCGGAGCTGGGCCTTTACAATCAAAAATGTTTACCTATAATAGGGCCGCTAAAAGATTCAATTACAAGTTTGAAGCCCGAATCTGGGTTACGACAAGAATGCTATGGAAACTTAAAAAACGTTGAATTATCCATAAATAATTGGCTTCATAATCCGTGACGGCTTCAGATCCGTGTAACATACTATAGGTACTGACATTTTCACCCCTGTGTCAGTCGGTCTTTTCATTTTATTGAAATGTTTCCACGTTTAAGTAGGTCTAACCTGACCGCTTACAGGATTGGGGCAGTCTCTACTGGGGCTGAAGTTTAATCAGCCCAATAAAATGATATATTCTAAATAAAGCAACCTTTATATTTGGATCGCCGGACAAAGATTACCACCATCTCTAATTTTGTGGACCTGATGCCATTGTCTTGAAACCAAAATCCTTATAATACACACTATCATCATTGCTCTCTCGATCCACAATTCACAAGGAACTTTCCTTTAGGTGATTCGTTGTATTGTGACTGTGTCCCTATTCTGCATTTTCGGTCCTTAGATGAGAAAAGGTAGTACAGTTTACCAACTAACAATCCAACTTATATGATACTCGAAGTATGTAAACCGTTCAACAAATGAACGTAAGCACCTGTTTCTTAATAAAAATTCTAAAGACAAAAACTTTTTTTTATCCGATTTTGAAACACTTTTTTCCAAAACGAAACATCTAATGGCTTTAAACTCTCAAGCGCTTTGGTTTTTACTATGACTACCTAACACAGGCTGATTAAGGCAGTAGTAACGGAAAAATACCCCAGTACCAACAACTCGTCAAAAAAGAAGAATCGATTGTTATCCTTATAAATTCTTGGACCGCTACCTCGGGAAGTTTTCGCAGTTTTACTAACAAGTTGATTATTAAAAAAGTTACAGAGTTACAGGGTTTTTCAAAAGTAGTGCAATACTCCCGAGTTCGTTATATAATTAAAACGGCTCCCAAATATTGATTGAACCTTCTCTGTTGGCCAGTTGGGGTACGTGTAATTTTTGCCAACTGTCTGCCTAGTTTCTTAATCACCCTGTGTAAGGTTGTCTTGTTGACTTTCAAAAATTAAGCACCTTACTATTTAAAGCCAATCAAGTTTCCCTTTCATCAAATAAAGTTTTAAAAAATCGGGTAAAAGCTAAAACATTTTTATCTTCAGATTTTTTATTAAAAAATATATGGCTGAGTTAATTTGCTCACCGGTTTAGTAACGTTGAATCGCTTCAGTTCCCTATTGCGCCACAAAATGGAATAGAATTTATAGCCAGGCAGTAGTTAACTTTACAATAATTAGAAAGCCGGGGACTGTAAATTTTAAACCCAATAAACCAAGTGAAATCCCAAAGTAAATTAGCTAGAAAATTAAAAATATGTTTTATTACTACGCTGTATATTTTCTGCTCAAAATGCATCTAGGCTGTGTAAATCAGCAGTCATCTCGTCGTTACTACGTCTTACGGATAATTAACTATTTACACATTATTAAGCTAATATACAAGGGACGGGTGGAGAAAATAAGCTAATTACCTTCCTCTCAAAATAAAAAAACCACTTGAAGGCGCTTGAGATAACTAGCATCACAGATATGTAATTCAAAATTGATAACATCATATGTCAATAGTAAATACTCGCTTTTTTATTTTACCAAGTTTTTTAAAATGATACCTACGACTAAAACAGATAACATCTTAGATACTCTATTGTACATTATAGAGGAAAACTCCATACAATATTTTAAGGAAATGTCTTTATCTTTTGAAATTCTACAGTATTTAACACAAATATTTAATTTGAAAATTTAAAAAGATCTCTTATAGGTTCCAGGAATAAGGATTTCGCATTGGAAATAGTATTCTTTAATTCTTTAAGAAAAGGTAGGTTTAACATCATCAGACCAAGACAAAACACAGATTAAACACAAGAAAATAGGTAACATTTTAGTGATCAAGGAGTCCCTAAACATTTGCCCCCAATCAAATACAAAAAAAAATCAACCACGTGTTGTTGATAATTTTCTAAGCATTTATTATATAAATATATAAGAAATTTGTATTCGGATGAGTCGTGTCATTTTTCATTAAAAGGTGCTTACTTTTAATGAAGATTTTTGTGCAATAATTTTATTTTCCACGTTTACAGATTTTTACAATCGAGCTGTCAAAGTAACGATAAATAAAAACAACCAGCCAGAACCTGATTTCATCCCTGCGAGTCTGAACACATCGCTGCGGTCTGACACATACGTCTTGAATATCAGACTCAGAGCGACGTCTTTTTTTGCATCATTTTTTTAAGCAAAACCAATATTTATTCACGCAGAAACTAGACTACGTCTGATATTGTAGATTTAGCCATTCCATTAAATTCTGAATATCAGACGCCAGATGAGTCCACAATCCACATGCATTCCGTTTTCTTGTAACTTCCCTCTACCATTATAGCACCGACTGGACTACTGGGTTTCAAAACCTATGTGCCAATTTATCAGAAGCGCATTGATGAATACAAAATCTTGGTCGTGGGTAGTACGCAAAAACGAATTTAAATCGATATATAAAAAAAAAGCAAACCAAGCCAGATTGTAGTGCTTCTAAAAACTCCCCTCTCGACCCCACTCATGTCCGTATTCTAAAGAGATATAAATGCATAATGTCTATATTTTAAACAAGTTTTACTGGGTCAGTACAATAATATTTCTACAATTAATATCAAATAATTCGATCTATCAATTCAACCCAAAGGTATTCCACTTATCTCACAATAATTTAAATAATCTAAAAGTAGAATAAAACAGTAATAACAAATAGGTAAAACGTTTAAGTATTTAAACATATTGTTATAGCTTCCAAGAATCTTGTTCTGTTCGATACTATATCTTAACAAAAATATGTCTTTGTTTGTGTTGCACAATGCTATAAAACATTAAGCAGATTATAACAGAATACAGGGTGTTAAATACTTGTTAATTGGTTATATGAATAATATATATTTTTTTAAAGTCTACGTGGTGCAAAAAATACGATAAGGTTGGATTTGTTGCATTTTTATTTTATTATCGTAATATTAACGCGACAAAAACTAATATATAGTAGAAAATGTTTTTTTTGGGATGACCGCTAAAGCAATGAAATTTGGTTAACTTTAGACACGGGTTTCTGACTTAAGATC
The DNA here is from genome assembly GCA_030620095.1 of Kuschelorhynchus macadamiae. NCBI lineage: Eukaryota > Metazoa > Arthropoda > Insecta > Coleoptera > Curculionidae > Kuschelorhynchus > Kuschelorhynchus macadamiae. The sequence goes on from JAUTXW010002880.1 coordinate 557,656, forward strand.
TTCATCAGTACAGTCAACTCGTTGAAAGACGAGTACAATATATATACACTTATTACATGCCACGAATGTCGGACTGATAGTGCAAGCTGCAGAGCGATATACTATCTTCAAATTCTTAGAATAATAAGTTTTAATTCACTAAACAGCAATCTAATATACAAGGGACGGGTGGAGAAAATAAGCTAATTACCTTCCTCTCAAAATAAAAAAACCACTTGAAGGCGCTTGAGATAACTAGCATCACAGATATGTAATTCAAAATTGATAACATCACATGTCAATAGTAAATACTCGCTTTTTTATTTTACCAAGTTTTTTAAAATGATACCTACGACTAAAACAGATAACATCTTAGATACTCTATTGTACATTATAGAGGAAAACTCCATACAATATTTTAAGGAAATGTCTTTATCTTTTGAAATTCTACAGTATTTAACACAAATATTTAATTTGAAAATTTAAAAAGATCTCTTATAAGTTCCAGGAATAAGGATTTCGCATTGGAAATAGTATTCTTTAATTCTTTAAGAAAAGGTAGGTTTAACCCGTTTGACATCATCAGACCAAGACAAAACACAGATTAAACACAAGAAAATAGGTAACATTTTAGTGATCAAGGAGTCCCCAAACATTTGCCCCCAATCAAATACAAAAAAAAATCAACCACGTGTTGTTGATAATTTTCTAAGCATTTATTATATAAATATATAAGAAATTTGTATTCGGATGAGTCGTGTCATTTTTCATTAAAAGGTGCTTACTTTTAATGAAGATTTTTGTGCAATAATTTTATTTTCCACGTTTACAGATTTTTACAATCGAGCTGTCAAAGTAACGATAAATAAAAACAACCAGCCAGAACCTGATTTCATCCCTGCGAGTCTGAACACATCGCTGCGGTCTGACACATACGTCTTGAATATCAGACTCAGAGCGACGTCTTTTTTTGCATCATTTTTTTAAGCAAAACCAATATTTATTCACGCAGAAACTAGACTACGTCTGATATTGTAGATTTAGCCATTCCATTAAATTCTGAATATCAGACACCAGATGAGTCCACAATCCACATGCATTCCGTTTTCTTGTAACTTCCCTCTACCATTATAGCACCGACTGGACTACTGGGTTTCAAAACCTATGTGCCAATTTATCAGAAGCGCATTGATGAATACAAAATCTTGGTCGTGGGTAGTACGCAAAAACGAATTTAAATCGATATATAAAAAAAAAGCAAACCAAGCCAGATTGTAGTGCTTCTAAAAACTCCCCTCTCGACCCCACTCATGTCCGTATTCTAAAGAGATATAAATGCATAATGTCTATATTTTAAACAAGTTTTACTGGGTCAGTACAATAATATTTCTACAATTAATATCAAATAATTCGATCTATCAATTCAACCCAAAGGTATTCCACTTATCTCACAATAATTTAAATAATCTAAAAGTAGAATAAAACAGTAATAACAAATAGGTAAAACGTTTAAGTATTTAAACATATTGTTATAGCTTCCAAGAATCTTGTTCTGTTCGATACTATATCTTAACAAAAATATGTCTTTGTTTGTGTTGCACAATGCTATAAAACATTAAGCAGATTATAACAGAATACAGGGTGTTAAATACTTGTTAATTGGTTATATGAATAATATATATTTTTTTAAAGTCTACGTGGTGCAAAAAATACGATAAGGTTGGATTTGTTGCATTTTTATTTTATTATCGTAATATTAACGCGACAAAAACTAATATATAGTAGAAAATGTTTTTTTTGGGATGACCGCTAAAGCAATGAAATTTGGTTAACTTTAGACACGGGTTTCTGACTTAAGATCTTCATCAGTACAGTCAACTCGTTGAAAGACGAGTACAATATATATACACTTATTACATGCCACGAATGTCGGACTGATAGTGCAAGCTGCAGAGCGATATACTATCTTCAAATTCTTAGAATAATAAGTTTTAATTCACTAAACAGCAATCTTGCCAAGGCTGTATCCAAGTTGCGCACGGTACCTGAAAAAATTTGCCATAGATGACCGAATTTTGTTCCGGTATGTAAAATGGCATGGGTAAGTTCATGTCTCGTGTCCCACACTTATAAGAGTGGAGGGGATACAGCTTGCTTGTCATAAAAACCGTATAAAAATAATACGAAATTTTATAAAAAAGATACCGGAATGTTTAGAACAGCGTATGCGCAAGAACAGAAATGACATTTATATACTTCATAAATAATTTTAAAACATTTTTTCCTATTCTTAGTTTAGACTATTTTTTTAAATATATCTTTACAACTGCCGTTAGCGTCCTTAAAAGCGGCTTAAAAATGGAAATACAAATAAAGCCATGTTACTGTCACATTGCTACATGGTTGCCAAATGTTGCATAAGTTGATTGCTGACGAATATAAATTATAAATTTCAGTATTCTAGATATAAATTATTATGAATAGTATTTCTTTTCAACCTTTAGTTTGTAACTGTTGGTTACATTTGTGGATACAAATTAATTTTCGACAACATAGCTTGCGCCTGTGCAGATTCGACACTTTGTAGAAGTACAAAAATTAACTGAGGAACATGGATAAATTGTTAAAATATGTGTGCTAATCCTATATGGAAAATGTTTAAGAAATATTTGATAAAACTTTATTTCCTGAAATAAAAGCTCCTTTTTATGCAGGAAAATAATAAATGACAATATATTTTTCTATAGACTATGTAAATAAAGTTATGAAAAATAAATAATAATAATAATATAAAATAAATTAAAAACAAAAAAAATCGGTAAATTCGCCTCTACCCATACCTTCCGAACTTCCCTCGTACATGATTTCATTACACACAGATAACATATTTTATGAATCCATATGTTTGTTTGGTAATAACTAAAAAAAAAACAAATGAAAATCCGGTTGTAAACATTAAATAAAAAAATACATTGTATAAGAAGTTCATCTTAAATATTTTCGGGTAATATGTAATGATGGTTCATTTTGGCTAGAATTAGGTTGTTAGTATGGAACGGAAGCTTTCACGGCTTAAGAAATCATGGTTCTTGCGATTAGCCTGTGTCAAACAGGAATTACTATCTGACGTTTTGCCTTCGATCGCACGAAGTAACTTCAGGGATCTGACATGACGGAAGACGTTCTAGAGCTAAAACGTCTGTTATTACTGATACATGATCAGGCCGGAAAATAATATCGTATTTTCGAATTAAACGAAATATTATTAATTTAATTAGATTATTAATAGTTTTAAATTCCTAGGTACATATACAAACATCACTTCAATGTTTGGCTTAGAAATAGTGAAAAGGTGTATCCCAGTCCTCTATATGAAGTGTCGTAAATGCAGATGGATTATTTAATTAAATTTAACTTGTTAACTGCTTATAGTGAGATCGGCATACTACAAAGGGATTTCCTTTTTACCAGTTTAAGGTTGAAACTGGGCTATGGGTCCACCCTGTACTAATGAAATCCAGTTTACAACTAACTTTCGAACTATCCACGCGATACTCTTTTTAAGCCAAATTTACACCTCATAGAAACATTAAATTTTGACCTTTAATTTGAAATAATTTTTACTAGGTGATATCTTAATTTAGTTCCATGATTATTAAATGGGCTTATCATTGTTACCATTTTTATTTAAATTATCATAAAAACTCAGATGATTTATCCACCCTGTATGTCTAAAATATAGAACCAACTATAATAAACAATGATTTTAAAAACTAATTTTTCATTATATGTATCGCACGATCTGGTTTCATTATAATAATACCGTTGGCAATATTTTGATACGATCAATTTTATTTTGTAAGAAACGTATACCAATTATTTAAAATGAATCGTTGCGATTTATATTTTGACATTGAATTCATTCTTCCTTTATTTAAATCGACAAATTTTGTCGCTTATACAATTATTTTAGTTTTCCAGAACCCGATGAAACTTATAAATATGCATATGACAAATTACAAATGAGCCTTGTATTGTTCTGTAACAGCTTGAAATAGGAGTGGTCGTGTATATGAAATTTCTTTAAATACTTTATTTTACTGTTCACATCCTATTTTGCTGACTTGTTACTGTATTTATGATAATAGAAATGTTTTCGTTTTACGGTGATTGTGTAAGGAAACTATTAGGTAGTTTACTTGTGACTTGGTCCGAATTGGTAAGAATTATTCGACTATATTATCTGTAAAATTTTAATATTTCACTTTTTCAAGTTATTTTTGCCTGAACATTTCCAATTTCAGTTTTTTGACAGTTTGTTCCAATTCTTTATTGTGTTTGATCTGCACATCCTAATCTATCTTTTTTTTTGGATATATTGATTAGTATACACGTTACAAAACAAAACTTTAAGTCCATTAGTGTGTTATTTGCTTTTTGTTAGACTATTAAAGGTTTTTCATCACAACATCTGATTTTACACCTTATTCTTAAACTTTTACCTTATAAAAACGTATTTAAACCTTAGATTGTATAAGCTACAGTTTTTTTTACTTTTTTATATATAAAACAAACTGGTGTCTTCTTAGTAAATTTTTCATTCCATGATAAATGCGACCCTACATTTATGCATATTATTTTATTTTCAGCACGTTTTCAATTTTTATTTTTTTATTTTCGTTCTCTACTTTCTGATGTGAGTTTTTAAGCTTACTTTGAAATTGTTTTTTTTTTCACTTGAATTTTCAACAGATTTTTTTCTTTTAATTTGGTTTTATAATTTTGTTTATTTGTATTTTTTGTCACCTGACCTTCTTTCAACTTTTGCTTGTTCTTATTCGAGCCTTTACCTCCCTTACTTAGTTCAAACTAACGTTTAAACGATATAAATCCATAATATTGTTATATAAAACAAGTGGCTTAGAGCAGTATAGTACATATGGGACAAGACTCCTATTACTATCGGCTTAGGATAGTGCACTATATGACTAAATTACATAAATTATGTGACGCCTGCCTCATTAACAACTTAAACAGAAATAAAGGAAGAAAACTTTCCTACTTGTATAGTGGAAAGACATTCTACAAAATTTAGTATTAAGATGGAACTAAATGTTAACTATTAATATCAAGGCGTTTTTGCTTTGTTACCAAATTTTGGCCAAATTCTTTGTGTACTTCAGGTATCCGGGAATTTAGCTAGCAAAAAATTAACTTTCCGAGACGAGATATTCCTAAATTTAAAAGATTTAAAAGCCTGAATAAGCAACCACAATAATTTCATCTCAATTACACAGAAACCCGATCTTCGAAAACCCAATCAAGGCGACTTTTTCCCCGTTTTTTATTGACTTAGCGGATTCTCCGTCTTTTGTCCGACAAGACCCAGAACCGTCGAAAAGAATTTTAAAAGAGGTAAACGACATAAGATAGCACCTTTTTATGGTAAAAAATGCATTAATTTCTTGTTTTTATTGGCCGAAATTTAAGGCAAGACGCCGTAAAGTAAGTTATAAAATCGATTTAACGATCCAAAAGTGTCTCAGGTCGAATACAAAATAATCTTTTTGGGAATGCTCGACTTCGAGTGGTATTAATAGGGTCGCTTATCACCGAGATATACAGGGTGTTTGTAAGGTTTTTTATTGGCCATTAATGTTGCGCACATAATTATTTCATTTGGTTCGAGGCTAAAGAACGACGTATTTTTCAGAACTCAGTTGAATATTAATTTGCACCTGAACATAAACTAATCATAATTAAATAAATGTAAATGTTATATTTCATCATCTAGTAAAAAAGGAAAACATACATGTTTAATTTTTTCGTCAACTTTTCTTATGGAATAGTACAGGGTATTTCATTTTCGACACCTTTGCGGCGATTCTATCTTATTTTCAAAGATAGTGGGTTGCGGTTTTCGCGACAGTGTGCTACTTTTTTGTAAAATTAAAGATGGCGCCAGCAGTATTATCATAGCCCTTTTGGTTTTGGAGATACAGGGCGTTTTTAAAATGGTACAATTTCAGGCACCCCTCGTATCCAAGCTATCTGATAACTTATAAAAAAGACGAAAACCGTTCCTTATATGACTTTTTCCGTAAAATTCAGTGCCGCTTTCAGAATAAGTATATGGGGTCAAGTCAACACGTTATAGGACCTTACTTTATTTTTTTAAATGGACACTCTATATATTAGTCTTCATTTATTAGGAATAATGTGGGATTTCCAAAAATATATACATGTATGCAGTTATTTTGAAAAATAAGCTCAAAATTCGAGATTTCGACTTTTGTGTACAATTAGTAGGTAGTAGGCGGCTATGGTTAAAATGTATTACAAAACAAAATTCCTGTAAGTGTTATACTCAATATGTAATACTTTCAAACTTAATTCAAAAGATCTTTTTTAATTCTCAACTCTTAATTATTTATTACAGCATTTTAACTAAATTATGATAAAATTATTGAATTTAACTCAAAACAAAACAATAATTACCTATCCTACTTAAACGTAAGAAAAATCGAACGATACGGAGATCGAGGGGGACAGCTTACAGGTGCGTGGGTACCAATCCATCTTTGAGGAAAGTTATCGTCTAAAATGACCTTAAAGCGCAGAGTTGTGGCTTGGGGCACCGTCTTGTTGAAGATAAATGGCATTATAAAGTGCCAATGGAACATTTTCCATAGGCTATGAGTCTTCCAAAAATGAAACATGGCTATTTAAGATTCCCGCATTTAAAAAACAAGAATGATTCGTCGGACTAGATATCGAGTCTGCCAAAAGATTCGGCGCTCGCCATCGCTGGGGTGTAAATGTTGAACTATGTCAAATTTATATGGGTGATACTTATATTTTTGCAAAATTCTTTGAGCACCAGACTTGGATACACCAGTTGCCTCCTCTATTTGCTGGCAAGAATATGAAGGCGTCGCTTCTACATAACCCAATACGTTTATATCTTTTCTCTCTCTATCTTGCTTGGTGTATGCTTTAGGAGGGGGCTGGATACATGATCCGTGCTTTACTAAATTTCACTTAAGGTGGGCAAATATGTCTCGGAAAGGTTGCCTTTTCTCTGGATATCTAATATGAACAAAAAGAACACCTAAGATATTATTCTAACCATAGCTCTCATACCCTTCCTTTGTAAATATAATTCCGAAGCTTATTGGGGATTTCCATCGAGTGGAATAAAACAAACCAACATATCATACTTTTCATAATTTTCGTAGACCGCCATTACTGTCAAAAAAGTAAATTAAATATAGTATACAGTTAAATAGAAACACCAAAATAACAAAAATTTAATAAAGGATACTTAAAAAACGGCGGCATATTTCAAAATTCAAACGCCTTCTTTAATCCCGAATCAAATTAGAAAATGTTTAATTATCTTGATTACGCTAATTAAACCTTATTTAAACAGGGATTTGACGGCATTTTTATGAAATCCAAAATGTAATCAAATATTTGCTTCCGCATTACATAGATTAATCTTAAAAATATCCTCATTTAGTTCAAGTCGGCGCTCCGTTATTTATGTTGTGTAAGATTTTCCTTTGATTAGCCTCCAAAGTAGTAAACTTTATACGCAAAAGGCGGCAGTTTTTTGACGTGCCGGCATAAAGGTATTAAAATATTGACTTTATACTGTACCGATTGAAAAATATTAGAAGAAACTTTTGTCATGTTTCAGAGTTAATATTTAGTCCAGCATACATAATAAAGTCGGCGATCTAAAAGCCATAGTAGCCCGGGAGTCAGCGTCACTATTTTTTACTAAAAATGTGCAAGTGTAACCACACAGTCGTTTGCGCATTAGTAGTCTGTCACTTATATAAACATGTAAAAAAGAGTCCTTTATCGTAAATGCGCAATGCTGAAAAACATTTTTTGAGCATTTCTTAACATGAAATATCGAAAAAACTTTGTTGAGAGTGACTGACAATCAAAAAACCCCGGCAGCACCGGGCAAAGGTGCTGCGCCCAGTGCGCGTCCATCTATTCACAATAGGTACTTACAGGCGACAACATTAACTGTTCAGCATTTTAAAAAGTAGCTGAAAACATGGTTTGTATTATTAAAGCGGCATTTATTTTAAAAATTACTCTCACATGTGGTTATTACGTAAATTTGTTTTTATATTTTAGTTTAAAAAAGGAAGTTAAACAATAATTGTAATATATGTAGGTTAGGTTAAAAGCCAATTTCCCCGCAAAACTGTGTTTTTTTAGTAAGCGGCCTACAAATGGTTCGCTACTATAATAAGTTTGGGAAAGGAACCCACTTGCAACTACACGGAAGAAACTTTACGCCTTGCCATAACTGAAGGACAGAACATCTCAGAAAAAATTAATATTTCGCGAGCCACCCTTAAACCACGATGGACCCTTCTCACCTTAGGAAATATGGCAGGCAACCAGTTTTGGCAGCTTGTTGACGGACCATGACATTTCTGCTATGTGGTGCTTTCTGTTATCGAAGCTGGAAATTAGGTTAATAATGAAGCAGTTTCTGAATCGTACTATAGTAGAATTAAAAGTCGTTTTGTGAATAAATATGCCAACTAAATATTATTTGAAACAGTTCTCAAAAAGTATTCAGAAAGGATGTAGGCGAGGATGTTGTTATAGAAACTAATTATTTCAATGAACTTTAATTAGTTAATTTTTCACCACTGACATCTCCTGCCAAGAGGAAAATCTAAACATTAGAAGACTAAATTTGCCAGAACTTCACCAAAAATTATAATTTTTTTATGTTTGAAAAATATATTTGAAAGGGAAAATTGGTGGTCCTCGAGTCTTTACCTATAAACTTTTCAAAATATAAAAATTTCTTTGCCTAATATGCTACGCTTTTACAAATTTGCCCTTATGGTATTATCTTCTCTAGAGGACCTGAAACAATAGTTCTAATATCGCCTCACATTTAGTATCATTAGAAATCTTGAAATGTCTACTTTTTAATGAGCTTCTCGTTTTTATTTAGAACTACACCAGTTCTTTTAAAGATTCCTCACGACTGTCAAATTTTTTCTTTAAATAATAATAATAATAATAATAATAATACATTTATTTTTGCACTCCAAAATTATTACAAAGGTACCATTTATATTACAACTCAATAATGAATACAAAAAAGGGGCTGAAAACAATTTGCAAAAGTTCAAGTTCGACCCCAGTAACAAAAAATTGGAAAAAAAGATCATTGTTTACGTCGTTCGCAAAAAGTAGCCGGAAAAAAGTTCGTTAAAAAAATATATAACATCATGAGGAGAATAACCGAGGGTCTCTGTCCAAGCACTGCATGGAAAAATCATTCTGCCAAAATTCTTTTTTTGCATACCCTTTTGAAGGCCGGTACGAACAATTCTTTATCTTCGTGAGGAATTCCATTATACAAGAGATATATGTTGTAAGTGAAGCAACGCTGAAACACGGCTGTTCTATGATATGGAGGCGAGATCAAACCTTTAAAACGCAAATTGAGATTATGTACGTCCGTTTGGTAGGTAATTTTATGTAATAAGTAAGCTGGTAACCGATTTTTTATTATCTTGTGATATAAAACCAAGGAATGAATCTTCCGCCTTTTTTCCATGTTAAGCCAGCCACATGTCTTTAGCTTATGTGATAAAGGATCAAATTTTCGTATTCCATAAATATACCTAAGGCATGACCTTTGAAACCGTTCTATTTTAATTTTATCTTCCACATCTAGACATGGTAAGTACAAGACGTCACAAAAATTAAAATGACATAAAACCAAGGTCTCAGTTAATTTAATTTTTAGGTTTTGATTGAGAAGATGACGATGTGGATATAGTATTTTTAAATTAGCGTAGGCTCTCTGTAAACAGCTTTTGATGTGAGTTTTAAAACGTAAGTCAGTGTCTAAGTAGAGACCCAGATTTTTTTTTATAAGGTAATGTGTCGTTACCTATTCTTATTGTCAAAACAGATTCAATGTAGTCTTTGTTTTTGCCAAATACCAAAACCGATGACTTTTGTGGATTAATTTGCAAGTTATGGTGCCCAGAATATAACAATAAATTATCGATGTTACTTTCCAAACCCCAATTTGCCTCGGGCCAGTCGGACGGAAAAAAAGAATAGTATAATTGAGTGTCATCAGCATACTGATGCACATTACAATATTTCAAGCAGGATGTTATATTAATTGTATAAATACTAAACAATAAAGGACCTAATATTGACCCTTGCGGGACTCCGCAGCAGACACTACCCTCATTTGACCGACCGGCAGAGGTTTCGACAAACTGAAGCCTGTTAAGAAGATAATTCTGCATTAAGTTTATAGCAGGTACTGAAAATCCTATACATTTTAAAATTGATAAGAGCAGCTCATGACTTATTTTATCAAATGCGAGTAATCCAATAGAACAAGAACAGTACCTTTACTTGCATCTGTAGCCTTATTGATATCGTCAGTGATATTTAACAGAGCTGTAGTACAACTAAAACCTGGACGAAAGCCAGATTGACAAGATGGAAGCAGATTATACATTTTTAGGTGTCCAGGCCTATGCATTATATTTTCTAGTACTTTTGATAGTGTTGTAAGTATACTAATAGGACGTAAGTCGCTAAACTCTGATACATTACCACTTTTAGGAATAGGAATTACTCGTGAAAGCCTCCAAGGATCGGGAAAAGTAGACTCTAATAGACAAGAGTTGATTATATTAGTTAGATAGGGTAGTATTGTGGGGCAGCATAACAGTAACATCTCTAGATTAAAAAAAAAATTTTGGCGGAATTATTGAAATTTAGTTTTTAACTTGACAGGAGATGTGAGTGGGAAAAATTTAACTATATACATTCCGATCGATTTACCTCCGAAACTATCATATTTAGAGAAATAATCATCAGGACTATTTTTGAACAGGAAATCCTAACCTTCATTTTTTTTTGCCATAATTGCTCTACAATATATTTGGCAGATATTGGCAAAAAAATTAATTGCTGCACCTTTATTGCATTTTTTTTTCACTTGCAAAGGCTCTAGCAATGTTAACTGGCTACTACTAAATAGCTTCCAAATGGTGTCGAATATGGCAAATGTATAACAGGTAAAAACTTTCCAAATGGATCGCGGGAAATTTGACAAAGCTAAGTTGAAAGTTGAGCCAGTGTAGTCACATACAAAAGTTTAGGGTGTTAAAAGTCGCCATGACATGAGATTATTGCAAATGCCAATAATCCTGTTTTATGGGTATTCATTCAATTATCTTTAAAAATATAAAATTTAAAATAAAAACACATAATTAAATTCTGAAAACTATATCAGACGTTTTTAGACATAATTATATATTAACTTTTAAACTTAAAATTAGCCAAAGAATCACATCCTAAATTATTAACATTCAATTATGAAACACCTTGCCAAAGTTTACAGAATTAACATACATTCTGTGAACTTTGACCTTGCTCAACCCCGTAGTGTATGACTCTGGCGGCGTGTCCAGTGAGAATTTTAAAAACAAAAAAATTTATAGATATTTTGCAACATTCTATAAATACATAATTAAGGTAGACCAAATATTTAGTTATTAAAATTGTACCAGAGGAAGATTCAGAGGACATTTGCAAAGATTATTCATTATACTGCCAAAACAGTTTCCATAAAATTTAGAAGTCTCAGTGGTATACAAATATATGCAGAAACAAGGCAAAAATCACTAAAAAGGTAAGAACTATATCTCTTTATACCAGATTAAAGTTTTTTTCCAGTTGGTGGTAAACGAATTGAAGAGCCTTCAACTTACGTCCACAAAAAATATTCAAGTGACTGATGTCTGTGTTGAAAAACCAGTAAAGTACCGATTAAAACAGCAAATATAAAATGTGAGTTCAAGTTTTTTTTTTATTAAAAATAACCGGATTTACAGCGCACACGTCCACTCAGTTTTTCAGCCATCAGAGCCGGCGGAACAGAATGAAAACTTGACTGATCAACTCTAAATCGGCGCACTTTTTAAAATATTCAAATTTTTATTATAAGAAGGGCTGGTAATTTGCATACGGCACATCTGTGCCATGTAACAACCCCAAAAATACGATTTTGACCCCTTTGCTCTGTACTAGGATCCCCTTTTATGCTTTTAATGGGTTTTATCACCCTTTTTGTAGCGTTTTTAATTTTAAAGCTGAATTGTACATAGCTTTCGCTTTTGTGTTTCGAATTTTAGGTTATGGTTTGTTTTGCATATAATTTTACTACATTATTATATGTAAAGATGGATAGCTTTGATATTATATGCGTAAATCCGAATAAATAATCCGTTCACTGACAAAGGTGATTTTTGTCCTACCCTTTGATACCTTCGTTTTCTTTGTGTTTTAAATATATACTGTGTGCAATAAAATCTGGAAACGTCGATTTAGTTTCTAAATTTCCCATATTTTAGCAGGAACGTTGCAACTTGGACCCGCTTTTTAGTTCCAATATTTTATTATTTTCGAATAAAGCACCTTTTCTTTGAATATGCCTATGAACCGTCAAAATCGCAGATACTCGTCTACAGAAAATCCCTGTTGGAATCAAGTGACCCACACTCCAATATGCTGAAAATCAAGTTATGGACTGGTATATTTTGGAACGTATCCTTATTTTTTTGACAGTGATCTGACTGGATGATTTATTTTGATTTCTTGCAAATGGACTTAATCACTGCGTTATCTCTACATTTTCAAGCAATGAGCCTGACACGCTGTTATTGAAGACAAGTTATTTCAACTAGGTATTCGCCACCTCATTACGCGCTTAAATATTTCCTAACGGGTCGACTGGACGAGGTGGCTACATTAAATGGTCTCCGAGGACACCAGACTATTTATTTATTTACCAAAGAAATCCCTCATTTTTAGAATTTCTCAATTATGTTTTACCTAATCACAGTGATCTTGGCATTAAAACATTTTGACGGACCTTTGACTTTTTGAATCTGATTAGGTTGATCTTGTATTAAAATTTGTTGAGGGGTGTTTTCACTATCCTGGATAAATATTTAATAGGTTTATATTATTCAATAATTCAATAATTGAAAAACATTAAAAGTCTATCATTTAATTTTTTATAATGGCGTTGTAATTTACAGAGTTGAAAACCTAAAAACAGTTTTCTCCCTCCGCTCAAAAATAAAATACCAAGTCCGAACCTAAGTAAAATCTCAGATAGTCAGGTTTTCCTTTTAAATAATATAATACACACATTAGTTGAATATTTATAAGTTGTTCTACAACATATACGTTAATCTAATTTGAACAGGAATTAGAGATAATTTATTCGAAAAACCGAACATTTTAAAATCAATTTCAAGATTTCTGCCGTCAGAAACATGACAGAAAAATTAAACGAAACGTTGACAGCTGATGTGTTTTAAGATCGTTAATTCTGATTTTGTTCCAAATTTTATTGAAATCAGTTCGAATGAATTCTTTAAACCGGTCTCATTTGTTAAATTGTGAAATTTTATATAATCGAGTTTAGTGCGAGAGCAAATCTGTAATATTGCGACATACTTAAATTTAAAAAATAATAAAACCTATTTTGAACCTTTAATATCTGTAACTGTTAAACTTTAGTATTTTGGTAAATACTGGAGATATTAAATTAGGCCTGGATACCATCAAAAATATTTTTTTTTGCGTTGCACTAAATCAAAAATAAATTGCAGAAAGAACAATATGTATAAATATGTATATATAGGGTAATTCAAAATTAATCGTAAACCTCAAAGCGCATATTCGCCTTATAGCCTCAAAACCCATCAAAATGCTTCAGGACAAAAAATCTAAATAAAGAGCAGCCAGAAGACACGTCTTTACTATGAAATAAATTTGATTGAAAGACGTATAGTTATGCACGTTTGAAAATATACGATTACAAATATTTTGAGCCCGATTTTTGAGTTTGCTGTTATCTATTTCTAATGTATGGCTAAAATATATTTTTAAACCTTCAATCCTCAACCTCATACCCGCGGACTAAACCGTGGGCTAGTAGAAACCAGTTTCTTTTTACCGGGAATAGATATGAATATGTTTCATAAATAAATTAAAAATAACCTAACAAATCAGAATTTTTAACTTCCTGTTATTACGCTGCTTATAATTAGTTCGCCTGGCCGCTAAAAACTAATTCGGGTTGAAAGATTTTTATCTGTGTCGATGGGAAAAAAATTTACATATATTAGGTGAATTAGAAATTGGTGATATCTTTTATTTTAATTGGATTAATTTGTCACGACAACACCTAGTTTTTATAAAACTATTTTGTAAATCAGTATTAGCCAGGCGAACCTGTATGAAGACATTTATCAACTTGGCTATACCCCATATATTGACCCATTGCCTAGAGTCATTTGGAAGAGTTACAAATAATTTTTAATACAAAATGTTTTCATTCAAATTTTTAAAATCCGTCACCGAAAACGAAATAATTGAAATTTTCACAACAAATTGTTTAACATTATACTCATGGGACGGTTTTTATTAAACTGTGATAGAAGCTTTGAACATAGAGAGATCCATTGAAATATACTGATTTCGAAAAAAAAAATACAGGATGTTCTATATTAAAAAGGCTTGTCAAAAATGTGTTACTTTTAAACTTTAACGATTTTAAGATAATTCGATCGAAAGATCGATATATAGAGAATGACTTTAAGCGTGCCAATCGAACATCTGAATTAAACGTAAGTTGAAATAAAAAAAGTATAACAAGTTACCACAAAAACCACAATCAGTCAAATATCTATAGCATAAATAATTATTTTAATATTGAAACACTAACAAAAATCGGCACATTTTATGATAAAACTTGAAGTTATTACGCCCACAAACTATTCGTTTACAAAATTACGGAAGCATATTGCCTACATAAAAAAATGTGATAACTACACAAAGAGAGGAATAAGTACATATTTAAGGAAATTAAGATATGCTAAACAATTTATTTATAACTAATTTTATTGTCTTATTTTGACTGGATATATACATAGTGTTAATGATGACTGAAACATTAGTTTTGGATCATATAACAAATTATGATTGATTACTAATCTAAGTAAGATAAGAACAGAGGAAAGTTTAGATAAAGACTATACTATATATATATATATATATATATATATATATATATATATATAATATATATATATATATATATATATATATATACATATGTATATATATATATATATATATATATATATATATATATATATATGTATATATGTATATATATATATATATATATATATATATATATATATATATATATATATATATATATATATATATATATATATATATATATATATATATATATATATATATATATATATATATATATATATATATATAATATATAATATATATATATATATATATAATATATATATATATATATATATATATATATATATATATATATATATATAATATATATATATATATATATATATATATATATATATATATATATATATATATATATATATATATATATATATAATATATATATATATATATATATATATATATATATATATATATATATATATATATATATATATATATATATATATATATATATATATATATATATATATATATATATATATATATATATATATATATATATATATATATATATATATATATATATATATATATATATATATATATATATATATATATATATATATATATATATATATATATATATATATATATATATATATATATATATATATATATATATATATATATATAATATATATATATATATATATATATATATATATATATATATATATATATATATATATATATATATCTATATATATATATATATATATATATATATATATATATATATATATATATATATATATATATATATATATATATATATATATATATATATATATATATATATATATATATATATATATATATATATATATATATATATATATATATATATATATATATATATATATATATATATATATATATATATATATATATATATATATATATATATATATATATATATATATATATATATATATATATATATATATATATATATATATATATATATTATATATATATATATATATATATATATATATATATATTCCAAAATGAAACTTATTTTCTGCGTATCATAAACACATATAATAGACCGCTAAGGTATTTCTACATATCTATCATAAAACTAAATCTAAAAATTAATTTAGTAACAAAAAAATAAACTGATACACAACACCGCATACGAACACATATTCGTATGCGGGTGTATTTCAAAACACATTTTTTGCATCCAATCAAATTCCAATCATTATAATAATTTAGTCATGTTGCCTTATCTGTTATTATATCTAAAAAACTTTCTATAACATAAACGATTAACGCAAAAAATGTAGTCAAAATCCGTTTGCGTACCAACTTTCATTTAAAATCTTTAACAAAATTTGGGTTTGGCACCCGCGCTTGCTTTAAAATTACTTATTAATAAATAAGTGCTTGTCAACATTCAAGAGATATAATCGGGCGACGGAAAAGTAACACTTTGTATATTGGTTGGTAGCTATAGATATATTATTGGCGTTTACTGGGTGGTCAACCGTTCTTAATAAATCGATCACGTGAAGTTACTATTTTGTTTTTGTTGGAATACATGTATAATATTAGAGTTATTCTGAATTGAAGTTACATACAAGCCTAGAATTTGAACTTTGAAAAAATACTTTAAGAACCATTTTTAATCAAAAGTTACATGTATTTTTGGGTTCTTTTAATTTATCAGTATTGTTCAATCCGGTTCACAACCTGGAAGTGTCCCCACTCGCAGTTATCTGATATTTCGGAATTTGGTTTATTTTTATGGGAAGCGATTTGTTTGTGAGTTTATATACTTCTTTAATTTAATATTTAAGGCGGTTAAGTTTCCGATGTGTATGTATGTATGTCCTCTGAAACTACTGAACGGACGTGGAAATTGTAATTACTATCCGACGTTTCGCCTTTGATTGCACGAGGTATCTTCAGGGATCTTACTCCACGAGATCTGAACACTGAATTAGTGTTCAGATCTCGTGCCACGGTTTAATCCCAAGAACTACGATTTCTTAATTGACCAAAGCGTGAAAGCTTCCGTTATATGTTAATATAATCACCTGTTGTAGTGCAAAATTCCAAGGCGGTTTTAGTTCAAAAACAACACACTAAATTATTAGTTATTTGATTAATATAATGTGCGAAAAATCGAGAAAATTTTACCAATTTCTTTTGTATCTACTTAATTAACATGTCCGCTTAGAGCGGTATTCCAGAGTGGTTTACGCAGAGAGAGTTTTATACGAAATTTGCGTGCAATCCAGAATCTATGACAAATTTTATTGTATCTACTTTATTAATTAATAATAGTAACTTAACATTCTGTATATAGGTACCTATACATATCATTTTGGCGTTTAAGACTGGAACACAATGTAAGTCTCTAAAACGAAATTACATAGAAGCCAAAAATTTTAATTTTAAGGAAAAAATACTTTACAAAACAAACAGTTTTGAACAAGAAGTAAATTAAATAGTATAGGTAAAGAATAATTTTTTTTCTCTTTAAGGCTTGAAATATTTATGATCTTTTTATTTTTTCAGTATTTTTTACGCCCGTTCACAATCTGAAAAGGCATCCCTAGTTGCAGTTATCTGATATTTCGGAAGTTTATGGACTTTTACATTTTTACCACATTACAAAAAAAGAGGTTCTGTTTTCAATGTGTATATGTATGTATGTATCTATTTCCTCTGGAACTACTGAACAAACTGATTCGAAAATAAATCAAAACTATAAAATATTGTAGAACAGTATTCTAAGGTAGTTTTAGTACAACAAAACAATACGTAGAATACAGAGCGCTTGAGTAATATGTAATATAAATGGACAGCTTTACACGAAATCTGCGCACAAACCTGAAAATCTGCCAAATTTTATTTCATCTACTTTATTATTTAATAATCATTACTTGAGTAAAAAGTGCCCTTAACAATAAAAATTAATGAAGTTCTGTTGGTGAACACATATGTATAACAAAATGCCACTTACTTACGAATCCACCCAAAAGAGTTTTTGCTTTTTTCTTCTAAAACAAAAATATAGCTTTTAACTTTTAATACAAGTATATCGAAACACATATGAAATACACAATTTGTAAACATCAACTTGAGATTGTTGAACAGGACTCTGTTGTAAAGCCTTTACTGCTAATGAAATGATTAAAAATAAACTTTTTTCAAAAATTTTACTCCTTTCAGAAGTCCAAAATCTTGTCCTTCAACGAGTATTTCAATTTTTTTTAAATAAACTCAATAGCTTTAACTATTATGATTTCTCAACACTAGACACGGGTTAATTTTTGGGGAGTATAAGAATTCTTTATGTGCTCGGCTTCAATGTCCGCCCTTACAACTTTTTGGTCATTGTTTTAAGTAAAATATATTTTAAACCTAAGGATGGAAATGATGGGATATATGAAACAAAAATATGCATTGCATTATTCAATAATAGTTATTTTCAAACTAGTATATAATAGTAACATAGGTATACAAAAGTAACAAGTTCAGAAAAAATAATTCCGGTTGATTTAAATGATTTATTACACATATAGATCTAACGGACAACCAAGTCTTCACGTGTTAATATATCCAAATGAAGTATGTAAGTGTGACCACCTAGTACAGACATACACACAGTATACACACCCACACCGAAAGTAGTTTGCTCTGTATTTCTAGTAATTTGTGGGACATTTTAATGTATGTTCGAGTGTTGTGAAATATTCAATGGCGATACGGAGTTATATGTTTTCATTAGAAACTGTATCATAAACTTAAATTTATTTGTCGTCATATAAAGCAGGAATAAACGCAAGTCCTTTATTGGCAAATACTGGTTTGTAAGTTCTTGTGTCCTTTTAGACTTGACTTTAGACGAACAAGGGAAACAGTGACCACTCGAATACTGAGCTGATGTCTATTTTGACTATTCACAGAACTTTAGAGGACGAGTAATGTTATATGAAGAAACTGTCTCCTATACAGGGTGTTCGGATAGTATATGACATATCTCGGGAGCGTACAACCATAGAAAAAAATCATAAAGTGCCCCTTCTCGGAGAAACAAGGCCCCAGAAGGGTACCCAGATCTTGACAAAGATTTGATAGTAATTAGCAAAACATACAGTTAACACTACTCTTATTAGAACAAGTAGCCCTGGAAGAGTTCAAACTCGTCACACAAATGTCAAAAAATATCTTATTATATATATATATATATATATATATATATATATATATATATATATATATATATATATATATATATATATATATATATATATATATATATATATATATATATATATATATATATATATATATATATATATATATATATATATATATATATATATATATATATATATATATATATATATATATATATATATATATATATATATATATATATATATATATATATATATATATATATATATATATATATATATATATATATATATATATATATATATATATATATATATATATATATATATATATATATATATATATATATATATATATATATATATATATATATATATATATATATATATATATATATATATATATATATATATATATATATATATATATATATATATATATATATATATATATATATATATATATATATATATATATATATATATATATATATATATATATATATATATATATATATATATATATATATATATATATATATATATATATATATATATATATATATATATATATATATATATATATATATATATATATATATATATATATATATATATATATATATATATATATATATATATATATATATATATATATATATATATATAATATATATATATATATATATATATATATATATATATATATATATATATATATATATATATATATATATATATATATATATATATATATATATATATATATATATATATATATATATATATATATATATATATATATATATATATATATATATATATATATATATATATATATATATATATATATATATATATATATATATAATATATATATATATATATATATATATATATATATATATATATATATATATATATATATATATATATATATATATATATATATATATATATATATATATATATATATATATATATATATATATATATATATATATATATATATATATATATATATATATATATATATATATATATATATATATATATATATATATATATACATATATATATATATATATATATATATATATATATATATATATATATATATATATATATATATATATATATATATATATATATATATATATATATATATATATATATATATATACATATATATATATATACACAAAAAGGAATATTATTTACGCTTTTGATTTTTGAAAATGGTCAAAATATTTTTTATTTTTTTTCCTTCTCTTTCGTAGCATTAATTTTTGGCATTTTTAACTTTTTGTGACAAAGTCGTAATAAAAAATATTGATACGTGTTCGATTTTGTGACATTTGTTAAGGTAGATTTATATCTAAACAGGGTTATAAATACCGATATTATTTAAATATGGTTTAACATCTTTTATAAGAGCCCTATGTATATGCGAGATGCATTTAATTAGTGAATGAGGTATATATTCCAGTTCATTCCAGACAATCTCGAAATTTTGTTTTAAGTATGGGAAAACATCCGTCGAATAAGGAAATGCATAGAGCAATATAGGGCGCCTTTAAAATCTGGCCAAGTTAACAAGAAGCAACACTTTCACATTGGCATTTTTAACATTCTTGCGTTTACGTGGTTTCCGAAATGTTAAAAATATTCAGTTTTAAATACATTTTACAATTTAACTTTTACCTGTGTTACTTAAGCTAACATCAACCTGACCAACGAGTGTGGTTGTCAGAACCGAAAAGGTAAATCGCTGGGTGCCTCTTTGTGCCCTGTATCTCTGATGAGAAGCATTTTATGATTTTTTTCTATGAAAAACTAGGGTTATTTTTACCTCTCCTAAAGCTCCCGAGAGTATGCCATGTACTTGTCAGACGCCCTGTATAATTACGTGATTTGCCAAAATAATTTAGACCGATAATAAGAAATATTTCGATTTAGACTGTGTCACTGTCAGTGTTGAATTCCGCTTTGGAGCACAAAACATATCCTCAGAGTCCTTCGATAAAATCGTTTAAAATATAGAAACATGTTAAATTCAAATATTTATGACTAGCCTTGACTTAACTTGACATTTTTTTGGACTTACATTATCTATCTTTAATAATTTTTAAAGTTTTCAAAAAAAATCTAATTTTCACTTGATAACTCTAAAACTGTTGTGACCTGATTTAAACCAACATACGACACTGTAAAAAATGTTTATTTTAAAATAAACTCTTTCAGTTCAAGCTAGTCTTGAATTAGTTCATAGAATTGGAAGGGTAATTAATTACCTTTTCGGTAATCCAACGTGTTTTAAAAAATTATCATCACACGAGATAAGCAAAGCAAGGTCTCCATAAACCACAATATTTTTAATAAAGGAGCTGTTTTATTTGAAAGATAAAAACATATTAACTTCATTTTTGGTAAGTACCCCAACATCTGCTAAATTTTATTGCACATAACCTTTAACCTATTGCTTATTGAAGAAATGTACACTTTCATCTTTTTTCAGACATTGATTATTATTCTTAATGTTTACTTAGCGTGTCTCTTTGAAGCCGCGTTTTGGTTTTAAGATACCACAATACGAAAAGACATTTATCTGAAGAAGAGGCAGTAATTAATTAAAAATTAAGAAGGCATTATATTAGCAAAGGGAAAAATTAAATCTCTAAGCAACCGCACTATCTTGCGCTCGACCCTGCGTCATTTGCCAATTTTTTTTTTAATAAGATCTAAAACGCGAGTATTAAACTGTTCAATAAAATCTAAAGAAAATCTTGGTTGCAGTAAGCTATACAGATTTTTTTTGACTTCGTGTCGTTTTTTCGTGTGACGTTGTGTAAATGTAACTGTTTGACGATATCTTTTTCCCTTTCTTTCAGAAATCACTGTGCTTCTGACAGATCCAAATATTTTCAAACTTCAAGCTCGGTTTCAAGTTATCTTTACGACAATCTATATACACCATTTACATTTTTAGTTGCTAACGATATTCAAATTATGAATACCGACCGCCATGTTAATTTTTTTCATTTACAACGATTTTCAGACAATTATGTTGATGAAAAAAAGAACAGAGATAAATGACCCGTGATGGGTCTTCTCTTTGAGTTTCTTTTATTTAAATTTAAAACACCGTTTATGATTGATGGACGCAGCATAATAAAGTATTTTCGATCATTAATTTTTTGTGTTTTGCGTGGAGTGTGTAGTCTTGGATATAAATGTGTAGCTGTAACAATCGGATCTATGTAATGGCGTAACGGTTTACAGAAACCGATAATATTAAATTAATAAATACCAATATAGTTTTAATGATTGTCAGTCACACATCTGAAGTCCAAAATAATGTAACTTACACTGACCAGAGATCTAATTGCAATATAGGTACCCGAACGCAGCCAGACTGTAATAGACCGAACTCATAAATACATTTATACATGAACAAGACATTTCTCTATCTCTCCTTTGCTTGTCACTCAGGTATTATATATTTCTGAAATTAATTGTGTAATCAGCTCTTTAACATCCATCATGATGGAGGTGGAAAAATAATTTTATCATGCTGCACAAAAATGCTCCTGAATTCCGTTATATTAAATTCTTATTAAATCTATACAACCAATCCAATTAGTCGTTTATGTTCTAGAAGGTTATTTTTTAAAATAATTCCTTATATTTGAGACAGCTTGTACATTATAACTGCCAATATTTATTTTTTATGTTGGACAAAATGACGCACTGTCACCGCCATTTTGTTTTTTTTCCAAAGCAAACGGATTCAGACATGGCTGGATGCAGACGTCTTGAGGTTTTTATATACGAAAGAGTCACATTAAATTGTTACACGAACTGTATTTAATCGATGAAGTGGAACAGGGTGAAACATTAATTACAAGATTTGAACCAAATAAACATACATACAAACAAATAAATAACAAGAGTGAAGCTAATAAAGCTTGCTAAAAATATACGTTGTAATTTTTTAGGGGCGAACATTTTGTGTTTTCCTAAGGGAGGCCACAACCCTTGCCACGACCGTGGCTCAATCCGTTGGATTTGTAGTTCCAAAAACTGATATTAATTAAAGAAAAAACCCTGATTAATCCTTAGTAAAAAATTGTAAATTAAAATCGAATAAGTTCGCTAGCATTAATCTGTAATTTTATAAAATCACATCTAAGCATTTAATTTTGCGTCAGCAATTTTTAATAGTTCTGTTGGTAACAATAATTGTCTAAACGCGTGAACCCAATTGCAAAATCTGAGAAACAAAAAACAATTAAATTTTCTGCGGACGTTTCGACTTTGGAATTTTGTCGAAACTGCAACTTTCTTCGATTGTTTTTTCAACAGACCAACACAGCATACTTGATTGCCGCGAATAATGTCACATACTTTGTAGATATATGAAGGAACGGAAATATTTATTATAATTCGCATATTGAATTGTTAATCACTATTTTGTTTAAAAATGTACCTGACAGGAAAATGTTATGGGAGTAACACTGAAAAATTCTGCAAGTAAACTAAGTAACTATATTTCACAATAAATGTATTGTTGGCTTGTATTTGCGAATATTTCTGGTTCTTAACTGACACATTAACACATTTTGATAGAAATGTTTAGTGGTAATAGTGCGAAGGTATTATCAAAGACAGATAATACTCCGTTTAGACTATCCCCAAAATGTTAAATAAAACACCCCTAAAATGGATCCCAACTTTGCATTGTATTCCGTCTAGTAGGGATCCATCAAGAGATTGTTGTTGCCAGTATGTAGCAGTCTCGTACATCCCTCAGAATAGGCATACACATATTTCTAAACACATAGACCTAACTCTCGCTCTTGACACCTCCGGGCCTTATCTAGTTGCGTGCGAGCTAATATTTCGAATAAACGACAATACAAACGATTAAAACTGGTAAATTTATTGCGTCCGTGAACTGTAATCGTTCTTTGGTATTACTTTGGTATATGTTGGGAAAGTTAGGATCTCGATCAGAAAGGTCAGATTAGGATGAAACATAATAAAAAATTTGTCAAGCAGTCTCTCTCATATTTGCTTCTTCATTATTACTATTCTACTTTCGATATGGACCAGACGTGTTGCTGTTGGCAATATTTACAAGATAAACGAGGGGTAAACCACTGCAGGAAGTCTTTAGATGTCTCTGCTCACTTGAAAGGAAATCTTTTAGTAATATTTGGAAATCTTAGGCTTTCTGTGGAAATCTTTGGATATCCCTGGAAATATTTGGAATACTTTGTGGTAATATTTGGAGATCATGGAAGTCTCTGTACACCCTTAGGCATAGGAGAAATATCATCAAGCACCCCGCTTACGTCCACTGCAAGACATAGGTCTCTCTTAGTCTTCCCTCTGTGTATCTCTCCTGAGCCGTTTGCATCCAATTTCCACATGTACGTTTTATGTCGTCTGGCCAACTTGTTGGCGTGCGGCCTCTGTTTCGGTAGGCTTCTTGTCTAGGCCTCCACTCTAGTATACGCTTCGTCCATCTATTATCCGACATTCTGGCCACATGTCCGGCCCAATTCCACTTAAGTGTTATATTCTCTTCTGCATCCACTACTCCAGTTCGATGACGTATCTCTTCTGGTTTGTTATACGGTCTCTAAGAGAGATGCACAACATAATGCGTTCCATACCTCTCTGGGCTAGGGCGGGTCAATGGGATCTGGACTCTCTCTCCGAAACTCTAACAATATTTTGGTTTTTTACATAATAACAATCTACTAGAATTCCAATTACTGCTGATTCACAGCTACATATTGCTTCTGCTTACTAGAGCTACTTTTTAACTCGATTCTCAGAAAAATTAGGAAGCAGGCCAATTTTCGCCTGCCAAAAAAAATTAATTTGAAAAGAAAAATCTGTTGAGTGTGGCGTGATTCGTTTTTACCTACGAACTGGGAATATAAAACAGTTTGCAAGAAAAAACAGCTGTAGCTGCTGAAGCGTTCTTCGCGTTTTCACTCACTTTAGAAGTTGATTTCTTTTCTCCACTTATACTAAAGATAAAGATCAATATGATGAATAGGTATATGGTGAAGTATTCTTTGAAACGATATAACGATTCTCAGCATAAGAACCCCAAGAAGCTGAGGCCCTAGGCTAGCGCCTATTCTGCCTATTGGCAAATCCAGTCCTTAATGCATTACTGTCTGGGACACACGGTTAAGCAATACAGGGTGTGTAGAAATTGACTTGACGTTTCTCTTATCTAAATGTTTGAGGTAAGTGTTCGCCTATTTCACACACTAGGTCGGACAGTTAGATATTGAATACAGGGTGTGCAGAAAATGTCAAAAGATTAAATCAAATTTAAAAAAACTGGATATTGCAGATTTTCTTTTTGAAATGTTTGAGATACATGTGCGCCTGTTGCACTCATTCTGCTGTATATAAAGAAACACAGGTTTTTCAAGAGTTGAAGCGACGGTAGGATATTTAGTGGGGTGTTGTTGCTTAAACGAGATTTCCAAAAATTACCGAGGATAATAAAAGCCTTAACTAGAGCTAGAGGTGCTGGCCCAATTGGCTATTAGTTATCCATTAAATTAATTGATTAATACCAAGCCAATTTTAAAATAATGCCAAAGGATGAGAGAAAAAAAGTGGAACTAGCAAAAATGTAAGTAGAACAAGCGACTACCAAAAAATCGTCAATACAAAAAGCCAATTTCCTAAGAAGCTGTAAATAAATCGAATAATATTTAACCAGAACCTTGAAACATTTTAACAAACTTATTAGTATAGATTTAATTAACTGAACCCCCTGGAATGCTTCTAGGGGAACACCCTGACGTCCAGGTCACTAGAACCTAGCTGTCTAGAAGAGAGATGTCTTCTGGTTTGTGGACAGTTTCACAGATAATAAATCTGCATCTGTTAATAGAAATATTATTGGCGAGTTTTTCTTTCTCCTGGCCTAAAGAGGTTAGGAACCCAAGAAAGCCGTCTTCAAGAATACATTTGAATTTGCTCTAGTTCTAGTTTAGGCGGCATGGGTCGTGAAATATCCTGCGTTCTTACTCCGAATCGTTGACAGAAGGCTCCTAATCGGTTGGCGAACTATGCTGTCCAACCCTTCGGCGTTGTGTCTGGTTTTCGCGCCTGATTGTTTTGCTACTAGCCACCAACGCAATGTCGTCTGACCTGCAAACTCAATGTTGGTTGCAATCAGCAAGACGGCTTGTCGGTTCGTGTTCGTTACCTGTCAGGGCGATTGGAGGTGACAACTCCGATAGGCGTTGAAATGCAATGTAGTCTGACCTGCAAACTCAACATATGGTTGGTTGCAATCGGCAAGACGGCTTGTCAGTTCGTATCCCGCCAGGCCGATTGGAGGTTACAAATCCGATAGGTATTGAAATTCGAATTTAAAAAGTTAATTTTTATTTACTTTAACGTTTTCGACTTTTTAACTTAGACACAATTGTCTAAAAACTCCTACACTACAAACCTAATACAGTCAACATTATGCTATCAAGTCCGTAGATACACTGCAGAAAATCCACGGCTCAGAATTCACAAAATATCAGATTCAAAATATCTATCTTACCGCAACTTCAACTATTGAACAACCCTGTGTTTTGTTCGCATAATTTTGTAGGGGTACTGTGACACAGAGTACCTAGTTTAGTGAATGAAACAGACGTACAGGTATCTCAGGTACTTGGATAAGAAAAATCTTTGAAGGTCCAGTTTGTTCAAATTTGGTTTAATCGTATAACATTTTCTGTATTCTCTGTATTCAATATCTGACTGTCCAACCTAATGTGTGAAGAGGACGTACTCTTATCTTAAACACTTCGGCAAGAAAAACTTGAAGGTTAGTTTTTTTTTTAATTATCCCGCTTAGGGATTATATAGATTGGACTCAAGCGTATCCAAAACACCTAAAAAAAGAAAAACTCTATATTCTGGTAGATAATTTTTATTATTCCTCGCATATTAAAACAAAATGAGTCATTTAATACCAAGTCCCACGAAGAGAAAGAAACAATATTTTAACTGAAGAAGTGTTTTTGAAATCGGTTCATTAGTAACGAAAATATGGGGGCTTCAATTAACGGTATTAATAGTTGATGGCCAGTGTATTAATTAATGTAACTCAAGAACTTTGCATTTAGACGCCAGTTCCAAGATTAGAAATTTGGGAACGTTATCTGGTTGGCTCAGATGCAGATTCTGGTTATTTAAAATTTAAACAACCGTCGCATACCGTTTATTATGGAGTACTATCAACTTTGTTATGTTAAATTGAATAAATACCCTGTACGTTTTTCAAAATTTTGATTTTTATGGAAAATTTTAATGTTAAAACATATCATCAAGCTATCTTTGACAGGTATCGAGAAAGTGGTAATTGAAAATTTATAATTATAATATTACAGTGATAACCGATATTAACTTAATAAGTTTTGTTCAAAATACTTTTCCATTCATGTTTATCAAGTCCTACGTATGTTTTATGAAACAGGGACCAACATGGCATTTGGCGAGCGACTTGACGAAACATGCGGCTATTCGCCAACACGCTTATTGTCTGCTTTGACTCGGCCCAAAATATCAACATTAATCGGGAAAATAACGAATACCGCATAATCGCTACTGGTTCACACCAGTAGGAAATCGCCGATTAATTATTAAGGATCTTCCAGACCAAGGCGAATTAACTACGGCAACGAAATTCGTGCCGATTCGCAGAGGCATTCACACCGAGGTGAAGCAGTTCTTTACGTCTTTTTTGCATAAAAAGCACAATACATCCTTAGTAGGCCGTGAAACAAAAAGCAGAACCATATGCGAAATTAGGGAGATATCGATAAAAACGCACTAGAAGGCAAAATAAATTTACCGCGAATATTCTAGAAGCGAAAATTTCGTCTGAACAAGTATTTAAACAGCTGCGAATTTATCGTCTCGAAATGTTCGCTGCGATTAATTCGCGTTGGTCTGAGGGATCGTCGTTGGCCACTATTCGCAGAGTTCCGTATGTGTGACGCCGGCTTTAGACTATCCGCGATTTATTTTTTTGATGTAGCAGGTGGCCATGGCCAGCTAAGATGACTAAGATACTGCTACTTAAATAATATCGAGACTTAACATTTAACACTTGTAAACGAAACTTCATTCCATCATTTCACTTACGACTCAAAATTCTGTATCACTGG
The DNA here is from genome assembly GCA_030620095.1 of Kuschelorhynchus macadamiae. Classification (NCBI taxonomy): domain Eukaryota; kingdom Metazoa; phylum Arthropoda; class Insecta; order Coleoptera; family Curculionidae; genus Kuschelorhynchus; species Kuschelorhynchus macadamiae. Next base: position 586,181 of record JAUTXW010002880.1, read on the forward strand.
TAGTGGCTAGCGTCATAAAACAAATAAAACTGTAAAGTAAAATGCATAGACATCTTAGATATGGCTTTATTATTCTAATTTTACTAATTAATTACAGACAACTCGGAAACCATTAAGCTTAGATTTAGACAAATAACATCCTAAAATGTAAATAGAATTTAGATTTTGCACTATATAAAAAAAATCACTTTTAAAAGTCAGTTTATGGTACTGAATTTAACGGCTTTAAAAAATAGTTAAATAATTTAACAGAAAAATGACCGGAATTTAGCCAAAAGGACAGGCGCAAGAACAGAAGTGACATTTACAAACATTTTTTCCAAATTCATATTATTTCATAGATGAAACCACTTTTTTCTGTGGGTTTGAAGGTAAAATTCGAAAGAAGTGTTTAGTGAGTCTGATACATAAATTTAATGCTTTCAAGAGATTATGGACTCAACGTTACGCAGAAATTTCGGAAGCGAGAGCTCAATTTAGAGAATGAGGACAATGGCTACCAGCCTAAATTATAAAAAAAACCTGCTATCCAATGAAAACTAATTTAAAATTTCGACCTTCATTCATATACTGTAACTTGGGTTTCATTTAGAGTGAAACTGTAAGTTATTTAGGAATTTGTAATATATTTTTTTTCAAAATACCTTTTAATGTTATTTATTTTATACATATATATAGAGTACCTACTCAGTTGGTAAGAAGTAAGTTTTTATCCACGAATTTTGAAAATGGGATTATACAGGAAATATTTTTTGGTACGGAAATTTTCAATCGATATATTATATTAGATTGCAAATGACAGACCGGCTATCGCGAGAAGATCCTTACTTTATACAATTTTTATCATTTTTGCTTAAATTAAAGTGCCTCTGGGGGTGGGGTTAACCCCCAAACCCTTTAAATACGCCACTGGTGCTGTTATAGTGAAAATATAGCTAAAACGCTGTATTTTCTGCGATATCTCACACTATGTGATACTAGGTTACTAACTATGAGGGGCAAACGTATTGTGACACTGTATGATGAGAATTCTAGGGACTCCAAGCATACCCAAATTATAGATTTTTATTGTCATATGTACTACTGCCAGTAGAATCAGACGCCAGAGAGAAAAAAAAAATGTAATTGTCAATCAAATTGGACAATTTTTTTTATATCGCAGTTATATTATGTCACACCCTGTTATTTAATAAACAATATTTTTAGCCTTAACAACACAAGATACCAATGTAACACACCTGAGACTTGTCAAGGCAACAACAAAATTCAATACTAACACAAATTAATACCACTGTTCGCTAATTTTAATAAAACCAGTAATTTATCATTTGTATTGTTTTTCTTCTTAATCAGTTTTCTGAATCGAGAATCAATACCTACCTATTTAAATACCGCCACGACATTCTAAGTGGTTTCGTTGCAACTTAAAGCTGTTGCTGCTCAATTACTCTTTTTGGATTGGTGCGGAACAAATAACTCAAATTAAACCAGTGTTGGTCACATTCTATGCACATAATGGCTATTAGAACGGTTAATGTTTTTGGCGACTTGGCGTGTAATGTAAATTAGCCGGTTATTATGAACAATAACATTATTCTGAAGTTATACAAGAAAAACTGACAATTTGTTTGCTTCTTTCGAGACTTATTCATCGCACTTAAACAAATCAGTATGAATTAAGTTGCCTAAATTATAGATACAGGTACTTAGGTAGGTCAATATAGCGGATAACATTAAGGCCAGTTTGGAACATAAGCATCAACTAAACAGGACGAGACTAGTAGCTATTCACTGACGAATACAAGTCAAAGCGAGTAAGCGACTTATAACAAGTTTAGCGTGCAGGGGGAGTAGTTATCGCTCACTCGCAGAATGTTTATTGTGGAACAATGATTTCTTCCTTGTATTTTTCCATAATAAATAAAATATCTTTTAAGTAGAGTAGCAATGATATTATTTTTAAACATGTATCAACAGTATCCTGTATTGTGGAATATTAAACACAAAGATTATACTAAAATTAAATTAAACTAGCTGGCCCGGCAGACCTTGTTCTGCCTTTTCTGTTAGATGGCGCGATGAGTTTCCAGTGGAATTATAACAATATGGGGCGCATTCACCACATCGTCCAGAAATGTTATTGAAGAAAAACATATTGGTTTTATAGAAAAAATACGCAATAAAACAATACAAAAAATAGTGCTGAAAGGTCTCGGTAACCAGATGATTATTAAAAAAAATCATGTAAATTGTAACTCTCTTACGAACTCGCAGAAATCTGACTTAGTGTTTTAAAAATATGAGGTTGTTTTCAAAAAAATGTGACCAACTCGAAAACGAAAAAGAAATGGATGAAAAACAAATAAAAGGAAACATTAAAAACTTAATAGCAGCGAGTAAATTCGTTGGAAAGTAGCTACTAATTTCGCCCCGTGTAATTGATGCTCGGTAAATTCGAGGGTAAATAAAAAATGCAAGGTAAAAATCAATATCAAACACTGATATCGTTAAAAATGGAAAGAAATATGAAGAAAAACATATAAAACTAGACGGATCTAACTCAACTGGCAAAAGCAGCAAGATAAACCAAAACAAAGGTTTAGTCAATACCAAAATCCATAAATAAGATTCTTCATAGAATTTTTTACGTAAAATATTTGTCAAATATGAAAACAAAAAAGTATTATTTGAGCAGATAAAAAAACAATCACTATAAAAACGAAATTTTTATTAATATTTTTGCCTAAAGGATTACCGCCAAAACGATGTATATGTATATGACCTACTCGGAAACTTGAACTCCGCGCAACTGGCCATATCTCTGACCACATATGTATGCCTGGGAATATCAGATAATACCATCATGTAATCTAGTGAGTTCATTAACTCTGGCTTAGATTTGTGGACGATATTTTCAATACTTTTTCACAATTTCTCAGGATAAAATAGTCAAATTACCCGCTCCACTATTGCAGACAAGTTTTGTTATTCGACTGAAAATCGGTATCTGGGGTACTGCAAAGAGTGCAAATTATGATTTTTTATGCACACTTTTTAATTCAAAATTGCGACGCTAATATGGACGACGAATTTTATCTTTTATATAGACAGAAAACCATTATCTGGGGGATAATTCTGAACAGTGGCGCCAAAATTAAAAACCAATTTGATAATTTCTGTAGATTTAACTGAAAATCGTTATATATTTAGTATTTAAGATTATAAAATATAATGATAAATTTCTAGTCAACATTTCAATTATCAAAATTGCGCCGGCAACATATCAAACGAATTTTGTTACTTAATGTGTCAAACTAAACTGGAAGTTGGTGTCAAAATAATTTAAAACTATAATAAGAAAGTCAAAACAGTTTTGTTCTAAGAAAAACCGTCTGGGTCCTACAGGGTAAAAAAGTTGCCATATTGACACTTTTTAAACCTCAAAACTCGAATACAAAAAATAATTAGAAATGTTATTATAATAAAAAAACTAAATTAATATACAGAGTGTATTTATCTCGGTATTTATTAAAAAAATATGTTTGCTTCACTAATAATAAAAACGGACGAACTTTATATACTATATTTTTATTAATGTTTTCTTAACATCAGTTTTTTTTTTAAAACTTTTTTCAAGATATCGCCGGTTTCTTTTCTTAGTTATACACCCGGTACAACTAATGCTACAGTTACGACTTATTCTCCAAAAAAAGATGACTTTTTTACAAAATTTTCAACTAAAAATATCAAAATGGCGAGCCAAGTTTACTGAAAGTTCGACTGAAAGTGAATCATGAACAAAACAGTGTATACAGGATGTTACAGTTTTCTGGAGAAATATAGTGTGGCCGGATTCCGCAAAAAATAGAGACTTGAGAGTTTGCATTACTATTTTTGTAACACTTAAGGGGCCGTACTCAGTACCCCTCGCGGTATCCTAAACAAAATGGTTTTTGAAATCCAGGGTGGCATTGAAAATTTGACATTTTAGTCACATATATCTAGAAACTGATTTCCAAGTTTTTCGTATCCAACCGCACATACTAATGATAAAAACAGAACGGCACCCCATTTAAAAAAAAGTTGGTTTTATATCTTAAAGTCCGTGCATTCCAGCAATCTCTGGAATATAGGTATATGATAAATTATATAATAATCAGCTTTCATCTTTCTGGTAAGCAGCAAGGTAACAGAGATACGTGATGTGTCTGGGATAAAATTTCTTATAAATTACAATACTTCTTTTGTCTGAGGGAAGTAAAAATAACAAAAGAATTTTTTGATAAATATATTGTTTATTTTTTTTTATTCTTAACCCACCTCACTTAGCACGCCAAGGAGTTGCTAAGTGGTTCTTCGTTTAGGAGTGAGGGGTGGATAACTCTCAAAAATTTGTACACAGATTTTAAAATCTGTAGATTTAGTACACGATTTTTAAAATCTCAAAAGATTTTAGATTTCATGGGATTTAAGTTCCCTAATTTTTAAATATTTTGAAGGATTTTTGAAGATTTTAGGGTGTTTTTGAAGATTTCAAAGGATTTTGAATGTAGCTGAATTGTAATGGAATAGTGCCTACCTAAATAAAAATAGCATATCAGTTTTTCGCAAGCCCTTGCAAGGGGTAGACTACCCGCCCCTTACACTTTCGGTTTCTTGCGCTTCCCGGTGCCAAAAAAAACTGTTATATTTTGATTACGTTTTTTTGTTGCTTGTCTTTCCTAGATGTACTTTTAAAAAATCTTTTAGTGTAGTTTTACATCATTTTAGCTCCCCTATTATGATCCGCTCCTAAAAGCAAGTTTCATAACTATAGTGTCACTTACAGTTATCATGCGACCCAAAAATAAGTTTTCTTCATAAAAAACTGCGTAATAATGTTCAAACCTCGGTTCAAACTTTAAAATAATTTTTTGAAGCTTGCACATTTTGATCCTCAATTACTTCTTCACTTCGTTCACCTTCTGTTGTTTCTATTTCTTCAGAGGTAGGTACTGCTCCTGCTGCTGCTTCGGTTCTATCTCAAAATTTTCCGGATTTTTGGTTGGGACTTTGACTAACATTTAGAGTAGCTCTAAATATTACAGATTTGGGAGGGAAAACTGACGCAATTTAAACGATTTTTGAAGATTTTGATTGATTTATAGAAATTTTGAAGAATTTTAAATGATTTCGTGATATTTCAAAGATTTCACTGGTATTTGACGGATCTCGCAAGATTTTTGAAATATATACAGATACTACACAGATTTTAGCGACATAAACGCCCTTCGCTTGCGGGTAGGTCCGACAAAATAAGTATTGATAATTATTATATAATACATATTTTTTCATTGCATTCACATGTAATTACTATTATTTCTAGATGTATTTTTTAATGTAACGTGACTGTCAGAAAAAAATCTGTACCCTCCGGATTCTATATGAATATTGCAAGATAAATAAATGAAGACTTTTTATAATTACGCTCAATCTCAGAATTCGGACAGCCATAATTCGTCACGTAACACCCTGTATACATAATGTGAAGTCCCGCACTTAAATTTAGTAAATTTCGTTTATCCATCCACCACTTTTTCAAGTTAAGATTACACTTTTTAATTTTCAGATATAAAAAAGGCAGTAAAAAATAATACTTTTTGATAAAACGTCGCAACTTTCACTAGTGGCGGATACAGAATGTTGTCAAGAGGACTTTTTATTTAGTTATTCGCCTAGTACATTAATAAGCTTATATAAAACACCATAAATTGGAGATTTTTATAAACATACGAAATCGGATTTAGGGAAGGGTCCTACTAAACAGAATCTACAATTAGATCATCATGTTTGCAATTTTTGGAGGAAATATATGTTTTTTTGCATTTGATAATTACTTTAATAATCACCCTGTAAATGTCAAACAAATAACACATAATCAGCAAAACCAAAACAGTGACGAATTACATGTTCGAAACGAGTTTCGAATGTAGACCGATTTAGTATGTAAACCTACAAAGTAACAAATACATTGAAAATGTCTTCAGAAAAGCAAATTTCAAGTCAGTAGTTTTGCCTTAATAAACTGTAACTGTAGGTAGGTATCCACTAAATTCGTTCTGTCCACAGTTCTGCCGGACTTGCATCGTCTTAATTTCTTTGATTTCCCAACGTTTTGAATGGTGACTAAGTCCACTTATTTTCAAGAGTAAACTGTAACTGTATGTACCTTATACCAGACACCTCCAATAAAAATAATTTTGCCGTTTTTCGCCGACCAAGGTAAAATAACAATAATGGCGGACGCAAGCCATTGTTATGAGCTCCACGACCCACTCGCCGAATTTGAATAAATTGAGAATTTATATGGTTTAAGGATTGGCACATTTCTCTTAAGAATACGAAGAATTACCATATTTCTTATGGGAATATTAATATGTCTGCTACACGTACAACTGCTATAAGAAAAATGTTAACGCTTACGTACATTGTCCCGTTCACATATATTAGACTACGAATTTCTTATGAAATCCAAGAGGTGTACTTTTTTTCACCCGTGAAATTAGGTCTTAATTAATCTGTATTGAAATTCTCCACGAATACCAGAGAAAAAATTATACTAAGTACCTACTCAATTAGGTAGACTCGATTTGAAAATTGTCGAAAATATTCAATACCTATCTACCTACTGTAGGTTTCGAGGTAGGGTTATTGCTCAGTAGGTAAGCATGTTGTATTGAGAGAAGAACGTTTTACTTAAGTGTGTGTTTAATTAAATCTAATTCTAGCAATTAGTTTTTTTTCAAACTAACAGGGCGGGCGCGAAACTTGGGTAGACGGTGCAAAACCGAGGGCAAACAACACGGCCCCGCGCTTAGGACGTTCCCGCGTTTTAACCTCTTCCGGCCTCGCGTTTTTTTTTAACCTCCTAGGTATATACTGAATTACGAATACTAGAACAATTGTAATAATAAAAAGAAGTTTTTTTTGCGGCGCCCTCGCTGCATCATTTTGCCCATGGTCGTGTAAATCTCGCGCCGGTTCTGCAAAACTTGGAAACTTTTTTGCAATGCTCAAGTTTTTATGTTAATTGGGCTGTTAATAGTTATCCAGGGCCGTATTCAAAGGGCTGCCATCAAGATGCCCAATGTTGCCTGACACTTTTCAAATATGACTGGTGAAGAGGGGGGAGATGAAAAAACCAATTCAATCACAGAATAAGACGTTATCTTAAATCTGTATAATATGGGAATATTTTCTACTTGAAATGCATCCTTTCCTGTAATTTCCCAACTGTATAGGTTGAACTGTCCTTAAAGGAACTAACTTAATTTATCACAAAGTTCGGCAAAAACCCCTGTAATTGGTTCTTACATAAAAATAAATTTACTGCAAGAATAGCTAAAAGTACAGAACGTTGCCAGTGTTTCTCCAAAGTGACAATATATTACAGAAAAGTGTATAAATAACAATAATTTGAATCACAAATTAATTCCGGGGGGGGGGGGGGAGATTAAACAGTCAAATTTCAGGAAATTAGGAAGAAGCATACCTACCTATATTATAATATTTTTAAGAGTTTCGGTGGAGGTCCAAATTGGCAATGGCACAATTAATTTAGACAAAAAACGTCCGTATTTTATATATTATTTGATTTTGGTTAAATTAATTAATAACTTAGTTTCTATACCTAAGTTTCCGTCAAGGATGAAATTGGAGTCTTGTAGTAGTTGCGAGATTGGCCAAGAGAACGACATTTTACTAATTTACCTAACAGCAAAAAACTATGAATTGGATAACTAAATAAAATAAAAGAATAGCTCCAGATTAAATTTTCACAGAAATATTAACAGTATTTTGGCTTCTCTCTTTGCTTGTCTTACTATAAATAAATTATGTATGCGACCGTAAATCAATATAGGTACCCAAAATTTTTATTAGAATATTATATTATGCCTATCCAATAAGTAGGTAAATAATTAAAGTGATGAACAGAGCACAGATAATTAGCCTCGGATGAAACAAAAAATCAGGCAGCTTGTGTAGAGAATATAAATAAATTACGTATGCGACCGTAAATCAATATAGGTACCGAGAATTATTATTAGAATATTATATTATGCCTATCCAATAAGTAGGTAAATAATTAAAGTGATGAACAGAGCACAGATAATCAGCCTCGGATGAAACAAAAAATCAGGCAGCTTGTGTAGAGAATAGATCCGGTTGCATCGCATTTAGAGTAGACCATTATCTCAAATAATTATGACATATTTTGAGGAAAATTTGGGGATCTACTCCTACACTACGAATCTTAGATGCTATCACATCCACGTAGAGTTGTTTTCAGCAGCAACGTATATTCTTTTGTAAAGCAAAGTGACGAATTTCATATGAATGAAATTATTCACTATCCCTTTTCATATGAATCTTATTGTGCATTGCTGAATAAAACGAAAAATATTAAAAAACTATTTTAAAATATTTCCAGTTACCTTTTTGTCTTTCTGAGTACAAGTTACCAACGCATTTGGTTCTATCACTGTGGGAGAAAACAATAATGGCACTCAGGAAAAAATATTCCAAATAAAGTTCAACAGTTTGTTGCGTTGCCACAATACTTCGTCATCAAGTACTTAACACAGTTTAAATCCGAAAAATGCACAAGAGTTACTCAAAAACGCACAGTAAAACTATCTTTTTGCGCAAAGTATTAAAGTTCATTCACAAAAAAAGTCCAAAATGTCGGGGTAAAATAAGTTTGCAGCAAGCCGGATCGAAAACAAACGAAAAAAATCAAAACAATCTCGTGTAGCCTTCGTAACACCCTACTATTACTACTGTATTAATCCAGACCACCGACACGAACAGCCGAACGTGCGACGTCCGACTCACGTATATTTGTTTCTTGATGTTTTGGGATTCTGTAAAATCAAGCGTGCGATGCACGACGCGTTTACCCCCTCCTTTCTGTGCGGAATTTCTGTAAAATTGTAAGTCTGTGATTCGCTAGGGGGCAGGGCTTGCAGGGGGGAGGGGAGCGATTATTTTCGATGTTTTGGCGTAGTTTCTGCGTTTTGCGTGCGGAATAGGTAAATAGTTCGCCAACTTTTAGGAAAGAACAAAACTCTCAAGTGGCGACACTATGTTTGATCAGTTCAGGGTATAAAGTAAATACCTAATTGAAATTTAAATAAATTCTTTCACTCTGCCTCACCCCAGTTTTTCTTTTTTTTATGTCAAAGATTACGAAAGTTGACAAGAAATTTTGCTATAACATATGAAAGAAAAAGAATTGTAACCCAAAAGTAAAAGTAATAAATAGCTGCAATAAACAGAAACAACTCACAAATTAAAACTTAAAACAATTTTTAAGCCTAAAAATGGTTATTACGATTACTTAAGAGTAATGTTTATCATAGCTATTTACCTACATACATGAGATTGCAGCAGATTTCCTAGCCTACGTTACAAGCGCAGGGACGTAGACAGAAAATTAATTTTGGGGGGGGGGGCAGTTGGAGGCACAAATAATTCTGGAGGGGGCCTATATACAGGGTTTGTCATTAGTGTGTCAAAGTATCAAGTTATATTTACAATTTATGTATTTGCGTTGCATTGACCAATCGAAAAATGATTTTTTTTTCGATCAAATTTCGTTTTTTCATTGTTTTTGTTTTTTTTGTTTTAAAGTAAATTTCGCTTCGTCCATAAAATTGTAAAGATTTTTTTACACTAATTATGGATCCTGTAACAAATAATATGTGCCAGTAAAAAAATTAAAACGAATGTTCTACATTTATTTTAGGTTTTTGAATTAAATAACAAATTTTATACAAAAGTAACTTACTTAAACACATCTGAAGAAACATGTTTTTTCACCTTTATTTAATGTACACTTGTAATAAAAAATAAACATGAATAATATAAACCGTTAACTAAAAAATACAAAAAAACAGTTCATAAAATTAAATTTGTTCTGTTATTTTTCGCGAATATATCTATTACTCTTTGAAGATCTATGTTTTCTACCAATTACTTCTCAATTGATAAAATAGCCAAGTTTGATAAAAATGATTTTATTTTTCTTAAACAAGAGAAAGTTCGCTCACTAGAGGGTAAGGGTCAGCTTATATTTGGGATTCTTACTAGTAGAGATGTTTTGTTTTTTTGTGTTTTGAGTATTTTATTTCGTTAAAAATATTGTGCGTGTATGAGCGTAGCGTATAATATATTTAGACAGGCTACTGGGGGGCCAGTGGAGGGCCACAGAATATATTTACGTCTCTGTGTAAGCGATGATACAAATAAACTTTTAATCATTGGGGCTTCAATTTTACCTCATCTACAGGTCATACGAGATGTAATAAAGAAAAATCGGCCCTGCACCAAACGGAAAACTAACGGTGTTAATCCACCTGATCTCGGTGGCCAATTCATATATTTCTTAAAACTGACCTGAAATCCATAGGTATCATTGAACAAGTTTCATCTCGGTAAGTTCGAGCGACAAAACTTTGTTTTCTCGTTTACTAGTGCTCAAAGCAGCTGTTGGTTAAAATATACATGAGCAATCATAAAAGCTAGTAGGTAACATTAAGTTGATATTACGAAAAATCTGAATCACGATAATCAAAAAATAACTTTTATATAATTAAAAAATAACTAAAAAACATTAACACATAGGTATATTAGAAATATTTCTTAAGATTCTTAATTATTGCAAATAAATAGTTCAGTTTCCCTGTCGCTATACTCATCTAAATTAATTATAAACGGTTTAATTATGTGATCCAGACATAGAGTAACATACACATTTTCTACCGTAACTCTATGGACTATAGAGAGGGAAAATATCATGAACACATTTTTTTATTAATTCTTCAACCCTATAACTTAAAATCAGATAAATATTTTCCTATCTATTCTTTGATTTTAATTGATGTCACATTTCCTCTATGGGATAAAAACCCAATCATAGGGTGGAAGCCGTAGTAGCATTCTATTTCCCATTTCCTCCGGCAATGCGTCACAAACATACTTTTTTATACAGAATGACTTTAAAACTTTTTTTATAAAATTTTTCAAAATATATATCATTCGCCGCCTGTAGTTTTCATCATAACACAGGTGCTTCATATTGGTTCGTGGTTTACCTTGGCAAAATATAAATAAATTTCGATGAAAATTCCGTGTGAACCTACTAGCTCAGGGTTAGGGTTCGCGACGTTCATTGCAATGCAAATCGCGGTTTAGGCGATGACGTTTTTTTAGTTTTTTTTTAACGACTAATTTTGTAGGAGTTGTAGGCTTTTTTTAAGGTGATCTAAAAAAATTATGAATCTATATTAAAAGAAGGATGTTTATTTAACAAAACATTTATTGTTAGGCGGATCTGTTCCGTTAGCATTAGGTTAGTCCAGGTTGGTCAATAAATCCATCATTAAAGCGATAAAATTACATCCTGTTGTGTTGTGATTGGCGGGTTCCGTATGAGATTTAGAGTCTTGTTTTCTGACCCGGCATGTAAAATGGTTATCCATTTCCCCATCCCATCCTATTTGAGTGAGCTTTTGTTTTACACCTACCAGAAGAATCGAACCATCCTTTGCGTGTCAAACCATGTCTAACGAGAAAAGACATTTTTGGACGATTTTCAGAACGGTATTTTCTCATCGATGTTGTATACTTACTCAAGACGGCATTTTTGTATCCCTGGAATTCCATAAGTACTTGCTTTTTGTCAATTGTGCGATATCTGAACCCCATTGTAGACAAAATTCTCCAAAGGCTAGTGATGCTACGGCTTATTTGGGTTTCATCATTAGTGAGTCGTTGCTTCGGCGTTTTTATATACGTACACGTTGCTCTCCGTAGATGGTGTTGACTTTTCTCTTTATTAAGCTCTTGTCGCTTTTCGATTTGACACGATTCTTTTCACTGAAATCCGGTGTATCTTAGCCAAATGCCTTTTCTTCACCTTAACACTAAAAAAAGCATCATTAATGTTTTTCCACGGACAACACATAAAGTTGTTTTGACTTGACAGAGGGCAGATTTTGTTGATGCAATGCTGCCACATATCTTAATAAAAGAAATTATATAGGCGCAAAGTAAACATACCATTTTATACTGCCAAAAATATTCTCAGTGACGTCACTCAGAAGCAGTAGGAGGATATTCATGTCAAATTGACGACAGACATAACATGTTTAAAATGATGATAGATGTGACGTTATCAAAAATACAATTAGGAATGAACATCTTAAGTACTAAATATAATCTAAAATTGTTAGATCAAAATGTGTTTAGGGGTCCGGTAAACTATCCGGACAGTCGATTTTTCCATATTTTATTTTTTTCCAGAAAGTACCCATTTGTAATATTACATTTCAAAAATAAAAATTGCGGATTATGCAAGAGTTTTCCTAAAAAAAAATTAATTAAAAATCACACTCGGTCACAATTTGAGAGCAGAAAACGAAAAATTTAGCAACGTTGCCAGATTATGAACCAATTTGTTAAAGGAAATGAAATGACTAATTGAAAATTATTTGGACAACAGGATTGTAATTATTTATTGTTATTATTATAGTTTTAATGAAGGTTTTGCTGACGATCCTGGGCTAACCTAACGTTAACGAGACAGATTAACCTAGCAATATAGGTTTTGTTACAGAAACATCCCCCTTTCAATATAGACTCGGAATTCGGTTGGCGTACTACAGAAAACCTAACCAATCCTAACCCAACCTAATACGCATTTTTGTTAATTATAAGTTTTGTTATAAAAAAAATTAGTTTTACGTATATCATCACTTATATATAGGTATTTCTTTAATTAACAAGCATGGCGATGGGAACATTCGGAAAAATGTTTGAAATCAAAATTACCTTAAATTTGTATAATAATCACATTTTAAAGTAATTTTTGAGTGCTGCTGAGAAATTTTCACACATTTTCTCCTTTCCCTTACAATTTTTAAAGTCTCTTAACTTTTGCATATGCTTTACATTATTTGTTATCCACGTGTGAAATGGCTTATTTTGTTTCGTAAACTCTTTAACAGGAGCATGGCAATCCAACAGTGCTAGTATATTTGTATTTAAAAAAATAGTTTTTTCATCTATATCATCAATGCTATATTTATATACTATAATATACTATAATTTCGAAAGGAATTGATTCAAGGTCTCTTTCAAATAAAGGCAAATTAATATTTTTTACTGCTCTCTAATAATCAGAATAATTAGAAAAAGCAACATACTTGTTAATAACTTTATCAGAATTGGTAAAAATTAAATCTATTAGAGACGAACTTGACCCTGATATTTTGATAGGATCACTGATTATTTGTTCCAAATTAAAAGATTGCACCACTGAAAGAAGCTGGGCTGTTAAAACATTGTCATACTATACTTTAAAATGTCAATGTAAAAATCTTCAAGGCAAAATATAGTATCATAACAAGAAAAAATAGTATCTTCAAATGTATTTATAAACAAGAAACCATTAGAGTTTGGGGGTTTATATAGCCCACCTACTACAATTTTATCTTTTTTAATGTGTAATTTGGTCCATATGCTTTTTAAAAAATCATATTTTTCTGAGACAATCACTTCATATTTTAGAACGTTTTTAATATATACTACAACCCCACCACCACGTCGATCCCTACGCCCAAGTAGCACATATAATCGTATATGGGCTAAAATGCTGTGATATTGGCTAATATCCCTGGCTAATTAGCTAAAATTGCTAGCCAAAATAACGGTTCTCTTACAGTTTAAAGATGGAAATATGGCTCAAGTGGGGAATAATAATTTTGCCATATTGGGGTAAAAATGGCCAATTGGCAATTATACGACCCACTCTTTTGATTTTATGGTTGGGTTTATCAGCTACTTTTTGACTTTAAAATCGAGCATTTTTAGCTGAATTCTGACTTGTTTTTTAGCCGAATTTTGAGTAAGATTTATCCCGAAATTTAGCTAAATAATTCCTCATTTTTTGCCTTTTCTTCGATCATTTGTTTCAAATTATGTAGAAGTAGTATTAACAGATAACAAATCATGGTTTCGTAGAAATACACTTGACCGTTGGTAGGGACAAAATACACTTGCGCGGGAACTTTTACTGTTAAAAGAATCTAAGATAGGCATTTAAATCACGCGCCTCTTCTTAAAACTAACAAATATTTTTTAATCATGGCGGATGATAAAAAGTTTTGGGCGATTTTTTAAGCAAATATTCCTTGAAGTTGGCCATTTTGTAAGCAATAATTTTCAAATGTAGCCAAAATATAGCAACATTTACTAAAATTTTACCAATAAAAATGCCTATTTAGTTTTTGCCTTTAGTACTCGCTAAAAATTGGCTAATTTAAGACCCAGAAGCCAGCGTAACAAAATTAAACGACGATTAGCCCAAGTCGGCGTTTCCTTTTTTATAATATGTGGTAGACTATTTTTATGAGACATTTTGTATGGTCAATAATTTTTATTTCGTTTTTCTAAATAAATCTTCAGTTTGATTTAGGTATAGTTTTATAGGTTATAAAGGTAAATTTGAAAAAGTGGCATTTTTTTGCCAATATTATAGAAAAAATATGCGATATAAAACCACCCATATTTAGTTTAATTTTTAAACAAAAATATGATAATAAAAGCCATATTTTTTCCTTTCAATTTTTGTTCTCTTATATTATCATAATCTCGCATTTTTATATAGCCATTATTACTATAATTAAACTTAAATTTGTTTGATTGGTATTTGGGACAAAATGCCTACTTATTGACTATATTCAGACATCGATTTCTATTGATTAAAAATGTCATATTTTTGCATTTTAAACAACTATTCTTACTATAATTTAACCTCAATACTTACTAGAATATATCTGGTTACGTTGTGACAACAAATTTGACAGATATTTCTACTTTTTGGCCATCCAACATTACAAAAAAAAAAGTTGGAGGTTTAATTACCCCATAAAATATATATTTTTGGCCAAGTAATTATGCTACAGCCTACCTACATTAAAAAATGCCACTCAAAGTGTTTATCACCGAATGCCAACGTAATATTAAAACATACACTGTCATAAGACTTTAAATATCAGTTATGAAATTGCAGAGAACTAAACAGATTTATTTTCTCTTAAAATATATAAGTACAGATACATTTTAAGTATAGTTTATTCAAATACTATAAAAATATTATCTTCTAAAAAAGAAAATCCTGGGCTAATCCCAAAATACGGCCACCAAAATAAATATTAATATATAGCCACTTTAATTACGTTCGCCAATTAAAAACAAAGATAGAAAAAATAACTAGAAATACTTTACCTGCCACTCCAATAACGAAATTCCGTGATATTACGCTATAGAAAATCAAATAAATTCCTCAGAGTAAATAAAGATTAAATTGCCACCCCATACAATTTTGATAAATAACAATTTAGTATAATGTGTGTAGTACTTCCTGTAAGAAATAAAGACTGACATTTTTCAAAAAGGTGTTTAAAATACCTGCTATAGTTAAACATTGAAAACATTTAAAATTATTATGGATTATTTAAAAAACTCACTTATAAGCTTAATAACTTAGAATTTAAACAATGGTTAGATTTCCAAAGAAAAAGTTCGTAGTTATCGATGCCAAATTTTTGAACAAAACGTGTTCCCTTAAAAACACACTGAGAAATTTGAAACCACAAAAACAAATTTCTTCGGAAGTCGAGAACATTGTAGAAAACCTTTCTTCTTAGTCCTTTGATCATAGAGAAATGGCCCTCTTGAATAAAGGTTTGAATTTTGCAGAGCCTCCAGTAAAAAATAGTTTACCAACTATTATAGCGAATATCGAAAGTTCCATTGAATACGTACCAGAGTCAACTAAGGGATTCATTAGAGAGGCTTCCAGAAATCAAATCTCAAAAAACGTTGTTAACAACAAGTCAAAATATGTTTCTCGTAAAAATATTGAAGTTATCCTGGGACTGAAGAAAAAAGAATGTTTTTATTTAAAAGCTGACAAAGCAAATAAGGTTATTATACTAGACAAAACAGATTGTTTCGAAAGAGTAGACAATTTGATTCAAACTAGTCCTTACGTTTAATTGAGAAAAACCCGTTATCAAAAATGATAACAGAAGTAAAAAGTACCTTAAAACAGTGTAAAAACCTTGTATCCGATAAACTGAAATTCAAACTAACACATAGTAACCCACAGTTATATAAACTGTATTGCCTTCCTAAAATCCATAAACCTGGGAAGTCCATGAGACCTATTGTTTCAGCTGTTGGATCACCAACGTACAATATTTTAAAATGGTTAGTAGAGAATTCAGCAAATTAAATATCTCGTACGATAACTTTGAGGTTACTAACTCGTTAGAATTCTTAGATAAAATTTAGAATGTTCACTTAAAAAAAGGTGAAATATCTTTTGATGTAAGCTCGTTGTTTCCTAGTAGCTTTAGAGTGCCTAAAGGAATTATTTGAATTCAATAATTTGAAGAAAGAAATTATTGATGAATATTTGTTTCTCACAAAATTATGTATGAATCAATTTTTTTTCAGTTCAACAATAAATATTATACACAACTTGAGGGAACTGCCATGGGCAATTGCTTATCTCCGTTCCTTGCAGATTTGTTTATGGGTAGATTAGAAACCCAACTCAAGAAAGAAGTCAAGTATTTCCCAAGGGTGTGGTATAAATACGTAGACGATACATTTGCTATTTTTGATACAAAAACAGAATATTTGGACACTTTCTTAGAAACATTAAACAAAAATATCCTTCCATTAAATTTACGTACGAAAGGGAGAACAATGGGCAATTACCTTTTCTCGACACGTTAGTTATTAGAAATAACAATAAATTAGAATTCGATATTTGTAGGAATTTTGCTAATATTGATAGGTATATAACATCCGACTCATTTCATTGCCGTCAACACAAAATGGCAGCATTTCATTTCTTAACTCACGGGTTAGTCGATTTTCCATTAAGTAAAAAACGTTTTAACGATGAAATGAATCGGATTAAAAATATAGCTAAAAGTAATGGATATAATGATAATTTTGTACATACATTAGTAAATAGACATAAGCATAAGAAAATGTTGAAAGATGCCACTACTCTTCAAGCACCTGAGGCTCCAAATAAATTCATAGCAATCCCATATTATCCCAGATATACGAAAAATATACGAGGTCTAGAAAAAGTATTTAACAACCAAGGTTTCAGAGTAGCCTACAAAACGGAGAACAGTTTGAAAAATCTCCTTGGAAACCCTAAAGACAAAGTCGACTTGAAGGGGAGGAGTGGCATTTATGAAATTAGCTGTAATGACTGCGATTTAAAATATGTTGGCCAAACTAAACGCTCCATAAACATTCCTTTTAAAGAAAACATGGCACATTTAAAACACGGAAGAACAGAAAACCCAAGCGTTGCCCAACATGCTTTGGAAAACAATCACCAAATAGGAATAAATAATCTTAAGTTAATTAAAAATGTATCTAATAATAGATTATTGGATGCATTTGAGAGTATAGAAATAGTTAAATGTGGTAAGATAGCACTAAATAAAGACAGAGGGCCTATTCCCTATAGTCCCCTCTATTGCTTACTTGACAACAGTGCAGTCGGGTGCAACCAAGTGTGACCACATTTATTTATAAATAGTCTCGGTTAGGATAAGTTACTTATATAAGTTAGTTTATATCATCTGCTGATGATGCTAACTTGGTTAGCGAAACGCGCGTCCTGAACGTAACAAGTTGTGGTGTAGTGTGATTAGAACTCTTGTATGTTGACAGTATATGTGTTAATAAATGACTACAGGCCGAAATAAGTTAGGTCACACATTATTCTAAGGAAAAGAAAGACTCATTACGGAGGAAGTTCCGAGCAAAGAAAATTTACCGATTTTTTTTAATTTATAGGAGGTCTTGGGGGAAATGTTAACTACAGAATTCTATAATCCTAAGTCGTTATCTCAAAAGGAAATTTACACCTTCTTTTATATACTTTTAACCGACTTCAAAAAATGAGGATTTTATCAATTTGGCCCCATATATATTTTTTATCTATGTACCTCTTGGTCATTTTACGTTTTCCACATTTTAATTTGCTTTAACTTTCTTATTTTTCAAGATATTAAAATGATAAAAACAAACTGTATGGCTAGATACCAAGCTTTATATAACATTCAAAAAATGTCATTTGTCAAATATATAAATGTTTTAATTGACACTTTAATTTTACTTTAAATGCGTGTAGATAGGTATCTTTTCACGAAAATCCAAACATACCGGGGTAGACACCTTTGTCTTTCAAAATAAACACAAAAATGGGAAGAAGTTCGCCACAAGAGAAATGTGGTAAAGAATAAAAAAGAATCTTTGTCATACACATTGGTCTTATGGCTCAGATTTTCGTCAATTTCTTGTTCTTTTTTTTTAAGGTAAAGGTTGACGCGTGGTGTATTTAGACTAAAAGGAAAATGAAAATGGTGTAATAACGCCATATATTTTCGGTTTCTTGAGTTTCAGGCGGCGACTTTTTATTTTTTAGGAAAGCAAGAATTTAAAAATACTAGGTTTAATTTTATTTATAAAAAATTCAACCTGGTTCCTATACGTAGATGTACCTAAAAAAATATCCACTATCTTTGTCACAAACAAAATCATTTCGAAAATATTTAGGTAGAACCGTTTTAATGAAATATGTGTCTTCGAAACAAACAAACAAAATGGCGGGTTAATGAAATTATTAATTTACCTCAAATTTCGCAAAAAAATCATTATTGCGTAAGAATGACCTAGTTAAATTTTGGTACGAATCCAAGATGGCGAAACAAAATGGCGGCTTAATAAAATATTTAAAAAAATTAGCCTGAAAAAACTACCTATTTGATTGATTTCAAATTTTGTGCAAGATTATATGTGTGATATAGAGATAAACTGGTAAAAATTGTGGTTCGAATTCAAGACGGCGGAATAAAATGGCGGCCAAATAAACTGTTTAAAAAATGGACGTCTAATGAAATTTTTAAAAAATCATTGTACTAATTTAATTTATCTTAAATTATGTTTAAAAATCAAGTATGACTAGAAAGAAACTGGTAAAATATTGATACGAACCAATATGCTGGAACAAAATGCGCCCCAAAAATTTTTTTGAAAAGACAGAATATCTGTGTTAATAAATGACTATGTGACGAACTGAATTGAGTCACACTTCAAATTTGCGCCTAAAAGTGTTTGAAAAGACAGAATATACGTGTTAATAAATGCCTATGTGCGGAACTTCACTTTTTCGAAATAAAGTCAGTACGCTTTATAATGTAAAATAAATGAAATTTACAGACTTTTATGATTTTAAGCAATTTTAATAGAATATAAAAGCACACAAGACACAAATGAAAAAGTTGTAAATTGAAATTGGTCCAACATCTTTACCAAAGCAAAAAAAGTTGTACGTACAAATATTCTTAATAAGCATCAAGAAGAACTTGCTTGTTAGAACTGAATCAATTTCGAAATGGATTTTATATCAACTTTTAAATTTTAACATGCGTTTTTCTCAAAACTATAGTTTTGTTCGCAGCACGCTTACGATATGTTTTCTCAATTCCGTCGGACTGTCTGCCAATTCGCGGCTTAGTTAAAAAATTAAAAATGTTATTATTATGTTAAAAAAATTAACTATTCAATTTAGCTCAAATTTCGCACAAAAATTAAGTGTTACATAGAAGTGAACTGGTAACATTTTGGTAAGAATCCAAGATAAAAAAATAAAATAGCGGAATAATAAAATGTTTAAAAAATCAGCCTGAAAAACTACTTATTAGATTAATTTCAAATTTTGTACAAGCATTAGGTGTGACATAGAGATACAATTGTAAAATTGTGGTACGAATTCAAGATGGCGAAACAAAATGGCAACCAATAAGATGTTTAAAAATTCAACGTAAAAAATCTTTTTATTCAATTGACTTCAAATTTTGCAGAAACATTAAATGTGATATAAGGAGAAACTAGTACGAATTCAAGATGAGGTAACAAAATGAAGGAAAATAAGTGTTAAAACTATTTATTCAGTTCATTTTAAATTATGCCCAAAAATCAAGTATGACATAGGTAGAGACTGATAAAATATTGGTATGACCCAATATGGTGGAAGGTGGAAGGCTATTCGGAGGAAAAAACCTGGCAAATTATTTTTTAACACACATTAAAAATCAATACAATATACTAACTTTCAATATTAAATCCTTTCAATATTAAATCTAATTCGTTTCATTAAAAATTATCAATAATTGCAGTGTTAAATTTAATGCATTCGTAGTATTGCCGCTGGCCGCTCGTCAGAAACTTAGAGGCAAACACAAAACGAAATGATATACTTGCGCGTATTAAGTAAACACGTATGTGCGCTCACCGCACAGGCAGCAAACTCGTTTGTGTCGATCCACCAACGGAAGGGCCACGTGCGAGCTCCGTTAAAATCTTCCAACGATAAACGAAAACAATGCCTGAAAATAAAAAAAATTGCTGTGGCGACGAGAGTATAGCATGTACGAAGACAGCGCCTCTAGGGAAGAGACCTAGTTTAACGCTTCCGTTCATGTTCGTATTATACGTAAAGTAGAACGCGGCGATCGCGCTCTATTCAGTATTTTGTCCGCGGTCTTTTATTTTATTATTTGGAGGAGTGGCGCGTGTGTGTGGTTGAAAATTAATTCGTTTGGGCCCCTTAGTGACTTTGCTTGTAGTTTGTTAGAAACTCCATTTTCCCGTTGGAAAGAAGAGGACAAAAAAGACCTTTTAATTAAGAGTCGACAAACAAGTGTGCTGACAATTAATGCTAAAAAAGGCATTAAAAATTCTGGTAAATTCTACAATATTCATTTAGAAAATTCTTGGTTTTTTAAGTGTCTCTGTAGCAGTGGATATTTGCGAAAAATAGTTTGCTTAAGGTGCCCATTTTAGACCTTGTCTGTCTTACTTTTCTCTAACTAACACTTCCCCTATTTTTTTACCCACGAGCCGCCACTGCTCAAAAGACAGTATATATGTGTTACTAAATGACTATGTGAGGAATTAAACGGAGTCACACTTCATTATTCCTAATAAAAGGAAAAATTCATAACGGGGGAAGAACCCGGTAAAGGAATTTTTTTTTAATAAAACACCATCCATATTATGTGCTCATTCAATACTTCTGGTTTTTCTGATTATAATTATATCCCCATGTTTACAAAATGCCAAGGAGATCAACAAAAACAATCACATAAAACACAATATGTGATACATGCATTTGTCCCGCAATTTAAAAATCCTTTAAGTTGTGGTTTCCAATAAAAAGTAAAACAAATAAATGTTGTGATGTTGTAGATGTTTAGCCTAAAATTGATTACATCTAGAAACAAAACATACATTGCATGAAAACTGATACTGACCGTTGTCTTGGACGGATGGTAGCAGCGATCATTTTTTTTATTTCTTTTTTGTCTTATTTTATTTCTCTTTAATTTTTATTATCTTTTAATTTTTATCTCACTAATGTTCTTTACTTTAAAAGAAGGTGGTAGAGGAGTTTTCTTTCCTTTCCTCGCTCAAGGAGGTGAGAAATGTTTTTTCTCATTCACCAATATATGTGGCTTCGGTAAAAACCTCAAATCTGTTCACCACTATCTCCAATTCTTCAAGCCTCATATTCTCTTCCTAACCATACCCAAAATAAGCTGAAAAAATTCAATCAATCACCTTTTCTTTCATGGCTATGAACTTCTTCCATCATTCCGCCTGAATGGTGAAGTTTGCGTTTACGTTCGTAGTAATGTATCATGTACAAGACTCCAAAATCTTAAATCGGACAGATTCAATATCCTGTGGCTCAAACTAGCCCTCAAAACTTCCATAAATGTATTTGCTGTATCTATCTCTCTTCGACTTTCTTTTCCCTAGAGTGAATTTCCTAGTCTCTGAAATCATTATCCTTGGCGATTTTAACGTTCATAATAAGGAAAGAAAACCTACTTACTTCCCACGCATCGTCACACATAGCCAAAATCCATTGGACCTTTTTCTCACCACTCACCTATAGCCTTATCAGTCTTCCATTTTCGCTCCTCTGGTTTCCTTTAACCACGGTCTAATTACTGTTTCCTGTCCCATACAACAGGAAGTTGCAGAATCCATGCTACCTTGTACTGTTTGGCACTTTAATTCCGCTGACGGGGATGGGTTGCGGGATTTCTACTCTTCCTTCCCTTGAATGATATTTGTTTCTCTACCAACAATCCTTCCGAGATCTGTTCTCAAATCTCGTATATAAACCAATTAGGTATAGAAACCTTTATACTTCATTCTATTAACACTTCAAAACCTCACTTAAATAAACCTTGGTTTTCAAAATCTTGCGATAATGCCAGACTATAGAAAATCCGTACTTACAACAGTTTCCTCAAGAACCCTACTTCAGAAAATCTACAGGCTAAAAACGAGGCAGGAAATCATTACAATCGCATAATTCGCGAAACCAAAAATGCCTGCAATATACGTATAAAAGGCAAAGTTCTTTCTTGCCAAAATGGAAGCCAATCCTTTTAGTCGTTTGCCAAAAATAGCAATCAAAACTTCTGCAAAAGCTCGTTTCCACCCCTAACTGGTGATAAAATCGTCTCCACGCCTAAACTAAAAGCTGAGCTTTTTGTAAAACAGTTCGCCGCAAATTCTACTTTAATCCCTCCTCTTTGCTTCCCCCTTTCATTAGTATCAGCTTTGCCATACAATATGCACGAAATTACCTTCAAGGTTAAAAAGATACGATATATTCTCAAAACACTTAATAGCAAAAAGTCCTCTGGCCTTGATGGTATTCCGGCTATAGTGCGCTTCTGAATTGGCACCTATCCTCACCAGGTTATTCCAAATGTCCTATGACAAGGGCATTTTTCCGAAAAGCTGCAAACCTGCTCGTGTACAGCCTGTTCCCAAAAAGGGATGCAAAACTCTTCCTTCTAACTACAGACCAATATCCCTCCTCCCAATTATGAGTAAGGCTATAGAGAAGTATATCAATAACGATCTTTTAAATTACCTTGAAAGGTATAAACTTGGGCGACAGGCAATACAGCTTTCGCCACCAAAGATTACTTTCGTAATCCACAAATGGAATAAATTTATTGAATTCCACGGAGAAGCCCAAAGCAGGGTTGTGGTTTTGTCCATTTTTTTTTCATTTTTGTCATTTTGTCCATGACGTCGACAAAAACGGACAATCTTGGACAAAATCGGACAATATTGGACAAAATCAAATTTATTGAGCAGTTAGACAATTTAGATGCTGATTTGCAAGGAATTGCCAGAAAGTGGATACATGAAGATGTAGATGAAATTTTTTTACCTTTATTAATTCAATTTAATCTAAAATCTCAACCGTTTCCCAAGACTTTTTCTGTTAAAAAAAAACTCTCATCCCCCCCCCCCCCCGATTGGTGGGAAGCGGTTTCAAAAAATGTGACTAATAAAAAGTTCTGCGAATTTGCCCTGCACTTATTTAAATGCATAGCTTCATCTGCAAGTATTGAGCGGATATTTTTTAACTTCAGTTACATACAAAGTAAGTTAAGGAATAGGCTTGGATTAGAAAAAGCATCAAAATTGGTCATGGCATATAAAACGTTGAATATGAGCATACTGGGCAAACAAGCTCCGCCTGAATCTGAAACTAACTGAAAATTATCATTTTTATGTTTAACATTATGCTGCCTCCACTGGATTTTATTTTTTGTTACTTATTACCTACTACTTAACTTATTATATGTAAGTTAAAATAAGTAAAGTATCACAACGAATACCAATGTATTTTACTATAGAATATATGCATGTTATTTTTGTATTTATATTTCGTTTATGACCTAATATATAATTATATTTGTTTCATTTATTTTGTTGTGATACAAGAATCAAAGTATTCAAAAACAAAAATGTAGAAAGGTTTCAAGTGGCTTATCATTTATTCTTATTCCTTATTCTTAATTATTCTTCTTATTATTAACCGTGTAAAAACTTGTTCAGAGTCAGAGCAGAGAAAATCTCTCTTTTGCTTGTGCTGTAGTCTTAGGCTAGGGCCTCTTGGTCATCTGTGTACTGTTTCTTTAAACTCCATGTATGTTATGTTTGTTTAAATGCGTTTTATTTTGTATTTTATATTGTTGACTTGTTTGCTAATGTTAAGTTGAATAAGGTAACAATGGCTAGTGAGGCACCAAAATGTTTCAAATGTTTATGTTGTATTGTTATATAAGTTGTTTTTGACAACCACACCCTATCACAATAATATAATAAAGTTTTTTTGAATTCCATTTGTATTTAATTGATTTTTTTCAGTTTTGTCCATTTCGTCCAGAACAATACATTTTGTCCGGATGGACATAATTGGACAATATCGTCCAATTATGTCCACTTGGATGAATTCAACCAAAACATTCGATCAAGTCTGGCATGACGCACTTCTTAACGAACTTCGTGTATATGGTGTTCCTCCAAAACTTTGTACTTGGAATGCCAGTTTTCTTTCCAACAGAAGTATTTCTGTAGTGTTTGACGGCCATTCATCATCGAAGATGAGGTCTATCGTTACATAAAAAAACTAAAAAATAGTACTGCGCAGGATATATATGGTCTTAGTAACAAACTCATTAAAAATTTAGGGGTTGGTTTAGTAAAGCCAATGACAATACTAATAAATAAATGTTTTTTACATGGGACTATTCCAGATAGGCTTAAAATCTCCAAAGTCTGCCCTATTTATAAAAAAGGGGATAGTTCAGACAAAAATAACTATCGCCCTATATCATTAATACCAATTTTATCAAAGTAGACTGGTAGACTAGTTCAGTATCTAAACAACAAAAATCTTCTTAATAAATCACAGTTAGCTTTAGCAAAGATCTCTCAACAATAGATGCACTGGTAGAGTTTGTGACTGATATAGTCTGGGCCTTCGAGGGTGGCGAAATGGTGACAGCTGCTTTCTGGGGGCATTTGACTGTGTCTGCCACAATACTCTGCTTAATAAAATTAATCACTATGGCATCAGAAGTAATGCATTTAATTTCTTACAATCATATTTGTATCAGAGAAAACAAATGGTAGAATATAATGGGATTTGTTCATCCAGTTTGCCAATCCCAACGGGTGTCCCTCAGTGCTCAATACTGGGACCTATCCTCTTTATTATATATGTCAATGATTTGCCCTATCATCAAGGTAATGTTAAAGTCATACAATATGCAGATGATACTACTTTATATACTGCTCAAAAGGATAAACAAAATTCTGAGAATATCATTACTCAATCTTTAGCTAACTGTAACATCTGGTTTCAAACTCCTTAAGTTTTAATAATGAAAAAACTAAAATATTAAATCTCTCACTGAAAAAGAATTCAGAAAATAAAAGTGTAAAATTTCTAGGATTACACATCGACTCTGAACTTTCATTTAAGGTCCACATACAAAAATTTAGCTCCAAACTATCAAAAATTATTTATCTCTTCCGCAAAATAAAAACATACTCATCAATTGAAACCCTAAAACTTGCATATATGGGTCTCTTCCAGGGCCAATTAATTTATGGTATACTACTCTGGGGTGGCTCCGTAGATTGGCAAATTATTTTTAAACAACAAAAAAGAGTCATTCGTGTGATGCTCAATGTATC
Source organism: Kuschelorhynchus macadamiae (assembly GCA_030620095.1). Lineage (NCBI taxonomy): Eukaryota > Metazoa > Arthropoda > Insecta > Coleoptera > Curculionidae > Kuschelorhynchus > Kuschelorhynchus macadamiae. Next base: position 611,912 of record JAUTXW010002880.1, read on the forward strand.
TCAAAGACACTCATGTCGCGATCATTTTAAAGCCCTGAATATAATGACAGTACCAGCAGTGTATATCTATCGATGTTTAATATATATCCGAGAAAATTTAAAAGACTTTCAACTTATGAAATAGTTCACAATCGTAACACTAGAAATAGGAACATAATAGTGCTACCCCCCCATAGACTTTCTTTCACTCAGAGGAACTATGCTGTCTCTGCTATAAAAAGGTTAATCAAAAAACCAATCATCTCCCACAAAGATTAGCGAAACTCCCTATAAATCATTTTAAACTGGAGGCAAAAAAATGCTTACTATAAATAAGTCCCTACTGTATTCAAGAGTATTTTAACTCAAACATTGTTTAGGCAGAATGAATAACACTTAGCTACTATTAGGATTATAATTGTTGTAACCTATCTCTATAATGAACCTATTTTTAAATATTGTGTGTATATGTTATATGTTTCTTGTGTATATACTACATTTTAACTTGTCTTTGATGTGCGTATTGTATTTTTAATTATGTATTGCACATAGTCTTATTTCATTTTTAATTTTAATTTTAATTCTATTTATCTTAAATAGTAAATGACTGACGATGCAAAAACAATGTGCAGCTTATTTTTTTTTTTGTGATCATTTGTAAACTGTACTAGTTGCTATGCAAATAAAGAATTTATTATTATTATTATTATTATTATTATCACCGTAACAACAGAGGCGTTCCACAGGGTTCAGTTTTGACCCCTACCCTATTCCTCCTGCACATCAATGATTTGCTATGTTCTAATTATTCACAGCTATGCTGACGATATCACACTCTACTTCAATATAAAATTTCCCAAAGCTGTCTTCAAGACTGAAATAGGGGATAGGCGTGCACCTCATTAAAATCGTAGAATAAGGAGTAAAAAACATTGTCCAATTTAACGCCACTAGACACAGTCTTGTTTACTATCTCATAAATCATCTCCCAGTACTCACACCATTCAAATGAATAATTAAATGTTTGAAGCCAAAGACTTCTTTGGGCCAGTCGGTATCAATTTTCAGAAAGATCTTCGCTGGCATGACCTTAATTGCCACAGTAGCCGCGAAAATTGGGTTTTCTTTTCAGAGCTCGAAAATATGTTCCTTCTGCCAACCTGTTTGCCCTTTACACTTCGCAAATCAGACCCTGCCTCGAGTATTGCTCGCACATACGGGGAGCAGCTTCTCCTTCAATCCTTAATATTCTTCAGTGTATCCAGAAGAACTATTCGCCTGATTGACGATCTAAATCTCACAAGGAAGCTTGCATCACTAGAGCATTGTCGAATTGTGGGCGATCTGTCTCTGTTTTACAGATACTGCCACGGATTCTGTTCTGATGAAATATCATCCATTATGCCCTCTTTAGTCGTTTCGCCAGCTCGAGCATCGATCCACACGCATCGCTTAACGGTCCAACAGCAAAGACCGAGGGCCTCCCACTTTGTTCGCTCTTTTATTCCCAGAGGGTCCAAATTATGGAATGTGTTACCAGTAAATGTCTTTCTTCTCCTAATCTGCAAGACTTTAAATACCGCATCAATAAACTTCCCCTATATCTGTTTAAAGCAACAACGGTACCTAGTACTTAGGCCCTCGGCCTTCGTGGCCTACTCTTAGATAAAAAAAAATATACATATATCCTCTATGTACTACATTGTTCCTTGTAGTACTGTTTTTGTTTTGTCACGATAGATATATGAAACCGGGTATACTTATAATAAAAAAACAAGAACTATTTAATGAGAATACAATATTCAGGGTAATCAGGGCATGATATTTAAAGAACGCAAGCTGGTATTCTTTGACAGGTTTTCGTAGTTTAGTTGTTTTATCCAAAGACACATTTGGACAAATTAAAAAAAACTTTCATAATCAAAAATGTTTGATTTTTTAAAAATAAAACCCTATGGGCCCTCCCCCTCCATATACGGCTTTGTAATTCACCAATGTCAACTTGTATACATGTTCCCTCGAGCCATCTGATGAAATTGTATGTCGCCAAAACACTGTGCTTCCGACATTTTCTGAAATAACGGTAGTTTACTATATAATAAAAAAAGTTTAAATGAAAATTGTTTAGCTTTGTGTACATATGAAGCCTGACATACACATGGCTTGTTTAGAGTTAACTTATTCAAAAAATATTAAACTAAGTAATTCTGACTGATCCTGCGGACATTTTCTTCACATTTTAGTCCCAAATACACAATCAGACACAATTTGCCCAGTAATTTTAAACAACTGTACAGAATTTATAAGGAATATAATATTTTAGTTAAACATGACAAACTTTCCAAATTTGAGTAAATTTTAATACAATATATATCACCCCGTGACCAAATTGGAATATTACCTAATACAACTACGATATTACTTTCGATGCAACCATGTCATACCAGAGTTTTAAAAATGTTAGTGTCTCCAAGAAAGGAAATAAACTGAACAACCTATAACATATTAATAGGGGATAATCAATTTTATATGAAACTAATCCGACAATTCCGACATGACACATTATTATCCGTTAGTAATCGATATAGTAGCAGTATTGGTTAGTAATAGAAATCATGGATCATAATATTTTTCTTTGTTTATTATATATCATATCAATTGAATATTAATTATACAATTAACATTTCCCCTCACGTTGTGTATAGTCTTTATGGCGTAAAAGCGTCTCTGCAATAAGTTATAACACTTATTTATATGAATTTTTATATTTTCTACGACCGCAGTACACATTCGGTTTTTAGGTGTTGTTAGTTTTTGCATTGTAAACATTAGTTTATACCATTATTATTTGCAACTTACGATTCAAGCAAACTAGAAAATGTGTACGATTCAAGATATAATGCAGGGCCGAGCTGAGCCTTTTTTTTGTGAGGGTCAAAATATATTTTCACCGCTCTAGAAGCAGGTACCCCAGCTGGCTGGCCGATCCTGCATACATTTTCTGCACATTTTGGTCACAAGTACACATTCTGGTAAAATTTGCCAAGTAATTTTAAACAACAGTGCAGAATTTATTGTTGATATAAAATAATAGTTAAACAGGGCGACTTTTCAAATCAGAATAGAAGTAAGAAATTTTAATACATCACCCCGGGATTAAATTGGAATATTATACAGGGTGTCCGGAAATGCCGCCTGGCCATCCAGAGGGCTTTCATTTTGGGCGTACGTCATATAAAATATGTGCTTCAAATGAAACAAATGTTTTGTCTTCAATATTTGCTTTCTCACACATATCATTTCCTTCTCCTCCTTATTGAGCCATTGCTCCGTAGTTTACCTTCTAAAGTTAATATGAATTTGTTTAATAAAATGACTTTAATGGGATACTAATTTAGAAATAAGAAACGAATTGTTTAAAAACTTGGTTTTTAATGAATAATGAAAAAAATAATATTTCAGTTTTTAAATGTATAATACATATCGTAGAGCCGTACATTTTTGAGTTAGATTAAGCTTTTTATTATAGTATTATAAACTGATTATTGTTCTTAGGTACCAATACATAATTTTATAATGAAATAAACGGAGAATAAAATAATAAAAGTTACATAAACATAGTACATTCAAAAATTTAAATATTCCATTAAAAGCTTGAGGTTTTATTTCAAGTGTTATGACGGCTCAAGAAAGCTTTTAAGAAAAAATGAAATTTTTAAAAGAAGTGTCTATGCAGGTTTTATTATTTTTTACTTTTTAGTTCAATAGTTTATAAATAAAACACTTTAAACTGTTTTGGATTTTCCCTTTTATTCACAACTTGTGACATATGTTTCGCTAACACTGTAGCTTCGTCAGACAAACGGTATTTAAACTGTTTGGCGAAGCTACAGTGTTAGTGAAACATAAACATAAACAAACATAAAACAGTTTAAAGTGTTTTATTTACATTGTTGATAATGGATTTTCATCAATTCAATCAAGTTTTTATAAATAAAAGCTTGTTTATAAAAAGATTATTTACGTTTTACGAATTTTGTACTTTTTAGTATTAGAATTTGTCTTAATATCTTCAATTTTAATAGTGCTTGTCAAGACAAATTCAACGAGCTTAAATACGACGAGGTTATGTTGTGTAGTTGAGGAGTTCCTATGGCTACTTTCCAGCTCCATCAAGAGACCAGCTCCATGGTAACTTCGGTAATATTATCAAATTTTAATAGTACTTGTCAAGTCAAATCTTATGAGGCCAAACATGACGGGGTTATGTTGTATAATTGAGGAGTTTTCTTAACTCATTCGGACGCCAGCAAGTGCTTAAAAAATGGATTACAAATTTTGAACCGGAAAGACAAACATACGAACCGAAAAGTTAGATATAGGAATTGAAAAGATAGTCGCATTCAGAAAGCAATATAAAAATGGACTTTTCCTTGCCTTTATTTCTGAGAAAGTTTTTATAATGGTTTGAACGTCAGTACTTTTCAAAATTTCATGCTCTATGGAAATAGTTGCCAATTTACTAGCTTTTCCTGACTCATAGTTGACCTTAAGTACCTTTTTATCAATTTTAATTTACTACATGATGTTTGTCCTTGAGCAACAGTCAACGGTAACTGGTAATGTTAAACAAATCCTGACGGCAATGGAAAAATTTCGACAAAATTATTTTTAAGTATATACAACCGAATCAAATTAGACCAAAAAAGGGCAGAGCCTTCCATTAACTCGTAAAAAGCTTGAAGTGAATGTATTTCACTTTACGTCTCAAATAAGACTAATATTATTTCTCGACGGTTTCTGAAGTGATATAAACTTTTGGGAGCTAAAAAACAGCTAAATTATGGCGTTTTTTTTTTTCAGTTTTCAGCTTCTGACATCTATAAAGGGTACATCCTACAGAAAATTTCACTGTTAACATAGAGCTATGAGCTACGAGCGCTACGGTTACTTTATTTTTTTTCGTGTATCTATTACAAAAATTTAAATAATAACATAATTAATAGAAGTTGTAGTAAGATAGAGTGTCTCATAAAATGTTGAGCAGGTTATGAAATTACTATTTCGTTAGATGTGACCTGGTTTTCAATAACATTATAATTTCCTAAAATATGATACAGTTCTAGTAAGGATATTAATATTGATACATCTTTGTCTCTTTACTTCCCTCGTAAAAGGGAAGTAATGTAATCGCGAAAAAATCACCCTCGCGATTTCTCAGATCTCTACGTTTCATGCTTCCTAGATGCCGAAAAACTGTCTTCTCAATTCCATCGGTCTGTCTGTCTGTCGGTCTGTCTCTTCGCGATATAGCTAAAAAACTACTTACCCAACTGATTTTAAGTTTTAGTCAAAAATTAAGGTTCATATGGGGATGACTTGGTAACATTTTGATAAAAATCCAATATCTTCATTTATTAACGTTCCCAAATGTCAAATATTATGTTTTATCAATTCCGTCGGTCTGTCTGTAAGTTCGTGGAATAGCTTACAAACTACTTACACAATTGACTTCAAATTTTGTTCAAAAAATTAATGGTCATATGGGGATGATCTGGTAATATTTTGATAAAAATCCAATATGGCGCAACAAGATGACGGTCTAGTGAAATGATAAAAAATTATTACTGAAAAATGGTTACCCAATTTACCTCAAATTTTTGCACAAAAATCAAATGTATATATTTTGTATGAATCGAAGATAGCAAAAAACTACTTTTTAGATTAATTCAAATTTTGGGCAAGCATTGAGTGTGGTATAGAGATAAACTTGTAAATTTGTGGTGCGAATTCAAGATGAAAAAAAAATGGCGGCCAAATAAAATTTTTAACAAATCAACGAATAAAGATCTTATATTTTTAATTTTGCAGTTTACGTCTAGAATGTAATTTAAAAGGAAGGATTTAAGCAGCTTTTTTGGACAATTTTATTAAACATTCAAATCAAATGCCTACGTTTCCACACTGAACAATGTCATCATCGGGGCTAAAAAGAACAAGTTACAAGTCGTACTATATATAAATCAACAAGGCCTAGACCCCAAATGGTATTTCAACTCGAACGTATTGCAAAAAAAAAGAGGAATCTCACCCATTAATTCGACTGATAAATCATTCAGTGTAATATAGAGATAAACTAGTAAATTTGTAGTTCGAATTCAAGATGGCGGCCAAATAAATATTTTGAAAAATCAACATGACATAACAGAACAAAAAGGTGATATGTCATTGTAAAAACTACGTTCAATTTATTTTAAATTATGCCCAAAAATCAAGTCTGGCATAGAAACTTTGCAAAATTTTGGTAGGAATCCAAAATAGTGGAACAAAATGGCGCCCAATAAAAAAGTATGTGCTACCAAATGACTATTTACCGAACTAAATTGGGGCACACTGTTTCTAATAAAGGAAAAGAACATAACGAGGAAGGTTCTATGTAAAGGAAATTTACCGACTTGTACAAATAACTACGAGATATTATCGAAAATAACAATTATCAATGTGACTTAAAATAGAGAAAAATAGAAAAACTATAAAATAAGAATTTAGAGAGGCTTAGTCGTAGACAGGGGTCCCAACACAGCACTGGAGCGAGGTTTTGCGGGGATTTACCATTGAATTGACGTAAGGTTCCGGGAGGCATCGGCAAGATGGAGAATATTAATCAGTTCATCACTGAAGTTCAAGACGGAACCTATTAAAATAAAGGGCGTCCTTGCAAAATCATCAGCGTAGTACAAGCCCAAGAACCTTGAACGCATTCTAAACGTCTACTTGAACGCGTATTAAGAGTTGAAAAAGAAGACAAGTCGCAGGATTGAATTGCGGCATGTAAGCTTTTTTTACAAAAACTGACAAAAAGCTATTTCCCATAAGAATTATGTGAGATTTTAGTAGCAAAATTTTAATATATTACTGTCAGCATTCATCATGTTGATATTTTAAGGATAGCATAAACTGGTTTTAGGCTTATTATATTTTTTTACAAAATTCGTGTTTTTTCACTATGATGTTAACGATAATAAACATAAACACTGATGTAATAGGAAGAACTGTTGCCAAAACATTCAAATATCAAGTTTGCTTGAATGGCGTAACTACAAATTTTTAGCCCTCCCCACGCAGGTTTCGATAGAGGGCTTCCTATATGCTCGTACAGAAAATAATTGATCACTAAAAAAAAGTCATTCATAGTTCCTGGCATCAGTGCCCCACACCGCCCTGCTCCTTCTTGTTGTATATTATTTTTGCGGTAATTTCGCCAATGCTCCACCTGGCAAGTACTCCGTCGTCTGCTCTTTTATAGTCTGGATGTCAAACTGTTTACTGTCCTGGAGGAAGTATTGTAATTTTATTTTTGCAGGTCTTAGCTGGTGGCAGATTGAACTGGGTCACCGAGGGTCCATGCTTGATATCCAAAATCACGTAATGAAAGCAAACAACTACGCCAAGTATATAATAAAGGAGTGGGAGTGCAATGTGTCGTAAATGTAACGCAGGAGAGAAGAACATTCAGCATATGTGCAGGGCGTCCAAATTTAGTCCGTACAAAGTACATTGACAGGCATTGACCAAGTCCACAACTAGGCAGTAAGGTCTACGCGAGATGAGAAATGAGCCTTATTATACATTATACAGCAATAAGACCATTCATACCGATCGAACAGAAGATCATATAGGCCAAATATATTTCCGAATAACCATAAAATTCTATCAAAGATCGGTAGGAAAAAAAAGCGAATTATGAAACTCTGCGCTGAGAAATCAAATAGATGTGGCACATGCATCAGGTGAAAGTCTTTCCACTCATTTTATCGTCCATGGGTATGGCTCCGAAAAAACTGATTAGCTGCATTAAAGGCTTGAGATTAGCGAGCTGTATCTACAAGGAAATGCAGAAATCAGTCATCCTGCATTCTACATCCATTATTAGGTCCTCTCTAAACGACTAGCATAGTCGTGACATTGATGTCCGACGTAATTCTAAAAAATAAAACAAAGAAAAAAAATAAAAAAATTAAAATAAAATAAAAATAAATTAAGTGTTTTAAAATTTCGAAATTTCTAGAAAAAAGGATGCAGCTTAAAAACCGAACTAGTATATTTTCTTCGTTGTTTCAAAACAAGAACATTGTATTTGTTACTATTACCGGCGTTTTGTCGGGAATTAACGGGGATATCAAAATTTCGTTGTTTAATTTAAATGGGTTAAAAAGTAATTATTTACGGCTAAAATAAATAACGCCATCACTCGTCGCGATACCAAGAAAAAGTAAAACAATTGCAAGAGTTTTAAAGTCCCAAAATTTAAAATAAAGGCTATTTCTAAGACATTTTTGTTACCTGCATCAACTTGATTACTACACCGGTTACTGAGATATGCACTTAAATTCCAAATGTGGAATTCCCGTAAATTAAAAAAGACGTCAAATTTGGGGGGAGTAAATTGTAATTATTTAGAGCTAAAACAAAATCGTCACTCCCGTTAGTATAGGCGTGCTTCCTGACGCTACGAAAAACAAAAGAACTGTAGAAACTTTAAAATCCAAAATTTAAATCTAAGATTCTTTTGTTATTTGCACCAAATTGATTGATATATCTATCTGAGGTGTAGCGGGTATTTTTAGTAGAATAATGATCTTTTTTGAATGACTTATTTTGGAACAACAAACTTTTATAAAATCTCTTGCCTTAAATCATATCTTAATTAATATAAACCAAATTTGGTGCAAATAACAAACAGCCTTAGGAATAGTTGTAGATTTAAAATTAAAATTTTTACAATTTTGTTTTCCTGAAAGTTGCGATGACTGATGACGGCATCTATTCTCTCTTCTTTTTCTTAGAAATAGACATTATTTCCGAAGTTTGAGATTTTTAAAATTATGTGTAATCGCTTTGTTTCTTCCGGGCATCGTCGCGACGCCCATACTAGTGATGACAGATTTTAACATCGTTTGGAGTTTTAAATGAAACACCCTGTACATTAGATGTGAATTTTCAGATTGACTTTTCACCCATTGGGAAATGTTCACTAATTAATTCGGGGATAACACCACACCTCTTATTATTTTCCAAGTATAAACTTTATTAAAATAGTATATATAGTCTAATATAGTAGCAAAAAAAACAAAATATATTTTAATAGCATATCTTATCTTCAAATACCAATTTAGTCAAAAAAGTATTGTCAATCTATCGTAACATTTAATTTCGCTTAATATTAACCATGCCAAAACTTTCCTACGATGTATACGTCCATGTAGTTTTCCCCATAACCCATAAAAGCGCAGTTGACTTCTATAAAAGCGTTAATAGGATTAACGCAACGCACTCCTTTAAGGGAAAAATGTTATGAAAATCACGTACGAAAAATATCCATAGAAAAAATTCATTTTTATTAAGTATCGTTTCCGGTGCTTAATAGTCAGTAAAACTTGTGAATAATAATGGATTCGAGCAAAAAGGGGGTCATACTGTTGTTGTTGGTGTTTATACATACATAACTTTTTATTTTTTAATTGAATGAAACATACTGAAGAGTTCAAGGCAGTAGCGGATTACATAAATTGGCATGTATTGATTTACTTTATTTTTCCAAAGTGCATAGAACATATTTGTAGCGTATTAATATACAGTACATATGTAGTATACGCCTCAATTCACTTATTTTTAACGTAAAAAAATAAAATTGTGAAATAAATACAAAATTGACAAAATAACTAAAACCATCCTCTAAAAAAATCGAGAAAAATACTTTTTTCCTTGGTTATAATTGTCCTATTATTCCAATAAAAATTTTATGGCGGAAATTTGAGTATGGTTAAACAAAAGATCTTTAGTAACTTATAATATTGCCGTTTGAAAAAAAATCTGATTTAAAGATATAGGCTTGGTTGTTAGACAAAGAAAACCCCTTATAAAGCTTCCGTTTCCCAAAAGGGGAAAAGGGGGGTAACAACACAACTTCTCAAAAATATTGGAAACATGTATAGTAATGAATAAGCACTGGATTATATGGAATTGCTTTTTGCATAATATGCATTTGTATGTTTTTACTATACTTTGACTATATGGGCTATCTTAAGAGTTTGACGTTATTATAAGATGCCACCAGGCAAAAATAACATAGTTTCTTGGACAGCTGAATATACTGTATTTTTATCTATTACTACAAAGAAGTTCGAGAAGTTTCAAATACAATCTTACATGGAAATACTTGTGTCTCTCGCACTCAGGGACGAAAACCTGGTGTGGGGCGTGTCATTTCAGAAAACCGTGTTTTTCAACATTTCGGCGGGCATTTCTCGGAAACTATTAGATATAGGACATTGAATTTGATATGCATTTTTAGACGAAAAATCTCGAGATTTGTTTAAATTATTTTTGTGTACACCTTTTGATACCGAAGACATGGTACCGCAAATCTGACTAAAAAAGTCAACTTCGATGTAACAGGGTTCAGGTCGCAATTTAATTTTTTCTGACGAAACTTTCTGGAACGATGATTCTTCCGGTATTACAGGACCCTATTGTTTTTGGTTGGGTTTCAAATTCGTTTGACGATTTTACGAATTTTTTTCGTTCGAAAAAAAAAATGTTTTGGGGCGCAGAAAACGAATTATCACACCGGAAAGTGCTTAAAAAGCTACACAAAATGGACTATTTAGAAAGGGTCTTGGATTATATACAGATGCACTAACGAGGTGAAATTTGCACCAAAGTTCTCAAGAATGAGTACATTTTTTAAAAACATTATCCTGTATTACAAGGAAACTAATACATCTAAGATATTTTAAGGTAGACTGTGACCAAATTTCGAGTTTATAATTTTTACGTTGATAATTTAAATTCCAGCTTTAACCTCATTTTGCCCTTTACTGCGAATAGTAAGCGAAATTTTATTTAACTACAAAAAAGTTCTAATAACATTTCCCTCTAACTACTCAGAAAGTACGTGAAAATTTGCTTTAAAGAAAAAAGAGTATATATCGGTCAAAAATCAATAGGTACCGATCCATATACGACGCGAAATGATAGGTGGCTTTGGCCTAGGTTGATAATAACATTTTCAGAGATATTTGACATGTCAGTTGTGATAGATGTCACGGTTGAGTTTTGGTTTGTTTAAAGCAAATATTTCTTTGATATTTTTTATCGCTTCGATTTATGTTTGTGCATTTACGCGTTAAAAAGTCGTTTCACGATTTGTGTTTTAAACTTACAAGTTTAAGTGTATCTGCATTTTCATTGTGTTCAGAGAACTCTATTGTGAGAAGAAAACTGTGTTTTTCAACGAGAATTTGCCTCCGTTATTGAAAAATCGAAGAAAATATAAACGTGTTTCAAAGCATCTCCCAGGCAGTTTCTGTGAACTGATTACCTTCTCCGTTTTATAATGTAAGTGTTTGGTTCTTAATTTTTTTTAAAACAAAAATCGGTTTTGCAATTAGTAATAACCTAGTATCATATTTTACATACATTTGATAACGGCGTTGTATTTTAACAATATGATGATTATTTATTGTGTTTTGAACCGTTTGTAGATACGTTTTATTGAGGTGCCAAATTAAAAAAAATTGACATGTCAAAAAAAATTTATTTTCCTCATAATTTTTGAACTGCTTAAAATTTTTAGATTAGGATATTACAGTTTATTGTAACTTTTAGGGGGAACTGGACGCCGTATTATGGATCATTTGTAAGCTTTCCGCCGCTGTAATATTGACTTAAAGTTGTCAGAGATATTTATTAGCTTCAATGCAATTTAATTAGGGAAATATGCATAGTTGGGCGCTAAATTCGAATTTTTATGAAAACATCAAATCTAGAATTATAAAATAGAAGTAGATTTGCCCATTTTCGATCATTTTTTGACCACTTTTTGACGCAAATATTTTGCAGCTCTCCAAAAAACTTCTAGCATGCCTAACTTTTAATTAGCTATTTTTTTTTAAATGAGATTTTCACAGGTAAATGTATAGCATCCGCAACCGGATGTGTCTGGCTAGCGGACGTTTGTTAATCAATAATAGCCGTCAAGGTTATGATAATAGTAAAATAGGATCGAAAATAAGTGTGTAGGACTAGAGACCTAAGGTCACGCACACGACTAATATGCGCACCCAGAGTCGACAGGGGCAACCTGACGTATTACTTATTAAATTTCAGCCTTGTCACTACTACAGAGCCTATAGTAACTCGCTGGTGTATATGACTAAATATTGAGTTTTTTATAACGAAACCTACTTCGTTTCCAGATTCGACTGCCGTAAGCTGCTGTCAATATATGAGTCTAAGGAGTCCTTTGTTACTTTTATTAAAACATATTTTTCTCATATACCTAAATCCATGAAAAAACTTGAAACTAAAAATTTGCTCTCGATTGAAAAATTTAAATATTGCTCTGTACATGATATCTTTGGTTGTAGATCGCTCTTTTTCTACATTCAAAGTGATTTTAGATGACCGACTTCATAATTTCACTACGGAAACCTTGAAGAAATATATAAAATTTTACTTTTTTAACGACTATATAAATTATTGCGTTTCCATATAATAAAATATTCTGTTTAATAAAATATGCCTTTTTATTTTAGGTATACCAGAAATGTTTTGTAAATTGTTACATTTCCAGGTGCTTCCTTGCATATCTTCAGTTTTATTTTGCATATCTGCATGCATATTTTAGTCATCAGGTCTTTAGTAATGCAATATTCTTAGAAGACATTACATGCGAATCAAAGAGGCAGCACACAAAATATTTATGGTAGCAAAAGCGTTTTTTGCTTGCCGCTTTTTTGTCGATGATCTTACTCCCATACTCCAAAAAATAATAATTATCGGCGCTAGGGTTGCCAGATATGCAGAAAGCAGAGCGGGAGGTTAGTTCATTCGGTAGGAAGGATAACGTTCTCCAAAAGCAAGAACAAAACAGCAAAAAAAGTTCCCCGGCTTGTTATTAGATTCAACAAACCTAGCCTAGACGAGACACTTGTCACCCAGGTGTACATCTAGATCAAGGTTTATTTGGTTGTTAAATGGACGAAATTGATTAAATTATAATTCTTCTTCGTTAATTGTAACAGCTAATGTTTATTTCTTTTAAAGAGCGGAAGATATACATAAAAAGGCACGATAGCAACCCTAATCGACGCCCTTGTTCATACTTTGCCTTTAACAAATAATTTGTATTTTTTCCTCAGAAAAATTATGGTCAACATAAATATAGGGTAAAATTTAGAATATATTTAAAGATTTTAGATTTATAAATTCGACAAAATGTAGTAATGAGTTTAACACTTTTTTGAGTAAAAAATACATTTACAACAATTTCATCGAATGTTTCTTGTGCCATATGTTTTTACGATGTTGGTAGTATTTTTACTGCCTTGTAACTGAAGTATTTGTAACTATCTCCCTCTTAAAATTATTTCTTGCCCATACAAATTAGACAAGTTAGACTATTCCCCAAGATGAGATGAGTGCGGAAGAAACTTAATAGGGATGTATTACAAGCAACAACTCGCTCTATTATGGTATATTATGATTCTCTGTGCAAGAAACTTTGTTAAGCTCATGACATAGCCACGGACCAAAGACAGTAATTAACTATGCTTAATTAAAAAAGTGTGTTAAGGTATGATTTCGTTTGAGCATCCGGCGGTTGCGGCTGGAGGCTGCGGCCATGTGTTTCGTTTGCGCGGCATGCGTTCACAAATTCTTCAGTTTGGTGAGCCGCTTTTATTGTAATGGATGACGAAGATGCAGAGGAACTTTTTCGTTATCTAAAAAAGGCAAAATTTATAAAACCCGACAAACGGAGGGAAAGTCATCAAAGAATTTTAATTGAATCAAGCACAATTTAGGTTTGTATGAGGAAAAATGTCGAAAAGATCTATCTTATCACCTATTACAGACGAGGAAAATATTTCTTCACTTATATTACTATCATATCCATATTGAAAAATAAGATTTTTTTTAAAGTACAGCATAAAATTCGGTAGGTGGTTCTATTTTTCGGGGACTATAAGAAATTACAATAGGTACAAATAAAAAACAATTCTGTAGCGGTAGATATTTAAATATCTTTCTACCTAATATCTAATTTGAAAAAAGAGTTGCTTTTTAAATGAGTAAAATCTAATTATTAAGTGTGAAAACAAATTCGACGCAGTCATCAGTCTAGGCGTCGCAAAAAAAAATAAAACAATTGTAAGAACTGTTAAAATCTAAATTTTTAATTCTACGTATATTTCTAAGACTTTTTGGTTATTTGCACCAAATTATTTGCTACATTAGTTTTTGAACTAGTACGTCTTTTTTTTTGTAGTTTAATGATTTGTTCCAGTTAATTGTTTTGTGATATTTCTTAGATAAACAATTTTGGACATTTTTCATTTGTAATTTATCAATTAGCCGTTACTTTCACTTTGACAGCTGTCTTTTTCTAAAAAAAATTCTTGAATTGCTTTTTGCAAAAGATACTGGGTGTCGAAACCGCTGTCAAAGTGAATTAAATTGGTGAAAATTACTAAACAAAAATAGTTTATTTTTATACTAGTGATTTTTGATTTGTGTTAAAATATGATTTAAGATAAGAGATCAAAAGTAGAAAGAAATACTTAAATATTTAAAGAGAAATATGTTCCAAAATAAGTCACTGAAAAAATCATTATTCTACTAAAAGACATTCTATATCTGAAAAATCAATATAGCGATCGATTTGGTTCAAGTAACAAAAAGATCATAGAAATAGACGTAGACTTAAATTTAGACTTTTGATGGTTCAGATTTTATCTTAGATCTTAATAAGAACAATTTACTTAATTAAAAGTATATTTTTTACCAAAATTTGATATCCCCTTGCTTAGCGGAAATCGGTATTTGGAATTTAAGGGAATCACCCTTTATATCTTAATAACCAGTAAAGTAATCAACTTGATGCATAAAATAGATTGTTTTGATTTTTACATGAGGCCGCGAAGGTGATGCCCGCGGCCGTATTGGTGATAGCGGGGTTTTTATCTAGAATTAAATTAGTAAATTAATTAATTAGACGGAATTTACCTGTGCCACTGGATCAATGAAAACGTTTATTCGGGTTTTACAATAATTGTTTTTAAAGGCACGAAGGAATACGTTGATTCGTTAGTCGGTGACCAAAATTTATTTCCCAATAATTTTAATAATTTTTAATATGGTAATGAGAATTTGTAAAATCATTTGTGTTTTTTTTGGACTTTGTAACATGTTTATTTCTAACTGAATCATCATTTTAAACAATACGTTTAAGTCGAAATTAGTTTAAAATATATTATATATAAATATATATATATAACTACAAAAAACAAATCCTTCGAAACACCAAAAACAAAAAAATAAGTATCTTTCTTTCCCATATGTTAAGGGTCTATCAGAAAAGTTAAAAAATATATTCAAGCCTCGTAACATTACAATCGCACATAAAGGATATCAACTATTAAAAAATAATTTCAGTCAACTAAAATCGAAAATTCCCAAAAATAAAAAATCTCACGTAGTTTACGAAATCCCATGTCAAGATTGCAATGGCATGTACATCGGTCCAACCAGTCAATATTTGAAAAATAGAATTAATAGCCACAAATACGACAAAAAAAATAAGACCGCTCTTACTGACCACTGCCAAGAAAAAAATCATACTTTTAACTATGAAAACACTAAGATATTAAGAACAGAAAATCATACAAAAAAAGCGAGAGTTTTTGGAAATGATTGACATTAAAAATAACCTGAACGCTATAAACTCAAAAACCGAAATAAAACATCTTAGTAAAATATATTACATCCTAAAATAATAATATTTAAAAGGAATTCCAGTTTTGTGTAGCAGATACCTTATAATCTAAATCTTAGAAAAAAATTTACAGAAGAAGTCACCCATAGCAATAACAATGATAATCTCACATCGACATTCAGTCTGAAAATTTCTCTGGCTGGCATTCAGGATAGGATTGGGCCCACTTCCTGCAGTCACTCTTCATAGATGGCCAAACATAGCGCTGAGTTGCTAGTTTCACTGTGGCTCTGACGCCGGGGTGGCTTAGTTGGTGTATGCTGTCAAAAACTGGTTTCCAGAATGGCTTCGTAATAAATGGTCTATCTATTGAAGTTGACATATCGCACCAGATCGTGTTGTTAGTGAAAGGAATTTGGATTTGTCTCATTTTCAAGACCGAATCGTCTTGACAAAATCTGGTCAGTTCCTCGTCACTGTTCTGGGATGTTGCTAGAGCGTCGTAGTCGATTAACTTATGAACTTCATCAATCCTAGATAAGGCATCTGCAATCACATTATCGCTCCCTGCTATATGCCGAAAGTCTGTCGTGAATTGACCGATAAAATCCAGGTACCGGAACTGTCGAGGTGATACTTGGCTTTTCTTATGACGAAATGCATATATCAGTGGTTTATGGTCCGTGAAAATACTAAAGTTTCTTGCCACCACCATGTGTCTGAAATATTTGACGGATAGGTATGCGGCCAGTAGCTCACGGTCATAAGCGCCATATTTGCACTCTGTAGGACTGAGCTTCTTGGAGAAAAAGCTAAGTGGTTGCCACTGATCATTTACCCACTGCTGCAAGGCAGCGCCAATGGCAGAGTCTGAATCGTCACAGAATATAGCAAGGGGTGCGTTGACATTTGGGTGCGACAACAAGGTAGCCTGGGTTAGTGCTTTCTTGCTGGCTTCGAACGAGGCTAGACCTTCTGTGGTCCAGTGTAACGGGGATCTTCCTTTGATTTTTTTCTTGAGGAGTGTGTTCAATGAGGCTTGAATCTCGGCTGCTTTGGGTATGAATCTCCGGTAGAAATTCACCATACCCAGGAAGCGACGAAGTTGCTTGGCCGTTTCAGGTTTTGGGTAGGCCAGAATAGTTTCGACCTTTTCTGGCAGTGGTTGGATGCCTGCGTTTGAGCCTCAATATCCTAGGAATTTGACTCGGGACTGGCCAAAAACACATTTACTTGGGTTAATGACGATGCCGTATTGCTGAAGCCGCTGAGAGGTGTTCTTCGGGCGTCGTTGAGGCAACAAGGATGTCGTCTAGGTACACATAACAATAGTCCAACCCTCGAGTAACTACATCCATGAAACGCTGAAAAGTTTGTGCTGCGTTTCGAAGTCCAAACGTCATAAACGGAAATTCGAACAATCCGAATGGTGTGGTGATGGCTGTTTTCGCGATGTCCTCCTCAGCTACTGGGATTTGGTGGAACGCACGGATTAAGTCGATGGTTGAAAAAATCGATTTTCCTTGGAGCTCTTGTGCGAAATCCCGGATATGTCGGACGCCATATTGCTCAGGACAGGTTCTGCTATTCAGAGCTCTATAATCCCCACAGGGCCTCTATTCGCCGTTGTTTTTTGGTACTAGGTGCAACGGCGAGGACCAAGGACTTTTAGATGGCCTGGCAAGTCCGAGTTTCAACATGGTGTCGAATTCCTTCCTTGCTGTTTTTAGTTTGTCCGGAGCTAGGCGACGTGGTTTCTGGGCGACAGGCGGACCAGCAATATGATGCTGAGTTTTGTGTTTAATGTGTTTGGGAGCACCGTTTGGTTTGGTGATTCCCGGGAACCTTTCCAGAAGCACATGGAAAGGGGAAGCACCATTAATTACTTTGACGGTCGGAGCGGTCCATTCCAAAACCTCACCACGTGATGCCAGTTGTGTTGTGGAGTCCAAGAGTTTGCCTTGCTGCAGATCCGGGAGCAGTCCATAGTGTGCGAGGAAGTCTGCTTCTAGGATAGGTTGAGATACGTCAGCTGTGATGAATCTCCATGGAAAATCTCGGCGGAGTCCTAGGTTGAGGGTACGCGCTACTATTCCGTATGTGGTTATAGACGAACCATTGGCAGCTGAAAGTGCGTAGGTTGATCGGTATCGATGAGAAATCGAAGTCCGGTTTCACGATCGTAGATAAATAGGCGGGGTGATTTATTAAGGCAGGTGTCATTTGCCGCCATCAGTGACAGCCCGGTTGGTTTCCCTGGTTCCATGAACAGGGCATAGTGCATTTCTGAGCTTCCTGCTTGTAGCGCCAGTGGTACCAGCATAATCCGGCTGGACGCGCTTCCCTAGGTGTAGATGGCGAGCGATGCCGCGACTGGGATCGGGATCGAAAATGCGTGCGGGAATTTCGCATTCTTCTTGAAGCATGCACGTCCTGCTTGACACTAGCTAGCTCTCCCTTGGCGAATGCTTAGGGGTGATTGCCGCTACGGAAGGGCTCACAGGCAGAGCAGTAAATATATTGTCAGCCAAGTCCGCAGTTTCACTTAGTGTTTGACGTGATTGCGCAGCTAGTATAGGTTGTAGATTGGCTGGTAAGCGTCTTACCCAAATACTCCTCACTAATGTCTCCGGGACTACTGATCCTGCTAGTGCCTGCAGTCTTCGAAGGAATTGGGAAGGTTTTTCGTCACCCATAGCTTGGTTTTCTAGCAGTTGCCTGGTCTTCTGTTCTTGGCTCGCACTTAACCGCTTTATGAGTTGTTCTTTTAGCTCGGAATAGGAATTAGAATCTAATGGTTTCGTCACAATGTCGCGCACTTCGCTGATATATCGCGGCGGAAGTTTCGCGAGAATGTCCAAATATTTTTGCTCGGTGTTTGTCATTTTTGATCTATTAAAGCAAGCCTCTACGATTACAAACCAAAGTTCTGGATCCGACGGGTCAAAGTCTGGAAGTCGCGGCGCGGAATTTATCGCGACAGCGTTCACGATAAAGATGGCACTGTTGGTTTCTGCCGCAGAGTTAGGCATGGTATACCGCGAAATATTTGTTACAAATAAACTCACGATAGCTTAGGGACTGTTGTATTGACTAAAACACAACCTACCACAAAAGGAATGATAAAAAGTTCACTGTAATACTAGGTACTTACGTTGATTGTTTAATTTATCACTAAAACACTGAAGCACTAATTACACTACTTGCTTTCATAAAACAAATCACGTCGGGGTCACCACTTTAGGAACGTATGTGTGTGCTTGATTAGCTATATATCCAATACATTCCTTTTTTATATGAACTGTGAGAGTTTATTGAAACACTGTTAAAACGAAATAAAATAAGTCTATTGAACTAGAACAACAAAATTCACATCCGACTTCTTGCAAGTCCAAAAACAGAGTCCCTCTCTAATATTAATACAAATCTCAAGAAACATAAAGTTCCACCCCCTGTGCCAAAATTCCTCGGTTTGATTGGTCCTATTCGTTGGCAAAAGGGTTTTTTTTCTATCTTCGTAAACTTTCCCATGGTCAAAATAAAAACATTCATTACAGATTGTAAAATGGGAATTTGGAGAAAGCTTTACTAAGAAGGGTCGTTTCGGTATTTTCCTATCATAAACCTTAAATGCAATAAACAGTTTACTATCGGTGATGGTTCCTACTATCGAACGTGCAACAACATATTTTAAAATCGTACAAAGAAGTGTTGTAAAAATAAAAATTAACGGATAGCATACACAAAATGTGGGTGACATTCAGTCGCCACAATATATATATATATATATATATATATATATATATATATATATATATATATATATATATATAATATATATATATATATATATATATATATATATATATATATATATATATATATATATATATATATATACATAATATATATATATATATATATATATATATATATATATATATATATATATATATATATATATATATATATATATATATATATATATATATATATATATATATATATATATAATATATATATATATATATATATATATATATATATATATAGTGTGTATCAGCCAAATGGAATAAATTCGATAATAAATAAATGGGGGCGTGTTCGGAAAAACGCTTGGACCCGTCGATTGGTATTTTTAGTTGCTCATTTTCTCCAATAAAAACTTTTTATACAGGGTGTGTCCTGTAACAGTGGTCAATGCGAACTTTCTTATTTCAAATGCAACACCCCGGATATTATTTAATTTTTGGATTCTTTAGGAGATTCTAAACATATTTTATGTTCAATGTCCTATACCTATCTTCAACTATTTCGGCAATATTAAGTGTTTTCAAATTTATTTTTATTTTATTTATTTCGAATTTATTATTATTCATGAAAGTGGCTCTGGTTACTGAACTATTTATTTGATTACAAAAATTCGCTACAACACACTCAATACTTATTTACCATTTAGGTCTTCATACTCAGAATGTAAGCAAAAACCATTTTAGCGTTCCTTTTTATTGATATGGAACAAAAAGAGCCAGTTTTGTTTACTTTTAAGTTTTGTTTACTTTTGTGTAAAATGCCTGGCCTTTCTCTTTGCAAGACAGTAGTTGTCAGTGTCAGTGTCATAGTCTTTTGAATTTCGTTAACTGCATAATACCTAATATCAGAAAAATGGTTCATTTAACAGAAATGCATAAAATAACAATTCTACAAATGATTGGTTATGGAGATAACACACAAACACAAGTGGAAGTTGCTCGCTTATTTCATGAAAAATTTCCAAATTTGCCGCATATATCCCAAGGGACAATTAGTAAAATAGAAAAGCAGTTTCGCGAGCTTGGACATGTGAGGCAGATAAAAAAAGCAGCTGCCAATTCAATAAATGATGATACTAAATTGGATATTATGCTTGAGTTTGAGGAAAACCCACATATTTCTAGTCGACAAGCCGCCGCAATGTTCGATATTAGCCATTCGTCGATTATTCGAACATTAAAAGAAAATAAAATGCATCCCTATAAAGTGATACCAACTCAGGAGCTCATGGAAGACGATTATGATAGGAGAACTTATTTTTGTGAACAAATGATGGCTATGTTAGATAACAATGTTATTCAATTACAACATGTTTTGTTTTCGGATGAGTGCACCTTTACACTTCACGGTCATGTAAATCGTCAAAATTGCCGCTATTGGTCTAGGGAAAATCCTCACTGGATCAGCGAGGAACATACTCAATATCCTGAAAAGGTTAATGTTTGGGCAGGAATTGTTAGGGATCATATCATAGGCCCCTTTTTCATTGACGGCAATTTGAATGGCGATAATTATTTAGCACTGCTCCAAAATAATGTTGTGCCAACTTTGACAAATTTGTATCCGGATCCAGCAAACCCACAAGTTCCAGCCAATATGATATGGTTTCAGCAAGATGGAGCACCGCCCCATTACCAAATTAATGTCCGGCAGTACCTCAACGGAATATTTCCAAATCGGTGGATAGGAAGACGAGGATCGATAGAATGGCCAGCGCGATCCCCTGATCTGACGCCATTAGACGTTTTCTTATGGGGACATATTAAAAATGTTGTATACAAAACTAAACCCCTCGACTTAGCTGACTTAAGAAGACGAATAACGCTTGCGATTAGATCGGTCACACCTGAGATGCTAAATAACGTTAGAAGAAATTTCTATTTAAGATTAGGAATTTGCCAAGACGTTTGCAGCGAGCATATTCAACAGTTCCTAAATTAACTTTTTACTTTTGTTTATACATTATGAAGAAATAAAAAATTTTATTTTTTTAATCTTAATTTTTGCAATAAATTTGAAAACACTTAATATCGCCGAAATAGTTGAAGATAGGTATAGGACATTGAACATAAAATATGTTTAGAATCTCCTAAAGAATCCAAAAATTAAATAATATCCGGGGTGTTGCATTTGAAATAAGAAAGTTGGCATTGACCACTGTTACCGGACACACCCTGTATAAAAAGTTTTTATTGGAGAAAATGAGCAACTAAAAATACCAATCGACGGGTCCAAGCGTTTTTCCGAACACGCCCCCATTTATTTATTATCGAATTTATTCCATTTGGCTGATACACACTGTATATATATGTGTATATATATCACGGATGGAAAAACACAATGTGTTTTCATTCCGGGTGTACATCCGTTCACTACTGTCGTTCTGAAAAGAACAGTTTTGCTGACGTTTCGCTTAAATCACATTTGGCATTTTCGAAGCTTTCTTTCTCGCGTCCGAATAGAGACTCAATTCGAACGCGAGAAAGAAAGCTTCGAAAATGCCAAATGTGATTTTGGCGAAACGTCAGCAAAACCGTTCTTTTCAGAACGAAAGTAGTGAACGGATGTACACCCGAATGAAAATACATATATATATACATATATATATATATATATATATATATATATATATATATATATATATATATATATATATATATATATATATATATATATATATATATATATATATATATATATTTTTTTTTTTTTTTGGCTTTTTATTTTCTTGGGATTTTCTTAGGGTCCTTGTAAAAGTAAGATGTGTTTATGTTCTTATTCACATATTTATTAACGTTTCGGTCTATTTTGACCTTCTTCAGAATGCATTGAAGTTAGAAACTAAAAAAATTTTAACTGTTAAATAATGTTCTGTATTGTACAATTTTTTACTTTCACTTACCTAGGAACAATCAATCTAGCAAAATGCATTGCTTCAGTCATAAACTATAATTTCCTGGATAATTTATCTTATCATAAAACACAAATTAGTTTTAGTCATTACACGTAAGTACATTTAACACGACGGTAAGTATGACAATCCACAATAGTAAAATAAAAACAGTAAACATATATGGGACAGAGAAATTTTCAGACTGAATGTCGATGTGAGATTATCATTGTTATTGCTATGGGTGACTTCTTCTGTAAATTTTTTTCTAAGATCTAGAATTTATATTATAAGGTATCTGCTACACAAAACTGGAATTCCTTTTAAATATTATTATTTTAGGATGTAATATATTTTACTAAGATGTTTTATTTCGGTTTTTGAGTTTATAGCGTTCGGGTTATTTTTAATGTCAATCATTTCCAAAAACTCTCGCTTTTTTTGTATGATTTTCTGTTCTTAATCTCTTAGTGTTTTCATAGTTAAAAGTATGATTTTTTTCTTGACAGTGGTCAGTAAGAGCGGTCTTATTTTTTTTGTCGTATTTGTGGCTGTTAATTCTATTTTTCAAATATTGACTGGTTTGACCGATGTACATGCCATTGCAATCTTGATATGGGATTTCGTAAACTACGTGAGATTTTTTATTTTTGGGAATTTTCGATTTTAGTTGACTGAAATTATGTTTTTAATAGTTGATATCCTTTATGTGCGATTGTAATGTTATGAGGCTTGAATATATTTTTTAACTTTTCTGATAGACCCTTAACATATGGGAAAGAAAGATACTTATTTTTTTGTTTTTGGTGTTGTGGATTTGTTTTTTGTAGTTGGTTGTAAAAAATAGGAATACGTTTTTTTGAAAATTGTGTTAATTAGACGATCAGGATAGTTGTTTATTTTGAGTGCATCTTTTTTTTTTATAGCATTTTGTCTAAATTCTGTGTCAGATAATTTAATTGCGCGATCAGCAAGTCCTATGATAACTGACTTTTTTTGCAAAAGTGGATGTTGGGAGTTAAAATTTAAGTATCTAGAGGACCGTGTTCCTTTAGTATACCATTCTGTTTGTATAAAATTGGTTTTTCGATGCAACGTTAAGCCTAAAAAATTTATTTTGTCATCTTTTTCTATTTCGATTGTGAATTTAAGTTTTTTATGGTAACTATTAAATTGTTCTAGTATATTTAGATGGTTGTTTTTTGGTATTGCTGATATACAATCATCCACGTATCTGTAGAAGAATGGTAACTTACGTTGCTTAATATAGATTCTTCGAGGTCTTCCATAAATAACAATATCTAGCGTAGTTGCTCAGCTAGTTATGGAAGAATCTGTATTAAGCAACGTAAGTTGCCAAATACCTTTCTTCTACAGATTCGTGGATGATTGTATATAAGCAATACCAAAGAACAACCATCTAAATATACTAGAACAATTTAATAGTTACCATAAAAAACTTATATTCACAATGGAAATAGAAAAAGATAACAAAAAAAATTTTTTAGACTTAACGTTGCACCGAAAAACAAATTTTATACAAATAAAATGGAATACTAAAGAAACATGGTCCACTAGATACCTAAATTTTAACTCCCAACATCCACTTTCACAAAAAAAGTCAGTTATCATAGGATTTGCTGATTGCGCAATTAAATTATATATATATATATATATATATATATATATATATATATATAGAATAGCAGAAATATATAATTTCCGCAGGTGCAAAACGGCCTACAAGAAGAATTGCTTTCGATTATGTCACAGGGTACCCTCCTGCGATCATGATTTCTGGGCCTTTACCCTCATCAGGCAGGCTTGTACCCAGGGAGATCTGAAATAACAGATTGCTCGATATGACAAAATCGAAAACGAAACGTCTATCGTACTGAAATAGTACTACATGCTAAGTATAACACTTAGCGCCACCTATTGGGGCTCCGGTGGTTTCCGGCTGCAAACCCATAGGAATTTGGCAAAGTATGCACTAGCACCATCATACGGAGAGTAGATACTAAAATCAATAAAAATGCGCTTTCACACACCTTTATCAAAAGTTCTTGGCCGGAAAAGATATATAGAATAGCAGAAATATATAATTTCCGCAGGTAGAATTATATATATATATATATATATACATATATATATATATATATATATAGTATCTATATATATATATATATATATCTTGGAATATATTCTATATATTCCGAGTCCCGTGTAGGGCAAGGCACAAAATGGAATCACAGAAACAACTACTGAGCTGGTTAATACCACGACCTGTATAGATTTACATTAGACTCCTGTCTCTCGTTGGGAGCAATAATGATATACATTTTTATTCCACGTTACACCAACGTCATAACAAGGATGTTATGATCCCTATCGGAAACATGGTCTGCAACTCACCAGGCATAATGTTCCATTTTAGTCAAACGACGACATTACACTATTGTTTTTAATACACTGGGGAACAGCAAAAATGTTTCCGAGACCAAAATAGCAAAATCTTGATACTTATAATCTTAATACAATCTTAACATTATGTCTTGCGAAAGTCTCAGTTGGCTCCGGTTTTATAGATCCATGCTTATTATGATCTTTAATGTATGATAAATCCGACCTTTAAATGAGAAATACCTGGATTTATTATACCAGGTGTA
Organism: Kuschelorhynchus macadamiae; assembly: GCA_030620095.1. Taxonomy (NCBI): domain Eukaryota; kingdom Metazoa; phylum Arthropoda; class Insecta; order Coleoptera; family Curculionidae; genus Kuschelorhynchus; species Kuschelorhynchus macadamiae. Next base: position 637,041 of record JAUTXW010002880.1, read on the forward strand.
CTTTATAAGGAGTTTAAATACATATAACATACATCCTTAATTGTTAGTTAGTCGTATTTCAACCACCAAGTTGATCGAGGGCTGTTTGTATGTTGAGGAACATGTCGAGAGTTTGTGTAAATAAGCCTGATCATTTTTGTTATATGTGTGGCGAAGTGACTTGAAAAACAAAAACGTAGTCACAGCCTTTTAATAAAAAAGGTTTACCACTTGTATTTTGGCTACAAAGACCAGGATACAATTTGGGCTACCCCTAACTGCTGCAACAAATGTCCAACATTCTCAGCTTGCTAACTGTAAAAAAAGGTTAGATGCCCTTTGCTGCTACTACGACCTGAAGAGAACCGAAAGACCACGTTACTGACTGTTACTTTTGCTGGACACCTCCCATAAAAAAAAGCTTTTCGGAAAAAAACGTGTGCGATACAGTACCCAAATTTACAATTCGCCATACGCCTGGTGCGAGGGGCCGGGTGACAAATTGCCTGTACATATCCACCTCAGGAATATACTCTCCAGTAAAAAACCTCACAAAATAAGTCAAAGTGAATTAAATGAGCTTATAAAGGATTTAGAATTGCCCAAGAAAAAAGTAGAACTATTGGCCTCTTAACTGCAACAATGGAATTTACTTCAAGATGAAGTAAAAGTTTCTGTGTACCGAAGCCGTCAGAAAAATCTAACACCATTTTTTAAGATAGAAAACAATTGGTAGCCTGTAGGGGCATTGAGGGATTAATGGCAGCCTTAAATCGGGACTATGATCCAAAAGACTGGAGACTTTTCATTGATTCTTCAAAAGTAAGTCTTAAAGCTGTGTTACTCCATAATGAAAACAAGTCGCCTTCAGTTCCAATTGGTCAGGCAATCCACATGAAAGTAAGGTATAGCAATTTGAAATTGTTACTGGGAGACCATACAATAAGAAAGATATAATGGCAAATTTGTGAGGATTTAAAAGTTGTGGCGATTTTGCTTGGAAAGCAGCTAGGTTATACCAAATACTGCTGCTTCCTCCGCGAATTGGACAGTCGAGCACGATCGGATCCCTGCAGAAAGAAAATTTGGTACTTTGAGTCAAGAAAGAAAAATGTTACCAGCGCGCCATTAGTTTCCCCTGAAAAGATTTTACTACCGTCACTTGATATAAAATTGGGAGTTATGAAACATTTTTTGAAGGTCATGGACAAAGAAGGCCGTGCTTTCAATTCTTTAAAAGAAAAGATCAGTAAAAATCAGTGACGCTAAACTTAAAGAGGGAATATTTGTGGGTCCCCAGATTAAGAATCTTTTAGGCAAGGAAAAAGACATTTGGAATGTCTTTAAAATGGTTGTAACAAATTTTTTGGGAAACATAAAAGCAGAAAACTATAAAGACCTGATTGCCCAATTTCTTTTGCGTTACCAAAACCTAGGGTGTAATATGTCGTTGAAAATGCATTTCCTGGATTCTTATCTTGATTATTTTCCGGAAAATTGTGGTGCTTAAGTGACGAGCACGGTGAGAGGTTCTAGCAGGATATTTCAAACATGGAAAGAAGGTATCAGGGAAAATGAAACTGTGGGTTGTTAGCCAACTACTGCTGGACTATTACGAGAGATGCCTCAGAGGCTGATTTATTGATAAACATGTGCTATTTAATTGCTTTTATTGAATCAACAATATATTGTTATCTGTATTTTGTATGGTTATTGTATATGCCTATAAATTAAAATTTTGTAACAAATAAATCAGATTTTTTTTGCGGGCCAACTAAATTCTTTAGTAGCATTTTTTGGTTACTTGGGTGTAGTTGAATTTAAAAAAAATAAGTTTTGTTCAAGAAACAAAAAAAAGTTGAAATTTTTTCCCCAGTGTAATTAGTCTTACTCTTATTGGCTTTATTATCTTTCATACTTCCTTTTTAGTATCCGGCGTTGCCGCAGCACGGCACTGATTTGATTGACATTGCTACTTGTTAGCCAATGCTATACGCTTCTAAATGCATCGTCAGGCTGCTACATCCACCAATATGATCATTTATAAGGAAAGTTTTGTTGTCATCCCTAGTTAATAAAGTCCATTTAACTGATATTTTTGTAAGAATAAATATAATGTCTAAAACAAAACAACAAAAACGAAACTTAAAAAGGAAGTAAAGATTTGTGGTACAACAACTAAAACTCACTCTTTTAATTTCCCCACTGTGAATACATTTTCTCAAAAGGGCTTACATTTTCACAACTTTGGTGAGAATTGCCATGCCAACCTCCCGTATATTCGCTCCTGTCACCATAATTGTATAAAAATATAGGTCGTTTAGATTAAATTTGCCATTAATTATTTAACAGAGTTTATATTTTTGTGAGCAAAATTATATCGACTTCATATAAATTGAATTATAGGACAAACATTTGTTTGGTTCATGCATTATGGTATATCCGCCATTGAATCAAAACAAATAAAAACCGATATATGGGCCACTAGCTTTTGCCCGCGACTTTGTTCGTAGATGATGAGCAGTGGCGTAGCTAGAAGTCATGAGGCCCCGGGGCAAAAATTTTTTGGGGGCTCGGCCCTCGTAAATATATTCAAGAATATAAAATATTTATGTAAAAAAATTTGTTTATTGTCATGAAGGCAGAGTAAAAATAGGTAACAGATATCAAAAATTGTTCTATTCAACAAATATTTATTAAACATTGTTAACAAAGTGTGATACCATAGATAAATGGTGGTACTAAACAAAATAGTTTATGTTTATTTACCAATAAAAAATACATATTGTAAACCATATATATCAGGTGACCTATCCTATAAATAATACTAAATAAAAAAATAAACCAAAATAAAATTAAAAATCTCTTTTTCTTGCTTTTTTATTGGCAAATTCATTAATTATGTCTTTTATATATTTTTGGCCTCTTTATTCTCTATTGATAGTAAAGCAAGACCACTTAATCGAACCTGGCCTGTAGTGAACCTAAGGTAGTTTTTTTATAAGATTCAACTTATTAAACGATCTTTCAACAGTAGCAGTTGTTACAGGCAATGTAAAAAATAATAGAAACATAAGGTAAACTTCACTTAAGTCGGTCTCAAATAACTGTTAAATTTTCTTTAAGGTCAGTCTTACAAATATGTAATAAATTAATGTATTGAAATATTAACTTAATTAAATTAAATATTTCAGGATATTTATTATAAATGACCGTACATTTATTTCTAATGCATGTTTCGTCGCAACTAAATATAGTTTTTGGAATAAGTAAATCGAAGGACTTATATATTTTTTTCATGCTCTCAAATCTGTTATTAATTTGTGTTAAAACACGGTCCACAACAAGATTAAAAACATTCACTTTAAATAAAATTTCAGTATTACTAAATCTGTAATCGCTTATAAGTTCATCAAAATGTTTTTTAACTTTTGGTTGACGTATTTGCCTAAATTCCGTTTTAATACTCCATTTGTTGGCCAGGTCCACAGCTTCATCCTTTAAAACTTCATAAGAAGATTTTAATATGGTACGGCTCTTTTCCACTTGTTCTAAAACAGCCACAGATTCACTTAAATCAATATTTCTCTTCTGCAGAACTTTTGACGCGAAATTAACTTGTGTAAGTATTTTATACAGCATTGTTGAAATAAATACAATTTCAAAGCAACACATTTGTTTCTTAATAGAATATGCTTCTTCTCTTTCATCTTTTTTGTGAGATTGTTACTCTATTTCTGTTAGGGATTTAATAATATCAAGAAAATGATGCTTGATAGCACTAATAGAAGATATTCTTTCTGACCAACGAGTTGGATTATTGTTTTTAGAGTGGTTTTTGATTCACTGGTAAAAGATATTAAAAGGTCCTATCTTTTATAACTTAAACCAAAAAAGGAATATATATTTTGCAAAGTAGTAAAATATTTTGAGACCTCTTTACAACAATTTACTGCATCGTTTATTACCAAATTTAAGTTGTGACTTGCACAATGTATATATTCGGCATTTTGTTGAACTCTCTTAGTTTGAGCATTTACTCCATTATAAGCTCCACTCATCACACTGGCTCCATCGTAGCCTTGCCCATAACATTTTTAAATAGGAATATCTACGCTTTTTAATATATTTAGAACTTCTTGAGTCATTCCCGCTGCAGAATGATCTCTTAGCTGCAAAAATCCCAAAAAGGTTTCTTTCATCTCAAACTTCTGCGGTAGCATATCTTTATCTCGAATTATATGGCAAGTTCGAATAACGATACTTAATTGATCTATTTTTGTGATATCTTGAGTGGTATCAAAAAGCAAAGAAAAAAATGTTCCGGAATTTATTTGTTTTGCTAATTCGTTTTGTTGAAAGGCGATATATTAACTCATTTTGAATAGTCGGGCTGAAATATCACACAGATCCAGAAGGCATTTCCACCACCTGTTTTATAATATCATCATAATATTTAGGTTTGGTTAATTTCGTCGAAACTGGAGACCGGGGAATCCCCCAAAGACGAGACGTAATTACACAGCGGTGGCGCCGGGCTCCGCCGCCGTTGTTGGCACATGTGTGTATTGATGCTTAAATGTAGTGGTTTGGTTAACCATCAAGAGTATAGATGGCGCTATAATAATGACGCAGAGCTAAATCGTTACATAGGTATCACTTTATATAAAATTAACATTTCATCATTCATTTTTTGTTTTATTACCTATTTTAAGGCTAGGTCAAAAAGTAATACCTTATGAATATAAACAATACATTTTACAGCAAAATAATTACATTGATAATAATTGGCAGTCATAACTAGTTAGTAAGTACTACTAAATAGGTGTACTACTTAAACGAATTTACTGCCGACTGCCGCTTAAAAACCATGTTTTTTTTTACCAGAGCGCCGGGGCCCCCTGTACGCAAAGGCCCCGGGGCACTGCCCCGGTTTGCCCTACGATAGCTACACCGCTGATGATGAGGTAATATAAATACTGTGTTTTAAAAAACCAGGTTTGTCAATAACCCCATCATTAAAGCGTATACAAATAAATAATAATAAATACAAAAATTGTTAATATTTTAATGAATTAGAAAAGACTGATTAACGGGCCGACCGATCACTGAACGGCTCACAGAATATGGTACGTTATGGTTGGTCCATACCTCACCCAGTGGCGTATTTAGGGGATGCTTAATTAGTGATTAGTCATTTATTGAGGGTTGTAGGCGCAGGGTCCGAGTTACGTCCCGTGGTCATAAAAATGCTCACATACTAGCTATAGCTATATCGTCATTCTCGACTTGGCATCGACACAGAGCAGACGTGTAGCTAAATAGAGAAAGTGCGACGTGGATAAATCTTTGTGAGATTTCGAGTTATTGTTATTACACACACCTGGTAAGTGATTTTTATTTTTTCTAAGCCTTAAGCAAAGTAGAAGTAGAATTAACATTTTGCAACGATTCTTGGATCTTAGAGCTTACTGAAGGCTGAGCGCTGTTTAGGTATACCCTAAGCGAGTCGGTTCTCTGATCCCAGTTTTTCGTTTTTTCATATAAGTAGACAGGATCTTTGAGTTTATTGAAGGCTGCGCGCTGCTGTGGTACACCCATAGCGAATAGGCTCATTGATACCTCCTAGATACTAATATTAGATTAGAAGTGAGTGACAGTGCGTGGGTGATTAGTGAGTTTCGGTAAACCAGTGCCGCGAAAATGAAGACGCCAAAGGCTAGTAGAAACCCCAAGCCCCCACTCAAGGAGCCAAAGACCGAGCTCAAAAGGCTCAAAAAACAAAACAAACTCCTAGAGGAACAACTGGAGCTGCTCAGGGCTGAAATAACAGCCATGAAAAACGCTCAAGAAAAAAGGGCCGAGGAACAAGCTTCCCCCCCTAGTGCGATAAAGAAAAGAAAAAGAGCGCTAAAATCACCAGAAAGTGATTTAGACGCTGAAAATGAGACTCCTCAGGGGGCTACGGAGGCCACCGAGGCCACTACTGAGGATATGGACAAGGCCCCCCCAACCTACGCCGAGAAGGCCAAAAAAGTGCCACCTGTGGTACTTGACGGTGCAGAGGATTGGATCCTTGTAAACCGAAAAATAAAAGATAAAAACATATGCCTAGAGAAGGCTAAAATTGTGGGTAACACCACTAAAATTTTTCCTAAAACGGCAGAGGATTACAGGATGTTAACGAAACATCTAGACGAAGAGAAAAAAGGGTACTATACGTACTCTCTCCCTGAAGAAAAACGGGAGCATGTAGTCCTGAGAGGACTACCTCTCAACGTCCCTCCAGAAATAATAAACGAAGAGTTAAAAATGCAAGGGATCTCGGACGCGGAAATATTTCCGATGACGAGTAGAAAAACAAAAAGGGCAATACCACTATACATGGTAAAAACCCAAAACAAACGCATATATGAGATAAACAGACTCCACGACCTCTTGGTCAAAGTGGAGCTCAAGAAAAAGAGCAAAGAGCCGCAACAATGCTATCGCTGTCAGCGATACGGGCACACTCAATGGAAATGCACATTCCAGGAGCGATGTGTCAAATGTGCCCGGGGGCACAGATCAGCGACGTGTCCACAGCCTATCGACAAAGAGGCCAGAAACGCGAAGTGCGTACTGTGCGGGGAAACAGGGCACCCAGCATCCTACCGGGGATGCACGAAATGCCCCAAAAAGAGCGCGAACACAAACAAAAAACCCGCCGCTCCTCAAAAGAGGAGAGAAAATGAGGGGGCCAGGCAGCCTGCAGCTGCCAGTCCCCCCAAAGAAATGGCCATGACCATGGAAATCTTCCAAAAAGCTATGAAAGACATGGCTGAGAGTCTCATGAGTGAGACTAGGAAGATGATTGAGGCAGCCCTAAAACCAAGAAATGGCAGGAATTAATCCGTCTATCCCAAATACGCTAAAGATAATGTCGTGGAATGTCAACGGCATTAGAGCACGAAAAATAGAGATAATGCATCTAATCTCTGAACAGACCCCTGATATTCTGGCACTGCAGGAAACCAGAATCAACAGGGCAGACAGGTTCTCTATCCCCGGATATGAAACCTACAGATATGACAGAATCGGAAATATTGGCGGAGGGGTAGCGATCCTTGTAAAAAGGACTATCCCGCACGCTTACATTGGGATAGAAGACGTCGAAATAGAAGCCATATCCATTGAACTGTCCACCACCAGAGGGAAGATTAAAATCTCCTCTGCGTATAGGCCCCCCAGAGGGTACCTACTACAGGAAGACGTAGATGACTTGCTAAGGGGCAGAAACCCCCGGGTCATTATAGGTGACCTGAACTGCAAACATCCACAGTGGAACAGTACCACACAGGACAGAAATGGACAAAGACTCCTAGACTTCTCGGAAGCCCAAGGGAGCATAGTCATAGGACCAGACAGACCAACGTTTCTACCAAGAAACCTTGGCCGTCCTCAGGTGCTAGATATAGCAATCCTAAAGAATATAGTCCATGACTTCGACATAGAAACCCTCGAGGAAGGTACATCGGATCACAATCCGATAGTACTCACATTGGGTAGAGAAAATAGGGCTCAAGAAACCTCAATCAGGAAACAGACCAACTGGAGGAACTATCAGGATAAAGTCCAGGGAAAAATAGAAATAGCAGCCATTAATAACCCTCAGGAACTCGAAAGAGCAGTAGAGACTCTAGAGAACAAAATACTGGAAGCTTTTCACGAAAGCACAGTAATTATGAACACTCCTCACGTCCAGCCGGGGAGTGACCTCCCTCGCGAGCTGAGACAACTCATAAGAGAAAATAGAAGGCTTAAACGTGCCTACGGGAGGAGACATCTCGAGCAGGATAGAATAGCCCTAAACAGGCACTCAACTAGGTTGAGGGATGCACTAAGGGTACACAGAGATAGAATGTGGTCTAATAAACTACGAGAATTAGACACTAAGGATAATACTGCATGGCAGATGCAGAAAAGGCTAAGGTCTGAAAACAAACCAATGCCTCCCCTGCACGGGGCAGGTGGGATGGCTTATACAGACCAAGAGAAAGCAGAGGCCTTAGCAGACACTCTCGAACGAGAGTGTCGGCTAAACCAACATCCGCTCGAAGATGACCAACACGAAATAGAAATAATTAATGGCTGCAGAAGACTAAAAAACACAGAAACTCCTGCCACGGTGGAGCACCCGGCTACACCGCAGGAGGTCGAAAATGTCATAAAATGTCTGAAGAAGCGCAAAGCTCCAGGCAAAGATGGCATAACCAATCAAATGATAAAGCAACTTCCTAGAAAAGGAATTGCTGCACTAACCAGCATAACGAACGCAGTCATGAGACTCGATTACTTCCCCAACAGGTGGAAACATGCTGAAGTAGTGATGATTGGTAAACCTGGGAAAGACCAAACTTTCCCACAGAACTACCGCCCGATAAGCCTGCTGCCCGCACTCAGCAAAATCGTCGAAAGAGTCCTGAACATCAGGCTCAAAGACGAAACAGACGCCCTAGATATAATCCCTAAAGAGCAATTCGGCTTCAGAAGCGGCCACTCAACAGAATTGCAGGCTCTGAGAATAGTTGAAACTGTCACCAGCGGTTTCAACTTGAAAGAAGCTACTGGCACGGTCTTCCTAGACGTAGCCAGAGCTTTTGACAGAGTATGGCACAAAGGACTTGTTTACAAAATGCATAACGCAGGTTTTGCAACAAAGACATGCAAACTGATTGCCCACTATCTGGAAGATAGATCGGCAAGTGTCAGAGTCAAGCTCTCCAAATCGATACCAAGAAGACTAGAAGCAGGTGTGCCTCAGGGATCTGTGTTAGGACCGCACTTATATAACGTGTATACACATGACATCCCCAAGACACACAACACTTCTATAGCCCTATACGCCGACGACTGTGCTATAGCGGCAAAGCATAGAAATGCAGGTATCATTTGTAGGAGACTACAGGAAGAAATGGATCTGATAAGTGACTGGTGTATCACTTGGAAGATCAAAATAAATGCACAAAAAAGCCAGGCCATCCTCTTCCAAAAGAGGAGGATGACACCCCCAGAGGCTATAAGCATTGACGGAGATGACATCCCATGGACTAACACGATAAAATATCTAGGGCTGATTATGGATAAGGGGTTAACATGGAAACCCCACATAGAGGCAACAAGAGCAAAGACAAACAGGGCTATGGCCAGGCTATACCCTCTCTTGAACCGAAGAAGCCCCATGGCTCTTCGTACAAAGCTGACCATGATAAAAATGATCGCAAGATCACAGTTAACATATGGTGCAGTAGCGTGGGCGTACGCAGCGCCCACCTACATAAACCAACTGGCAGCAACAGAAAATAAGTACATAAGGACTGCGGTAGACGCACCTTGGTACGTAAGAAATGCCCAGATCCAGAGGGACCTGGACTGGGAGCCTCTCCAGACAGCAATCAGGAAGAAAGCCACGAAAGGCATAGAGCGGGCAGCAGCACACCCATACGAAGAACTCAGGATGCTAGTGGACTACGACCCCCAGGAGGAGCGGCGGGTACACCGGGTCTACCACCGTAGGCCCCGCGATCACACACCGTTACACTGACAACACACACACACTTTTCGTTTTTCAGACACTCTCCTATATTGACGCGACAATATAGAAGAGGTGCGATGTGAGTACACACATCCGGATGTGTACGAGCTGACACACCTAAGATAGCGATGACTTATGGTTTATTTAGGCCTTAGGCCCGTTAAACCGGTAGTACCTATCATCGAGAGGCGGCTTCCCAGGAGGGAAGTCGGGTAGATGGTGGGTCCTCTGGGCCATTGGGCCCTTCGCGCGTATAGCTATATAGGTTAGGTTTTTTTTACATTTTATACACCAAGACGCAAGTTGGTCATCTACAGTCAAATTTTTCAGCTACCGGGCGATACTTGGATAGAACTGTTGTAGTATTACCTATGGGTTTTTTTTTGTAAAGTCTAAATGGTCTTGTCAATATATATTAATATATTGTGACTGGTTAAGAAGTTAGTTAATCTATTGTAAAAGCCAATTTGTAGTAAATAAGTTAAAGAAAATTTTACTTCACATCCAAGTAACAAAAGGCATATGATGAAATAGGCGCATAGCTTAAAAAGCATTGTGTAAAAATATAACATGGCAGTGAAAAGATTATTTTTTTAATATAATTAAATTAATGTTCATAAATATTATACACAAAACTCAACTGAACTAGAAATCTGGGAAAAGAGCTAACTAATAATACAGGAAACCGCGCTGCAGTGTATTCCAGATTCCCTAAACAAACAACGGGGACATGCAGATGGACCTAATAAATCTAAATTCTGATTCTGAAATCAAATATCACCCGATTAATTTTAATCATTAAAAAGTATGATTCAAACGAGCGTATGAGAAGGAAAACGCAGTTTGCAGTTGCAGAGCCGGATTCTAGACAATATTTAAACTTTAATGTTTTTATTAACTGAAACTGCACCATGGCTTGTAGTTAGTAAAATATTTTGAATATGTTATGAAAAAATAAATAAAATACAAAACATTAAGATATATTTGATGTTATTAAAATATAGCATTACAGAGAGATTGACTTTAAATAGTCAGCAATAAAATATGAAAAGGCAATGAAAACTCAACTGCAAAAGCAACAATGTGTAAAACAAAAGAATTAATCTATTGATTCAAAATATTTCAGACCGTTGAATACCAGTGAAGGACATGAAACACCGAAGAACTTAGTGGGAAAACCGTTTTGCCTGCCGCGCTCCGTAATAAGCAACACCGCTGCTTTTTTCTTTTGCTGATTATAATTGTCCCGCCATTCTAATAAAACTTTTGTATGGCGAACATTTGGATGTAATTTGTATAATACGCGCAAATTTTAGGAAAAATTTTATAGTTATACACACTATTATAGTTTGAAAAAAAAAAATAGAAATCTGATTTAAAGATATAACCTAAATAGTTAGACTAAGAAAACCCCTTACGAAGATTCCGTTTCTCAATAAGGACAGAATGGGGTTAACTATTCCATGGGCTCAAAAATATAGGAAAATGAACAAATATCAAAAATCGCGACAATTTTTTTTTCGATACTTCTCGAGGATTATTTTAGCATTAAAAAATATATATATTTTGAAAAAATACAAAATACAAATACTGAGGATTACATTTGCCAAAAATTCTTTCAAACTGCAACTCGATATCTCGTTTAGTTATATATTCCACTTTAAATTTTCAGAAAATTTAGGCAAGCCGTTTCAAGTGGCCAGTAGCGTAAATGGTTGACCTTGAAGTTTTTGCTTGGTTTTATGACAAAAATTATCAAGAGGAATGTAATTTCGGGTCTGAAAAAATTAATCTAGTTCAGTGGGATTCGTGACCTTATATGATAATGCTGGCGGAGGTTCTTTCTCACTATTTCACTATGGTGTTGGGAGTATAACGGGTGCTACAATAAGTGCAATAATTCTATTTTTTTTACCATGACAGCGTTGTCATATTTTCTTTGTGCTGCTAAGTTTCGATTTTCAAATGGGACACCGTACATATGTTCGCATGTTTTAATTTGATGAGACATTCTTAGTATAACCAAATATCATTTAGTTCATTCTAACATGCAGAGTTACTTTTTATTTTACAATCTAGCATGCTGGGATTTAGCAAAAAGGATTCATTTACGCCCAAGAAGCCTAGGAAAATAAGATTTCCCCTCCCTTATTCACTAAATCTCTTTTATACCGATATCTCACTTAAAAACATTTTTTCGCAATAGTCAATTTTTTTTAATGGAAAAAGATTTTAGTTTTAAAAAAATGCACTTACGTTTAAACAATATCTAGACACCTATGATATAGAAGAGATCTGTTTTGACACAGTGTTGCAGTGGTATAGACACAGGGGGAGATATGGGGGATATATCCCTCAAGAATTGTTAAGTATAGACACATTTTTAAAAGTCCTTTTCTGTTGATTTTGTGCTGTTTCTACTTATTCTCTGTGGTTAATGTCCGTCAACAACTTGCAACCGCATTATTATACCCCCCCCCCCCAAGCGCTACTGCATAGTTCACAATGTCATATTAAATCGAAATGATGCCCTATTTAACCCAAATTTCATTTGAATGCAAAGAAAAAAGCTATAAGGGTGAGCCACTTATTTGTGACATCAGGTATAGTAACGTTTGGCTAAAAAAGTTTTAACTAACCATTTTGATTTTTTTGAGATACTAAACGTTTTTTTTTTGGAAATTGTATGTTGGAGTGCCAACACTGAATTTCTGCTTTGGTTTTGTGAAAGTCGAAGAGTTGACTGCCAACTACCAACTTATGTTGATAAGATATTAATTGGGGGAAATACATTTTTACTAAGTGAACGAAAACATTTGTTTAAAGTTTCCACTTAATTTAATTTACAAAAAATGAAACACATGACAACTGTTTCGTCAACACTGTGTCTTCATCAGATGTTCGATTTTAAATAAAAAAAAATAAAAATAAAGAAAATAAAAATAAAAAAAAATAAAACAAATCTGATAAAGTTACAGTGTTGGCGAAACAATTGTCATGTTTTTGTAAAATAAATTAAGTGGACAACTTAGTTCAAGAATTTACTTGCTTCCCTCGTAAAACAGAAGTATTGTAAACGTGAAAAAAATCACCTTCCCAGGTTTTTACAGGGTTCCTAGATCCCTAAAAGACTTGTTTTCTGAATTACGTCGGTTTGTCTGTTGGTCTGTTCGCGGCCTTGCTACTTAATCGATTGACTTCAAATTTTGGTCAGAACCTAAGGATCATATGGGAATGATCTGGTAACAATTTGATAAAAATCCAATATGACGAAACAAAAAAATTATTACTAAAAACCTGCTTATCCAATTTTCCTGAAATTTTGTACAAAAATTAAGCATTACCCAGGAATCAACTGGTACGAATGCAAAATGGCGGCCTAATAAAATATTTAAAAAATTAGCCTAAAAATCCTACTTATTAGGTTGATTTCAAATTTTCTAAAAGAATTAAGTATGATACAGAGATGAACTGGTGAAACTTACTTGACTTTAAATAGTCAGCAATAAAATATGAAAAGGCAATGAAAACTCAACTGCAAAAGCAACAATGTGTAAAACAAAAGAATTAATCTATTGATTCAAAATATTTCAGACCGTTGAATACCAGTGAAGGACATGAAACACCGAAGAACTTAGTGGGAAAACCGTTTTGCCTGCCGCGCTCCGTAATAAGCAACACCGCTGCTTTTTTCTTTTGCTGATTATAATTGTCCCGCCATTCTAATAAAACTTTTGTATGGCGAACATTTGGATGTAATTTGTATAATACGCGCAAATTTTAGGAAAAATTTTATAGTTATACACACTATTATAGTTTGAAAAAAAAAATAGAAATCTGATTTAAAGATATAACCTAAATAGTTAGACTAAGAAAACCCCTTACGAAGATTCCGTTTCTCAATAAGGACAGAATGGGGTTAATTATTCCATGGGCTCAAAAATATAGGAAAATGAACAAATATCAAAAATCGCGACAATTTTTTTTTCGATACTTCTCGAGGATTATTTTAGCATTAAAAAATATATATATTTTGAAAAAATACAAAATACAAATACTGAGGATTACATTTGCCAAAAATTCTTTCAAACTGCAACTCGATATCTCGTTTAGTTATATATTCCACTTTAAATTTTCAGAAAATTTAGGCAAGCCGTTTCAAGTGGCCAGTAGCGTAAATGGTTGACCTTGAAGTTTTTGCTTGGTTTTATGACAAAAATTATCAAGAGGAATGTAATTTCGGGTCTGAAAAAATTAATCTAGTTCAGTGGGATTCGTGACCTTATATGATAATGCTGGCGGAGGTTCTTTCTCACTATTTCACTATGGTGTTGGGAGTATAACGGGTGCTACAATAAGTGCAATAATTCTATTTTTTTTACCATGACAGCGTTGTCATATTTTCTTTGTGCTGCTAAGTTTCGATTTTCAAATGGGACACCGTACATATGTTCGCATGTTTTAATTTGATGAGACATTCTTAGTATAACCAAATATCATTTAGTTCATTCTAACATGCAGAGTTACTTTTTATTTTACAATCTAGCATGCTGGGATTTAGCAAAAAGGATTCATTTACGCCCAAGAAGCCTAGGAAAATAAGATTTCCCCTCCCTTATTCACTAAATCTCTTTTATACCGATATCTCACTTAAAAACATTTTTTCGCAATAGTCAATTTTTTTTAATGGAAAAAGATTTTAGTTTTAAAAAAATGCACTTACGTTTAAACAATATCTAGACACCTATGATATAGAAGAGATCTGTTTTGACACAGTGTTGCAGTGGTATAGACACAGGGGGAGATATGGGGGATATATCCCTCAAGAATTGTTAAGTATAGACACATTTTTAAAAGTCCTTTTCTGTTGATTTTGTGCTGTTTCTACTTATTCTCTGTGGTTAATGTCCGTCAACAACTTGCAACCGCATTATTATACCCCCCCCCCCCCCCAAGCGCTACTGCATAGTTCACAATGTCATATTAAATCGAAATGATGCCCTATTTAACCCAAATTTCATTTGAATGCAAAGAAAAAAGCTATAAGGGTGAGCCACTTATTTGTGACATCAGGTATAGTAACGTTTGGCTAAAAAAGTTTTAACTAACCATTTTGATTTTTTTGAGATACTAAACGTTTTTTTTTTGGAAATTGTATGTTGGAGTGCCAACACTGAATTTCTGCTTTGGTTTTGTGAAAGTCGAAGAGTTGACTGCCAACTACCAACTTATGTTGATAAGATATTAATTGGGGGAAATACATTTTTACTAAGTGAACGAAAACATTTGTTTAAAGTTTCCACTTAATTTAATTTACAAAAAATGAAACACATGACAACTGTTTCGTCAACACTGTGTCTTCATCAGATGTTCGATTTTAAATAAAAAAAAATAAAAATAAAGAAAATAAAAATAAAAAAAAATAAAACAAATCTGATAAAGTTACAGTGTTGGCGAAACAATTGTCATGTTTTTGTAAAATAAATTAAGTGGACAACTTAGTTCAAGAATTTACTTGCTTCCCTCGTAAAACAGAAGTATTGTAAACGTGAAAAAAATCACCTTCCCAGGTTTTTACAGGGTTCCTAGATCCCTAAAAGACTTGTTTTCTGAATTACGTCGGTTTGTCTGTTGGTCTGTTCGCGGCCTTGCTACTTAATCGATTGACTTCAAATTTTGGTCAGAACCTAAGGATCATATGGGAATGATCTGGTAACAATTTGATAAAAATCCAATATGACGAAACAAAAAAATTATTACTAAAAACCTGCTTATCCAATTTTCCTGAAATTTTGTACAAAAATTAAGCATTACCCAGGAATCAACTGGTACGAATGCAAAATGGCGGCCTAATAAAATATTTAAAAAATTAGCCTAAAAATCCTACTTATTAGGTTGATTTCAAATTTTCTAAAAGAATTAAGTATGATACAGAGATGAACTGGTGAAACTGTAGTAGGAATTCAAGTTGGCGGAACGAAATGGCAGCAAAATAAAATGTTGTAATCGTGAAAAAATCAGGTTTTACATTTTCTTTAGATACCAAAAAACAATTTTTTTCAATATCGTCAGTCCGTCTGTCTGCTAGTTCGCGGCGGCATAGCTAAAAACTACTTACCCGAATGACTTCAAATTTTGGTAAAAAAATAAGGCTTTTACGGCCTGGTAATATTTTGTTACGAATCAAAGATGGAGGCCTAATAAAAAAACAAAAAAATCAGCTTGAAAGAACTACTTATGTAATTAGATTTATTTTAAATTTTATATAAGCATTAAGTGTGATATAGAGATAAACTAGTAAAATTGTGGAACGAATTCAAACTAGCGACCAAATAAAATGTTTTCCTACTCCATTCACCTCAAATTTTGCACAAAAATTAAATGTGGTATAAAAATAAACTGGTACGTATTCATCCTGATAGAACAAAATGGCGGTCTTAAAAAAATCAGTGTAAGAACTACTTTTTCATTTTATTTTAAATTATACGCAAAAATCACGTGTGGCCTAGGTAGAAACGGGGAGAGAAGTTCCGGCTAAAGGAAATTTACCGATTTTTTTGGAGACACTTTTATGAACTCGGATTTTCTTAAGTCTGGTATCGGTTTAAAGTCTACTACGGTTTAAGATTATGTGAGATGAAAATTAGCTACCTACTTCATTTGATCAAAGTACGAGAAGTAAATATAAGTCCAAATGAACGAGGAATAGAAAATCCCCATTTCATCTGTCAGTGTAATTAATACACTGTGAAGTGGTTCGATATGCTGATAGAATCAGCTTCTTCGGGATTATTGTAGAAAAAGACTTTTATCAGATGAAAGCACTTGAGCAAAAATGTATTTTTGGTAGCTGCAAGGTAAAACACTAATGATTCTTGGCAGTGTGATAATACATTGAAACTAGGTAGATTTTTGTTTAGGTTGGTAAGAGCTAGACTGATTGTAAGGGCTTGTGCTCCTTTTGTTTGGAAATCGATTTTAGTGGACACTGATGTCGACTCAAACGTTGGTGTACTATTAGTTTTAAAATAATTTCGATATATTATAACATATCGGTCTTTCTACTATTTTATCATTTATCAGTTCTAATATACTTTGGCAAAATATTAGTGATCGACAAGGCGCATTATTCAATTTCCGTTTATTATTCTCATTTTTATTATGCACATGAATATGCTGACAAAAATAAAACTGAACTAATACTGGAAAATACACTTTTCTTATTTGATTAACTCCGGCCCTGCGATAAAAAATAAATCTAAATCTGGGTATGCAAATGAGCAGTGGCATATATAAAAGGGTAAAATTGAGAATATAAAACTTCAACCCCTCATTTAAGAATATCATAAATCACAAGTCCGTACAATGCAGACTGGTTTTTCTTTTCAATTTGGGCCTCGTTTAGAAATTTGCATATTGTTCTCGGATATAAGTTTTTTAGGCTTCGAACGTATAAAAATTGCAACGAAAGCTATCAAGAAATTTAAAAATGTATTTATATAATGCAGTAAATTATTAGATTTGAAATTATAGTAAAAATGTAAAATTTTAAGGTGCCCCTAAGCTTTAAAATAGATGAGGAGGCAAAAGATGATAGAACATATTTGAAACAGAAGAAGGACTAACATAATTAAAGTACTGGAGTGTTGAGACATAAAGATAATTTTCCGACGGCTTTATTTTTTCTTTTCATTGACCTATTTTTTTAAGGTGACTGCCGTATTCCGGATAGGGATGGGCCATAATAGAATTTGCCTATCGATTAGCGATTTTTTTTCTCGTTGGAGGTGGTAAATCCTTTTAAGGGCACCAACGGCACGGCGCCAGTTGGTAATGTCAGACTCCCGCAAAATACCGACCAAAACCCACCTCCTGAAGCTTTGCAGCTTATTGTGCCAGTGTGGAGGGTTCTGCGATGACGTTGACGCGCTGATCGCCAACCCTTCCACTCTTAAGTTAGCTTTTCCAGCTTAAAACTCTGGGCAAATTTGCTCAGACCTAGAATAGGAAAGTCCAGAACTTCCCCTGGGCCGACCTTCACTTGCCCGAGGAACAAATGTCTTTTGCGATCCAGTGCCTCACAGTAGCCCACAATATGTACAGCTGTCTCATTTTCCTACCGTAGAATCTAGATGTTAGGCCACCAGCGCGTACCCCTAACTTACTCAAGTGGTCCTTGACAGCCATGTGTCCTGTAAGAATGCCTGTAATTGCCCTTAACTGATTTCTGCTTAGAAGGAACAGATTTCCAGCAAGTCCAAAATCAGTTTTATTAATAAAGGTTTTCCTGCGTGTATGTCCCTGTCTACATTGCCATTGGACCTTGCAGCTATCTATCACCCATTTGTTTACCCTGCCGCGTACTCTACAGTTAGATATTCCAAGAACGAGCTCTGGTCCGATAAAAGTCTCTGATGAGCCTATTCTTGCGAGTTCATCAGCTTTCTCATTACCTTCGACGCCACTATGGCCTGGAACCCAGAACTTGACAGTGTTCTGTTCAACCAGCGCCCATAGTTCGTCTAAATATTCCAACACCAGTCTAGATGTTACCTTTGGACACTTAAGGGCTGCCTCTCTGTCTGAGCAGATGTAGATGCGCTGATCTACATAAGCAATCCTTCTAATTTCTCGTATAGTTTGCAGCATAGTGAACATTTCTGCTTGAAAGACTGTAGGGAACGAGCCAAGTGAGAAATTCGTACTTCTCCTCGGTTGCTTTCCATGGACCCCAGCCCTAATTCCTTCGCCGGTCTTTGGTCCACCAGATCAACCCATTACGAAGAAAAGACACCCCGCCATCCGACCACACTTTTTGATCCTGGATTACCACCTCAAAAGGAGGATCATAATGATATCTAGGGGCCTGTCGTCTGGTCGATTTTGAGGGGAACTCAAAATCGTCCGTTCTTGGATTGCAACCAACTAACATGTTATTTTCCAGTCGATTGAGTCCCATTTTCGCTTCTCCCTGGATCACAATATGCAGAGGTGGCAGCTCGAGAATAACATCCATGGACGCTGTGGGCGTTGACTTCATCGCCCCAGTGATGCCCAAGCAGGCAAGTCTTTGGATCTATCTTAACTTCAGCATCACCGTGTTCTGCAGCACTTTTGGCCACCATACCACGGCACATTAGTGAGCGGTGACCGACTTATTAATATTCATAAGATTTTTCAAAAAATCCGTTTATTTTATTCAAAAAAAAAGTTCGAACTATTTAAGAACTTCTTGGCTCTTTTGCAACATCAAAAATATATAAAGTATGTCCCACGTAGAAGTTCCACCCCCTTATCTCCGTTATTTTTAAGATATCCCGATAAACTCTTATTTATTTGACAGCTTAACTTCAATGCTTCCTAGAGGACTGCATTTAACTCTTAAATGGAATGGTACTTTTTTTTATCAGTCTCTTTTCTTTTTTCCAGACACAAATAAAAACGTTTTAACAATTCTCTATGAGTGGAAAACATTTGCTCTAAATATATTTTGGCCATTCTTTTGATACACCTTTTTTTCGTGGGAACGTACCGTACGTTGTTTTCAAAATATCCCCTGGCGAGAGATTCGAGTCCATGCTGGCCAGAAAAAGAACCCATTTGTCCCCATCCAATTGTTCTCAAATATGTTTGAATGTTGAATCAAATTTTATTAGGGGCAGCCAAAGGAAACATTTCCAGAGAAGCAGCCAAAACACCACTGAGAGTTTACTCTATGTACGGTTCGCCAGTTAAATTTTCTTGAAAAATGAAAGGTCCAATTATCGTTGAATTTAAAATCTCACAGCAAACATTAAATCTCTTTCCTTTGACCACCTGTAATGCGCACCTTGTTGTACGAAATGCTCGTTATGCCGGTTAATTATACCATCTGAAGTAGACCCGATGCAATCGCTCCAAATAATGTTATTTAAAAAATTGTTGTTTTCCTGCAGCTTAATTAAAATTAATTCACATTGACAAAATTAACACGTCTTTTTGTCTTCTGTTCAAACGGTAGCGAAGGTGATACATAAATGGTTATGTTCCATTATTGTTCAGAATTCTACAAATTGAAGGTTTTGTTATTGCACTGGCGTCTGCTGATGATCTTGTAGATTTCCTGGATGTGGAGTGGCTGAAGTGTTTTCTTTGGTTACTGGCTTTCTTCTTTATAGTAGTTTGCGGAATGAACCGTGCTGCAGAGAATTTGTTAAAATCTATCTCATTGTTTTCCTAGGTAATAGGGCTGTCTCGGAGAAACTCACAAATAACCTACATTTTCCTGAAATATTTTTGCCTCATTGTCCCTAAATGATTATCATTTGAACAAAATCTACTTATACGCTTACTACGGGGCGCCTGTTTTAAATTTTTTTTATGTAAATGATCTTGATTATAAAAATGACCTTCAAAAAATTTTTTGACATTCTGATAAAAGATCCCAGCGTTACAGACTTCAAATAAAAAAACCATTCCATTTAAAAAGTAAGAAGAAGTAAGAAAAAAATTTTTGTAATCAGATTATATAAAATGTGTCAACACATCTAGAAACTATTTAAGATAAGTTTTCAAATGAACGAAAGTTTATCGGAATATTTTAAAAAATAACGGAGATAAGGGAGGTGGAAGTTATACGTGGGACATTCTGTATAAATATGAGATAAATGATAAATAGTTTAAGACTTTTTTAAATTATTTTTCAGAAACCCTATTTTTTTGTGGTTTCTGACGATTTCTTATTGATGATTTTTTTTTGTTCTATTCCAATAAACCTGCGTATATTTCGTTTTTTACCTTATCTGTTTAACTCTAGATTAGTATTTTAATTACTTAAACTCTTAAGTATATTTTGAATATTTTCAGCTAGAAAAATTAAATGGGGAGCTGTATAATTGTTACTCCACTTTTCTTAATTTCAGGAATAAAGGATCCCCGTTTGCAGTTATTGACACTGAAAAAAAAGAAGTCAATTCTACCTACTACAAATAAATAATAATTGATGTGTTAATCTCAGAGTATGAGAAGTAAGATTTATACACATATCGCATGATTTATTGATCATTTAAAAATTGTTCAAATATCGTTTACGAAACTTAATAAATCATTGGGTCATCAATACGCTTAAATAAACACGAAGTAAAATTCTAAAGCCGATCAGAGGGTAACAATGTTCCAATTTAAATATGAATATGAACCTTGTTAGTGATACAAAAATTATACTAGCTAGTTCTAAAAAAATTTGCATAATTTTAATACGGTTTTTGGTCGGGTTATAAGCCCTTTCGTGCTTAAATATTCGTTCAGATCGAATCGCAAAAGCTTTGTCGATTTGCATAATATGTCGACGATCATACCGTTGGGTTGCATGGTGTCAAACCGATTATACGGGCTGGTTGATACTGATATTTTTCTATTAATACATGGTCCGAAAAAGTTCTGCCTTATTGTTCAAAATGTCGGGTGTTAGTTAAAACTAGGAACCATTATTATTTTCACACAAAAGAAAGAATGCATACAGTGTGGCATTAATGTCTGAAACCTTCGTAGTATATCGGATATAAGTAATATTAAAACAAAAATCGTAAAATTTCATTTACCAGGAACTTCCCTCGTTATGAATCTTTCCTTTTATTAGGAATAGTGAATTGTGACCCAATTTAGCTCAGTACATAGTCATTTAGTAACACCAATATACCATCTTTTCGAATATTTTTATTGGGCGTCATTTTGTTTCATCATATTGGATTCCTACCAATATTTTACCAGTTTCCACCTATGCCACATTTGATCTTTAGACATAATTTAAAACAAATTCAACAAGGAGTTTTTCCATTGACACACACTGCCATTTTGTTACGTCATGTGCAATTCGTACCAGTGTATCTTTATATCACACTTAATGCTTGCACTTGAATTTAATCCAATGAGTAGTTTTTTTCAGGCCGATTTTTTAAATATTTTATTAGGCCGCAATTTTGTTTTGGTATCGTATATTCATACCAAAATGTTACCAGTTCATTCTTATGTAACACTTGATTTTTGTGCAAAATTTCAGGAAATTGGGTAATTAGTTGTTTCAATAATAATTTTTTTAACGTTTCAATAGGCCGCCATCTTGTTTTGGATTTTTACCAAAATATTACCAGGTCATCCCCATACGACCTTTAATTTTTGACTAAAATTTGAAGTCACTCTGATGGGTAGCGAACTGACAGACAGACAGACGCACCGCAATTGATATAAATATTTTTTGGCATCTAAGGACCCTAAAACCTAAAATATGTAAAATCTGACACGGTGATTTTTTTCACGATTTCAAAATATTTTATTTGACCGTCATTTTGTACCTCCATCTTAAATTAGTATCACAGTTTTACGAGTTGATCTCTATTCCACAATTAGTTATGGCACACACTTTGAAATCAGTCCATTAAAGAGTTCTTTCTGTCTGAATTTTTAAATATTATATTAAGCCGCTATTTTGTTCCGCCATCTTGGACTCGTACCAAAATTTTTAAGTATTAATGTTTTAAAAGTTTCTTAGTATTAATGTTTTAGACGTTTCTTGGCATTAATGTTTTAAACATTTCACAGCAAAACAGACAGACAGGTATACAGACATATAGACAGACGGACAGATAGACAGATAGACAGACAGACAGACAGACAGACAGACGAAATTGAGAAAACATGTTTTCCGGTCTCTAGGGAAGTTATGACATATATCTACATTTTTTCAAATAGCAATACAAATCATGTGATATCTCTTTTGAAAGGTATGTTCACCCTTAACGTCCACCAATTTTGCAGATTTTTAAATTTCATGCAAGGAAATGTTCATGAAGGTGTTAAATTGCAGTTGTATATGATTTTGTTATGTTTTAACGTTTTTTTCTTTTAAAAACCGATTTTAATTGGTAACGAGTAATCTTTATTAACAAATTATAGACTAACAAAGACTTTGATAAATATTCAAGGCAACAATTACTGAAACTGTCGCCCTTCAATTACTTGACAGTAACGTAATTTGTCTATGAATTTCTGTTGAATGTTCGTTATGAATTCAATACATCTGAAAGTCGGTGTAGTGGGTCTCTTAAAGTAGAGTTTACTTTTTAAGTAGCCAGACTGGAAACAATCCAAAGGGATCAAGTCAGGTGACCTTAGAGGCCACTCAATGTAACCACTTTGTCACCTGTGAGGTAATATTTTATTGAGATATTTCCTTACTGTAATATTTAATTTGTTGTTGCAACCATATGTGCTCAGTTGGTGTGTCAGGCTTTTTGTTTAGATAACATTGGGATAAGAAATCGGCCCAGTCAAATTAGTGTGAAATAAAATTAATACAAATAATACTGTTTCGAAATATACCAACCCATGCGTTGACTTTTTAAGTATATATAGTGTAGCTCATTTGAGTTGAACGGGGATTTTCTATAGACCAGTACATGCAATTTTGACGGTTCATAGTCCCATTCAAAGAAAAAGTTGCTTCATCTGAAAACAAAATACTGGAACTTGTCAAAGCTGTAACGTTCCTGCATGATTTTAAAAAATTGTAGACTGTGGTCGTAGCCGTCTTCGTTGAGGTCAAGAATTAGTTTTATCTTGTAAGGATGATACTTTCACCTGTGCAGAATATTTTCATCGGAAGTGTGGCTAATATTTGAAATTAATGCTATTTAACGAAATGCTGAATTATACGTCAGCAAAATATTGAGTTTTAGATCATAGTCCATTTTTGGCCTCTGTTACACATTCATGTTCTTGGAATGTTTTAAAAACTTTGCTAATTGTTGATTTGGAAATTGGTTAGCGTTCTAAATATGTAGCGTTGAAAATTTCAAATTTCCAGATGAGTTGACCGAATGACATCAAATTTGGTGGAAGTCACAGATGTCAACACAGAAACAAAAACTAAATCGATGTGCTTAACGATTTAGTTTTTCACACTACACTTGCAAGTTATAGACATAAAAGATTTAAATATACATAGAAATATTAACTGAATAATGTTATTAGAAATTATTCATCTCAACATGAAGATTAAGCTCTCGGTAGTTTTAGATACAAACCGAAAAATACTTTAGAATAGAATTTTAAGGAACAATATTTTATAAATGACGAAATTTGTTCTATATATTTTATATGTAATCTAGTAAAAAAATAATGAAAGCATGCAGCCATCTACCATTTTTTTTAGATCTAACGGATATTTGTTTCGTTTTGAATTCTTAAGGTGACTATTTGCATGGCTTTTTCGGAACATATAAAATATTTTAGTATACATTAATTGGAGAATATTTTAGGAATTTATTATACTAGCATCAAATTTTGCATTTTGCATAACTTTAATACGGTTTTTAGTCGAGTTATAAGTCCCTTCGCGCTTAAATATTCGTTTAGATCGAATTGCAAAAGCTTTTTCGATTTGCATAATATGTCGATGATCCTACCGTTGGGTTGCATGGTGTCAAACCGATTATACGGAGGTAGTGATATTATATAAATAAATGACCCGGAAAAGTACGGACTTACTATTCAAAATATCCGGTGTTATGGTAAAAATTACTAACCATTAATATTTTCACACAAAAGTAGGTGTGTATATTATATACCCTCAAAACATTGATTCGTAGAAAACTCAACAGGATTAAAAGTCAAGGCATTCGTATGTCTTAATATTGATATATCACAATACTTATTTAGTAAGAATTACTTTGCACTCTGCAAAATTTCTACTTTATCATATTTCATTAATGACATTTTTATACGGTAAAGCAGTTAAAGTAAGGAATCTCTATTTCTATATCGTCGCAGTTGCTTAGGTTAGGAGCTTATTCAAGTTGATAGGTGCAAATGGGTTAATTACTCCAGCTTCTAAAATCAAAGTGAATAGTAACAACTGGTATTTGGTGATAAATAAAGTAAAAATAATGATAAAGACTGCATTAAAAAAGAAAATTATTCTCTAACAATAGTGCATAAAAGTATCTAAAGACCCCAAACGAAAAATCTACAAACATTTGGACGAGCGATACGATACAATACCTTCTTCTTGCGAGGAAAGTACAAGTTTACTCATTTCAGCCTTTAAGACCTCATGAACTGATTTGTATTTGGTATCCCTTGTTACAAATTTTGACTAAATTCAATATTTACGTGAAATTAAATTACATGAAGATTAATCTGTATGCGGTAGTTTTAAGTACATTAGATCAAGAAAACTACTTTTTAAGCAAACAAAAGTTAAAGTTCTAATTTACTTAAACTTTTTATACACGCGTAATTTTAAAGAACAAAATTTTGATGATGGTTTTATATGCAACCTAGAAAAAAAAAATAATAAAAGTTTGCAACCATCTGCAATGAGATGATAGAGGTTATTATTACGTTCCGAATTCTGAAGCAAACTTTTTGACTTTTTTGCAACATATAACCCATTTAAATATACATTAATTAAAAAATATTTTAAGAATGTATTATAATATGGTTTTTGGTTGGCTTATGAGTACTTTCGCGCTTAAATATTCGTTCCAATCGAAATGCAAAAGTGTGGTCAATTTGCATAACATGTCGCCGATCATACCGTGCGTTGTATGGCATGGTGTCAAACCGATTATACGGAACTGGTGATAATGATAATTTTCTATTAATAAATGGCCCGAAAAAGTACCACCTTATTGTTCAAAATGTCTGGTGTTAGTTAAAACGAGTAACTATTATTATTTTCAGTAGTAATATAATAAAAGCAAGAGTGCACATGCTCCAATAAGCCTTGGGATTCGGGATTTTTTTGGCTAATTAACTATTTGCAAGAATGCTTTTATTTAAAGAAAATACGTGCGAAACAATTTTTCAAGTTATATTTTGTTAGAGTATTTCCCGAGTAAATATTGTAAACATAATTGGAAACTAAATTTTATTTAAACTAATCTATTCATAATAAAATTAATTAAATAAGTTCCGTTGTTTGCTATTGTTCGTATTTAAGGAGAACGTAGGTGTTGTCATAGTAATGCTTGGAGTGACATCCATCGTTCAAAATGGCCATTCCAAAGCTACTTATACATTTTTAATGTTAGCCGTGCTATTTTTAATACCCCCAATTAATAATATTAACGAATCGAACTATAAATGGATAATATGAGAAATTCTATATTCTATATACGAGTATTCAAAGTGAAGCTGATTGTATTTGAGAAACTGAATACAGCTTTATCAGTTTATGACATGACGAAAAAATACTTCTAGCTAGGCTTTTTTGAAACTTAAAAATGAACGGAAAACATGGAAGTTTTCCATTGTAAAATATAAAAGGGAAATATTAATACAAAAGGAGTGCATATTACCTCATAAAATTGATTTGTCGAAAACTCAGCTGCATAAAAAATCTAGGCATTCGTATGTTTTAAGATTGATATATCACAAAACTTAGTAAAAATTGCTTTGCACTTTCCCTAATTTTCGCTTTAGGGTATTTTATTAATGCAAATTGATAGGTGCAAAAGAGTTAATTACTCCTCCTCCTAAAATCAAAATTAATAGTAAAAATTGCTATTTGGGGATAAATAAGGTGAATGGAAAGATAAAGACTTCATTAAAATCGGAAATTATTCTCAAGTAATGCTGTATAAAATTATCTAGAGACTCTAAAACGAAGAGAACTGCAAAAATCTCAACCAGCGATTTTTTCACGGTGAGTTTGAAGTAAGTGAAATTACCTTGCGAAGAAATTACAAATATGACTTAATCATTTTAGCTTATAAGGCATGAGAAATTATTTGTTTTGGATTTGGTATCCTTTGCTACAAGTTTTGACCAAACTGAAGATTTACGTGAGAATTACTTGGAAACAAATCTTTTAGAGAAAAAATAATTTTAAAATTTGGTCGATATGTCACACTCTCAAGTTATAAACATAAAATATTTAAATATACATAGGTAAATTTACTACAAAATATTTTAAGAAATTATCTGCCTACAACAGTTTTAGATACATAACATTAAATAAAAATACTTTTTAAGCAAAATATATTATATTGCAATTTGCCTCAATTGTTTTTTAGATCCAAAGTTTATTTGTTATGTGTAAAATTCCTAAGGTAACCTTTTGGCTTTTTTGTAACATAAATATTTAAATATATATTAATTGAAAAGTATTTTAAAAGTGATGGATCTCAATATGAAGACTAAGATATTTTTGAATACATAATAACATGAAAAATTCAATATTTACGTGAGATCGAATTACCTGAAAACAAATCTTTTAGAGAAAAAGTAGTTTTAAAATGTGTGTTCACGTCAAACTTGCAAATTATAGTTTTATAAAAATATTTAAATATACATAGGTATATTAACTGAAAAATATTATAAGAAATTATATATCTACGTAGTTTTAGATACATAATATAAAAAAAAAACTTTTTAAGCAAACAAAATTAAAGTGCAATATGCCTTTTTTTGCCCAAAAGTCTAAAGGTTATTTGTTAAGTTCAGAATCTTCTGAGAGTTCTTTGGCTTTTTCGTAACATATAAAATATTTAGATATATATTAATTGAAAAATATTTTAAAAATTATGCCTCTCAACATGTAGATTAATCTGCCTACGATATTTTTGGATAATTATATAATTAAAAATACTTTTTGAGCAAAAAAGTTAAATTGTAATACGTCTGCAAAAAGTTAATGTTAATTCTGATGAAAAGTTTAAAAAAATTATGTTTTACCAGTTTTATATTCTGTGTTAGTACAAGTTCAAAACAGTTATTAATGGGTAGAATAGGTTTCTAGGTTCAATATATAAAATCGAGAAAAGAACTGGTAAAACTTAAAAAAAGTTGAAAATTAAGCATAGAGGCTTTTGGGCTAGGGATGCTCGTGAAATGGCTTCCCTAATATTCTATAGTAGGATTGTATTGTTAAACACAATTTATTATGTATGCAAAATATTTAAATGCCAGAAACAAATATACAAAATACAAATAATTTCTTTTATTAAAACGCTGGAAATATTGCCTGCTTTCTTTTCGGGTGTAATTAAACAAGTACGTCAAAATTACCGATAATTTTTCATAAAAGCATGTTGTCTAAAAACCGCATGAAGTTATATTAAAATTTTGGCGAAAGACTCCGAAGGGAGAGGGCTCTTTTGACAGAATGTAAATATAACCGAACGCAGTTTTTATCAGCAACATGCTTAAGAAACAATTTCACGTTTATTTTGATGCACGAGTCCAATTTGGTATATTTCTCGAGTAGAGATTATAAAAGAACACATACAATTAAATTACGTATATTTATATGAATATTACCAAACTAAAATAAAACAGGAATTATAGAAACTAAAAATTGCATGAATTGCAGTGAAAAACACAGATGTAAAAATGACTATTTTTAGAATGTTGCAGTATTTGATGCTGAATTTGAATTCAAATTTAAAGAACTCATTGTAGGTACATTGGATACATTTGTATTACTATTATTAAGATTAGCTTTCTCGTTGTATTATTATTGTTATAATAGTTACTATAGATGTACCTGTAGGAAAATATTCAGCGGGACTTTTTCGGTTCCGCTCATATGGGATTTTTAATACATGAGTGAAATATTCTGTAAAAGAGCAAATAATTTCATAATAATCTAGTTATTTGCGTTATCAGGCTCCTCAATCGATATCACCGCCAAACCGCTTAAACGTTCCTGAGTCATACTTGAACGCAAGTAATTTACAATCGTTTTAAGTTTAGAAAAACTCTTTTCCCAGAAACTACGAAGAAAGGTCAACAGCATTCTCAGCGATATAAGAATATTGGGAAGAGTTTCTTCAAGATTAGTTAAATTATTTTATGGCTAAGTTTTAATGGATTAATTAACACTTTAAGACAATTAAGACATATAAAGATAGCAATTCATTTCTCAGCTTCATGTATATCTTTGATTTCTCTTTCAATTAAGTAAGATTACAAACCCATGCAATGTTTCATGAGAACTTCTTTTCAGAAAATACAAAGTAAAGACGTGGCATATAAGAAAGAAATATTTAAAGATGGAATTTCTCGTCAACAGACTGAATAATAGATAGTAAAACAAAAGTTCATTTTGAATTCTTGTTAGGGATTTTGAATAGGCTCATCTTAAGTTTTGTATAAAAATTGCTTACTCTTTTCTCTTGATCTAGCCTCTTGAGAAAACTTGCATCAATTTTAAGGATTTGTGTGGTAGCATTGACTAATATTTCTTGAAGTTGATGATTTGTATGTCAAACTATTACCCTTGATTTGTACAATCGAATCCCAAGTCAAATCAAAGGCTGTTTTTACGTAATCTTTTGGTTTTTGGGGGCGTTGAATCAGTAAATGACTTCCGTTTTGTCATACGACGTCACGTTTCCTGACAACTAGGGTAATTATATTAAACGAGTCATTTCTACAAAATAAACGATAATAGACTTACTAATAACTTAACGAATAACTGAAATGAGCCCACTAGCTTACACTAAAATATATTCTTTTTTTCAGTGAAACTGGTATATTTACGCTTGTGGATAGCGTCCAGAATATCTCTCTGAAATATCCAACAGTAGTCTGCCATCATTGAATCGTTCTATCTTCCTTGGTATCTTTTTTTCATCTCTTTGATGCTCTACACTCACAGCTCCCGAATTTGTCGGAAAATAGTCAAGGTGAGATTGGAGGAAATACATTTTCAGACTCATCAAGCAACCTAAAGCTTGAAATGGTTGTAGCATCCTGTTAACGATTTTCTTATATTTTAAATATTTGTTATTGTCTAAAAATTTCTCAATAAATTTCTTAAATGTAATCCACCCTTTTTTTGAGGATTCGTCATGATATTGATATGCTGTTGATCAGCCATGAACCTTCTAATGTCTGGCCCGACGAACCCACCTTCCTGTATTTTTGTCTTCGAGAGGCATGGAAACTTAGTGACCAAGTATTTGAAGCAATCTCCACCTCGTAGAAGTGATTTTACGAATTGCCTATCAATCCCAACTTTATGTGGAGAGGTAGTGAATAAACTTTATGGTGAGGTACCAGTGTTTCTCGGAGGACATTCTTTTCATTAACTTTGATCTCCCTCGGCGGCCTACTCTTAGTCCAGTGATTTTGTCTATCTCAACTGTCCCATAAAAACAGAAGATAAAGGTAGGTATTTGGTGTAACCATCTTGTTGCCCAAGTAACATGCACAAGATTTTACAATCGCCACTAATAAGCCCTTATTTAAACTTAAATTAACTTAACTGTATATTGAACACTTGCCAAGCGTAGTCTTCATAATTCAGTTTGCGAAGAACAAATTTTAAGTTCTCGTAGCTTTCCTTGAGGAGTACGGAATGACTCACGTCAGGAGTGGAAGCATAATAACAAGCAAAACGGCCTTCAGACTTATTTTTGAGGAATATAGAAATTGTGAAGAATCATAATGGATTTTAAATTTTTCTGTAAAACCCTCAAAATTAGTTCGAACTCCTTTTCGCCATATCGGAACCATGAAGAAGAAGCCCCTGGCAATACTAAATTTCTGCTTTTGAGCCTGATCCAAGTATCTTGGCAGCATCTTTGGGAAGATTCAAGTCTCTCACCAAATCATTTATCTCCTCCTGGGAAAACAATTTTGACTTGGAGTCTCTTGTAAGGTATCAGGGGCTTTGGGCACTGGGATTTCTGTGCCATTGGTGATAAGACGAATCACTGACTGAAGATTGTGGTAATGGAACGCTACGATTTTGAAGTATGCCTTTTCACATCGCATAAACAAAAATAACAATCGTCGTTATGGTTCTTTTGCTTGCGCCATACCATAGGAATCCCATAACGGAAAGCTTTTTTATTACCCTTTAACCCACTTTGAAAGTCTTCATCACACCGTTTACACACTTTATGAGGTGCCCAAACTTTATCTTAATTTCCAAGTTTTAAACCGAAATATGCGAAATATATTTTTTTCAAAGTGTGTGATATTTAGTTGTTACTTTAAAGCTGTTTATCACCACAAATGTAACAAAAAGTGTCAGTCGAATTCACATACTTCCGTTGAGACATATCACTTTAATTGAGAAATACTGGTAGAACAATTACAAGCAACGAGCTAACAGATACTGATGCCGGCGTTATACTACCCGGTACAGACCTGCACGTTCAGGTAGCAACATGTTTATGATTGTTGCATTGGGTCAAACTGGAAAGTGCTTTACTTGGAATTGGCTTTTATAAATTTGAATGCAATAATAAGAACTAATTCCTAGTAATTCTGACCCTAAAATTGATTTAAGCATTTAAAATATAAAAATATGAAAAAATTATAAAAATGAACTCACAACTATAAAAATTTTGTATTTTCATGCATATCCTGAAGTCTAGGATTTTTTCAATATTTTTTTTTGTGTTTAGCACAACAAAATACATGGAAATCAGTTGAAATTAACCAAACAGCTTTTTTGTCGCAGACCTGTGTTATTAAACCTCTTATATATAATTAATATAAATGATTTGCTATTGTTTTGTTGCCTAAGAACAACATAATTTTCTGTATATCGAAGGACTCAAGCCGTAAAATAAAACGAATAAAGTAGGAGGCACAACAACAGACAAATAGTAGATCAATAGATTACTCGAACCGCGACTACCGCCGTCCGATCGGACGTGTCTTAGCTTCTTCATGTTGACCTGAGGCTCGTCTTCAAAGAAGCAACGTGGTCGGAGAGTCTGACTAAAGAATAGGAGGGCAAAAAGAGTCACGTACCGTTGAAAGCGCGCTTTGTGCGCGTGCGACGATCACGAAGGAATTTACCTTTATATAAATGGCTAAGTATGTTTTCAGTTTTAGGGTATACGGTGATATGTATCACAAAATGTGGGCCGAATTATAAATTTTGTTTATAGGGGATTAATATTCAAAGTGGAAACAAACAATCAAATTCCGTCTGTTTAAGTAGTAAAGTAGCTCTTGGCTCGCCCACTTTTTTATAAATAAGGCTACTGTTGCGTTTATTTCTTAATTTCTTTGTAAACAGTACCAAAATAATATCATAATTGGCATTTCCCAATATATAAAAACCAGAATACACTTCTCCAGTTTCTTAAATTTCAGGAAAATAAATATAATTAAATAATAGAAATAAATGGTTGCCAAAATACATCGCAAAAAACATATTTTAAAAAAGGTGTCATATAAAAAATAATTCCTCTGTGATTTAATAAGTATTCCAAAAATATATGTGTTGTTTAATTATATAAAATTAAACAAATTGCGCAAAACAAAGAACGAAATATATTCTAGACAATTGTAACAAAAACAAACTGCTAAAGATAATCTATATACATATTTAAAATACAAGGTGATTTTTTCTCTGCTTTCTCCCATACTTGCCACTTGACCATTTTGGATAATTTTTTTGTATGAAATTTCTCTACCCATAAACGAATAATCCCTACTTACTGTTTTATTACAATTTATACATTCTAGTCAAAACAGGGCCTATGTAAAAGAATATCCAGTACACCCACATTTGATTAAAAATTCCATCCAAAGTACTTTTTTTTTAATTAATTTTGACAAAGTATTAAAATATGCCTTTAAAACTCATTTAAAACATTTTTCATTCGTAGTAATCAATAATATGTTTCTTTTTTAAATTGATATTGACTTTTTTCAACTTTAAGTATAGTATAAGTGAGTTTGTCCCCTTATGACCAATCCCAATTTATGGATAAGAACGACGAAAATCTCTATTATTTAAAAGCTTTCAAATAATAGATATATGTCGTTCTTCCCATAAATGGGAGTCGAGCATAAGGAACAACCTCACTAGCTATAGATAGTCATTTACTAAAATATATATATTGTCTTTTAAAACATTTTTATTGGCCACCGTTTGGTTAGTAATATTTTACCAGTTTCTACCTATGTCACACCTGAAATTTAGGTATAATTTAAAATAAATTGAATAGTTTTTACTTCGGTACACACCCTCATTTTATTCCATCAATCGTACCAGTGTATCCCTTTATTACATTTAAAATTTGTCTCCAAATTTAGAATCAATTGAATAAAAAGAATTTTTTTGAAAATTTTATTTCATCGCCATTTTGTGCAGCCATCTTGAATTCGTATCACAACTTTACGAGTTTTTCTCTATATCACACCTATCGCTTGTACTGTAAAATTTGAAATTAATTTAATTAGTAGTTTTTTCAGGCTGATTTTTAAAAATATTTTATTAGGCCGCCATTTTGTTGGCCACCTTGGAGTCATATTAAAATATTATCAGTTCACTCTTATGATTTTTGTGCAAAACTTGAGGTAAATTGGGTAATTAGTCTTGAGTAATATATTTTTCTGACGTTTCACTAGGTCGCCATCTTGTTCCGCTATAATAGATTTTTACCAAAATATCATCAGGTTATGTCTATATTACCCTTAATGTTTGACCGAAATTTGAGGTGAATCGAATAAGTAGTTTTTAAGCTGTCATGAACTAACAACCAGACAAACAAACAGACGGAATTGATAAAATCTACATTTTTTAGTATCTAGGGACGTAAAAATATGTAAAACCTAGTGATTTTTTCATGATTAAAAATATTTTATTTGGCAGTCACTTTGCGCTGCCATCTTGAATTCGTACCACAATTTTACCATTTTCATTTCTATACAATAATTATTTATTGCAAAAAATGATTTTTTCAGGCTTAATTTTTAAATATTTTACTAAGCCGCCATTTTTTTTTCGCCATTGTAGATTAATATCAAAATTTTATCACTTGATTTTTGTGTAAAATTTAAGGTAAATTGGAGTTTTTTAGTAATAATTTTTTAACATTTCACTAGGCCTCCATTTTGTTTTGTTTCGCCATATTGAATTTTCACCAAAATATTTCCAGGTTATCCATATTTGACTGTTAATTTTTTTCATAATTTGAGATTAATCGTATTAGTAGTTTTTTAGCTATGCCGCGAACCGACAGCAAGACATACAGGCAGACCGACGAAATTGAGAAAACCTGTTTTTCAACATCTAGGGACCCTGAAACGTAAAGATCTGAAATAATCTCAGAGGGTGATTTTTTTCACGATAACAATACTTCCCTTTAAGAGGGAAGTAAAAAGAAACAATTTATTGATTACTATACAACGGAAAAAATTTTAAATCAATTTTAATAAAATATTTCAGTGGCAAATTGAAATACAACCGTTCAAAGTCGAGCCGCGCAATGCAAGAGCGGTTTAAGTTTATGTCGAGTTGAGGCTAACCTCTAGTCTCACAGAAATTGAACATCTTTGTAACCGACTTCAAAAAAGGAAAAGATTACTAATTCAACCCAATTTATTTTTTACTTAAGTCAAAAAATCACCCTCAGAGATTTTTTCAGACCTTTAAGTTTTAGGGTCCCCATATACCTAAAAACATGTTTTCATAATTCTGTCGGTCCGTCTGTCTGTCTGTTGGCAGCATAGCTAAATAACTACTGACATGGGGACGACCTGGTAACATTTTGGTATGAATTGTTAAAAAAATATTACTAAAAAACTACTTGTCCATTTTACCTCAAATTTTGCACAAAAATCAAGTATTAGGTAGAAATGAACTGCTACGAATCCAAAATGGAGAAACTAAATGGCGTCTTAATAAAATATTTAAAAAATTAGCCTGAATAACTAAATATTAGATTAATTTCAAATTGTTTGCAATAATTAAGAGTACAAATTCAGATGGAGGAATAACATCACGTCCTAATAAAATGTTTGTAACACGTGTAAAGTCACCCTTCCAACATTTTTAAGATTTTCATGTTTTAGGGTGCTTAAAAACAGGTTTTCTCAATTGCGTCAGTATGTCTTACTAACACGATTGACTTGACAAACATTTTTGAACACAAATTAAGGGGCATATGGGTATAACCCAGTAATATTTCGGTAAAAATTCAATATGGTGGTGAAAAATGGCGGTCTAGTGAAATGTTAAAAAAATTGTTACTAAAAAACGAATTATTCAGTTTACCTCAAATTTTGTACAACAATCGATGAACAAAATGCCTGAAAAAGCTTATTATAAGATTGATTTTATAATTTCTGCAAAAATTCAAGGTGGCGGAAGAAAATGTAGTTGAATAAAATATTTAAAAAATCAACGTAAAAAACTTTGTTATTCAATTAAGTTTAAATTTTGCACAAAAATTAGATATAATTGTAAAATATTCCCGAAAAAGACAAAAACTTTCTGTTTTCTTTGCATACTTCTAAAAGTCCTTCTTTATATAATTCTAAAATATCTAAATAAATAAAAATTTTCTTCCACTTCGTGCCGCTTCTCCTAAGTGAGTGAGCAACGAGCAGCAGCGAAGAAACTCAACTGGCTGTTCCTAACGCCGCGCGCCGCCAGTGAGAGTACCAAAAATATGCAATGGTTGGTGACTAAAAGCATCTAGATATTAAAAAATGTTTTAAAAGAAAGGGACTTTAAAAAAGATGATTTGTTATTTCAAGTAACGCCTACTTATTACTGTTTATTAGTTTGACGCAGACTTAACTAAGTAAAATTTTAAGGGCGTTAGTGGGTTTGTTGTGTGGTTTAAAATCGTTTTTAGTTTTCAAAACATTTTAAGTTTTTATTACTTATTTTTAACTTTTTAATTTTTAATACTTTTACTTTTATTTTTCTTTATTTTTCTAAATAAATAGATATTTAAGTTTCAATCTGCATTATTTCTTAGCTATATTCAGCTCTCAAAACTATTAAAATTTTACGATTTTTGTATTGTTTTAATTTTTAATTTAAATTTTGCAAATTGCATTCTACTATATGAATTTAAAACACAAAGTGATAAACCAATTTGGATAATTAAAAAAATAATAATAAAACTCTGTACCCACAGATGTGTTATCACTACGTCACTTCATAGTATTTATTTTTACATGAACAACACAGGATAATGATATTATTTGAGATGCCGTACTTCTGGAAAACCAGAGCAGAGTTGCCACCTATGTGAAAATATGACATATTTGCCCATTAAAGGTAGTTTACTTTAAAATAAATATTATTTTTTTATTTTTATTTTATTAAATACTAATTATAATA
Organism: Kuschelorhynchus macadamiae; assembly: GCA_030620095.1. Classification (NCBI taxonomy): domain Eukaryota; kingdom Metazoa; phylum Arthropoda; class Insecta; order Coleoptera; family Curculionidae; genus Kuschelorhynchus; species Kuschelorhynchus macadamiae. The sequence goes on from JAUTXW010002880.1 coordinate 672,686, forward strand.
CTACTACTATCAAAAATACCTATCTATGTATTTGTCTTTAACGTATCCTAAAGGTAAATCGAGAAATAACCTTTAAAATGATTAAAAAATGGTAACTTTGTAATATGAATACCGCACTTCTTAGTTCAACTACTGGACCAAAATCCGGCTCTCTATCTAATCCGACGGTATTCGTTGTTTGGATTTGAGTTTCAATCGTTCCTACTGGTTTTGCTTTTAAAGAGTTGCGATCGGGAACATTAACGCAATGGCAAATAACCATGTTTAGAGGGTATTATCAGTAGCTTCGTGGGTTCGATTCTCGTTCCTTCTTTATTAGTTTTGAACTGGACTGGTTATTAAAATATTATTGTTAGAAGTTAATTCTGTGTCTATACCTATTAAAAAATTTAAAAGTTGAAATATACCCTAATATAATGAGACTAAAAACATTTACAGAGCTCGCAAAGAATATTAATTAATTAATTAATACTGTGCTGCTAATGTCCATCTTAGTGAGCCCTTTTCTGCACTTAAACTACCCTGTAATATTGCTCTACCACATGGTGAAATCCCATTCAAATCCCCTCAGTAGTTCAAAGATAAAATCGCGGATATACACCCATATACACAGGTCGTGAAAGCAGAACCTCCTTTTTAACTGTCTTTCTTCTGTATGTATTTTTGAGGTCGATAAAAAAAGAAGTATATTTAAAATGCCATTCTTTGTTCATTTAGACAAAGTCTGTATTTAAGGTGCCAATGTAAGAGCTTACTCTACTCTACAAAAACATTAGAACTAGTACTGCCTACTCCAGACCGCAGGTGAACAAATTCTACATACAGAGAGTTAAAGATAGTTGAATGAGCTAAAAATATAAGCAAAATAAGAAAATTGTACTTTGAATTGCTTATCTATCATATCATATTGGAAGAGGTAACATAGTTCAAAAATAGGAGGCATAGTAGAGTTAATTTTCTGTTCGGTCATTAGGCTCGGATGTTAAGGAAACGTAATCTGATCAAAATGCATCTGCACATTATACCAAGAGAGAAAATGCTCAGCCTACCATCTATTTAGTATACCTAAAAGGTAGTTTCACTTACAAAAAAAATCCGTTTAGCCGTTAGAGTTTAAATTTGTCACCTCCTGTATTATAATATATTTAATAAAATTACTCGCTACTACCAATTTCCGTTAATAGTAATAATAAGAGTTCTTAATTGTCAACATAACCATATTATTATGGTTATATACTTTATTAAAGAGGAGTTCACTGAATACCAAAAAGTCATTCTTTCACGATGGCGAAAATAAATTCCGGTAGTAGGCACGCATATATACTGTTAATTTTCTTTAATATTTGGCTTACGGTTCATAAATATCCGTTATTTGGACCTACTAATGCCTCAGGCGACGATTCACGACATTTAATAGAAGACGGTTTATATACAGGAACGTTAGTTTCAACCTTTCTTACATTTTAAATATTTTTTGATTAATAATGAACGTATTAGTTTTCTGCATGTATTGGTAATTTTTTAATTCCATATATTTTTTTAATAAACTCAAAATATATAGTGAACATTTGAGACATGTCATTCTGTTTTATGTAATGGGCGAAGGTTGACCTATAAGAGTCACAGCATATTTGATCATTGGGTTCTTGGCATAGGCTATATAAATAAATAATAAACATTTATCCAACTTACCTTAAATTTTGCACAAAAATTAAGGACTCAACTGATAAAATTTTGGCACGAATGCATGACGGTGAACCAAAATGACGGCTTAATAAAATATTTAAAAGTTCAGCTTCAAAAACTACTTAATGTTTTCAAATTTTGTGCAAGAATTAATTATGATATAGAAATGAACCACATTTTGGTACGAATTGAAGATGGCGGAACAAAATGGCGGTCGAATGAAATGTTTGAATAATGAAAAAAAACCATCCTCACAGATTTTACATATCTTCACGTTTTAGTTTCCCTAGATGCTAAAAATATGTTTTCTAAATTCCATCGGTCTGTCTGCCAGTTCGGCGGCGTAGCTAAAAAACTACTTATCCGATTGACTTCAAATGTTGGTCAAAAATTAAGGGTCATATGGAGATGACCTGGTAATATTTTGGTAAAAATTCAATAAGGTGAAATAAAATGGGGGCTTAGTGAAAGGTTAAACAAACTATTATAAAAAAACTTTATCCAATTTACCTCAAATTTTGCACACAAATCAAGTGTTATATATGAATGAACTGGTAAGATTTTGGTACGAATCCAAGGTAGCAAAACAAAATAGCGGTGTAATAAAATGTTTAAAAAATCAGCCTGAAAAATTTCTTATTAGATTATGTACAAATTTTGTGCAAGCAATAAGAGTGGTATAGAGATAAACTGGTAAAATTGTGGTACGATTCCAAGATGGTGGAACAAAATGGCGGCCAAATAAACATCAATTTAAAAACATCTTATTTAGTTGGCTTCAAATTTTGAAAAACAATTAAATGTGATATAGTGATAAACTGGTACGAATTTAACATGAAGGTACAAAATGGCGGTCTTAAAAAAGCAGTGTTAATTACTTATTCAGTTAATTTTAAATTATACTCAAAAATCAAGTGTGGCATAAGTAGAAATTGGTAAAGTATTGGTATGAATCCAATATGGTGGAACAAACGGGTCCCAATAAAAATGTCATAGTATGTGGGTAGAATCCAAAAATAAAATAATATACAGGGTATCTTTACTAAAATAAGCAAGCTGACATCTACTTCTGGAATAACCGGAAATGCCGTCAAGTTAATTAATATTTTAGTTGAATGGCCCCCATCGATAATAGTACAGCGTAAAATGTTCAGATCTTTCCTATATATATATATATATATATATATATATATATATATATATATATATATATATATATATATATATATATGTGTCCGTGTGTGTGTGTGTGCAAATGGAATACGTTCAAAACAAAACTTGTGTGATAATCAAGAAATCATGGTTCTTGGATTTAGACCGTGTCTAATTAATTATATATATACATATATATATATATATATATATATATATATATATATATATATATATATATATATATATATATATATATATATATATATATATATATATATATATATATATATATATGCGTATCTGTGTGGATCAAATGGAATACTTTCCCTTCTGCTAATTTAAGTTGGTATTACCCTCAAGTGTTTTTCTGGCTACGTCACTGTATAAAGCACATAAATCGACAACAAAACTTGTGTAATAATCAAGAAATCATGGTTCTTGGGCTTAGACCGTGTCAAATTGGATTACTTTCTGATGTTTCGCCTGCGATTTCATAAGGCAACTTCAGTGTCTCTTATAGGCGCCGATTCCATGGGGGCTCTGGAGCAAATAAGTTTTGAGTGCGAGGCACCCAAAGCAATTCATTGGATACTTTGTGAAATTTGTGTTTTAAATTAGAGTTTTTATTTTTCCCCTTATTTTTATTATCCCATTATTAACACTTCTAAAATTAAATACTATTCCGTCAACATCGTGTAGGTACCTCAGAACTTTTTCTAACGATCTTACACGATTCTTCTGGAAAATGAATCTGATTTTTTGGTATTAAAGTTCAGAACATTTTGATCAAAAACTATTACTGGCATACTCTCGTCAAACGCATCGCGTGTGTTTTACATGCAGAGTATCAAAGTTTAAGTTTTGACCTAATAGCTTCTGTAGATTTAAACATAAAATTACTTAAATTTATTGCATTTAAATCATTAAATGAATTTTATAAATAATAAAGAATCGTATGTAAATTACAAAATATATAGTGTCAATCGCGGTTTGTAATATAATAGAATATTAATAATCCTGTGATTTAGCATTTTGCTACATGTACTTTAATTGCGAAAGATTTTTTTTCTAATACAAATTAAAATATTGAAAGTATTCTTAAGAAAAGAAACATTATGCAGGGTTTATCATAATATTATTTACAAATGTTGAAATATTGTATGATTATTTCTGTACATATTTGAATGAAACCATTAGGGACCAAGGGTAAAATATGACTGTAATTTAAATTCGTACATCTAGGTGTAAACTGTAAACAGCCATTGAATAATATTTAGGTATATTGTAAGATATAAAACATTCTGTTATCATACTTTTTTTCTCAAAAACTTAATAGAAGAAAACAAGTGTCGATAGTTGACATTACAAGGATTAGTGCAGAGAAATTCAGAATTATAGTATTCTTCAGTCCAAAATTAAGGGTAAAGCTATGGGGGCCCCGTCGTAGATAGAAGCACCAGTACAGGGCTGGCACGAGGTTTTACGCGAATCTAACGCTGAATTGCTATAGTGCCCACATGCGTCGAGGGCCCTGCGGGATATGAGCAAAAATGGGATTAGCTTATCAGTTTTTGGAGTCATTATTTAGGTATTTTTTAGTTTCATCAGTTACCTCGCATGATTTAGAGGTCCTAATTACTGAAAGACTTAAATCTCTAGGGCCCCATAAGCGGAATACAATTCAGAGGACTTTTTTTATGTCATTAGTTATTTTTGCAAAACATCGCACGTTGAGGGACTCGTAATAATCCGGGCCCAGTATTATTACGATTTATTTCCACTAAAAAAAAATAATTTGTACAAGATAAATTATATAGAACGTTGGAAAAAGACAATTAACTACTAAAATATATAGAAATGATGGCTGCTGAAGTCCGAATGCCATGACTTGGAACTTATCAAAACGCATTTTCTTTTTGAAGTCTAAAATAAATGCACGGTGTCTGAGCGTGTAGACTATAAGAAAATCAGTATTATTCTGTTTAGATTTCTCTTTCAAAAATTTTATGTTTTTGGTAGTTGATTAACTGACTACTTTTTTTACATATTTCAGTTTTATCTGAAGTTTCATGTCACGTAAGCGGTTTAATCTATAAAAAAAATATAGAACACGTATATGCAATACAATACTTCCCTCGTAAAAGGAAAGTATTGTAATCGTGAAAAAATCACCCTCCAAGATTTTCTCAGATCTTTACGTTTCAAGGTCCTTAGGTGTCTAAAAACATGTTTTGTCTATCAGTTCGCGTTATAGCTAAGAAATTACTTGGCCCATTTACTTCAAATGTTGGTCAAAAATTAAGGGTTACATGGGGATGATGGTAACATTTTTGTAAAAATCCAATAACTCGAAACAAAATGGTTGAAAAAATTATTACTAAAAAACTATTTATCTAATTTTCTTAAATTTTGCACAATAATCAAGTAATATGTGGGAATTAACTGGTAAAATTTTGCTACGAATCTAAAATGACTAAAAAAATGGGGGCTTAATTAAATATTTTAAAATTCAGCGCGAAAAATCTACTTACTGGATAGATTTCAAATTTTGTACAAAAATTAATTCTGGTACGAATTTAAGAGATAGCGGAACAAAATGGCGGCCAAATAGAATATTTGTAATAGTAAAGAAAATCACCTCCCAGGTTTAACATATATTCACGTTTTAGCGTCCCTAGATGCCAAAAATATGTTTTCTCAATTCCGTCGGTCTGTCTGTCAGTTCGTAGCTTAGCTAAGAAGCTACTTAAGGGATTGATTTCAAATTTTAATAAAAAATTAAGGGTTATATGGAAATGATCTAGTAATATTCCAATATGGCAGAATAAACTGCTATTCAGTTTTTATATTTGGTCAGAAAAGAAAAGAAAATTGTGTATTTGTACAAAGCACCCAGAGCAGTTCTGAAAAGTCTGCGCCTGTGGTGTCTTCACCGCCTGAAATCAAAAGACTGAACACATTCAGTGTTAGGATCTCGAGCAGTAAAGATATCTAAAGTATTAAACCTATGGCGTGTACAGTAATTTCGTGAACACCCGGTATACACGTAATACTTCGGTCTAAGGAACCAAGCTTATCTAACTATCTTTAAATTCACCATATATATAACTTATTTTTAATAAAAACTTCTGATAAATCATCGCTCTATTGTTACTCATTTTAACCCTATTAGATACGCCCGTAAAGAATTTTTTTGCCACCCCCTTTTTGATTGAATAGAAGATTTTTGAAAGAAAAAGGTACAAAGGTGTCGCAAACGTCTTATAGATTAAACGGATACACGTGTATACAATTTTTAACACAAATGCATAAAAGTTTCTCAATATTTTTTTAGTTGACGTGGTATTTTGATAAGTCATTGTTAAAGAAGCGGTATTATAGTAGGCCAAATATATTTTGTATGGACATGGTGACAACCGAAAATTTTAAAATTTGGTATTTTTGTGGATCTGGCCATATATAGGCTTGGAGATCATAGGGTATATTGTACATAATCCAAAAATATAGTACAGTTTACATGGATTACAAGGAAATATTCTAATAAAAACAAATCACAGCAACTAGAACAAATAAAATATTTAAATGCTACTCAAGTTATTGTCGATAAATAAATAAAAGTAAACTACACAATATCGATAAATCGTCACTGAAGGGGAAATTTCAAATTGAAGATGGGTTCAAATAAAAAGAAACATGTTTGTTAACTAAATAAAATAACAAAGAGTAACAAGTAAGTATTTGAAAATAAATTATATTTGAAGCATCACGACTTTAAGTTTCAAAATTTGTTAGCAACATTTTGTCACATTTACCTTCCAGCTATAAAATCTGCTCTGCAAACAACTGAGAAAAAAATTCCACAAATTCTCTTTAAGCATTTTTGTAATCTTTACAACATTTATCAAATACCCCAGGGGTTAACTCACCTACTTGTCAATCTTGTCATCAATAATTGTCGTAATATTCTTATTTTTGCCAGTGCAAGCCGAGAACTGGTTACTAATTGTTTAAAGGTGGTGAGAAGATCCACTTTTCGACTGCAAATCGATATGTTTGCTTCCAGAAATGTCAGGTCCTAGTCAGATATAGAACAAAACCTCAACTGTATCTGGTGATGGTTGGAAGTGTGTTTTAGGATCAGTTCCAAGATCTCTTTTGTGTTTCATGGTGTAAGTATGTAAACGATCTTTTGAAGGCTGCGATCAAGAGTAAATATACTTCCATTACTGATCTTTTCGCAAACTTAAAAAATATAAAAAATGGGTGTGATTTCAAACGTCTATTTTGTGGCTATTAAATCACATTTCACATCTGAAATATGCATTTGGGAGGTCTTATCGCACCAGTTATTTCAATTGGTGTTTATAATTCAAAGATGTTGATTAATGTATGCATCCAGTCTTCGTTTTTAAGTAAACTGTTTAAAGCGCTCCGACATTTAGAAACACAGCAAAAAACCTTTTTGTTTGATTGCACACAATTCTTATAGCGTAGAAAAACTTTTGTCATTTATTTCATTAACTAACCTTAGTGTCAATATTTACTATGTAAATGTTTTGCTTACTTACTACTTCCCTCATAAAAGGCAAATATTGTAATCGTAACAAAATTTCCCTACTAGATTTTTACATATCTTCACGTTTTATATAATTAAACAATACAAATACACAAAACTACGGACCTTTGTTTTGTCCTCAGTTGAGTATTTCTTACTTACCCCCCCCCCCAATATTTTCGCGGTGTGTACATGGAGAAGGGCTCGAGATGTGAGAAAGAACACAAAAATGGACACTTTTGGCACTTAGCCCGTTATTCATTTGCCCCCATCTCCACGTTTTTCCTGGAAATTCTCCTACTGCTGGCAAAGTATATGCAATTATAAAACGTATCTACATCACAGATTAGGTGTAATCTGTGTCTACATCATAAACCATCCCATTTACGTCGGTTATGAGATCGGATATCTAGTAGGATGGACAGATGTGAAGATACACTGGCTAGTCGGTAGGTCACTTGACCAAAAGTTGGACCTAACCCAATTTCCGCTGGAAGGTGGAGTGTGGGTTAGAGGTTAACTAGAGCGACCAAGGACCGTGATTGAAACTAGCGATGGACACTTTATCGATATAACGATAGGTATCGATTGATCAGCAACATATCGAATAACAATATGTAAATACAAAATATCGATAAGTGCCGACAGGTGTACGATAATGCCAATAGGTATGCGATAATGTCGATAGGTAGCCGGTAATATCGATAGGTAGCAATGAACTATCGATAGGTAGCCATAGCTACCTATAACTCTATTTTATCGACTAGTTTTCACCTATCAATAGGCAATAGGTAATTCCTATTATCGCCCATCTATAGTTCGGATTCCACGGAAATCTGTCCCATCCAGATTTGCCTATAGTGAAGGAACACGTTAAAATAAAACAAAGAAAAACTTGAATGGATTGCTTTATCAATAACAGACTTGTTGTTACTTCCTTCTTAAAACAAATTATTGTGATTTTATATTTATACTTTCCTATACATACCATCTGCTTGCTCCTACAGTACAGTAGATGTCAGAGCTTACTTATGATTTTATTAGATTAATACTACGTCTACAGCTCTCTGATAAATAAAACCAGGCCTTACTAAATAACCAAACACAGTAAATAAAAAAATATATATAATGCGAAATCGGTCCTTTTCAATCTTTTCATTGGATTTTTGACAAAGGAAGCCGGGTTTCGGTAAACTAGATTTATATCTTTTTTAATACAGAACCGAGCTTTTATTATATCAGATCTATAAAACGTTTCAAGTCTTGCTTTAGAAAGAATTCTAAAGCAGCTAAAGAGTTGGGATTTTTTTGACTTTCTTGTAGTTGTTTTTGTTGTCAGACTATACAATATTTGACAAACATGATTTAACCATCGTTTTTTTATATAAAATATTAACAAATATATAGTATTTCTTATGGCTTGGATTACGTGTCCCCAACCCAAAGATCATAATCGTGGCCCCCCACCCAGCAATACTGTGAGCTCTCGGGTAGATAATTTTTGTTATAGGAATTTAATATTATAGTTTTCGATCATCAGTGGTAATTTTGGAATCCGTATCTTTCTAAAAGGTACTTCACATAAAATTGTGTTTGTTGGTAATTTATGTGTGATGATCCTAAGGATACGCAAACTCCGAAAAACAACAACTTCCGCTTAACTAGAGACGACTAACATTACGGATGTTTGGTTTTAGGCTCAGGAAAATACCTACACTCACCACTTTAAGCTATATAACTCGAATTTGCAAGCTGTTCTAGGGCAGTTCTCGAACACTTTGCGAACCCGCTAGCAACGCATCCTAGAGCTGGCGGACCCGCCTCAGTATATCAGATCACAACTGTATTGGTACTGTGAGCTTAATGTGAAATTAATTAAATTTAAATGCAAAATGGTTATCTATTGACATTTTAAAAACTTTAATTATACTCTTTTAAAATGAATTAACATGCCTTTTAATGACATATTTTATGTAAATTCTATAGAGGAAAAAAAGTTATTTAATAAGCTAATTATTACTTCATGGTTTACTGTGGATCTAAAAATATTTATGAAGACTCTAGGTTTTAAGTTTAAAAACACCAAGTCACAGGAAGATTGATAACAATATAAAGTAATGCGCAACTCTGCTCTGCGTACCAGAAGAAATCATTTGTTGGCTGTGTTGCTTTGAAGGGTGATTCAAGAAAATAAAAAAGTAAACATGACATTCCTCGACATATGCAATAAATGAATATTTTGCTTTAATTTTTAAGGAAAGTGATTGTCGAGAGATACTTGAAAAACCTCATTCATTCAGCCCATTCCGGAAGTTACTAATCCGGATTCTTGTGCGGATTTGCATCTCATAAGGCTATTCTCGGTTGTATGAAAAATTTTAAAAATATAGTATTTACTCAGATTAATAAGTTTGTTAATAATAATAAAATAATTTCCGAAGATCAGTCAGGCTTTAGAAATAATTATAGTACGGCAACGGCTCTTGGATGGAGTTTTGGATGCAATTGGTGGGGAGTTGACTTGGATTGGATAAAGGCAAAATATCAGCACTAGAATTGTTGAATTTCTCGAAGGCATTTGATACCGTCAACCATGATCTGCTATGTTCAAAGCTTAAATACTACGGATTTCAATAGCCTGCTCTTGACTTCATCGCTTCTTATCTGGGTAAACGAATCCAAAAGCATGTATCAAGCGGCGATGCACCCACATTAAAACCTCTAATTCTTGAAACATGACGTTTGAATTGAAAATGAAAAAAATTCGAAAAGTTTTAATAACAAACCTTAAGGGAAAAAATATTTGTAGGTAAATCGGCAAAGAGAAATTGCTGTAAATTATTTTCAAGTTCGAAAGTTGGCAGCTAGGAGCGTAACAGCAACACAAATATGTGAATGCCAATTTTATCTTAAATTTCCATAATTCAGGTATGTTGAAAATATAAGCATAATATTCTTCAGCGAATTACGCACTTTTTTGCTTGAGTCTATTTTTGTCTATTTTCAAAAATAAAGTACTGGGGGAAGGTCAAACTTTTTTTGTTCTACTCGTGGAACCATAAACTGTACCGTAATGATTTTGTCAGTGTTCAGTAGATGGCCTTGTTTCGGAATTCTCCAAATAATGCTGATTTTCTCAAAAATATCAAATGGTGGGCTATGACTTTTATATAAGAACTTATTTCGTAGTTATGAAGGGCCCTTAATAGTGAAATAAAAAATCCAGGTCCGCATTTAAATTAAGAATGTTGATGATGTTCTCTCGAATCCCGAGGCAGGGCAGGAACGGTTTGGGCAAAACCATTAAACCGAGTTCTACCTTGCTTTAGTAGAACAACAAAAGAAAAACGACGAAATGAACTAACAACTAACAATAAACTAATAACAAATATATTTTAAATAACTGAAAACTACTTTTGCAAATGCTCAAAATGCCGGCCGTCATTGTCAATACAAAGTTGCAATCTTTCCTGTGTCGATTGTGCAGCCTCCACTTCTGCTATAGAGATACTTTGGATGGCATTCCTAACTTTTACCTTAAGTAGTTTTCAGTCATTTTAAATATATTTGTTGTTAGTTTAACGATAGTTGCTAGTTCATTTCGTAGTTTTTTTTGTTGTTTTACTGAAACAAGGTAGAACTCGGTTTAATCTTTTTGCCCATCTTATTGCGAAGCTTATGTGATTATGAGACTGAGTTTTAGTATTTTTTGTTTTGTTTTGTTTGTTTCCTTTGTTAGGTTTTGTTCTTTACAGTTATGCAAGATTACTAAAGTTTCTATTGGAGCCTTGTTTTTCCCAGTTTTCTGGTTTTCCTAAAATTTTAGAATTAATTGAAATGAAAGATGAAAGTAATTTCCACTTTACCATTGTGACTTTTTCTCCTCTACAAAAAGGCAAGGTTAGTTTTCCAATCCGACGTTTCGGATTTGAGAGACCATCATTTTCTTAATTAAAATGCGGTCCTGGATTTATATATTTCACTATTCAATGCCCTTCATAACTACCAAATAAAGTGTGATATAAAGTCATAGCCTACCATTTTATTTTTTGCTAGAGAAAATTAGCATTATTTGGAGAATTCTGAAACAACGCCATCTAGTGACGAGTAGCGCAAATAAAGCACTTTTTTTCGGTACCAAGTTGAATAAAATGGGTTCATCCAAAACAGAGATATCTACATTTGAAAGTAAAAATGTTTGACCTTCCCCCACCACTGAAAATGGACAAAAATGGTCTGAAGTAAAAAAGGGAGTAATTAGCTTTACACTTTTACACTTTTGTGTTGCTGTTATGGGTCAAGTTTCGAACTTGAAAATAATTTACAGCGATTTCTCTTGGCCACTTTACCTACAAATATTTTTGTCCTAAAGATCTGTCATTAACGGTTCTTGAGCTACAGCCGACACGTCTTATTATATACACGTATTATTGGACCACCCTGTATATTGTTATAGTTGTAGCAAAAAAGTTTGAAACTTACTGAAGTCGCTTGCTATTTTTTCATTTTAGATACCCATCAATTTCACAATTAATTACTTTTTTTAACTTTTCAAGCTTTATTTAGAAACGTTGTATGTAGCTGCTTCTTAAATTGATTCCATAACTTATTTAACTGAATTGCTGACTAATTAATATTATTTACTTCATGCATTGGTTTTAGTAAAATTTTACCTGCATCTTATAATGTTTTATACAAATGATGTTTCCCTTATTTTAGCAGATTTATTTTTGTCCCGATTTCAAAAATTAGAATACTTTTTAAGGAAAATTTTAGGGTAGGCTTTTCCATCTGTTAAAACAAATTATTTAGATCTATTTATACCTTAAGTTTTACATAGAACGGAAGCTTTCACTTGGTCAATTAAGAAATCATGGTTCTTGGAATTAGACCGTGTCAAATTGGAGTTACTATCCGACGTTTTGCCTTCGATAGTACGAGGTATATTCAGGGATCTTTACTCGACGAAATCTGAACACTGAATGAGCTCGGAGATATTCAGGCGAGCTTTTATACCCCACTTGTGCTCGCCAAACTGTGACCCTGTGTTAAGATCAGTTTCCACGTATGATGTCGACCGTAACCCATATCTCTATTGAAATTTTTTGTATGTAAAAATTGCAATAGATTCTCTAATTTTTCGTTTATAAAATCCTGGAACCGATGCTAGAACCTTGGTTTCCTTTACATTTATAATATGCCAGTGGTATGCTGTGTTCAGCTACAGCTGAATGTACGATTTGTTTCTTTTTAATACATCGTTCAGGTTCCTTAAGTCTAGTTGACATTGAACGTCCTGTTTCTCCTACATACACTTCTCCACAGGAGCAAGGCATTGACAGAACGGACTGCGTGGAAAAGATAGCTGAACTTTTGGACAACAACACCTAGAAGGTTATGTAGACAGACCCTACACGTAGAATAGAAAGACGCATCACCAATCTGATTAACGCTCCAAGCAGCTCCAAGATTCCCAGGTTCTACGGTCTTCCCAAGATACACAAGAACAATGTACCTCTTCGACCGATCGTCAGTGCAATTCCACATACAAACTAGGTAAATATCTTTCAAACTTTCTTAATCCATTCACTGGAAACACAGATTCTTTTATAAAAAACTCTGCAGATTTCGTAGAAAAAGTTAAGGAAATCCGGTTGGATCCCGAAGATATTTTGGTCAGTTTCGATGTAGAACCACTATACACAAATGTTCGTGTCAACGACTCAATTTCTATTATATTACACATATTGGATCATAATAATCTTGAAAAGAACCTAATAGACCTAGTGGAAGCTTGTCTTATATCTACTTATTTCATCTTTCAAGGAACGTTTTATGAACAAACTTCAGGGGCAGCTTTGGGATCTCCTCTATCACCTGTGGTAGCGAATAACTTTCGCCTTTGAAGATATTGCTCTAACATCCGCTCCACTAAAACACTAGTTTAGATACGTAGATGATACTTTTGTATGGACAGGATAGTCTTCTTATATTCCTGGATCACCTCAATCAACAACATCATAATATCAAGTTCACAATGGACATTGAATCTAATGGGACAATTCCCTTTCTAGATATATATGTTCAAAGGAAGGAAAATGGTACATTAGGATATTCTGTGTACAGAAAACCGACGCATACAAATAGATACTTAAATGCAAATTCCCACCACCATCCAGCATAATAGAAATCGGTTATTAACTCATTAGTATTTAGAGCCATTTTGATTTCTGATCAAGATTCTCTAACATCAGAAACATCGAAACTGACCGTAGCTCTGAGAGGGAATGGCTATTGCACTGAAGATATTACCCGTTCAATTAAAAAATATAGTAAACCAACTCCGCGAAAGGAGGATGATAAAAAGCCACCGTTAGGTAGTGTTGTTCTTCCTTACATACATAGCACTACAGACGAAATAGGACGACTACTTCGGCGATCCAACATACGTACAATCTTCAATACACATAAGAAGATTGGACAATGCTTGCGCTCCCCGAAAGATATTGTACCTTTTCAAACAGAAGGAGTATATAAAATTTCTTGCTCCTGTGGAGAAGTGTATGTGGGAGAAAAAGGACGCTCAATATCAACTAGACTTAAGGAACATAAACGATGTATTAAAAAGAAACAAATTGTTCAATCTGCTGTAGCTGAACACCAGCATACCACTGGCCATATTATAAATGTAAAGGAAACCAAGGTTCTAGCATCGGTTCCAGGATTTTATAAACGAAAAATTAGGAAATCTATTGCAATTTTTAAACGTACAAAAAATTTCAATAGAGATACGGGTTACGGTCTACATCACACGTGGAAACCGATCTTAACACAGTGTCACGGTTCGGCGAGCACAAGTCGGGTATAAAAGCCCGCCTGAGTCTCTCCGAGCTCATTCAGTGTTCAGATCTCGTGGAGTAAAGATCCCTGAAGATGATTCGTGCAATCGAAGGCGAAACGTCGGATAGTAATTCCAATTTGACACGGTCTAATTCCAAGAACCATGATTTCTTACCTTAAGTTTTACTTCAAATCATCTATCACTGATACTGAACTGTGTCGGCACTGATACGTCACTGATATTTGTAAATAACGTTTAAGCTACATTTCCTTCTGTATTTTCCTGAAATTTTGTATTTTGGTTTCCACAGAAATTCTGAAATTTGTAGAAATTTATATTATGGGGCATTAAAAATTACACGGCATTTTGTTCTAACCACTTAGAGATATGGTTTGTAACACAGGCTTCATTGTTTATTTTGATGGACACACATTTCATTACATATAGACTTATCTTCACCTATTTCTTCAAAGTACTGTTGCACTCTCCCCTACAATAAAAAATGGCCTGCCTTTTCTAAGTTTTTGTTTATTTGAAGCCATTTAGACATGCATAAATTTTCTCATAGAAGAACTCCCAATGCATCACTTCGTAATGAGGTGGTAATGAATAAATATCGATAAATAAGCCACCAGCAAAACACGCATATTACATTTCTTTCTTCTTTATTACATATGTAGAAATTGAACTTAACTAAAAACAATTTCGCGAAATAATGATTTTATTTAAAAGCAATAACAGAAAGCAGCGAAATAATAATGGATTCCTGCTTTTAGTGGCAGCAACGAAACTCGTTTGAATAACTTGGCCCAAAAACCAATAAAACACTCTTGATTTAGTGCTTCGTGACTTTTACAGCGCCAGTTAAGACTTTACCCCCGCGAAAATTAACTCGATTTTTTTTTCAGTTTTTTTCAGTAAGAAACAATTTCTTCACGCCTTATTTGAATAATGTTAAAAGCAATGCTGCCACATATGCTGCACTAATGGAAAATAAACAGTTTCATTCTTTTATTAGATCTCCGCGTAGCCCGAATAAGTGACCCAACCACTTAAAATATTGTCGGGACCCTTATTTGTATTACATAATAGTATATTTGCAGGTAATTAAATTCACAGAGATATGGTTTGTGATTTTCATCAGATTATTGACAAGCTAGTCATGCCGCATGCTTACGATTGTAATCTATAAACACTTTAAACTGTTCAGAATAATTGTTTTAATACGAAAATACTAAAAAAGATTAAACGAAAAAAAATTAGTTTGATTGGGGTTGTGCTTTAATCTTAATAAACTTTTTATATATTTAGTTGCATTTTCAAAGTTTTTAAAAATTATATTTCAAAATTAGAACATTTTAAGTTTCTTTATCCCACTCGTATCACCTATCCTGGGAAACTTTATCCTTATAAAAACTTATATTTAGAGTTAGCTGACGTCTAGATGCAAAGAAATACCGTTACTCCGGAAAAGTGTTTTTTCACTTATTCATTTACAGGGTATATGTTATCACTATAAATTTATAATCCACTGCAGTTTTACAAACACAGAACTGTGTAGCACCTTTCTGTTGGTCTTATATGAAACCAGGCATGTTTCGAGAAAAAAAGAAGATTTGGATTCTCGCAAATAATATAGGTAAGTTCAGTATTCCAGCGTATTTGTAAAAATGGCCATAGAGCTAACTTATAACGGAGAGGAAAAAACAATTCAGTTTAATGGTAGGTATTAGGTCAGGTTAATTTATTGCTGCAGGATCTCAACCCATCTCCTGGAAACGGTAATAATAGCCAATGCGAAGAAGGGTTTTGAGTGGAATTCGCAGTGAAATGTTTTGCAAAAAGACTGAATGCAGCTTAGGACACTGACACGAAGGAGATACTCGATAAATTGAAAGAACCAGATGATTATAAACAGATCTTTGGTGAAGCTCCGTACGGTAAAAATTCAAAGATAAATTCTAGCGGATCTTAACCACTGTTGGTTATGGAAGTTGAAATCTCTGAAGATACTGATTTCAGAAAAAGAGAAATTGGATATTATTTATGTCTGCTGGATATTTTATTAGCAAAAATTATTACTAGTATAAACACATTCGTCAAATCGTTTAAAAGAATATTTTGAGGAGTTCGTAACCAGGGAAATCAAGATGCTTGGTTGTATTTCTAAACTGAAACGCCACTCAGTACTTAGTAGTTGGGCTCAGCACAATTCCGTTAATCGTGGCAGTAGAATATTGGGCAAAAACGGCAAAATGAACTAACGAAAATATATTGGCTAAATCTCTGAGACGTATAAAACTGCGGGAATGTTTTTACCAAATCTAGCAGAAGTAAACACCTAGAACCCAAAAATAATGGTATGGCGTCTCAAGAAGAACTCAAATTGGTTTCCATAAGATCAACATGCTTTTTTTATATCGTAGAGTGTCTTCATCAAATTATCTACCAAAAATTGTTCAAAATTTCATTTAGGTACCTGAGCAAAAAATTGTATATTATCAATTTTACCAAAGACATACAAAGAAAGGTTAAATCGACTGTATAGTTTAGTACATTTTGAGTGTACATTTGTAGCAATAAACAAACGTAATGTTTCATAAATCCATATAAAATATATATGGGTGAGTGACGTAGATTTTGACCAAAATACGAGAATGGTTCTTACATTTAAAGAAAAGAAATCGTACATCTGTGAGATCGTAACTTGGAGACGCCCTTACAACTTCAAATTGTGCAGTACGCATACTAGAAGAAAATAACACTATCAGCATAGTAAAAAATGGAGTGAAGTACAGTATGAGCGCTTGCAGAACCATTTTCAGGGGGGCAACAATGTTCAAAAAGGACTAAAAAATACAATATTTGCATTTTCTTCCCTTGACCCCCCCCCTCCGGGTGCCCATGAGCAGCGTAGTAGCTGAAATGTTAAGGTCTCTAACAGTCATAGCACCAAGATCGTTATAAAGATTGGAAAAACACTGCATTTTCTATCTAATAATCCCACAAAACAGAACTGATATTTTGGACCGGTTTTTATTTATGTTAAACTTAACAAAAGAAATTTATTTGATTTATATAAATTGAAATTGGATATTAATATTTGCTCTGCACAAATAAGCGTATGTTCTTTTTATATCTATTTCATTACAATTTTACTGCAAAAAATAAGAAACATAATTTATGCCTACGAGTTAAGGAGTTCATAAGACTTTAATATAGTGAGCACGATATGGCAACATGTTTAGCTCATCTACCATGTAGGTAAATTATACTGAAAGAATGGCAATCATTAGACCAATACTCCAGTTTTTCGCTCTTTCAATAATTACCTCAGGTTTATTGTTGCGCTTTCGAATGTAACATGAAAATTAAACCGACTCTAATAAATACCTGGTTAATTAAAAAGAAAATAGCCCATATTTTAGCTGTATCTTTGTGGGTTTAACATTTATGTAACAATAATTTATTAGGTTCTTAAAAAAAACTACGGATAATGACTAATTAGTGTTAGGAAGAAGCACCTAATAGGCTGAAATTACTACAAAAAGCGACTATTTCTTTACTATGAAGAGTTTTTATGAGTAGAATTATTTGCGATCCAGACGCAAATGTACCAAACCTGCATTTGTTGCGTCTGAACCATGCGCAGCTTGGTTTTATTCCATTCCGCTGGCTTATTAGTTTGTTTTTATGTTTTAAGCTTCTTTCCTATTTGTACACTCCTTGGTATGAGTTCACGCAATATAAAAATGAGAGTTGGTAGCCAAGTAGAATGACATTTAAGGCCTATTACTTAGAGGATATGCCTAGATCAATAGGATACCATACATAAATCCCTTTATTAATTGAACCATACATATATATATATATATATATATATATATATATATATATATATATATATATATATATATATATATATATATATATATATATATATATATATATATATATATATATATATATATATATATATATATATATATATATATATATATATATATATATATATATATATATATATATATATATATATATATATATATATATATATATATATATATATATATATATATATATATATATATATATATATATATATATATATATAGAGTGAGAGCTTATAAACGCGTATGGTCCCCATCATCCTCATTGATGCATATACGTGGTATGTTAAATTATGAACCGGGAAAGCAACAAGTAGCTTTACCATATATAAGGCACAACAGACAGAATCGGAAGAATTCTTAGGAAACACAACATACAAAAAATACACAAACAATTATAGGTAAACTACTTGGAAACCCAAAAGATAAAATCAAACTGAAAAACCACGAAGTATACATTATTCCGTGCCAGGACTGTGAAAAGATGTACGTGGGGCAAACCAACAGGCGAATATCGTCAAGAGTGGAAGAGCATAAACTCAGCATCAGAAACAAACAAACAACATCAGCTCTATTACTACATCATCAGGAAACGAGCAACAAAATAAATTTCGATGGGTGTAGGGAGATTGCCAATATAAATCATTACAAGACCAGAATAATCCTAGAAGCCAGAGGAATTGAAGAAAAAGGTGATTTGAATAAAAGGGACCCGAAAAATATAAATAATGACCAACGGCCGCTCAGATTTAACCTTCGGGTGAGGAAGCGTCGCAGTAACCAACGCTTCAGTCTCTATTCGGACGCGAAGAGATTGAGAAAGTGAGAGAAAGAGAAAGAAAATGGCAAATGTGATTTTGGCGAAACGTCAGCAAAACTGTTTTTTTCAGAACGACAGTAGTGAACGGATGAACACTCGGAATGAAAACACATTATATTTTTCCATCCGTGAAGGACCAAGTATTGGAATATGGACACTCTGTATATCAAAAAGTAAAATAAATAAATATCGTTTGTTACGTAATGTTAAGAAAACTTAATAAGCAGAATAGACTGTTTACATTTTTTTGTATATATAAGAAAAGCTAATGATTAGACTTGGGCGTATGAATGCCTTCTTTTAGAAGTCAGTTATAAGGCAGATTTTGTAACGAGAGTAATAAAAGAATATCGGCTGAAATAAATGATTTTTTTTTTGCCCTAAAACCCAAAAGGTTATGGGCCCAGATCGCGCGTTTTAAAAGACAGTACAGAATTTGTGATATACAAAGTGTTTAATAAACTTGTAGTTGTGATAAATTTGTGCATTATGGAATCGGTGCAAACAAAAAGGAATATAGTGCCATTTAACGGACATCGTTATAGCATTTGGAAAAAATATCGCAATGAACTTAATGTGCTAAAAGTAGTTGACAATTCGCCTAGACCAATAGTTCCAGACTGGAATCGAGCTGAAAAAGTGGCAAGAAATGAAATTATTCAATATTTGAGTGATTCATTTTTAACTTTTGCACAAGATGGAGATACTGCTAAAGATATTTTTCATAAACCGGATGCAATTTATGAAAGAAAAATAAGAAAACAGTTATTAGAACTCAAATTAGGGAGTGAAACAAGTTTATTAAATCATTTTACAACATTTGATGATTTAATAATTCAAAATAGGCTGAAACCGATAAAGTGGCGCATTTATTGTTAACATTGCCGTCTAGTTATTCAGGGGTAATAGAAACATTATCGGAAGATAAAATAAATATATAGACCAAGAAATAAAAATTAAAAATGAAGCCTCAACGAGTTCAAAAGTTTTAGAAGCCAAAGTTTTTAAGAATGAAAAGTAAAAGCCATAAATTTGTTAACAGAAATTTTCATAAAAATAAAACAAATTTATTTCAAGGTAAAAGACATATTAAAAAGATGAGATGCCATTATTGTGGCAAGAAAAATCATATTAAAAAGGATTGCTATCATTATAAAAAGACTTTGCAAGACAAACACGAAGAACGCCCTAGAACAGTTCAGACAGTGCAAACAACAACTGAAAATTCGAATAGTTTTGCTTTTATGGTGGGCAATTTTAAAAGACAGGAAAGTGCGAATATTTTAACTTTCATATTAGACAGTGGTGCTTCTGATCATATAGTAAAACGGAAGGATGTTTTTACAGAAATTGTTGAACTGATTGAACCTGTGAAAGTGTCGGTTGCAATTAAAAATACTTTTATTTTGGCTAAAAAGAAAGGACAAATCCATGTGGTAGCTGGCACAGGAGAACAAGGTGTATTGGAGGAAGTTTTATATTGCCCTGATGTACCCCACAATTTGTTGAGTGTGAAGCGCATGCAAGATGCCGGGTTGACCATTATTTTTCAAGAAAATGGTGAGGTAAAAATATCAAAACAAGGCAAGACAATTATACAAGGTGAGAAATGTCAAAATTTAATATTAGTGAAATTTAAAATTCAAAATAGTCCTAATAATGGA
The DNA here is from genome assembly GCA_030620095.1 of Kuschelorhynchus macadamiae. Lineage (NCBI taxonomy): Eukaryota > Metazoa > Arthropoda > Insecta > Coleoptera > Curculionidae > Kuschelorhynchus > Kuschelorhynchus macadamiae. The sequence goes on from JAUTXW010002880.1 coordinate 693,297, forward strand.
AAAATATATGCACATAATAGTTGTGCTGATCCAAATATGTATACATTGTGGCATCAAAGATTAGGGCATATTGGTAAACAAAAATGTATTGAGTTTAAAAATAAAGCTATGCCAAAAGATGTTCAATTAGTAAAAAATATTTTTCCAGATAATGAAATTTGTGAGTCTTGTATTCACGGAAAACAATCTAGGTTACCTTTTTCAAAATCAAAAGATAAAAATTATGTTAAGCGACCTTTGTTTATTATACATTCAGATGTGTGTGGCCCAATTTCACCCACTACTTTAATAATATGAATTATTATGTTATATTTATTGATGACTATACACATTACACGGTTTTATATTTAATTGCACAAAAATCTGAGGTTTTCAAAGTTTTTAAAGATTTTGTTGCTAAAAGCACAGCACATTTTAATCTTAAAATTGTTAATTTTTATTGTGATAATGGCCGTGAATATTTGTCAAATGAGTTTAAACACTTCTGTGTAAAGGAAGGCATAAGTTATCATTTAACAGTTCCATATACACCCCAGCAAAATTCTGTTTCAGAACGTATGATAAAAACTAGTAAAAATAAATTTGATGATAAGTCATTTAAATGTATATTGATGATAAGTCATTTAAATGTATATTAGTGGGTTATGAACCAAACGGTTATAAAGTTTGGAATCCCGAAAAAGAACAGTGCATGATTGTTCGTGACGTTATTTTTGACGAGATCAATTTCAAGGTTTCTCGGCCAGTTGGGTCGATGCAAGAAAATATAAACAAACAAATACCTGAAATTGATACTCGGGAAAAGGTTGAACAGATAACTGAGGGTGCGACTTTAAATAATGAAAATATGGGAACTGGGATAAGGAGATCTGTAAATAAAACAGATGAGCCTGTAATTTGTGACTCTAAACAAAAACAGAGTACACAAGAAAGTGTTTCCTTACGCAGAAGATTGAAAGCTCTTCAGCCGGTTTCCTATGAAGAAAATAAAAATGACAGTAATATAGACTGTTTATTAATTAGCATTTAATTATTTTATTTGTGAGATCCCTAAATGTTTTTCTGAACTAAATAATAGGGATGATAGGAAACAGTGGGAGGAGGCAATTAAAGATGAGTTAAAATCATTGACAATTAATAAAACGTGGTCCTTAGTAAAGAGACCTGAAAATGTAAAGGTTGTTGATTGTAAGTGGGTGTTTACATTAAAGCAAGACGGATTAGGGAATCCTATTAAATATAAAGCACGGTTAGTAGCGAAGGGATTCACTCAACAGTATAAAGTTGATTATGATGAAATATTTTCTCCCGTTGCACGAATTGCGACTTTTCGAACACTTTTGGCAATAGCAAATCAATTTAATTTGTGTGTACATCATATGGATGTTAAAACTGCATTTTTGCATGGCAATTTAAAAAAGCAAATATATATGAAAATTCCAGAAGGAATTGTTGCTCAAGAAAATGAGGTTTGTAAATTAAATAAATCCTTGTATGGTCTAAAACAAGCCTCAAGGTGTTGGTATGAATTATTTGATGAAACAATGAAAGAAATTAATTTTAAAAATTCTGAGGTTGATAAATGTCTTTATATTTTAAATAAAGGAAATATACATGAAAATATTTATGTGGTATTATATGTGGATGATATATGTATAGCTACCGGAAATAAAGAATCAATGTTAAATTTTAAGCGATATTTAAGTAAAAAATTTAAAATGGTAGATTTAGGAGAAATTAGTCGTTTTCTTGGTATTAATATTACTAAAACATCTAACAGTATTGTCCTAGATCAAAGTCAGTATTTAAAAACTGTATTAGCTAAATTTAAAATGAGTGATTGTAAGCCTGTTAGTACACCTTTACCTGTTCCACTTAACTTTGAAGCTTTAAATTCAGAAATTACATATGATGCTCCTTCTAGACAGTTAATAGGTTGTTTAATGTATGCAATGTTATGCACACGACCAGATTTAAGTATAGCTGTTAATTTATTAAGTCGCTATCAAAATAAAAATAACATTGAACTTTGGAAAAACTTAAAAAGAGTTTTAAGGTATATTCAAGGTACCATTAATGTTAAATTAATATATACCCGTAATGTTTATGATAAATTACTTGTTGGTTATGTTGACTCCGATTGGGGTGGGAGTACAACTGATAGGTAAAGTACTACGGGATATGTGTTTAAGCTATTTAATAAATGTTCAATATGTTGGACTACAAAGCGCCAAAATTCTGTAGCTGCTTCTTCAACAGAAGCTGAGTATATGGCGTTATATGAAGGTGTAAAAGAAGCCTTGTGGTTAAAGTCATTGTTAAATAGTTTTATTTTAGAAGTAACAGAACCTATAATTATTTATGAGGACAATACTGGATGTATTAGTATCGCAGAAAATCCTACAGCGCATAAACGTACAAAACATATAGATATTAAATATCATTTTTCTCGTGAGCAAGTTGAAAGAAAAGTAATAATGTTGAAATATATATCCACAGGTGACCAACTGGCAGATGTCTTAACTAAGCCATTACCAGAACCAAAATTTCTGCAATTGCGTGTTAAACTAGGACTTACTGATAATGTTTTAAAATAAAAATGTTTGTTGTTTAAAATTATATTAATTTGTGTTAATTTGTTAATTAAGTTTATGTTAATATGTAACTGTTTAAGCATTAAGCTAGTATGTATTGTTTATGGTCTGATTGGGTTTTTATCGAGGTTTTCCCCAATCCTTTGCAACAAATGTTGGACCACAGTTATGGCCTCAGGTTTGAAATTTTGCCGATAATTCTTAAATACATTTATTATGTATTTAATTTAATTTTTGAGTGGGAGTATTGGAATATGGACACTCTGTATATCAAAAAGTAAAATAAATAAATATCGTTTGTTACGTAATGTTAAGAAAACTTAATAAGCAGAATAGACTGTTTACATTTTTTTGTATATATAAGAAAAGCTATTGATTAGACTTGGGCGTATGAATGCCTTCTTTTAGAAGTCAGTTATAAGGCAGATTTTGTAACGAGAGTAATAAAAGAATATCGGCTGAAATAAATGATTTTTTTTTTTGCCCTAAAACCCAAAACCAAGAATCATCATTTATATATATATATATATATATATATATATATATGTATATATATATATATTTATAAATATGTGAACATATTTATAAATAATTATAAAATATAATATAATTTTTAATAATTAACTGTGTCTCTCTGACAATAAATATGTTGATTCTAATATACCTATATGCATACAGTAAATGATAAATTTTCCATTTCTGGTGAATTATGCTATATTTTGCGATAAAACCAACCGTTAAAGAACTTTATTGTTCTACTAAGCGTATTAGTTTCGCTTTTAGCAGTATTCGTAATAAAAGAGGTTATTATGTGCGACAAATTCCTGATTTATCTTTTTGTAAAATGCAGAATTGTGACTTCCAGAAATACACTTAATCGGAAGAATATGTTGCGTCGTCAACGGAAAAATGGATTTATTAATTTGGTTTTTGCTTTGTAGTGGTGGTTACGGACTCCTTCAGTTTCGGGTAAAATTCGGAATCCCATTTTTTACCTTTGCAATTATTGCTATTATGAATTTATTGTGTCTTTTACAAAAAGTATATAAAACAATAAAGTTGATTATTAAGATCTCAATTTGGATTAAAATGCAATTCTTTATTTACTTCCTTTGTAAGAGGAAAGTACTGTACTGATAACCGTAAATAAATCACCCCCCAATTCAGTTGACCTAAGAAGTGTCACAAGAGGGGGGGCATTGGAGACACGTGCCCCCCCTTAGAATGATATACGCCTGTATATCATTATTAGTTATGTTTTCGAGTTATAATCATATTTATAATAAAATGTATTAGTAGCGTAACTACAATGGTGCGAGTGGTGCGGTTGCGCCAGGGCCCGAACCTTTGGGGGCCCGGCCGGCGGCCCGGTTAAAGCCTACAGAAAAAAACTATCGTATTAGAACTATCGATAGAACTAAAAACTATCGATGTATAAAAGCGCACATTTAAGTAGGGAAATTACATTTACAAAACTAAGCGGCTTTTATCCATAGGTGACCGCTTTACGTTGGTAAAGGTCAATCGAACAAAATTTCAGGGAATAGGGAGCGAAGATGCAAAATAATTACTGAATTTATGGTTTATTTTAAATTATTTGCTATTTGCTGTGGGCAGGGTCGCACTACCCATTAGGCCCGGAACTAGGGCCCGTCGAAAACAGAGCCCGTCGTCGCCTTGCTGCAATAAAAATTGTTTATTCGTTTATTTTTCCTTATTTCATTTTATCGGTAAGTAGGTAATTTTTATATATTTATATATTATTATATTAAAGTAGGGGACAAGTGTCTGCTATATGATAGATAGGACTTTTTTTTTGATCGCCACTTTTTCCCACGAGTTTGGGGCCCGTAAATAAGTTTAGCCGAAAATAATTAATCCGGCACTGGCCGTAATGCATTTAGGGGACAAAGCCGATAGGGGCCCGTAACCTCAAGCTAGGGCTCCAAAAGTTGTAGATGTGGTAATGGCTCTGAGTGCTAATTTTTTCTAGTCTGTGTTGGGTGCTAGACTAAAACATGCGTATAATTGCAGTGATACTGATTTTATATTTTCTTTTGTAAGTATTCAGCGTTTTAGTTGTGATAAAACGAGTTGCAATACCAATCAGGAGCAGCTAAAAGAAAAAATGCTGTGGAAGACGAAGCAAAATTGAAAAAGCATGTAAAAATAGACAATTTTTTTCAAGTTATAGACTAATCTTAAGTAGGTGTAATTAGAATTATTATTATACTTTATATGGAATATATTATGATTGATATATAACCTTATTTCATTTTTCTGTGTTACCTATCTGATTTACTGGAGCTATTCTGATTGATAAAACAAGATTTCAATATTTATGAACTCTCCTAATTTTTTTTATTTATATGTACTTATTATAGAGTGGGGAGGAAGCCGGATTTTATCAGGGCCCCACGTTGTCTTGTTACGCCACTGAAACGTATATGTTAAGGGTAAAATAAAAGTTTTTCAGAGAAAGTCATTCAATTTGGTCGTAACCGACCTTACTCTTGGCTGTACCCCACTTAGTCTTGGTCTGGTTACGCTACTGATTGACCTCAAATTTTACACAAAAATCAAGTCTGATAGTCTAGTAAAACTTTGGTTCAAATTTGAGATGGCGGAACGAAATGGAGGCCTAATAAAATGTTTAGAAAAACAGTGTGAAAAACTACTAATTAAATTGATTTCTAACTTTGCACAAAAAATGAAGGATGAACAAGGGCGTCGCTACGGATGGGAGGGATAGATTTTTAAAAAGCAAAAAGAGAAAATTAGAATTTATAATACAATGTTATACATCTATGGCCAAATTAGATATTCAGATATGTATTTTTATGATTAAGACTAAGACACTAAGAGTTCCTATTATTATTATTATTATAATTATTTAGACTTTTGATATTGACTGAAGAAAGCACAACCTGATAGTTCTTAGAACATGTTGTATGAAAACTCCTATTTTTATGTCCTATTTTCTGTCACACATGTTCTTAATAATTTTGTTTATTTTACTTTTTCTGATACTGATTACTGAATTGAATAGGATATTTTGTTTTGTTATTTTTTATCAACTCAACATATAATACGTTCATTTAATTTAACCTATGTTTGATTCATTTTAGTTTAATAAGCCTGGGTTCCTATTAATATTATTTAATTTAGGCCTGTTTCCGTTAAATTTTTACTTTTGTTTTTTTTTACCTCTTTGAGGTTGATTTGTTACATGAAGAAATAAAATAGAATTATCAAGAGGCGCAACGTTTGACAGTTCCTGTCAAATCACGCAGTAACAAAAATCCCTTAAAAGCCTCTTATTTTTCTTAGCAAAATATGGGATATTTGTAAACGACCCTTAGACTTCTTGGAGTGTAATTTTACAGAGATTGACAGTCTCTTCTCTTTCTCTATAATCCATTCCTTATTACTTCAGTTATTGATTATGTTCCGGAATAAAATAACACTTAATGATTTTGTATTATTTTATTATAGGTATTGTTCCTTGTCATCTCTGCTTGCTTTATCTAAAAATAAATATTACATAATTTAAACTCTACACAATCAAATAATTTGATACGCATCAGAGTTTAACCCAAAATACAGCCCATATCTAATTACTAGTAATTACACAAATTTTCATCCATCCTCCAGGATATTTCCGTAGCGACGTCATTGCGGATGAACTAATCCAAAGTACCAAAGTCTGTACGCGTGGAATATGGTGGAACAAAATGGCTGTCTAAAATTAAAAATAAATTTCAGTAAATAAAGAGCAACTTATTCAAATGACTTAAAATCTTGCGCAAAAACCAGGTGTCATATAAGTATATCGACCAGGGTCGCAAGTATGGGGGTTGGGGGGAGCTACCCACCTCAAAGTTGTTAGGGTTGGAAAATTAGCTTCCGTAAGTTGGAAAAAACAAAATATAAATAAGTTTTGGTTGAGTTGGCAAATGACCTTTTTTATTTTTTTTTGTTTGGTTTTCGGTGATACTTGCTAGCAAAGTGCGGGCTTTTTTTTGTTCTCAGTTGAGTTTTTCTTATTTTTTTAGTTTTCATTTATTATATTATATATAATATATTATAAAATCGTGGTGAGATGCTATAACATAATTTTTACTTCAAATATTTTGCTTCGGTTAGCAGCCCCTAGATCCCTAAATAAGCCAGTGGCGACAAAGCTAAATAACTTCCTACCCAATTAATTTCAGAATTTGATCAAAAATTAAAGGATGGTAAAAATCCAAAACAGCGGAACAAAATGGCAGTCTAATAAAATTTAAAAAATCATTGCAAAAAACAAGTAATGCAATTGACCTCAGTAGCGTAACGAGAGGGGGGCATTGGAGACACGTGTCCACCTTGAGCACTTAAAGCTTTACACAAGTATCTCACAAACCCTAAATTTAAAAACGCCACCTATATATAACAATTACGTGCACCTTATAAATGTATTAAACAAACGACTTGGATATTCATTATTCATATTATTCGTTAAAAGACATTTTGACGCCTGTATATCACTATTTGTTAAGTTTTTGAGTATAAAATGTATATGTTAAGAGTAAAATAAAAGTTTTCTGAAAAAGTTAGTCAATTTGGTCTCTTACTCTTGGTCTGGTTACGCCACTAATTGACCTCAAATTTTACACAAAAATCAAGTCTGATACAGGGATGAACTGAAAATTAGTGTGAAAAACTGCTAATTCAATTGATTTCCAATTTTGCAAAAAGTTTAGTCTGATACAAAGATGAACTGGTAAAATTTTAGCATTAATACAAAAAAAACTACATATTCGAATTGATTTTTAATTTAGCACATAAAAATCAACAGTGACACACGGATAAATAAGGGCGTCGCTACGGAGGGAAGAAGTAGATTTTCAAAATGCAAAAAGAGAAAATTAGAATATATAATACAATGTTATACATCTCTAGCCAAATTAGATATTCAGCTGTGTATTTTGTTCATTTTATATACATTTATTTAAGCTTTGTTTGGTTTGTTCCAGTTTGTGATGATGCATTTTTCTGATTTTGATGAACTAATCAGACTTTGGTATGCATGGAATATGATGGAACAAAATGGTTGTCTAATAAAATTAAAAATCAATGTAGAGAAATAAACACTTATTCAATTGACTTAAAGTCTTGCGCGAAAATCAAGTGTTATATAAATATATCGACCAGGGACGCAAGTATGGGAGGCTGGGGGGGAGCTATTCCCCTCAAAGTTGTTCGCGTTGGGAAATTAGCTTCCGTAATTCTTGATATTTTCTCTTCGGGGCGTCCCTGATATGGACTGCTAAAAGTTTGATACGAAACTAATATGGCTCAACAAAATGGCGGCCTAATAAATGCTAAAAAAATACTCCCTATTCAACAGACTTTAAATTTTGAGCAAAAATCAGAATTACTGTGAAAACTACTTATTAAATTGATTTTAAAATTTGGCTAAAAATCAAATTTAGATCCTAATTGTAGATTGTTATTGAAAGTAATTTGCCGGCCAAAAATACTTAGCTCTCCGGGTATGAGGAAAATATATAATTTAGTAGTATATTTTACTTCGGCCAGTTTATAAAGCATGTATAATAAAAAAATATTCCCATAGAAATAAGTTGCTCAATGCAGGTACTAGACTTTTTACCTTTCTACATATTCATATTTTAAATAAATGTTTCAATACAAATAGAAATCTGATCTCACCATATTTAAAAAATGCAAAAATATACGGGACCTTAAAAAGGAATTTTTATTCCTAATAACATGTGACAACACACAGATTAATTCAAAATTTAATACTCGTTTTAAGAATTATACTTGTGGGAAACGAGTTCAAGTAAAACGATCGAGTTTTGATACGATTTAAATATCAATGTAGGTATACTTGTTCAGAAATTTAAATTTCCATAGCTTTCGGAATGATTTTGTGTTTGTAACAATCATTGCGTAAGGTGATACATCTATTGCATTGATACGTATTAAACTACAGTGCATGTTTCTGCGTTAGTCCTATTTGCGGTCTTGTCTGCAATATATTTTGAGTCACATCTTAGGGCTTTAAAATATGTACTTTGTTCTAAAAGCCATGTTTCAACTCAGCTGACATAGCCAAATTTAGTAACACATTATATTGCCTTTTTAAAAAAAATTATTGGGCGCCATTTATTCCACCATATTGAATTCGTACCAATATTTTACCAGTTTATCCATATATATATATATATATATATATATATATATATATATATATATATATATATATATATATATATATATATATATATATATATATATATATATATATATATAATTAATTTCTCTGCAAAGATGTTTTTTAAGGTTGAGTTTTTAAACATTTTATTTGACCGCCATCTTATTTTGCCATTTTGAATCCGTACCCCAATTTTACCAGTTAACTCTATATCACTATCAATGCTTGTACAAAATTTGAAATTAATCTAATAAGTAGTTTTTTAGGTTGATTTATACCTAAATGTTAACGGTTCATATATCTTCAACGTGAAGATATGTCAAACCTCCCACTATTACAAACATTTTACTTGTTCGACATTTTGTTCTGCCATCTTGAATTCAAACCATTCAAGTTTTTATGAGTTCATATCTGTACCAGAATTAATTCTCGCACAAAATTTGGAATCAATCTATTAAGTAGTTTTTCAAGCTGAATTTTTAAATATTTTATTCAGCCGCCATTTTGTTTCGCCATATTGTATTCGTACCAAAATTTGATTCCTACGTAATACTTAATTTTTCTGCAAAATTTGAGGTAAATTGAATAAATAGTTTTTTAGTAACAATTTTTTTAACATTTCACTAGGCCGCCATTTTGTTTTGCCATTGAATTTTTACCAAAATGTACCTGGTCATCCCCATGTGACCTTTAATTTTTGATCAAAATATAAAGTTAATCGGATAAGTACTTCTTAGCTATGCCGCGAACAGACAGACAGTCCGAAAGACCGAGCGAATGGAGAAAACGGTATCTGGAGGCCTTCAAAGGAAAAGATCTGGAAAAAACTCGGATGATTTTTTCTCGATTACAATACTTTTCTTTGACGAGGGAAGTAGAAGTGTGACCCAGTTTAGTTTCGCACATTGTCATTAAGTAACACACACACATATATATATATATATATATATATATATATATATATATATATATATATATATATATATATATATATATATATATATATATATATATATATATATATATATATATATATATATATATATATATATATATATATATATATATATATATATATATATATATATATATATATATATATATATATATATATATATATATATATATATATATATATATATATATATATATATATATATATATATATATATTTGATTTGTGTGCAAAATTTGAGGTAAATTGAATAAGTAGTTTTTTAGTAATCATTTTTTCATTAAAAGAAACAAAATCATAGAATGTTTCAATGCTAGGTATATGTTTTTGGGCGTAACAAAATTCAGTGGAATATCAAGGCATTTCCAAGATATTGCCAAAAAAATATCTTGAAAAAGAGGCGTTTTCGAATATAAACAAATTTGGTTTCTGATTGCCTTTGTAAATTAAGACATCTCTAAAAATGATAAACTTGCTGAATTTCCCACAACTATAATAGTTTCTTAATGTATTGTATACCAAAGAAACTAAAAATAAAAAACTTAATACCTAGAAATGTTGTAAGCATTTGATGGATATTATATACCAATGAAATGGGTATTTTTTGCTGATTATATTATTATATTAGCTTTGATGCATTTATGTCTTGGGGTACGGTTATTCTCAAATTTCTCCGGTGTTTTTCATAAAACATATTTTTAATCAGCAAGAAGATACTCATTTGTTGGGCATTCCTTTTAATGAAATGCAAATTTGTGTTATCGTAATTTTATATCAGAGTGCTAAGAAACATATAGGAATTTGATATTATAGACTAATTTGGTTCAGCATCACTTGTAACTGCTCGCTTGTTATTGAAATGCTAGAAAAAAATCTTACTCTTTTAGACATTCTTTAATAGTAAATAGTTTGTGCAATTGTTATAAATTTTCTAGACCAATTTTTGACTAAATATTAGGAATAAGTTATTTTCTAAAAGAGCGGAACTGCAATGGAATTTCTTAGTATATGGTCAATCTTTAATCCGAAAAAATGAAGATTTAATTACTTTTTAAAATAATATTTTTTCCAATTCAGTAATTCATAAAATGACCCGAGTCATATTATTTATATCTTTTTCTTGTTTTATTTTGATTTTGATAAATTTCGTGTGTAATTATAATTAATTATTCTTAAAATATGCTATTAATTAAGATTATTTGTTTGAACTCCGCGAAGAGTATGAAGAAAAATGGAACAATATTTGCTTAATATTAATATAAATGTACGCTGGTTTAAATTGGTTAGTATAAACAATATCTGTAGCACACAATTATAAATAAGTTGTGATAAAATTGGATTCTAATGCCTCAAACATTAATACGATGTATCCGAATTTTTATTCAATCTGTGTTAACTAACCCTAGCATAAGTTCAGCGAGGCAATCTAGTATATATAAACTATAGATAGAGCTAAAATAAATATCATCAAATTAGAGCAACATTTCGAAAAATTATAATGTAGGCAAGCTCCCTAGCTTAATGACTAAGTTTTCTAATTTATATATATTTGAATAAAAGTTTATATATTTTATATTATGTTCAAATTAAAAATGGATAAAACAACTAATTTTCTGTAATACATATTTAGGAACTAACCATATTACAATTTATTATAATCCAATTAATATAATAAGCCGGTATAGATTTGAAACAATGTTTTGATTTTAGGGGAAGGATAGGCTACGTCCCTATCGCAACGGGTTTCGGCAAATATTTATATGCTAGTTAATGGCGCTATAAACAATATTTTATTAAGTCGTCCTTTTCTTATTATTTAAGTGGCAATAGTATATATTACAGCCTATAAAACTGATAGTATTCCTAAATAATATAATATTTCTTCTTTCTGGAAGAACATAATATTTTTAGTTTTCAACTAGAATCTATATATAGTTCAATTAACCACTATGTACTGTCAAAGTAATTGAATTACTCCAAAGTAATTCAATTACTTTTACAGTAGTTCACTTGTTGAAAAGAAGGAAAACTACTCATCTGTTTTAAAACAACCAACAGTTACAGTTACTTTCTTGATAATAGCTCAATCAATTGAAATTGCATTTTTAAAAAGTACTCCAATTAGTACAGGTACTAAAAAGTAGTTATTTCAATTACTGTAATTGAAATATTTAACTTCTAAATCGTCTGAGATTATTTATAAGATTGGTTCACTTTTTGATCCATAATGACTAAGAAAATTGAATAAAATATTGTATATTACTTTTAATAATTACTAAGAGCTTAATTTTATTTGCCAAGTATTACATAATAAGTGCAAGTTGGCTATGTAGGGTTGCAAAACTAACAAAATATTAACATAGAACGGAAGCTTTCACGGCTTTGGTCAATTAAGAAATCATGGTTCTTGGGATTAGACCGTGTCAAATTGGAATTACTATCCGACGTTTCGCCTTCGATTGCACGAGGCATCTTCAGGGATCTTTACTCCACAAGATCTGAACACTGAATGAGTTCCAAGTTCAGTTTCAATTGTGGATTCTGTTAAACAGCTGCCCTGGCTCTTTCAATATTTTCTTGTGTACGAACTCTACGGGTATGACCGACAAAATTGAAGATTACACTTCCTTTTGTGTTGAAATTTCTTACCGATCCCAAAATCGAATTTCTTCTTGGAACTCTAGCAAGCACTGGCAAATTAAAATCACGACGAAAATTTGTTTCCGTTTGCACAATGACCTGAGTTAGGATAACGAATTTACAGCAAAGATCCGTTGGTTATTTGGCAAATTTGCTATTATAACACAAACTTCAGTTTTATTAGTATTTGACGTTTGTTAAATAAACAGTATTTTTATGGCAACTTTTGCAAAACCCTTCAATCCTCTTGTCGGACCTTGTATATCCAATTCTGTTTGGTAAATTATATACACATAGGTACATCTGGATGTAGTTCTCATAAATATAAACATGGAGAACGTAACAACAAGGATGTCATGATCCTTGTTTGGAATATATTCTACATGGAGCTTGCTAATCTATGGCGACCTGATGAGTTCTAAAAAGAGCGAAATCGTGCTCGTCTTTTCACTGTAACGGGATGTTGCGCCTGCGCCATTACAGAGCATGTTCAGACAGCGATCATAGTATTCTTGTTGTGACGTTGGCTCGTTGATGTAACGTTAAACAACAATATATTAACATTATTTCTCCCAACGAAAATCAGTGTCATTCGTATAGGGCAAACGGCACAAAATGGAATTACAGAAACAATTACTCCGCTGACTAATACCACCACCGGCATGCATATTCGTATAGGACGTAGCTTATTGCATAACGAAAATTGACGAATTAAGATCCGGTTATTTTCTTCTTTATTATACTTACAATTGCTTGTTTTTTAGTTTTTAAACTATATTTTTTCCAATACACATAAAATATTCGGAAACAGCCCCTAATTTTATTTTTGGCCTCTATTATATTACTATAAACAGGGAAATATAAAAAAAGTAGGCTAATCCATTAACTTTATATTATTATTTTTTGGCTTCTTATTGAGCTTAAAATATGAGGCTTAGTTACTTTTATTTGAGTGACTATGTACAGGGTGATTCCTCAAATTTGGACATCCTCTAGTCTCTAGTCATTCGTAAAATTTTAACCGTCCGTATTTCGAAAACAATTATTAAAATAAGGTTTTGGTTTGTAGTCATGGATTTCATTGTAAAATCACCTGGTCAACAATGAGAACCACAGTAACAAACCTAAACCTTTTGATCACTACATATATTGTGAGAATGGCCCTAAGTATTTTTTACCAATTTGGTATACTTATGCGATAGGTACAGGGACATCATTTTAAGTGTCTCACTCGATTTGCGCTTTTCTTTGATCTTACCGTTTTCAAAATACAGGGTGTTTAATTTACTGACGGGAAAAAATCATTTTAAACTAGATTTGTGTTTTTCCTTTAGCACATAAAAAAATGAAAAAAACTCTATCCTATAATCCTATGTAAAATTTTGCAAAAAGGCCGAATTTCTTAATATTTTTGTCATTTTTAGGGTTCCGTACCCAAAGGGTAAAAACGGGAACCCTATTACTAAGAGTCTGCTGTCCGTCCGTCCGTCCGTCCGTCCGTCTGTCACCAGGCTATATCTCATGAACCGTAATAGTCAGATAGTTGAAATTTTCACAGATGATGTATATCTGCTGCCGCTCTAACAACAAATACTAAATAAGTTTATATGACGTATTATTAACTATTACTAATTAATTGTTATTACTATGATGTAGGTACATATATAGGAAAGATTAATTTTCCTTCCATGTCTCAATAGCCTAGATCGTTTAGGATCGGTCTGGCGATGTAACAATGCAGCAGTAACCCAGGTTCGAATCCTGGTCGCGGCAAGCAAACTTTTTTTACTTTTTTTTATTCAAAAAAAAATTTAAACTCAATTTTTTTATAATCATAATTCAGCTTTAGGGAATTCTTATCAACAATAATTTTAAATATTATGTAAAAGTGTTAATTTTCTTTAAAATATTATTTTTAATATCTTGCAAAAATACTCTATTCCGTTCAAAAAAAGGTAGCAATTCATGGTACGGAACCCTACGTGCGCGAGTCCAACTCGCACTTGACCAATTTTTTATTTAAGTTTGTGCTCATTGTTTGTGGTACAGGGAGTGTATTAAGTGTTTTTTTTTTTATAATAGACCAGGATAAATTTGCTGTACCAGAATTCAATGGGTGCGACTGTACATACATAAAATAATATAAAGTTGCAAAAAATAAAATAAAAAGTTGTATGTTCCATTTGAAAAAAACAAAGTTTATGTCCTATTTCTTTTGTTTTAATGTTAATTGTTTTTGGGTTGGCACTTTCGTATTCTACGGAAAAAGTTACGTAATATGGCTATTTTGATTTTTACTCTAAATAAGAGGAAAACCAAAAAAAAAATGCACCTTTACCTATTAAATGGATGACCCTGTACATGAGTGTTAAAGGAGGGACGAAAATATTTCTTTAATTATATTAATAGCTGTTTTCGCGGAGCACATCCTGAACTAGTTCCGAACGCTAAGGCAATGTTTACACTAAGAAAATGACCATACATCGCATTGTTTTATCAATATTTACATATTGTAGGTTAGGCCTTAGCGTTCGGAACTAGTTCGGGACGTGCTCCGCGAAAACAGCTATAAACTAATAAAAGTGTTATTGTTATTAGGTTAATTACTGTTACGCTACTTTCTCTTGTTTTTGCAGGAGTGGGTCTCAAAATTATCGGACCTTACTAAAGTTACATGGTCGATAACAAGAACCATAAGAACCCCAGCATCTAAAGCAAGAAAGAATATTTTTAAACGGGAATATCATTGCCATTTTAAAACCACGATTCATAAATTAAATCAACCCCGGAAAAGACCTCATCCTTCCAGAAATGTAGATTGTCCGTCCAAAATGATTATTTCAATTAGACATGTTCCAAAAACAAAATCTCGAGTCAAAGTTCCTGATCATTTAAGAAATGAATGGCCCTGTGTTATTCAATTTGAGTCGGTCCACAACCATACAATCGAAAGTGCGGCAGCCCTTACCAAAAGACCGATAAGCGACGAAACAAAAATTGAAATAATTGAATATTTTGAGAGAGGACACTCAGTAGCTTCAGCGTTCCACAGTTTTTGTTTTAAAAAAATGGAAGAGTTTGGAGAGCAATATGACGTTCTTTCATCTGATCGACAAATTTGTCCGAAAAAGTCTGATTTTGAAAATTTATGGCGTCAACATTTCAAAACACATTACGGTGATAAGACAGGACTAAATATGTTAGGTAAATTGGAAGAAAATTTAGCGCAGAGAAAAGACGTTTCTTACAAGATTAGTCAAATTGGGGATCATTATGCAGTGTCCTTTTGTACACCCATAATGAAAAGAGCCTTAGAAAAAAATTGGCAATCTTCTGAAATCTTATTTGTGGACGCTACTAGCAATTGTGACGTCCAAAACCATAAGTTATACTTTTTCGCAACTAATTCAGTAGGTGGAGGTATACCCCTGGGATGCATTATTTCAACCACTCAAAAAGAAGAAGTTTTCGATATTGCTGTTCAAAATTTAATTAATATAAGTTCAGTTAAAATTAAACCAAAAATTATTATTACCGACGATGATTTGTGCGAACGAAAAGTCCTTCAGAAACACTGGCCCTCTTCAACCATGCTTTTATGCATATTTCATGTCCTGAAAGCTGTTTGGAAGTGGCTGAATATGTCTAAAAATAATATTCCTAAAGAAAATAGACAAGGCCATTATCGATTATTTCGAAATATTCTATATGCAAAAAGCCAATCAGAACTTGACATATGCTTACGGACCTTTGAAATAGAATGTAAATTTCCAAATTTTGAGAAATATATAAAAAGCAAAATTGATAGTGATTTACATTCCTGGTGCCTTTATTATAGAAAAGGATTAGTAACTCGAGGATCGGATACAAATAACTTTATTGAAGTAATGTTTCGATTATTTAAAGACATTCCCCTCGAACGTACTAAAGCCTATAATTTGCCACAACTTACTGACTTTGTGATCAGAGACTTTGAAAGTTATTATAAGCAGCGACTTTTAGATCTGGTGTTTAATAAAGTAAGTAATTTGACTATTAAAAGACTTTGTCCCAGTTCGAAAGAAGTCAGTGAGGATCAAGTTCAAAAGGTAACGGATATGCAATATGTTGTAACAAGCAGTAATAAATCGGACAAGTATTTTGTCGATATGAATGTCGGGATTTGTACGTGTCCTATAGGAGAGAATGGGAAAATATGCAAACACCAAGCATTTATTATTATTCATTTCGGCGTAAAAAACGTAATGAATACTTTCACTGCAGAAAACAAAATTCTTCTATATGAAATTGCTACTGGATCAGAACCACCAGAAGGACTTTTATGTCCACTAATGCTTACAGAGCCTTCAGGACAACCATCTACATCGAATTGCCTTCAAGATCTTACTCTTTCAGAAAACAGCGATCAAAGTGATTTGAATATTAATGAAATAGTGACTGAAGCAGAACACAATTGGTCCAGATTTATAGAAAAAATCGACAAGGATGTAAAAGCAGGCTTAAAGGACGACCCTTCTGGTTTTTCAGGGGCAATAAATTCATGCGTCTCGGCTTACAATAAAAATGTAAATTCAGCATCATCTTTAATGAGTGGATTGTTCCAAATGTTTAAATTTCATCAATCTAAACCAAGATCCAATCTTATAAAATCCCATACCAAAACTCAAAGAAAAGGTAAAAAGATAGGTGTTCAACCGACATCCATTTCTCGACGAAAGACATTGGCGACAGGGAAAAGACGTATGCAATCGGGGAGAAAAGGTGGAAGTCTAACAAAAAAGAAGACTAAAGCGCCCCACTCTTTAAATAGTTGTGTAGAATTAAACATTAGTTTAGGTGAAAATAAGTTTTGTAAATAAAATTCTTACTTTCAGTACTAAATTGTTTTGTATGGTATTTATACAGTGTGTGGCTGCTTTCTGAGTTAGTTTAAATACAAAGTGAGATTTATTTTTAGATGCCCATAATTTTAATTTCTTCAATATACAGAATGCATTGTACAGACTGGTATTTTATACCAGCTTTCTTATTTTACCTGAATATTATATTATGTTTGAATTCTACTCGCAATTCTAGATATATACTTCATATAAAGACACCGTATGTCTATATTTACCCGTTTCTGTATTATCAACATTAATAATATTTCAGATTGTTAAAAATAGACCTACCTATATGTCTTTAGAACGGCAAGTAGAATTTCAGCATGGTATAATAATTACAGGGTATCCTATTTAAAATAAGGAAGCTCAGCACTTGCGATGCATCCTGTATATTGAAGAATATTGTCAAATTCAATCAAATATCAAATTATCAGCATCAAAAAACAAAAGCCACCTTGTATTTGTACTTAAAAAATAACTCGGAAAACAGATACATGGGAAATATAGAATACTGCCCCCGTATCGGACGTGTGATATTGCACAGTATTGTGCGATCACGCGCGTCCGTTACGAATGAATGCTCGGTAGTTTCCGCTGTGCACTAAGCTACGTCCTATACGAAGATGCATACGGGACTTGCAGCTTGATGAGCTCTAAAAAAAGCGAAATCGCGATAGTCGTTTGACTGAAATGGATCACTGCGCCTGCGACATTGCAGGATATGTTCAAGATAGGGATCATGGTATCCTTGTTTTGTAACGTGAAATAAATCGTATATTACATATTGAGGTGGAAAGTGTTTCATTACTGTCAAGAGATTAGTTAGTTAGTAACTTTAATCTCGAGACACTAATGAATCTTTCCACCCAGGTTTGTATACTATTTTATTTACAACCAACGCCATCCTAGTTTTGACTACTTAAATACATGTAAAGTAAATCTCATTTTTGACAAGTTTTGCCTTATTTAACAAAAAGTGACACATCGTGAAACAGGACTTGTCATTGCCATTTTAGGGATTTTCTAGATATTGATTTGATCATCTATTATCTTTTGTTTCTTTTTAATACGGTCAAATAAAAGTGAGACTTTATTGCGTTTGAGATAAAAAAAGTGTAAAAATCGCAAGAAAATTATGTCAGATGGAAAATCGATGGACTGTACCATGATTCGATCATCTGTTATTTGCTTTTAAACAAAAAAAAGTGTAAAATCGCAAGAAAATGGTTGGAAATAAGGGTGGAAATTGAAGGCGAGAAGTAGAGGAAGGTAATGTGACACTTCAAACCGTCAATAAAGTTAGTAATGTCAACATTACATGTATAGTTATAAATTAAAAAAATGTAATCATCAAATAAAATTGAAAGATTTTCGTTATTTAATAAATATCGACATTTACCTGGGTGGAAAGTGACATTTACCCGGGTGGAAAGCGATCACTTTTCATCTCAATAAAAGCCAAAGTCAGAAATATGTTTCTTTCAAACTTTTAAGATGTTAAAAAAGTGAACATTACATACGCGGTTGTAAATAATAATAAATTTCATGCTGGTTGTGTATTAGCCAGCGGAGTAGTTGTTACTGTGATTCCATTTTGTATATTAATTTAGTTATTTCACGAATGTACTTTATATTGAAATATACATACATTTTTTAATAACTTACTTGAATCTTAAATAGTTTGCGTTTTTAAATACTACCTTAAAACATTTTTCACAAACTAAAAAATAATAGTCTAGTTATCAATCTTTGCAACAGCTGACTTAACGTACAGGTATAATTTCTCTCGTACCCTAAGGGTGTTCCTTTTTTTAAGGTTTTTATTTAAAACACCATATCGCAAGGGTTGTAGACATGTGTAGGGAAAATACGAGAAACCCGATAGCCGTACTGAAGTTACTAATGATGCAACATGATTGATTGTTAAAAAGATGGATTAATTTTTGATATTTTCAATGCGCGCTTTTCGAATTCAAGTGTAAAATTTTTTAATTTTTGTGGGAATCGAAAGAGTGGTATATGGGAAAGTTTTTTACGATTATTAATCGTTTTTTTCTTGTGTATAAAAAGGGTAATTCAATTTTTTAAAATATTTTAACCGTAATTTTGTTACAGAATATTTTTACTTCACCAGTTCGTTTTAACATACAATAATATTTTAAATATATGGTGCGTTAATTGGTATCAATAAAATTTGATGAAATCCTTTGCTATTATCAAAAAATACTTGGATGTGTAAAATAAAATGTTATTAAGAGTGAATATGTAGAGAAACGCGTTATGTGAGATTTATGTTACGTTGTCCATTAAATAATATTTAAACTACACCTCAAGCTTTAAATTTACTTGAATTTTTAGGCACTCTAATTTGATTCGCTACATTTTTTTGGATATTACAATTTTTTTAGTTTTGCAGACTTTCGTCTACGTAATTTTTGTGCTTCTTGTACATTATATGAGTGATATTTTACAGCCTCAGATTTCTGATAAGCAATACTTTTATCAAGTGAGGGTTATTACACTATGCATGTATAACAATTATTATTGCAGTATTAATAATCGGACGTGCATGTTTTGTTGCTCTTTGCTATCGTTTAGAGTACCTTCTGCTTCTTCATTTAAATTTTATTTGTTTTAAATACACTATCCAATAAGCTAGCCTATTACAGGATAAGAAAAAAGATATACATACTAAACATAACGTGCAATATAAAGTAAATAATAACAATAACAGTACAACACATCATGACAAAAATTTACATTTTTTGGCAAGAAAGAAAAGAAAACAAAGAAAAACCGGTTAACTTTAGAATAAAATTAATAAAAAAATTAATAATAAAAACGAACAATGATGTTAAACAAACATCCTTCTAATCTGTTGGAATGCTACAGTGTAATGTGTCGACACTATTATAAATTCTACTATAGTTTTTTGAAATCTAGTATACTGGAGAAAATATAAGGATGTTTGTTCGTTGAGTTGGGGTTTGAATAAAGTTTAAGCGTCTTGCCTCTAATCTAGGCACTCTAAGTGTACCTTATATAATCGAGCAGACGCATACAATTGATGTTATTGTTTAATATTTAATACAATCTGTTGGAGTTGCATGATCGTCTAGCCGCCAACTCCTTAAGGCCGAACCTAGCAAACAAATCATCTTACGGACATCCAACAGCCGGATACACACCATCCAGTATAAAGCGAGAGCGAGAACCAAGTCTTCAATATGGTTAACAAATGTAAGTTTTGAATCGAAAATCACTTCAAGGTTCTTAATCACAGTAGGTCTCTCAGCACAACACTATTTATGGAATAATTATGCTCAATTAGCATGATTTTCTCGAAAAATTACATTACGCTTTAATGGATTTAACGGAAGTTTATTTTCATAACACGACCTACCAACCAAGTTTAAACTATTTCGAAGCCTATAAACATAATCAGGAGAGCAAGTCTCATACAAAATTTTAATTTCGTCCGCATAGAGCAAACATTCCACCTTCAATCCAGAGACAATGTCAATAATGAACATATTAAAGAAAAGCGGCCCAAGCATTGAGTCTTGCGGTACCCCTGATGACTGTAACAAATCTCTCAAACCTGTATCCACGGAACTGTACATATTGATACCTATTTGATAAATAGGACTTTTTTTCATCTCTTTCGAATCTGCAAATTTATAATAATCTTATATCAATTTCTAATATACTGCATTATAAAATATTCATGAGAGTCTGTTTATCATTCGCTACTGGTATTAGCTTTAAAAAACTGGTATGCAAGGCGTATTTACTTTTATAGAACTTTAAGCTTTATAAAGTTTTTATTACTGATCTTGGTATAAGTTGTTTCAAATTTCACAATATATAGTGGCATACATAGGTATGAGATTTAGGGGGGGAGGGGGCAAAAAAATTGACATTTAAAAATTTTAACTATTAAGTTCGAAGGTAAAGGACACTCTCAGTGTCTCAAGTTCAGAGTTGAATTGTCACAACTTTGTTCGCCTTCAAATATAGTTGCTTGTAATAAAAGCAATACAAATATGTAGGAGTTGATAGTTTGGTTAATTAATAAAAAATATAAGAGACAGATGCTGATGGAAATGTGTATGTACGTCTTATTATAAGGTGAAATTTCCATTCTCTGAAGGTACGACAAGCGTTTGATTTAATTAATTATGTTTTGTTTATATATTGCATACTTTATCTATACGATAGTCTTTCCATGATTTGCAGATTTTGATTTTTTATTGACCCCTTCCCTGATAATTGTAATTGGCAAAGATTTTGGATTTTGGAAGCCTGAGAGTAATCCTGCTATTTTTTGCTCTATTAAACGATTTGCTTATTTTTTCTTTAAAATCAGTTAATCCGGTTGTAAACCATTTTATTGTGTTGTATGAAAGTAGGTTCTATATAAAGGCACAAAAACGAAGAATTAATTTTCTTTATTAATCCCATTTTTCAATATTTCAATAAGAATTTTCGCGCCATAAACCTTCTACAACATAAACAAAAAAGTGTCCTGGGGACCTGTTAACATTAACTTCATCCTCTCACTGATCTATCAATTGTCTCAATTCTCACATCGTAATCGACTTAGAAACATCGATTCAGGAATTAGTTAGATATGGGCGCGAAAGCTACAATGATAACTTGTCGTTATACTAACATCGAAACTAGTAATGTAGTCACAAAGATATTATTTCTTGCGTAGTTGTCGTATCATTACAGCTAATAACGAAGTTCCCAGTATTTCAGCTATGTCTGGGCTACTATGTTTGTCTTATTTGTCATTTCCATTTTTTATCTGCAGTTGAAACAACTGCTATTACCTTCGAACTTGATGGAGTAGTCGATGACCTATGACTATATGTTGATTAACCATATGAAAATATTTGTCTACAAGAGGAGCGTGTGTGCTGTTGTGGTACTGGTACAAGAGAATATGGGACATCTGAGAATAAGATCCGATTTAATACATTGTTAGCCTAATTCGTTAACATTCAATTAAAATAAAAAGTAACTGAATTTCACAATTCTGGAAAGGTCTATTTGATCACTCTGTCCCAGTTTTTCTTTAATGTTAGTATACCCACTTCGTCTTTAAAAATACTTGTTATTAAAACATATTTTACGCATTACAATTTACATTTTATTTAAATGCAACGAAATTATTTATTCAGAACAAAAGCCTTTTGCACATCCTATCAGTTTATATTTATATATTTATAAATCTTGACATATTTAGCTACGATTTTTCTAAACTGTTTCAAATCTTCCGCACCCCTGACGAAATTCTGACTTTTGTTTAATAAACAACCATGATCGCACCAAACAAAGTAATTTAATATACCTTCAAAAAGCAGTTCTTTTTAAAATGTTTATATTATATTTTCCTAGTGACACAAATTTTTAAAATGCTGATCCGGCATGCCTAGATAAATAATGCTTATAATTGGAAAGAAATATGACCCAGTCTGTTTAGAATGTGGGTTAAATGTCGATTATTTTCATTTTCAATATTTGTGAATTTGTATTAATAAAAACAACACTCGTCCCACCAGACTAATACTATGAGTTTTTCTTGTTAAATATCTGCTTTTGCATAGAATAGGTTTATCATAGTATTTCAGTGTCTGGCAATAATAATATAAGTAAAAATGTACAACAAATCTTTTATGCTATTTCGAAAATATTCATTTTCAATATACATGTGCCAATAAAGAAAAATTAAAAAAGTTGTACATAAGTAAATATTTTCTTTTGTTTGGCTAAAGGATTTTGGTCAATGGGGTATTGCATATATCTATATAACTTTCGCAGTAAATGTTTTATTTTCTGCAGGTAGCCCTAAAATCTGAAATACACTTATTTATTAGAAAATGAATCATGACAGTATATGACCATCCACTCTTTGTGACAGAGCTCATAATATGAGATCTATCAAAGTCAAAATAACAACCTTTTTTATATTTATTTGTATATATTAGCAAGCTTTATAATAGTTGTTTTTAAGTTCTGAATAAAATAAGAACATTATATTTTTCTGTTGATAATTGGCTTTTTAAAAAACTCATAACATTTTAGATTATGTTAGGTTTAGTTTTATTATTTAAACCAATAAATTAAAAACTACAAAAAAGAAGTAAAAAGAAATCATGGCTAGCAGACTTCCTTTTTTTTATTTCCTGAGAAATGGCTTTGAAGCAATTAGGGAGTTTTGCAAATAATGGTCTCATATTAATGCTGTTATGGATCTATAGTTCAGTCAGTATAGTAGAGGGTCAAAACTAAGGAAAACTAGGCAGCATGCCAATTTTTTAACTAGTTGTTTGAGAGTTATTTAAAATAGTCAAAGTTTGCAATCCCAGACCCTTTACAAGTGCAAAGAAGTTGCAAACATTAGTTTTTTTGCCAATATGCAAAATACTGCGTATAAAGCAATTATGTACATTTTAAAAATGTAGGTGAGAATATCCTGATCACAAAATGGTCCCAAGAGAAAATATTAGGGGGGGGGGAAGTAAAAGTCCAACTAATGAGAACTAAAAAAAAAGGTCATTTGTCCCAAACTCGTTCATATTTTGTTTTTCCCAACTATTCGTAATTTCACAACCCGCAACCCATACTTGCGGCCCTTGACCCCAGACCATTTTTTCCATCTCTTGTCAAGAGAAAATTCTGAAAATTGTGAATGCACCCGAGACCAAATTTATAATAAATGCACCAAAAATTATTATTTTCTGGTGTTTCAAACATACTTTGAAATGGGAAATCCGTGTCTACAATATGCAATCATTCAATTTTACTTACAGATTTTCCAAAATATAACAATGTTTGATTCATATTTATTCATATCTTGTTGGTATTAGGGTGTTATTTTCCACATAGGGTCTGGAACAATTTTGTTGCATGGAAAACTTCGCTTTTTAGTACTTTCTCGAAATCCTTGGCCAACTGTAAGGTTTGCTTTTTAATGAGTGTTTGTTTTTTTTTTTTGAAGTTATTCTGTTTTGAGAATTCTAAATAAATTTGGTTTCCTTTATTATTTTTTATATATGTTTTATATATGAAAATATATATGAAATGAATTTACGATCTTCGTTTTTATTTACGCGGAGAACGCTTCAACAGCTGCAGCATTGTGCGTACGCTGCTGTACAGGTTTAGTTTGCAGGTAAAAACTAATTGTTACATGTTGTTGCTTCTTTAAAATTTATTTTTAAATATTAACAAATATTAATTTTTGTTAGAATGATTACAAATTACAACTGGTAACAATTTTTGGATTTCTCTTTATTGTACTGGGAGAAAATCAATTGGATTCCGATCAGTCTGTCTGAGAAACTATGGTATCCTTATCTTTGTTTTTTTTTAACATAATTTTTTTTATCTGTGAGCAGAGCACGAAGGTCGAAGACCTAAGTACTAGGTAAATGGGTTGCTTTAAGTGAAGACAGGGAAAGTTTATTGAACTTTGGCTTCAAGCAATGGTGTGCGTATTGGGAGATAATTTGTGAGATAATAAATATAATTGCGACTTAGGGGCGTTAAACTGGACAAGATTCTTTGTTCCCCATTCTACGATTTTAATGAGGTCCTCGGTTAAGGATAAAGTAATTATTCTACACCTATCATCAATTTCAATATTGGAGACAGGTTTGGGAAATTGTATATTGGAGTGGAGTGTACTATCGTCAACATAGCTGTGAATAGTATTGTTTAGGGGTAACACTGAACCTTGTTGATGTGGTGAAAGTTTGATGAATGGCCGTCAACCACTACAGAAATACTTCTGTTAGAAAGAAAACTGGCAATCCAAAAACAAAGTTTTGGAGACGGACTATAGGCAGGAAGTTTGATAAAAAGTGCGTCAAGTCAGACTTGATTAACTGCTTTGAGTATGTCGAGGGCAATAATTTGGGATTCTCCGTGGAATTCGATGGATTTATTCCAATTGTGGCTTACGAAGGTAAGAAGATCTGCTTTAGATCTTTGGTGGCGGAAGGCCCATTGCCTGTCGTGTAAAAGTTTATACCTTTCAAGGTAATTTAAAAGATCATAATTGATATATTTCTCCATTGCCTTACTCATAATTGGTAGGACAGATATGATTCTGCAGTTAAAGGGAAGAGTTTTGCGAACAGGCGGCATAGAGCAAATTTCCACCTCTTACGAAAAATGTCCTTGTTATAGGACACTTGGAATAACCTGGTAATGATAAGGGTCAATTCAGAAGCGCGCTATTTTAGGACTATGGCCGGAATACCATCAAGACCAGAGGACTTTTTGATATTAAGTGTTTTGGGAATAAGTCGTAGTTTATTGACGCTGAAGGTGATTTCGTGCATATTGTATGGCAAAACTGTTACGGACGGAAGCGGGAAGTGAAGAGGAGGGATTAAAGTAGAATTTGCGGCGAATTGTTTTATAAAAAGTTCAGCTTTTGCTTTAGACGTGGAGACGATTTCATCACCAGAAGTTAAGGCTGAGAAGGAGCATGTACAGCAGTTTTGATTAATATTTTTGGCAAGCGACCAAAAGGAACGGCTCCCAGTTAGGCAAGAAACAACTTTGTTTTTTATGCTTAGGTTGAAGGTATTTTTGGCGTCGAGAATTATACGATTCTATTGATTTCGTGCCTCGTTTTTAGCCAGTAGATTTTCTCAAATAAAGTTCTAAAGGAAATTGTGATGAGTACGGCTTTTCTATAGTCTGGCATTATCACAGGATTTTAAAAACCAAGGTCTATTATTGGGAGGTTTTGAAGACTTAATAGAATGTGATACAAAGGTTTCTATACCTAACTGGATTAAAACCGAGATTTGTGAACAAATTTCAGTAGGATCATTGGTAGAGAAACAAATATCATTCCAATGGAGGGAAAAGTAGAGATTCCTCAACCCACCCCAATCAGCGGAATTATAGGGCCAAATAGTACGAGGTGGCATTCTAAAACTTCTTGCTGTATGGGACTGGAATTAGTGGTCAGAGGAACCGAGAGGAACGGAAATGGAAGACTGATAAGCCTTTGGTTTAGTGGTGAGAAAGAGGTCCAATGAGTTTTGGGTAAGTGTGACGATGCGTGGGAAGCAAATAGGTTCTCTGGTAAGAGATTGACCGATTGCAAAGGCTTCAGCTACTCTACTTTTGGAATCGATTTTAGTAGGCCCTAACCATTCTTTATTTAACGTTAAAGTCGCCAAGGATAATGATTTCAGAGGTTAGGAAATCTACTTTAGGAGAAAGAGAGTGGCTCTATTTGAAATATTTTGGCAGATATTAGCTGATTTTTGTAAATGTTAAATTCGGACGATTCAAAAAATTTTTTAAATAGCTAGAATTTTTAGACTCGAGCCAAAATGGCTCTGCTTACTGAGCTAACTTGCTAACATGATAGGTACGGGTCTTGCTACTTTTGATATTGAAAAACATAGTTGCTTTTAGTCAACCCTAGAAAAAAAGAATTAGGCAATATTTAAAATATGTAGAGTGACACTTATTGCCTTGAGGTTTTAGCTTTAAAATATATTTAAGAAAGGTCGAAAATATTTTATTAATAAAATGTGTATTTCCAAAATAAGATAGATTTATAAAACATGTGATTCGATATACAGGGTAAGCAATAAACACCAAAAAAATTGAAATTAAAACTTTTTAGACAGTTAAATTAAAGAACCTGCAATTAGAAGTCAAAAAGCTTCGTAAATGTGTTTGTTAGTAAAAATAGTGAATATTAAAAAAAAGACATAATATGAAATTTATGACTTATTAAGTAATAAATTACATCTCGTAATAAACAAATTTAAATGACTTTTTATCATATATTTTTACGCTCTCTAAATCGCCTAACTCAGAAAATATCGTTTCACCCTTTTTTGCTTTGGCTACTTGCCTTTCCTTATTTTAAGCACACCTTGCATATTATATGGGAACCTTTCTATAGCCAAACTAATTTTTTTATTAAGCAAAACCTTTTATGAAAAATACTTTTTTTCGTCGTCGATAATTAAAAAATTTCGCTTTGTTGTTGGGAGAAATTTTATTTTTAGTTTATATAAATTCAGTTTTCAAATTAAATTTAAAAGGCAATATTCAATTGTTTGCGGATGACACAACAATTATTTATTTTGCTGATAATTTAAATGAACTATTTTTTGAAATAAACATGATCTACAATTAATTTGTTCCTGGCTTAAATCTCACAAACTTACATTAAATTTCAGTAAATCTTCTTTTATGATAATAAGTAAGACAATACATTTTGATATTTTCCCACTAGTAATAAACAATAACAAAATTAAATATTCAAATACAAAAAAATGTTTTGGGTTAATTATATATGAAAACTTAATTTGGAAAAATCATATTCAGAGTATAAGAACCGCTATAACTTATATTCTACAAAGCAAGATATTTCACACCATTAAAATTCTTAAAAAAAACCTATTATTATTTAATATATTCTAAACCCCAATATTTAATTTCAATTTGGGGATCTGCTTGTTTGTTATATATTAAACCTTTAAAAAAATTGCGAAATAAAACTCTAAAATGTATTTATAAAATACCGTATTTGGAAACTTCTAGTAACCTATATAAACCTAAGGGATTTTTAAACTTACAAAATATTTATGATTTACAAATTTGCATTTCGATACACTCTATTATTAACAATGGAAGAAAATCAAATATTATATTTAAAAAAATTAATACTTAATCTATACATACATAATCACGATACAAGGCACTGCCTATAATTACAGACCATTACACTAAAAAGTACCTTTAGAAAAAATCAGTTCTGTACGATGGTTTAAAAATATACAATACCTTACCAGAGAGTATAAGAGATAAAACAAAATTGTCAATATTTAAAAAACAATTAAAAGTGCATTTTTACAAAAATAAAAATGAATACTTTTTTAAAATATTTATTTCAACATAGTTTTATATTATAATTTATTAGAACTTTATTATTATTATCATTATTATTATTATTTATTGTTATACCTTACCTTTCATATAATAAACTTGTAAAGTTGGTTTGGAATAAAACAGTTTAAAAGTAAAATTACACAGACTCTGTATAATATACATATTAAATAATAAATACAATTTTACACTTTAGTTCAATCACCCCTAAGGCATTTTTACCTAAAAGTATCTTGACACCCTATAAAACCTTTCATTAAGGGCACCTGTGAGTGCCTTTAGAAACAGGATATACTTTACCCTTCTCAACAAAATCTAGCCATGTGGCGTACTCTCGGAACTATACTTTTTAACAAACCTTTTGCCTCCTTTACAATTTCTTCGGTTTTTTAGGAATTGATTTGATTGATGATTTTTTATTTTAATCGTTTTTTTCGTTTTCTGGTAATTGTTTAAAATGTTAGGGCGAGTTGACGACTACTGCTACTGGTGAGAAATTTCGGAAAAGTTGATTTGGCGTAGAAATTTTTGATTGATTAAAGCTTTTTAATGATCATCGACCATGTTGAGTAACGAATTTTTTAAACGATCGATGATTTTTTAACCCCTTGCTTTTTATGTAAACGGGAAATTTAAAAAATTCAGGGAAAGCATGCTGGGAAACATTGCATTCTTTTTCTTCAATATACACTGGTATCGTTGATTTTTTTAACCCCTTGATTTTTTATGTAAACAGGAAATTTAAAAAATGCAGGAAAAGCATGCTGAGAAAGCATTTCATTATTTTTCTTGAATATTCTAGTGTAGTACTAGTCAATATTAACATTAATACATAATCTACATTTCGTTGTAATAAGAGAAATAATATTACCTGAAATAACAGAAAAAAATGCCTTAAAATGTTGCTTAGTTTTTTAAGTATTATCGAATTATGAAAAAGCGGTATAACTACAGTTTTATACTATAGATATGTATTTAATTAATTATAATAATTAATCAAACGTATTAATAAATATCATTAGATTATATTGATTGTATTATAAATGATAATCTTTTATTACTGTATTCACTAAATAGTTTAAAGAACCGAATTTAAAAAAAAACACTTTTAAATCTATCTTCACAAAATGATTATTTAAATCAAAGTAATAAATAGGGCGACAATTGGGGAAAGTGGAAACAAAAGCTAATACTCACACAACTTTTCTTTTTTTTGTAATGAACAGGGCAATCCAAAAAGAACACCTAAATTAGTTTTACAGCTCATAAAATGTACGAATTGAACATTATATGGGGTTCTCAATTTTAAATAGATGCTAAGGTTGCGCTAGAAGTTTAAGACTTGCAAAAATGCATGTCCAGAAAATCACATAAAAATGCATATGATTTTAGTCATCAAGAGATTTTTTCATTTTATGTTGTACGATTTTTAAAATATCTTTTTCATTAAACAGTTTTTTTATAGCCATGCAAATACTTTTGCTTTTAAAAATCTATTTTATCCCGCTAGGATTATCCTGTGTAGTCGAAAAATATTTTATGTACAAAAAAATTAAGCAAATTTGATGTCTTCACCACGTGTGTTGAAAAATGCTTTTCAACACGATAATCTTGTGTCAGTGTCAGAGCTGACGCAACGGGTGACAACACTAGTATTATACAAAATATAAAATATAATAATTCTACTGAAAAATTTGAGTGGTCGTAGGAAAAATAGTGTACATTACTGAGAATATCATAAGAGTCCAGGCACATTATATACATAGTGTTAACTATGATGAGGTTTGCAAAAATTCGAAATTTCATTTCTCCTGAGAATCTAAAAGAACGAAATTTTGATTAAAATGTTAAAAGTAAAATTTGGCGGATTTTCAATACCTTCGATATTTTGTTTATACCAGAATGAATATGTTTTTTTTATGTCTAATAAATCCTTGATTAACTAAAAACCTTTACAAAATTCATTTTACTGGAGTATCTCTACACCATTCTTCGTAAACGGTTTTTTTCCGTCACATCACTATTGACACAGTTGCAAATAGGTTGATCCAATTTGGATGTTCTCTGCAACTTGTTTCAGAGTTGTCAAATGATAAAAATTTAATATTTATAAAAAATGTTCTATACAGGGTGCGCCAAAATTAAGTATCTTTTCTGTAATCTTTTACTCTAGACACTTATAAACAAATAGACTTTTAATATGTATTAGGTCCACCGTATCTAAACCAAATTATAACAGGCCGTTTAGAAGAGAATAATGCCAAAAGAACGGATTAGCCAGCGAAGTTCGAACTAAATCAAATATATAAAATATCAAAAACGTCTAGTTTTATCTAAAGTTGTTAGTTGCGTCAAAACCTAACTCAACTAACTGAAACGTAAAGATCTGAAAAAATCTCGGAGGGTGATTTTTTCACGATTACAATACTTTTCTTTTACGAGGGAAGTAAAAAATCAGTAAACGAAAAAGACTATTTCTTATATAATTTTTCCAAAAAATAATTTTATATTTGAAAAAATCACAATTTTGAAAAAGTCAATTTTGTTTGTTTCGTTTTTTTTAAATCTCGGTTGAAATATTAAATATTGAACTGTATATAATATTTTTTCGCTTCTTAGGATATTTTCATTAAAAAACGGCATTTTAAATCAAAAAACATGTTCAAGACCCCACCTCGATGTTTATATGTATTTGAAATATAAGTCTGCAAAATTGCCCTAAAAAAATGCATTGGACAAACCTGTTGTCCAGCAGTGTATATTTGCTAATTTTGACACGTTTATTCAGATTTAAAAGACAGTCAGTACATGGCATATAATACAAGGATAATCGAAATACTGTTTCTTCCGCCTAACTTTAAAATCATCCTGTGAATCCTTCAGAAATTACATGACAATTTCCGTAAAGTACAATCTATTCTTTTACATTTTATTTTTGATTCATGTCAAGTACATGCATAAGGAAGCAAATTGAGCTTCCGTTTTTTTAAATTTTCAGTAATTTTATCGTTCTTGTAATATTAGGCTTGTGAATATATCTTGAGGAATATGCTGCTATTCTTCAAGAAGTGCAACATAAAGGGCGTTTATGGTAGTTAAGGCAACCTCTTAACTCCTAATGCGACTTGCTATAGCATTTCCTAAAATGCTTTATGAGGTTTAAGTTAAGTTAAGATATCACTGATGTTGCTGTGTGCGGTCTGGAATAAACTTACGTCAGGATCCCTCTTAAAGGGAGCAATGCATTATACATCCGTAATATACTACCGCCAATAGAACTATATAATTTTCCAATACATCCATAATATACTACCATTCTATACCAAAAAGAAATCTACTCGAAAGCTAGTCACTCAGCGAATAAATCTCAAGTTCATCTTCCCACTCGCTCCCTTCGATCTACTGAGTATAGACAGAAACTATAGACTCGTCCGTATTGAAAATATCAATTTTCACTAAAAATATACATTAAATAAGCTGGGAAACTATCAAATGATTTTTTTATAAAAAAAAACGGTTAATCAAACATTTCGGTATTGAATAATCGATTTTTTCATTTGTTTTTGAGATTTTATCATTTCGAAAATCAATATTTGATTAAAGTCTTAGTTAGTTTTATTGCAATGTAACTCGATATACTTAGGCAGGAATATATTATGCAATATACCTGTGATTGATCAGTCAACTACAGAATATAAAAGATAACAGAGTTATCGATGTATCTGATAATCAAATGATAAATCGGTTAATCGATTTTTGTTTAAAGTCAATCTAATAATACAAGGGTGTTAAGGGTTTGACTACAAATATTTTAACGTGATAGTATAAACCATTTTAATTAAAAAATGCTTAAATAACATAGGATCAATTCCTTATCATTTTTGGGAAAACAGCCTTAAATGTGTATTTTGTTTTATTAAATTTTAAGCACATCGTTAACACATTTATTAATATAAACATATTATGTAAAACAATTAATTATATGATTTTCTACAAAATGCCTACACATTTTTTCTTAGTAAAATATCTGAACGACCTAAATTTAAAAATAAAGAATATTATTTTTGTAAATTGGAAACAAAAATCAAATGCACCTGGTCGTTCGTCTATTTTCTATAAGACCTGTACCTTTTGTACAATGGAAAAATGTATGTATTACTTTAAGGAATACTAGTAGCAGCAATTTAACTTATCAAATGATTCAGTTTTTCACATGACCCTGTATCAATGCTATAATTTTACAGAAAAAAAAATTGCAATGGCAAACCCAGATGAGGTCCAGGAGATATCTGCCGCCCCAAAGGCTTTAGAAAGAAAGCAAAAATGGATGAAACCTTTTTAACTGAAAAAATATGTTTGTTGTTTTTGCAACTTAGTCGCTTTATCCTTACTTCCACTTTTCATTGCCCTTCTCTAAACTTTTTTCTGAGTACGCCACTGTGCTAATGAAACATTATAAAATGATAAACGGAATTGGTAATAATTAAACAAAATACATCATCCATCACACTAAATATCAAATGTACTACTTTGTATTTTATGTCTTTGTTTATCTCGTTAATTTCCATCTTTTAATCAGCTAATATAAAAAATTCTTCTAACTCATAAATGTATCCGCGTAGGTTGTAATATTCATCAAAATTTGACTTTTGGATAATTTAGCGGCATATTATAATTTTTCTGTAGACTAAACACTCCCAAAGCCATCGAACTTAAGAAATGGCTCGTTAGCAATATTTGACCGTGTTCAGTTTCTTTACAGGGTCAGTTCGTTCGAATAACAAGAATAATCATGGCACGTGAACTGATGTAAAACTCTCTTTTCCACGAGTAATCTTAGTTTACGAGGGAAGCTAGCATGAATTATCTAGATATGAAATAACAATGAGCATTACTTTTGATTTCATTTATTTGAATACGCTCTTTCCTTACTCAGTATTTGTATTAAACTCAAAGAAATCGTCCTTATTTCTCTAAGAGATTTATTAAATAAACAATGAAGTCATTGTGTTTTGTCTAATAAGTTTATTTGCAATATAGACACAAATTAAAATTTGAAACCCTTAAGAAAAACTTACACTTTTATAATTTTTACTTCCTTCGTAAAAGGGAAGTATTGTATCACAGTGAGAGATTTTTTCAGATCTTTACGTTTCAGGGTCCCTAGGTGCCCAAAAATATGTTTTCTCAATTCCATCGGTCTGTCTGTTCGCGGCATAGCTAAAAAACTACTTACACAATTGACTTAAAATTTTGATCAAAAATCAAGGGTCATATGGGGATGATCTGGTAACATTTTGGTAAAAATCTATTACGGCAAAACAAAATGGCGGCCTAGAGAAATGTTTATTACCAAAAAACTACTTACCAAATTTATCTCAAATTTTGCACAAAAATTAAGTGTTATGTAGAAATCAACTAGTAAAATTTTGGTGCCATTCCAAGATGGCTGAACAAAATAGCAGCTTAATAAAATATTTTTAATTCAGGACAAATTACGTAATGGATCGATTTCAAATTGTATGCTATACTTAACTGTGGTATAGACATGAACAAGTAAAATTGTGGTACTAATTCAAGATTTCGGAACAAAATGGAGGCCAAATAGAATGTTTGTAATCGTCAAAAAATCACGCTCCCAGGTTTTACATATCTTCTCGTTTTAGCGTCCCTAGGTGCCAAAAAAAAGTTTTATCAATTCTCATAGGAATGAACTGGTAAAATTTTGGTATCAATATAAGAGAGCAAAACAAAATGCCGCCCTAATAAAATATTTAAAAAATGAGCCTGAAAAAACTACTTGTTAGATTAAATTCTTTTTGTGCAAGCATTAATTGTGATATAGAGATAAACTGGTAAAGTTGTGGTACCAATTCGAAATGGAGCAATAAAATGACGACCAAATTTATTTTTTTTTTAAATATTATTCCATTGACTTTAAATTTTGCAGAAAAATATGATATAAGGATAAACTGGTACCGATTCAAAATGACTTAGCAAAAAGGCGGTGTGCGTTATTGTAAAAACTACTTATTGAATTTATTATTTTGTAAAAGGGAAAAGTTGTAATCGTGCAAAAATCACCCTCCGAGATTTTGTTAGATCCTTACGTTTCGGGGTCCCTAGATGCACGTTTTATCAATTCCGTAGATTCATCTGTCTGTCAGTCTGCCTGTTTGCGGCACAGCTAAAAAACTACTTACCCGATTGACTTCAAATTTCAAAAAATGTCATTTTCTTAAATATCCAATATGGCGAAAGAAAATGGCCGCATAGTTAAATATTAAAAAAAAATACTAAAAAACTACTTATCCAGTTGATCTCAAATTTTGCAAAAAAATCAAGTGTTAGTCAGTAATTAACTAGTAAAATTTTGACACGAATCCAAGATGGCGAAATAAAAATACCGCTTAATAAAATATTTTAAAATTCAGCCTGAAAAAAAACTACTAAATAGATTTATTTCAAATTTTTTGCAAGAATTAACTCTGGTATAAAGATGAATTGGTAAAATTGTGGTACGAATTCAAGATGGCGAAACAAAATGGCGACCAAATAAAATGTTTGCAATCGGGAAAAAAATTGCAGGTTTTAAATATATTTACGTTTTAGCGTGAAAATTGGCATTATTTTGGTAAAAATCTACTTATATTACTAAAAAGCAAATTATCCAATTTATCTCATCCAGGGAATAAACCTGTAAGATCCAAGACAGCAAAACAAATGGCGACATAATGAATTATTTAAAAAAATCAGTCTAAAAATTTACTTTTTAGATACATTTTAAATTTTGGACATCTATTAAGTGTGATATTGACATTAACTGGTAAAATTGTGGTACGAATTCAAGACGGAGAAACAAAATGGCAGCCATATAAAATGTCTAAAAAAATCAATGTAAAAATTATTCTTGACTTAACATATGCAGCAAAACTGAATATGATACAGGGATTCAATGGTACGAATTCAAAATGACGGTCTTTAAAAATCAGTGTAAAAAAATCAATCTTTAAAAATTTTGCAACGACAGAGCTAATGTCAAAATTAGTAGCGTTATTGCCATTTATTGATATGATTAGACGACCGCTTAGACTATTTTAATTTAAAGATATTAGCATGTTGTTTATGAAGCTGCGTACTCACTTAGCAAATACGAACAGCCTCACATGAGTCCGGTTAAATATGCGTACGTTTATTTCAATATTTGCTTTGACTCTACATTTAACGAACATATGCATAGGGTGTGCATAAATGGCGTGTACAAAATTTTTTTCTCTTTAAAGTACGTCCACACTAAGCGAATGCATGTGTTCGCCAACATGCGGCTGTATTCCTGGGCTAAATAAGTACGCGGCTTTTCTTGTCTGTCTGACTAATTGGGTCAAATCTTGTAAGCCAATTTTAAACCACTACTTCCATTTGACCTATTGATACGAAATTCTGTAAAGGTTCGAAGACGATAAAATAATTATATAACTGAATTAAGTAGCTAATGTACCTAAATTAAAGACAATAAAATACAAAATGTATTAATAGATATGTACGATGTATATGACTTAAAATTATTATATCTACGTCATATTATAAGGGAGTGGTGATTAAGATAAGGTTACCACCCGTCCCGGATTCGGGGAGACCGTTTTATCCGGGTCAAAAAATTATTCATCCAGTACGCGGGATTATCAACCAGGTTATTGCGAATCATAAATAAAATATTATTAAAAATATCAACTTTTGCCATCTCATAATCTTGTAGAAAGCAACATCGTATTGTTAAAAGTATTAAGTTGTTGACATTTTACTTTATTTAATTAAATAAAGAACTTCAAATAAATAAATCTCGGGCTGCTGGACAGTGTTTTTTTTAGTCATCAGTTGACGAATGGTTGTTGGTCCTAAGTGTCCGGAATTAACATTTCTCAAATGTGGCAACCCTAGATGGGGAAAATACTTGATTTTAGAAGTGCATGTTGTCTAACAAAAAATAAATGACAAATAATAAATATGCATTGCACTGTATTATGAGTCAAGATGTTTCTTCATGCTAGCACATGGAAGCGAATTTAGTTCTGTTACTAGGTCAGTACTCCTAAGACTTTTTTGTTTGATTTCTTATTATTTATTCTGTGCAAGTTTAATTATTTTTATTGTACTAAATGGAGCATGTTTTGGTTTTATCGCCTAACGAAATCTATGGACACTCATTAAAAAATGCCAATCCGAAGTGATATCGCACGTCATGCGAAATATATCAATTACAGATGGGTGTATGTTTTTTGAATGTTAAATACAAGTTGTAGAAAAACAATTTTTACAACTCCCCTTGTAATCCGACGTAAATTGAGAGTAGTTGGGACCACGAAACGATTCAGCCTGGTATTTGGCTGATTTCTGAATCCCATTTGTTGGTTTATTTTCTTTTCTTGGCGCGATGTGTG
Organism: Kuschelorhynchus macadamiae; assembly: GCA_030620095.1. Classification (NCBI taxonomy): domain Eukaryota; kingdom Metazoa; phylum Arthropoda; class Insecta; order Coleoptera; family Curculionidae; genus Kuschelorhynchus; species Kuschelorhynchus macadamiae. The sequence continues at coordinate 729,967 of JAUTXW010002880.1, forward strand.
GCCAAGAGGAAATTTTAATTACTTTGTTTAATTTAAAATAATATCGATTTCGCACCTTAAGTAGTGTTTGATTGATGGCATTTTAATATTTAGAGTAAGACAGGCACGTCAGCAAAGCTTTTCGAAAATTGAGTGTAATTTTTAATTAAAAATAAAAGTAAACCAAAACTGTTTGGTAACTTTGGAGGTGTTTCAAAATTTTACCACAATTTACAAGGTATAATTAAAATAGGCATAATAAAAAGCAGAGCCAATACATGATTTTCTGGAGATGATGATGGGGTTATACTGAATAAAAAATCACATAAAAAGTTATGTTTTTAATAACATTGTTCCTGTGAAAATTAAACACATTTGTATGGTAATAAAACATCTCTCTGAATTATCTTATACTTTCAGTATAATTTACAATTTTTTTGTTCAGTTTTTTTATATGTTTCTAAAAAGTGTTTGTAAAATATTAAGACTATCTGATATGCTGCTATCGGATATGTTTCGGAAGAGAAATATTTATTAATAAAAAATAATATGGAAAAGTTTTGGTTTTTTCCTTCAAAATTCAAATACTATATTAAACACACAAATATTAAAAATGGTAATTAATATAAAAGTCTCAACTGCTGACTTTTAATAAATCACACACAAATCTTACAGTATAATATGTACGTACCTTTGCTTTTTATGCGAAGAATTCTTATTTTGAAAATTTGTAGGATAAGATATTATGTAAGGATGCATCTTTTAATTATTTTTCTAATCTATATGACCGAGTAAGATAATTTTTTAACATTTGCAATATTTCCAATTTTTAAAAAATATTGTCAGAGTTCACTTGTTCGATTCAGCTCTAAATAAGTTCCCTGGCGATCAAATTTAAGGGAGATAATAGGCAGTTGCTTGAGTAAGCTATATACTACTATTAAGATCTAAACAGTAATTACAAAGTCTTTCTTTATAGTTTATTTGATCATAATATATTTCATGTTAATATGTAACATTCACATTACAGCAATGTCATAACAAGGATACTACGATCTTTGTCTGGACCATGTCCTGCAATTTCGCATGCGCAATAATCCATTTTAGTTAAAGGACGATCGCGATGTCGCCCTTTTTAGAGCTCATCAGGCCGCCATAAACCAGCGAGCCCCGTGTAGGGAAAAGGCAAAAAATAGAATCACAAAAACAACTAATCCGCTGGCTAATACCACGATTAACATTTAATTGCACTGTTGACTCCTGACTTTCGTTGGGGGTAATAATGTTAATATGTTTTATTTCATCTTACACCAACGTCATAACAAACACTACGATCCTTGTCTGGAAGATATCCTGCAATGCCGCAGTGCTCCATTTTAATTAAAGGACGATTGCGATTTTGCTCTTTTTAGAGCTCATCAGGCTGCCATTGTAACAACCATTTTATATTTATTACAACTTATTTGCAAATTTAATCATTTTATCTTAAAAAGAAATCAAATTATTATTAATATTTATTCTTTAATTTTCTCAAAGCTTAACTACGACCATGTTTATAATATATTTACAGAAATTCAACTTATTGAGTACGACAGTGTACTTGATATATTTCATGCTCGTAGTGGATATAATTTTAGTTGGTACGTTAGGAAGTATAAGTAATTTTTTAAAGTGGGAGAATTCATGTCACTTTGTTTTTTTTTCCTCTTGAAGTTTATTTATTTTCCCGGCCCGGATCGATTGCACTCGTTTCCTTAAATTTCAGCAGGGGCATTTTGACTGCCATGTTTAATTAGGCATTTTTTTGTGATTTTGTGCCATATAGGTAGCACGCGACATTGTCGGATTTGTTTCATAAATAATAAATTTGTAGTTTTAATCTTCTGTATATACAATCGGAAATTCAACTAGCTGAAATATAAGCCCGAATAACAGGTAAAAGATGCTTCACAGGACGCCATCTTGTGCATGTGTAGCTGACACGTGATTTTTCTTTATTTCAGGCTTTTAATTTAGAAACAATCAACTTTCTTTTAATGTTGCAACAACCAAAGTTCATTTAATTTTGGATCAATCAATTTTTTTAAATTTTGGATAATGCAAGATTTTATTTAAATACCCTCAACATTTTTAGTTTATATTTGTATTAACATAATAAAGCTTTAAAAGTATCAAAATTATCATGGCAATTTTACTTAAATTATCTTGGATTAAAACTGTATCTGAAGAATGCTGACGAATCTACAGTGCAGGTATTTACTCCATCTCGCTGAGTTGCAGAATACTCCGGAGAGCATTTTTGAATGTTTAAGAGAAGCTGGAATAGTTTTTCTTCTGCCGTGTGGTGATTTGCTGTTCTCCTAGACGTTTTGTGTTGGGACTTTTCCACTGGCTAGACGGAAAATTGCAACTTAAAGATGAGTATTTTTTTGAAAATTTATTTTTTTGAATATTTATTAATTTGAATATTTTTTGCTGTTGCTTAATAATTTTGTATATTTCCTAAGTCTTTAACGTAAAATATAACTTGTTGAGATATTACTTGGGGTATTGAAATCACTCTTTACTGATAAATTCTCTAGTTTTCTAATTTAAGGAATACAGCAACCCTTACCATAGCTAGACAAAATTTTTAGCGCCGCTAATACTCTCAATATTTTATAATAATTGATCGATACTCGACTTTTCGTTTTTAATTAGTTTATGCATTCATTTTTGAATATCAGTAGTTATAATATGGGAGCGCCTCCTCCTCCTCCTCTTCCTCTCTCTCATGTCCCTCATTCTTAACTTCCTCCCCTTTTATTCTCATTCGCATCATATTTTTAATTTTTTCTCTTTGTTCTCCCACATTTGATTTTGCATTCTTAAGTCTTATAAATAGGTGCATCATGATCATTTTAGTATGCCGAGGCACATTTACTAAGCTGTGCTCGAGTTGCGTAAAAAGTTATTTTTGAATTTTTCCACCAATTTTGTATAAAACAAAAAGAAAAAATGTGTCAAGTAATAAGTGAATTATGTGTAATCGCGAAAAATTAACTACAACTATCAGACAGTTAAAAGTTAAATATCTCAATTTCTTTGAAGTGATTTCGAAAGATGAATACACCAAGCTGTTTTATCCACTGAAACGAGATTATTTGGAAGCAATTGACTGTTGTGATGATTATTTAGAAGGAATTATAAGCCTTACTACGTTTTTCAATACATTTGGGAAATCATACTTTGTAGGAGAATTAAGCCACCTAATAGAATTTATAGGAGAAGATTGCCAATTTATACCTGCTATTATTGCAACCCAAAAGAGGTTTCAATTATACGAAGATAAAAAACAGGTATTATCAAAGAAAGTTAATCCTATTCGCAAGAGACGTCCCCCTACATATTTAAAATATTATGTTAAATAAATGAAATGGCTGAGTTGCTGATTGCAGTTAAATTATTAGAGGAGAAATTTAGTAATCTTTCAAAAACCTATTTCTCATATTGTATGGCAAGTGGTCCGGAGTGGATAGACTTTTATTGTAATCAATCTGAGGAATTCGTAAAGGCTGCCCTCTGTTGCAACAAATACATTGAAACATTAAATTTTTTTCAACTTATTCAAGATCTAAAAGATATTGGCTTTGGTTACTATTTAAAAGACTTGAAGCAATTTATTGACGAGGATACTATTCTTCAAGAAATTGAAAAGGAAGAATAAATTTAATAATATTTACAATGGAGCAAATGGTTACTGAAATGTATGAAGAGTTTATTATATCTGCTGCATACTTCCAATATTTATCAATTGTAGGCGAAGAAGACGCAGAAGCACAAGATTTGTCAGCATATGTTAATAATATAGATCGAATGGAACAATGTAAATTAGCCGCTAAATTTTGTAATGATTATTTAAAATATAAAAATGAGTATGAACTTTTAAATGAATTTAGAAAATTAGATTTAAGGTATCATATTAATTGTATTCAATCATGGTTGGTTAATGCAAAATAAAAAGGTAATTAAGTTTTTTATATTTTTATTCATTCATAAAACAATTGTCATATAAAAATAACACATTTGTCAAAGCACACATACAAGGTGATTTTGAATGATAGAAGCATTTTGGTTCCATTAGCTTTAGCGCTGGTTGTTCATCTATTTCAATCACAGGCTTTTTAGAATATTTCTGTATAAAATCCTTTTTTTCGCTTCCTTTTACAAAAACAAAATCTGCTTTCTTCGTAAGTGTTTCAATTATTTTTGGGAAATGATGTAATGGAGTAAATCCATTATTCCAATGTATACAATGATAATTTTTCGTTAACCATACCGCCTGCTTGTGACAATCAGGTGAAAGAAACTCCATTGGAAAAGGCCTTTTAAAAATGTAATGAGTCATTTCATAACCATCAAAAGCTGCAAGCTCTTTCGGTATAAATTTATTTTTTTCATCCTTGAATCCTTGAATATCTATAACCAATCTCATATTTTCAAAGCAGCAAATTTTTTAATGAGACTTTTTTTACTTGAATAATTTGCAATTTCTTCTTTCAGTTGATTAATTTTAAAAATAAATTTTTCAATTTGTAGTTGTAGTTTTGATGTCATGACTAAAACTAAAAGCTTTTGAAAATTTCTTTAAATTAAATCGAAATATGAAAATAGTGGGGATAAAGTTTATAATTGTTTCACAATTTTAGTAAGAGGGTTGTAGCTAAATAATTTGTCATGTAAAATAAGACAATAAGCAGAAGTATCTTTTTTAATTGCATTGTGTGTCTCAAATTCAATTCTCATTACTACGGATCCCGTTTGAATTGTTTCTTTTTGATGGGAGCAATCAATATGTGTAATAGGACTAATGTTTTTGAATTGTTCAGGATTAAAAATGGGTTCATTTGGAACACCATAGTAAGACTGTCTAAAGTTGGCAAACATTTCGTATAAAGCAGAAAATTTGTTTTCTTCGAAATTTAAGTACAAATCGTGATAAGGATATCTTTCAGAATTTAAATATACTCTAATATTTGACAAGGTAATATTGTCAAATTTACTCATATCTTTAACAATTTTCCCTTTTCTGTTTTCTTGAAAGCCAATCACAACATGACGAGGAGCTTCTAGTTTACTAGTTGTTTTTACCGGCCATGTGTGACGGGTTGTTTCGGTTAGAGAAGAATATTCAACAAGTTCCCAACTCCTGAATCCTATCAATATATCTTTATTTGATTCTAATATTTTTGATAGAGCAAGTTGTTGTGGCATATCAACTAAAATGTGAGGAACTTTCCAATAAATTTTATCGAAAGTAACCAATGGAGTGTCAGGAGCAGTAACAAGGTGTGCCGGATCTTCTTTGAAAATAACACCATCTAAATCATCAGTTGATCTAATAAGAACCAATTCCTGTTTCATATTCATAATAATTTTTCTGTAATCTTCAAAAAATCCTAAAAGCATTTTTAGTGGTATGGATACGGAGAATTTTCCATCATTATCAACTAAAATTGTATCACCTTCTTTCCGATGTGGAAACCAACCTGCATTTTCCAGTTTTAAACTTTCGTTGGTATTGTGAGAAAGGTAGCTTTTTAAGGTTGATGCTAATCCAACATTTCTTATTGAATCTATAGTAATTCCGTTTAGTTCATAGCGGATTTCTCTGAACAAAAAGGCTATACCATTGTTAATAAATAGCAATTCTTTCTTATATTTACCTTCTGTATTAGTTAATTTTCCTTCGATATAAAGTAAACTATCTGATGGTAGAGTGTAAGCATCGAGTTCTTGAATTGGGATCCTTATTTCATCATTGTAATCGAATTTTGAAGAAATATATGGTTGATATGTGTGAAGCTCAGAACTGACGATGGAATTGTCTACATAAAGCTTTTCGTTTACGTTTAATATGTTCATTATTTTAAAACAGTGAAACCCAAGGATGTGAGAAATTTACGATTATCTCGTCTTAACTTGTTGGTGTTGGATTTGATACTGAACTGTTGTTTAGGCTTTTTCTTTTTATAAGTTTTTACTTTGTTGATAGTGGTAGGGGCAAGTCTCATCCCAAGGGCTCTATTATATCTAACAACCATTTTATATTTCACTTGTTTGTAAATGCAACCTTACTGTTATAGTTTCTCCTCTAAAACTGATAAGTTCTCCGTCTTGATCAACTATTTTAACTGTTATATTGTTAATTGCTTTGACGCTAACTGGAAAATACAAAATGGGCAAAGGAGATTCAACTATTTTATACCCTGGAGCTACAGTTGGATAAAACTGGTGAATAATATGAACAGGTTTACCATTATTGTAAGAACCGACACAAATATTACAGTCAATACAAATAGCATTCACCTTAGTTATTTTTGCAACATTATCTGATTCTTCCTCTTTCATAGCTTCTAGTATCCTGCTATTAAAACCCAACATTTTTCCTATCGAATCTTCCTTGGTAAAATCAATTATTCTACTACACATTAAAAAAGTTTTTAGAGTATTAACATTTGCTTTTAAAAGAAAAAAAATTTTTTCATTCGGAAATAAATCTTCTATACTTTCTCTTATGTATGTTTCTATATCTGTAATGTCATAAGTTCCGTCGGGAATAACAATTACTTTATTATCTATATAAAATTTATTATATCCTTCTTTTATATTGGGGATAGTCATAAACGTTTCAAAATCAGCTAAACCCAGGTAATATTGTTTTTCATCCTCTAAATATATGGGCGGATTAAAATCAGCAGACAAAACAGAACTGTTTCCTGATATGGCAATTGTGGTAGACATTGCAGTTTATTTATGAATGAGATATTACAATAAATAATGAGTTTATATATTTTTTTGCAAAAATTTTAGGGATAGTTGACCACAGTTATATGAATTAAATTTTTGTTTATTTTCATAAGTATAAAATACATCCACTTTGCCATTCGAATTAAAATATTTGAGAAGTTCTAAAGGTGGTTTTAAATTTCCATAACTATCAAAATATATTACATTTTTGTTATTTTTAATATAAGCAGTCCAATGAGATCCTTTATTTTGTTTTTTATCCAAATTTACAATACCACATTCTTTCAGATTAATTTTTTTTGGAAGTTCATCGAGCATAAAAACACCTCTAAAGCCAGTTATTTTTAACAGCTTTACATATTTAATAATATCATTGTTCGTAAGTGCTCTTTTTGGAAAACTTATTTTGAGTTTTTTTTTGTCTGATTGCTTTCATTTTGACGGATCCTCCTTTATAAGGTCTAATAAATAGTCCCTTTCCTTTATATGGTCTAATATATAATCCTTTACCTTCTTTAGAAGCATTTTCCATTGCAATATTATGTCTATGTATTTCTTCTAGTTGCTGTTTAGCTGCTTTAGCATCATTTACTGCCTTAGCAATTCCTGCCGCGCCTCCACCTAGTGCACCCAGGGCGCCAAGAATGGGAAACAAAAGAGGTAGAAATCCTCCAATTTTTTTGGGTGTTCGAATGATACGTTTTTTTCTCAATTTAAGTTTACCCCCTTTTGTATTTTTTAATCCCAAACCGAACTTTCTTTTACCCTTCATTATTCCTGCAACACTTAAAGCTGCAATTTTTTCACCAATAGAAGAATCTTTAGCTTTTACCCTATCCCAGGCTTTTTTTTCTAATATTTGGTCAGATATGTGTCTTTTTGATAAATCTTCAGTCTGAGAGTAAGATATATCATGTTCTTTGCAAGCGGAATCCAATGGATTTACACCAACGTCACCTCTAGTTAATCTTTTTTCCAAGTTGGTGCCGGGACCACAATAATTATATCCTGGTATATGAACTTCGAAAGGTAATTTACTAATTAATTTATTTACTAAACCAGAGCCTTTTCTATTACGTCTTTTAATAGTTTTTTTCAACTTATGACGACCCACAGTCATTGAAGTTCTTTTTATACTAAAAACACATTGACATTTTTCTGGTATAAATACTTTTACAGCTAAAAATATTTACTAGTGTGATTAAGAATGAGGATTGAAAAACAAAAATTCTCATTACCAGTAAATAATCATGACGAAAAAATTTTAAGTAAACAGTTGAGAAAACATGGTGACTTATTTTGCGGTGGTTCAAAAAGAGGGCTTATAGTTGGTTGCAGTGGTAGCGGTAAAACCAACGTTATGCTTACACTGCTCGAGCATCCTAATGGAATTAGGTTTGAAAATGTCTATGTTTATTCAAAGTCATTAGATCAACCAAAATATGAATATTTAAGGAAGTTGTTAAAGCCTATGAAAGAAATTGGATACTTTGAATATGATAGCGATGAGAACATTATTTCACCTCATGAGATAAAGCCAAATTCCGTTATCATTTTTGATGATATTCCTTGTCATAATCAATCTATTATTAGGGACTATTTCACGCATGGAAGGCATAGAAACACCGATTGTTTTTTTATTTTTCAAGGATATTCCTCAATCCTTAAACGTCTAATTCGAGAAAATGCAAACTTATTAATTTTATTTAAACAGGACTGTTTGAGTTTAAAACATATATATAATGACCACTGTATATTGGATATGACATTTGATCAGTTTAAAAATATTTGTGCTAACTGTTGGATGGATCCATATGGCTTTCTTGTAATTGACAAAGATTGTGAAGTAAATCACGGCAGATATAGGAGTAAATTCGATTCCTTTATATATTTATAAAAGTAAAAAATTTGCAGTTTTATTTCATTTAAAACTTGTACAGCATGGATAAACGTTTAGCTCGAGAATTAATAAAATCGAGACAAGCCGTGAAGCAGAAATATCAAAGCTTGAAATTAGCTACTTCTACTGCTCAGTCCGAATTAGAACAAACTTATAGACCAATAACACAACCACTTAAACAGCTAATTTCAAGTATTGGTAAATCCGAACCATTCGATTTAAAAGAAGAAAGAGTTTCAAAGTATGAAGAATTCAAAACACCTACAAAGCTTTATAAAACATCAACTCCGACGAAAAATATTCAGAAAACAGGAAAAACTCCGTTACTCCCTACAGAACTACCAACATTTTTAAATGACAGTAGTATCACTTCTTCCTCTCCTGTAGTACAACCATTGTCATCAACTGTTATAGCAGAAACTTCAGATCCTTCTAGTGACACAACAACAAATTTAAACTTGTCAGACATATTGGAACAAACTAGAAAAACAATTCAAACCTATGTTGGTACACCATCATATAAAGATTACTTAGCAGATTTTCATGAATTACCCAGATCATATATTGATGAGGGTGTGAAAGATACACAACATAAATTTGACCATTATTACGGAATAGTTCATGACCTCGAAACGGATAAGTTTTCTTTTGGTTTAACACAGATACCGGTAGAAATTATTGGAAAGGACATTAAAGTGGGAGGAATAACGTACACAGGCACGCCAGGTTTATACGAATTGCTTTTCAAAAAAGAACCGATAGGTTATAAGAAGGAAGATTTAGATAATTACATGAACATTCTAGCTAAAACAAATGTATATCGTAGGAATTTTGATTCAAATGAACAAGTTCAAGGAAATACATCACACAAATATGTTACAATAATAGGACCATATTTACAAAGAAAGGGGATTACAAAGACAAAAACCTTGCCAAGATTAGTTACAGCATTTAACAAACCACAACCTCCGTTTAGAACAACTAGAGCCAAATCTACAGGAAAGGGATTAATTTTGAAAACAAACAGATCAAATACAGACTATGTATACTGGAATAATGTAAACGAAATTGTTGATAGGCTACGTTTATTAATTTCATCAAGTGATGCGGGAAATAATGCTCATAGTAACGAGATTATCTCTATTATTGAAGAATTAAGAGAAGATAAAGTAATACTATAAATAACAGATATCAAATATAATCATATTTATTGTTTAATGAAAGCTCAACATGACAGTTGATAAATTTGGACGCCATATTTCAAAACAAAATCAAGAGAGAATAAGTGACATTAATAATTTAAAAAGGAGATTAGGTGAAAATGAAACAAATAATGAAATCTTTGCTAAAAAGCTTAAGGTTTTTGATGAAAATTTTTTAAAGTATGAAAACCAGATTAAAGTATGTTATACCTCAATTGAAAACGTTAATAAACAGTTGCTAACGCTAAATCAAATAAGTAAAGATTTGCAATTTTTAAATGAACATGTTAAAAAGGAAGACAAAAAATTAAGTGATGATATCAACAAAATTAATAAAATAATGGAAACAAATATAAGAGAAGTAATAATTGAAAAACACAAGGAAAAAATTAAACAATTAAGAACTTTTATAAAAAGGTTAGATGATGAAAAAAAAAGAAATCAAAATAGCATTCTTAACAGTAGAACAATTGACCAACTCACTTTGGAAGAAAATCAACAATATATTTCCTTGGAAAATATAATGTCCAGTGTAATTAAGAAATTAGAACAAGAATTAAATAAAACAGAGGAGGAATTAAAAAATAGTGATAGTAGATCAACTACTTTCTTAACTGGAGAGATAAAAAAATCCTTTAATGCGTTAGAAAAGGAGATTACTAAAATTAGTAAAATTTTAAATGAAAAAAGTTATACAATACAAATTGATAAATTGAATGAATGGGAAAAAACATATAAAAGTTATATTTCGAATTATTACAAAACATAGAAAGTGAACTTCCTTAAAATTGAATAAACAAGTTTGTTGTCATGACAACCGTTAAACAGCAAGTCGTTAATGAATTACATAAACCTGCTAGAAAAAACTACAAACGCAGAAGGGTGGTAGTGAAAGGGTTAAATGATCTTTTTCAAGCTGATTTGGTTGAAATGTTACCCTATGCCAAATTTAATAAGGGATTTAAATATATCTTGATTACCATAAATGTATTTTCTAAGTATGTTTGGGCCGAACCGTTAAAATCTAAATCTGGAAAAGACGTAACAGCGGCAATGAAAAAAATATTAATCAGTGCAAAAACTCCACCAAAAAACTTGCAAACGGATAGAGGAAGAGAGTTTTTCAATGTAAATTTTCAAAATTTGATGCAACAATTTCGAATTAACCATTATAGCACGTTTTCCAATTTGAAAGCGAGTATAGTAGAAAGAGTGAACAGGACTTTAAAGAATAATATGTGGAAAATATTTAGCATTCAAGGAAATTACAAATGGTTTAATATATTAGCGGATATTGTAAAAGATTATAACAATACAAAACATTCTTCAATAGGAATGAAGCCAAAACAAGTAAATAAAACAAATGAAAATAGAATCTTGAAATCTGCATTTACTCATGCTAAAACGTTAGATATAAAATCTCCAAAGTTTAAAGTGGGTGATCACGTACGAATAAGCAAGCATCGAGAGGCATTTTCAAAAGGTTACACACCAAATTGGTCAAATGAGATATTCCACATTAAAGAAGTTAAGATGACAAACCCTTGGACATATTTAATTCAAGACGAAGATAATCAGGACATTCTGGGTGGTTTTTATGAGCAAGAATTACTAAAAGTAAAGCATACCGATGTGTATCTTATTGAGAAGATTTTGAGAAGGAAAGGAAACAAAGTTTATGTGAAATGGTTAGGACTTGATAAAAAATATAATACATGGATTGATAAAAAAAATATTGTTTAATTAAATTGAAATTAAATTTTAGTTAAATTTGTTTTATTTCTGTTCCTCACTTTATGCTTTAGCTGATACAAATTACAAAGTCTTAATGTGCTAATTAATTTCAAATAAAATTCACATTTACTAAACTAAAATTTTATTAAGTAAAACATCAAATACAATTTTTATTAAAACGTGTCAAATATATTTTATTTCTATGTTCCTCAGATAATATCGAATCTAGAATAAGTTTACAATCATTTATTCTTTTTTCAAAACGGAGTCTATCTAAGTACCACATCTGAAAGTTACTCCTACGGGCTTGTCTGTAAGCAAAGCTCCACTTCACTAACACATGCACCTTATTGTTCTCTTCCAGAAAAGATATTGTTTTCTTCGTAATATTTTCTTTTTGATCCATTTTCATTGTTTTCTTCGTAATATTTTCGTTTTGTTCCATTTTGCTTCAATTTGTTTTCCATTTGTTCAGGATATAAAGCAAGTAATTCCATCATAGTTGAAACATTTTCACTGTTAGGATTTTCTGTTGGACTTATTATATTATAAACATGCGTACACAAGTCGCCACAATCAGATGAAATATTATTTTGAAATATTTTGAAATATGTATTGAATTCTTGCCTTTTAAGTATAGATAATCTATAATCAATAATTTCCTTTAATCGCCACAAATTGTCCAAAGACTCTTGTCCTAAGTATATGAAGTGTGGGCCTTTTGTAATTTGTAGAACAGGGGTATCATTTATTTTCTGAACCTGCAGATGAATGTTGTTTATATTCACACTGGTTTGATCAACTTGAGGAAAGTAGAAATTGTTTACAATAATTCCTTGATGAACACAAATGTCTTTCCAATTTTCTTCGGTTAGTGCGATTGAAAATCCAGTTTTTCCACCAATTACAATTTTTGGAGAAAAATCATTTAAACTAATGCCAACAAGAACAAATTTTGACAAAGAATTATTTAAAAAATAAATTTTTGAATTAAGAAGCGTTTCCAAAGGTTTATGAACCACGGCGTTGTTCATAATGACTAAACGAGACTGAAACATATTGTGTTATTCTTGTACTTAAATATTCTCATCCCCACTTTCTTTAAAGTTTCGTTTAAAATGGATTAATGAAAAAATAGATTTCCAGTTTGAAATTTATAATAAAGATAAATAATTAAAATGGTAATGTATAAAAATAATGCAAAGTTTAATGTAACACTAATGATGGAAAAGTAATAATTTTTGAATCCGTCATAATAATTGGTACAGTTGGGGGTTAAAATTTGTAACTGATTATTTTTAAACTCTAACCTTTCTATCCAATTTGTATCAAAAATAGATCGATTTGGATAATGATACAAAATTTTAAAAAATTTACTTGCATTTTCATTTCCATTTATTCGTTCCATCCAACTAATTGTACTATTGTTAATTAATCCAATTTTCATAAATTTACAATATTTACTTAGAGTGACGTCTGTTTTATTAGAAAAACATATTTCACACTGTGTTACGCCAGGGGGATGATGAACATAAAAAACATTTTGGAAAATAAAATAAAGAAGAATAAATTGAGATCTACTGATAGTCATTAAAACAAATTAATAATAATATTCCAAATTTATTAACATTAAGCAGATACTTTCACCACGAAAGCAAAAGCAGTTGTAAAAAAATAACAATAAAATACTTAATTTAAATATATGTAAAAGTTCATAAATAAGGATATTAATAATACTATATAAAATGTGTAGCTTGAAGACTTATTTTGAATGGTTACAATTATTCGATTCCTATTTTTCCATAAACAGTTATTTAAATCACAATTCCTAGCAAATTTCTTATGCTCCACAATAGGATCATCATAACTTAACCAATCAAAAATTTCAATACCACAATAAAAACATTTACAAATATCATTGATTGAAGTATAGTAAAAGCCAGCTCCAGCTAACACTTCTGGTCTCAATTTTCCTTTCCATTTTTTAAAAGTGGAAAGTCGTTTTTCATATGTTTTAAAATAACTGTTATCAATTTCTTTGTCAAAAGTTTCTAAGCACATTTTGTGAAAGACTTATGAAGACTAACTTTGGTTTCAAAAACAACAAATTTAAATACCTTATAATATCTACATAAATATATCTAAATCTTCATGTTCTGCATTCCATTGATACAAAGCAATATCTTGGTGTCCCCAAGCTAATGTATTAAAACTATAGGGAATTTTATACCGCTTATCATCTTCGGAACTCAAAGCCAATTTATTAATTAACTCTGTAAAAATTGTATGTTGTCTAGATCGAAAAACATACATTGAACAAAAGGTTTTAGAATGATTTTCAACAACATCTTTATAATGAATAAAATCCAACTGCTTTTTAATTGCACTTTTTTTAACACCTTTTGCTTTTTTTGTTAAACTGTTTTCCGTTTTAATACAATATGCTTTTGCTCCAGTACCAAAGAAAGTAGTAATGGGTTCACCAGCATATTCATCTTTGAATTTTCCTATAACTGACTTTGTAATAGGCATTTCATGAATATTATTAAATTCATAATTAGATGTGTCAAATTTGTGAATATTTTTTATCATGTCAGAATAAATATTTGGAGTTGTGACTTCTAAAATGAACGAATCGGTATCGGTGTATAAAAGTGAAATATTTTCCTGATAAAGAGGTTTTAAAAAATTATAAAAGAAATCATACATGACAGTTTTAGATATATCTAATATTGAGAAGCCTACATATATTGGTTTATTGTAAGTAACTTGAATCTTTTGCATTTGAATAGCTACCAAGTTTTCAGAAAATATTGTTAAGTCCTTGAAATATGGTTTTGCAATTAAATTCTCAGCACCATCTTTTCTTCTATTTTTTTCCCACTCTGTAACAAGTCTTACGTCAATTCTCCTATCAACATTTTCCATAGTCTTGCCATAAATACTATTATTTGCCAACTTGTAAGTATTACGATCAAATTCATTCTTTGAATCATTTCTTAATCTTGAATTCAAGTCTATATATTTTTTCAACCAATCAGATTGAGAAAACTGTAAAACTCTATGAACTTTAGTTAACTTGAGTCCATGTTCCAAACATTGTTTTAATAATTGATAGTGAATAACATATTTTGATTTATCATTTAAATTGGGTATTAATTTTATGCATTTAGAATTTGGCGGTTTAAAGTTTTCTGGACAAAACGGAAAATCGTTATGATAGGAATGTAGACTTGTAGGATATTCTAAATCAACTTCTAAAACATATCCCTTATTAGATTTTTTAGAAATATTCATAATATTTAAATCATTGATTTCTTTATCTGTTAACCAAACAAAATCTCCCGTTGGAATGTGCTGTGACATTGCATAACCATACAAATTTGTTGCATCATAATAAATTATGTATTTAGTTGGCTTTAAAGGATCAAAATTTAAAAGAAATGGATTATTAGCTTCAGATTTTCTACAAATGCAAGAGCTCACACCACCGCGAACGCTTTTTTTGAAAAAGTGTATCATATCTGGATCAGTTAACAATTCTAACTCTATTCCAGTATAACGCAAACACGCCTCCCAAGATAAACCTGGAAAAGTGTAAAAATGAGCTGGATCGAGCTTATATGTGGATAAACAAGTGCTTCTAAAATTTTCAAAAATATCTGCCAAAAGTAAAGTATCAGAGAGTAAGTAAACGTCGGAGTATTGACCAAGAGATTCACATTTAAACAATTGCCAAACCTTTACAGCTCTTTGGTATTCTGCATCACTGATGTGCTCATCCGTTAAAGTATTATAAAATTGGTCTTTTTGAGGTAAAGTTGTTTCTTCTAATTTTAAATAATCATCAATATAATTGTAAGGAAATACACCTTTTTGCCGAATAAGTTTAAATCTTTCTTCATCATTGAAAATTTTTTTTATTTCCTTACATTGTTCATCTTTTAAGCTTTCAGAGAGTTTTGATAAAGAATGGGATAGAAATTGAAAAGAATCAATAAACCTTAATGATATATTTTTTTCTTAGCCTTTTGTGTCTTTTTATCAAAATAGTTATCCACATGAATAAGCTTTTCAAATGAAATATATTTTTCCTTGTTTTGTGCGATAACTGTTAGTTGTTCTTTGTTTAAGCATAATTTTTTAAGAAATAGATGAGAATCATAATTACGCAAATTATGCAATATAACTGGAATAAAGTTAGGTATTCTGTAATTTATGTTGCAGAGTGAATGAGCTGGACCTCTATAAAGACCGGTTATATGACAATGATCTGCAACCCTGTCATTTAAAAGAGGTTTATTACAAATATGACAAACTGTTTCATAGTTATGATAAATTTTGTCCAGTTCGTTCAAAGGAATCATCTTTTTAGGAGTCTTTAAATATTTATTGTATATGTTATACACATCTCTTTCTAAAGAATTTATAAATAATGTATCACAATTTTGACCTCTATATTTTTCAAATTTAGAATAATTATCGTCGAATGAACATTTAATGTAATAGGCAAATGAATGTGGAATATGTTCATATTGTTTTAAGGTGTATGAAGTATTAGGATTTTTATCAACATTGTCATTATTTAAAGGCTTTAAAATGCATTCAAAATCTGCATACACCACGAAAGGAACTTTCATTTGTTTATGATAATTTACAAATTTCAAAATATTATCATATGAATAGTTTCCAAACTTATCTTTTATTAATTCTTTAGAAGGTAGGTTAATTCGTAAATGATCACAATCATAGCTATTGTGTTGTAATAAATTTTCTTCTGTAGGGAAATATTGTAAACAACCATCGCAAATATATTTTTTTCCGTGATGTTTAGAAATTTGTGCAGAAACTAGTTTTGATAAATCTTTAATATAGCAATAATGAAAAGTTTTTTCATCATCATCACTTATTAACAATAAATTGACATGTTGATTTTTTTTATTCGATGAATAATAAAGTGGACCAATTACTTCATACCCCTTTTTAGGATTTATAATTTCTAATCCATATACATTAATAGAAATGTTATTTTTTTCTTCAAAAATCTTAATGTTCTTTAGCAACATTGGAAATTCTATACCTGACATATCCAAAACAGAAGAGTAGTGTGGGTAGGATGAAGTTTCAAAATCTAATCCGCTTGGTTGGTGAAGAGCAGACACAACTGCCCAGGCGAAGCAAAAGTTGTCATCATTCCTAATGTTGATCACAGCTTGACGTCTCTTGATCTCTTGAGGAAGTTCGATAAAAGATGAGGCTCTCAGCGGATTGTGCTTGTTAACATTAATTTCCAAATGAAGTAAATTCATCAAAGCCCATCCTGCAACGTAAAAATTAAAAAATTACTTTTTTTGTTGCTGTTGTAAAATCGAAAATAAATTCTTTACCTGAATCTCTTTCTGCAAATTCGTCAGCTTTCTGGTCAATAATGGTGCAGATTTGCTCTAACAGTTCTTTTTTCTGATATCCCTGGCAAATGACTTGGAACGGCGCATTAAAAGATTTGACATCATAGCTGTCGCTGCTGGGGTTAAAATAGAAACCGAACAGTTCCATATTTAGCTTGATACATTTATGTTTCTGCAGTTCTTGATCTATTAGATGTGCAATTTTGTATTCCAAATGTTGAAAATACTCTTTCACATTTATGAAGTTTTGGTGTGAGGAAATCCTATAAGATATTATTCGTTCCCTGAATGCTGACTTGATAATTTCAACACCTTCCTCCAAGCCTATTTTGGAATTGTTCTTGTGCACACTAGATCGAAGATGTCCACCCCATAGACTTTGGTTTATATTTTTCTTGCATTCTTTACAATATTTTACAATATTTGTAGAATCTATAAATTAAGAAAAAAATATTTTACAAAATATAACATGAAAAATAAAATGTTCTTACCTTTAACAAGCTTTGGTTTTTTCAACCAACTGTTGAGTTTTGTGGAATTTCCGTTAACATGTTTTTTATTATGTCGCAATAAATTATCCTTTCTAGTGAAGACTTTATTACATGTTACACACTTATGCATTTCTGAAGTTTTCTGGATAATAATAATAATAAAATTAATATTGTGCATTTCTATTTAGTTATAGTCAAATTTTGAAAAAAGCAATTGCATTTTTGAAGTTATTTGTATAATAATAAAATTAATATTGTGCATTTTTATTTAGTTATAGTCAAATTTTGAAAAAAGCAATAGAAATTAATTGACTTTATGAATCCATTTCTTCAAATGAGTCAACTAATTTGTCAAAGGCCTGTTTAACATAATTCACCGTACTTTCGTCTCCCTTTTTAATTGTGATCAAATTAGTTAAATTTTGAATAGCGAAACCCAGACACTTAAGGTTTGCTATTTGTTTTTTATTTTTTTTATTAATTTTAAAATTTTTTTTAATGATAAATGATGGTTTCGAAATTGAATTTTGTTCAACTGGTGAATTATTAGGAGAAATATCCGAAGTTAAATTTGCATCAATTTGTTTTTCTTGCGGATCAGAATTTACAATAGCAAATGGTGAATTAATAGAAGATATAGCCGAACTTAAATTTTGATCAATTTGTTTTTCTTGCGAATCAGAATTTACAATATCATATGGTGAATTAGTAGGACAAATAGCCAAACTTAAATTTTGATCAATTTGTTCTTCTTCCGAATCAGAATTTTCACTAAACAAAAAGGGAGAGCAAATTGGTCTCGGAGAATTAATTGGCGATTTTAATGTTAAATAATTTGTATTAGATTTTTGAAAACAAACAATATCCTCATCGCTAGAATTTTGAGTTTCGTCAATGTCATTCAGTTCTTCAAGAGTTTGTTTAGTTTTTGTTGTAATTAAGTCCGATTTGTTGTCAATAATGTCATTAAGATCGTCAAGAGTTTCTTGTTGACTAGCTGTAAATAAATATTTTTCGTTGTTCTGTTTGTTGGCATTATTTTGAACTTGGCTATTATAAATAATTTCATTCAAGTCCTGAATAGTTTGTTGTTGACTAGTTGTAAATACGTCTGTTTCATTGTTTTGTTGGTTTGCAAAATTCTGCATTTGAGTACATGTGTATAAGTCAAAGTCATTGTCAATAATTTTGCTACTCGATGCCAAAAAATTGTCCATTATGAAAAAAAATCGTAATAACAAATAAAATGCCACAAATGTACATAAAAATGTCACCAATATATATAAGAATTAAATCTTGCCAAATAAAAATGTTAGAAATAAAAATAAAAATTGAAAAATTACCAAATAAACACAATGTAAACACCAGAAAACTCGCGAGCTCTGCACAGTGTGAATGCAGAAATCAATTGCATTCGTCTCTTCGCTGAGGCGATTTTATATGCAAAAGTTAATCACATGTGTCCTACTTAAAGTTGAACGACAATCTCTAAAAACCACTTTCCCAAGCCGATCAACTACCTTACCCCCCCCCCTCCCCCCTCCCCCCCTTCCCCCCGGACCCCTTAATTTCCGAGACTCAAATCCCGGCTCCCCAATTTCGGGCTACCCTCTTCAGGTTAAGTTAAGTTAGGTTAGGTTATGTTAGGTTAGGTTAGGTTAGGTTAGGTTAGGTTAGGTTAGGTTAGGTTAGGTTAGGTTAGAAAAAAAGAAGAAAAGAAAAAAGGAGAAGGAAAGAAAAAGAAGAAGGAAGGAAAAAGGAGAAGGAAGGAAAAAGGAGAAGGAAGGAAAACGGAGAAACATATAAAAAAGAGAAAGAAGGAAGGGAGAGAAAGAAGATAAGGTGAGGGTGAGGGGGGTTTAAGGGGGGCGAAGCCCCCCTTGGCGGAGCGGGGAGGGGGCGAAGGCCCCCCCCCCCCCCCCGAGGCAACTGACAGGGAAAGGGACAGTGAATAAAAAAAAAAAAAAAAAAAAAAAAAAAAAACTTATGTATTGCAGGTAGTAAAAGTGGTGGTTGATGGGATATATACTTAAGAACATCCACTCGACGATCATACAGTAACATTCGCTGTAATATCAGTTGTCGCTATTATTTTAACGTATAACCAAATTTTTTATCAAATAAATCGATCTAAATCCAAAGTTCCTAACAATGGCAGAAAATATGAATGGAAACGCTGTCCAAATTGAAGAAAATAATATGGAGATCGCCGCTCAAATTGAAGAAAGAGAAGAGATTTTTAATAACTTGGAAGGCGATTCCATCACTTATAAACATTCATTTTTGGACAAGTCATCTAGGCTTGTTAGAAGATCATTCTTATGTAACATCGATATTAATTATATTGAAGAGGAGGAAGAGGAAGAGATGGAGGAAGATGATCAGGAAATTGACGAAGGAGTGGATATGGATGGACAATTACTAAATTTAGGAACCGAGGGTGACGTAAAAGTAAGCAAGTTTAGGGCTAGTGAATTATTTAATAATTTTGAAGAAAAAGATGTATGTGTTATACAAAGCTACTCTAAAATTGAAAGTCGAAGACTAGGAACATTTGCTATTTGCCTTCCTTGTAGTGCAATTCACATGAGATATTTACGGAGAGGGGAATCCGATCACGTGAGCTGCCACTACAAAAGAGCCTATGTTGTTAGTGCTTCTGATTTACATTGTGCTATTTGTAGGATACATCTTTTTATACTAATTCCTGAACATGCTTGCTTTTACTGCAACAAAAATGAAAAAAAAGAAATAGAAAATTATATTGTTAAATATTAATATTAAACATAGTTTGTAAATGTGATGGGTAGATTAGTTTAACAATATTAATTTTAAATATAGGTTAGGTTAGGTTAGGTTAGGTTTAATATTAAACATAGTTTGTAAATGTGATGGGTAGATTAGTTTAACAATATTAATTTTAAATATAGGTTATAAACGTAATGGATAGATAATGTCAAAAATATTAATTTTAAACTTAAATTGTAAAGATAATAAGAATACGTCAAGAATATTAATTTAAAAATGTCAAATGTTACTATAAGCGGTTATATATTTTCAGTGCTATATGCAAAATACTTCTTTTTATTCTAACATCTGACACTGTATTTGTAAATGAAATAGTTAATCATATGTAAAAAAAGTGTCGATTATGTCTACTGCCACTAGAAGCACTCATATATTAGCATAACATTTTGTTAACGCTTGTTTCTGTATTCAATTGAGTTTTCTCTTACTTGATGCAAATTATATTAATATTATTAGTATAATTAAAAAGTAGTAGATTAGGCTATGCCGGTCCGACAATCAAAACCGTCATTTTTACATGTAAATTCCCATAAGAAAATTTAAGATTCGATCTGCAAAAGTGGTGCCATTTTAGGGCGTGGCACTTTTTGTGTCAACCCATAACAATTGTTTTGTTATGTAATGTGAAAATTAGTATGTATTAAAAAACTTGTTAGATCATTGTTGTCGTTTCAATATAGGAAAAGGAAAAAATGTGTGTCAATTATTATATATATATTTACATTTACTTTTTTTACAAAATTATTTGTTACCAGAGTTTTCACAAACACAAATTATAAAAAAAATATTATCCTCTTTTTAAAATTACAACAAAATGATGTCTAATTACATCTTTGAAGATTTGTACCAAATAGTAATATCTAGTGCGACATACAGGACAATTGTTTACCATTATAGAACAACAATTTTCATCATTCCATCTTAAAATACATTTTAAACAAAAAATGTGGGAACATGTATTTGGTCTACATGAATCATAATATTCGATTATTTCAAAACAAATAGCACAAAACACTTTTTTCTCTTCACTCTCAGTTTTGTTCAAATTTTTTAAAACAATCCCATTATTTTCTTCTCGAACTAATGGTATATTTTCTTCTTGAACTCCTGGTATAATTTCTTCGAGGCTCTGAAGCGGAATGGATCGATTTCTTTCTCCAACTGATTCACTCATTTTATTTTAATATTATTATTAATAGATTTATTCAACAGATTTTTTTCTTTTAACAGTCACTCGTACCTTAACATACTAAAATGATCTTGATGCACCTATTTATAAGACTTAAGAATGCAAAATCAAATGTGGGAGAACAAAGAGAAAAAATTAAAAATATGATGCGAATGAGAATAAAAGGGGATTGCCTTTGGCATTCAAATAAATTATATATAGATTTCTTACAGCTTAGAAGCTTTAGTCCTCAAATAACGAAGTTAAGAATGAGGGACATGAGAGAGAGGAAGAGGAGGAGGAGGAGGCGCTCCATATTACTAATATCTCCTTTATGATTGAATATATTGATAGTCCTTTACATCTATGCGTATGTATTGAATTTTTAAATTTTGGCATACATATTGCAATTTTACAATATTAAAAAAGTTGATGTAACTGGTTAATATTCATACAATTTTCTTAATTCCATTATTGCCATTCTGTTTTAAATTTTATGTAACTGGTATATATACCTAGCTGAGAGCTTACATATTTTTTTCTTATTTGCATTATTAGCTTAACGCTTATAAATTTTGTTTATTCCACTTATGGTTTATTTTGTTTTATGATTGATATGATAGTTAAATATTTTGTTAAAAAATTGATTAAATTTTATTATTTATATGTATATTTGGAAAGTAAATTACCAAATACTGGTTTATTTCTCTTTTGGTTAAATATTTTGATATTTTATGTAACATAATATTTTGATATTTTGGATACTTGAATTAAATCTATATTTTTTATGTTTAACCCAATAAATTAAAACAAGTAATCTCACTCAATCAATAAATAGTAATTTATTTTTATATATTTTTTTATTTTTTAATTTATTACATCATACTACAGAGACATGTTTCAGTCAGGGATCGTTTTATCCTTGTTCTGATGTTGGTGTAACGTAAATCAAAAATATATTCACATTATTTCTCCTACCGAAAATCAGGAATTAACAGCGTAATTCAATGCCGGGCGTGGTATTAGCCAGTGAAGTAGTTGTTTCTGTGACTCCATTTTGTGCCATTGCGCCTGCGGCATTGCTGAACATGTTCCAAACAGCGATCATTGTATCCGTGTTCTGAAGTTGGTGTAACGTAATTCAAAAATATATCAACATTATTTCTCACAACGAAAGTCAGGAATCAACAGTGTAAGTCAATGCCGGGGATGGTATTAGCCAGCGGAGTAGTTGTTTCTATAATTCCATTCTGTGCCTTTGCTCTACACGTGGCTTAGGGATAGGTTATGGCGGCCTGATGAACTGTAAAAACAGAGAAATCGCGTTCGTTTTTTAACTAAAATAGTTCATTGCACCTGTGTAATATATTTTATTTAAACATATACCTTAGTTTGGACTTAAAAATTTAGAATCAGAACAAAGTTCATTAAACAAATAATTAATTAAATAATCAATAACAACTATTTTAACAGTAAACCTTTTACAAAGTCTTCGCTTTTATTCAAATCGAAATATTTTAGGAACTAATTATTTTCTGTTTTACTACGAACCACCCTGTAGACCAAAATGGCGTTAATTAAATTCTTAGCAAGTTGTACTCTATACGCAATAAGAAACCCGTAACTTTCGTTCGACCGAGTTTTATCGCCTAATATGCTCGAACCTATTTACAAGACAAGACATTCAGTATTTCCTTTAATACACATAAGTTAGAGACACGTACAATGTGCATGTAGGAAAATAAATTTAAAATTTCAATGAGCCGTTGTTATATCGACAAAGAGCTGGAAAGAACGGAATTATAGACACATCTCTGTAAAATTGAATAGGCAACTGTCACCTGTGAGAAGGAGTGCCGCGGTCGTATCTCGCGATCCGCGCATTTCAAACCCACACTAATCTTAAGGGTCTTAGAGAGAAACAGCACCGCAGGCATACCGTGCGTTTACCCGTTATAATACAAACCATAAAAAGTTGCTAGAAAATTTTCAAAATATTGAAAAGTATCCTGTTAAGGCGAAACAAACCATTTCTAACACGTAACGGAACGCAGAATTTTGAAAAAACCCGTTGCTGCCTATTTGTACAACGTCTCTCTAAGTTCAGCATTTCTCCAAAGTTTTCCTTCACAGACATGTCATACAATGTACACAGATTAAAAACAAATACAGGAACTGATTGCATCGTTTGCTGCGAATTTACTGTGAGTCACAGTCTATGAGTGGGCAAGCAACAAATAAACATTCCAGCATTGTTAGAGTAGGGCTTAAAATGTAAAAAAAGTCTTGTGGCAATATCTTAGATGGTAATTTTTCTCATATATTTTTGCGGTGACTTTCAACATAACGTCCAAGATGGCGATCATTTATTGATTTCTTTAATATTCATGACAATCAATATGCCAAATCACATATTTTTGAAGTCAAGATAAATTAATTTCCAATTCAAGTGTGTAAGTTCGTTTCACGAGAGTTCAAGAGAAGTCTTAACTTGGAAAAATAACAGACTTACCAATGGAACCAGGATATTTTCCAAAATTTCTAAATAAAATTGGCTATTTAAAGTTCCACCAACGTTCTAGCAAACATCTGGAATTTTGTTAGTCAAACTAAGGCTTTCGATACAAAAATTATTAAAAGTAGCATATTTTATGGCATTATTTTGCACTTGACAAAGCAAAAGTAACACAAACGTCAGATTAACTTAAAAAAATATTATTTATGCTATTTCATAAAAAAAATTATTTTGGTAAAATTGGTTAATAAAATACTATATATTACATATTTCTTAACCCCAAAAACAATTAATTTGACCTATTGCTCAATAGCTTGCCATGAATATTAAAGAAGTCAGTAAATCTCTGATGCCGTGTTGAAAATTACATAAAAAATGTGAAAAAAGTGGCAACATTTCAAACCTTACTATAAACTGATTTGTTATAGCTTCGGGAGACATTGCTTGTAGAGTAAGACAAAATTATGAAAATCTGCACAGATAGGAGACAAGCTTTACTAGCATTTACTTTACTTAGCTTTACTAACTCTGCGACTATCAAATAGGCACATTGTAGAAAACTGTTAGACGTCTTCCAAAGACTAATAAAGTTTCTCGCAATGTAGAGGCAACAAGGAATTTTATAAATTATCCAGGATGAAAGCAAGTCTAAATATTTTTAGACATGTCCCTTTACCTATTGCTATGTGACACTTACTTCATGGAACGATTTCCCTTAAATTGACAATGGTAGTTCTGCGCTTTCCTGAAATAGAATCTCTAATTTATAAATCAGCAGGACACTGATGGGATAAATGTGAAAATGTCACTTGTTCGCAACCCCAAAAAAGAAAAGTTCTACTTAGCTTTATATTAGGAAGATGTTTGCTTAGATGATAGTGCCCAGTCAGAATTATTTGGCTTTGATCTAAACAAATTCAAAGTGTGCAGAGCCTCATAAATTAGAAGTATCCAAATGGATTTAAGGAATCTCTGGATTCAAGGACTTGATTATGGATTTAAATGGTTATTATTAGTTATAGACTTTTAGGAACTCTCTAAATCTCTTTTGACCGCAGTAAACTTTTTACTTCTTCTGACTTTATTGTTATGTGCTTAGACCTTTTCTCTATTGCAAGCCTTAAAGTAAACCATTTAAATTTTGTATTATCGGTAGGAAAATTCAAGTATTCAATACTATAATGGATAGTGTAATTATTGGACAAAAACCTACCATCGAAATTACTTGTGTTACCCCAGGTTAAGGAAGAGGTCTCTTCGAAGAAAAGTAATAATGTTATGGGTTTTTCTACCCTCGCCTATCGCAACTAAACTTAAAGGAGTGTTAAAAATAAAACATTCTTATATAAACTATATTCTGTATCAAATTAATGTACAATAGAGAGATTCTAGCGATTAACGAGGGTGTCGACGTCATGTGCTTGACAGAGCATTGAATTGAAAATTCTTCCATTTCTGATGTAGTCATGGCGCGTTACAGCATAGTGTCATTTTTCGTTAGAAGGTATATTAGGCATGTGGGATAAATGATTCTGGTCAAAAAGAACATGAGTGAGAACGTTGAACGTATTATATTTGTTGAGAATATTTCTGTTGAGATTCATAGCGAAACATGCGCTATCGCATTTGATAAATTAGTCATTGTCTGTTCCTGTTGTTACCGTCCGCCTCAGGGAGACATAAATCTGTTTTTAAATTCAATAGGTAGTACTCTGATTATTGTGTATGAACGATCTGAAAATGTAGATTTCTATGGAGACTTAGATATAGACAGTTTCAGGGGAGTGAAGTCCATGGAAGCAAGGGAAGCAGTGCTTCCCCAAAAAAAAAAATTACAAAACATCTTCTAAAATGTAATTTTTGAAATAGGAAACCATTAATTTAGTTTATATTAAAAATGCTAAAATATTATCTTAATTATCAAGCCCATAATAAATGCGGCCTTGACTCCGACCGAGCCACAATAGAAATCGAATAGAACTTATGCGGACCGCTAGCTTCTCTGCAGCCAAGTCCGGAATGCTTGATTTCCTGTGAATCGAGCCAGAGGTTATTGAACTTTCCACCGGCTGTTTGCAATTTTTGCATTTCAGTCGCGTGCTTTAAGTGGGGGCGGAAGCTATCATTGGAGTAGTTCTTTGTTTGAAATGCTATCCGTGTGTTGTGTGATACGTACGTCGCACAGTGATTCGATCTGTACATGCTAGACGGCGAAAAATATTTTACAAGTTGAATTCATTATTTTTTTTTAAATATGAGATATAATGTATTTAATAAGTCTTTATTTAGCATTTTGATAAGAAATACTGAATATAGGATTATACAGGGTGTCCCAATAGTGTATGCTCGGTTGATATGTTAATAACGGCTAGTAATAGATACAAAAATTATATAGAAAAGCTGTACAGCAACATAAGCTGCACAAGCTAAAATTATTTTCATTTATACAGGATGTCTAAAAAATCTGTACTAAATCAAAATTGCTGTTTTTATGGTGCACCCTGTTTATGTTTTCTAATTTGAATTCTACGAAATTATCAACACGTTTAATTATTATTTTGTTCAATAATGTACAACACAGAAAAATAAAAATACATAATTTTCAAAAATACCCTATACAGGGTGTCCCGAAATTACATTGTCATACTTCAATAGGGTATCCTTCATCGAAAAAATACTAGTTTGTCATATAAACAGGATTGTTTTATTTGTGTTTTTAATAACTCTCATAATAAGCCAGATTTTTGAACAAGAATCGGTATCTGAGGTTGTTTCACAAAAGTGAACATTTTATGTTATAGGTAATGACTTTATCTTGTGGAGGACAGTACCTATTATGGCCTATTATGGGAGCTATTAAAATAAAATAAAAAAAATCCTTGACATCCTGTATTTCAAACACAAAGCTTTTTCGGACCTATGTTTACATGATAAACTAGTGATTTCGATGTAGAATACGCTATTTAAGAATGACAGTCTGATTTTGGAACATACACATATACACATGTTTTTATACACATAACAAAAGTTTCATAATGTCAATTATTGTTCAAAACAATAAACTATTCGAATAAACTACAGAAATATCTATAACTAGGTACCTATTTAAAAAATTAAAAATCGTCAACACTTCCCTCGATTGAGCTTTCAGAGCTGTCTGGTTCAAAAGAATTTTCATTTACTTCTGACTCTCTGATTGGTGACGTACCGCGTTCTTGGAGTCTTACTAAAAAGGGCAATACATTTTCAGGGAACGTTCTTAAACTCGCAATAGGTTCTTCACGGTACGAACCAATCAAAGGGTCAGAAGTAATGAGTAGCATATTAAAAAGGTCTGTATTTGTATTTAATCTAGATGTTTTTCGTGTATGTGCCAATCGAAAACGTCTGCAATCTTTATTGCGAGCCTCTTGGGCTTCCTCAGACAGTTGTCCGATTGGCACAACACACTCCCTAATAACATCTACTGCATGTGTCAATATTTTATGAATACTTACAGGCATTGAATACCAATTATATAAACTTATGTACATTTTCTTAGTCTCTAACAAAAAAATATTGAATAATTCTTAATTTAAGTCATATCCCGAGGACAAGCAACACAATATAACATAAAAACGCTCAATAAGACCCTGTTCGATACCGGTTATTTCGGCACTTTGAGCAGCATGTTTGAAAAATCGTCTAGCCGTATTGCCATCATTTGTGGTACCAAACCCAGGTTTGGGCTTATCCACTATAAGACCCATTTCAGCTTTGAATCGCGCTTGAATGTTTTTTTTCCTGTTTGCAACAGATAATTTGTCGTTTTCATTCCGGATAGCCCATTTTTTTACTTCTAATCTATATGATATATGCAAAAAACATTCAAGCGCTTTTATCCATGCATGTAAAGTGGATAAACCATACTGGTAAACTTCGGTCTTAGGTGTTTTAAGCTGCATGGAGTTCATTTCACTGGGTTTGGCACCACAAATATAGCAAGACTGCGTTGATTTTTGGGACGCCAAGTAATTTGCAATTTTGCCATCAATCATCGTAAAGATAAAAGTGTAGTTAACTCTAATGATCTTATTGAACATACTCATCTCAAATATTTCTAAGTTGCTAATTTGATCCCGAACTAAATCAAATTCGCGCATTGACATTTCCTCGGTTTCTTTATGGAAAATAAACTTTATTGGGCGACATAAACGGGTTGAAGACGGTTGCTTATTTTGCCACAGAACTTCTCCATTCGATGATAATAAACGAATCGGAACAAAAGAAATTACGAATAAAAATTCGTCCGTGTTACCCTCTTCGGTAAATTTTTGTTTATAAGTACTGTGGCCAGAGCTACCGTCTCCACCCCATTTACAAATTAGAGATAGTGTACTTCCGTCAGATACCTTATCGATAATGGTTGAAGCTATTGCTTTTAGTAGACGTTGGAAAGTGTGATTAGCCAACGCTTGTAAATTAATACTGGCGCTAACTTCATCTACATCAATTACATTATTTGAAGGAATACATTCACTTTTCATTTTTCTTAGGCAGTATAGCGATGGGTACAAATTGTGTCCTTTTTCTAAAGCTTTTTTTCTTAATACTTTATATTTATTATGGTTTAATCCTAAATCGATATATAAGCCAAGTGCTTCTTCGCCAGAATAAGTTTTTTAATTTCTTTTGCTTTATTATTGGATTCAGAAGCCGTTTTTAGGAGGACTGCTGAAGTTCTACTGCCATTAGCTCGTGCAGACATTTGTGCTGCGTATTTTAATTCAGCTAAAGACCTCGATTCAACGAGATCGCGCACCTTGGTACGTTTGGTCCGTTCGCTACAGTTTTCGAATGATTTTTGTGGTCTCCCTGGGCCACCAATATGTTCATTATTTTCATCAGAATTATTGTCTTCATTTATATTTTTGAAAATAAAATAGTTTGCCAACCAATCTTGATATTTGATTAAAAATCTAAAAAAAACGAATATTTTGTTTTTTTATGTATGAAGCAGATTATTTTTAGACACACTGCATTATAACGATTTTTTTCTTTTAGGATGGGAGTGTGCTATAGTAATGTCAATATTTCGGAACGAAATGTGAGAAAGTTGAAAAAAATAATATAAGTTTGATAAGTTCACCTTTCTTTTCTGCAGCCAGCCGACTTCCATTTTTTCTCAATTTTCGAAGAAAACAACTTTATTTGGGTTTTTAAACCACTTGATATATCCGTTGAAATATTTTGTAAATTAAAAGCTTCTAAAAGGAACTGATATAAGCGGTTGTTTTTTTCATTTTTTGGATGAGAACACCAAACATCCAAATAAGCCATACGAGAAATTCGGTAATCACCTTCTGAAAAACAATGTTTTCAGTATGATGCAAGGCCGCCCGTGCGAACATTAAGAATTATGTCAAAAGAAAGCTAAATAATGTAGTTTTAACATATCAAAAAATAACAGGGGTACCTCGGGATACTCATACTTAGATTTGTTAATAAAATTGAGAATTTAGGTAAGTAAATGTTTTTATCCGCAAAAACTATGTTTATATTTCACCCTGTATAAATTGATCAATAATTATCAATCAATGTCAAAAAAGTAGCTCCTACCTTCAAAAATATTGGCCATTTCTTCAACTTACAAAACTTAGTTTCTCCGTAGAAATATAATGAATCCAGATAACACAAATGTAAACAATATACTATCTAATTATCGCTCAATTTATTTCCTCACATTATAACTAAATGCTCGAGGAGAATGTTGACAGATGTCAATAACAAACATGATTATGTTGTTATTGGATACCTACCAATAGCTGAGCGTGTCAAAGGTTGCTAGATTAACCAATTCTTTTTTGCCGTGTAACATATATGGATCGAATCACTGTGCGTCGCGTCGTGCATGGTGCGATAAGGAAGACAATAATACGGACGTGGATATGCCAATACCGTCAACTTCGGCTGTCGGTAATAACGTTGAAAATGTTGGAGAATTTAGTAAGAAGAGTGTGTGTGTGTGTGTGAATGTGTGCTGTGTGTCTTAATAATGAAGGGATTGTCAACATTAAACTTCGCTGATAAGCTTCAAATAATTTCCAAAGGAAGGGCAAAACCGCCTATGAAAAATTTAACCACAAAAGTGAAAATCTGTATTAGACATTTTTATCCGGAAAAACAATACGAACAATTTAAATGGCTAACAGGGTATGAAAATATAAGTAAATTATTTTGTTGGTCATGTTTACTTTTTGAAAATGAAAAAGGTCTCTGGATTAAAACTGGTTTTTCCGATTTAAACAATTTCCATAAAGCTGTAAAAAGACACATTATGTCCAAAGCGCATTTGCAGGCCGTCATAAAAGAAAAAGTCTTCGGCAAAACCAGAATTGAACCACACCCTTAACAAACAGTTGGAAATTAGTCACCGCCAACACAATGGATTAGTCGGTAAAAATAGGCAAATATTAAGAAGACTTATCGATGTTGTTTGTTTTCTCGGGCAGCACGAATAGGGATTTAGAGGTCATGACGAAACAAGAGTTTCTTCAAATAGAGGAAATTTTCAAGATTTACTTAGTTTAATGGCTAAATATGATGATTGCTTAAAAAATCTTTTAGAGCAGTCTAGCGTTTTTCGCGGAACGTCGAATCGAATTCAGAATGATTTAATTTCCGCTGTTGCAATTATTATTCTAAAAAGAATTAAGCAGGAGATTGGCGAGGCGCGATTCATTACTATTGTTCTGGACGAAACAACTGATATCACTAACTTTAGCCAATTATCAATAGTAATACGCTACGTTAAAACAGACGGAAGTATTCAAGAGCGATTTTTAGGTTTTAAGAATGTGTCCCAAAATCGTACAGCAGATGAATTATATACCGTAGTTTATAACGTTACTATAGAAATTAATAGAGAGGAAAAATTAGTCAAAGTTATGATGGAGCTGCAGTGATGGCAGGACAATTGGGGGGTCTGCAAGCTAAAGTTCTAGAAACTTTCCCAAGTGCTGTGTTTGTCCACATTAAAGAGTGTAAAATATTTTTCGTTACTTTAAGCGGCATAGCTGCTTTTTTTTCCAAGTCAACAAAACGTACACAAGCTTTGGACTCCATTGTCCACAAACGATTGCCCAAAGTAGCTCCTACTAGGTGGAACTATAACGGAAGACTTGTGTTAACAGTATCTGAAAATCGTGAATTACTGATTGAACTATTTGAGAATATAATAGAAAATAACGAAACGTGGGACTCAGAAGCAATAAATAGTTCGAGGGGGTTTTTGGACTGTTTGAAACGAGATTTTAATTTTAATTATTTGTTGAACATATTTTCACAAATATTTCCATTCTCGGACAATATTTTTAATATATTATAAACTAAAACAAATGATATTGCTTTTCGCCTAAAAAAAGTGGATGATTTTAAGTCCATGTTAAGCCAAAAAAGGAATGACTTTGACCTATTTTGGGAGAAAACGATGACGTTAAATGTAGAGGCACAAGCCAAGCGTCTTCGAACAGACAAGGTCGGAGATGTTCAAACATCATACAGGCGCCTCTTTTATGAAATAATCGATCAAATTCAGCAACAAATAAACTATAGATTTAACGGTTTAAATGATTTTAATTTCCTCGAGCTCTGCAATTTTGATTCATTTAAAGGAAAAACTTTTCCAGAAGATGCGTTTAAATCTCTTCTACTTCATTATGGCCAGTTCTTCGACCGAGTGTAACTGCGATCTGAACTAGAAGTGATTTACGAAACTGATGACATTAGGGCAAAAAATAACGCTAAGGAACTAATGCAATTTTTAAAAGACAAGGAGTGGAAGATGCCTACACCGAAGTGTCGAAATTGTGTGATTTAGTATTGAAAATACCTGCCACAAGTTCATCAGTAGAACGCAATTTTTCAACACTTAAAACACTTAAACGTATAAAAAATTTCGTGAGAAATTCAACGGGGCAGGAGAGACTTTCGCATACATCGCTGTTGTCCATTGAAAATAGACTTCTCCAAAATATGTCGGAGTTTCGACGTTTTTATGATGACGCCATTGACGAATTTGCAAAAAATGATCGAAGAATCGATTTACATTACAAATAGATAAGTTTCTAAAAATTCCTTCCCTTTCTTAAAATTTCACCGCACGCCCCTGACTGTTTAAAGGAAACGTGTACCAAAATAAAGCTTGTTTGATGTCTTTAACTATTGTCGGCTTATTCAGGCGGCCAGAGGTTCAACAAGAACATTTACTAACTCTCTTGGAAATACTAACATAAGCGGGATTGATTATTTTGTAACTAATATTCCCCCTGATTGATATACATGTCAAATTGTTGACGCCCATATTAGTGACCACTTTGGCCAAAAATTTATATACAAGTTATTTTGCTGGAGGAGAATAACACATTTTAAATCTTAAACATATATTAGAAAAAGCAGCTACCGTGTACTCCCAACTGTTAGAATGTAGATGTAGCATGGAACTATTTTATAGATTCTATTGTTTTTTTGCCTGAATGTATGTTCTTATCGTTCACAAATATCATTGGTTTGGAACAATGCCATTTATCTAATAAAGCTTTTAGTATCTATGTAGGCTGAGCACAATGGATGGTTGTTGTTATATTCGTGGTCCTCCTCATAAAAAGTATATGTGTTATAGATTAATATTCAATCTTAATATATGTTGGGAACTGTATCAGTGTAGAGAGATGTCTCTTGTGTGTTCAAGATAATTAAGATAATGCTTGTGAGTATGAAAGCCGGGATATTAAGATTAATATTCAATCTTAAATCGTTGGGAACTGTATCTAGAGAGATGTCTCTTGTGTGTTCAAGATAATTAAGATAATGCTTGTGAGTATGAAAGCCTAGGCGAAGCTAATTTGCGTTTTACTAGAAATACTGAAATGCTTAGGATGCCTAAATATAGAAAAACTTTTTTTCGGAGGTTCCTCTTTATACAACTGCGTATTTATACAACAAACTGTCACAACCATTTAAACAGTATCGACGTTCCACCTTCGATTGGACTTATCTTCAGGGATCTTTACTCCACGAGATCTGAACACTGAATGAGCTCGAAGAGATTCAGGCGGATTTTTATACCCGAATTCTGCTCGCCGAACTCTGTATTAAGATCGGTTTCCACGTATGATGTAGACCGTAACCAGTATCTCTATTAAAATTTTTGTATGATTAAATATTTCAATAGATTCTCTACTTTTTCGTTTATAAAATCCTGGAACCGATACTAGAACCTTGGTTTTCTTTACATTTATAATATAGCCAGTGTTATGCTGGTGTTCAGCTACAGCAGATTGAACAATTTGTTGCTTTTTAATACATCGTTCATGTTCCTTAAGTCTAGTTGATATTGAGCGTCTCCACAGGAACATGAAATTTTATATACGCCTTCTGTTTGGAAAGGTGCAATATTTTTCGAGTATTGCAAGCATTGTCCCATCTTCTTATGTGTACTGAAGATTGTACGTATGTTCGACCGCCGAAGTAATCGTCCGATTTTGTCTGTAGTTCCATATATGTAGGGAAGAACAACACTGCCTAACGGTGGCTCTTTGTCAATCTCCTTTGGCGTAGTTGGATTACTATATCTGTTAATTGAACGCGTACTATCTTCAGTGCAATAGCCATTCCCTCTGAGAGCTTCAGTAAGTTTTGATGTTTCCGATGTTAGAGAATCTTGATCAGAGATCGAAATAGCTCTGAATAGTGAGTTAATAACTGATTTCTTTTGTGCTGGATGGTGATGGGAATTTGCATTTAAGTATTTATTTGTATGCGTCGATTTTCAATACACAGAATGTCCTAATGTACCATTTTCCATCCTTTGAATACATACATCTAGAAAGGGAATCGTTCCATTAGATTCAATTTCCATCCTTTTGGTTTTAGTAGAGCGGATGTTAGAGCAATATCCTCAAAAGCTTCCATAAAGATATTCGCTACCACAGGTGATAGAGGAGATCCCATAGCTGCCCCTGAAGTTTGTTCATAAAAAGTTTCTTGAAAAATGAAATAAGTAGATATAAGACAAGCTTTCACTAGGTCTATTAAGCTCTTATCAAGATTATTATGATCCAGTATGTCTGATATAATGAAAACTGTGTCTTCGACAGGAACATTTATGTATAGTGATTCTTCATCGAAAATGACCAAAATATCTTCGGGATCCAACTGGATTGCCTTAAGTTTTTCCATGAAATGCAGAGTTTTGGTAAAATAATCTCTTTTTCCAGTAATGTAATTAAGAAAATTTGAAGATATTTACCTAGTGTGTATGTGGGCGAGTCTATTGTACTGACGATCGATCGAAGTGGTACATTGTCCTTGTGTATCTTCGGAAGACCGTAGAACCTGGAAATCTTGGAGCTGCTTTGTTCACTGGTAAGGACGGAATGTTCTGCTTCGGTTAACGGCTTCGATGACATGTTGATAACTGTATTCTGCGGAGGTTTCACTGAATTTCTTCTGTTCAGGAGGGCATCAAACATCTTTTTTTGCTTAAGTGTAAC
The DNA here is from genome assembly GCA_030620095.1 of Kuschelorhynchus macadamiae. Classification (NCBI taxonomy): domain Eukaryota; kingdom Metazoa; phylum Arthropoda; class Insecta; order Coleoptera; family Curculionidae; genus Kuschelorhynchus; species Kuschelorhynchus macadamiae. The sequence goes on from JAUTXW010002880.1 coordinate 764,493, forward strand.
TTCTTGATGGATTTTTTCTGCCTGTGCGTTGGTGATGTTGTCCAAAATTGTAAAAATGGTTCTTTTTAGTCTAGAAGCTAATTTCAGATGAATTTCTAATATTTTCTGGGCATCTAAATCACGACGAATCTCTTCGAGCCCATTCAGTGTTCAGATCGCGTGGAGTAACGATCCCTGAAGATGCCTCGTGCAATCGAAGGCGAAACGTTGGATAGTAATTCCAATTTGACACGGTCTAATCCCAAAAACTATGATTTCTTAGTTGACCAAAGGCCTGAAAGCTTCCGTTCTATCTTAGTACCAAGTTAAACAATTTAAAAAAGTTGTAAAAGAATTTCTCCTGGATAAGACTTTTTGTTCTCTTAAACAATTAAAACATAGTGCAATCGAAGGCAAAACGTCGGATAGAAATCCCAATTTGACACGGTCTAATCCCAAGAACCATGATTTCTTAATTGACCAAAGCCCTGAAAGCTTCCGTTCTATCTTAGTACCAAGTTAAACAATTTAAAAAAGTTGTAAAAGAATTTCTCCTGGATAAGACTTTTTGTTCTCTTTTGGGGCTTATGAATTACAAGGAGTAAAATGAACGAAGGAGATAATGTAGCAAATTTATATTTATTTTATTAGGATTTTTGTTGTCTGTTGGTGATTCTCCCTGATGATTGCTAGGCTTTTGAGAGTGTTTTTTCCTAATTTGAATAATTTCAGTTTATTATGTACACAGATATATGTTTCTTTTTTTATTTATTTATGTTATATTTATACCTTTCTATTTTGATGTCTATTATTTTGGTTGTATTGTTTTATCTTATTTATCTATTGACTATACATTGTATTGTAATTTCTTGACGACCCTATGTACGAAATGTATGATTTTCGGCTAATATATCATATTCTATTCTATTCTATTTTATTAAAAAAAACAATTGTGGGTTAATAAACAAAACCAAATTATGCCGTATTCTACAAGGATCTTTGCTCCTAATATTTTAGAGATTAAATTCTGTTATCCTTACTCGCAAGCCGCAAAAGGCAGTAGATTATTAATGCTAAGTAATAGCATTTAAATATAATAAATGTAATACCATTTAAATTTTTCACGTGGTGTTTGCGAAAATAAAAAAAACTCATCTAAAGATGGGTTGAAATCGCCATTACGTAGTCCGTAAGCCTCTGAAGGTACCCAAGAAAAACTGATATTTATAAAAAGTAGAAAATGATGTGGTTCAGGTTTAAAGCAGTGCGAAAACTGTTTAAATATGAACAATAACAAATTACGGCTTTAATACTATGCGCTCGGGCGGTCGTTCGGCGGGCTAGTCACCGGCACGCGGTCCGGCCAGTTTTTACTCTTGTTCTGTCATTTATTTCATTATGCGCTTATATGCATTACCTTATGGGACCGAGGTGCATATTTCTTATAAAACGATCACTTAAATCAGTGTATTTGCATTTCCGGTTTCGTTTCAAATTAATAATATGCTTCAGACTATTTCTGCTTAAGTGGGTAGGATTAGGTGTACCATAACATTTTCAGCGATGCCAATGGCGGGATTTAATTGTTGCTTCGAGACGGCTTGTAACGATTGGTTGCAATAAAAATTTTTGTAAATTAAATATTTAAATTTTAAAAAAACTTTTTTTTGTAGTTTTATCTCATTAGGATTTAGGAAGCAAGTATTGTCAGAAAAATCAGTGTAATATAACGAGATGTTTTCCTTTAAGTTTGAACCTCCCTGTAGGTTAGACCACTTACAAGATAAAATGACAATCTTGTCCTTTCTGAACATTTTTAATTGCTTACTCATTTCAATATCATATCTGCTGAATAGAGCTGGGAAGGATTATTCGAATCATTTTTTTGGATCCGTAGACACGAAGCGATTCATTTTTTTTAAATATGGGATTCGTGATTCGGATTATCTAACGATTTCAAAAGGATTCCTTTTTAATTAGTTCGAACTAACACTTGCATATATTAACTTTCTTTAAAACATTGTTACTTATAAATATCCTAACAACCAAAATAAAAACCTATATGTTTTTCGGCTTATCTTTATTTAATTTTAATGATTTTCTTTTTAATGTAAAAAGTTATTGGTTCCTTGTTTTCGACCAATAGATTTAATCTGCACATTATTACATTTCTGAATGCATCAAAAATTGTTAGATACATTTTGTAGGTAGGACCTGCCCGTACAGTTGAGGAATCTTATCTTATGAAATTAAGCTCTGACGGTTGAATAACAACTTAATAAAAAAAATTAGGCGGAACAATTTGCTCTTTTAAAATGAAAATAACTCGAAAACCGTTGATCCAAGATGAAATTAAAACTTCACAATTGATATGATTATGCCTTTGGTATAATATTCAAGATGTAAGCAAAAATATAGAAAGAATAAATAGGACGATATAAGTATTATATAACTGAACAATTTTGACTCAACACTGAATCTATTATTCTACCTCATCACCTAATATTTTATCGGATCCGCCGATATAACCTTTGAAAAAGATAGCTGGAACCCTCCCATAACGGCTTTTGCTTTTTAGGTACTTTATATTACAAACAGGGTGTTTTTTAACTGATGGCTAAAAATGAAAGATGTAATTTTTTTCGTCATTTTAGAACTAACATTTCATATAAACATTTGTCCGCACGGCCTTCGTTTTCGAGATACGGGGTGTTAAAATATCGTTTTTTTAGTTTTGTTTCATGGACTTCGTACATTTTCAGAGATAACTCATTTAAATTTAACGTACCTTACTGTATGAGCAATGTTTATGAAATAGATATAAAACATTTTAGAAAAATCTGCAGGGTGTTACTTTTTCCTAGGTCACGTCTCGTATACCCCCCCCCCCCCCGATTTTTTTTCGTATATCAACTCTTATCGATAGTTATTAACATATCGAACAACAATAGATGCATGTTTACGTTTTAAGGTCCCTCGATGTTTTCTGTCGGTCTGTCTGCCTGTTCGCGGCATAGTTAAAAGCTACTTAGCGGATTGACTTCAAATTTTGGTCAAAAATTAAGGATCATATGGGGATGACCTGGAAATATTTTGGTTAAAATCCAATATGGCAAAACAAAATGACGGCCTAGTGAAACGTTAAAAAAATTATTACTAAAAAACTACTTATCTAATTTATCGCAAATTGTGCCGAAAAATTAAGTATTATTTACTAATCAATTGGTAAAATTTTGGTACGAACCCAAGATAGCGGAACATAATGGCGGATAAATAAAATATCAGTAATCGTCAAAAAAATCGCCCTGTTAGATCTAGTTTTAGAATCCCTAAATGCCAAAAAATATGTTTTATCCATTCCGTTGGTCCGTCTGTCGCTTTGTCTGTCTGTCTGACAGTTCACGGCATAGCTTAAAAACTACTTACCCGATTGACTTCTAATTTTGGTTAAAAACTAAGAGTTATATGGAGACGACCTGGTAACATTTTGATAAAAATCCAATGTAACAAAACAAAACGGCGGTATAGTGAAATGTTGCCCTCTTAGAATTTACATATCTTCACATTTTAGCGTCCCTAGATGCCAAAAAATATGTTTTATAAATTCCGTCGGTCCGTCTGGCGTTTGTCTGTCTGTCTGTCAGTTCACGGCATAGCTTGTAAACTACTTATCAGATTGACTTCAAATTTTGGTCAAAAATTAAGGGTCATATGGGGATAACCTGGTAATATTTTGGTAAAAATCCAATTAATTAAAAAATCAGCCTGAACACTACTTATTAGATTAATTTCAACCTTTGTGTAAACATTAATTGTGATATAGAGAAAAACTGGCAAAGCCTGTAGTACAAATCCAAGATAGGGGAACAAAACGGCGGCTAAATAATGTTTAAAAATGATCGTAAAAATACTCTTGTTCTATTGACTCTAAATTTTGCAGAAAAGTTAAATATAATATAGGGACTTGTACGAATTTAATATGACCTAACAAAATGGCGGTGTTAAAAACCACTTATTGAATATATTTTAAATTAGGTCCAAAAATCAAGTGTGGTATACATAGAAACTGGTAAAATATTTGTAGGAATTCAATATGATGGAACAAAATGGAGAATAAAAATGTTTGAAAAGACAGTATATATGTATTACTAAATGACTATATACTGAACTAAACTGAGACACACAAATTTACTAATTCTTTTGCTCCCCGATTTATTTATCAAAGGAGTTACATATCTTTGCTCGTGGATTAATTTGCAAATGAGTCACCTTCCCTAGTAATGTCTAACCTCCTTCCTCGCAACTATCGATAGGTAGCAATAACTAACGATAACTAAAATGTATCGAAAGCTGAGTTGCTATCGCCATCCTTAATTAACATGGCAATTATTCGTTCTGGGAAAAAGAACTCTCTAAATTTTTCCAAAATATGTTACAGTCATTTTGGAGACGTTACCCACGGTACACTGTGTACCAAGTTTGAATGATATATCCGGAAAACCTTAACACCTCGTATCTCAAAAGGTTTTGCGGATACATGTTTATATAAACTTTTAGTCCTAGAATTACCACGTATTCTCCAAAACGTTAGACATTGTTGGTGTCTGTATTTTTTCCTTCATAGTATCCATGGAACTGACTTATCTGAACTGATTTATCCATTACTGTTTCTCTAAAAGCTTCCACGTAGCCTTGTAAAAGGTCTACGTTAATGTTTTTAGTGTTTAGGCTTTTCTTTCCATAGTAACGATGGAACCAGCCAGTATTTACTCTTGTTCTGTCATTTAGTTCACATATATGCATTACCTTATGAAACCGAGGTGCATATTTATTATAAATCGATCACATAAATTAGTGTATTTACGTTTCCGGTTTCGTTTCAAATAAGTAATATACTTAAAACTATTTCTGCTTAAGTGGGTAGGATTAGGACTTTCAGGTACTCCCAATGGCGTGTCTTCCTTCATTGTTGCTTGACAATGGCTTTTGATGATTGGGAGGAAACAAAAAGTTTTGTAAATTGAATATTTTAATTTTACATTTTTTTAGGTTGTAGGTTTATTTTTCTAGAATTTAGGAAATAAATATTGTCAAAAAATGAGTACAGTATAAAGGACCGTAAAGATAATGTTCTTTTTACTTGAAGTTGGTGCCGCCCTGTACAAGACCAGTAACAACTGTCAATCACGTTTAAGATATATTGGTAATTTTATTCTTTCTGAATATTTTAATTGTTTACTAATTTCAATATCGTATATAGACAATTTTTCTGTATAAATTTACCATATACAAATCATGGTTCTTGGGATTAGACCGTATCTAATTGTAAATACTATCAGACTTTCCGCCTTTGATTGCACGAGGCATCTTCAGGGATCTTTACTTCACGAGATCTGAACACTGAATGGGCTTGGAGGGATTCAGGCGGCATGCGCTCGCCGAACCATGATTCTGTGTTAAGATTAGTTTGCACGTGTGATGTAGACCGTATCCCCTATCTCTATGAGAATTTCTTGTAAGTGTTGGAACCGACGCTAGTATCTTGGTTTCTTTTACATTTACAATATGGCGAGTAGAATGCTGGTGATCAGCTACAGCAGATTGGAAAATGTGTTTTATTTTTTAATACAGCGTTCATGATCCTTAAGTTTAGTGGATACTGAGCGTCCTCTTTCTCCAACATACGCTTCTCCATGGAATTGTATATAACACTTCTGTTTTAAAGAAATGTATCACTTCGACCGATCGTCAGTGCAATAGACTCTCCCACATACAATTTAGGTAAATATATTTAAAATTTTCTTAATCCATTTACTGGAAAAACACATTCATTTATAAAAACTCTGGACTTTTCGTGGAAAAACTTAAGGCAGTCGAATTGGATCCCTGAGATATTTTGGTCAGTTTTGATGTAGAATCACTATACACAAATGTTCCGTTAATGACCCAATTTCCATTATATCAGATATATTGGAACATAATTCCAGTAGTTATGTAGATGACACTTTTGTTGTTTGGCCTTATGGACAGGAAAATCTCCTCATATTACTGGACCACCTTAATCAGCAACATCGCAACATTAAATTCATAATGGAAATTAAATCTAATAGAACGATTTCCTTTTTAGATATATGTATTCAAAGGAAGAAAAATGATACATAGTACGACGCATACAAGTAGATACTTAAATATAACCCATTCGGACCACCATTCAGCACAAAAGAAGTCGGTTATTAACTCACTAGTTTTTAGACCTATTTCTATATCAAGACTCCCTAACATCCGAAACAGCGAAACTGATCGAAGCTCTGAGAAAGAATGACTATTGTACTGAAGCTATTACGCGTTCAATTAAAAGATATAGTAATACAACTCCGCGAAAAGAGAATGCTAAGGAGCCATTGTTAGGTAGTGCTGTTGAGCCACTGTTAGGTAGTTTCAAAAAGAATGAGTATATAAAATTCCATGCTCCTCTGGAGAACTCTAGGGGGGGGGGGGAAACAGGCACTCTAAATATCCACTAGATTTAAGGAACATGAAAGATGTATTAAAAAGAAACAAATTGTCCAATCTACTGTAGCTGGCCACCAGCATACCTCCGGCCATATTATAACTGTAAAAAAAACCAAGGTTTTAGCGTCGGTGCCAGGATTTATAAACGAAAAATTAGAGTATCTATTGAAATTTTCAAACATACAAGAAACTTCAATAGAGATACGAGTTACGGTCTACATCACACGTGGAAACCGAACACATGGTCACAGTTTGACGAGCACAAGTCGGGTATAAAAGCCAGCTTGAATCTCTCCAAGTTCATTCAGTGTTCAGATCTCGTGGAGTAAAGATTCCTGAAGATATCTCGTGCAATCGAAGGCGAAACGTCGAACAGTAATTGCAATTTGACACGGTATAATCCCAAGAAACATGATTTCTTAATTGAGTAAAGTCGTGAAAGCTTTCGTTCTAACTTATTATATAGCCTCGTAAAAGATTTGTTGGTGCCTGCACTTTTCCCTTCATAGTATGTAACCATGGGACCGGCAAGTTTTTACTTTCATTGTGTCATTTTTTTCATTATGCCCTTATATGTATGCATTACCTTATAGGACTGAGGTGCATATTTTTTATAAAACTATCACTGATATCAGTGTATTTGTACTTGTGTGTATTTCTTCTTATAAAATTAGTGTTCTACCATATGTAGGGGTGTAAAAATAGCGTTGTTTTTTCCTGGAAGTTTGATCCACACTGTAGATTGGACCAGTAACAATTATCAAACACATTTAAGTTTAAATTGTAGTCATTCTTTATTAACATTTTCATTTTTTACTCATTTCAATATCATATCAAGTATAAAAGGTCTACATTAATTCTTGTTGGTGTTTGTACTTTTTTTCTTCATAGTAACTAGGGAAATATTTAGAGTGTGATATCTATGTCAGTTTTAATCTGACATGAAGAAAAATACAAAGGCAATACAAAGTAATTCCATTAAAAGGTGAGGGGTAGAGTTATAGTAGAACGCTTGAGGTATTGGGAGTGCACTACACCAGAAAACCATTATCAGATACTGTGAAACGAGACCATTCAATGCGAAATGGTCAAAGTAGAAGATTGCAGCTGATAATCGCTTTTTGGGGCAACGGCCGTAAGGCAGCAATAATGTTGAGCCCAACTTACTTATGCTGATGGTTCTTTTGTATCCATTTAATCTGTAGCTAGATGACTAATAACAGATAATTTAAAAATACGTATTTCGACTCGGGGTCCTGCTTTAACGTTTCGCAAATCATCATGCCGACTGGTTGGAGACTGATTAAGAACGGGAGCTTTGGACAAATGAGATGAGTCTTGGTTGTTGCATATTCGCATATACAGAAAATCGAATGAATAATATGCTCAGGGCAATTTTATGCACACTACACTACACTATACGTTAGAGAATTGATAATGATGTGGGTGGAATTTCACTAACGAGCCGTTCGGAGTTCCGATTAGAAATCCTTAAAATTGTTAACGTAACATAGCAGAATTCTTAAAGAACATGTTGTACCATATGGAATATTTGTAGGGGACATTTTTGCTGATGCCCGAGAGTACTCTATTCCGCTCCCTCACGCCGGTCCTATAGTAAAGAGTTACCTCGCTGAAGTTGGAATAGATTATATTCAATGGCCAGCGATATATCCAGAATCCCCTATAGAACACGTTTAGGATTATTTCGGCAGACATCTAAGAAGTAAACCACAATCGCATAACATAATTAAATATTCTAGAGATTAATTTCTGTAATTTAAAAATTGATATTTTATAAAGTGTGTTAACAGTAAAGCAATCGACCATTATTTGTAATATTTTTAATAACTCAAAATTCGTCAGATCTGCTACCCTACTTTCTTGCAAAAATAAATAATAAGAGGAACATAGGCCATCTCATATTAAAAATTTAAGATTTTTTTCATTTTAATTCTGGTTATCTGGTTTCTTATAACAATGTAGAAAGGCAAACAGCTGATAAAAGGCATGAACTAAAAGCCATACAATTTTTTTTATAAGAAATCGAAATTACCAGTAAAGAAGTATATAAAAATCTTTGGCAGCAACAATTCTGAAACGCAACGGAAATTACGACGACTTATCTAACCTATTCACTTACACTACAAAAACATGTTGCCTTATTTCGGTCTGTACGTTTTTTCGTGACATAGTTAAAAAAAACTAGTTGTTATCTATTTAACTTCAAATCAGGCATAGAAGTTAAGTGTAATATAAAAAAAACGGTAAATTTCCTTTACCCTGAACTTCCCTCGTTATGAGTATTTCCTTTTGTTAGGGATAGTGAAGTGTGATCCAATTTAGTTCAGTAGATAGTCACTTAGTAACCTTATATACTGACTTTTTAAACATTTTTATTGGGCGTCATTTTGTTTCATCATTGGATTCCTACTAATATTTTACCAGTTTCAATTATGCCACACTTGACTTTTGGGTATAATTTAAAATAAACTCAATAAGTAGTTTTTACATTGACACACACCACAATTTTGTTACGTCATGTTGAACTCGTACCAGTTTATCCCTATATGATATTTAATATTTCTGCAAAATTTAAAGTCAATTGAATAACATATTTTTACGTTGATGTTTTAAAAATTTCAATTTGTTTTACCATCTTAAATTCCTACCACAACTTTATCAGTTTTTCTCTATATCACCCTTACTGCTTGCACAAAATTTCAAATTAAGCTAAGAAATAGTTTTTTTAGGTTGATTTTTTAAATATTTTATCAGGCCGCCATTTTGTTTGCTACCTGTTGGTTTTGCTGGATTCATACTAAAATGTTACTAGTACATTTCTATGTAACATTTGATTTTTGTGCAAAATTTGAGGTAAATTGAAATGGTAAAAAGTCTGTTTTATATAAACAAAGACATTCATTAAAATACAGACAATAATTAGCTTAAACAAACATTAAAAACACTTAATGAATATGAATATGCAGTTGCTACAATGAGACCAAGTCAACAATATAGTAACAACTCAACACATTATTTTCCAAAGTTCAAGAACTCTGGGATAGAATAAGGTTCCACCAAACACAGATGCTCTTTTAAGTTAGATAGAAAATTTCTTTTATCATCAACAATAGATGTAATGTTACATGGTAGACTATTAAATAGTTTAACACTACTATAAAATGTACCCTTTTCATACAAAGTTGTTCGATGTTTAGGGTAATTATAATTTAGAGATTTAGTGCTGTAGCTGTGGTTCTTAACCAGCTCATTGAAAGTGGCAGGATTACTAGAAAGAAATTTCATACACCACGCATAGTTAAAATTGTGTTTTCTCGAAATACACCATGGCATGAGTCCCTAAAGCCCATCTTAAACCAAATTCTGATTATTCTCTTTTGACATCTAAATATTATATTCACGTCTAAAGTTCCTCCCCATATCACAATGCCAAACTTAGCCAATGAGTGGAAATTAGCAAATTAAACCGTTCTAAGGACGTCTGAGTTAACACTTTGTGATAAAATTCTAAAAACATATGCAACAGAAGAAATTCTCCCCGATAGGTATCCGACATGGTGACTCCAGCTCAGTTTATGTTTTATGACAACTCCCAGAATTTTAGTAGTGGATCCCAATTGAACTATCTCATTCTCCAGCATCATCTGGTGGGGAAGCTCTCTAACACCGCCACTAAAAACTATATATTATATCTTATTATTGCTAAGAATCAATTTATTTTCATTAAAGTAGTTTTTGGCACGATTTACTATAATTTTACTTCCTTCTTGAACCGTTTCAAAAGATTTGCCTGTAACCAGAATATTTGTATCATCAGCAAAGCACAAAATTGTTTCAGTGTTTTTATAGAGAGCAATATGGTTAAGATCATTAACAAATATTATGAATAATAGAGGTCAGAGGACACTACTCTGTGGCACACCGACACTCAAGCTCATTGATTCTGATCTTACCGATCCAAGAGAACCGGTCAGCTCCACCGATTGCTGCTTATTTGACAGATACGAAGCAAACCATTCCAGTGATTTTCTATCTGTATAGTTTGTCCAACAGTATTCTTTGATCAATGCAATCAAAAGCACAAAAATGCCACAAGTCAGGTCACCAGTCTCCACTCTGTTTAAAACAAAATCTGCAAACTTAAAGAGAACAGTTTCTATTTAATGATTTTGCAGACAAGCATGCTGATGATATGAAAATAAATGACAGCTGACAAAAAAGTTACGAAAGCGTATATTCGTTACATATTCAAATAATTTTGAAAAGCATGTGAGCAAACTTATTGGTCTGTAGTTGTTAAAATCTTTTTTGTCCCCTTTCTTGTAAATAGGTTTTACAATTGCATGCTTTAGGCCATCAGGAGATGTACCACTTGAAAATGACAAATTTATTAAAAAACTTATAGTCTTGCAAATATAATTTTCACAATGTTTTAACACTGAGCTTGGTATCTCATCCTCTCCAGTGCTCTTTGTGTTCTGCATTTTAGATATTAGAGTCAGTATTTCCTCTAGTGTTGTTGGAATTATAAAAAAAATCTCATATTAAAAGATATGGAGGATGTAAAACCGCCATCTACACCCATTTCGCTGTGATGTGATAACAGCGATTCCGCAATATTTACAAGGAAAGTATTAAAGTTATTTGAATAATCTTCTAGATTTTCCGTCATGCAGAAATCTGAGCCCTTCCCAGAACCTGTTACCTCATTGATGACCTGCCACATACTCTTTGATTTTTTCAATGACTTTTCGATTTTATTCTCATAATAAGTTCTTTTAGCGTTCTGCAGAGCCTGGCTCCATAATACATTAAAGTAATTGAATACTAGCTTGAAATTTGGATATTTTAAACCCATTGTTTGATATAGAGTCAATTGATTTTTTAATTCAGTAATATAAGGTTTATTATATAAAAATTTTTCTTTTGAACTATGTTTAACTATAATTCTGGGGAAACACGTATCAAAATAAAACCGAAAGATACTATAAAAATATTCATAGGCCTCATTCATGTTTGAAGCAACAAAAATCTCTTCCCAGCTTTCCTGACTTAACCTTGAACTAAACTGTAACTTGTTGTCCTGGCTAATATCTCTTTTAATAATTTTGGGCATATTTATAGTTACGCTTAAGTTACAAGCCAATATCTGACCACAATAATCTGATACATTTGCCAATGACCATTAAAATTTGTAATAATATTGTCTAAGCAAAACTGAGTATTTTCAGTTATTCTAGTGAAATCTTTTATTGTAGCAACTGCATTATAGCTAAAAAGTAAATTACAGAGCTCTGACTGAGCCATTGAATTTTTTAGAAGATCAATGTTAATATCACCGGCAATAAAAAATATGTTATTTGCAATATGCAAAACATTAAAAAGCAAAGACATTTTTTCTAAGAAACTCTTAATATCATCACTAGCGGGACGATAAATACCTACTACCTGACATTTAAGATTATCTAGTATACATTTCACACCCGCACATTCAAAGACACAATCTCTAGCCAAATCTTCAACCTCCTTGAACCCCTTATGACATACAATTTGAAATCAATCCAGTTAGTAGTTTTTCAGGATGAATTTTTAATAATTTTATTAAGCCGCCATTTTGTTTCGCCACTTTCGCTTGGATTGGTACCAAAATGTTAACAGTTGTTTTCTACGTAATACTTGATTTTTGTACAAAATTAGATATAAAATAGCAATGCCGCGAACAGACAGACCGACAGACAGACAGACAGACAGACAGATTGATAGACCTACGGAATTGAGAAAACATGTTTTTGGCATCTAGGGACCCCGAAACGTAAAGATCTGAAAAAATCATGGATGGTGATTTTTTCACGGTTACAATACTTTCCCTTTTAAGGGGGAAGTAATATATCGATAAGATTTCTCTTTTGTTACATACAATGATTTCGGTTCTATATTATAACTCTATATTTTATAGAGAATTTTTAATCTACTCTCCACCAGCAAGCAACCCTCATGGTTACGCTAGAAAAACACGTCGTTTATTGATTCCTGAAGAAAACAACAAATAATAATTTTAACCGATTATTAATATTTTTAGGAACAAATAATATAAAAAAACCAATTAAAAATATGTACATCATCAAATTTTGTTTAAAAGATTAATGCCCTAGTAAAATTAACGCCTTTAATAATTGTAGTGTCCGTTCAAATTTATGATCTTTTTTTAACGTAAACGAGAAATTAACACAAAAACAAATCTGAAGGTAATAAAAATTCAGCAGACATCAGACGACCAAGCCCAGTAGCAGGTAACGAAAATGACGTGTCCGCTGCCCATTGATATGTAATAGATCTTAATGGGCCTAATAAAAATTCCTGTTACGACCACTTAGATTCTTGGTCGTCGTTGAAGAAATCCACGATTCGCTTCGAATGGGTGCTCATTTGTGTTCTTGGCGCGTGCCTAAACGAAGTAATTTTCAATGAATTCCATCTATTTTTATCATTATACTTTATACGTGTCAATCTGAATTAACTAATTAAAATGTTTATTAGAATCGCAGATGTCCTAAGTCATACATTTAATCGGTTTCCTTTAATTTATTAAAATATTTTCTAATAAAATTCAGCATTTATTTGAATTTCATGCAAAAGTAAGCATCTTATGCATAATGTTTTCGTGTCTGAATATATTTTATTCTAAGCTAGCTTACGATAAAACGAACTAGTATTACAATAATACTCTTATATACTATCTTTAACAGTAGCGTAACCAAGAGGGGTGCAGGGGACATATTAGTATTTTGCGAAAATATAGCCTAAAAATACCTAATTTTTTTTTCCTACATTTGGTAGATAGTTTGCCATCTACTTTGTTTGTTGTCGAAATTAAAGATATCGCAGTGCAAAAGTCTACATATTTAATCGCAGACAACAGTACGGTAGTGGGTGCAATATTTTGTCTTATTTGCAGCTTTGTCAAAACTGTAAAATTTGCTTTCGCGAATGATTGAAGAGTAATCAACAGTTTTGATTATAATTGATGTTATAATAAATACCTAGAAAGAATAAGAAAAATTGCTACTTGAAATGATAAAATACATTCATCTGCTGCTATGAAAGCAATAGACTTCCACTTCATAAATAAGGCGAGTGCACAGAAAATTATCCTTATATAAGAGATATTTTGCCTTTATCTGTGTTTATAACAGCTGTAGGAGGTACTCTAGCTAGCACTGCAGTATTTTAGATGTATTGTGAATCGCTTGTAAATCTCAACAATCTGAGACTCGTATGTACGATACTAAATATGGTAGTTAAATGTAAATTTTATTTTAAAAATATATACAGACAACTTCTCAAACTTCATTATTGCTTTCCTCGTAATTCGGGTCTCTGGACCCCGAAAAATATGTTTTACCATTTCGGTCAGTTTGTCGGTCTGTTATTTTGTCTGATGTACGTTCAATAGCTCCAAAACTACTATCTTTAAATTTTCTTCAAAAATCAAGGAGCATCTGGAGATGAAATTGCTATTTATTTAAATAAAAATCAAATAAGTGGAACAAACTAGGGGCCTCACAAAATGTTTTTGAGGAAATCTTTATCTAATGGACTACAAAATTTGCGCAATAGTGATATAGGGATAAAAAATTGTAATCTAAATTTATTATGGCGGCCTAATATTTAAAAATTAAGATCAACAATTAAGGGATAGATTGATAAATTTTTAGCCCGTGCTCAGTGGCGTATTTAAGGGGGGCAAAATGAGCAAATGCCCCCCGCAAAAGCTATTAACCGAAGAAAATGTTTGAAAGTAAAAATTATTTTATAGTACATTACCACGATTTTATAAATGAGATTTAGTTGTCGCTAATCCTCATGGGAATTTTGCTCCCCAGGAAGGCGATCTTAATCCGTTACTGCATACGGTAATGTCGTTAATGAAGAGAAAAAAGAATACCGGTGCCATGTGGGACCCCTGGGGAACAACTGGTGTTACTACTATCTCTCGAGATGTGTCTCCAGCTATACTGACATACTGACGACAATCATTTACGTAAGAACCAGTAAGGGAGTCCCGACTCTTTGCCAAGTATGAGGCTGCTGAACTGCTTCTGTAAAACACAACAATCATTGATTAATATAATTGTTTTATAGGTTTCAAAAATTACATCAGTCCTTAGGAAGGAATCTCCGAATGTCTGTACATAAATGATCATTTAACACTCCCTAATAAAATATTATACAAATTGCGACTATGGACAAAAACTACAGGTTCGTCTGGTGAAAGAAAGGATCTATCTTTTTAGAAAGGATGATGCGTCTCGTATTATAATGATAAAATCAAAGGATATGGTTTTGAAAATATAAGTAACGTCATATTCTGTTACTTAAATAAACAATGGCTAATACACTGCGTGTATATTATCAAAATACACGAGGCCTTGGTTTGGTGGAATAGCAGTCTTTGGTCCAGTGAGTTATTCACGAATTCTTACAGTGCCTATACAAAAGATCACGACTATTCGGCCTCTTCTAAAAAGGACGGCGTTGGTGTACTAGTGGCAGTAAAGTCTACTTTCCAGACTAAACGGTGTGGAGAGATAGAATCTGACGCAGAAGATATTTGGGTGTCAATTTTGGCCAGAAATGCCGAAAAATTGACCTTTTGTGTGGCTACATGCCATCAGGTGACAATTATGCTATTTCATCGTTTATTAATAAAATATATCACCATGAAAATATTTTTAGGAACAGGATCGACACCATTATTGGTGACTTTAATATCTCAAATGTTTCGTGGATTCCTATTAAAAACGAGCGTTTTCTAGGACCGGTGAATGTTAACGATAGGTCCTCAAGTATGGTTGATGCCTTTTCATATTTAGAGTGTATGCAATATAATCACACCATAAACAATAATAGCAAAATTCTAGATCTTACTTTATGTAACAAAAACTGTGTTAGATACATTGCTAGGTGTGTTGATTGCTTGGTGAATGAGGATGCTCATCATTCCGCGTTGGAGTTTGTTGTTGTTAAACCTTGTCGTATGATGGGTTGGCTGCCTTAAATTAGGAAATCATTTTTGACACATCTGATGATGTAAATGTTATGCTTGACAAATTATACTTAAATATTAACACATTTATTGACAGGTTTGAATAAATCTTTAAATTGAATACACTTAAAATAAAGAAAAACAATTAATTCATAAAAATTAGAAGAAGGTTAACAGTCATATCCACTACAATAACTTTTTCTTGTGTATTATTTCTTATTAGGAGAGACTATTTTGGTCAGTGTTATCAATAGAAATGTTTCTCAAGTAATTTAGAGAGGACTTTTGAAAGTATCTCTTATTATTCCTATATTTAAAAACGGACAAAAGAATGATGTTACAAATTATAGACCAATAAGTAAAATTAGTATATTCGCTAAAGTTCTTGAAAAAATTATTTATAATCACATTATGTTGCCATTTAAAAATACCATTATAGATCAACGGATTTTCTTCCGGCAAATCTCTGGAAACGAACTTGATGTTCTATTCACACGATGTTTGTAATGCAGTGGGTTCTGGTATTCAGGCAGACTCTAGATACACCGACTTTAGCAAGCGTTAATCAAGAAGCTTGGCGAGGTTGTGTCTAAGAGTCTGCTTAGATGGGTGTGGTCCTATATCTAGGATCGTTACTATTAATGGTTTCAAGTCTGAGGCTTTTATGGCTAGGTCGCGGGGAGTTTCCCAGGGAAGTCACTTAGGTCCGCTGTCATTTATTATCTACTTATATGATCTAGCCGTTTGTTTCAAACATAGTAAATATTTAATATATGCAGATGATCTAAAAACATATCGGTCAATAATGGATATCGACCGTCTATTAGATTAATGTAAGAACAACAGTTTGTATTTGAATATTAGAAAATGTTGTTATATTACTTTTACTAAAAATGTAAACACAATAGCTTGTTCATATAACATTAACCAAGAAAATCTGAAAAATGTGAATCTGTCAAAGGATTTGGGAGTAATTTTGGACTCCAGATGGTCATTTCAAGCTCAGTAAGATAAAAATATAAATGAGTCCAATAAAATGCTGGGCTTCATTACTAGAACCTGCAGAGACTTTCGTAATTCTCAGACTATATTATCACTCTACTTGGCATTTGTTCATAGCAAACTTTCATTTACTTCCGTTATATGGAACCCCCTCTACCATACTCATGCCAAAAGATCGGAATCAAAGTTATCGTCTTTAAGTCCCATAGCATTCTTCAACATGTAAAAAGGTCTTATAATCTACTGCCATTATCAGAAAGAAGAAAAATCTCAGATTTATGCTTTCTTCATAAATTAATCAACTGCTACTTTAATGTGGTTGAGCTATTATTATAAATATGCTTTAATATACCCACCAGAAATTTAAGATATCCAACTTCATTTAATTTGCCTTTTAGAAGAAGTAATTTAGGTCTTAACGCTCCCGTTGTTCGACTTCAGTGGACGTTTAATTTTTATTGTGATATTTTTAATATTTTTGGTGACAGTGTTTCTTGCTTTAAAAATCATTTAAAAAGACATTTTATTGGACAATTACTACATACCGAACTATAAAGTGACTGTTCGTTTATACTCTTACTTAATTAAACTGTATTTTATTATTTTAATATAGCGGATGCTCATTTTGTAACCTGCAGTTCTGTTCGCATCCTAAACTTGGGATACATTCCATAATTCAAGGTATTATATACAACAGTCGAATTCCGCTTTAATTCTCAATGTCATCTTTTCATAAAGCGTGATAGTATCTTATTCGTAATGTGTTGCTGTACAAAAGTAATGAATAAAAAGAACACCATGCCTAACGACTATCCAAAATGACAAAATTGACAATTTTTATACAATAAATTTCGGTTGCTGTCGCTAAATTATACCGTATATGGGAACGTCTAAAAAGGAAATGGCCCACAGAAGCATTGTTCAAAAAAACAATAAAATATTGATAGCTATCAAAATTCTTCATAATTCCTGTGATTGGATTTCTACCAAATACCGATGATTTAACCTCAATATATTCGATTAAAACGAATAACAATTTTATTGTTCATTTCATCATTTGACCTTAATCTGCATATTCTTTTCTTCCACGCCTATCAACAAGAGAGACAAAGACAGGTAGTTTCCGAATGGACCTAGAGCTCGTATTGTATTGAAAACGAACATATCTAAAAAATAATGATTAAAATTCAAGAATAGGCGCAAAGGAGCGCTAAAGGAAGTCAGAAATGCTTTTTGAATTTTTTATGTGAAAACGTACGGCGTCAAAAACACGCGATAAAACGTCCATTTCCGTCAATCGAATGTTTTATTGAAATTTTATTATTAAATTAAAAATAATGGAATTTTTATATAAAGGGGTTATCAACCTCAACATACATTTTGTATAAGGTATTTTGCTTAGTTTTGGACTAAAATATAAGGTATTAGTTCTCAAAACCTTGGTTTCATAAAGTGGATTTTAATTATAAAATAATTAAATATATAGTAGCCAAGACACTCACGGGGAGGAAGATGTTTAATAGTAAAACGGCATTGTTGCCCTAGAGTAATAAGGTTCTCAGGCACAAAGTAAAGCAAGGGTAAAGCGCTTCTAAAAAAAGATCAGATGTAGTTCGGTCCGAAGCTAATTAGAAAAAAAATATTATTTGCAAAACTTCGCAAAACCTGTGTAAACTTAACGTCTGTTTACAGGAGAATAGTAGCTAAATCAAGTAGTTTATAAATGTATTTAAATTTAAATATCTGGCGTTTAGTGACTCCATCATATATACAGGGTGTCCACGAACAACCCCTAAATAATGAAAGGGATGATTTTCATAAAAAAACATGAAATATTTTTCATACGAACAAAGGTTTTTCTTTTTTTTAATAACTTGCAAAAAATTAAATTTTCGCACGCAATTGGGTAATCGGGTTGTGATTAATCATAATTTGGTATTAGATTTTATGTAACACTTAGAGGACGCTAGGTATGCTAGTATTATTTATTTTAACTTTTTTGAGAGCAAACTTCTGGATCTTTTTATGAATTGTTATTATTCTTACACCTTTCCTAAACAGAAAAGGTATGCTTGCTTAACAATGCTATAGGTAACCGTTCTCGAGAATTTTGCAAATTAACGCGTCGATGTATGAACAACAAATTTTTAATAATAATAAACACAATTATCATTTTTGACGGAATTATTATTGTCGTAATAACAATTTGATTGTAAGTTTTTAGTTTACATTTACTTAAAAAATGGTTTCGTATATTATGAAGAATATGTACTTATCCATTTAATCTACGGGGGAGTTCAGTGCAACGCTCTTGTGGCACAACGCATATATGCTGAAAAGAACAAACGCATCCCCTTCAAACAGGTTGCAGCAAATCGGATCGGTGTTTCAAGAAAAAATGAAACGGGTAGGCATCCCGTTGTATATGAATTTGACGAAACTATTCTGATGGATCTAGAAGATACCCCAGGATTAAGTATTCGACGATTGTCAGCGATGCACCCAGGAATTTCCAAATCGTCTGTTAGTAATATATCGTTTCATTTTAGAAAGGTGCATGCTATGTTGCAGGGGGATTTCCCTGCTCGTGTAGCGTTTTCTCATTGGTTGAGGAATAAAAAAATTGAAGGACCGACGACCTTTTTTTTCTCGTATTTTATTCTCTGATGATTCTAGTTCTACACAAGAGGGCATTGGTAATTTACATAATTGACATCATTATTCATACGTTGGAGATAATCCACATGTTGAAAAAAAAACAAATATCAACATAGGTTTAGTATTAGTGTGTGGATTGGTATTGTAAACAACAACTTAATTGGACATGTAGAGTTGCCCGGACGATTAACACGCAAAGTGTATTTAAATTTTCTTCAGAATATTTTACCCGCATTACTAGATGAAGTTTAAATATTCAGATTGGTAGAGACGGATTAGCTCAATAGCCAGCTAGGTTGCCGGACTTAAATCCCTGTTATTTTTGTATGTGGGGTTTTCTCAAATGTCATGTGTACTCCGTTCCAATACAAATGCGTGAGCATTTATTATAGTTTAGAATTCAATACTTACTTACCTTCCATTTTGTAATATCTTGAAGTAAAAACAGCTTAGTTTATTATTATTAGAAATTTGTTGTTCATGCATCGATGCATAAAAAAGCTCAGAAGTTTACTGTCGAAAAAGTTGAGACAAATTTAAAAAAATAATAGTAGCGTACGTAGCACCTTCTAAATGCTATATAAAACTTAATACCAAATTATGAATTCTCACCGAAAAAATCTGCAGGTTACTCAATTTCGTGCGAAAATTCAATTTTGCAACAGTTATTTAAAAAGGAAATAAAATGTCCATTTCAACACCTTTTCGGAGATAAGAATAACGAAGCATTTCCGGACCTAAGTTCATATAAAAAATGTTTTTTTGTTTAGAATCACTCCTTCCAATTTTTAGGGGTTGTTCGTGGACATCCTGTATACATACGGAATCAAACGGTTTAGTTAGGTTTAGTCCACAAAAACTAACTAAAAAACAACTAAAACTGCGTCGTGTCGAAATTCGTTCTGTTATTATATATTTTTATGTGACGAAATAGCTTTAGAAGTTAATAATGATACAAAGAATATAAAATGCGAATATGGATGAAAAAGTGTATGGGTCGACGAAATACTCGTTTCAAATATGCTGTTAAGAGCTTTTGAGAACATGTATTATTTTTAATTTCGTGTATTTCAAAGTATTCGATGCCCACAATTTCTTGTTTATTTTTATAGATGTGTGTTCCATAATCTATATAGCAAGGTTTAGCGTTGTTCCCTCAATTCAACGTGATACCATTTTATAAAAGTTAAATAAACATCGCCAAGTAGAATCAGTTTTCCATATGATATTTTATGTCGCAGTTTATTAAACGGTTTGCTAAATAGCTCTGTCTCTACACTTTTAACAGTCGTCAAGTGGGGGCATTTCAACAGAGGAAGTTGTACTAGCAAGTAAATAGGATTGACTCCAATTCACTTGATTAAACATGCAACTAAACCGATCACATGCTTAGAGGCACCTTTTCTTCACCAAACTATTTTACAGGTACCCGTAAAAATCAATCAACTCGTCTTATCTCTCTATTTCTCTTCAATTTCCTACATCACAGTTAAAATCGAAATTTCTTTATATACATAGTTCTTTTGTATGTTTGTAATTCATATTTTATTAATTGTGGTTCTAATTTCTCTGCCATCGAAAAACTTCCTTCTTTGCAGTTTTAAAATCCACATTAATTATTTATCTGCTCAAAACTGTCTTAATAATACCAGTATCTTCTGATTTTTTTTGGAATTTTGGAATATCATGGCAATTAATAATTATTTTTAATTCAAAATTATTCAAGGGTAAAATAACTGCATAGCAAGCTGAAACAGTATCGTGTCTGACACCATCGACAATTTTTCAAAACACTTTTAAACAACTCTTAAAGAAAAATGCTCCTGAAGTACTAAATTAGAGAATTACACGACTTAGTTACTTGCGATAGCTACTATATACGTGTGAAAGCACATTAATAGGTACAGAATGACTCATATTTCTTTTTAAAAATGGGAAAATGTACAAATTCTCTATACTCCTTTTTTTCATTTTTTTTTGTTTATAGGTCATCAGGTAAAAGAAAAGGTTTCCAGACAGCTGGTAAAATATTACGTCTTATATAGGTAAGGGATGGATCAATTTTTATAGATTGCAATTACTTTTTATTTTTACTTTTTAACAGTAAATAGTTTTAAAGAAATGGAAAACTTAGTAAACTGTTTTTTATTTAACGTTTTAAGAATTTATTTTAAAACAAAAAAGTATATATTTTGCTTTAACGTTAAAAACGTTTCTAAAAATGATATTCTCGATGCTTAAGCCCCTTGTTTATCCTTCCTGGGAACATAACTTATTCTAGGACATCAACCAGACTATTTTTACAAAGAGTTGATGATGTAGTGGGACTAGAATATACTCTTATTGATAACCAGCATGACACTCATTAAAGTCTGATTTTGTCGTTTTCAACCTTCGCTACTGTGCTAAGTGTCACTTAGCTTCATAGTGAAGGTGTTTTCTTAGTTAACAGTGTTCAGTCAGAATTACTGTTACAAATGCATAGGTTTCTCCTTCATATTGCCGCATAGGCCATTCATCCAACAGTTTTTTTAATTGCAGGTTTTTTCTTTAATGATTTGCACCACTGTATAAGGTTTATTCGGTGATTTAACATCCGCACCCGATGTTATTTCCCGCTTGTTTATTTATTTATTATTAAGGATTATAAAACGGGATGAACCGAGCAACATTATTCAATAATAGCATTTATAAACATAATATACCTGTAATGTACACAGATTGAGAAGAAAAAAGTTATTCTATAATTAGTACAATAAAAATAATAGACAAATAGATAAAGAAACATGACTTCAACAGAATTTTTAAAATGTATTACTAAATGTTGGTAAGGAAGAGAAACAGGGATCCAAATCAATTAATCTCAAAATTATATAAAATTGAGTTTAAGTGATAGTAGGGCTTGTGTTGTATACTGCGATAGTTTTTTTAATAAATTAAATAAATAAGTCATATTATTTAAAATTTTATATACATACTCTATGTCAGACATTTCTCTTCGACTCTCGAGTGACAATAGACTCAGGTTTCGCTTAACCAATGCAGTATTATCGAAAGATGGTGTATATAATTTATTTTTAAATATTTTATAAATTTTTCTGCACTCAATCACTTTTACAACTGCATATATGCATCGTATTGAGAACTTCAGAATACCGATCCGAAACAAAGCAGACCATTAACGTAGAACATATACAGTGGTGGCAAAACCGTCGATCGCGATGGACTGGGATCTACAAAGGTTTGAATATCAATCTTTAAAGGTACATCGGAGAAAGGTGCAGTCTATTTTTTCAAACTCAAGGCCGTTTCTAGAAAATATTACTGGTTAATACATACATGATTCCATGACTTTAGAATATAAACAAAGTTATCATATTTTCGATATGAGATCTGCTGGCTCACTGGTAGGGTACTGGATTAGCATTGCATAGCTCCTATCAATAGGTGTTGACAACTATAAGTTTGTCGTAGTTGTTTCGGACTGCGTTTTGACTAGCCCTTGTTAGGTTTTTTCTAGGGTTGACGTAAAAAAATATATTTATACAAAGCAAGTCATGGAATCCTGTGGCATCTAGCGTTCCGTGTTATCATTTTGTATATCTCGTTCCCGGTAACTCTTTTATTTACTGACCAAAGTTAATTGCTGATCTGCATAGAGAAAATATAGCTATCTTTGATATACAACGTATAAAATGGGTTCTGTCCATTTAAAACTTTTACAAGTTCTGATAATAAAATAAAGTTATTTTTTAGCATTTGAGAAGATGTTCTGTAATAATCAATAACATTTTGTTATCAAAATATATACCTATACCATTTGCCATAGAAACCTTTGATAGTGGTATGACAGTTGTGTTGTTGAATCTATAATTGAAATGTATTTTGTTTGTATTTCTAGAGAATGTAATTGTGTGACATTTTTACTTAATTTTGTAATGGTAAAAAAATTACTCTACGAGATTTTTGCAGATCTTTGCGTTTTAAGGTGGATTTATAGTTTCCGAAGTAAGACGTAAGAATTAGGCATAAACCGCAAGACAAATAAACATGTGAAAACAAATGATTACACTTACAATTTGACTGTTAGCATAATCCGTATGCCGTAAGAAATAAAACATTATTTGATTCCATTTCTTACGTTACGGCTTACGGAATCGGCAAAGTTTGGATAATTCCATGTGTTATTCTCATTGTTTTTTTTGTGTTTGGCTTGGCTTGGTTACTTATTTGTTTAAAATTTTGTGGTATATTTCTTTTTTTACTTTTCAAGATGAGTAGTTACGACCAAGAAATGCTATTAATTATTATTATTATGCTATGAATTATGGCTTGTTTCTTACGTTACGGAAACTACAAATCCAGCTTTAGTATTTCTAGATCCAGAAAAAACATAGTCTCCTATTTCGGTCGGTCTGTGCTCGGTATAGGTCAAAACTAATTATGTATCTGATACACACACATACTTCCATCACAAAAACTTTTGAAACCCACTTTTTCGTATTTTCTAAACACCCTGTATATCTGACCTAAGGTTTAATCAGTCGAAACTATTTTTTCTTTAAGTGCTTACTTTTATCAAGAAAAAAATTTTCTGAGAAACGAATAATAAAAAAGTTCTCATTTGTTGCATACGTCTTTGGATACATTGCTTTTGGGGGTATCCAAACTTTCCCTTGAAAAGTGCATATGAAATTATTAGATTTGCTTTCAAATTATCAGAAATTCCATTAATTTAGTGGCAAAAATACGATAAAGAATTTCTGTTTTTTACGTAATTGGACGACTAAATAGAACAGGTATTACTTCTGGGAAGGGTTTGTCTAAATTTTTCGAAATTGTTATTTTTCTTTAGCTCAGGCTGACATCGACATAAAGACTGGTAATTGGGGGTTTTCGGTGATGGGGAATACGATTAGGTTCTTTTCTTGTAATATGTAGAACGCGTTTACTACACTCGCCATTGCATGTCATAATTTTCTTGTTAGTACGGTTTCACTAATTTTTATTAAAAATTGTGATAGGGTGATGATTTCTACTGGCTATATTTCTAGGGTATACCACATTTAATTTGATTAAATAAACCGTTTTCGAAATATTTATATTTTAATATTTTATTGCAAGTCAAAAAATAGTTAAACACTAAAACTGAAATAACATACTTATATTGAACAAATAATGAAAAACGTCACTTCAACAATTCGGCAAAATGGCCATTATTTATTTCTATGCATTTTCTTAATCCCTTTTCCAAATAGCGCCTTACTTGGAATAAAGTTCTCTGTTTATTCGTGATAACATTGGTGGCATCTTGAAATTTTTGAAATAATTGCTCCCGTGCCCAGATTTCTTTTGTATACTTACAGTAAAGATTTAATAAACCCCAAATGATTGGATCCAAAGGATTAAGATCCGGGCTACGAGGCGGCCATGGAAATTCACTGCAACGACCAAACCATCTGTGAGGCAACCATTCATCTAAAAAATTGCGAACCGCAACTGAATAATGCGGTGAACCACCATTGTGCATCTACCACAAGTTTTTTCGTAAATTTAAAGAAATATTGTCGAGTGGATTCGGCAAATAATGTTGTAGAATTAGAAATACTGGTTACCATTTAGCCTTGCGGGCAACTCAAAAGGTCCAATAATAAAATCAAATATGATACAAAAATTCCTGCTGAAAATGCCGTTCTTTCCTTAAGTTTGGATTTTCCAGTTCCCACATATGGTTATTTCGCCTATTAAATATACCTCGTCTGGTAAAAGTCGCATCGTCCGTGAAAAGGATTCTATTGATAAACGTTGGATCCTGATTGTGATGATGATGCAAAGCAGAAATTGACAAAACTGAAGTCTGGGTGGTAAATCGGTTGGTAGTAGGTGTTAAGGAACGGGATTGAAATGATATGGATGTAGCTTTTCAGCGTGTCAAACTTGTAAAGCCGAGGTCCTTTTCATATGAGTAGCATTCGCCAAATGTCTATCTATTCCTGGATTTTCACCTACTCACACTAAAATTTTTTCTTCTTGTTCTACAGATATAGCTTTAAGCCGCCCAACATGACTCTGAGGACAAAAAGACCCCGTTTCGCTTCGTCGACCGTATAATCTTTGATAAATGTGTCGATCCGGTTGCCTTCTATTTGGATATTCATGTTGGTAGCATCTTTTTGCCGCACGACTGTTTAGTTTACTTCAGTATAAATACAAATCATATCTCTCATTCTAGTATTGGAATATTCATTAGGCCTAGGTATATTAACTACTAGAAGTTATTTTTTATGACGATGTAAATTAATGTCAAAATACCTTTTATTCAAATTAATGAATGTCAACACCGATGTATGTCAAATCCATAACTATGTTCATGCCCGCGATTTGACTTGCAATAAATATGTTCAATCGAATTAAATGTAGTATATTTTTTTTTCTTAGAAATCATCACTCTATTACAATAGGGCATGAAATATCGAGTGTATAGGGTGTAATAAGCGTCCTCTACATATTACGTGAAAAAAAAAGAATTTAGTCGTATTCTCCATCCCCGAACACAAAAACAACTTGAGCTATAGAAAAATAACTATTTCGAGACTTAAACTTTAACACCCTGTATCTCATTAATGAGCGACATTTTACTAAGGCATATTAGGCTCAATATCATTATTTTGACGAGTTTAATCTAGGAGGCTTTTTGGTGCATTCATTACCGGCCACCCTGTATATATACAATTTTTCGCAGAAATCAAAAATGCGAAAAAGTTATAGTGTCATTCATTTAAAAATACATATGTTTGTAACATAAATTTTAATTTGGACCTCCTATATACTTTGTTATAAAAACATTCTGCGAGTATCATTCGTATTAAACTATTTTTGATATTTTCAACAGAAAGCCAGATAAAGGAGGAAACAATATTAAATAAGACACTATGTATTGGTAATAATTACATTAGACAAACATTTTGTTGTTTTCCACTTTCCCCTGACCTATAAAGGTAGTAATTCAGAGTTTTAAAAGTTATGAAAATTATATCGAATATATAGTTAGAAATCAAACATTGTCACAAAAACATTAAACTGATATTCAAAAACTCAAAAATATGTCTCAAGATTTCAGAAACCTACACAATGTTTATAGTTTAGTTTCTTTTTGGACCATAAATAGATACAAAACTCTCCATTCGAAATGATTAATGAAACAGTGTCCTTCATCAATATAACATACAAGTAGTAAAATATAATAATTAAACGAGCCTTTAACTGTTTGATAATTTTAAAAATTAGTAAAAAAACATGTCTTTTAAATCACTAAATACATATATTATATCCAACAATCAGTCCTCACTGTCATGCATAGATAAATTATTATTTCGTTTTTTAAACAACCTAGTGACTATTTTCGTAATATCCAAATCCAGACACGAAATTCTACTTACATCTGATTTAAAAAACTACGGGATCTGCCAATTATTTTTTAGGGAATAAAATTCCTCCTGGGTCGTATAGTTCATTTTAATCCTTTATTCTCAGGCTCTTTAACGCTTTCCGAAAAAATTGCTTTTCATTTTTCCCACACACGCACAATACCTGTATCTAATATCATTCCTTACCCTTTCTCTCCCCCTTTACCTGTATCCTTGAAATTTAAGACCCCCTGTATACATTAACCTTCTACACCTTTCTTAATTTTGTAAATTCTTTTTACGTGAAAAAAACTGAAAATACTCAGGTAAAAATTAAATTCTAAAAAAATGCAAATAATTTTATCCCTTTTGGTCTAAGATGTAATTCTATACCAGCTGTTTAGACAGGTAAAAGCAAACATAAAAAGCTTATTTCTTTATTCTTTTTAAAAGAAAATAATGAAAAGGGGTAAAAAGGACACAAAATACAATTTCGATACCCATGAGAACTATGTAGTGCATTTTAAATTATGCTTTTTATTATTTTCCATCAAAAACATATTATATTGTTTGAAATAGGAAATAGAACTAAATATATAATAGTATATATAAAACTCTAACATAGGGCTAAGTTGTAATATGATTTGAAATGTATCCTGTCTTTTTTTAACAATAAATATATCTGAAGTTGAATTTGAATAGCAGTGGTTTTCTTTGTTCTATTGGAAGATCCTTTAAATGTTTAAAATCTGTTATGTCCTACAATGCTGCAGGCGCCATGATCCATTTTAGTCAAATGACTATCGCGATTTCGCTCTTTTTAAAGCTCATCAGGCAGCTATAGACTGGCGAGCCCCGCGTAGGGCAAAAGAAAATATGGGATCACAGAAACAGCTACTCCGATGGCTAATAGCAAAACGGGCATTGAATTATATTGTTGACTTCTCACTTACGTTGGGAGCAACAATGTTAATATATTTTATTTCAAGTTACACCAGTGTTGTATGTTTACTAATTTCTCTCACTAAGTTTCTGAGTCTGACTAAGTTTCCTAATATTTTATTTCTTTAGTATTAGCGAGCTGGCTAGTTCTTATTATTTAATTTTTTTACTTCCCGCGTAAGAGGGAAATACCGTTTTCCCTAAAAAAATCACTCTCCGAGATTTTTTCAATTCTTCACTTTTCAGGGTCCAGGGATATAGATGCTAAACAACATGTTTTCTCAGTTCCGTCGGTTTCTCTGTCTGTCTGTCGGTCTGTCCGCGGCATAGCTAAAGACTACTTATCTGATTGACGTAAAAATGGGGATGAAATGGTAACATTCTCATAAAAATCAAATACGGCAGAACAACTAATGAAATGTTAAAAGAATGATTACTGAAACCTACTTATCCAATTTAAGTCAAAATCAAGTGGTAAAATTTGGTACCAACCTATGACGGTGAAACAAAATGGCGGCTTAATAAAATATTTAAAAAATTATCCTGAAAAAGCTACTTATTGGATTGATTTCAAGAATTAAATGTGGTGCAGAGACGAACTGTTAAAATTGTGGTAACAATTCAAAATGTCGAAATAAAATGTTGGCTAATTTGTAATTGTGAAAAGTGGCCTATCCAGGATTTTATAGATTTTTACTTTTTGGGTCTCTAGATGCCAAAAAATAAGTTCTCAATTCCATCGAAAATTTGGGATCATACGGGGATGACCTGGTAATATTTTAGCAAACATTCAATGTGGCGGAACGAAATGGCGGCATAGTAAAAATTATTTCTAAAAAACTAATTACCCAATTTACCTCAAATTTTGTACAAAAATCGGGTGTGCACAAAACTTTGATGTGATATAGAGATATACTTGTAACATTTGGGTTCGAATTTGACATGATGGAACACAATGGCGGTATAATGGAATTTAAAAAAAAACAGTGTTAGAACTAGTTACTCAATTTAATTTAAATTACGCCCAAAAATCAAATGCTGCATAAGTAGAAACTAGTAAAACATTGGTACTAATCCAATAAGGTGGAACAAAATAGCGCCCAATAAAAATATAAAAAAAACAGTATATATGTATTACTAAATGACTATGTGCGAAACTAAATTGGGTCACACTTCGCTATTCCTAATAAAAGGAAATATTCATAACCAGGGAAGTTCCAGGTAAAGGAAATGCACCGATGTTTAGACCATCAAGAAGGTATGGTCGGTTTAAATTACACATTAAATAAAAGATATTTGTATTCTGGCTACGAAAATAATAAATCATTTACAGGTAAAAATTGTTGTACAAAAATACTTGAATACTTTATATATATAAATACATATATATATATATATATATATATATATATATATATATATATATATATATATATATATATATATATATATATATATATATATATATATATATATATATATATATATATATATATATATATATATATATATATATATATATATATATATATATATATATATATATATATATATATATATATATATATATATATATATATATATATATATATATATATATATATATATATATATATATATATATATATATATATATATATATTGTTATTTTATTTTTTTGGGCATAGGTTAACTCATTGAGAGATTGCAATCGCAAAACATTCGTAAAACTGACATATTTCCAAGAAAATAAATATCTTGAGAAAGCTCAATATAATGAGCGAAACGTCGATTAAATTATAGTTTTACTTCTCAATGAGTTAACCTATGCCCAAGAAAATATTTAACAAAATATTTATATATGGTTAAAGAAAAAAAAACGAAATATATATATATATATATATATATATATATATATATATATATATATATATATATATATATATATATATATATATATATATATATATATATATATATATATATATATATATATATATATATATTTATAGATTAATGTGAGCATTTTTGTGACAGTTGGGTTAGATTACAGGAAAATAATTACCAGAGCCATAGTATACTCGAGGACTGCGTTCAGTACCCATGGTGCAGCACGGTATATGTTCCATTTGCTCGTGTAACTTCATAGTGAATAATAAACAGGTACTGTGTGGGTTTTGTCGCAAGAAATTTCATAATAGGCGTATTAAACTTGAAGTTGGTGTTGTGATGCAAAATATCATTCTTGCTAAAAAATAAAGGAAAATAAAGCGGATACAATAATTAGAGTGCTTTAAGTCACCTGTAGAAGCACACAAGGATTTATCTTATGAAGCGAGAGTGGATAGCCTTAGGAGTAAACGTATCACATTGGATAGAAATTATTTTTATGCAAACATTCTTACCGAGGAAGTGGTGTTTGTTAAGCTTGTGCAAACTTGTCAGAAAGAAGAAAAGGAGGTTAAGATTAAAGATAGTGTCAATCCTTCAGAATTAGGGATGCTGAGGTAAAAAAAAAAACTGAAAAAAAATATGACACAGAACATCAGAACTCAACAAGAAGATTACTGCTTTTAAGGTTGTGGGTACTGAAAAACAGTACTCAGAAAACGAATGTAGATATCGGAATGTTATATTAGTCATGATATTTAACCCAAGGTTTGCTTTGACGGGTGCTTCTGCCATTACTTTTTTGAGTAAATCTGTGTAGATTTGGGGAGTAGACACCTGGGCTAATGATCACTTCATGAACGTCGAAAGAAACTGGTCAGTTTAATATTGTGGAATGTACCTAGTGGCTGACCATTTTTAACAGGGGTTTGCGAGACCAATACTAGTCTAATCTTGGTAGTATCGATTTCGGTCCCAAAAAATTGACATATTCATGCTAAAAGAGTTTCAATGGTCCTAATAATCCTTTACATTCTTCTCATAGATCTCACTCTCTTTGTACATTATTACACTTTTTAATAATTGGCCAATTAGTCAGTCTTGAATAAAATGTTTGATCTCGATCTTGGTCGCGACGTTCGAGAAAGACTTACTTTCGGTCTCGTTAATATCGATTTCGGTCTCGAAAAAATTGATATTTTCATGGTAGTCGTCAGGTTTCAATGATTCTTGTAATTCTTCACATTCTTCTCCTAGGTCTCGCCAGACAGATTTTTTTTGAAATAAGGCTGCCTGTATATTATTACATTTTTTAATACTTACACAATTCCAGACAAATTTTATGTAACAAGTCCTATTAATTTTGCCTAGTGAGAGTTTAATATTAAGTAACATAGCTGTAACCAAGAAAGGCCACAAGAATAACGTAATAGTTGCTTTTTTACTTTTTAACTAGATGCAAGATCAAAACGGTTTACACCGGAGCCCGGAGTAATAGTTTGCGCTTTCCTATTTTAGTTTTTGATAATGTATATATTGGGGTTAAACAGGAAAGGTTTACAGTTTGACTTAAAGCATAAAATGTACCAGGAAATTAGTATCCGTCATGAAACAGATTTATCAAAAACTAATATGGGAAGCTGCAAGCTTTAAGATTTTACAGTCATGGTAAGTCTCGGTCTCTATCAGTAAATGATTTTAGAAGTAGCTACTTTTAAAATCGTCTTCCGACAGAT
The DNA here is from genome assembly GCA_030620095.1 of Kuschelorhynchus macadamiae. Classification (NCBI taxonomy): domain Eukaryota; kingdom Metazoa; phylum Arthropoda; class Insecta; order Coleoptera; family Curculionidae; genus Kuschelorhynchus; species Kuschelorhynchus macadamiae. Next base: position 795,668 of record JAUTXW010002880.1, read on the forward strand.
CTAATGCGCGAACAAGACTTTCGGTCCCGAAAAAAAAAATCACAAAATAGTTCGCAGTTTTTATTATTTTATTGGTAATTCCTATATCTAAAGTCTGCATTTTTCGTAATCTTTCTAACTTGTAAACGAACTATAGGTACATATAGGATGGCCAAGTAGTCTTACTGAAAGTTCGCGAGGCATACTAAACAGCATCTAAAATAAATTTCCTATTTACGTTAATACTAAAAGCTCAATATCACGATAAAAATATAAATTACCTTTTTTTCTCCTATCGAAGGATCACACCATAAGCTTAGCACTTAATGCAAACAATACATAAGGCATAAAAAACGGAAGCGCATATTCTCATCATAAAAAAAACTTCAGTGACCCATGGAAGCATTCTTATGAAATAGAGAACTAAAAAAAATATTCCCTTAAACTACTAGTAGACCTTTAGCTTCCCATTCAAGATTTAATATTCAATCATCACCACATCTATTAGGTGTTTATTATAAGAGCGATTAGGGATGTGGAAATCAATGAAGGTAGAAAATGCGGAGGGTCAGTGTTCAAAAGTGCTAATGTGTGAATCCGAACAATTGATTTTAAACGACCATCTCGTTTGCACATAATAGAGTTCAATGAAATATGTTTCTGTTTTTTCAAATTATGTAGAGTAATCTGCAGTCGAAAATTTTGCAGTTAAGCAAACATTTCGACAATAATTTAGATTTTATCGATTTACACTTACGTGATTAACTGATACTCATTATTTTAAATTAAATCATTAATAAGAAATGTCATTGGGCAAACATTAGTACTTCCTCGTATATATACAACAATGGTTATCATAACTCGAGATTCAGATTCGAGAAAGTCATCTCAAAATGTTATGTATTTTTACTTGTCGTAATCGTGAAAAAAATCACACTCCGAGATTTTTGCAGAGTTTTGTAATTTAAAGTCCTTAGATTCCAAAAATTGTTTTCCCATTTCCGTCAGTCCATCGGTCTATGTTAATATATTAATATAATAATAATCCGATTGACTTCAAAATTTGGGCAAAAATCAAGGGCCCTGTGGAGATGCCATGATAACATTATGGTAAAAATACAATACGGTGGAACAACAGGATCGTCAATTCACTTGAAATTTTGCACAAAAATCATCTGTGAAACAAGGATAAAATGGTTGCCTAATAAAATATTTGGTAAATTTCTTTTCCTAGCGCAACATATTGACCCCTTTTTACTTAATCTGACTGAAATAGCTTTAAGCTTTATCAAAACATCATTTAAAAAAATTTCAACCACTTAAAAATATCGTACTCCAAGTACATACAACATTTAATCCCCGGTCGACGTTGCCCTAAACTATTTCAGATGCAAATTTGAAACGAATCAGTTTGATCGTAAAAAGTAAGCAAACAGGAGGGTAGTCCTGACCGACTAGTTAAACAACAAAAAAATTAATTTTTTTAAGACATTGGTCCTATTGAGAGGTAGATTTAAACTCCTTTTTAGTTACGGCAAGCTTGCGGTAATCCTTGTTACCTTCTTCAGGACTACAAATGAAAAGAAATATTTTATAGCTTTTATGCACATTCTTTGTAAAAGAAATTAGAAAAAAATTAGATTGTACTCACTGCTATGTAACTAGACTGAGATAACTTCTTACGAAAAACAACATAGTCAGAAGAGAGTACTAAGAAATAGATTTATTTATATTTTTCTTGTTAAATTTAAAAAGACATTGTTAACTGATATATTATGAGGCGTGCGTCATGCAAACAGACTAATTAAATTTTTAATTACTACTTGCAGAAAAAAATTGGTAAATTGGCCTTTACACGGATCATCCCTCGTAACGAATTCCTTCACAGATTTTTGTATATGCATACAGCTATTTAGTAATAACTTTATACAAAAAATACAGGGTAAGGAGATCATTTCTGACTTCAACCATTTTAACAGGTAAAACGACAAGTAATTTAGTGCAAGTTATGACGGGAAGTTAACATTCACGCTTTGGCGTTACAGACATTTTAAAATTTACATTTTTTTTAAAGGCGGAAACATTGCAATTTTATACTCTGAATGCTGCACAAATAGTCATTTTGAAAGCTAGTTAAATTAGGTCATTGCATTACATTTGAACTTTTTTTAATCTAATTATTCCAAATAACTTAGGAATTATTTTTTTATCTACTTTTTTTTAATTATTAAATCTATGGTTTTGAATAAATAAATTATAACAAACTAATTAAAAACACTTACAATTTTTCAAATTTTGCGCCACTTACATACTACCGAAAACTATATACCCTGCAACGACGAACCAAGTTTTCACAAACCATACTGTACACTAATATCTTTCATGATGGCAAAATGAAAAATTTAAGAAAATTAGTTAGTTGGAATTTCTCTTCCTGTTTCTCGTATGCACTGATGGCGATAAAAATGATATTTTATCGTTCTTGTATACAAAAATATTTCGCTGCAAATTGTTTCAGCTATACCTATACAGGAATATTACTATAGCAGCATCCTTATAAGTAGGTACAAATAAAATGGTTGTTTTTTGCTTAACGACGTAATGTTTTTGTCCGTTTACAATAGCAAAAACAATTTGTATGGCAAGTAATATTTATTCCGTATTGCCAGATTGCACGTTCTAAAATAAGGGTCATTCAATGATTAATTATTGTTTTTTGAAATTGCAACTATTTTAAACAAGAATTTTACTTATTAAATTAATATTGATGTAAATAATAGTTTAGGAATAAGAAATCATGGTTCTTGAGATTAGACGGTGTCAAATTGGAATTATTATCTGACGTTTCGCTTCGATTACACGAGGCAACCTCATGGATCTTTACTCCACGAGATCTGAACACTGAATTATAGAATTACGAAGGCGAAACGTCAGATAGTAATTCCAATTTGACACGATCTAATCCCAAGAACTATGATTTCTTAATTGACCAAGAGCCGTGAAAGCTTCCGTTCTATAATAGTTTTGGATAATAAAATAAATAAAATATTTAGTAAATTTCTTAAATGACACGGTTATATAAAACTTTTTTTTGTCTTAAGTGACCTGTACTTTCCCGTGTTAAAATATTTGTAGTCATTCCCCTTGTAATATATTTCACTTTGCTTAACACATGGAAAATTTCAGAAAAGAAAGTTCAGAAAAGTCCTCTTAAAATGGTTTTACCTATATTTTACTCAAGTACCCGGAACTTACCTTATAATAAATAGTTTTTTGAAGAAAAGAGGAAGATATAATAATGTATATAGGTACTTAATATGTACAAAGTTATTGCCATATAACGATATGCAAATGTAAACTGTGTAATCTGTATGTGGCGGAATTCGTCACGAGTAAACACTTCCGTGTAAAGGCAAAGGTTTAATTTACGGAATGTTTTATTTCTTTTTATTGATAGGTGCTTATTTTGCATATATTTTTAAAGTCCTGGCTACATTTGTAAGCTGTTTGTCAAGCTGCAAGTTACCGTCTTGTTAAACAGTCTTTTTGCGCTTGCGCAAATAAGACTGTAGGACAAGATCTATTCGATCAATATATCTAAAATTCATTTAGATTGTGATGAATACACATTTTTCATATCCTCAGCTTTTATCTATAATAATTTTTAAATCCACATCGAACATACATACATACACACATTCATTTACATACTATACCTACTCAAATAAATCTACTGCATATATTCCAGTATACTATATTTTATTTTGACTTTATTTGTTTTTCTTTTATTACGTTATTATTTATATTTTAATGATTTTTATTATTTATTGCTTTTTTTAACTTCATTAACCTCAAGAAATGGAGTTTTACCGAATTTTTCAACACTTTATTGGGTTGCCATTTTATTTTTACGTAGCGATTTGCATTAAAATTTTACCAGTTTATTTCTCTGTCACACTTGGTTACGCAAAATTTTAAATCAATTGTATATGTAGTTTTTTGACACTGTTTTTTTTAAACATTTCGATATGCCGCAATTTCTTTCCTCCACCATGGCTTAACACCAACATTTCAGTCAGTTTATCCTTACATCACATTTAATTTTTGTACAAAATTTAAGACCATTTGGATAAACAGTTTTTAATTTTGACTTTTTATCAAGTTTATTTTGTTCCGCCATATTGGATTTTTTCCAAAATGTAACCATTTTATCCCCATATGACCGTTCATTTTTAACCAAAATTTGAAGTCAATCGAATAAGTAGTTATTGATTGAGCTATGCCGCGTACAGACAAAATGACATCCAGACTGAAGGAAATGAGAACATGTTTTTCGGGGTCCAGGAATCCTAAAACGCAAAGTTCTGCAAAATCTTGGAGGACGTAAAAACACTGATAGATAAATAATATTTATTCATATTCAGAATTTAAACTACGATATATAATAAATAATATAATAATAAACTATTCAATTTTTGAAATGAACGGTGAATTTTTTTAATCTATTTTTGCCTTTAGACAGATAAATTATCATTTATTTGTCAAAAACTGTTAACTGATTATTTGAGTGAGTAGTTTTTTGAAGTAAGTTAAAAAATTATATTCATTTTATGTTATTTAGGTTTTATTTTAAAATATTAGCAGAAAAGGCAGTTGTTTTTACTTCACTCGTAAGAGGGTAATCACCCTCCGTGTCTTTTCGCGACATAGCTAAAAAACTACTTATCCTAATGACTTCAAATTTTGGTCAGAAATTAAGGCTCATTTGGGGATGAAATGATAACATTTTGGTCCATAATTTTCATGTTAACACAAGTATTGCCAAAAATAGTTTATCCAATTTACCTCAAATTTTACACCAAATCAAGTAGGTACTACGTTCAAATGAACCGGTAAAATCCAAGATGGCGGCTTAACAAAATATTTTGGTAACATTGTGATACGAATTCAAGATGACGGAATAAAATGATTTTTCGTGGCATAGCTAAAAGACTACTTATACAATTAACTTTAAATTGCGATCGAAAATTAGCGGTCATGTGTAAACCTAGTAACATTTTGGTAAAAAATCAATATGGCGGAACAAAATGGCCTCCAATAAAAATGTTTGAAGAAACGACAGTATATGTATATTACTAAATGACTATGTGAATAACTAAATTGGGTCACACTTCACTATTCTTAATAAAATGAAAGATTTATTACAAGGAAATTTACCATTTTTTTTTTCAATAAAAGTAACTCAATATTTGCAATTATGTATGACGTATGAAAATATATTTTATATTCAAATCATATGGCGGTTGCATAACAAAATAACATTGTTTTAGTCATTCCAAGTTAACTACATTAACTACTAATTCTTAGAAAATAGTATACGATTTTATTTTATTTGTCTCAAATGTCACGTAGTCTTACTTAATAAATAAAATAAATTATTAATTTGACAATTGAAACTAAGTACTTTATACAAACAATGTTTTAATCCATGGTATGTATAATTTCTAAAATAAGAAACCAAACCTATTTTCCCATCGTAAAAAACGTGCATAAAAAATTACAATGTGTCCCCTAGTGTTGCTTTTCTACGAGAGGGCTAAGAAATAGCCCTAAAATCTGGACTCTTGAGGTCGTATGCAATGACCACCGCATCTATTAACTACTTATTATAGGGTACTTAAGGGATGACTTTCTGCTCAGCTTGTCGTCAAAGAAAAGGTGTTTAAAGGGACAAAAGGATCCGGAAGGCCCTAAGTGGTCAACAACGTGAATGTGCCAATCTGTCAAAACATTGATAGTAAAATACTCGCCTGAGGGCAGAAGTGTGAATATATTGATGAGATGTAAATTTGATCAGGAGAACGGCATGAGAAATGAGTATTAGGTCTAATTAACTGATTGGAACTATAATCGGAAATTGTAAAAAATAAAATGCTTTTTATAATTATGTGGCACAAACCAAACATGATTTATTATAAAAAGGAAAGTTATTGTTCATTTTCTATTATACAAAAATAAATAAAAGAACACTTTAACGAGTTTTTGTTAACAATTTTGAATTAAAAATCTTGATTTGGTTGAAAAAATAACCCTCGGATATTTTTCAGATCTTCTCGTTTAAGGGAATTAAGAGATTCTAATTAGATAATGAAAAACATAATACTTGTCATATGTGATATAAGGATAAACTGGTTCAGTTCCAATCTTGGGGCTAAAACGGCTAATAAACCATTTATTGAGAAAAATGGAAAATGTGAGAGTTTATTGAATATCAAATTAACACAAAACAAAATGCTATAAAGATGAAAAAAATAAAAAACCTTTTGGAGACTTAATAGATATTTTAATAGAATAAAAAACAAAAAGTTAGAAAAAAACAGTAATAAAACAAAATATAATATAAAAAAAATGTTTTGGGAGCAAATAAATAAGTGTGTATTAGCTAGTGCAGAAAAAGGGGGATGGTGACATACTATATCAACTAAACTAAACCCATAATGCACCGTGTACAGTATTATAAATTTATTGTATCCCACTTTTAAAAGCTTGTAACTTATTTTTTTAGATAAAACCTTTCTTCAAAAACAAATTCTAGGATTCTAGTAGTTTATATGTGTGTTATCAAAAGTGACATACACCTACGAATGATAAAGTTAAAAGCATAAATTGTCTTTTAATTGGACCCTGTTTCCCCTGAATATTTTATATTTATTAAATAGATATATTTTCTAGCTTATCAGTAGTTATATTACAAGTGATGGATAGTAGTGTGAGTATACACTGACATTTTTGTGTCAATATTGGTGTAGAAATTTACGAGACCAAATTTCTTTAAAAATTCCCCGATAGCGAAACTGGAGGGGTATTTTTTAAAAGAAATTTTGTCGAGTGGCATTTTTGCAATAATATTGGCGAAAACATGTCAAAGTATACTCAATCCAAAATATGTTTCACAAGTGGTATATGACAAGATTATATACCGAGATAGCTATTGCAAACAATTTTTAAATGTAATAATTAACATTAACATAACATAACATTATTTCATTGAAATAATTATTTTTAATTATTATAATAATGGTTAAAAACACAGTTATTGTAAACATTGTGGGACCGCTGATTATGGTGTTGAAAAGTCTCAGATGCAATATTTTGCTGCAATATGAGTTGAAGATGCGGAGGATTGAGTGAAAAAGTGGCTAGGAGTAGGTACTGCCTCCGATGTCCCCCTTAACCGACTTACTATTTCAAATGATGGCTCTTACTTAGTCTCCGGTAATTGTGATGAGTTCTTGGTCACCTATTCCGGATCGACTTAAGGTACTCACTGCAGTGGTTTTGTCGAATGGTTTGTAGTTTTTGTATCTTTTAGGCCTATTTTTGTTGCTCATTCTTTTGTCTATTAGGAAAGGGTATTTCTTGCAATAGGCATATCTTTGTGCTAATATTCTTTCCGTTACCAATTTGGATTTTCAGCTAAAAAAAGTCGTTTTTATATTTTTTTCGTTTTTGCAAGCATTTTTGTAAACAGACGTACAGGACATACACTAGGATTTTTGGAATTTGGTACTAACCATTTTGAGTCTAAAAACTTCTTTTCGTCCCCCTGCCTAGTTTTTGAAAACACTGTCTCCGTACCATCGTTATTTCTATCTTTTTTAAAAAAGGAAACTAGACAGTTTGCTGCTTTTCCCCCACGCCACGCCAACTCTACTGATGCAATGTGATAAAATTTGCGCTGAAGCTTTTCTGGTTTACCCTCGTTCCACAAATTAATCATTCCTACGTATTTATCGTTCGAAAAATTCCGGGAACTTTATTTTAATTGATATTAAGCCCTTGGTATTTTTCTTGAATCATTTGGGCAGTATTTATCCAAATTGTTTTCACCACTCCTTCCTTATATTCGCTACCATCTTTCTTTCTCATTTTGCTTGCCCAATCCTCCAAAATCGTCCCCAACTGTTTCAATGATGTGTCACTCAAATTGTACTTTCTCATATGGCAAAAATATAAGAATTGGCATAAGCATGTTTTCGTTTTTTTTAGTGTGCTTTGGTGTTACTTATTCTATTTTTTCTCGAATTTCTTTAAAGGAAGTGTTTCCAAAACTGTCAGTCATCGTTTTTTATTTTAAGTAACAGTGACAGATATTTTGAAAGGTTACGTTGCTGTAATATCATTAGAAAAGATGGTTAATACCTGATTTATAGCAAGTCGCGAGTATATTCGCAAATATACACGCTACATGGTAGTATATTCGCTGATATTCGGAATTTGATTGGTTAAAAACATGCATTTGATTGGTTGAATTAAATTCGAGGTATATAATCATATATATGCTAGGTTTGCATTTACTATTAAAGATAACCGAGGAAACTGACAAAACCATCGACATAAGAGGTAACTTATTTCCAATGAGTCCATCGTGTATTAAAATATTAGATTAGCATTTCCCGTTATGGTAGTTTGTCAATTTTCTCGGTTGTTTTTAAAGTTAAGAATGTCAAACCTAGGCTATGTATAATCAGCAAGAAGAGCCCCAAAAAAATAGGACGGACGCAACATAAAATTAGTAAAAGGAGAAAGAGGAACTTGAAAGACTTTTAAGTTCCTCTTTCTCCTTTTACTATTACAATGTCCTTTCTGGAGAGCAGATTCGGATTTACTGCAACATAAAAACATAATAAAAATTTAAATGGACACAAAAATACATATATAATAAATATCGCTATTAAAAAAATTGTAAAACGATATTTATCCAAAATTTCATAGTGACCAAGTCCCCTCTCTTTTTCCAGTCGAAAGATAATACAATTTGTGTATATAGTAATAGTAATAATTACATTATAGACGTGTATAAAATGTATATGTCAATTTCCTTAAAGCATGAAACGTTCCATTATAAGGGAGCTTTGATAAGAAAATAAATAAAGCTCTGTACCATGAACTTATCTCGCAATGAAATCTTTCTTTTAATGAGGAAAGCGAATTCGTTACCAAGATATTTCCGTTTCTTGTGTAAGCAGGTTTAAACATTTTAACATTTCATTATTACTAAAATTTAAATAGTTTAAATTTATTTACACTAGTTAAAATTTTCAATAAAATTGACTCGGTGCTTTAGTAAAAATAAAATACTATATCGTGTTTAGTTTTTACATATGTGGGTGACGAGATTAAAAGACAATGTCGTATATTAATGAAAAGCCAAAAGTGTTGAACAAATTAGAATTTATCTTAGGAAAACGATTTGCTTTAATTACTTTTCAATCATCTATACATGCAAAATTTACTCGTTTTGCCCTATATAGGGTTCAAGCAACGAAAAGTTCCTAGTCGCCTATTAAATACAGGCAAAAAGGATATTAGACAGCAAGTTCTAAACGTAACTGGCAAGAGAAAAGATCTAACGTTGGAGAATTATAAATTAATGAAACATAAAAAACTTAAGAACTACTGCAGCAAAGTAATTTTGTTCTTTCAAAACTTGTTTAATAAATTGTTACGGATCATATATTTTTCCCTATTTATTTTTCCCATAAATTGGGTGAAGTAAGGTAAAAAGGCCGTATTCAAGTTGCGTCCGACACCTGGAAAATTTGACCGTAGATGACCTAGTTTCTTCCCGGTATGTAAAAGGGCAAAGGCACGTTGCGGCTCAGGATTTTGTTACCGTTTAATATTATTAAATAGAAGCTACAGTAGATATTTTATTTTAATAATCATTATGGAACTAGAAATGTTTACTTTGTTTTGCTTCAACGATGGCTTTGGTAACGAACCTGTTGTTAGCCCGGTGTGGATCCTTCTAGCGGTACCGACTCGAACTAATTTGAATGTCAATCTTAAATGTACAGGGCGGAACCGTCATATTTCTATTATGGCTGGTGCTAACCAGGTGTGGATCCACCTAGCGGTACTGATTATTGATATGAATGGCAATCTTAAATTTATACCGCAAAACCGTTGTATTTCTATTACAAATATATATATTTTACTACTACCCCGTACGAAATTTGCTGAGGCAGTTTTAAGAACCCAGATGCAATGTAAGCAATTTCCACACCTGCGGTTAAAATAATAACAAAAAAAAACTGAAAACTAATATATATTTAATCAATATACTCCCAGAAGTAAGTTGTAATAGAACTAAATTGGGGTTGCATTGATCTCGAGGGATAACTGATATCTACTTCCAAACAATAAATATTCAAGTTTCCCATGTGCGGCAGGCGGCAGCCATTGGCTATGTGCGACAATGTCGGAAACTTATTCGGTAATGGCTTATGAAGTGATCGTAGGTAAGTTAAAGTCTGTTTAAACTTAATTGTTTGCATTGTTAGCTTTTAAGAGGGCTAGTACGTTGCCCGTTCAAATCATACTTCCAAAAATGTGTGTAGTATTTCAAAAGATATTCAAGTCAAGCATGTTATTTTTACAGAATTATATTTATTAATAGTTGGTTTAATTCTACACTTACTTTGCCACTTAGATTATTGCCGGTTAAAATATAATTTTAGAGACTATATGTCCATGGCTATAATGAACAATCCACAGTAAAAGCTTCCCGGAAAGTTGTGGACGAAGACTGAAGCTTATAAGAAAACTTCAAAAATATATAAAATTTCTTAATTACTTTAAGTAGACGTAATAGAAAGTAAACTAAACTTGTAGTGAAACCAGAGAGTTTAGTTTAGAGAGAGAATGAAGTAGGTGTTCCTTTAACTATGATATTTCTGAGATGACATAAATAATAAGAACATTTTTATGTTACGACAAGGAAACGAAGAGGTTGAATATTTGAAAGTGAATATAGATGAGATATAAGAAAGGTCATTTTAACTAGTGAAAGGATGAGGGAAAATACGATTTTGTAATAATGCAAGATATAAAAACGACATATTTGGGATAAAATCTGCAGATAAAATAAAAGCGAACATTAGAGCCGAATAAGCAATTTACTTTTCCTTTTTAATAATCATTCTCATCCTAGTTGATCAATTTCAGCTCATAATACAAAATCTAACGTAACTTTGAAACGAATTTCTGGTAGTTACAGTGAAATGATGTTGCTGATCAGGGTCCCCCAAGCTATGTATAAAGTGAGTCAGGTTGTTTATTCTCAACTTTACAAGAAGCAAATGCTGTATCACATATCCGTATACTTTAGCATTTATAAATCAGAACAAAGCCTATAAAAAAGTTATGTAAAACAAAAGCAATTTTATGATCAATTAGACAACACCCCCTTTTCACAGTACCAAAGACTTCTAAAAATTAGATAGAGGCCAGAGAGCTACACTATATTAATAGCCTCTGCTCTTCACTATTTTAATCGAAATACAAGTCCAGCAGGCCGGCAGTGGCGCGTGCCATGATGCAAGTCGAACAATGACAAATCTCTTAGAGGTCGAGCCGACGAGGATGCCACCGAGTAAACGGTAAATGAGACAAGTTGACAAACAGCAACACTTAAAAATGAAAACGAATGAGTTGTACAGGTAGTTGTAGCTCTGTGGTATGATACGACGAAATATTATTTTATTTCTAATCAATTAAAATTTCAAATTCTGGTCGAATTTAAGTCGCAAAATTTGTGGACCAGGAAAATAATAATAATAGTAATAATAATAATTGTAATAAAGGGCCTTCATTCTTTACTCGGCGAAGGTCAGCATAGCTGTTTTTATTACCGAGCATACACCAAAAAATTACACAATAGGTGAAATACAGATGCACGTAAAACTAAGTCTAAAAAAACTAGCGCTTAATTTATGTTAATTAATATTATTGACACTAACCTAGTAACCCTGAAAAAAAAATATAGAGAAATTAACCAAAATATTTTTCAAAAAGCTAAGTTTTAAATTTACTTTTAAAGGAGAAAAGTGACATATGAAGAAAATTAAATGTTCCATATATCAAGTTAAACACTTTGGGACCCAAATAAGAGAATGATCGCTAATATAAAGCAGTCCGGTATCTAGGTATACTAAGTATGTTAGTTCTTGTATTACCACTAAGTGAATTGTGCCTGAATTCAAGTTTCTGTTGCAGATATTGGGGCTGATTACTGCCAAACAGTCTATGCAGGAAACACGCAAAATGCAATAATCTTATATCCTTCATGTTCAGCCATTTAAGTTCTACAAGTTTAGGATTTATATAATCCCTGATGGTAAGACCATAAATGAAACGTATACAGGCATTTTGAATTTTATACTTGCATGCAACATCTAGACATGGTCGATACAAAATCGCAATAATTACAGTGCGACAGTACAAGTGCTTTACAAAGCTATTTTTTTTATTCTCTTCCAATATATACATACTTCTACTCCTATTTGTGAAAGAGCAGTATGGCCTTTGAACTACCTTAGCCACCTTTCACCACCAGTATTATTATTCACCCATCTCTACCTTGATGTAAGATTCTGCCCAACTAGAATTGGGTCCAAAAATCACAACACCAGACTTTGTAGAATTAATTTTTTGGGACATTTTTGTTAGAGTTTTCCTGAAGTAAGTCAAGACAAGCTCCAAGGTGGCCTGACGTGTGCTAGACTTCGTAAAACTATTATATACTTGTATAGCATCAGCATATTGATGCATATTACACTTTTTCCCGTAATTCTGCATATCCATTGTTAAAACAACAAATAATAATGGACTCAGAATGGAGCCATGAGGTACACCTATATTCACAGTCAAGAGCTGTGAATCCACCCCAGAAACTCTAAGCTGTTGAGCTCTGTTATTTAAATAACTTTAAAAATTTAACTCCGTTCTGTCTGAATCCATAATACCTCAGTTTAACATACAACAGACTATGGTCCAGTGTGCCAAAAGCCATAGTCCAACGAAACTAAGTCGGCTACCACTCCTTTGTTAGAAGCTGTCAGTGCCATCAAAAACTTTTAAAAGAGCACTTGTGGCACCAAATTCCTTTCGAAACTCTGACTGACAACTTCAACAACAGATCATGATTATTTAAGCAATCCACCACCTGCGGTACACTATTTTTTCAGAGACCTTTGATACAACTGACAATAAGCTAATTGGCGCCTCAGATCAGAAACAACACAACGATTAGGCACCTCAGGAAGCGGCCTAACTAGAGCAAGCTTCCATTGAGATGGAAAAATACCATTAAAGACACATTCCTTAAGCATGTGGCACAAAAAAGGAATGATCACAGGACAATACAATTTTAACATGCTAAGGGTAATAGTATCCTAGAGACTAGATAATATGTCGGCTGCAGTTACGACAGAAAAGTGAAACTCCCCTCTACAATTTGTATTACTGTATTTTAGAAATGTTTCATACTACCGGAGAGAATATTTGTAGAACAGAATCAATAAAATAATTATTTATAAGATCGGCATCACCTAAGCTCACAGACAAAACAGGATTTTTTCTTTTTTTATTTTGATAAATATTCATTTGATCAATTTTTTACCACAATTCTTTACTTTTTTGAGTTCCACTAATAAAGTTAAGCTATGCTTTTTTTCCTGCGGACTGCAGTAGTAAATATGTTATGTCTGTCGTCGTAGGTCCGCAAGTCTTAAGAGCTTTATGACTTTTTAAATTAAGCAAATGCTTTATTACGTTCCCGTTTCATTATATCTAAAACATCGGTAAACCACGGTGCCTTCGGTTTCGTCACTTTCACGACATACAAACCGGAGCAGGAAAGAAGAAGAATGTTCTCTGTCAAAACCCGAAACCTTTTTTCAATGTTTTGTACATCAAAGATTCTAGCACAGTTATTTAAATCTCTTTTGAACTAATCCCCATTAAAATATTTTAAAGTCCCGGTACTGCACAATCCTTGCAGGCCCATTTGAAATATTTATATTTAAAGAACAATGTATAAATTGCTGGTCAGAAACTTCATGTAAATCGAGAGGCTGTACAGCACCATCTAATAGGTTTTCACATTATAACATCCAGTAGAGTAAATTTTTGTGAGCTATGCCAAGTAGGAAATGTAACAATCTGCTTTACACCGAATGATTCATTTAAGTTGCCAAAAAGTTCTCTAACACCTGAAACAGTCAAAAGACCTACATTTAAGTCACCCACTATAGCAAATTCGTCCACCATTAGTGTGCATGGGCCGTATTAAGAGGAGGACGACGATTAGATGTGCCCCAACTTATACTTCCTATGTTAATCTTAAGCCACAAAAGCTACAAACGCATTCCGAATATGTATAACATCAACCTCTAGTCCTGTCGTACAGTACACTCCTACACCCCCTTCACGGGCATTAGTTAACCTGTCAATACTATAAAAAGTATAGCCATCAAGTCAATGAAATTACTTGTTACTCTCTCCGACAACCAACCAATATTAAAATGACCTATTTTTAAATTACCTGACTTAAATATTATTTATATTATGAATATTGTTACACATTTTGCTATTGAAAAAAAATGAGATATTTAGTTGACCAACTCGTTAATTACATTCAAATTTTCTATCGCATTGCCATTTGAATGCCAGACATACTTAAAACCTGTGTCCTTTAACTTCTTGGCGTTTTTAAAAAGATTGTATGACTCCTTTGTGAGTTCTTCGTCCTCATTTAGTGATCTCGCCCTTTTTCAACCTAGCTTTGTCAAGAGTCGCCGTTTCTATTTCCATCAATGATTCAAAATAGTACATAAAATAGACATTTTTTTTCATAAACTCCTATAAGGAAACTAATTTCGCGAATCGTTTCAGAGAATCTAAGTAAAGTTATCTTTTAAAAAACCTTCCAAATAATTATTATTGGGGAAAATATTTAAACGATTGCCTAAAATCCTTAAAAATTATATTTTTTGCAAATATCAATAATTTATGCAATTTACAAAGTTCAGATTTGAAACTTTGTAGAAATATAACCTACACGATGACTAATGCAAAATTTTTGTCCCGGGAGGCATTGTTTAAACAATTACTCTGCTGTAAACGAGAGCAGATAGAGTGCACACGATAATTAATTGTTTACAGTAAAGAAATTGGTAAAATAAAACATTTGCAAAATTGCATCAAAACATATATTAATTTGTTTATAATTTTATGGTCAATAACTTTTAACGTTGATTTTCAGTATAGGTTATGTTATACCAAAAATGTCTAGAATTTCATAGAGAATTCAAACCAGCAGAAAAAAATAAGGCGTTGTATTGAAAAAATCAAAGATGTACAGTTGTACAACTTTTGTGAGTGACCCTATATAGTTTAAAATAATTTCTAAATATGCGTAAAAATAAATCTAAATCAACGGGTTCGAGCGTTTTTCTATTACCTTTTTATTTTCCAAGATAATGAATGTATTCCTTAATTTATCATAACCCTGTATATTTATATATATATATATATATATATATATATATATATATATATATATATATATTTTTTTTTTTTGTGCCTTTGCCCTACACAGGGCTCGCTAGTCTATGGCGGCCTGATGAGCTCTAATAAGAGCGAAATCGCGATCATCGTTTGACTAGAATGGATCATTGTGCCTGCTGTGAAACAGAACATGTTCCAAACAAGGATCATTTTCTTGTTACGACGTTGGTGTACGTGGAATGAAAACATACTATCATTTAATGCTCCCAACGAAAGCCAGGAGTCACAATGTAATTCAATGCCGGTCGTGGTATTAGCCAGCGGAGTAGTTGTTCCATTTTGTGCCTTTGCCCTACACGGGGCTCGCTAGTCTATGGCGGCCTGATGAGCTCTAATAAGAGCGAAATCGCGATCGTCGTTTGAGTAGAATGGATCACTGTGTCTGCTGTGATGCAGAACATGTTCCAAACAAGGATCATTTTCTTGTTACGACCTTGGTGTTCGTGGAATGAAAACATACTATCATATATACATATATATATATATATATATATATATATATATATATATATATATATATATATATATATATATATATCCTTGTTTTTTGCAAATTTTTACAGTAAAAATAGTTATGAATTGTAATGGTGGTCACGACGAACAAAACAGGTTCGATATTTTGGAGGCGTATTTATCCATACAGCCAATGCAGCCAATATTCGTAGTCTCAAATCTAAGTGTTGCAAATTGCATTACTTATTGATATTTGCCAAAAAGATCATTTTTAAAAGATAGGGTATTGAAATATCTACGAGTTTTCGAAAAATAATTTTTTATAGAACCAACAACATCTTAATATAGAACAAAAAAAACAATTTTGTGCATTTATTCCCCCCAATTGTTGTTTTGGGTGTTTTTTATAAAAATAACATATAGCTAGAATATGTAGATTCATTTAAATAATTCTCCTAGTCACTTTATTTATAGCATGTCATAAATCATTTTTGTACTATTTTCCTGGTCTATTAGACATCAGTAGTTTTTTCCCACAACATGACTTTAGTATCCTGACTGACTTCTACCTGAAAGGTCAGCCTAATACTTTCTTGGGCAAGCCGTACAAAAACTTCTAATAACACAAAAAAAAACTAATATAAAGTAAACGAAACAGCAGATGTAAACCGAATTTGAAATCTAATCCTTAATTCTAATCCTTAAAAAGTGAAAGGACGCAGGTAAAGAATGACACGAGGAGGCACACGCACCCTTTTTGTCCTTTTCATTTTTCTCATGACGTTCAGAATCCTTTACTTTGGTTTCTTTCAATGGTGTTTCACGTATTTTTGCACAAAACTCTGTAAACCCTGCTAAAAAGGATTATCATCGTCTACCTCTCCTTGTAATTTCGGTCATTATTATTACAATACCATTGTTATTCTAATCTACTTGTCTTGCTTTACAACTGGTGCTGGTTATGAGGATATGGCAATAGACATAAACAAATATATTTTAACTTTTTCATCTGAGTAAAGGATGGTAGTATTTTGCATAGATAAGCGAAACGCGTAATACAGAACTTTAGTTACTAAGAATATCTTTTATTTCAGTAAACAGTGTTGTTATTTGTAATGCAAGAAATCATATTATTATTTATTTATAGGTAACTAAATATAATTTAAGACATATAATACTTTAAATAGACCATCTATCCAATGTAAAATAAATAATGAATATATTTTATGTGTTGTGATCCATCGCAGCATCGTCCGGGATCGGCGTTCAGAGTTGTGGTCCGATCGGCTGGTTAACTTCGTTTATAGAATATCATAATTTCGATTTGCGATATCTGTATCTCCTTTGCATAATAACGTTCCTAATATCAATTTGTCGAAATATCCACCATATGTGAAATAGGGATGCAATTCTGTTATTCAAAGGATTCGCCCATGTATTTTCTATACGATTCAAATCCGGATTTCTCGCAGTTTTAATTCCCAGTTGTTTCAAATAATCCTGATGAACTGCAACATCGTGAGGTCTCGCATTATTTTGCGTAAACAGTAAACTATGTTCAATTAAATTTGAATTACAAGAGCATGACGTGATATTCTAAAACTAACTCGTGTATACCTGTGCGTAGTCAGCGACCTGTTTTCAAATGAAACCCAAGTCAGTACATTCGTACAAAGATATACCTCCCGACGACAAAGTAACTGAAACTGTTTCTGGGAAGTATATTGCTAAGTAATCGATCGCTTTTAGGTCTGAATACTCTCTTGGCTCAGTCATCTTCCATACAGTTATGCCCATATGAGGAGCTGTAATTAATACCAGTTTGGTAGCTGGCGGGTGGGGAATTAAATTATATTTACATAGCATTCTTCTTACAGAATCAGAATTTACTTTTACTTTACATCATAAAGAAAGCGGTCCTATGCTGAGGTGCTAACCCTTAGACGACATAGCACAGGTCTTCTGGTGGAATTGTTTAACATGTGCATTGATTTATATTAAGCTGCTGAACTAGGCACCCTTGAGATTTTCATCCATTAGGCAAGGGGTTATTGCTGCTAATATCTCCTCCTGTATTAAATTGATAATAATAAAATCATATTCCAAAAAAAAAATGTATAAGTGCATACATTTTACTGCTAGGTGAATAATAATAATTTTGCTTCACACTTTTTTCACTTCTGTGCAAACAAATAGGAAAAAATGTATCGTCCTAAAATTACTGCTGTGTATTTAGTATTTAATGAAACGAGTTGCAGTAATATCTGACTTTTAAAATTATGCAACTGATTTGCTGTTACGCACATTTATGATGCTTTGCTCAAGTTTTATGGAAATTTTTGGATTTTCATTATCATTACATTCGATAGCATTCTCATTAAATTATGAAGGCAGTCGTGATCCGTTGCCAGAGCAACATAAGCAGTTTTTATTTTATCAACAACTCATTCAATTCATAGCGAAAAGTTTGATTCTGTGTGGACAAAATGGATGTTTCAGAAATAGAAGAATCAGCGAATATTGCTTGTTTATCTCTACTACCGGAAAAGTCGAAAAAAAGGTATGAAGCAGCATATAAATCCTTTAAGAATTGGTTCCAAAGCAAGACGGCTACTGCAGCCTCAGAAACCTTGTTTTTGGCGTATTTCTACGAAAAAAGTGCTATATTGAAGTCCCCATCAAGCTTATGGTGTGAGTATTCGATGTTGAAGTCCACCCTTTTAAAGCCGGGGTTATAGATTGAAAACGTTTGCGTCTGTCGTCCCCGTTTGCGTTCTCCTTGAAGTTTATTTAACGCAAAGCAATGGGTACGGTTATATTTTTGCCGACATCCGTTCGAATTTCCGCTAGTGGTCGAAAAGATGGCGATTTTTAACTTTGATGGAAGCAGCTGGCGAAAATCGACGTTTGCGTTAAGCTGCAACCAGTCAAATTGCTGGATTTTAGAGGGCCTTTTAAAACGTTCGTGCTTCGTAGTAAATTTGTCTATTTAATTATTGATAACTCAGTAAAAGTTACAGTATCTGCTTTGTTAAGTTATTTCCATTGCTATAAAGCATTTCTTGTAAAAAGAAAGATGAACCATTAAAAACATTAAACAAACAAATACAAATTATTAAAAAAAAAACCAAAACCCGACTGCTTAGAGCTAGTATACTAACATAAAAAAAGAAATCACAAAACATATTAAAATAAGTGGCACTTTATTATACATTATCTCGTATAAAGCCATAAATAAAAATAAAACTTCTTTTGAATCCCCCTTATTCCAAAGAAAGCATCTTCTCCGATAACATGTTTGCATCATTTACTTACCTCATTGTTATATTTGAATAATGTGAAAGTTTCTTCAAAAGATTAGAAATGTGTGTTTTTTTTCAAAAATCCACACCAATTGGGCTGAATTTTGTGCCTGTATCTAGAGGAAATATGCACGTTTCTTCGGTTTATTTACTTCTTTCGTTCACGATCAACCGTTTAGATGATACAGGGGTTAATGTAAAATATTTGCTTTTATTTGGGACATACTGTATATTATATTAGCATATGTATATATATTTAGAATCATCTCAGTAAACTCCTGTAATTGTTGCCTATCACAATGAATTATATATTTTTTTTGTTTGAAGAAATAACGTATTTATCCCGCCATTTGGATTTTTTTAAGGCAAGAACTAGCTAATACATTGTATAGATTAAAATACGCCTACAAGTGTAAGGCACAAAACAAACTTTCAATTATCAAACATACCAACCAAATATAAGAAACGGTAAATTAAGTCGTACAAAATTCCACTACTTACAATGTAGCCTGTTTACTATATACATTTTATAACAACTAATAGTTTAGTATTACATTTTAATTAATATTATTATCATTATTTACCAAAATAAATTATGTCTTTTATTATTTTCTTTCATAAAAAGATGGTTTTATTCCAGGACAATGAATTTTACCGAATATTTAAACATTTTATTAAGCTGCCATATTGTTTTTCCATAGAGGATTCGCACTAAATACCAATCTCTTCCTGTTTAACTTTTGATTTTTGCTCAAAATTTCAAGTCCATTGAGTAAGTAAACCTACTTACACAAAAATTTTACCAGTTTATCTCTATATCACACTTTATTTGACGTAAATCGGATAAGTTTTAGACACACAGACAGACTGACAAAAATGAGATTTTTCGGGGTCCTGGGACCTAAAAACAGAAGCGCAAAGATCTGCAAAAAAGTCGGAAATTAATTTTTTCACGATTACAATACTTCCCTATTCGTGGGTAGTAATAATTAATATAACAGAGCATATAAAAATGTGAAAAAAATCAAACAACAATATAACATCGAAACAAGTTAGCAATCTTAATATTCTAACATAAAAGGCCGTGGGGGTTCCGCCCGCCCCCACACTGAAATGGAAACCATGTATTTAAGCACCCATATCTATATAACCTCTTGTTATATTAACCATGGGTTTATTACTTATGACACAAATCTCATCTAAAATGAGTATTTTTTATCCCTTCCGTCACGGGAGACACCAGGGAGGGGTGGCTGCCCCCACCGGGAATGCCATTGCCCTCCCCCCCCCGGAAAAGTCACAACTAAGGTAAATGTGATGCAATTTATATTTTTTTAAGTATAATTCTTGCCCCTACCGAGATTTCAGCTTTTGAGTATAGTTAGTTGTTACTAACACATTAGTGTAACGTGAAACAAAAATATAGTAACATTATGTCTCCCAACGAAAGTCAGAAATCAACAGTGTAATCGACTATAAACTTAGGTATAATTCAATGTCAGTCATGGTATTAGTCAGTGAGGCAGTTCTTTCTGTGATTCCATTTTGTGCCAATGCCCTACAAGGGACTCGCTAGTCTATGGCGGCCTGATGAGCTCTAAAAAGAGCGAAATCGCGATCGTCATTTGACTGAAATGGATTATTGCTCTCGCGGCATTGCAGGACATGTTCCAGACAGGGATCATGGTGTCCTTGTTCTGACGTTGGGAGGGGGGCAATATATCAAAATTCGGGAAAAATATTGATAGAACAATCGCCACAAAAAATTTAAAAAAAAACAATTCGTTCAGTTTTTGACTGACAACTTACCAATAAGAAGTACAGGGTCAAACAAAATCCCATTTTACCACCCCCCGAAAAAGGAAGAAAATCTGCGCCATAAGAGAATATGTATGACAAAAATTCTCTTTCTTCATAGCATTATTTGTCTTATGACAAAGTTCTTCATTTTCGTTTATTTTTAAAGATAAAGGTAAATAAAGTAAAATTTATAGACTGTTTCACTTAAATAAAAGAATATACATGTCTTTAAAAAAATTACACTTTTTATTTTTATTCAAATATTACAAAATAAAATTTGGTTATTTCCAAAAAGAAACTGATTTAGCAAGACATTTAGTAAAAACCGGTTATACTTTAAACAGATAGTCAGACGGTTTCATAAATTCGCTACACCAATTGCTAGTGTTGCCGTTTAATCATAATATTACCACGCATACAACAATATTTGACTCGGTCTTGCCACTAGCGTGATTAAGGTCTCCTTGTTTAGGAATACAATACAAAAATTATACTTTAAAGAGATATATAGGATTGCCGCGTAATAGCATAAAACCGATCTATAAACGAATTTAACTAACAGATTGGATTCCAGCCGGAAATCTCTCTCGATGGATTCCAACTCTACTAAATACATTAGTTTATTAACAGACTTTTTGGTGATGGTTTGAACAATTTGGACGATTTTTTTAGGAAATGTCCAAGGTATGACAGGGGTGGTCCCATAGTAAATGTATTCAAAAACCATTAAAATGACGGAATGGCGCCATACTGAATATTGTTCTGCGAGATAGTTTCCATGATAGCTTTGACGAACTTTGAACCTTAAAATTTGGTGTATGAAAAATAACTAACCAAAAAAGTAATTTGTTCTTACTTTGAAGTACAGTTCCCGACTTAGGGAAGGGAACATATTTTCTTGTAAGGTTATTATATAGATTAATAGATGTAAGGTAAGTGTTCTTGTGCCACTATAAGTTAAGTGCTCGGTGGACAGAGGGGTGGGAATGAAGGGGTAAAGATGGAGTAATCTAAATATATCGACTGTCATATCTTTTTTGTTTTACGAACTTTAGTTTTACGGATTTTAATATTTATTTTACAATTTATATTGCTGATTTGGCTATTTCTTATAGTTGTTCGGGGTTTTTAGGAAAGGTAATTTCAAGTCTACTAATAATTTAGATTTTCGACAGTTTGTATTATTGATTTCCTGCAAATGTGTATAGATGGAGCGTTTTATTTAATATTAATTATTGTGATTCTAGCACTGACTTATAACATTTTAACGTAGATATAGACCTCGAATAATTTGCATTACCTTTACAATAAAAATTTTTATAAATAAAACTGAAACGAACTATTTTTAGGTTATAGCCGTACTCATCTCTCACATGATTAAATACCTAAAAACTGAAGACTTATTGGAACCTAATTGCAATAGTGAAATAGCATTTCTTCTAACTGATTCTTTTTGATTAGTTAAATTAATAATCTTCCAAAAAACATGCCGTTTTTTAACTTCGCCATCAGAAATAATGATAAATGAATAGCACACTGCTAAAATCGTTTTTATAGCAAAGAATATTTATCATTTGCAATACATGAAACTTCCTCTAAATAAATCCCGTACAAGAAATGATTCAAAATCGCAAAAAGCAATGAAAAATGACCAAACTTCGCCAGTCACCAGCAGACACTGAAAATTTGCCTAATTTCTGGTTACATAAGCGAGAATTTTGGGGGTGAGATTTACCACCCAGTTAAGTTACAAATTTTATGCAAATACGTATGTTAATTGGGACATTACAAGCACCGTGACTCTATGCCCGTGACAGTGACAGATTCTCGCGGGCTCTCGCGTTTTGGTTTTCCTACTTTTTACTCTTTCGGAAAATTGGGAACGTTGCTGCGAATATGTTTACACAGAGATGCTAATGCGGTATTTAAAAGAATATGTCTAGGGAAGAATCCACTTTTTCGCCAAAATTTTTGGTACGAAAGTTGTTCTTTTCCTAATAATTGCCTTATATAATAAACTACATGTACTTAGTAAAATTATTTGCTTAGTTATATATTTTACTTATAATTTTGACAGGTCGCCGTTGAAAAGAAGAATGCAATCGATCGATAACCGAGCAATAGTCAACCACATGGATGTAGGAATAAAATAGGAGGCTGTATTTTCTACACGGAAACTGACCAATGACAATCAGATCTGAGCCGTGCGTAATGATTTCTGTTTTTAATTATAACGTAACCTATACTTAAATTTCGATTTTTAAACATTTCAGTGAATTATTTTAGTGAAGCCGATCAAATGAGAACATTTGCGTATCTATTAATAAAAAAGCGTTTATTATTCATATTTTGAAATATGCAGAATATAGAATATAGAATGTTAAGTTTCATTATAAGCTCTATTTGTTTCTTAGGTCTATGTTGTGGAGATGCACAGGTTATTTGCTCATAATTGCCCTCAATAATTTTTGTTTTACATTTAGGTGATATAACAATTGTTAAATATAAAAGGTTTTTTACCTTAAACGTAGTTTATAAAATATTATCATTTATGTTTACATCACATCTAAAAAATGAGTAAAAGAACATACATTTTTTAAATGGAATACCCTGTATATTATATATATTATGTAAATAAAATGGGCCTGTTCTTGTTGATTATAATAAATATACCAGATTCGATATTTTTGTCTTTAAAGACACCCGAGAAATTTGACAAAAACCCTGCAATGTGTTAGAGAGAGATGGAAGATAATCTATAGACTCGAGGTGAATGCATTACTTTTTTTATGGTAGGATTTTTGTTAAATTTATCACGTGTCTTTAAGGATAAAGGTATCAGATTTAGTATATTTAAAATTAGTAAAGAGAGGTCCATTTTAACAAGGTGTTCCACTTAAAAGTATGTATTTTGGGTTTGCTCTACATTTTTGTGACATACTGAATACATAAATAATAAAAAAACTTCGCAATTAACCCTGCAAATTTTACTTTAACGTTTTTTTGTATCTTCTAAAAATAAGCCAATATTTCGGGTGGCGAATTATGAGGAAAGACTCGGTGCAAATATACAACTCATTCAAACTGAAAACCAGAGCGTTCTGCAATACAATTTGCTACAAATTCTATTTTAATCCCTCCTTTTCACATTTCCCTTGCAACAGAACCAGCTGTATTATACAATATGCATGATATTACCTTCAGAGTTAAAAAGATACGACGTATTCTCAAAATATTTAATACCAAAAAATTCTCTGGAATTTATGGTATTTCGGCTATAATCTAAAAAAGTGTATTTATGAACTGGCTCCTATCCTTACCATGTTATTCCAAGTGACCTATGACAAGGGCATTTTTCCTAAAAGCTGGGAATCTGTCACAGCCTGTTCCTATACAGCGATCCAAAACTCTTCCTTTTATAACTACAAACATATATTCCTACTTCCAGTTATGAGTAAGGCAATGGAGAAGTATACGAAATTGATCTTTAAAATTTCGGTATATAAACGTATCCATGACAGGCAATACGACTTCCTTCACAAAAGTTCCGCAGCAGATCTTTTTACCTTCGTAATCCATAACAGGAACAAGTCCATCGAATTCCATGAAGTCTAGCATGACGCTCGTTTCTTACCAAACTTCCTGCCTATGGTCCTCCTCTAAAACTTTGTAGTGGGATTACAGGTTTTTTTTTCAACAAAAGTACTTCTGTACTGGATGATAGCCATTAGGACATTCATTCATTTGATTTTCATAAAATCAACACAGGCTCTACACATGGTTCAGTGTTGGATCCTACCCTATTACTTCAATATCAATGATCAATCAGCAATTCTATTCACAGCTATGCAGACTCCACTACAACATACAAATACCACAACCTGTTTCCAAGACTGAAATTAATGAGGAAAATCGTAGAATGTGGAACAAAGAACCTTGTCCAGTTTAACGCCATTAAGAGCTTTTACACTAGGTTCTCACAAATTATCTCCTAACACTTAGACCATTTAAATGAATAATCAAGTCCTAGATACCAAAGATTCCTTTCGCTTAGTTGGTATCACTTTTCAAAAAGACCTTCACTGGCATGATCACATCACCTCAATGGCAACAGCAGCCGTGAAGAAATTGGGTTCCTTTTCCGAGTTCGAAAATACTTTTCTTCTGCCAATTTGTACACCTTTTAGACTTCGCAAATCAGACTTATCCTTAAGTATTGCTCGCATATATGTGAAGCAGCCTCTTCTTCAATCCTTAACATCCTTCACGCTCTCTTCACGATACATATACATCTTTTTATCGTCCAACTGCAAAGACCTCCCACTTTCTTCGCTCCGGTGATACCAGCAAAGGCCTTCCCTTCTTCTCCTAGTCTGCAGGTATTTTAAACTTTCCCTTCTTCACTTAAAAGAGTACCTAGTACGTGGCCTGTTCATAGATAAAAAAAAAACGTTCATAAGTATGTAGAGCATTCCCAGTAACAGCACTTGCTAGTCATACTTGGATAACGAATCTTTTTAAACACAGATTTAGAAAAAATATAGAAATTTTTATATTATTATGACTTAAAACTTATGATTTATAAAATGTATTCTTTTTATCGTTTTAAAAGTTTAAAATATCTTATTAAAACTGCCACCTACTACCACGCTAAATAACATTTAGAACTTATCTCGCAAACACGTAATACATGAAATCATATTTCAAAATTCCGTTAAAAATTAATACTACCATAGAAAACAAAGAGTAGTATATGATTTTATTTATTATTTTTTTATTAAAAAATTATTTAAAATATACTGATAAACAGGTGAAAACGGCTCAAGCAAAATTTACCTTATGTTTGGAAAGGTAAAATTTTGTAAATTAGTCCACGGATATTAACAATTCTGCAAGAAACTAAAAAGTCTTTAAATTTTTAGTTTCTTGCAGCCTCTGAAATATACCAATTTGAAAATTAAGTGGTAACTTTTTGTAAATTTTAAACTGCGATGTGGTTTCTATGAAGGAGAACTCTCGAGGGAAAGAGATTTCTTGCAAGATTTTTTATACGAGATGCCTTCCTTTTTATTTATATAGATAACTTTAACAGAAATTTATCAAAAACTGGAATATTAAAACATTATTTTAGTTTTATTTATAAAAATATTTTGAAGTAAGACGTTGGTATATAAATACTTAAAACATGATATAGATGGAATATGGTATAGACTCGTTTGGTTATTATTTGCAGTGTAAACGCAGACACTGTATCATTTAACAAAAGTGACAAAGGCAGTGGAGCAATTTTAACAGTAATTTGAATAATTTTGAACCGAAACATTCGGCAACCGTGTTTTTGTCCATTTACAGTCATGTACAGTCATTCAGAGTTGTAATATATCGGTCAAATTACAGATTTTAGAATGTTAACCATTCCAGTTTGTTTTGGTATTCTGTCCTTTTCATTATTTTTTTATATTTTGCATAATGCGGCACGATAATACTTGACACTAAGATCCTTTAAATGAACTTAAACAAGTTCCATAGAGCTTAATAAAAGAAACATTAAAATTAACAATATTTTTATATTTATTATTTTTTATATCTGCACAATTCTAAATATATTTGGACTATTGTAAAATGGAGTTCATATACTTAATATTCGAAAGTTTTATCAAATAAATGTAACTTTTTTAATATATAAAGGCCAAATAGAAAAACTGTACAGAGGTACAGAATTCATAAGGAGGCGATACTTCCCTCTAATGTTTACCTTGCTTCTTTGTAAAAAAATATATTTTTTACTTTATATATTTGGTTTTATTTATGTTAATAAGTAGCCCCCCTTTTCTTACAAGCTGCATTAACTCTATCAAATAATTCCTGAAGATCCTCAAGAAACCCTACTATAGTCTCTCCAACGGTCCCTCATTCAACATTAATAGGGTAGGGCCGACATCCACTTTACTTATAACCATATATTTGATCTTATTTATATCAATAAATAGTCTACAGTTCTTACAATCTTTATTAACTCGGTCTAACAAGTCTTGGAGATCGTTAAGAGTATCTGCTATAATTACGGTGTCGTCGGCAAATATAATATTATTAACTGCTTCTCTTCCTATTAAATTTTCTTTTTGACCACATAAAACCTATCTGAATCTGTTTTCTGAATAAACGTTGAAGAAAGTGTGGAAAGTATACATTAATAGTGACTGGCTTCAATTGTCTATTGTTTAGGTTAATGATGGCTATTTGGTTTCAGTACAGATGCGAGATTAACCTAATTTTCTTGTCATCTAATTGCTTGTCATCTAATTGTCACCTCTGCAGAAGATTTCCCATTGTAAATAGGGCTTATCTGGTTCCCCCAAGCATCTTGTCGAAATCAGACTCATAGAATCCTCACATTCATTACTAAGCCGTTTTCGAAGAATATGTAAGTAATTTTAGCACATGACTTATTAAGCTGGTAAGCCTACAAACTGAATATTTTGTAACATTAGGTTTTTTGAATAGAGAGATAAAGACAAATTTTTGCCAGTTCCATGGAATATGATGAGTTTCATATACTTGATTAAATTAACACTGAGTTAATTATGTTTTCATTTTTTAATAATTTCGGCCCTTCACTATGTATTTGATCTAGCCCACGCGCCTTATTTTTTTGGCTTAATTTATGGTTTTGCCCACTATTCGGTTGTATCAATTTATCCATATAGTAAACCAGATCTTTATGCGCTACAGGGATAGCTTGAACTATTTTTACACATCTGCAAAAATGAAAAATCTTTATTGGCATTACAGTAAATGTCCCAAGATGGCAGTTTCGCGTTCTCATAGTTTGGTAAAATTTGTGAAAATGTCGTGCAATCTGAAGACAGCACTGAAATTTAGTGATGCTGCTTTAATGCAAAAAAAATATAATAAATAATATCCACATAGTGGCATAGACTAAATTTTAGAATCTTAAATTAAAACTTGTAAAAGATAAAATTTAAAAAAGTTTTTTACAGTGTTGAAAAAAATTATAGTACTTTTAAAAGAAAAAAAACTGAAAATTTAAACATTATTTTAATACGTTTTCTGTAGTTTATTCAATATTTTATTAAATTATTAAGAGCGGCGGAGAAAATTATAAAACATTTCGAGAAGCCGCAGACATTTTTAACAACAGACACCCCGATAAAATTATACATTTCACAACAGTGGGGAATATTCTAACTAAATTCAAGACTTTTGGAAATGTAGAAAATAACTTCACTAATTTTAATTCTAATAAACATTACATCTAAATAACTTAATTAACAATAAAAACTAACTGTTCCGTCACTGCACATTTGCCTCAACATATCCACCATCTCTTTTCATACAGGTAACCGTTCTTACAGAAAATTCTCTTAAAACGTTTCTAATCATGGCAGGCGTTATGGCCTGTATCTCTTCCCTAATTACCCTCTCCAAATGATCAACATTCTGAAATGACCTCTTTAGATACACTTTCCCTTTTAAATAGCCCCAAAAGAAATAATCAAGAGGGTTCAAGTCCGGAGATCTAGCTGGCCAGAAAATATCAGAATACCTGTCGATTACTCGTCCATTAAAGGTAAAATTTAAGTATTGTGTTACATCTCTTGCTCCGTGGCCTGGTGCGCCATCCTTCTGGTACCATATTTGGAACCTCTCACTTATGGGTAAAAGTAAGTAATTGGACTTGCCAGTAAGAAGCCAGTAAGAAGCCAAAGTTTTATTTTGGCAGAAAGCACAACTTTTTATAAAGAGTAACTTTTTTCCGTAAAACTACTAATAAAAAAGTTTCCCATATATAGAGAACTTAAGTAGACAGATATATACAGTGTATATATATATATATATATATATATATATATATATATATATATATATCCGTGTCTTTTGTTATAAACCTTTTAACTTAATAATTAACGAAACCGACATTGAAAGACGAAAACGTATAATATTTTTTACTATTTTTATACATGTTGTGTTCTTAAAAATATTATTAAAAAAATCAAAATTGAAAGAACTTCTCTTGTATATCAGATTTTGTTCCTGTGTATAAATGTGTGATTTAGTAGTGTGTGTCAAGGCCCAATCTATAAAAAAATATTTAGAATATCAGTTATAAAGAAAGGCCAAAGGGTGGAAATTACCTCTATGTCATCCTTATAAAAAAGCATTTGAAATAAGTTAAATGTAAAACGCACATCTGAAATATTGCAGAGTGCAAAAAAAAGTATGTTAATATAATAGTATTATTAATAAGAACTTATCCTTATTCAAATTATAACATGATTCGTTTTTAATCGAAAGTAGTACAAAACAAAAAATAAAAGCCCTTACATGTTTATTTAAAGCTCTCGGATTCCCTCACCACCTCCAAAATAAATAACCTATTTTGGGGAGGATTGAGAAGATATATAGAATGATACATATGACAAAAATATGCTTACATTGCTTTTCTAAAAATAAAGAATTTAAACGCAATCCAATAAATTCTTCAGAAGTCATAAGCTTTCCAAAAAAACTGAACTCTATGTTTTTTTAAACGCCAAAATCAAAATAGTAAAGACTTATTTAATTTGTATATTTCAATGGATGTCTGTATGCTCTATAAAGTACTGCGTTCTTTCCTCATGTGAGGATAGTTAAGGAGCACACATGAAGCCGATGCAAAAATTATTTTTCATTTTGTGCAAACAACAAGAGGTGCAAATTATGTGATATTTTTTATTCAGATATAGACTGTTAGTATTAGTTTCAGAACCAATCGGAAGATACGTGTAAGACCTTTCAATTTTTAAGGGTAGCAGGGGCAGATTATAACTGAAGCATTTAAAAGGACATCGAAAAGTTGCATCTACACTCTAGTTGTTGGCTTTCTGAGTAGAGGCGAAATAATAGATCCTTCTGTTTTGGAGGAGATTGATTGCTCTGTATAATTTTCCTTAAAGCAAAAAATAAATAAACTAGCGCATCTAAGATGGTGGATGGGCCTTCAAATACAATGTGATATTATGTCACACATGTTAGCTATTTTGAAATCAGTAGTAAGCAATCTTCATCTCAATCTATCATCTGCAACAAATTGTAGATTGCAACTTAATAGAAAATTAGAATCCATTATGTGGCCCAAAAAAAAACGCTGAAACTTGTAAAATGTTGTTTTAAAAAGAATATCTATACTCAAAGTTGTACATGTAAAGAATATACCTGCACAGAAATTTAGGAATATGCAGAAAATTCTAACCGAATTTAATATAAATAAATGTTAGAAAAAAGCCTAGAAATTGGCCAATTCCTTGACCAAGAAATCTGACTGAAAATCAATATATTTATTTAACTTTTAGTGTACCAAGATATTACTTAATATTACTAAAGCACTTCTATAGATAAGTTAATAATAAAAAGTCTTAATCCAGTCTTTGGTATTTTTGCATTTGCCTGCTAGTCTTCCTATTCGTAAAAAACGATCATCCTATAAAAACGGGGGCCCTAACTTGACAGACTACCTCGGGCCTGAAACACTCTTAGACCGCTACTGGGCGGACAACACCATAACATGTTTAATTGTAAGGAGCCTTACCAGAAATTCGTGTTATTAAATAAATCAACATATAATGCAATTTGTACATTTTAATTACTATTTGTAGTTTCTTTCTATCGATGTCATTAACATTATTCTCTGTATAATATTATCGAGCCCATCACACACAACATAAGTTTATTTTACTTACTTTATACATTTTTGTAAGGGTTTGAAGATACTTAAATTTTGGAATTTGGTAACACTAAAATTTAAATTCAAAAAATCGTTTTACGCAAATAATAAGAATTTAAAGATGTTACAAATAGTCTTAAAATGTATACTGAAAGACGTTCCTAATTAAAGCATAAAAACGAAGTAAATATCATTATAATATACCTCATAAGTATTTTCATCTGTTTTCCTTCTTTAGAATCCCCTCACAATATTTTTTTGCACTATAAATATTCACTTTGTCTGAAATAAAAGTTTTTTACCTGAAATCGTGGTAATATTTTGTAAGCATTTCAGTTTAGATTCCGGCATGGGAAACCGTTTTATCACCCAAGCTAGGTTCTAAATGTATAAAAAAAATGGTATATTTGAAATTGGTAAAAAAATTACTGGCTGTTAAGGGATGATAAAATTATCAAATTCGCACCATCTAACTTATTACCCTAAATTTATTACCTCCTTAAATTATGACAAATATACAATGGACAAGTGGTTCTTTTAGTGACCATCTCAATTTAAAAAGCCATGCTTTCAACATTTTTGACCACATGTGGAGTTAGAAATATACCCTAATAGATTTATTATGGTACACTATAGGTTCGTGGAGCTGTAAGGTGCAATGGAATACCTAATAGTAGGTCAATATGAGGGTCAAGTGTATGTTGATTAGATTTTTAAGAGCGGTAAAAAAGACCTATATTTTTTGACATTTTCATGGTCTGTGGGAATATTTTTTCAATGCCAAAACGTTATATTTGTAAGAAAAAATTTGCCCAATATTTTAACAAAATCTAGTGAACCCGTACACACTTTTTAATTTGTGTCATTATTTAAATATTATCTTCTAAATGAAGATTATTCGGAATTAGATCCTGAAGTAATCTGAACAATCCTCTATATTGTTTCTCGGCATGATCGAGTAATAACCCAGGATATAAAAAAGTAAAATACCGGAAAAAAGTATGAATAAGGAAAAAGTAGGAAGAAAGTTTATATTTTTAATTAAAGAATTCGATGATCCTGTCTCAACTGGACAGTGTAATAAGCCAAAAAATTAAAAAAAGCAAAGTATCGGAAAAACCTAGGAAAAGAAAAGTAACTGAGAAAATAACATAAATATCGAAAATTGAAGAGTATGTTTCTGTATACTTCTTGACTGATTAGGTCAGGATAACAATTTAAAAATGAAAGAGGGAAGTACCCGAAAATTTAAGAAAGTTAAATTTTGGTAAATGCTTGAAACCATTGGAGACAAACAAAAACCTTTTTTCGCTCTTCCGCAACTTGGATATTTTTGTTCAATTGCGGAGGAGCCAAAAAAGGTTTTTGTTCACCATTCGAGATTGTTTTTTATATTTCGTGCAATGTACATGCGTATTAACGTAAAAAGAGGTCCGTAGGAGCGGAGAGAGATTTGAAAAGAAATAAGGTATATACATAGGCAAGAGGTTTAACAGATAACCTTTTTTCAACATAATTCACGAAACTTTTCAGCAATTCTTGGGCAACTACATAATATATCAGTGAACGGAAGCTTTCACGGCTTTGATCAATTAAGAAATCATAGTTCTTGGGAGTAGACGTGTAAAATTGGAGTTACTATCCGACATTTCGCTTTCGATTGCACGAGGCATCTTCACGTTTCCTTACTCCACGAGATCTGAACACTGAATGAGCTCGGATTTTTTTTTTTTTTTTGTGTCGATGGGGAATGTTTTTACGCACGAATTCCCTTCCGGAAGAAGGGAAGACAGTGTGGGACTCGTTGCTCTGACAGGTTTCCACCTGTCGGAGTCAACAATACCCACTAAACCCCAACGGGCCCCCATCAGATGGACCATCATTGGGCTAGCCAAGGATCCTTCGATGGGGTTGGTGCCGTCCTTTCGGGAGAAACTCCTATGAAGGACATGGTCCTCGCTGTCGTAGGGGGGGGGGGAGGTCCTCGCTTGGCAGGATGTTTTTGCCACCTCTCGTTACTTGTAGTCATCTGAAATAAAAGAAATTATTAGTAATGAAAATGTCGTCTTACCAGGTGGGATATTTCTCTGCTGTCCTCCTTTCTTCTGTCCGGATTGCCGCTGCCTTCGTCCTACTGTCCCGTGGTCCAGTCTGCCGCTGCCAGTGTCCCTCCGTCAGTGTACCTGGTGGTCTTCGTGTCTTTCTGTGCCCTCAGCGACACTGCTGTTCCGTGATCCGGCAGTGTTGAGGCTGAGGTGGGGTGTTCTTTTACCTCAGGTTCAACTGCAGCTCACGCCGGAGCCAGTTGAGGTACCTGGGATCCTCTTCTTTTACCTCAGGTTCAGCTGCAACTCACGCCGGAGCCAGCTGAGGTACCTGGGAATCCTCTTCTTGGAATTTGATGGCCTCTTGTTGATACTCTTGGGGTTTCGGTGAGCAGGATCTAGTTCTTGAGGAGCACGGAGACTCAGAAATTTCGATTTGCCCACTTCCATCCTAGAGTATATTAGCGCAGGAGCCCGTGTCTAGGTCTCCTGTGCCTTGTCCAATTGTTGCGTCTTGGAGCTAGCGGATCATAATCTACCAGGTCCCGTAAGTTTTCGTTGGGGTGATTTTCTGCTGCCCTGAAGGCTCGGGTAGCCTTTTGCCGCATGAATTCTTCAATAGGTGTCCATTGAAGATCACGCTGCAGGTCCTCGTTCCTGATAAACCATGGGGCGTCAGCTGCCATCCTAATGAGTTTGTTTTCTGTCCTCTTTTGCTTCATAAGGTTGGTCTTAGAAGCATATCCGAAGGATGTGGAGCCGTAGGTGAGTTGGCTCCTAGCTACTGTTTGGATCAGTAGCAGTTTGGTCCTCAATCCCATTTCACTTTTTCGACAGAGCAGTGAATAGAGTTTACCCATTGCTTGTCTAGTTTTTCTCCTCGTTGCATTGATATGGTTGTTCCATGTCAAGCTTCTGTCCATGGTCATCCCTAGGTACTTGGCCTCGTTTGTCCAAGGGATCTCGACATCTCCAATTCGGATTCCAGCTGTTGGGACCAGTCTCCTTCGTTGGAATAGGATTGCTTGGGACTTCTGGGGGTTGATTTTAACCTTCCATTTGACACACCAGTCATGAAGGTTATCAATGTCCTCTTGCAGTCGTCTGCCCATTATCCGGGTGCTTCTGCTTTGGTGTAGGATGGCTGTGTCGTCCGCGTAGAGTGCTGTTAAGCCCTCTTCACCGATTGGGATATCGTGAGAGAAGATGGAGTATAGAATGGGTCCCAGCACTGACCCTTATGGTACTCCAGCTATTAGTCCTCTTGGAGCTGAATGAGAGTCATTCACCTTGACTGTGAATGATCTGTCATTTAGGTAGCTTCTGAAGCTTTATATTTCTTCTCTCGTATCCAGCCACCGACATTTTGTGGATCAGGCCTTGGTGCCACATTCTGTCGAAGGCTCTTTCGATGTCCAGGAAAACTGCTTCTGTGGCCTCTCTATTGTTGAATCCTTTGGTGATATACTCTGTGGTTCTGAGTACCTGCTGCTCTGATGAGTGCCCTGCCCTGAAGCCGAATTGTTCATCTGGGATGGCATCTAGTTCTTGGGATTCATCTTTTAGTCTTCTGGCTATAGCTCTTTCAGCTACTTTGCTTAAAGCAGGGAGTAGGCTGATGGGCCTGTAGTTGTGTGGTACTGTCCTGTGTTTTCCAGGTTTTTCAATGACGATGACTTCTGCCTTTTTCCATGTGCTGGGGAAGTGGCATGTTCTTATGATAGAGTTTATGATGTTGGCCATCGCACTGTATCCTTTCCTGGGGAAGTTTTTCAGCATTTTGTTGGTGATGCCGTCGGCTCCAGGGGCTTTCTTGACCTTCAGTTTCCTGATGATGTCTCGAACTTCCCCGGGTGAGACAGGATGTGGATTTTGTTGGGGTAAAATCCAGGCATCCAGGTCTCTAACTGAGTCGTGGACCTCTTCGGTGAGTTCTTCGTCCTCCTCTGGATGTTGGTTAAGCTGACCTTGTTGGACTATGGCATCCGCTAAGGCTTCAGCTTTGTCCTCGTCGGTGTAGATTGGGCCATTTACGCCTTGGAGAGGAGGGATAGGACGTTTGTCCATTCGAAGAGCACGTTGCATCTGCCAGGCTGTTTGGTGATACGTGTCTAGGGATCTCAGTTTTTCCTGCCACTTGTTGTTTCGGTGCTCTTGTAACCGATTTCTCAAGTTTTGAGAGTGTCGGTTTAGAGCAATCCTGTCCTCGTCCTCGTGGGATCTAGCGTAGATCCTGCGGAGACGTCTGTTGGTCCTAATCTCGTCTTTGAGATTTTCAGGAAGCTCCTCGGTTTGTCGATGCCTGCTTATGTCTTCCACTACTGTGTTTTCGTGGAAGGCATTCAGGATGGCTGTCTCTAGACATCTTACGGCCTCATCTAGTCTCTGAGGAGCGCGGATCTCAGGGATTTCGATTGCGGCTTTCAGATGTCTTTGATAGGCCTTCCAGTTGGTCGTCTTCTTGGTGTTGTGATTTACTCTGTTGAGGTTTACTCCTAGTTGCAGGAGTACCGGGTTGTGGTCGGATGTACCCTCGTTCAGAGTGTTGATGTCTAGCTCTTCCCTGATGTTTTTCAGGAGCGCAATGTCCAACACGTTTGGTCTCCCGTTTCCACGGGGGAGGTATGTTGGTTGTTCTGGTCCTATTATGGCGAGTCTGTGGTCCTCGCATAGTCTGGTTAGTTTGCGACCATTTGGGTTGGAATGGGTGCAATGCCATTCTTCGGATTTGCAATTGAAGTCGCCAATGATTATTTTGGCTCTTCGACCTCTTGCTAAGTGTTCGATGTCCTCATCCAACAGCTCCTGTGTTGGGGAGCGATACGCAGAGGTGATTTTGATCGGGCCTCTACGAGTGTTGACCTCTATGGAGATGGCGTCTAGCTCCACATCCTCAACTCCCAGGAAGGAATGTTGAACGCCTCTTCTGACCAGGATTGCGACTCCTCTCGTGGCTTGGCGTCCGGGAGGGTCGTATCTGTAGATGTGATATCCTGGGAAGGTCATCCTTATTTCTGCTTTTAGTTTAGTCTCCTGTATTGCTAGAATGTCTGGGCGATGTTCTTCCAGGAGTTCTAGGACGTCTGTTTTCCTGGCCCTTAGACCGCAGGTGTTCCAGGAAATGAGTCTTAGGCTTTCGTTTTGGTGTACTGGCATTGCTTATTTGAGTCTGCGAAGCTGTTCCTCCATAGCTTTTGTTATTGTGGGAATTATGGCTTCCACAATAGAGGGCATCATTCCGGTGACGGCTTGCAGGATTGCTGCCTGGAGATCTAGTGGTGGGGAGTTCTCCTTCTTCTCCTTTGGGGGAGTAGAAACAGTTTTGGCCGCTTCTGAGTAGGTGGGTTTGGCTGCAGGTTTTGTGGCTGCAGGCTTGGTGGTGTTTTTGAAGTTGGCCCATGGGGCTACGGGTGCCTTTTTAGGGGCAGGAAATTTCGGGCAGCCCTTGTAGCTGGCCGGGTGTCCTTTCTGGTTGCAGTTAGCGCAAACTGCATTTTTTGAACCATCTTCGTCCTTCTCAGGAAGTCGGCATGCGTCGGCTCTGTGTGGTCCTGCACATTTAACGCACTTGTCTGGGGAGGTACATAGCGATTGTTTTACAGTGCCGTCTTTTCTCTTATTTTCCACTTTGACCACCCGGTCAAAGAGGGTGCTTATTTTCATTATTTGGTTGTTAGTGGTTTTAACCAGGAATAATGGCATGGGTTTCTTTGTAATCCTTGAGATCATTCGGACCACGCTAGCATCAGTGATGCCGAGTTCGTTTAGTTCTTGAACTATGTCTTCTACCGGGGTGTTTGTGTGTAATCCGCGGATTACCGCGTGTGTCCTTTTTTCCTCCGGGAGCTGATAGGTGTGATATGGGCGATTGGCTTCTTTAAGGTGTAGGGTCAGGGCCCTATGGTCGTTGGCTGTTTTTGGGAAGATTTGGAGCCTCGAGCCGGAGGCCTTTGCTTTATTGAAGCCTATGTTTGCTCCTTTGATGTTGCGCCGGACCTCTATCCAGGTCCCGTCGTCCTCAATAACTACGGGGGGAATTTTCGGGGTAGTTTCTTGGGACACTACACTTTTGGCGGCTTCGGTTGTTTCCATAGGTACACTGTTTTCACTGTTTATATTTGTGGGGTTTTCATTTTTAGGGATATCACTGTCCTCACTGTTCTCACCACTGGGGGGGGATTTAACCCTTTTTCTTTTAATTTTGGTTTCGGCAGATGTGATTGGTTGTTCGCTCTGCGGGGAGTGCCGAGTCGTCTTCCCTTCTTGTTGTGTAACAATAAGGTTCTCTAACCTATCGAGCCTGTCTGTGAGGCTTCGATTTTCCTCTCTTAGGGTTTTTAAGTTTTCACTCAGGCGGAAATTTTCCTCCTTTAGCCTTAGGATTTTCTCGGATTTTGCTTCCGAGGAAACTTTGCTCACTTTTGAAGATTTGCTGGGCTTCATTTTGCACTCACTGCACTAGTCCTCACAAGATATTTCCAATAAGGAAAATTATCCACTTTAACACTTTAACTGTACGGAGCCGGGTGAACCGAATCGATCCGTACTGTCTCAATGCAAAAAGCGAACTGAGCTCGGAGAGATTCAGGCGGGTTTTTATACCCGACTTGTGGTCGCTGAACTGTGACTCTGTGTTAAGACCGATTTCCACACGTGATGTAAACCATATCAGGTATCTCCATTAAAGTTTTTTGTATGTTTAAAATTTGATTCTCCAATTTTTCGTTTATGAAACCCTGCTTGTTTCTTTTTAATGCATCGCTCATATTCATTAAGTCTAGTTGATATTGACCGACCTGTTTCCACATTCACTTTCCCACAGGAGCAAGGAATTTGATATACTCCTTCTATTTAAAAAGGTACAATATCTTTCGGGGATCGCAAGTATTATCAATTCTTTTTATGTGTATCGAAGGTTGTACGTATGTTCGATAGCCGAAGTAATCGTCCTATTGTCTGTAGTGTCGTGTATGTAAGGCAGAATAACACTTCCTGATGATGGCTCCTTATCGTTCTCCTTTCGAGGAGTTTGATTACTATATCTTTTAATTGAATGCATAATATATTTGACAATTTGCATTTCAGTATCTATTTATGTATGCGTCGGTTTTCTATACACAGGATGCCCTAGTGTACCATTTTCCTTCCTTTGAACAAATACATCCAAAAAGGTAATCGTTCCATTAGATTCAATTTTCATTGTGAATGTAATAATATGATGTTGTTGATTAAGGTGGTCCAGAAATATAAAAAGATTACCCTATCCATGAGGCCAAACAACAAAAGTATCATGTACATATCTGAACCAGTGTTTTGGTTTTAGTGGAGCGGATGTTAGAGCACTATCTTCGAAGGCCTACATAAAGATATTCGCTACCACAGGTAATACAGGAGATCCCATAGCTGCTCCTGAAGTTTGTTCATAAAAAGTGAAATAGGTAGATGTACGACAAGCTTCCACTAGATTTATTAAGTTCTTAACAAGATTATTATAATCCAATATGTATGATATAATGGAAATTGAGTCGTTGACAGGAATATTTGTGTATCGTGATTCAACATCGAAACTCTCCAAAATATCTTAGGGATTCAACTGGATTGTCTTAAGATTTTCCGCGAAATGTGCAGAGTTTTTTATAAAAGAATTGGTTTTTTTCCAGTAAATGGTTTTACAAAAGATATTTTTCTAGTTTGTATGTGGTCGAGTCTATTGCACTGACGATCGGTCGAAATGGTGCATTGTTTCTGTGTATCTTGGGAAGACCGTAGAACCTGGGGATCTTGGAGCTGCTTGGTTTTAATGATTTCTTCTCCGCTGGTGGTAGATTGGATGCATTAGTCAGCTTGGTAATGCCTCTTTTTATTCTACTCGTAGGGTCTGCCTGAATAACCTTATAGGTGCTGCCCAAAGTTCGAGGTCGAGGTACCTTTTCCACGTATTCCGTTCTGTCCATGAGGACTGTGGCGTTACCTTAATCTGATGGAAGGATCAAAATGTTTGCGTTTTCATTTAAGGTCTTCATCAATGTTTTGTCGGCTTTGATTTTTTAATAATCATAGCTGTCTCATATCTGACTTCATCGCTTGCTTCACTGGTAACCTTCTGATTGCGGCTTCGACGATCAATACTATGTCTTTTACGGGTACGATTGCGAAAAGTCGGAAAGTTCTGATTCGATTAACGGCTTTGACGATAAGTTGTTAACTGTATTCTACGGAGGTTTCACTGGATTATTTCTGTTCAAACATGCTTCAAGCTTTTTTGTTAAGAGTAACTTCTTGATGGTTTTTTTTCTGCCTGTGCATTGGTAATATTGTTCAAAGTTGTAAATATGGTTCCTTTAAGTCTAAAAGCCAATTTCAGATCAATTTCTAGTAGTTTACCAGTATTTGTATCTAAATCAGGATGTATTGCCTTAATCCTTTGTCTAACTAATGCATTGCTGGCATACTTATAAGCACAAGACGGGTTTAAAAGCCCGCCCGAATTTCTCGTAGCTCATTCAGTGTTTAAATCTCGTGGAGTAAATATTCCTGAAGATGCCTCGTACGAAGGCGAAACGTCGGATAATAATTCCAATTTGACACTATCTATTCCCTAGAACTATGATTTTAATACATCAGTCATCTGTTTTTGCCTTAAAGTCGAAATACAACAACTGCATTAGAAGATCTTCTCGTACACATTGTAAGGAAGTCTATGAAACAGTTACTTATAATTCGTCGTTGCATTGGGTGACAACTTAATTTTACTATAGTAGCAAATATTATGTTATGATAAAATGACCATTCGGGTGAAGGTGAGGTCCTCACGCGCAACTTTGCTGGCAGCGAATTTGCACTGCCATGCCGGTCAAACAATAGCTAGCAAAAATTTAATTTATTTAAACCAGAATTTGTGTCACTTAGCTACTGTGATTGTGAATCAGAAATAATCTTATTTTTTAAACCAAGACTTGTGTCAGTTACAAATGTTGGCTTTTCATAATATTTAAACTACAGTTTAAATACAGTGTTACTTTGGTGGTGTTTGCTTTTAACATAATTAAACTATCGTTTTAATACAATGTCCTAAAGCATGGGATAAGAGAGTAAAAATACCGCCATAAAAATTGTGCCAACTATATATTTAGATGGTGTTTGCGTCTCATAAATCAAACTAGTTTTAATATGGTCACCAAAATCTGGAGATAAGTGGGTAAAAACACCACCATAAATTTCTAAAAAAACACATTTTTTAAAGCAAGCCCTGTGCCACTTACAGACTCTGGTGCTGTTTACTTTTGACAATAATTTAACTACCGTATTAATGTCCAAAAGCATAGGAGGGTAAAAACACAACTATAAAAATTAAAACAATCGTATTTATTAAACCAAGACTTGTTCCAGTTACACATTTTGGTGATGCTAATTTCTAATAATATGTAAACTATTGTTTAAATAGAATGGCCAAAATATGGGGATACGGGGGTAAAAACTTCCCCATAAATTTTTTAAAAATCGTATTTTTGAAAGTAAAACTTGTACCACTTACAGCCTCTGATGGTGTTTGCTTCTAATAATAATAATGAAACTACTGTTTTAATACAATATCCAAAAGCAGGGGATAAGAAGGAAAAAGCCCCCCCCCATAAGAATTAAAATAATCGTAATTTTTTTACTAAGACCTGTGCCAACTACGTATTTAGGTAATGTTTGCTTCCCACAATAATCAAACTATAGCTTTATTATGATGATCAAAATCGGGGAATAAGGTGGTAAAAACATTCCCATAAAATTTTAAAAAGTCGTATTTTTTAAAACAAAACTTGTACCACTTACAGACTTGTGCCAGATACAAATTTAGGTGCTGTTTTCTTCTCATAATAATCAAAATAGGGGATAAAAGGATGTTTTGCTTTAAAAAATGTGATTTTTTAAAATGTCTTTATTTACTTATCTCCATATTTTGCCAATGTATTTAACTGTATTCTGGTTATTTTGAGAAACCAACACCAGTAAAATTTCTTACTACACAAGTCTTGGTTTAGAAAGTACTTTAATTTTTACGGCGGTGTTTTTATCCTCTCATACCCTGCTCTTGGACATTGTATTAAAACTGTAGTTTGATTATTATGAGAAGCAAATACCACGTAAATACGTAGCTGGCAGGAGTCTTGATTTAAAAAATACCATTATTTTAATTTTTATGGGGCTGTTTTTATCCTGTTATCTTCTACTTTTGGATATGGCATTAAAACCGTATAGTTTAACTATTATCAGAAGCAAACAACTCCGGAGTCTGTAAGTGGCACATTTGCTTTAAAAAATAATTGTGGTGGTGTTTTTACCCCTTTATGCCTTAATTTTGGCAATTACATTAACACTCTAGTTTGATTATAATGAGAAGCAAACTCCATCTAAATAAATAGTTGGCTCAAGTCTTCGTTTAAAAAATACGAATATTTTAATTTTTATGGGGGCGTTTTTACCCTCTTATTCTCTGCTTTTGGGTATTGTATTAAAACGGAATTTATTATTATTAAAAGTTAACACCACCAGAGTCTGCAAGTGGCACAAATATTGGTTTTTGGTTTAAAAAATACGATTATGTCTGATCAATCTGATTATTACTACAAGCAATCACAATCAAAGTATTTAAGATGACTGGTTTAAATAATTTTAATTTTTATTATTTCAATAATTTTTATCGTAATAAAGGCATTATTTGACTTACAAATTTTAAAAATAAAACAACTCCATCAATAAGCTAAATAACATATACTTTGCCGCTCCCCTTTAATTGTGTACTGGCAGTGCACATTCTTTGCCAGCAACCTTGCTAAGATCCCAGGTAATTTTTTCAGGCTTTAAAAAAATAAACTGAAATTAAAAAACGTTACCTGAGAATTCAGGAAAAAATACTTATATTTATAGTGACATATTACACTTACACTTACTCCCTATTACTAGCCAGTATAAGGACCCAAAATAACTAAATAGCTAGAAACTGTTGGGGAAGTGAAACTGAAGACACAATACGAGCAAAATATTGAAAAAAAAAAGAAATTATTAAGACCCATTCATAAATTCGGGGATAATCAGAATGTGGAAATTATTGTGAATACAAAATTAAGGAATATTATCTTCCATGACATTGTATATGACACTACAATACTTTAAAATATATTTTTGTTGAAGAGTGCAGAAACATATTTATTTTTTATTTGACCTTAAAGCAATAACGATGCATATATGCATATTTTATCCCCATTATCGAATTTATATTGTTTCCTTAGTATTTTGACAAGCATATAATACTTGAATTGACCAAAGTGACCTTTCCTTTTTCACACCCTATTTCGTGCCTTTTGACCACATGCTGTGTTAAACCTCATGCCTAATAGATTTACGATGATACTGCTTTATTTCGCCCGTCTTTAAGTCCTAAGGAATATATTTTTTGCAAATAGATTGCTTACTATGGGTCAAAGTATATACATATTGGGATCATTTTTTAACGTTCATAACTAATAGGTAAGAGAGCAAAAAATAACCAATTTCATGGCTCGTAGAAAGTTTTAAAGTAGTTACGTGAGTATTAGTTTTTCGGCATTGTTAGATTTCTTTGATATCACACAATGTATGCGAGAAGACAATATTGATATATGTTTAATTAAGACATAAAAAATCTTACGATAATAAACTTGCGCGCGATTAAAGTTGAATTTATTATAGCAGTTATTCTAGTGAATATTTTAGTATGTTGATACTGATAGTGTTAATTACTAAACAACTTGTTTTAAAAATATTTATGACCATGATCGACGTCCAACTTGCTTGACGACAATTTGGGACGTGATTAATTTGGCGTATATGTCAATTTGGCGAAAGTAAATTTGCCGAAGAGGTTATTTTGGCGGATGTATCAATTTGGCAGACTGACATTTTAACAGAAGTTAGCTTAGCCGGAAAGTTAATTTGGCGGTAATCTGTTTAAACGCAAAACATTACTTTTTATTTTTTTGGATATATATATAATATAATTTTATGACATACATGTTTAATTAAATATTTTATTTATTGGTTAGTTTTGGGTTTAACTTTCTGTTTTTTGGGGTTAAATTTGTTCATTTTTAGATATTTTTCTCATTGTTCTCGGTCATTCCAGTATTGATTCTTAAAGGTAGGATAGCGTATTTATTTTTTACTCACGAAACGTCACTATTATTTTTGTTATCAACTTAAATTACTTCATAGCTTTCCACATTTTGCATCACTTTTAAACGTCATGGCACACTTTTGATGGAAAATCAGGGACCAGTGGATTTTGATGATATTTTAATATGTTATTAGGCTTGCAAAAGTAAGCTTTTTTGGCACTGTGCTAACGCTATGAATGTTCAGGATAAGCGAGAAAATCAGATCATAAATATATATATATATATATATATATATATATATATATATATATATATATATATATATATATATATATATATATATATATATATATATATATATATATATATATATATATATATATATATATATATATATATATATATATATATATATATATATATATATATATATATATATATATATATATATATATATATATATATATATATATATATATTATATGTATAATTATATATATATATATATATATATATATGTATATATATATATATATATATATATATATATATATATATATATATATATATATATATATATATATATATAATTATTCAATTGGTTTCTTAAAATCGCTATAATTGGACTTCTTTCTTGGGTATAGGTTTATTTGCAAAATCAAACAATGGGATTAATTTGACGTTTCGCCTATCATAGTACGCTTTCTCAAAAATTGCTCATTCCTCTATTTTTTTTTGTGGTATATAAGGCTTTCCTTTCCTATCTACAATTAATTTAAAAAACATTTAGTGGTCTAATTATAAAAAGACATTACAATTTTTCTAAAACTAATTTAAAATTTTATACTATTGACAAATAATTGTTACAAAATTAATAAAATAACGTTACATATCTCATAAAATGCATGTTGATTATTTATTTATATTTGAATGTTAGGTAGCAAGTTAGCGGTTTGCCAGGCAACTCATGGTACAGTTTTAGGTAAAAAGGTGTTCCTATCGTAGTGCGTTTTTTTTAATTTAAACCTTAGAGTAGAATCAGACATTCACAGTGATATACTACATTTTAAAAATAACGGCTTAGACGAAGTTAAAACTATACTAAAATATCAAATTGTGGTATATTTGACTTAATTTTTTTATGTCTTGTTTGTCATTTACTGCATTTTTTTTCTTTTTTTATGTGAATCATTTCTTTGATAATTAATTTCTGATACAGGTTATTTTCATTAATGATTTTGGTTTCAGAAAAATTAAATTCGTGTTTTGTGCTTTTTTCGTGTTTGTGTAAACACAACATTCTTTGTATACTTATGCCCTTTTATTCTATTTTCTAAAAGTTGGGTTGTCATACCAATATATTTCATAGGGCAGTTTAAGCAAGGAATTTCATATACGAGATTGACCTTTTTATTTTTAGGAATTTTAGTTTTTAATTTTGTAAAGAGGGAGCCTATCAAGTTCTGGGCTTTATGACACACAATTATGTTATATTTTCCTAAGATATATTTTAATTTTTAAGATAATTGAGAAGTGTATGGCATTGCAATATTTTTTTTGCGTATTATCTTGTCTTACGTTTTCTTTATTTATTATTATTATTATTATTATTATATTATTATTATATATTTTTTTATCAGTTTTTCTGGGAAATGATTTGCATTCAAGGTCTCTTTAACTTTATTAAGGGCTTCAGGACGGTATTCTGGTGACGTTAAAGATATGGCACGGTCAACTAGACCAAACACAACACTTCTTTTTTGTTTGTATGGATGGTGGGAATTGAAATTAAGATATCGTCCAGACCAAGTTTCTTTTGTAAACCATTTAGTTTTTAAATTATTTTCTTTTTGTCTTATTATAGTAGGGTCGAGAAAATTTATCTTGTTTTCTGTTTCAACTTCAAGAGTGAACTGAAGTTTCGGGT
This sequence comes from Kuschelorhynchus macadamiae, assembly GCA_030620095.1. Taxonomy (NCBI): domain Eukaryota; kingdom Metazoa; phylum Arthropoda; class Insecta; order Coleoptera; family Curculionidae; genus Kuschelorhynchus; species Kuschelorhynchus macadamiae. Next base: position 840,454 of record JAUTXW010002880.1, read on the forward strand.
GGAAATTATTGAAAGCGAAAAGTAGTTCTTCTATTTTATTTTCTGGAACTGATGCTAAACAATCATCCACATATCTCTTAAAAAAAGTAATATTAAAATTCAATTTTTCGAGAACTTCCGGTTCTAGGTATTCCATAACTATTTGTGCGATTGTAGGGGAAATAGGTGAGCCCAGAAGAGGAAGTTCTCGAAAAAAAGCCCTTAATAAAGTTAAAGAGACCTTGAATGCAAATCATTTTTCAGAAAAACTGATAAAAAAGTTATCAAACAAAGGACGTACATATATTATAACAATCATAAAGAAAACGTAAGACAAGATAATACGCAAAAAAAATATATATTGCAATGCCATACACATCTCAATTATCTGAAAAATTAAAACATATCTTAGGAAAATATAACATAACTGTGTGTCATAAAGCCCAGAACCTGATAGGCTCCCTATTTACAAAATTAAAAACTAAAATTCCAAAAAATAAAAAATCCGATCTCGTATATGAAATTCCTTGTTTAAACTGCCCTATGAAATATATTGGTATAACAACCCAACTTTTAGAAAATAGAATAAAAGGGCATAAGTATACAAAGAATGCATCCACTGCATTACACAAACGTGAAAAAAGCACAAAACACGAATTTAATTCTTCTGTAACCAAAATCATTGATGAAGATAACTTGTATCAGAAATTAATTATCAAAGAAATGATTTACATAAAAAAAGAAAAAATGCAGTAAATGACAAACAAGACATAATTAATAATTATTTGTCAATAGTATAAAATTTTAAATTAGTTTTAGAAAAATTGTAAAAGTTTTTTTATAATTTGACCACTAAATGTTTTTTAAATTAATTGTAGATAGGAAAGCCTTATATACCACAAAAAGAAATAAAGGAATGAGGAATTTTTGAGAATGCCTATTATGATAGGCGAAACGTCAAATTAATCCCATTGTTTGATTTTGCAAATAGACCTATACCTAAGAAAGAAGTCCAATATATATATATATATATATATATATATATATATATATATATATATATATATATATATTGTTTTCGTTTTTCTTGTACTTATATTGTGAATTAAGTGGTTTCTTGGGAATAAGGCACATGAATATACTAAATATCTGTTATATTTTTTTCATAACTTTGACGTTTCGGTCGAACGTTACAATACTGAGTATTGTTCGTATATTGCTTGTATGTGTTCTTAAAATTTCGACAAATGTAAATGTATATACAGCATGTCAAGTTTTTAAATGTAAATGTTAGTCGCTGAGTGTTTGTGTTTAATTTATTGACATATACAGGATGTTATCCATGAAACCTTCCAATTACTGTTTCTGATGAAGGTCAACGTTCGACCGAAACGTCAAAGTTATGAAAAAATATAACAGAAATTTAGTATATTCATGTGCCTTATTCCCAAGAAACCACTTATATATATATATATATATATATATATATATATATATATATATATATATATATATATATATATATATATATGTATATAGATATATTTATATAACAAGCAATTGACTAAAAATATTTTTTATAGTTTATAGAGTGAGCAATAAATGCAATAAATTTCAAGGATTTTACAAAAATTCCCAGAACCAGGTATAGCATTATTATATCACTGAAAAACTAAGTTATTTGCTCTTACTTTGGTTCCAAACTTATTGTCGTAATATGGATGGCGGGAGCTATTGACTACGAAACATAGAAATCGCTACATCTTCTGAAACCCTTATTCGAATTTAATGAGCCTACGGTCATTTAAAAGCGAATTGAAAGCTGATTTAGGATTCCGATTGTGTGTTATGGTTATACTTCTGTTAGAGTTATGAACAGTAATAAAAGGTCGCCGTTCGTTGCAAAAACTTCCTTAACCACAGTCTCATTTTAGGATGTCTGTTAAAAAAAAAAAAACAGTTAAGAAATAATCTATTTATTTATTTTTGGCAATTTGTGTCAATAAAATATACAGCCAGACCTAATATTGTTAACTTATTATGATGTATAGCTTAACTAGCTTACTCTAAGATGTATAGATTACGAAGGTTAAAATAAGAAAATTCAATTCAAAACAAACATACATCATACATAATGAGTGGCGTATATAGACACTGCTTATAGAGGGAGGGTTTCTAGACGACGAAAATATTTAACAACCAAAAAAAAAGGGTCTCAATTATTGTTTTTTACCTTATTGACCGTATATAATATGAACAACCAAAAAAAGGTCATTACTTTATTTTAACTATAACTAAAACTGGTTCTGGTGGGGGGTTTACTGTCCAATCCCGAAAAAAAAGGACCTTATTTTATATTATTTGTATCATTCCACCTTAAACAAAAGTGACTTTGGGGTGGGGTTAATCCCCTCAAATCCCCCCTTATATAAGCCACTGTCCATAATTAATTTTATGTGAAGTTCGAGCGTTTGAGCCCCATTAAGTCTGTAACTCTAATTGCAATACACTCTAAACAGACAAAACATTACATCGTTGAAATCGTCAGTGAATAATTGGGAAGATCCACTCCTTTAACAAATTGTAACACATGTTTAGTTGTAGATAAAATATGCACATATATCTGCTCATATAAATCCATTTTTTATCATTATTAGCTACGCCAATGTAAATTAGGAACCCATAAAGAATAAGCATGGGCCATGTTCATATATGCCCAAAGATTCTGGACAGGAACAAGCCGCCAAAGATTTAAAAATACGAAAAATAGAGTGAGACAAGGTAATGAATAAAGATTCAAATACACAAAAGAGAAAAAGAAAGAAAACATATAGGCCGATTCCGCGAATATTCGTCTTTCTTTTCTAACCCCCTTCGCCTTTCAAATATCGGTTTGGCCGGGTTAAATATATTTTAAGTATGGGCCTACTATACAGTAAAAACTACTTACGTAATTAGTGTTTTTGCGAAACGGTAAAATCACTTTATCCCATAGCTCGTGTTTAGAATGGATAACTGTACTGAATAGTATTTATTCCTTAATGTAATTCCTAAGGGCAGCAACTTATACGTCTTTAATTTACACCATTTTTTACACGTTGTCGTTGTACTGAAAGTTTATTAATAAATATTTGAAAATAATACATTTTACAGAATCATCCAGGAGAGGCACAAGAGGATATTTGGATATTTCTAAAGTTCGGGGTGTAGGCGGGGGGGGGGGGTAAATATCCTCTTGTCGGACCCCGTTTAGCGTCATCGCAAATATGGTTGAAACCCCTTTAGCAGAAAGAAAACGTGTATGATATTTTTGGCACTTACTTATTCCTTATTTCTAGTCTTCATTTGCCGCCCCAAACTTTTTTCTAGGTACGCCACTGGCATGACAACCAAAAGTTGTAACTTTTCGTGACTTTTTTGAATTTTAATTATAATAAGTTTTTGATCATTTTATTTGGTGCACCTTTTTATCAGTTGTTAAACACCAACAATATCAGTGATAAAGTAACGTTCTTCTCGGATTTTAACATCTATATTTGTTATACGTGCACCAGTACGTACTGTTAGAGTATCAAAGTCGCACGCACCCTGGCTTACACATGCTCTTAAAGTATTGATAAAACAAAAAGAGGCAGCTCTAAGCAAATATAAAAAATCCAAGTCGTTGCATGATTGGAACTACTAAAAATCTTTGAGAAATTGTACACTCACAGCAATTCGCAGAGAAAAGAAGATCTACTATAACAACCTTTTTGCATCCAGAAACGCCAAGCAAGCAGCCTTAAACACTGTAACAAATTCATTAATGAATTTCTCGGTTCTGTGTTTATTAAGAGGTGGTGGATGAGGGTTTGCTTCAAAACTATGATAACAGTTTTTTCCCGGGGTCAGAACAGAGTAAATTCAGTTTAAAACTTATAACTGTGGAAGAGGTTAATAAGATATTTTTCTCTATCAAAACTGAAGCTTGCGGTTCTGATGGTATTTCAGAAAAAATGCTGAAGTATAGCAGTCCTTGTATTGATATTTGGTTAACCCATCTTATAAACTTTTCAAATGAGTGTAATATTTTTCCAGAAAACTGAAGGAATTATTTCGTTAGGCCTTTAGCCAAAGTATTGATACATTGAACTTTGTAAGATCATAGACCTATTAGTATTCTTCCAGCAATTTCTAAAATATTTGAAAACATACATGGTCCGATGGTGGCATATCTAAATGAGAAAAAGTTTTGCCCGAAAACCAGTTTGGCTTTAGATCAGGCCACAGTACCACCACTGCCTTAATTCAGTTCACAAATGATATTGTTCAAAATATCGATAATAGAAATTTAACGGTTTTGGTGGTGCTGGATTTCTCTAAGGCATTTGACAAGAGTCATAGACTTATGAGGAGCAAAATGAAATAATATGGATTTTCTAACGAAATAAAAGTTCTTTAAATCGTATCTTGTAGGCCGGCCTCAGAGCTCTGTATGGATCATTCTGTTCTTCGATCAAAGTTGCTGGATCTGTTCTTCAGGGTTAGATATTGGGTCCCGTTCTCTTCACTATATAAACAAGTGATATACTTTTATCAGGAGGCTTAACTAAAAAGCAAACCTTTTCTGACGATACTCTATATGAACGTCAACATCAGAACTTCCGAACAGGCGGAAAGTGATTTGAATCGGGACTTGGATACATTACATACCCTGTCAATAATCACCTTAAATTAAATCCATAGTCACATTTAATATTTTTTGGAAATAAAAAATATCGTGAACATATATCAAACAATTTCACAATAAAAATTAATAACGAGAAAATTCAAAAGGTTGGCCATATAAGGAATTTAGGTATACTATTTGATTCAAACTATAAATTTGATATACATGTTAAGCAAATGCTTAACAAAAATCATTTGGCGTCCTAAAGATTATAGGCATGCATTTTCCCAGCCTCTAAAAAAGCCTTTGACTGACTCTTTGGTATTGTTACGTTTTGATTGTGGAGATGCTGTTTACGACAAAATGCCTGCTGCCGCTTAGTATTTGGACTCAAAAAATATGATCATGTGTCATATTATTTATAAAGTCTTAAATAACAGGGTTCCAAAATCTTTATTGAATAAATTAGTTTTCCGATCCTCCTTACACAATGTAAATGTTAGAAGTAGAGTTCTTAGTGATTATTGACAGTTTATGTAACGTATCCAAGTCCCGAATCAAATCATTTTCCGCCTGTTCGGAAGTTCTTAGGCATAGATGTTTCATGAGATGTTTTCATTTAAAGAAAAGTCGAAGAAGTTAAATAAAGTCTACGGACCGACATTTGTTAACCGGAATAATTACTGATAGGCCACTCACTGCGAATTACCCTGTATATTAGTAGGTCATCAGGTCAGTTAAAAGGAAACACAGCTCTTTAATTAAAAAAATACTACGCATTATTATAAATAAGCCTACGGCTGATACTAAGATTGGAACAGCAGGAATATATTATATAGTAGGCCCACTGTTTGACTGAAAATCTTTCTTTATTTTATGGGTCCGGATTTTTACTGCCGACAACTTTTAAAAATGCAAAAAACGACTGAAAATGTACAGACGAAATAAATCATATAAGCCAACGGCGGGAATTTTAAAAATGAACAAAACTGTAGAGCTGGTTGTTTTATATCGATATTATATGATGTCGACCTTTTAAAAACTGCTTATTACTTTCCATCTTGAACTTGAACGTTTTTAGATCTTGTTTAATTTGCAACAAAAGAACACCGTTCCCAGAAGTTTATATACATTTTTGTAAGACAAGTTTTACCAGTCACTCTTTACTATCTCAAACGGGTATCGCTCCGTCGGCGTCGCACAGTTGAACATGAGCGGGAGCTCTGTCGTTGGCAAGGGTGTTTGATCTGAGCATAATCTTTCCGCTACATTCGCCATGTTGTCCAGAATCATTTTTACGGAATATGCTCATAACTTGCTCAAGGGTTAAAAATTAGAGATTTTTTTTACATACTGATTACAGCTTTACCTAGATTTATATCAAGTTTCACTTTTTATCTCTTCTAAAATTGGTTTTCTTTTCCGAATAAAACCTGCTGAGATTCATATAGCTTTATAGCTATCGATTCGAATTTTTAGAGACATGAAACCTTTGCGAACAGTTTACAAGTAAATTTATAATTTTCATTAAATAATATAAATGGAATTATATGAAACAAAGGTATATGACGTAATAGTTTATCACTTGCTATAATTGCAGAAATTCTAACTAAGTTCCGAATGGTGACATGGACATGGATATGGTGAAATGAGAGAACCTCAATAAGGATGTAGACTAATATTAACGCTGAGCCATCAAGCCGTCAGCTATAGAGAAACTAAGGAGAAGTTTCAAGAAAGGCGCAGCAATAAAAAAGTAAGGCAATGATCGAAGGAATATAAACAATTTTTTTCCTATTCCATATTATTAAAACGAAACCGTTTTTTCTGTGGTTTTAATTCTTAACTTCGGTAAAAGTGTTTAGTAAATATGTTTGATACATGAACTTTTGCTATCAAGATATTATGGGCTCAATTTTACGCAGAAATTCCGGAAATGAAAAGGTTAAAATAGAAAATGAGACATATTTATAAATCATCATTTTCAGTTTTTTTTATATATTATGTTGGACCAAAGAAGAATTCAAGGACAATGACGACCCGTCTAGATTCTAAAAGTATCCCGCTATACTAATTTATAAATTCATAGATTCATTCCTTGGGTATATTCTAATTTGTGTTTCATAATTCATTTATGGAGTGTAAACTGTAAGTAAGGTTGAAATAACAGTGTTATTTAGGAATGTTTAATATATTTTTTTGAAAATACCTTTTTTTGTTATATATTTTATGCATATTTCTTGAGTACTCGATTGGTATGAAGTAAGTTTTGTATCCATGAATTTTGAAATGTATTGCACTGATTTACTTAATTTAAGAATATTTTTTAAATATATCTTCAGAAATGCCTATAGCGTTTTTAAAATTGGCAATGCAAACAAAACCACTGTCACTGTAAGATTTTTACACGATTGCCGAATGTAGTATGTTTTGTTTTGAAGTCCATTAAATCACATATATTACTTATCGTTATAAATAAATATTGATTGCTAACGAATATAAATTATAAATTTGAATTGTTCTGAATGATATTACTTTTCAATCCCTAATTTGTAATAGTTGCCTATATGACAAAAATGAATTCTTGTAAACATGGCTTACGCATGCAAAATGTAACGTAACGAGAGAAGTAAGAGATACATGGTGAACCAGCACTTGCAGACAACTCATGTAAAGTTTTGTTGCACATTAGCGACACTTTAAGTAAAAAACATCGTTTTTACCTACTAAACCCAAAATGTGAGAAGTATATCAAAGATTTTCGCGTGAGTTATTTGGATTTACGTATAGACCTTGGTATAAGCATTAATCCACGCAGATTTTGACCATGTCCAGCACTTCTGGCTGCAGGCCATGCAATCAATATATTCTGATTTTAACCAGTATGTACTAAATCCTGGGTTCATGAAGATTAGCCTAAGCACCGAAAAAAAATATTAAGAATTATATGTGAATAACAGTCATCATTTTTGTAAATGTTATAGTTGGCATTAATGTCTTTGTACTATTTTTTTTCATTTGCGTTATTAATATTATCTTTTCTTGATTTTGTATGAATTTTTTGAACATTCTTTTTGAAATGTACATGCCTTTGTTGAAATATTATTATGACCCTAAAGTTATATTGATGGAAAATTAGAATATATTCGCAACATTTGTATGCAGTTAATTTTATTTTCATACTAGGTCAAGATACAAGAGTTCTACCACACTACATCACATTTTGTTACGTTCTGGACGCGCGTTTCGCTAACCGAGTTAGCATCATCAGCAGATGATTAAACTAACCCGAATGCGCCGTTGTCAAGTAAGCAATAGAGGGAACTATAGGGAATAGGCCCTCTGTCTTTATTTAGTGCATTTAACTATTTCTATACTTTCAAATGCATACAATAACCTATTATTAGATACATTTTAAATTAACTTAAGATTATTTATTTCTATTTGATGATTGTTTTCCAAAGCATGTTGGGCAACGCTTGACTTTTCTGTTCTTCCGTATCTTAAATGTGCCATGTGTTCTTTCAGACGAATGTTTATGGAGAGTTTAGTTTATCCAACATATTTTAGATCGTAGTCATGTAGGGCTTCCAAGGAGATTTTTCAAACTATTCTCCGTTTTGTAGGCTACTCTAAAACCTATGTTTGTAAATACTTTTTCTAGACCTCTCGTATGTCTGGGATCATACGGGATTACTATGAACTTATTGGGAGCCTCAGGTGTTTGAAGAGTAGTATCATCTTGTAAAATTTTCTTATCCTTATGTCTATTTACTAATTTATGTACAAAATTATCATTATATCCATTACTTCTAGCTATATTTTTAATCCGATTCATTTCCTTGTTAAAACGTTCTTTACTTAATGAAAAATTGAGTAACCTGCCATTTTGTGTTAACGACATGAAATGAGTCGGATGTTATATACCTATCAGTATTAGTAAATTTCCTATAAATATCAAATTCTAATTTATCGTTATTTTTAATAACTAACGTGTCGAGAAAAGGTAATTGCCGATTGTTCTCCTTTTCGTACGTAAAATTAATGGAAGGATATTTATTGTTTAATGTTTTTAAGAAAGTGTCCAAATTTTGTGTTTTAGTATCAAAAATAGCAAATATATCGTCTACGCCTAGCAAATATGCCACAACCCTGAGAAATACTTGAGTTCTTTTTTGAATTGGGTTTCTAATCTACCCATAAACAAATTTGCAAGGAACGGAGATAAGCAATTACCCATCGCAGCTCCCTCAAGTTGTTTATAATATTTATTGTTGAACTGAAAAAAAAATTTGATTCGTACATAATTTTGTGAGAAGCAAATATTCATCAATAATTTCTTTCTTCATATTATTGAATACAAGTAGTTCTTTTAGGTACTCTAAAGCTGGCGGTATGGGTACACTAGGAAACAATGGGCTTATATTAAAAGATATTAAAATTGCACGTTCTTTTAAGTGAATATTCTTAATTTTATCTAAGAATTCTAACGAGTTAGTAACCTTAAATTTATCATACGAGACGTATGCGAACATATCCCGTTTGAGCAAAGTATAGTTTTACGTAAACATAATTGAAGTTTTATTTTTCTTAGGGCTGGTTAAAATAATATTATTGTTGTATTAATGAAGCTAACTAGCTGACATATTCTCATAATTTATATAGCTATTTGCAAAGATGATTTTAAAATCTAAAGTGTGGAATACAATACTAATTACTTCAAACGTTATTTTTCTTTATGTGTTTTTCGGTGTTTTGTTAGATACGTTTTTAAAATATAGGAGAGTTCCAACGTCAAAATTATCCCCCATTTTTCCACCGCAAATGTGTACTTCCTTTTCAAGTTTCGTTTCTTCCAGGCGTTAAAACTTAATTTTTTATATATTGGATAATAGACCTATGTTCGCCTATTGTATTTGTATGTATTTTGCAATAGTTCTGGGAAAAATTTATTTCTGATTTCAAAAAGACTACGTAAATATATATAAATGCCAAATGTATGTATTTTTTAATTTCCATTCTGTTACTGGGTATCTTAAAAAATTAAATATTTTCTATATTTATAAATACCATAGAACGGCTAATGTTATAACTTCTCTAGACTAAGGCTTAAAGAAAGGAAAACGAAATGTATTTTATCTTTAATAATTTTGCAATTTCACACACGTTAAACTCTACATTTTGCCTCTGTTCTAGAATTTTTAATTAATTATTCACAACTCTACACTCTTCCGTTTTAGGTCTCTTGTTCTATTAGTGTTTCTCTTGCTTTTCCTAATACACTATTTTTTTATATTTTGTATTGCTCATTTAAATATATGATTCCCTCTTAATAATTTTTATTTGTTTGAAGATCGCTTGAATATATCGGTATTTAGGTTGTAAGTTTTTAGAAGAAACGACGACGACTAATTTTGTAGTTTTTGAATTTTCACATCCAAATCATTCAAACATGGGTCATCGCAAAAATTAAATCAAGAAAGAATAAAAGAATTCCAAAGTATTTTTTTAGTTGCTTACCCGAAACCCGAAACTACCCCCAAAAATTCAGATTAATTACTACCATACACCACTTGTTGAAAACGATCTGTAAAAAAGGAAATAAAAAAGTCTTATGAGAGTTTCTGAAAAACCATAATAATACAACAAAGACGCGAAAGTTGTATGATTTAACATATTATCCAGTTCCTCAAAAATGCAATCCGCCACCTCACAAAGTGCTGTAGAATAGCTACAACCTGCGCGAAATCTACACTGCTTTTCTGCGAGTATATTATTGGTAGTTAAAAATGTTTACATTTGCTTTTCTATACATTTCTCCCAAGATTTTTGATAAGGTCAAATAGATATTCATCGCAAATGTTCGAAGGTGGTGGGGTGTTTTACTTTTGTAAAAGGCTTTTGACTTAATATGGCTAAAAAGGTTAATTGAAAATGAATTTGTAACAATTATATTATTTCTATATATGTTAATTAAGTGATCGCCAGAGTGTGCGTACTGACACTTGAGTCATTAAAGTATTGGTTTCTTGCATTACAGTCATTAACTGTGGGTGGTGAGTCATATTCTTTTTAATTTTTGCAATATTCAGTTTTCCAGTTCACGTCATTTTTCAGAATTGCTAATATTTCGAAATCTTAGATTTAAATATGCTTTATAATATGCCTGATGTTTCGGATTTTTAATCCTTCCATGTCTATAAGGCCTTTTTTACCTTTTACAGTTCTTACTGGGGCATGACTATTAAATCATTGCAGAATATTTTTTGTTAAAAAGTACACCTTTTCATCAATATCTTCTATATAATATACGTTTTGCCAAGGAATTATATCAATTAAAGCGCGATAAGTGAAATTACAAAAAAAATCGTCAATGCAAAATAATTGACTTGTAATAAGCATATGATTAGAAACTACAGCCGTTACTATTGTCGGAAAGTTTACAAATGGTCACTACTTGAAAACAAATTAGTTATACATTCTTCCAATTTATTAAAAATTATAAATAATCCAGCCTGTAAATATTTCTAATCATAATATTTTTTCCTGTAACTTTAATTTGTATCCAAATATGTTCTAAAGATACTTTTGACTCTTGAAGTAATGCCCGAAACTGTATATGATTTTTTATAAAGATTGGGACATTTCCACCCCTTGAAGGGCGATCCTGGCTAATCTGCTAATCAATGCGAAGGTAGTAACATCTAGCATATCACTAACCAGGCAATAATATCTTTTTAATTTACTGAGTATAGTAAGTCCAAATATAATATCATCACTTGCAATTATCTTCCTACATAAACACAATTAATACGTAAATAAATCAAGACCTTAAAACCTCACAAAAATAAAGCTTGGTTTTCAAAATCCAGACTAGAGAAAATTCGTACTCATAACAATTTTCTTAAGAACCCTACTTCAGAAAATCTACAGGCCAAAACCTAGGCACGAAATCACTACAATCGCATAATTCTCGAAGCCAAAAATGCCTTCAATACACTCATAAAAGTCAAAGCTCTTTCTTACCAAAATGGGAGCTGTTTTCCATCCCTGATTTCTGGTGATGAAATCGTCTCCACGTCTAAAGCAAAAGCAAAACAATTCGCCGCAAATTCTACTTTAATCCCTCCTCTTTACTTCCCCCTTCCGTCAGTACCACGCTTAAAAAGATACGACGTATTCCCAAAACATTTAATACTAAAAAGCCCTCTGGCCTCGATGCGCTCCTGAATTGGCCACTATCCTCACCAGGTTATTCCAAATGTCCTATGATAAGGCTATTTTTCCTAAAAGAATCTGCTTGTGTACAGCCTTTTCCCAAAAAAAGATCCAAAACTCTTCCCTCTAACTATAAACCAATATCTCTCCTCCCAATGGAGAAATAAATCAATTGTGATCTTTTCAATTACTTTGAAAGATATAAACTTATACACGACAGGCAATAGGCCTTCTGCCACCAAACATCCAATGCAGATTTTCTTACCTTCGTAACCCACAACTGGAATAAATTCATCGAATTCCAAGAAGAAGCCCAAATTATTGCCCTCGACATATCCTTCCACTTTTTAACAAACTTCCTGCTTAAGTTCTTCCTCCAAAACTTTGTAGTTGGATCGCCAGTTTTCTTTTCACAGCTATGCTGATGATAGCACATTCCACTCAAATACACAATTTCCCAAACCTGTCTCCAAGACTGAAATTGATGGTACGCGTGATTTTATCCCGAGCCAAGGACATCATTAAAATCGTAGAATGAGGAGCAAAGAACCTTGTTCAGTTTAACGCCACTACGACACAATCTTGTTTACTATCTCACATTTCATCTCCTAGTGCCTACATCATTCAAATGAATAATTAAATGCTTGAAGCCAAAGATTTCTTTAGCCTAGTCGGTATTAATTTTCAAGAAGATATTCGCTGACATGATCACATCACCTCAATTGCCACAGCAGCAAAAAAGAAATTGAAAAGAAAAATTCTTTTCTTCTGCCAACCTGAATACCCTTTACACTTCTCAAATCAGATCATAAGGAGCAGCTTCTCCTTCGATCCTTAATATCCTTGGCACTGTCCAAAGAAGAGCTATTCGTCTGATTGATGATTCAAATAACCTTACAAGAAAGCTTGCATCACTAGAGCATCGTCGAGTTGTAGGTGATCTGTCTCTGTTTTACAGATACTATCCTATGGAATGTGTTACCAGCAAATGTCTTTCCTTTTTCTCCTAATTTGCAAGTCTTTAAATCCTGCATCAATAAACATTCGCTGTCTTTATTTAAAGCAACCACGGTACCTAGTACTTCGGCCTTCGGCCTTCGTGGTTTGCTCATAGATAAAAAAAATACTAAATCTCCGTTAATAGGCAGATCAATACTCCAATGTTTAGGTTTAGATTGTGAACTTTAGAAAAGGGTACTTTTAGATCGTTGTTTATGATAATAACAATTCTGCTACGTAATGCTCATTGGTTTTAAAACAAAAATGTAAGAAGTATTAGTATATTACATAACGAGTATGGAAAGTGGCATATAATATACGAGTGTGATGTTTCACGCGAGTATAATAAGGCTCATCCATGCTTTTTCCAACAACACAAGGACAAATGAATAAAAAACACCTATTTATTATGTACCTTTTAAAAACATAAATGATTAAGTAATGCGCCAGCCGATCACGCGTAGTATGCCGTTTTATTTTACCTGACTCAGCCTCCTTCGGAACCATAAAAATTACATTATTAATAATAGTCTTAATTATTATAACACTAACGTGATTTCCGGGAGCATAATACAAACAATGTTTTTTTTACAAAGTAATAGAATGAACTATTTTTGAAAGTTTGTTATTAAAAAACAAAGTAGACTTTACACACTTTTTTTACTTTATACAATGCTGTATGTTATCCATCCTTAAATGAGTAAATTTATTAGAATAATTTGTGTCGGCGTACTTACTAACTTTCTGATTTTTGCATGTTTATTTACTTGCAAGGAGTTGTCTAATTTTTCATATCAAGGTAAATAAAATTTGAAGGTTAAGATCGCCTAAAATAGATCACTACACCCCAAGATCGGGAACTAGAAATTACCTTTTACTAGTAATCTAGTAAAATTATAATATTAATGAGCACAGCATATCTCTTAGATTTGGCAATGAAAATACGGTAATACAATTCGATAATCTAATAATTTTTAAGTAATATCGATACGTTTGACCATCGATAATATAGGCCATTGTCGAAAATTTGAAAAAAGGACGAAAAAACCGCGCTGAGGCACTCCAAGCTTTTAATTACATTTTTAAATGAGCTTCGAACCGATCCGTAAGGGCCTTGTAGCGCTTGAATTTATATGGGTTTATTAAATTTTAATTTCGACCAGTGTTTCGGTTCCCAAAGGCGAAAATGAGCGAAAAAACCAGACAAAGCAGGCATTCCTCGTGCTTTATTGGCGAACTTTTTGCCCGAAAATGTCGTTAAAATGGTAAAAAGGAGATTTCGGAGATAAAATCTTGAAAATGCTTTTGTTAAAATTAGCTTCAAAAAAACTGAAATTAATTCATTAGGCTTGTGATTTAAGAAAATAAGAAAAACGTTAACAGGTACTTAGTTGTTTTATTACTTGTTTTCTCTTCATTTTTTACGTATTCGCTAAAGACAAAAACATAAAAAAGGACTATTCATTACTAGGTATATCCTGCCTATTAAATAAATAAATAAAATAAAAGCGCACAAGTAGAATTTTAAAGTGCATCTAAGTTTAGTTTCTTTGACAAGAATGAGTACAGGTAGTTTTTTTATCCATAACACTATTTTATGGAAAGTTTGCAAACATGCAGTCATAGTAATAATAATAAATTAACTGACTAAGTGGTCAAAAGGACAAAAAACTTAAGTACCCGTATTCACTATAGAGGTTTAAATTTAGACCAGGTCTAACTTGACAGTTATAGGTTTAAGATGACATTTTTAACAATTGAACAAATAATTTTCCTAAATGTCACAATTACAAAATAACAGTGACGTAAGCGAAACATATCTGGCGAACTAAGAGTTTTAGTACCATAGCAACTATACCTAGTCTAAATCTTAAACCTTTTTAGTGAATACGCGGGCTTATGCTTAAAATTAAAGGCTTAGTTCAGATCCAACCAAAAACCTATTTGTCGGCCGTTGACAAACCACGAAGGTTCAGTGTTATATAATATAGTTATATGCTTCATATAAAAATAATAAAATTTTAAGTATCTATACGATATTTCCACGTTTAAATACTTGTAAATTACTAGATAAGAGAAAGCCATTTACTAGTAACAGGATTTACTCCTCAGGGAGGGATAGCATCATTCGGCCGAAAATTGTACGACCGTTGGCCAAATATGTAAATCTAAAAAATAAAAAAAATTAAAATACATATTATTTAAAATACTATTTGTTAATGGTACTGCACAAAGGAGTTTAAATATATTGGCTAATTAATGGTTTAGTTTCTAATAATAGATAAATAAAAATTTTATTTAAAACCATAATTTACTAGCCTCTACTCATAGCACCTCTAATGTATCTTCTCACATACATTAGAGAGTGCATTTGGGATTTGGAAATAGGGTAGAAATATTGTACATTGAAGTGGAGGACCCTATCATCTCCATTTCTGATAATTAGAATTGTCGAAGATGAACGTAGTGGTGTGTAGAACGAATCATCACCATGCTCATCATCATTCAGCCCACTGTATCCACTGTTAGAAATAGGCCTCACCAAATACATTCCATCCGTCTCTGTTCTGAGCCATACTGACCCAATCCCATGACATTCATTTGAGATGGCCTGTCCATCAGGTGGATGATCTGTTTTCTTTTGTCTGTTCTCAGTCTCCATTCTAGTATTCTTCTCGTCCACCTTTTGGCCACATGTCCAGCCCATTTCCATTACATACTCCAAATCGTCGAAGAATTTCCTCATTTCTGATCATGTCTTTGGTAGTGACTTCCAGCGTAGATCGTTCGATTTTTCTTTGCGTTACTCTTGGTATGATTTTTTGGTATTTAAGGCTGCAAAATTTCGCCATACCTGCTTAATTTAACCTAGGCGGGGTTCCTAGTCCATCAAGCGTCTCCCAAATAGCTGATAGGGAACGTTCCAGGTATGGGTACGGTATCGAGGAAATAAAATACCCAGTGCGGACCAAAACTAGCACGATAGCGTCGGTCTTCAAAGAAGTCTCTGCAAAAAGCGATTGTTCTTTAGAGAAGGGGAACCACACATAGCCCCGCGCTTAGGACGGTCCCGATTTTCAAAGCCCACCGGTCCCGTGTTTGTTCTTTTAACCCACTGTACCGAATCATGGATAAAAGATTACCAAATATATTACTGTAATACCAAAAACATGAAGTTTTTAAAGGATGAGGCAACAAAAGGAAGAACAAGAATACAACTTAAAAAACGAAAATAGTGTTGTCGAATTAGGCATAAGGTTGCGACAACTAACGAGCACCTCTACAAAAAAATTATATTTTTCGAGCAACCCAAAACTAAACAGCTCTGAACAAAACGATGGTCTTAACGCTAGCTCAGCAAGTTCAATAATCAATTGTTTTTTTTTATTTTTATTTGACTCAAATAATTTTTGTTTAGTTTATACAATGTTGCTTGTTTTAAATCAACTTGATTATTTGAAATTTTGTATATATTTGTTTGGTTCACTGAGACGTTGATTTTGCAGCACTACAGCGCGGCAGCGGTTAAATTTTCACGTTTAAGCTCGCAGTTTCTTTTTGACTGGCACACTGTGAGGTGTTGCTCGTCTAGTTTAAAAAGTGAGTTATGGAAGTGCAAAAGTTGCTAGATAAATACAATTTCTCTAAAAAAGTAAAAATAAATAAGTCTATGGTCTCTTTACTTATTTTTGACAATAATCACTTTTAGAATTTAGATTTTAAAAAATCTCTGAAAAAAATATACTTTTATTATATTTATATATTGCGTTCTTTGTGAAAGCAAATGTGACTCCATTTTTTACATGTTTTAGACAGTATGAGAGAATTTTTAGAACAATTTAAATAAAGCTGTTATATTACTTATAGCCTATCTATTTTCACTTTGACGATGGTTTGGGATTGCCATGGTTTCTGCTATAAAACTAAAAATTAATAAGTTGATATATCTGTTAAAACAGTTGTTTACTGCTATCCATTTTGTATTAATTAATGTCGATAAAAACTTTTGTTTGAATCAAATGGATGTCATAAATGGCATTACCTCACTCTTGAAAAATAGACTAGCATAATTTTAAAATCTAAATAATAAAATAGTTGTTTAGTTTTGGGAAACAAACTGTTACTTGGGACAAGTAACACGTTTATTTGCCTAACAGTCCATTAGTTTAAATGAACGAAATAAGTTCAAGCACATTTTTGGCATTTTTTAAACAAATATTGTTTTTGTTTATAGGAAATGCATATTTTCAATAAACTCCATTTTTATTTACATCAAGTGATTTGTTTTTCAGTGAACGGATATCGATCTTACGGATTAGTCTGCTAAATTAATTCCACTCTTACAATCTTATGTATAGTCATGGAAGGAGAAAAGTTTTAAGAAATTGAGTAAAAGTGAACTCCTCCAGAGAGATTCAGCTGAGTGAATAAATTTTGTTTTTAGTCTAAATAATGTTGCAAAACAAAAAGTTATCGCGACGTATCTGATATCGAGATATGTGCCAGACCGCAGTGATGAGTTCACATTCCCGAAACTTAAATAATCCTGCTAGACAAAAAAATGATAAACACAAAATAGGCAACTCACCTGTACAAAGTACTTACCAAAGTTATAACTAACAAATTCAATAATAATCAGCCGCCAGAATCAACCGGTATAGGCTACATGATATTGTACAAGCTAATTAATCTAATTGTCCTGAAAACACAAAGTGTAAAGCTGAAAATTGGTGAAGATATTCTCTAATGTTTTCTAAATAAGAAAAGCAAGTGTTACGGCTGATGGGCGATTGTAGGGCGCTGTCTTAACAGTCTTCTTGGATATAATAAATTTGTGTTGGGTAAATATTTATTCTCAAAAAGAATAACTAAATATGAACCCTATGCGTAGACATATAGTCAGATGGTTCATTTCGATATGAGTATATCTTTGTCGTTATTATCTCAAACCTTACTGTACAAATCACGCTGCAACTATTTGGCCATCAATTTCACCTGCAACAAAGAAGATACTTCTATACAACTAAAATCTAGTTGACTGCAATGCTTGTAGTTGGGGTCGTAAATTATAAAAAAGGCATACCATCCACCTGCCGTACAGGATGACATTCGAGGCTCATTTTGGTTCGAAAGTTTAATTTCAGGTAACTTTTTACTTTATTTACTCATTTCATTTAACGGGTCGATTGGTCGAAGCTCCCTCGGCGGCATTCGCATCTTTGGTTCCATTCTACTTTGCATTTGCAGAAATCCTGTTTTAATAGGTTTCACGAGGTGGGAAGGTCTAGTGATGCAAATGATTTCAAACAACCTTCCTTTTTCTTTCATTCCCAAGAAGTAGCTGTAAGCGATATCCCAAATCGGGTCTGCACTTGATTACTGGGATAACTGAAAAATTAAACGTTCTATACACAGGCGGTTGTAACATTCAAATGTTCTTTTATTAGATCATGTGTTGAAACTCAGCCTTGATACAGTAGCACGAGAACGTATTCTCCAGGTTGAGCAATAACCTCATCCGATGAATTTGAATCATTAAATACATATATTTTTAAATTCTTTATTGGATTGGAAATGTTTGAAAGCTTGCCTTTTCCATTTTGTAAATATTGAAGACGTTGTGTCGAATCCTGTTGTCATGTAAGAAAAGAACGTGATTTGCAACATCTCTAAACACTTTTTGAAGTTTCTAAGTGTTAAATAATCGCTGGGTCTTATACTTTAATGTCGGCATTAGCATAAAGCACTCGTGATCTATTTTCGCTAAACCGATCATTATTACCAGCTAATCAATATCTTCCCCGATTATCTCAATTTTGAACTGCGTACGCTAAGTTTTCTAAAATATTTACAATGTAAGTATCAAAGACTTTAGAAGCTATTAGCAATTTATTATCGCCAACCTCCAATTGTTTTGACAAATAAGAAGTAAAATTTATTATATGTTTGAGATACTCTGAAAATTTCGGATTGTGTTAGTGAAGTGATGAGAAAATGATATCATCAAAATATATATATATATATATATATATATATATATATATATATATATATATATATATATATATTTATTGTATATACTGATATAACTCATATACCTGCATCTGTATTCTTCCGGTTATGTTCTTGGTATAGAAATAGTCGCCTTAACTGTCAAGTCCGTTAATAATCCACAAAGAGCCATTAAGAGACTTCTTTTGGGAATAAGCCTAAAAGACTTTATAAGAAATGAAGAAACGACGAAGAACAAAGTAGAGGATGTTTTCAAGACCGTAGCGAAATGTAAATGGATGTGAGCTGGATACACTGCAAGATAATAATGTAGCAGACAAAAGGCGTGATGTGAAGACCAATGTACACAAACGAGGTATTGAAAGACTACACAGACGTTGGATGGCTGACATTAAAGAGAGCGAAGCCAGAGAGTGGTGCACAGAATCTGAGAGAGGGGAATGGATGATGCAAAGGGAGTCCCATGCCTAGGCGATGGAGGGCTTAAAGAGAGTTTAACTCGAAAGTAATTTTTAAGTATATTTTGTGTTAGAGTCAATGTGGATTATAATGGAAATAGAAGGAGAATAGTTTTATAAAAATACCAAATTATTTTATAATCAGAAGTTAAGGGTGAAAAGTTCGGGAAGATGCTTTAGCAGAAATGTTGATCATCAATGAATTCGGCGAATGCGTGCCCTTTTGTCAAGATTAAGTTCCTTTTGGCAACATGTACCTAATCACCTAACTGCCAATTTCTGTTAAAATCTTGATACTATATGTTTTAATGTTTGTATGTCGGTCTTGCGTTGTTTAACTTACTCCTGACACCTAAGTAAAATCTACGGTAGTTGACTTAATAACTCCTTTCCTTGTATTACAGGACAAAGCATTATAAATTATTGTAAAGCACGTGACAGTACCTATTTAAGTTCACGGTCCTTGGTCGTTCTTGCAGATTCCGACGACGGCGCATGTTTTTTAGACGGTTATCGATCCAAACATTAACCACACTCATTATTGCTTTATTTTGATATTCGTCTATGATTTCGTCCAACACCGGAGTGCTTATGCTATTTTATAATTTAATATTTTTAATGTCAGCTTTTGGTGGGTTTAGGTAATCACGTAATAATTATCATGTAATAAAACACACTTCATTCGAAATATGTAGCTTAAAAGTTATTATAAAATATTTTTTTGCCTTTAACAGATAATCAGTAAAACTAATTAAAGTAACAAAATTCCATGTTGTGCCGAAAAAAAACATACACAACAAAAAAAAATGGTTTCAGAATAGTATTTGGATTAAATCTAAATAGTATGCCATAGGTAGGTATTAAAAGTTTTTAATATTGATGATATTATTATTATTATTAGAAGCCTAGAATGTCAATAAAACATCTACAATATTTCTTGTCTGTAAAATGCTTTAAAATACATCTTCTTTGTACTTAATTTACGAAACCTCAAGGTCGACAAAAATCGCTATGCATTTTAAACAGTTCATCGCACCAATAATTCCCGAAAGATGTTAACAGCCAAACAAAAAAATCCAAAAACTCCAAGAACCCATAAGTTTAAATCATAAAATGGCCTAAAACCCATCACCTTTTAAAAAACCTTTTCGCCCAAAACGAAAGCGACTGCCGAACAATATTTTAAAACCTCAAAATTGGAATTGGAACCTCGTAAAAAGCGAATTTCTATATAACCGGAATGACGCAGTTCGTGCAGTTAAAAAGAGAAGTATACAGAGGATAAAATATACGGGGATGTTCCGAAAACAAGTAATGTCTTTCAGTACGACAGCAATAAAGTCAGGTTTAGCTTAAGCTATGTA
Source organism: Kuschelorhynchus macadamiae (assembly GCA_030620095.1). Lineage (NCBI taxonomy): Eukaryota > Metazoa > Arthropoda > Insecta > Coleoptera > Curculionidae > Kuschelorhynchus > Kuschelorhynchus macadamiae. The sequence goes on from JAUTXW010002880.1 coordinate 861,132, forward strand.
TCAGTTTTAAAAAATATCAATTATAATACAACAGAATATGAAAATGTAAGGACATTTCGTGATATAAGTTTATTAGTAACGTTGAATGTAATATGTCTGAATTTTTTGATAATGTAAATTTATTAACGATATTGAATTAAATAAATGAAAGGATATTTAGTAGGCAAACCATAAAAAATGTCCGAAACTCCTGAAAAGTATTTTGTTCATCATCCTTAAATAATGTTATTCACCAACAAAATCTCAAACTATCAACTTGTCCAATCATAGAATTTCCAATTTACGTAAAATAAAATAAGCGCAAAATTACCTGCAAGATCAAATAGGTTGAGCAAATCGTCAAAACACAACACCAAAAGTTTCTTTGACCTTGACTATACACAGCATATAGTTGTGGGCTTTTCATAACTTACTGCTTATCGGTGTGCCCTTGAACAAGTTTATTATACCAACAGCTGAAATAGATATTGCTGATGCTCATACTATTCTTAAAAATCGGTAAATTCCTTTACCCGGAACTTCCCTCGTTGTAAATCTTTCATTTTATTGCTAATAGTAAAGTGTGACCCAATTTAGTTCAGTACATAGTCATTATATATATATATATATATATATATATATATATATATATATATATAATATATATATATATATATATATATATATATATATATATATATATATATATATATATATATATATATATATATATATATATATATATATATATATATATATATATATATATATATCTCCTTTTAAAGGTTTTTATTAGGCACCATTTTATTCCATCATTGGATTCCTACCAATATTTTGCCAATTTCTGCCTATGCCATACTTGATTTTTGGCCATAATTTAAAATAAATTCAATAAGTAGTTTTTACATTGACACACACCGTTATTTTGTTACGTCCGCGTCATGTTGATTTAAACATTTTTCTCCTTTAAGATAAAAAACTATAGCATATTGCGTTTGGGGTTGAACGTTGATATTCTTTCAGTGAACAACAGAGCGGTTTTATCAAAGGTGGCGCACGGCGTTTCGACACTGATTTTTATTTATTTCCAGGAACCATGTAGCCTAATTTTTTTCCTTGTGATCTCATTAGATATATTTAGATTGGCCAAGGAAAACCGTACCTAGGAGCAGAGTTAAGATAAGTACTCGGCCAGAGTACTTAAAGTAACCAATATTATGTACTTGATTTTAGAAATCTACTTGAAGTATTAAGTACAAGTATATTGCAAAAGTACTTAAAATATTCAGTAGTTATGAAAATTTAAGTAAAAGTATTAAGTACATTTATTTTTTTAAGTCGATTTTCTAAGTACTTAAAATATATCTATAACACTTAAGTACCTACAGTACATCTAAATACTTAAGTATTTAGCCGACTTTTAACTATTGCAATCATAATGTTAATTTTTTTAAAATAATAACTAAATATTGGTAATTTTTATTATGTCAACTTCTTTTCTAAAACACATGACTGACTTTTTCACCATCATTGTTATGTTTTAGTTTTAGCAAAAAGAAAGTCAGTTTTAAAGAAAATTATAAAAAAAATATCATTGCAAATGTGGAAAAAAAGATAAAATTAATAAAGCATTATAAGTTTATAACGTTTTTCTGTAAATACCTAATTATGCATTATATGCATTTTGTAGAGCTGTAAAAGCAAACATTGTTAAATTGTTGTAACCTGAAATATAATCAAGAACTTGTACGATTAGGGTCTACCCATGAAAAACCACTAACATATATGCTTTATATTGCACTCCATTTAAACAAATAATGCCATTATAGAGAGATTAAACAAAATTTTTTTATATGTAATGTTGCCAACTTTGATTACTTCATTATACACATTTATGACAGTAATCTTTATATAGTTTACCAGAACGGCCTTGTTGCTCTAGACTATTAATGACAAACATATTTATATTTAAGACGTTATTTCGAATTATCAAAACCTGCATTTTAATTCACCATATAGAATGTTTCCCTATATTTTAAAAGCTAAGCTCTTATTTTAAAAGCTGAAATTATTTTTGTTTTAAGAGTTATAACTTAAAGTTGAGTAAAACATAATACAGAATACGTATTTTTATATGTTTTTTAAAGAGCATTTTAATCCTGACACAAAGGTGGCCGAACCCTTAGAAACAGCTTTGATAATACGTTGTGTTGTTTTGCAGAAAAAGTGGGATAAAGCTAATCCCAAACATCATATCGTCGTAAGCATGATGTTAATTTTGGAAGACAGTTTAGTGTACAACTGTAAACGTTAACACCTTCGGAAGGAAAGGTAACGTCCTCCAAAATAAATTGACGAAAAAAAACAAGGTCCTCGGCTTGTTATCGGATCTTGCGACGTGAAGCCACCCAGCTTACCCATCAAGGTTTATTTGGTTGTTACATGGACGAAATTGGTTAAATTGTAATTTTTCTTTATTCATTGTTGTAACAACTGATGTTTATTATTTGTCCTAGAAAGCGGCAGTTTTGAACCATTCGGCGGGAGGCGGGAGATATACATAAAAAGCGGGTGACATAAGTGGTAGCATAAATTCCAGGACAGCCAGGGAATTATGAATTAGCAAATTATGAAGTATTTTTCATAATTTAACTTTCATAATTATTTCTTTCGAATTCACGAATAACGGTCATGTGAGAGATTATGATAGAACATACTCGTTAGTTGGTACGCCTTTGCGGATAATGATTAATTTGGGTAGTTAAAGAACAATAATAATTTGCTCCTCCGTCCAACTTTCTACTAAATAATACAGACCCGATGACAACAAAATTTAAAAAGAAATGTTACTATTTAGCCTTTTATTCCTTTAAAAGAAGGAAGGTTGACATTTCTAACAATAATTTAAATTTTACTGAAATGTTGTTGTTACGTATAACTTAAATTAACAAAATACATTATCAATAATCCCACTGGTTGACAGTGATATGTTCCATTGTTTAGTAAGAACGATCGTACCACATCGTGAACCGCCTATACTTAAGCTAACAAGCACTGAAGATCGAAGCCAGTGGTGTTGCGTGGGCTATATGGGGCAATTAAAACTACAATTTAATCCGGGCTTTAATGGCGGAAAATGTTTACAACTGTGTGGAATAGCCACATAAACATAAAATTATAACTAATGATCATATCAGCTCATTTTATGGGTGTAAAAGCGATTTTCTGCTCAGTATTACGGCCACAGCGGAGATACTTACGATGTCTCTTAATTTATTGTATATTGGTACTGTTTTAATAAATATAGTTTATTAGATGTTCGTTTTGAGGAGTTGCCTATCTTTTCTAGAATTTATCGGACGCATGATAGTTTTATTGGTTCTGTAACCTTACCTATATCTAAGTAATACCGGATGTTTTCGTATTTATAACTGTATAAGGGAGACGACAATTAAATGATTAATTATCTATAGTAGATATTACGTTTTTAAAACATTCACTAACCTTTAGGGTAAGAAAAGATATATTGGTGATAAAGGTAATTTGGTGAGAATTTCTAATATATCTTTCGTTAACTTTCCTATTGTACTAAGGCTGTGTATTTTCTATGAGACGTTTACTAAGGTATATACTCTTCACAATCGAGCAACCTTGGCGGCGACGACATCCAGAAAAACGTTTTACCCGCTTTTACATGATTTACTCGAGTTTAGTGTTTGTTTCTTACAGCTGACAGTAAAAGCAAGGAATGTCTATTTACAAGGCTTCTAAAGAACTGAAAATACCTTGGTCATCATTAAAACGATATTTAAAAAATACCGAAGGACAAGAGGACGATATTGTTCAAGATTTGCCAAAAATGGTAGACTATTTGATTTGCCAGCGGAGCTAGAGGTTCGTATATTTAACTACATAATAAACATGCAAGAACTAGGGTTTGGTCTTACCGTTAATCAAATACGAAGGTTAGCCTTTTCTTTAGCTAGCGCTGTAGGACGAGATAATTTTTTTACGCAAGAAAAACAAATTGGAAGCAAATGGCTAGCTAGGAATGGACACAAAAAGAGATACAGTCTAACGCTACGCTTACCGGAAAATTTAGCAGCCTATAGAGCATCAATAGCGAATGCTACAATGCTTGCCGATTTCTACACAAAACTAGAAGGGCTAATGGAGAGATTAAATATAAAAAACATGCCATCGAGATTATGGAATTGAATTGTGACGAGACAGGTCTATCGTTCGTTGTGAAACCAAATAAAGTAGTGACGGCATTAGCAAAACGCTACGTCTACAAGAGAAGTTACGCAGATAGGTGAGAGACCACAACAGTTCTTGGCTGTGTCTGTGCTAACGGAACGTTTATCTCACCACTTGTAATTTTTAAAGGTGTCCGTTGGAATCCTGATTTAGCACGTGGTTGTTTACCAAATTCTCTTACTAAATTATCTCCGAAGGGATGGATAAATTCAGAGATTTTTCTTGAATGGCTTCAGTTTTTTTTAAATGCAATTCCAAAAGAAAGACCGGTCATACTTCTGATGGACTTTCATGCTTCACATATAACTCCAGCTGTTATAGATTTCACAAAACAGAATGAAATTTACCTGTTTACGTTTCCAGCCCATACAAGCCATCTTCTTCAACCGCTTGATGTTGAAGTTTATCGCCCCCTAAAATCTGCACGGAATCAATGTCTTAATGATTATATGGGCGAAAAAAATGGAGAAAGCCCAGTCGCTATAATTTTAATGAAATCGTTACTATGGCAAAGTTTCACACCAAATAATATTGAACATGCTTTTCAAGTGGAATCTGTCCTTTAAATAAAAATGCTATTGCACCTGCAGCTATTGCACCCTCAAAGTTGACTGAAACTGGGCCAGATAGCAATACAGTCAAATGTGATTCATTGAATACTTCTTTGGAAGAAGCACAAGTTAATAATTTGTTAGTAATGCCTTCTGCTCAAAACAAAAAAGAAAAAACAAAAGGGAAAACTAGAGACTCAAGTTCTAAATGTCTAACCTTACCTGCAGCAGAAGAAAATGTTGATGACGCACAACCATGTTCTTCAGGAATAAATACGATGTCTAAATTAAAATCAAGCAAAGCACGAAAGATAAATGATGATGATTGGGAATGTGGAGTCTGCGGTAAGAGTTATGAAAATGATGTCAGAAATAAAATGGGGTTAAGTGGGTCCAATGTTCGTTCTGTTGTGTTCCGTATCATACCGAGTGTCAGACAAATCAGGATGAGAATGAAGTCGTTTTTATGTGCGATGCTTGTGTTAACAAAATGTGTCTGACTCCGAGTCTGACTCTAACTAAAATATTTGTTTAGTTTTATTCATTTTAGAACCCTGTTTTATTTATTATTTCTTAAAATATGTACTTTTAAATGGTAATTAGTCAAGTATATTGGGTACTTTCAACTCAAAATGTTATGTAGTAGTATTTGGAGTATGTCATATATTTATATTTTTCGATGTCGATATGTACAAAGTTTCTTGCTTATCACCAAATTAACTTACCCCTATCACAAAATTACCTTACCTATAACCAAATTACTTATATTGTAACTAATATTTTAAAACTATTGTTTTGTGCATAATTTATTAATTTAGCAGTGTCTACCTCAGTCAGGTACTAACTAGCATTTGTAAGTATTTAGCAAAAATTTCAAATTGCCCATTTTTTTGGCATGCAAATTCCAAATTTATTAAATATATCACCAACATACCTATCTTTAGCCTATATGTGTAAGATATGTTATTGTGCATGAGAGAAAGTGATTCATAGGCCACAAAATCTAGGTCCCCTTGCGGTCCCTGTATATGTCGGGGTGATATTGGAACTTACCATAAGGCCAGCGCTCTCCCAGAAGTATTATCTGATTGATAAGATACCAGGGCACTCACAAAGTATATGTGGTACTGTCCAGGGCCGTAGATAAAGGGGCCAATCCATTGTTCTAATGAAATTAAAATAATCAGTGTTTTATGAAATTGTGCTGCACGGGAAAAAATTAAATGGAGATTCCTTGGCATAAAATAAGAAACTATTATACACGCATAGGCCGAAAGTCGCTTTCATTTTTAAGATATATATGTTAAAACCAACTCTGATATATAGAATTTATTCTTTGACTAATTTTACCTCGAAAAAGTACGGTTAGTTCAAGTCGACAAATCCAACTATACTCGAGATATTTAAATTTTAATGTTACCAAAATAAATCATTAAACTTAATTCATAATTTAAACAATGCATTTTATTCTTAGTAAAAAAGCTAAGGAGTGCATAAAAACGGATATCAAAGCTTAATTGACGTGGTTACTAATATCAAGTAGTATTGTTGTGACATTTGTAATAATTAGGGATGTCTTTAATTTTAAATTTTCCTCTTTTAGAAGAACATAAATTATTATTGGATTTACCGACTTAAATTAAAATTACTTTGTTTTTGTATGAAATTAATTCAAGGAATAAGTGCCACACATGAATTTCGCAAAAATGGCAACAAACAAAATTATGACCGAACAATTGTGAAAAAAATGCATTGTGCTCAAATGGTTACTAATATACTGATAAAAATGGGTGTCATCAAAACGTATTTCTGCACATATTCTTACTCTATCGAGTTTCATTTCACTCTAATAATTCGGTTTAAATATACAGGGAAATAACCAAATAAAAAAATAAAAACCTGTATCTTGAAAATGAAACCGTTGTAAACATATATGCGTGTGTAACATTTTCATCTTATTTTATGCCAAACAATCTCCCATTAAACGATGATTTAAGCACCCTGTATAAAATAGTTTTCACCAAAAAATGATTGTTAAAAATTGTTTGTCGAAAATTTTAGCTCACCTCATAATTATGTATGTTAATTTCAAACACCCCCCCCCCCCAGCACCAAAATCTAACTACGGCCCTGATACTTTCCCAATTTTTACACAACATTGTGAGGATCCTTGGACAAAAATTTTCTTTTCATCTTTAATTAGAATTCCTCTTGTAAATCGTAGATTACTCCTCAACATTGCTTGGTAAATCATTGGTTGGCTAGCTGGGGTTTTCTGGGCATCTTTTAAATTCATTGTAGACGTTTCACTCACATCGAATTCGCAGCCTGTTATTATTCTTTCTGTTATAACGGTTTCATTATCATCAGTAGTGTACATTGTGTAGGTTCTGTCACAGACAAACTTGTTGGCACCTGCCTTATTTATTCATATTCGAAACTCTCGAAAGATTTAAGAATATGCGATGGAGCGCCAAAATAATACATGTAAATGAAAAAATTCTAAAAGAAGAACACAAAAGCCGCTTGATAAAGTATTGAAACTAGGACGTAGGTAATTAGTTAAGGTGTGGGTCATGCCAGACTTAAAGAAAAATTCGCAGATCTTGCACCTTACGCAAGTTATAATTTTAAAGTTGTGTCAGGTATTTTCAAACGTATATATTGAAAATACCTGACACAACTTTAAAATTATAATGTTTTTTTCTGTATTTTATTTTTTTAAAGGTTATAATCTAGAACAAGGGCAATCTAGAAACTTAAACTTGAGTATTAAAATATTGTAATATTAATAAATTACTCGTATTTCATGTTATATAAAAAATATTAAAATCTATAAAAAAAACGTGACAGTCTAGAAACTACCCTTATTTTATAATATATAAAAAGAGGATTACAATTCAAATAAAAAACCAGGTAATCTAAAAACTCATAGCTTGGGTATTGTTCATCAGATCTTGTGGCATTTATAGCATTTTAATATTATTGATAGGATGGGTTAAATGTGACTATTGTATTTATGTCAAAAATAATAGACCTCCCTATATTTCATCTTAATTCGTCGGCCTTTTCCCTGTCCCAATGTTTTCAAAAAACATTGGATGCGATTAAGTTCTGATTCCATTTACATTTAGATGTTAGATTAATATACATACGTATAAGCAATTTGATTTATTTATTAATACTTAAGAATTCTGTCGGGCTGCCATAAAAATGCGTACCTATTAATAATTTCTTTAGGATTGATAATAAGATGTGAGTCGAAAAGCTAGGACGTTTTGTAAAGTAAAATTAAATAAATAATTTGTGGCAAAAATCGGTTCAAATATAACATACATATAATTTTAAGAAAATTATGTTTTGAGATCGGCTGCAATCATAATTTCGTGCATTTCCGTACGTATTTAATGATGGCTGCCTTATTCTAATAAGACTCGAAATTTTGTTGTACACATACACACAACAGTGGACTATTTTGTTTTTACTAAAATTTGTTCATCTATATATTGGCAATCCGTATTTACCTTATTTTAATATAAGACTCAGAATTTTGTTACACACATACATATACAAAACAATGGACTATTGTATTTCTATATAAAGTATTCTATATTTTCTATATAAACATTCTTCATCTATGCCTGGGCAATCCGATGACCTCATATTATACTGTTATCTTATTTATTCATTTAGTGCGTACGCACTCATAATCTATACGTATTATTTAACTGAACCGGTTATCGCAGTTTCGGTATCGGGATTTTGCCTTATCAAGATTACCGCATGTAGTGTTGAGTTTGCATAAAAGTGATCCCAATAGTATTTTCAATACTAAAATGAGTTACATACAATATACACACAAACAATGGACTATTTTATTTCTATATAAAATCTGTTCATCTATACCACAGTTATTATATGCGTAACGAAGTCCATACATGGGCAATCCGATTACCTCATATTATAATGTTATCTTATTTATTAATTTAATGCGCCGGCACTCGTAATCTATATGTGTTATTTTACCGAACACGTTATCGCAGTTTCGGTGTCGAATTTGCGACAAGCTATGTTAAGTTTCCTTAATAATGATCCCAATAGTATTTTCAATACTAAAAGAGTGCATTAAAGGCAAGAATCAGGGGTGTAGCGCCTATTATGTTGATTCTTAGTCCTTTACGGATGGAAAAATACGACGTGTTTTCACTCCGGCTGTACATCCGTTCACTAAAGTCGTTCGGAAAAGAACACATTTGGCATTTTCGAAGCTTTCTTTCTAGAGCATCCGAATAGAGACGGAAGTGTTAGTGACTGCGAAGCTTCCTCTAATACCCCCACTTGGGGCCAAAGGTTATATCTGAGCGGCCGTTACTCGTTATTTATTTTTTCCGGATGTTGATGTTGCGCTAATTCCGCCTTAATTTTTTTTTTGATTTTTTATTTGTCGATTATTATCTTCAATACTTAGGTTTACTTACTCATTCCTTTTATTTAAATCAGCTTGTTTTTCAATTTCTATGGCTTCTATGGCGAGGCGAGCGTGGCGCCGATGGCTATGTGTTTGCTGTTAGGCACTTAAGATCCCCGGCTCGATTCCGAGCTGAGGCAGACTTTAGAGAATACATAATGCGCTCGCCTACTGATGGGTTGGTGGTTGCGCGCTCCTTCAGTAATACTACTACATATACCTGTGTAAATTAAGCTAAGACACACAGCATACGTATATGCGAGAGGCAGGCCGATATCCAGCAGTGGATGAAAAGGCTGTTGATAATGATGGCTTCTCGGATTATTCTGATATTATAATTTTCTATATTGGCAATCTCCCTACACCCATCGAAATTTAGTTTGCTGATATTCGCCTATTAGTTTGGTACAACTTTTCACAGTTCTGGCATGGAATGCTGTGTACTCCGTGGTTTTCCAATTTGATTTTGTCTTTTGTGTTCCCAAGTAATTTACTTTGGTTGTTTGTGGCTTGTGTGTTATTTGTATGTTACGTTTTCTAAGAATTCTTTCCATTCTGTCTATTATGCCTTCCCGGCTAATAATTTTTGGGGTTCGTTGTTCGGAAATCCTGTGCATTAATAGCTTTTTCTATGGTGCGATTTGTGTAACCATTTTTCTTTAAAGCACCAGATATTATATTAAGTTCATGATCTGACCTTTCAAACTAAGTATCGTGAAAACAATTTACTTCTTAATTTTACACGGGTGTTTTATCATATTTAAACTAGGAAAACTAATACCATACTTCGAAATACTAATAAGACCTTACTAAGAGAACAAATCCATCAAACCAGAAAACAACTAGCCGACATAAAGAAAGACCTTTTAAAGTTGCACCTTAAATTAAGTAACAGTATTCACCCGTTATTATGGAATCGCATAGAAACGTTTGGCTTTTTGGCGAACAGAATGAATAAGAATATTAAGATTGATAAACTTTCAAAAAAGTGCTTGAATCCTCTGAAGAAACTAAAGCAGAGGAGGTTGACAAAAAGTAGCAAATGTCTTCTGACTGGTTTTCAAAATAGACTTATCTTTCCTTTAAAACATTCCAAGTCACGTTTAATTGTAGATCGTTGAGAAAATCATGTTTTTCTTACTTTTGAGGTTCTACAAATCATATAATTTGTCATAATGCTACAAATTTTTCTAGTCATAATCTTCGAGAGCTCTGTAAAAAAAATAAGGTCAAACAATGGTTCACCCAGTTTTATTTACCACAGTCTAATTTTGTAGAAAGAAGTTATAAAACCATTTCTACTGCAATTAGAAATTAGGCAAGCTATTAATACTGCGATTCATAAAGTAACTGCTTTTCCATCTCCTTATTTAATGTTTGGCCGACCCATTCCCTTGTCTGCTGATTATTAGAATCCCACTATCACAGAACAATCTGTTGAAACGTTGCCTGGAGATAGGACAAATTATGCTGAAAATACATTAGTTTTTAGAGTTTCGTAAGCTGTTCGTTGAAATTCGTCAGAAATTACACATTGCATATGAAAGGAATTCAAAATAATCTTCGTAAGACATTTAACGTTAAATCTCTTTCAGTTACAGAGGGCAAATTTGCGACTAAACTCAGTCGCAAACACATTCTTTCTATAGAATCTAAAAAATTGTCTCCTTTGGTTTAAACAGTGTGTCTTGTCAGTTATTAAGTATAGCCATTAGCCAGGCCATCTTTCTTGCCATCATGAAATTTACCTTAATTTCTTTTATATAGCGTTACTCAGCTTTGATAGCAGTTTAACATATATCTTATCTTCACAAACTGACTTGTGTTTAAATTATCTTCTCAGCTTACTACTAGTATTTGCATGGTTCAGATATTAGTTTTAAAATTTACCCTATTTTAGAGATTTTGTAAATTATGTTAGATATTATTTGCATATTGCAGCAGATATACATTATCTTTAGCAAAGTCTTCAAAATGACTTTAGGATTTACCTTGTCTCTACTTTGTTCAGATTTATCGTACTCTTTTCTAGATGCAGGAATGCCTGGGATGTAGCCTAACAGCGACAGACTGGGGGTGGCGAGAAGACGGTGAATCGCTTGTGCCAGTCATGACGACGTTTCCTACAGATCCGAACTCCCTTCTGTAGATGGTTGCCTGTGGCTGCAAGAAAGAATGTATAAACAGATGTCCATGTCGCACGTCTGAGCTGTCATGCATTATCATGTGAGCGAACTGTAGATGGCGAAGCTGCTGTGAAGCTGATCTTTGCACCTGACTTGCACCTAGTGGGGATGCAATGCAGCATATTTTCTAAAGAATTGGGCATTTAACGAACTTCTAGTGGGCTACGATTAATCTCCAAATGTCTAACAGGTAAACATCAGTACTACCCTAATGTTTGAGCGCTTCTTTGCACCTATTTTGCACTTTTAAAAAGTCATGCTTTGTAGGATATTGGCACTTATTGTCCTCTAAAGCGATCAGAAACTGTGTGAAATGTGTGACTTTGTGCGACATCACTGAAAACAGAAATAGCGATATTTGAACACGATTAGGCACTTGGTCCCCTTCCTCCGGGCTAGAATCGTGTCGCGATGGGTTGAAAAGGTGTTTCAGTCACATATTAAGGGCAAGGCGTCGTTTTGCGTTGTTCTGCACCAGATACGAAAGCTCGCGGGCGCGAAAAGGCGCAATTTGTAGACTATTGTGCACTTAAAATAGCTTCTAGGAGAACAGGATCAAAAAAACCATGACGAACATATGTGAGGTTAGGGGACTTTTGATATGACATGACTTTCAGCACACTTTATAGGGCATCTGTACCAATTTTTAGCTCAACGGTATCTTTCGCCATATCGTATCTAAATCTACTACTATCGTATCTAGCTCTAATGGTAACAATCCTGTTCCAGGGTTGTGATTGTAGTGTAATAACGTGAAAAACGAGTTCAAATTAAAATCAATATTTTACTTTCTTACCAGAGAGACCGGAATATAAATAAATTTTAAAAATAAAATGCTACATTGACCTTTTCCAAAAGAAAAAATTAAATGCTACATAGTCTACATTCTTTATGCCTATTAATAAGCTAAACAAAAAATAAATTTTTTCCTATAGTTTAAATTTTAAATACTAACAAAAAAATTTACACTTATAATAAATGTTAGATAGTTTTGTCAATGATTTTAGTTTTGATATCTAACGTGTATCATTCATTTGCAGGGGAGTTTACTATAGATATGTTAAATTGGTTAAAGATCATAATTTGGGGGGTCATAGTAGGCTAAGTCTACTACAATTTAGAAAATAATAGTGCACATACTACACTACGTGAGAAGCGGGAAATTAAACTAGAAAAATCTAAACATATCCTAACTAACTGAATAACTGAATTAAGTAAATAAATTATAAAGTCTAAATAAGTACAAAAACTACTAATAATAGTTCTCATGCAACAATAAATGACAACTGTAACTATAGCAATCAAATAGGATACCTTATGTTGGTATAGCAGCTTCAAATATCACAATTACACAATCCTTAGATATATATATATATATATATATATATATATATATATATATATATATATATATACATATTGTCCAAATCTGAACAAGGCAGAGACAAGGTAAATCCTAAAATCATTTTGAAAACTTGGGTAAAGGTAACGTGACGATTAAAGCTAATATTTGGAATATGCAAATAATAGCTAATATAAGATAAGAAAGATAATTTACAAAATCTCTAAGGTAGAATAAATGTTAAACTAATATCTTAATCTGAACCGTGCAATCAATAGTAACATAAGATAGGTAATTAATAAGGACAGGTAAGCAGGAAATAAACTGACTTAGTAAATTGAGAACATAATTTAAACACAAGTTATTTTGTAAAGATAAGATAAATGTTAAACTGCTATCTAAATAATTGCATGGTAGTAAAAAAGATGGACTGGCTAATGGCTATACTTAGGCACTGATAGAAACTAACAAGACACAATAAAAATATAAGTGTATAAACCAAAGAAGACAGTTTCAGTTTTTTAGATTCTATAGAAAGAATATGTTTGGACTGAGTTTAGCAACAAATTTGTCCACTGCAGCAGAAAAAAATTTATTTGGTCGCCAGACTTTTATCACCTAGAATAAACGTTACATCTCTTTTACGAAGATTGTAGGATTTTGAGTTTTGATATGCAGTGTGTAATTTCTGACGAATATCAACGAACTGCTTACGAAACTCTAACACATTTTCAGCATAAGATGTCCAATCTCCAGGCAACATTTCAATAAATTGATCTTTGAAATAAGTGATCGTAATAATCACCAGACATGTGAATGTGTCGACCAAACAATAATAAGAAGGTGGAAAATAGTTCCTTCATTAATTCATGTAAGTCCCAATTCTCATGTATATATATATATGTAACATTTAATTGCAGTAATAATGTTTTATTACTTCTTTTTACAAAATTACCTTATATTATATATAAGGTTATGACTGACTAGAAAAATTTGTAGCATTATCACAAATAACGATTTGTAGCACTCCAAAGATATGAAAAACATGTTTTTTTAAACGACCTACAATTAAAGATGATTATTTTGAATGTTTTAATTAAAGGCGTAAGTATATTTTGCAAACCAGTCAGATACTACATTTATTACCTTCCTGGAAGTGGACCAACAAAATCATAGGAAATAATTCGTCCAGGTGAATTAATAATTTTATCTTTTCTCGTGGTTCCGAGTTTGAGTAGATTAAAAACAAATGACAACAAACTTATCAAGATTTTCCCATTTTTTTCGGCCTGTATAGTATTGATCTCTGATAGGGCTTAAATCTCCATTTTGCATTAATTTTTACAGACCCTGTCTATGTTTTCCAGATATTGCTGAGCTAATTTCGCTTGACTTTTTGTGATTTTGGATTTGTCGATTATTTTCTTAGAGTACATGATCGACAAATCTAAAATCACAACAAATCAAGCAAAATTAGCACAACAGCAAATGGCGGTATAAAAGGAAGCTTCGCAGTCACTAACACTTCAGTTTATATAGGGATAGACTCGTAAAAGTTTTGCTACGAATCAAAAATAGCGTAACAAAATGTTAATTAGAATTAGAATTAAATGTTTATAAAATCGGTCTAAAAAAAACTACTTATACGATTAATTTTAAATTTTACACAAAAATCATGTATGAGATAGGGATAAACTGGCAAAAGGTTGGTGATGAGTCAATACGGTGGAACAAAACGACGGCTTAATTAAATGTTTTTTACCTCAAATTTTGCACAAAAATCAAGTGTGTTATAGAGATGAACTATAAAATGTTGTCAATTCAATATGGCTAAACCAAACAGCGGCTTAATTAAATGTTTAAAAAGCCGGCATAATTACATTTTCTAGAATAAAGTCCTCATCTCTATGGATGAAAAGAATAAATGTAAATAAGTAATATTAAAATAAAAATAAATTAATAACAAATAAAAATTAAATTAAAAAATTGTATATACTGGAGTATTGAAGCGTGGATTTATTTAAATAGTTATGGTAAGCAAATGAATGTTTATGTACGTATGTATGTATGTTAGATGTACAATAAAAGTTGTGGAGATGATAAACGTAAAACAAAAAAAAAATGTGACAAAAAATGTATATACAGATTTATATGATTCAAAATTCAGGTCGGTATGGTTAATTTTTCGAGGTAAAGCATTTTTTTTTCGTATTTCCTGTTCAAAAATCTCGGACAAGTTGGTCAATGGGCGACATCGATGCACGTGATGCACTTAAAAAAATAAGAAGTAACTTGGAGGAATTTTGCGGAGCTGAAACCCGACCACTTTGACCAAGCTGAGACGAGGGTTAGATGGGAATTATAAGGGGATTCAAAACCGAAATAGGATGCTTATACTTCAAATGCGGGGAAAGTGGTCGAAACTCAAACAAACTTTTAAAATTTCCGCAGATTTCACTATTTTTTGCGAAAAGAGTAATGAGAGGCAGGAATAGTTTATGGCCCTAAACCATGTCACCAAAATTGCTCTCCAGTTTATACAGGATACAGGATGAACAATTTAGAAATAAAACTGCAATTATCTTTCTATATGTTTTACAAGTATTTTACGTCTGGCATTGTAGCATCTGAACGGTTTACTCTAGGCGAATCAAGTAATACCACCAAAGAAACGCCTATGTTTCCTCTAGACTACTTAGAGACTATCATAAAATTCAGTACGATCGGAGATAAGGATGAATTTTGATTCATTTTTGAACTGTGACATTTGTTTGTCCGGCTTTAAGCTTTCGTAACGACGTATTGGCAACTTCTGGAAAAAAGCTAGTAGGCAGATCAAAAGCTCGATCTTTTTTCTTTAAGCCATATAATAACAGGTTTTTTTTGTTGGAGGTACAGAAACAGGGTAAATTCGAGTTTCACCAAAAAATGCACAGTTTAGTGTTTTTTAAAGATAATATCCGTTTTTAAGGTAGGCCGTGATCAGTAGCGAATTTAGGGGGGGGGGGGGCAAATGAGAAATTTTTGAAGAGTAATGATTTATTAAAGCCAAATGTACGAATTTTGTTTGTAATTTTTGGTTGAGTTGGCCTGGCTCTGACTCATGGTAGGAATGTTTTCTTATCTACATGGCTTTGACTGTTATGTCATAATAAGCAGTTTGACAGGGTCAAGTTCTTTTTAACCCCAAATGCCTCCAAAATTTGCAAATATAATATCTGTCGATCTGTCTATCTTGAAAGCTTTGAGCGGCTATGAAAATTGATATACATTTCGAAAAGTACAAAACTATCAGGAATCCTGTCCAAATAAAGTTATAGCAAGTATTTTATGTACAAAATGAAGTTCGTTATAATACAAAATAATAAATACATGGACGGTGTGGAGAATCAAAGGTATGAGTATTTATGTTTTAATTATTATGAGATTTCTCACTTCTAGTTAATAGTAAGCAATGTTACATCTTCCAGTGTTTAGTAACGTCGGGTAAAGTCGGTTCAAAATAATTATCGGTTTTTTCGATATATACAGGCCTTAGTAGTAATTATTATACTCTTATTTTTTGCTTTATATAGCTATGCGGCATTTAAAGTGCCGCTGACTTTAGTATGTTATGTGGTTTCGTGATATGTATTTATATATGGGGTGTTAAAGCAATCCGGTTCAGAGCAGTGTGGTTTTTACAGTTGTACCGGGGGATTCAACAGCTCCTTTAATAATTTAATTTTTGAGATTAAGTGCTGGGTATATGGAGTCGCCGCCTTTTGTAATTTCTAAAGCTGTTGCATGCTATTATCTTTATACTGACTGATAATCATCATCAGTGACGATTAACGATTTGTTTTAGATGTTTTACACACGGGATATGCTAACATTTAACATGGATTTTAGTTATACTGTAGTGCGAATTTGAAACTAATTATTTTGGTCAAAACTTACGTGGTAGACATTTGTTTGAGGATTTCTGAATTTAAACTTGCAAAGTATTTGTGTGTAAATTTTAAACTGTTAAAAAACTCCTAAATTTGAGATTTTCCGTTAAGGCCATTATAATATCATATTTTACTTCCCTATATAACAGCTCATATATTATATTATTAATATAATTAATTAGGGATAATATTGTAATCTCGGAATTAAAAAAATATATAAATTGGGTTTTTAATGTTTTAGAGGTCTTAGAATATGAAAATCATATTTGAAGAAAAAAAATATAATGCCTGTACGGATTAGGGTCTATGTGTACACAAAATTCGCACACACTAGATAATTTGAGAATAGCATTGGCTTTATAAAACCAATAAGAACAGTCAAACCAATTCATTTTAAATTTGCACCAAAAATAGTATGGGTCAAAGTCTTGCGTGTTTCTGGAAAGTAGGGAAGCAGAAAATTTTGGTAGAAAAGAATGAGAAGAAAAAAGGAGACTAAACTTTTTATAATGAAAATGTTGTATATAAAAATGCTTATATTGACTTTTGTTAGATTAAGTTCTCAGCTGAAGGCAAAAAGGATTGGAAGCTACCTTCAACTGGGGGGTATAATAACGTAAAAACTTCATATTTTGAGAACGCAAAAACCAAATTGAACAAATTAAAAACAGTTATCGTGGAGGTACTTCTTTTTATATGGAAAAATTGTGTTATTGACGTAGATATTGCAGTTTTTTTTTAATTTACTCATATTTTAAAATACAGTTTTTTCCTATTATACAAAGTAGCTCTAAAATTATGAGGCAGCCCCCTGAAAACAAAAGAAACATATTCAAGAAAATATTTTTTTATTAAAATAATTTTTTCAAATATTCAGCTCTAGGGACTACCTGAAAATAAAGAAATGTATTCCAGAAATGTTAAACTTGCCCTAAATGAAACATGATAAATTTAATTTATCATTTTGTACATATACAGAAAACACGTTGAATTTATTCTATTTTTTGTCCATAAGTTATGAAGCAGCTCCCAAAAAACGAAAGTAATTTTATTGTAAAGCGGTTAGTTAAAAAAAACGGTGAAACTTTTATCTGTTTCTACATTAAATATTTTCTACACTATATAGGGTTGCCATTGGAAATACAACAATCCCCAAACATAAAAATATTTTTATATCCATAACGCTTAGATCTTTTAAAAGATGGTAAAACAGGACATTTTATTTTCTTTTTTTGCATACTAAGGAATTTTTTGGATTGGTGATTCTAAAGAGGTGAAACTGCTTCCTAAAAACAATTTTAGGTTTTTCTTTTAAGAGATGAAAAACGCCAAATCTGTTTTATGCTTTGTATATAGAATTTTTTCGACTACACAAGATTATTCTAGGGGGAGGGGTAAAACAGCTCTTTAAAAGTGAAGATATTTTTAAAAGATAATAAAACAAAAATATTTTATTATATATTTTTTGCATATCGATTTGGGCTTTCGTTATTAAAAGGAGGCTTTAGTGATTTAAAGAAATATATATTATATAAGGGCTGACAAAATGGTTTTAGTCTAATTTTTGAATGGCTTAAAATATTCATGTTTCCGATAAAAATATTTGACAGTTTGTTGTCAAAGCCAATTTTTTGTCCAACATTTAAACGGAATCTTAAAAGGGATCTATTTAGGATTTGGCGTACTACACTGTCAAAAATGACAAGTTATCTACTCAGAGTCTAGGGGCTACTGTTTCCATCCTGCCCAATAGGGGCGGGATATATATCTTATTATTACTGGTGATCTATCTACAGAATTACCTATTATCAAAAATGTTAACTGTTTTTTTCTTTTAGTTGGCTACGGCTCAACACTCTTTATACAAATTAAACCAATAGATAACAGAATTTCCATAATTTTATGGAATCATTAAATAAGTAATTAACACAAAAATCCCATAAAATGTTAGAAAACCAGGGGATTGTTCAGTTTCTGCACCGACTGTACCTGACCGTTTCCGCCATAGGTCAACTTCACGGGCCAGTTACGCCTACATCACAACCTGTGACTTTCATTGGCTTATGCCGCTGTCGCGTGCAACTGTTTATGTCGATTATTCCCAAGTAAAGTAAGAGTAAAAGCGTTTAGGCAATATAATATGACATATACTTCAGTGTACTTCCCTATTTGATTTGCCATATTAGTTGTTATTTTGTTAAAGCATTTGAAACTTTAATTTTCATATATAGGATTTTTTTACTGGAGGTTGTCTGAAGCATAAATAATTGATGTATTTTTTATTCTTAAACAAAGTTGATCGAATATGCAATACTTCTTCCTGATACACAGTGTAATAATTTATCAAAGCCAGCCACGATTCCACGCAGTGGCGTATATAAGGGAGAGGTTTGAGGGTTAAAACACCCCAGAGTCACTTTTATTTATGCTAAAATGATAGAAATAGTATAAAGTAAGGATCTTTTTTTGGGATTTGCCGGTGACCCCCCCCCAGAATCAGTTTTGCTTATAGCTGAAATAAAGTAATCACCGTTTCTTTTTTGATTGTTGAAAAATCGTCTCAAAGCCTCCCCTCTCCAGAAATAATGTCTATATTCGCCACTGATTCCAGGTAATGGTAACACAACATTGTTTCTTGGCCTCTGTTTTTCGTGGTTTGTTTAAGTCAAGAAAAAAAATGTGACAGATATTTTAAAATCACCATTCATGCTTCTTAGCATGCGTAAATAAACGTGGGGTAGGCGCTGACTTGGGTATTGGGCTGCTGTTTATTGATGTCAACTCGTTTATTCAGACGGATGTCTGGAGGCATGATTGTTGAAATACTATAAATTTGAAATGTGAATAAAGTATACAATACAACTGACATCTGATTTTCCAGAATTAACGAAATGAAAATTATATACTGGCTTTGTATTTTATATTTATTTTAGAAACTCCCAAAAATAAGATTTAAATATTTGCTACTAAAGGATTATGCATCCTACAATTTTACAGAAACACTACGAGGCTATATACTTTAGATAATTTCAGAAATAAAAGGTCTTTTTCTTTAACTTTTGTTTGAGATATGATAAACTGCTCAATAATTCAAATGCAGTTCAGCATATTTATGCTCTAAATGTAGGTATCGTATTTAATTCATTTGAAACAAATCATGATAATGTATGAATAGAAATCCGTAAATATGACAATAATGGTGTAGTTTTCTTTATAAAGTCAGCGTGAATAGTTATTCATTCCCGTTTCAAATTTTGTGACAGCAACTATTTAAATGAATAGCTAAGCAAAAGCGGTGTTACCCATGTTACCGTACTTTTTCCCGAAAATGCTAATTTGCCAAATCGATATTTTAGGGTTGTACTATAACGAACATTACCAATTGATTGCTCTGAACATGAAACCATACTTAATGCCTCATTTGTAGTAAAAAAAATCAATTCTGCACCAAGTTTAAAACCAGGTCGACGGTTGTTAAAAAAAACACCCTTATAATTATTTTAACCCTCTATATATACAAATACAGAAATTTTCTAGATTGAAAATTATAAACTTCTCCCAGAGACCTGTATAAAAATTCTGAAATGGACCCAAGGGCAAATTACCTAGCAATCCTTGAGAATGGGGGATCATTTGTAATCTGTAGTAAATGATAACACAAATATGTTTGTTTTTAATATCACCCTACTAGATGATTAAGAAAAACACTATATTATCCTGCTTTCCTGTCCTGATTTACATTACGCCCTCTTCTCATATTCTCAATATCTCACCTAAGCAAGGGTGGATTGGATTCTCTGAACCGGCTACAGAAATTTAAAACCTATTGGCCCATAAAAAAAGAAAGTAGTAAAAATTTCTTCCTTTTCTTATTCGGCAAACCAATAGAAACTACTACGTTAACTAGCTTGCTGTGTAAACCCATAGAGATCTGCTACTGCGTCGATAGTATTTTTTTCAATTTTAGGTTTACATTGCCGCAAATGTGAAACTTTTTGCTATCAAAAACTTCGTAGTGGCAAACTATATGTTAAACTGTGTCTAGATTTCTTCAACTGAGCTTGCGGATGGCCCTAGAAACACAATTGTATCGTATAGAATTCTCAATTATTTATAAGTATACGCAGTTGTTTTCTAAGTTTATTCCGGTCCCTATGTGCTCTAAACTTTGACACCACCAGAACAGGCTCTTTGTATTGCAAGATCGTTGGTTCTTTTGTTATCAATGGTGCCTTGTCACCACTCACCATATAACCAAAACATATTTATTACGTTACCATTCATTACGTTATTTTTAAACCGGCCTGGACCTCATTGTCTGCTTAGTGCTTTCAAAACCATTGTTTGAAAAATATTGTCCTCTTAAACTATATAATCTGAAATAAAGCACAAACTATAAAAATACAATTTTTGTCTGAAGGGTGCTTAAGTTTGTCACTATATTAATAAGTTCATCATTCTCCAGTTGGTTCGTGGTAACGTGATTATATTGTTATTAATTTGAGCAACTTCTTCTTCCTCGGCATTATTGCCACAGTTTTTAGACATATTTGGAAAACCTGATAAGTATCTAAAAATTATTTGGAAAGAAATCTTTCGATTAACGGCGCCACGTTTTTGACAAATACGAAGATCAATTGCCACTTTCTAATGTCTTGTAGTTTTCGATATATATCAATGATCGGGTACTGCCCAGCCAAAATTATTCAATACTGCCCCTTAAAAATTAATTTTAACTTTAATTTTTTCATTCCTAATGGTACGGTTATGTGCAATGCAAAATAGTAACTGAACATGCATCCACTCTTTTTTTTAGAGCTTATATTATTTAGCCTTTCTGAATCCATTGCCACACGGCTACTTTACTGTCCTGGATAGGCAGTTTTTCTTCTCTTGATATTTGTATATAAGTATAGCTCTCAATTGATTTCCATTTTCCCCAAATTTTCACCATATTGGCAAATCCTCAGTAAACACCAAATGATCCACATTTCAAAGGATTTTAAACAGCTCGTCATAGTGCTTGCTTTAAACTTCCAAGTCGTACTTCCGTATAGTGGTGAATAATGCACCTAACATTTTAAAAAACAATATCGTACATCCAGGTTAAGTGTCGAACCCCATAACAGATGTTAGATGTACCCCCAGTTTCCCAAACTCATGTATCTGAAAGTAAGTCGCAGTTCATTCGGACAATCTGCTAATAGTAGCCCGACATTCGAATTTGAGGTCATGTTCTGGTTTTGAAAAAAATAATGCAACAAGGAATAATAGTGTAATAACAGTGGTATAAAAATAGATCGGATTTGAAATTCAAGTGGTGTCATCAAATAATGGTTCAAACTTATCAACAATGACTGCATTATTAAATAATAGTTTTATAAGATACCTATGGATTTGGTAGCCAGTTTTTCGCAGGGGACAATAAGTTTGAATTTATTTGGTTCTATTTCAGATTTTCACAATGGACAACTGGACTAAAATATCTATAATTAGAAACAAATAAACTTGAACTTTTTATATACAATTATTTATATCAATATTTGTTTTCTTTTCTTGTTTTAAAAATAAAACACATTTCGTGTTAGTTGATTTCCGGTACATACTCGATGGTTGTAGCGGTGTAATAGAGTTGAAAAAAAATTAAAATAATGGATCCTTTCCCTGAGGCAGCTGCGCAAGATGCAGGATGTTACATTCAGGCGCTTAGCCACGGGGGGTGGGGGTTAGGTTATTAATGGGTTAAATTAATTAAATGCATAACATTTCTGTAAGCCAAAAAAGCCAAAAATTAGCACTTTACACACTTTAATACTTAAAAACATTATTGCAGAATTTCAGGTTTCACTAAGAATTCTTGTAAAAATATTCGCTCTTACCCTACCTCTTTCCAAGCAGTTCCAGGCAGTAAATCTTGATTTAGGACGAGCTTTAGTTTTAGCTAAGGATGTATATAACCAGCCTTTGTTTATTAGAGATAAAGCAGAAGACGAATTTAAAGTAATTTTTACCGATCTTGAAACTTTCTACAGCTAAAATGATATAAATATTAAAATTCCATGAATAAATTCTTGTCAAACTCAAAGAGTTAATATACCAGCAGAAACTGTGAAGGAGTTACTATATACTTTTTGTGGCTTACTATATACCTTTTGTGGGTGCTGGCATTGCCCACCTTAAAGAAAGGTTGTTACAACACAAAAATATTTTACACAAATTTAAAATTATTTTATCTAATACAACATATATAGAAAAAGAGTTACAAAAACTCTACGTCATATATGAACACCGTTTAGAAGCTTACAGTTTTGATATTATTGTTGGAGAGGTAAAAATTTGGCGTCAACTTTTAGGTCTGGAAGAACTCCACTTTTCCACAGTTTCTTTTAGGAAGTGGAAAGTATCCATATTTATCTAACGTTGCAATACTACTACACATATATGACTATTCCCGTAACAGCATCAACGAACGGACGTTTTCAACTTTAAGCCGATTAAAATTATATTTACGAAGCACGTTGGGTGAGGATCGTTTAAATGGATTGTCGCTAATGAATGTCCATCGAGAAGTTCCCCTTTCTGGGGAAGAAGCTATCGATAAGCTGGCAAAATCTAAAAAAAGCTACTTTTGTTATAAAGTTTTATAAAGTTTAGGTAATGTAACTTTTTTAAAATATTACACATTTTTAACTTGTTTTTGTTTGATTTTTTCAAGTTTATTAGCCATTTATAATAATTTCAGTTTTCACTCTATTTTCTTAAGAATTTTAATGAATGTTAGGTTTTCACACAAGTATGTTCTAAAGTTGTTTGCTATTATTTTAGGTTTAAATCTAAATAGTTTTGGATGTGTACTCTTTGTTCTTATTGAGTTAATCGTTAATAAAAATAAACAGTACTATATTGCTATTTTTTATCTGCTATATTAAATAATATGTTTGAGCATCTACCTGCAGTGTCATTATCTGGCTATGCGCCTGGTTATATTGCCTGAAGTAGTGTGTATCCAGCGTTAGGTTAATTCCCAAAGTATCTGCTCAAATTTGAGCCCATTGGTTAGCGCTTCTTTGTGCTTTATTTAGTTTTAAGTGCCTTGTTCCTAAACGCAATTAACAAATGAGACCAAATTTGCGAGAATCGGCAATACTTTGGAGGCTGACCTTCAAGTAGAACAAACAAACGTTTCCAAAATAAGCAAGTAATAACGAAACTACTTGAAGCACTAAAAAGCACCTAACAGATCACTAACAAGCGACACTTAGTTAGGGCCGATCAGAAATACTTTGAGGGCAGACCCAAAACAGAGGTAATCGAATATTTACGAAGAAAAAGAAGCACTAATGGAACTAATCGATGCATCAAATATTAAGTCGATCAGAAAAACGTTGGGTGCTGAAACAAAATAAACGAATGCGCTAAAAGACACTAATAAAGCACTAATGAATGACACCTTGTTTGGTTCGATCAGACAAACTTTGGGGGCTGATCTTGAAATAAAAAAAAATATTTGGGAAACTAAAGAAGCACTAACGAAAGTAAATGAAACATTAAGATGAACTAACGAAAAATTAACTAAGCACTAACGAATGTGGGCTGCCTCCAAATAAAATAAACAAATTTCAAAATTAATCTAACAATAACAAAACTTCTTAGAGCACTAACAAAACTTAAACGTACGACATTAGTTTGGGCCGATCAGAAAAACTTTGGAGGCTGACCCCAAACAGTGGTAAGCGAATATTTACAGAAATAAGAAAACACACCATAAAGCACTAACAAACGACGCCAAGCTTGAGTCGATCAGAAAAACTTTAGGGGCTAACTTTGACATTAAAAAATATATATATATTTGAGAATCTAAGAAAGCACTAAGGTAAACAAATATAGCACTAATGAATGACAGTTGAGCGAATCGGGGATACTTTGGGGCTAACTTCACGGACCTGTTGCGAGCGTTTTAACCTTTCGGAACTTTCTACTACAACCTCACTAGCCATTTTTACCACACACTCAAATGTCTCATTCCATTCTGTAACATTCTGTTAGATTTTTTTTTTTGATATTTCGTTTTAAATGATTTAGTATAATGTCCGTTCATGCATACCTAATTTATAGTAGGAGGTAGCAAATCAAAATGGCGGCCAAATAAAATGATTAAAAAATCAGTCTGAAAAATTACTTATTAGATTGTGCAAGCATTGAGAGTGATATAAAGATAAACTGCTACGAATTCAACATGACGAATAAAATGGCGGTCTTAAAAATAAAAAAAGTTTAAAAACCAGTGGCGGCTCTTCCATAGGATTATTTGGTCAATGCCCCCCAAAAATATTTCACAAAATAAATTATTCGTTTGACCGTTCCTCCTAATAGTTGTAATAAAACGCGAACCTTGGGAAAAGTTACATACGCTACACTATTAGCCGCGCGCGGCGGTTCGAATGATCTCGTTGCGTTCCTTAGGCATAATAAAATACGCTATACTAAGCTAGGCTGGGCAGTCCGAATTGCCCTGATTACCTTAAAGCTTGACGAAAGTACCCGAAGATTTGACAGCTACCGAGCGGAAGCCGAACGTGATAGCAACTAGAATATGAAATCGCGATGGTCGGCATGCGGTTGTTCAGAGGTCGCGCGGTCGATATTGTTTCGGACGTTTTTAATCGATGAAAATTGATTTATATACTGTTTTTTGTAAAATATATTTTTTTTATTTTTATGATCCATGTGTGAGTTGGAAATATACAGGAAATAAAATCTTGGTAGTGACTAGTACAATAAAATAAACTAAAAAGTGCGTACGAACTTAATTTTGCAAAAATAACCAATTTCAAGGTGGTCTATGTTTGAGTTGCGAATGTAGATGAAATAAAATGTCGGTAGTGCAAAAAATTAAACAACTAAAGATTGCTGACGAACTTAATTTTGAGAAAATAACCGAATTAAAGGTAAGTGATCGTAATTTGCCAGAACTTAGTATACGACAAACTAGTAAAGACAAAAATAAAGAGGTTCATCGAAACTTTCGCAGAAGTATGTACGATTTAGTTAACTGGATAAGTCTCTAACTCATTTTACTATTATGTTTGTTTGTTGTTCGAGTTGGCACTACGTGGCAATGATGAAACGGCTTTGTCTGAAAATCCAGGGGTTTTTTGAGGGCTTTTAAATTTTGTTGAGGAGTTGAGCCAAGATAGACTATCCGTTTTAGCAATGTTAAGTATCAATAAATCGTTTGAAAATCGAAATTTTTCCGATTCTAAAGAAAGAAGAGTAGACCTGAACTTCAAGACAATTTAAACCTCAATTTAAAGATAAGATATTTATTTTTGTTTTAAGTATGCCTATTTTTAAATTTGTTATTGACCTCCCAATATAATTCACCACAAGGCGCCACTGGTAAAAACTACTTATTCAATTTATTTCATATTATGCAAAAAATCAAATGTGGCATAGGTAGAAACTGGTAAAATTTTAGTACGAATCCAACAAAATGGCGCCCAAAAATGTTTGAAAAGACAGTATATATTATTTGTTACTAAATGACTATGTCGGAACTAAATTGGGTCACATTTCACTATTCCTAATAAAAGGAAACATTCATAACAAGGGTAAAGGAAATTTATTTTTTTTAACATTCCTTTAGGCGGCTATTTTGCTCCTCCGTAATAGCTTTACACCAAAATGTTGTCATTTTATCTCTATATAACTTAGACATTAATCTCCCCCAATTTAATCTTCGTTAATGGGGTTAACACAGATTTGGATCTGAAAATCGAGCTAGAGCAAAATTTAATATAAAATAAAACAAGATCTTTAAGGAAATGTTCCTATATTCTTTATATTGCTATTCTAATAATTTATTTTACTTAGTTTTTGTTAATCTTTCTTGTCAAAGGAAAACAGCAATTATGAAAAGAAAAATAATCAATAGTTAAGATACTAGATGAGTAATAGCACATTTTTCCAAAAAGGTATCTGTTGTAGTAAATATCTCTTGATAAAAAATAAGGAAGAATTTATTCAGAGTTTTAAAATTCAGAAATAAAACTCAACTGTATCTCACAACTTAACCACTATCTTATATTATAATAAGACTGCGAATATTGAAAGGACAATGACACAGTCAGAGATTTACAATGTATAATGGCTTTAAAGTGACTTTTAAAGAGAAAACAAGCTTAATATTAAAATACCAACCAAGCTGGAGCCTGTATATTTATGTTAAAATTTCAATGTGGATTTCGAATATTCCTTCTCGAAAAAATCGACAACAATATGGTAAAGTATAAATGCTCGGTTCATATTTAATATAAAGTCTTTATTGTATGCAAATAGCTTGAATACATTATCCGCAAAGCTCCATGTAACGAATTTTATATATTGGGGATTAACATAGCATTTATCGTTGGCAAAAAACGGTTAAACATATCTCATATGCATATAGGAGAAGTGAACGAAGTTAACCTCTTTAACAGGTTAGTTTGGGCTTAGAAATAATAAGATGTAAAATTGGCTAGTACACCCCTTCCTTACCCTTAAATGAAAATAAAAAATTTCTTTTGGGTATAAAAAGGATATATTAAAATCGTCAAGCACTTTCGGTCATTATCAGACTTGGCACTACAAGAAATAAAAAATAAGATTGATAATTATTAATTAAAACTCAAGACATTATTTTAAGTGGAAACAATATTTTTTATTCTTTTTGTAAAGAAAAGTTAGTCGCGAGACGCATGTACTCAGATGAGTACATAGGAATAATATATTGTAAAAAAATATTAAAAAAAAGTTAGAGACCGACAGACAGTCCGACTAGGAACCCTAAAACGTGAAGATCTGAAAAAATCTGGGAGGGTAATTTTTTCACGATTATAATACTTCCCTTTTACGAGGGATGTAAAAAAGAACATATTTTGGAAAACTTGGTTTAAATATTGTTCACATTTTAATAGTATATTATATAGCAAGTGTTGAAAGCAGATGTTTTCAAATAAGAAGTCATTTAGCACGAGCTCCTAGCCGAATGTAGAAATCTCTCGAATTCGTTTTCACGATGACTTTTTCACTTTCACTACTTTTCCTACGACCACAAAGAATTTTCAGTAGGATTTTTATGTTTATTTTATCAACACTATTTTTTTCACACGGATATGACAATCATATGAGTGTGGCGTACTTTAATTATCTATCTAGAAAAATATTCAGCTTTTATTCTATGGTTTCATATTATATGTTTAAATTTGTCATTATGTTATGTTATGTCATGTTATCATGAAAGGTAAGAAAAATGACGATTTGAGTAAATTTTTCATGCTAGCTGCCTTTTTAAAGAAACTTAATGATGGATTTAAGGCAAAAAAGAATTCTCCAAAAAGTAGTAAAGCACCAGATAATGTCTCCCTCATTGCAACAATTTTCGGTGTAGCAGCCGCTTATCGAATTGAAGTATTATTGAATCTCACCGTAGGTGATATTGAAAAGAAAGATGATGTTTTATTAGTAAGAATAAAAATACCAACACAAAAGCAAATTTGTTATATGTGATCCTGGACCTGAAACAAGTTACATTGACCTTTACAAAAAGTACAAATTCTTACGCCCTGAGTACTCCTACATAAATGAATTTTCGTAGCATACAAAGTTGGAAAATCGTCTAAACAATATGTGGTGTGTTGGGCCTACCAAATCCTGAAGTGTATGCCGAATATTGTTTCCGTAGGTTATCAGCGATAATGTTGGCAAACTCCGGCTCCAATACTACAAATATTAAAAGACAGGGTTACTGAAAATCCACTTGCTTAACAGAATTCTTCATTGAAAACTTTATTTAAAAAAAAAAGTTTGCTCAAAATATATTTCAAAATCCATGTAGTAGCAAATATGAATTCGCAACATCTCTCGTATTAGAAGCAGATGACACGTCTAGCAGTATGTAGTCATGTAACTCCAGTATCAGCAGTTTCACAACAAGCTACAAATTTATCTTCAAATGAAAATGAATCAATTTCGATGTTGACCAGAAAAACTACAGTCAAGGTGTGGAATGAATTGTACTTTTAATTTTAGTATTTATATGTCTTAATATTACAGAAATCTCTTATTTTTATTTATCGTTCCTATTTCTTAAGAATAAAATTTTTGATTGAAGATTAGCAATGTGTCGTTTTAATTTATTTGATAATGTGCCCTGTAATTTAAGAGTGCGGGAAAGTACATCTTACGCACTTGTTTGGTAAAGTTATAAGCATTACCACACGCTTTTTTAAAAAGTAAAATGTTGATTTAACGAAAAAAATAATAATTCTTTATATATTGTCATACAAAATAAACGGGTTTCTTCAATTCAGTAAGATAGAAATCTAAAATTTTTGTTAAATTTGCATTAAATCGTCGATCGAAGAAAAAAATAACGTAGCTAACACGTCCGGAAAGTTTTTATTCCACACACTTGTTCAGGAAATAACTATGGCAACACAATCCTGTATTATAAAGTACTTTCTAGCTAAGTTAACAATTTTTTTTTCTTTGGGGTTCAAAATAAAATCAAAAATTTCTTTAACACAGGTTCTAAGAGTTCTAGATCAAATTACTGGGCATGCCCCAAAAGGTGACAGATAAGTGAAACGTCATGATTTTCTTCCAGGCACCATGCCGTATCTTCGGGTTTAAATCCCAGATTCATACGGATATTTCCATTTAATTTTGTTGTTCAAATATTCTGAATTGTCTAGTACAATGGAGGAAGTGCGGCTTATTAGCGGTTTGCTCAATCCAAGGCTCTTTTTGAAAAATATGTGTCGTGGCAAAATATATTCCCTGATCGATGAACCAGTGGAACAATCGCACAGAGTAAATAAGAAGCTCTTTTTATCTTCGTGTTCATGTTATCTACAAAAAAGTGTCTAGGTCATGCTGTGACAATATTTCCTTAGCAAACAGTGTTCAAATATAGTATTATAAATAGCAGCTTTCTTCCTCGGTTTTTCCTCGACATTGCCTAATAGGTCATTGTCTTCTTTTTGCCAGTTTCTTCGGATCCTTCTAACAAAAATGTTTTCATTGTTAATCTATACTCTGTACGTACAATGTTTTTTTTTAATTCTAACACTACTGGAAAGTGGAGGGAGTTTAAAAAATCAATGTATTTAATTTAATATTATTACGTTAAATCCAAGTAATCCAGATGACTTTAATAATGTTTTTGTTAATTATATATTATACAATGATCAACCAGATGTTAACCTTTTAAACTTTTATAGGCATAATAGACGGGAAAATATTGGTCATGGATTTAATATTAAATTATATATAATTAAAAATATTAAGTCTAAAGCCAATAGAGATGATAAAATAAATATAACTTTAATTCAGCTGTGTTGTCCTACCATTGTTCCCTATATAACGCATATTGTTAATGAATGCATATTAAACGACTACTTTCTATTGCCTTGGAAGAGGGTCCTGGTCACTCCCTTACGTAAAGTAAATAACCCCAAAGAATTTAATCAGTTGCGATCAATTAGCATTCTTCCCACATTGTTGAAGGTCCTCAAAAAAAATATGGAGAAACAAATGCGATTTTTTTAAATACTTGCAAAGTTTTAGTGCTTTTGGACTTCAGTAAAGCATTTGATGTTCTTAATCATAAAATACTTATTTCAATTTTGCACTATATTTGTTTTACTGAAAATTCGTGTCAATTTATCGAATAAATTGTACTCAGCAGGTGGTTGTCAAGAATGAGTATTCCGACCCGTTAAATGTAACAGTTGGTGTTCTACAGGGTAGCATCTTGGGTCCTTAATTGTATAGATTTTTTTAAATTATCTACAGCAGTGCAAATATCACTTTTAAGTAGATAATACTCAAATACATTTTGCGTTTTTTAGGCTGAACTGAACCAATCTGAAAATAAAATGAATTTTGATTTAAATAGTTTTTACAATATGGCCTCTCAGCATTTACTTAGATTGAATCCCGGCAAATCAACTGCAATAATGTTCGGAAACGATGCTCAAACTTTAAATGTGAAAAGTAATATGTCAATTAAGCTAAACAATACCATGCTTCTATTTGCGGATTCGTGTAAAATCTTGGGGTTAGTAACATACTTAAAATTGCGCTTTAAAAGTCACGTGACGCCAAATTAAGAGGTGCCTACAGTAATTTAACACTGGAGTTAAAAAAATCCAAAATTCATGCCTAAGGTTGATGTATGGTGTTAAAAGGAGAAATCACATCTCTTCATATATAATTGCTTCGGAATGGCTTAACATGTATGTTAGATTTAAATTGAACAGAGCTAATTTTTACTTTAAGTTGATTAAATATATAACACCTACTTATTTATAGAATAAAATTACATTTCACCGAGAGATGCTTAATTTAAATTTGCTAGGTACAAATAGGTCCAGAGTGCTTCAAACCCCAAAAGAAATATTTAAACGTTCGTAGCTATTCTAATCAATTCCTTAAATTTGATTACAGCTAGTCAAGCCAAATTTCGAAAAGAAAATTTAAATCACATCTTTTACAATCACAGTAAAAACATTACGGATTAATTTTAAAGAAGTGGTCAGTTTTGCTTAGGATGCCAAGGCAATTCATTATTTCATTTCTCTTCTTTTTTCTTTTCCTCTTCTTTTTTATTTGTTCGAATTAATAAGTTTAGTTTTAAGCTAGCCTGATTTATATATTCAAATTAGGGCCTGAATAATCCATTAGCAGCCATGTAATTGCTTTTGTTTGTAAGTATTTTATATAGTGTACTGGATAGTATTATGATAATAACTGTATTATGATTATTATTGTTATCACTCCTTAGCAGGAGGCTTGCGCTCATATTCCGGGGTAGCTTACCAACAGTTTACTCGCGGATCAAAACTCTTTCTGCGCTTGGCCAATTACAGATGTGATGGCATCTATACTAACTACTTTCAGGGTCACAGGCAGTTGCTTGTCTACCAGCTCATTGAAGGATATGATAACGGACAGCAATTGACTCCAGTTGGTATATATCTTTCACCTCGAAGGCCAGGTCTTGGTACTTGTTTATCTTTTGGTTTTTCGCATTTCTTACGTTTTCGTCTAAGGGTATGCTGATGTTAATGATGTAGCCGCATTTCCTTTTCTTGTTTAACACAAAGATGTCCAGTTTCTTATAGTCGACAGGGCGATCCGTGATTATGTGTCTGTCCCAGTATATTTTTAGTCTTTCTTTTTCTACCAGGGATGAAGGTACGTATTTATTATACAGTTATTGATTGTTAATCGGGTTTTAATTTTTGCAGATCTTCTGGTATAAAATTCCAGCTAGCCTGTTGTAGCGGTTCAAGTAGTCCTTGTGGCTAGGTAAGTACATGCCGTAGACAGATTTGCTATCGTTTCCGATTCTTTCCGCTGCATTTGTCGCTTCTATTGCCTGTTTCAGGATTGCGATAAACTCTTTAGTCTCAGGCATCATGATTCCACTTTTAAGATATAAAATAGAGAGCTCTCTATGTACATCCCGCAAGTGGAGTGCGGCATAGTATCTGCCATGCATGGTCTTACTTTTCCATTCGACTTCAAACTCATTCACCGTTCTATTTCTGGAGTATGCTCGGCATCGAAGTTTAGAGGAGAGGAGAGAGATGTTTATCTACTCGGAGTACTGCGGAATAGAGTTCTTCAGTAGCATTTCTAAAGTATGTTGTTAATTTTCTTATCTGGTTTCCATGTAATATCCGAATGATTAGTAGACCTCGCTCCGGTTTTTCTCTGGGTAAATACAGCCTAGCAAAAAATGAAATAGGGTGGGGACACCGGTAGTATGTAAACGTTGTCCTTCCAAGTCTTTCGATTCTCTGCAGATCTGTCTGCGTCCATGCAAGTATCTCGAATATAGAAGTAATCAATGGGCCCACAAGTTTATAGCCACCACAGCTGCGCCGGCGTATAGCTTGGACCTGAGAATTGTTTTTATCCTGTTTATTAGGTTTGTTTCAGCTTGTAGCTTCATCGTGTTTTGATCTTGGATAAGGCCTTGCCGAAAAGGCGAAATTTCTCTACTGCACAACTTCTCTTCTCGTGCGTATAAAAGTTCATTTTCCAATACCGAACTCCATGTGAATAATTCTACTGAAGGCAGCAACCTAGTTGGCTATGTAGTTCGTCTTTGTTGGACGCGTTCTTCAAATCGTCGACTAAAGCTCAAAAAATTAAGAGCCACACAAATTAACAGTGAACTTAAAATATCTCCCTGAAATATGTCCCGAACGCTTGGATTGGAATGGTGTATCCACTACCAGAGGACATTTTGACTACTAAAGATGTTCTCCATAATTTTATGGTGGCCTTTAGGAAATTCCGCAGGGTTGCGTCGACTTTGTATAGGTCTAACATCTTATGAATCCATGAGTGGGGGACCGAGTAGAAAGCTTTACGGTAGTAGACCTATGATACAGATATGTTTTTCCTTCTCTTCAATGCTTGTTTGATTATGACTAACGAGCCACTCGCTACTTCCTTTACTTCCCTTTCGACACCCATTTTATTCCCCCGCCAATACGTTATTGTTGCTTAGGTGAGCTGATATTTTTGTTTCAATTATTGATGTTAGTATTTTATAAATTACCGGCAGACAGGTTATGTTATTTTTTAGGT
The DNA here is from genome assembly GCA_030620095.1 of Kuschelorhynchus macadamiae. Taxonomy (NCBI): domain Eukaryota; kingdom Metazoa; phylum Arthropoda; class Insecta; order Coleoptera; family Curculionidae; genus Kuschelorhynchus; species Kuschelorhynchus macadamiae. The sequence goes on from JAUTXW010002880.1 coordinate 894,497, forward strand.
TCCCCTGTATTATTATTATTTTTTTGTTGACTTACAGTATTCCTGTGGTTGTATTTTATACTGACGGTCAGTCAGACCAAGTCAGCCCAAAAAAGAAACATAAAAAAGGAAAAGGAAAAAAAAAACCACTATTGTGTATTAAGAAACGATCTAACGATGCTACATGTTTTCAAAATGACCGATTTCTGGATGTTCCTATGAATGTCTGTATTAAGTCCTAATTGAGCCAAATGCGGTGTAAATGTTGTTGGGGTGAGACCTGTTACTGATATGACGAGAGGAACAATGATGACCTTGAGCCTTTTTACTTCCATTGTCGGTCGTATTAGCGATCTTCTTACTGTATTTCGCTTGGATGTTCTCGTCGTTGGGGACAGCCATGTCAATTAAATAAGTGATCTTCTCTTTTTTGGATTGAAAGATGATGTCGGGTCTGTTTGCTGGGATTGTTTTATCTGTGTGGATGTCAATGTCCCAGTAGAGTTTGTAGTCTTCGTTTTCAAGTATGGATGTTGGAGCATAATGGTAGTAAGGGTCTGTGTTTTATGTTAGTTTGTATGTTGTGGCTAATGCTTGATGAATTATTCTACATCCACTCGTTATGTGATCGATCGTTTCTCTCTGCTGGTGACATCTCCTGCACCTGTCGTCTTCAATGGTTGTGCCCTTGATGATGTGCTTTTGGTAGTTTCTGGTTGCTATGACTTTGTCCTGGATGGCAAGCAGGAAGCATTCTGTTTCGCAGAACAGCTGCCCTTCTTGTAACCACGTATATGAAAGCTTTTTATGTATGTGGTCTTGCTTTATGTGTGTGTCTTCCGTGGAGTGTTTCTTCAGACTAGATGTTCATCTTTTTAGTCATGATTGGATGTGACTGTGTGCTTCTACTGCGTAACTCGTTTAAGACAGGTGGAGCGGTGTATAATTCTTGTCTGCCTTCGCTATTGCCTTGTGGAGGTTGGTTTGTTTGTTGTGGAAGAATTTTCTGAGTTCGGAAATGTGTGTTTTATTTAGCGATTGTATATCTATAATTCCCCTCCCTCCTTCTTTTCTCTCGATGGTGAGTCTTTCCTTGCATGCACTGGGATGTAACTTCCTGTGTGTAGTGAATTCAGAGCGTATGACAATGTGAATGCCTTCTATCTCTGTGTGTGACCATTTAATGATATAAAACGAATACGCCAGAATAGGTATGGCAAAGGTGTTATTAGCGTTCGTTAGATTTCTGGAGTTCAGTTTTGTTTTTAGTAGTTTTGTGAGTCTGGTCTTAAATTCCGCCTTGAGCTCTGATTTGATATGAGTGTGGTTAATTTTGATGATTTGATGGAAGCCTAGGTATCTGTATGTTTCTTCTTTGAGCATGTTATCTATAGTTTCATTTATTCTTTCCGTAGGAGGGTGGTCTTTCCACTGCCCCTTGTTGATATAAACTAGCTTGCATTTACTTATACCAAATTCCATGTTGATGTCCAGGGTAAACGTTTCTGTGATTTTAAGTTACTTTAGTTGTGCCTTTTCGCTTGCATATAATTTTATGTCATCCGTGTACAAAAGATGGTTTATTGTGTATAGGTTATTTTTTGGTGTTTAATGTCGAATCCGAAGTTTGTGTTATTCAGTGTGTTTGAGAGTGGATTGAGTCGGAGGCAGAACCACAAAGCGCTTAGTGAAACTCCCTGGAAAATACCTCGTCTGATGTAGATCTCTTCTGTTTGGATGTGTTCTTTTTGTGTTCTCAGGTTGATTTTAGTTTTCTACGTATACTCATGATTTTCGTAAGATATTACCTGAGGTTTTGATTGACTTTGTATAATTCTAGCACTCTGGTTAAACAACTGTGAGGTATCGAATCAAAGACTTTTTTATAATCTATGTAACCAGTGTGAAGGTTTCTATGATTTTTCCTGGTTTGTTTCATGTTGACGCTGTCTATAATTAACTGCTCCTTGCATCCTTGGCTGTTTTTCCTGCCCACTTTTTGCTCTTCCGTTAGAGTGTTTTTGTGTGCTAGATGTTGTTCTATTCTCCTAGTAATTCTGACTGTGATGATCTTATATAGTGTTAGTGTTTTTGGATTTAAGGTATGTTATTTTTTGTGCTAGGTTTTAAAATAACTCCATTAATTTGGCGAGTGAGAGCTTCATGTGTGGAGGTAAACTGTTTGTACCAGAAGTTATGAATGTTATCTTCACCTCCAGTTATGCGTGTATTTGATTGTTTCTGTAACTTCTTGTGTTATCATTGCAAAGTCCTCTTGTTCCTACAAGCACTTGTGTCTGTCTTCTCCGGCTTTAATCCATGAAGCGTTATTATTGTGTAGTTTCGGTTCTGACCAAATGCTTTTACAGTATTCTGTGATCTCTTGTTTGGGCGGTGGTTCTATTACTCGTGCCTCCTCATTGCTCATGATTTTTTGGTAGATCTGTTCTTCGCTTCTTCGAAATCTGTTGTTAGCGTCCTTTCTTTCATTTGACTCTTTGTATCTACGAAATTTTGCGGCATACACGAATAATTTTTGCTTCAGAGTGTCAAGGATTTCTGTAAGCGTGTGATCAGGAGAAGCAGATTTGATTTTCTCTACACTTTAAGTGATACATTTTGACTTGTTGCCGTTCATGAATTGGATAAGATGTCCCAATTCTTTTCTAATTTTGTTAATTTTGTTTTCGATCCTTATCTGCCATTTGAATTTTGGTTTTATGCTGTTGTTGTTTCCGCGCCGTGGCGGGAGTTTCTGATTGTTCTGTGTTATCGTGGTTATAGCTGCTGCGTAGATCACTGTATGAATCTCTTCAATTTGTTATGTTTGACTAGCATCTGTGTCAGATTTATTTGTGTATCCATTTGGGCTCATGATCGGTTCGCTCGATCCTGCAATGCGGCTCATGCGTTGCCCTGTCTTTCCCGCCTTGGTGGGTGCCAGCTTAGCCGGCAAAACACTTTTGGTAGGTCTATTTTCCTTTGCTTGGTCGTGAGCGTTTCGGTCGAGCTGTCCTTTCCCGCAGCGTCCTCTACCGTTACGCTGCTCGCCTGATGCTTTGTTGTTTGGGTTGATGTTTTGTGGTGTTAGAGGCTCAAAGTGTCCCGACATTCCTGTTAGTAGAAGGTATAGATCATTTTATTGTGTGTTTGTTTGCCTATTATTGTTGGTCTCTCTTTAATGCATATCTATTTTGTTCTTGTTGTGCTTGGTTTTGAGAAAATATGGAAGATGTGTTTCCGAGAGAGTAAATATTTCTGGGCCCGTTCCATATGAGAGTGGTATGTCGTCGTCGTGAAATAACGAAAATATGTAAAGTTCTGACCAATTTTGTCGTAGGTATTTCAATGCGTCGGAATAGACAACTTCCGTCTCCAACAATGTCGGCTCTGATGAAATTCTCGGGAATAGGTTCTGCTGTAGCAGTTTTTTCGGCAAAAATCCGCCTGTTGAGCCTTTCGCCGCCACCGTCCCGCATGCTGTTAACTTCAACAGTAGCTCCAAAGGTGCCCTGACGATCCCCAGGCAGCGGTTCTTCTCCGAGGCTCGATGCTTTCTCCATTTTCATCGGTGTGCCACCATTTGACCTTGGTGGTCCAGGTAACTCGGGGCATGGGGGCGTCACTCCCCAAGTACCTTAACCGAGGTTAGTTGCTCCGTGCGGCTTCAAAAGTTAGGAGGGGTTTAGGGTGGCTAGGGTGTGGGAAGGGTAGGGATACTGGGTGTTTAGGACAGCAGACAGCTGGACGCCGCTGACAGTTCGAACTCAATACTGCTGGATGTACCCAGACGGTCAGACTTAACGTATTATTATTATGACTTGTTGTCTCACAGTATTCCTGTAGTTGTATTTTATACTGACGGGTTATACCAAGTCAGTATAGTACAAAAAATAAAAATAAAAAAAAGGAAATTGAAAAAAAACAACTATTGTGTATTAAGAAATGATCTAACTATGCTACATGACCGATTTCTGGATGTTCCTGTGAATGTCTGTATTAAGTCCTAATTGAGCCAAATGCGGTGTAAACTTTGTTGGAGTGAGACCTGTTACTGATATGACGAAAGGAACAATGATGACTCTTTCCTGTTTCCACAGCCTTTTTACTTCCATTGCCAAATCGGTGTATTTGGCGATCTTCTCACTGTATTTCGCTTGGATGTTCTCGTCGTTGGGGACAGCTATGTCAACTAAATAAGTGATTTTCCCTTTTTTGGATTGAAAGGTGATATTGGGTCTATTTGCGGGGATTGGTTTATCTGTGTGGATGTCAATGTCCCAGTAGAGCTTGTAGTCTTCGTTTTCAAGTATAGATGTTGGTCTATAATGGTAGTAAGGGTCTGTGTTCTCTGTTAGTTTGTATGTTGTGGCTAATGCTTGATGAACGATTTTCGCCGCTGAGTTGTGTCTCGCGGTCTATTCAGTTCCGGCCATTATTCTACATCCACTCGTTATGTGATCGATCGTTTCTCTCTGCTGGTGACATCTCCTACACCTCTCGTCTTCAATGGTTATGTCCTTGATGATGTGCTTTCGGTAATTTCTGGTTGCTATGACTTTGTCCTGGATGGCAAGCAGGAAGCCTTCTGTTTCAGGGAACAGCTGCCCTTCTTGTAACCACGTATATGAAAGCTTTTTACGTATATGGTCTTGCTTTATGTGGTATCTGTGTCTTCCGTGAAGTGTTTTTTCAGACCAGGTGTTCATCTTTTCTAGTAGTGATTGGATGTGACTGTGTGCGTCTGCTGCGTGGCTCGTTTGAGACAGGTCGAGCGGTGTATAATTCTTTTTTGCCTTCACTATTGCCTTGTGGAGGTTAGTTTGTTTGTTGTGGAAGAATTTTCTGAATTCGTAAATTTGTTTTTTATTTAGCGATTGTATATCTATAATTCCCCTTCCTCCTTCTTTTCTCTCGATAGTGAGTCTTTCCTTGCATGCGTTGGGATGTAACTCCCTGTGTTTAGGGAATTCAGACGTATGATAATGTGAATGTTTTTTATGTCTGTGTGTGACCATTTAATGATACCAAACGAATACGTAAGAATAGGTATGGCGAAGGTGTTAATAGCTTTCGCTAGATTTTTGGAATTAAGTTTTGTTTTTAGTAGCTTTGTAAGTCTGGTTTTTAATTCCGTCTTGAGCTCTGATTTGATATGAGTGTGGTTAATTTTGGTGCTTTGATGGAAGCCTAGGTATCTGTACGTTTCTTCTTTGATGTTATCTATAGTTTCATTGTTGATTGTTTCCTCCGTAGGGTGGTCTTTCCACTGTCCCTTGTTAATATGAAGTAGCTTGCATTAACTTATACCAAATTTCATGTTGATGTCCAGGGTAAACGTTTCTGTGATTTTAAGGAGTTCTTTTAGCTGTCCCTTTGTGCTTGCATATAATTTTATGTCATCCATGTACAAGAGATGGTTTATTTTGTGTATGTTATTTTTTTGTGTTTAATTTAGAATCCGAAGTTTGTATTATTCAGTATGTTTGAGAGTGGATTGAGACAGAGGCAGAACCACAAAACGCTGAGTAAATCTCCCTGGAACATACCTCGTCTGATGTAGATCTCTTCTGTTTCGATGTGCTCTTTTTGTGTTCTCAGGTTGATTTTAGTTTTCCACATACTCATGACTTGCGTAAGAAATTGCCTGATGTTTTTGTTGACTTTATATAATTCTAGTACTCTGGTTAGCCAACTGTGGGGTATCGAATGAAAGGCTTTTTTATAATCTATGTAACCAGTATGAAGGTTTCTTCCATGATGATGCTGTCTATAATGAGCTGCTCCTTGCATCCTCGGCTGTTTTTCCTGCACCCTTTTTGTTCTTCCGTTAGAATGTTTTTGTGTGCTAGATGTAATAGGTCGGTAATTTGACGGGTCCTTATTGTCTGAATTTTTGGATTTAAGGTATGTTATTCCTTGGGTGAGAAAACTGGGGAGTGTGCTAGGTTTTAAAATAATTTCATTAATTTGGCCAGTGAGAGCTTCATGTGTGGAGGTAAACTGTTTGTACCAGAAGTTATGAATGTTATCTATTCCAGGACATCTCCAGTTTTGCGTGAGTTTGATTGTTTCTGCAACTTCTTGTGTTGTCATTGCAAAGTCCTCTTGTTCCTCTAAGTACTTGTGTCTGTCTTCTTCCGCTTTAATCCATGAAGCGTTATTATTGTGTAGTTTCGGTTCTGACCAAATACTTTTCCAGTATTCTGTGATCTCTTGTTTGGACCGTGGTTCATTACTCGTGCCTCCTCATTGCTCATTACTTTTTGGTAGAACTGTTTTTCGCTTCTTCGAAACAGGTTGTTAGCGTCCTTTCTTTCATTTGATTCTTTGTATCTTCGGAGTCTTGCGGCATACACAGATAATTTTTGCTTCAGAGTGTCAAGGATTTCTGTAAGCGTTTAATCAGGAGATGCAGATTTGATTTTCTCTACACTTTGTGTGATACGTTTTGACTTGTTGCCGTTCATGGATTGGGTAAGTTGTCCCAATTCTTTTTTAATTTTGTTAATTTTATTTTCGATCCTTATCTGCCATTTGAATTTGGGTTTTATGTTGTTGGTGTTTCTGTGTCGTGACGGGAGTTTCTGATTGTTCTGTGTTATCGTGGTTATAGCTGCTGCGTAGATCACTGTATGAATGTCCTCAATTGTGCTCGCATTCGTTATGTACTCGGTAATTACGTGTTCGTTGATGGTCTTTAGGATTTTATGTGTGTCCCGTTTGAAGATTACACGAGGAATATGATCTCTTGTTGTAAGATCGGAGCCTGACCATTTATTTAGATGTGACTTCATTTCTACTTTGATTGCCTGTGTGAGAGACGGTCTGAGGTGTAGCTGTGTATATGGTGCTTTGGGCGAATGATTCACTTGTCCTGTGTGCTGTATGGTGCTTGTCATCTGTCGTGGGTTGTTGCTGGGTGCTTCGCCCCTACTGAGCATTGAGTGAGGTTGCAGATCCTCTTGCACAAAGTTGGGCTAGTTTGTATATGGGATCGGTTCGGCATCTGCCCCACTGTCCTCAATGTTTGGTTGATGAATGTTTAGTTCAGCAGCTACCATAGCTTTAATGTTTTTCAATGCGAGTGAGGTGAGCTTATTGGTCTTAGTGATGACTCTTTTTTGATCTTTTACTCTCTGTTCTGTGATAAGTGATTTGTATTCTGGATATTGTGCTGTGAAAAGTGTATGCAGTTTATGTCCGTATCCTGATGAAATTGTCTCAAGTTTGGTAGCGGTGTAGTAGGAATGCATCACAGTTCGATTCATTTCATCTATCCATTTTAACCTCTTCCTTAGTTTACCTGCCTTGGTAGTTGCAGGTAGTCGTTGCAATATATCCGCTGTTGTAATGGGCTCAAGTTGTTGTGTTTGGTTAGCTATTATTATTATTATTTTATATTATTATTATTATTATTATGTTATCTATTCACGTAAGAGATTGCTAGTTTCATGGCCTGACTGGAAATCCGCTAGCTCTCATCGAACTTTTTATTCCCTCTAGCTGTTAGGATTTGAGTACATGGTTTATAGTAAATTTTCATTTTGCCGTTTATCTCATTTTTGAAGAAACCGCATAAAAATTTTATAGATCGTAAAACTTCTCCTTCTTTATCTAGAAACACATATTTTCATGTTCCAGCTGTTATTTTGTTTTAAATACTGCTGGTATGAATATTTATTATTGAAAAGTGATTTAGATTATCAGCATATTTATTATTTTAAATTAAACAAAAACAAAAATAATCAGCACCAATTTTTATTGTTTTCAAAATTTCAGAACTAGATTATTCAAAATCGTTCTGTCTGCAATTGTTTTCAAGTGTAACCTTGAAAACGATTGGAGATGGTGACCATTCGAAACGTTGTGAGACTAATGTAATAAAGAAAATGCAAGTCCGACAGAATGATTTCAGTGAACATTGCACATTGTCTACCACTTTCGAACAAAGATTATTCAAATGCGGCTATTGTCCAGTTTATAAAAGTTTCGTTTCAATTTTTTCTTTTTATTTAAAAATTCCATTTTAGTTAAAATAATTATTTTTTTATGATTTCTAATTGCTAGATTTTACCTCATAAAATATTCTGCAACACCAGGTAAATTAGAGAAAATGAAATAAATGTGCTCCTAAAAAAATATTCATTTTAAAAAAGTAATAATACAAAAATAATAAGATGGTACAGAGAATACAAATAAAATAAGCCAACATTCCAACTATATTTAAAATTCCTTACAATTTCATTTATATAATTATAAGCTACAATATTTTAATTTTGTTTAATTTATGACAAGACTACAGCATTATTATATTCTGAAATATTGAGGTAGCTACATGCATTTGCCCGAAACTATACAATACCCTTCGTAATTTTAAATACATGTTATAATAGTAAATTCGGGTCTATTATAAAGACAACTTCCTGGGAAGTCCATCAGATGTATTTTAGTTCTTTGTATAATCTCTATATACCTTTAGAATATTATTCTTTGTTTATCGAAACGAGCCTACAGATATGCTCGATGATGCAGCGTTTTTCAAACCTTTACCCGCCTATCACACATATCCGTTGAAAAAAAATCTCGGAATCATTGTTAATAATCTTTTTGAGTTTGTTGCCAGGGCCAAACTTTTACTGTTGTGGTTAATTTTCCTCACCTTATACACATTTTGCACTCAAAAAGCTTTTTAGTTATTTAAAAATATAACTGAGAATGATATAATATTTCAGAAGTTTTTATTGTATTTATTCTAAAAAATCTACTAGGGAGTGCATTCATTGTCACAAAAATTGAAACTGCGTATATTATTTATTTGTAATCCATTTATTTTTATACAAATAATTATGTCCCAAAAGCTTTCAACAAGTTTGAAATCAACGTTTACGACTTTACTCGAAAAACTCAGTGCGTGGTGGAAAGCGATGTGCAGAGCAATTTAGACCGATATTTTAAGCATACCACTGCCGTCCTCTGGAATATGTAAAAAGCAATAGTACAAGAGACGGCTCTTATGGGGCTGACTGTGACAATAATTACCATAATCATCGAGGGTGGTACAAAACCCATAGAAAACATACTCGCATAGAGATAAAACAAGAAATAAAACAAAGAGACGAATCCTCGATTGAAACCCAAATGTACCTAAAGTCTGACGCACAAATCGTGGGCTAGAGAAATTATGCGAAAAAAAAATTCATTGCAAATATTAAAGCTTCCGACAAGTCGAATAAACCGGCAAATATATTCAGTGCCACAAGACACAAAGCCATGTGTTTTTGTTTTTATGCGTTTTACCGCCCGACCCCTTCAGACGTCCTAGCCAAAAATTCGTGCGTCGGGCTATAGAACGCTACTACTATCAAGCAACTAAAATGTTAGCTCTGCCACAGATTATCCTCCAAGATCAGCTTTATTTAAATATTGTTACTGAATGGCTTCACTTTAGATTGCATCAGTTGGTACAGGAAGGAGCTATGTGATTTATTTTCCGGATCAGGAATTACTCCGGCTAACTGGTTGTACAATACCCTAACCAAACATAAGTGCGACCCAGCATTTGAATTTTGGTTAAATAAAGAAATCTAATTCTGGGGTTTTTGGTTAGGTGAGTTTTAGAGGTTTTAAAAAAATGATACCAAACCCTTACTCGTGGAAATTTGTAATGTCCGAAACGAGTTTTTTTGGAACTTTTTAATGTCCTATTTTACGTTGTCGAGGTTCGTCTCGAAATTGATTGATTCAATTTAAAAAATTAATTTCAAAACCAATAATTAGGATTATGATCCTAAAGTCATTTTTGTGTTATGCACCAGATTAATTTAGATTAACTAGGAATGGAGTGGGGATACCTTAGTGCCAGCTTAACCTATCTTAAACAAATATAATCAAATTACGTTCGTGGCAAAAATGTTACTGTTTCTATCCCTAGAGTAGAGCAGCTTTTTCTTCAACTCTGTTCTCGGTCATTCTAGCCATCGAAAAGTAATTGTATTAGTCTCATGCATAATCGAAATATGAGACAAATGCTTAACTTTAAGTATTCTTGTTCAAAGCTATATTATCTCTTATTCAAAGAGCTTTTAAGTATGCCTAATAGCAGTCTTTGTTTTCAACCATACTAATTCTGCGTGGCCATATCCACAAACAGATGAAATTCAGTTTAAGATCAATGAAGCGTACACATACCACCTTAAGAATTCAATGACCTTGCCGTTGATATTGATAACTGACAATATGTATGTAAGATGTTTGCGATACAATTAAATACATTGAGAACAACTGGGGAGACAAAACATCTAAAGTATTTATACATATGTTTACATACAAGAAAGAACAATAATTTGAAGGCCTATCAAGGTATTTTCTCATCATACTAGTGAGGAATGGCTTCCTATTGGCCTCTCACTTGCCAGTTTTACCAAGTTTTTGCCCATTTTTAATTAGTTGGTTTGAGCCATTGCAGTTTTTAAGATTTACTGGACATTGTTTGGGGTTTCTATTTGTTATTTTTCCATTTTATGGAAACAAGTAGTTACGTACTGTTGCTATAAATATTTTTGATCATCTCAGATATCTTAGGCGGACTGTAAATCATTAAATATTGACTCTGTTATGCAAAAACGTACTTAACATTCAAGATGTCTTTTGAAGAACTGAAGACGTATAATTTAAATTATACCGATCGTTATTAAGAAAAAATACTTGTGCCAGCATTTCACTTGTAGAAATACGCAATTGATTCCTGAAAAGATAACAATATTAATATTCAACCTGGGCAAAAATATGAGTGTTAAAATAGTATTTATTATAGGTTCTTATTAAAACATTTGCAAAGTAGTGAAAAATGTTTTTTTCGATACTTAAAAGGCAAAGATTACACCTACCGGATGCGAAACTTTTCGATACATCACAGGACTAGTTTTCGTCGTTTTTCCAGTTAGCGAGCTCCAATCGGCAATACATTTCCTACATACATACATTTGTATGCCAAGGCCACTAAATATGGGTATATGGAGAATATTAATACTTTCTCATCTGGTAGTTGTAATCTGTGTCTAAATATGGGTCCTTCGTAAGGGATTTTTATGATAGCTTTTCTGCTATTTGATACCGTCGTCGGCTAAAGTATGTTTCCCTTCAAAATATTCAAGAACTTCAGCGTGGGCTGTTTACGTAATATTTACTACTTTCCTTAGATATTCGGGAGTTTATAGTTATATTTTCTCTTTAAAAGCAGTTATTCTAAGCACTATGAGAGTATCATTTAATGGTTTAAAATATACCATTGTAAATGTTAAAAATAAATGTAGGTTTTTAATTATAAAGATGCTAATTTTTGTATATAGAATTTTGTTAAAAATATCATTACTAGATTTTGGTGAGTAAGTACAAATTTCAAAATGAACCCATACGTAAAAGATAAGCATGAATTCCGCCCGTACCATGAGAGACAGATGGAGTGCTAGAGTGTATCATGACAGACAAAATGCTAGAAAGCCCAATAAATTTAAATTGACGTTTTTAAGTAACAGTGGACGCAAAAAAGTGTTTTCAGAAATATTTTAATTACAAATTTTTATTAATTGAAAAATAATGAACACCATTTAAACAATTTAAATAAATATTTAATTAATTGAGGGATTTTTGGGAAAAACAACATATGTCAAAAAACATTTTTTTTTGTAATTTAAGAAAAACTGTTTTTCTTTCATATTTGGAAAGTAAACTGTTTCGTTCTTTTTTTAGGGTATACTGGACGAACGCCACATCATGCGATGTTAATATTGAGTTCGCCAGAAGTGCAAAAAAACTAAAACCGATTTTTTTTTTGAAAACATGCGTTTGTTGAGTTCGCCCTTTCTCTTAACTGAAATATTCTTATGAGCATAGCGGCTTCGTATTGATTTTACTCTCCTAGTTACAGGGTGTTTTATAAAGAAGAAAATTTTAATCTTTAAAATTAAAACATCTTGTAAATAGAAACGTATAATGCTCAGTTGCACGCTTATTAGAACATTTTAATCAGAAATCATGTGACAAATAAAATACTTGTGTTTGGCAAGTTTTCTAGAATGGTCGCCATTTTAAAATTGATCGTTTAAGTGTCCCCGTCACGTAGCCAAAAATTCAGTTTGGGGGAGGGGCTCAAATCAGAAATTTATTTCGGGTGGGGGGTCCAAGCGGTCAAATCTCACAAAAAGTAGTAAGAAGCATGCCTAAACCAACAACCCCCAGGACCCCCATTAGCTGCGTGCCTGGTGTCCTCATATTTTTGGCATGAACTATGGATGAAAAGACATTTCAAAAGGTATGCTAGTCGACGTCTGTTTTTCAGTTTAATGGAAACTTTTTTAATTGAGCTCTGTCCCTATTTTAAATTTTCTATAGCAAAAATACAATTTTATAGGGCTTTTAGTCACGAAATATAGAGTTAATGATGAAAGCATTAACACCAACATAGCGTCGTTTTATATTAGTCGTTTCTACACACTTCGCCGGTTGAATATTTCACCGTCTACATTTGAGCTTGTCTTTAATTTACAAAGTAACAATATACTGGAAAACGTATATGTTGTTACACTTCCAATGTTTTAATCTTATTGGATTTTGAAATCTGTTACAGTGTTATAGATATCACTAAATAAATTTAGTTATGAAAGTATCTTTATTTATTTAGTTTATGTTTATAATAATCTTCGTCTAATTGTGCATATATATATGCATATATAAAACAGAAAAAACTAATATTTGATTAGATTACTTACATGTGTTTTTGTTTATTTAGTATTAATGGTAATATATTTTTATCTCGAAAAGATGGAGTTAATCCGATCCTGCCTCTTAACTTCGCTTAATTGTGAGATGGATCGAAGCCAGGATCTCTGATCGACATTTCGATTATTTAAATTTCGAATAATAATCACAGAATGTATTAATAATGGTGATGTGCCCTTCTGACAACCATCCAATGAGAAATACGGCGGTGGAATGTAAGTGTGTAAAAGACAATGGGACTTTTTCTTACAAATATAATTGCAGTATATTATTTATTATTCGATTATTTTTCTGGATTTTTGAAAGTTTATCTTTTTTTTAAAAAGCATTGGAATTATTAGATACAGAAAACTGAAACCTAGAAAAATACTCTGAGTGATTTTTAGTTACAATGAATAGAGTCTATACTTTTTTGACATATTTTCAGCTATTAAAATAAAACATAAGGAAATTTGTTTGTCTTTTAATCGTCAATTATTCATTAAAAAAGATATATTTCGTATTGCAGGCATTTTCACATATCAAAAGTGAAAAATCCCCCCTGTCCTAATGAAGCCTCATTAAAATAATCTTTCTTGTTTTGGAGATGCTATCGCCAGTCACAATTTAAATTCCATTTACTTTTTTCTTGTTTTTTTTGAAGTTTTATTATCAAGAAAATTAAAACTTTGGGTTTCACTGTAATACAGTTGTATACTAAAGTGGTAACAGCACTGTCACAGCCAGAAGATAAGTCGAAATGCTGTTTATTATTGAAAAGTTTTAAAATTGTTTCAAGCGGTGAGCAAATGGGTATAATCTAAACACGGTTTCTAGTTACAACACTTTATGTCTGATTAGTCTGATATATATACTCATATGGTTGAAAAGTCGCTATCTTATAACGCTTTGAAGAACAGTGTCGGTATAAACCGCTCCAGTTCAAAAAGTAGCCTTGCAATTATGGCTATGATTTCTATTGGACTTATTTAATCCTTTTTAAACCCATATAGATATATAAATGCATTTGTAGAACGTTGCTTAAGTATATGGTTAAATTGATCTTTGTGGGCATTTTTAATTATTATCATTTAAAACTGAGTTTTCCGAACACAAAATTGCAAAAACTGGAGCAGCCATAACTGATATAAAGTTCTGTATTCTGGAGTAGGGAAGGAAGCTCGTGGGAGCCATATCGTCTAGGTATATTAGGCCTGTTATTTATCCTCCCTGGAACACCTCTCAACCAAGGTCTGCCTCTAAAAATAAATAAAGGCGGTAATGTTGCCTAAGGGGAGTTTCCATAGGTTAGTGACGGTAAGCCAGCACTTTGCAACCATCGATCCTTTAATTATTTAGACACATAGTTCGTATCGCTTTTCAATAAGGCATTTTCTGCCATAACCAATAATCACATTTATTTTTCCAAGTCAGAAACTATTTTCCTCTAGCAAACTTGTTCAGACTACTACCAAACTTTCAAAACTATCTCTATACAAAAAAGCTATCAATATTGCTCAACACGATTAGATTTGTTATGCGTCATTTGCCTTAATTTCTCTTATCCTAACTCAAATATCACATACACTAGCGGCTCGTGACCTGAGAAAGTGACAGTGCTGCAGGCAGGCCGCTTTTTATGTACAAATAAAATATAATATATTTTAAGAAATCATGGTTCTTGGGATTAGACCGTGTCAAATTGGAATTACTCTCCGACGTTTCGACCTTCCATTGCATAAGGCATCTTCAGGGATCTTTACACCACGAGATCTGAACACTGAATAAACTCGGAGAGAGTCAGGCGGGCTTTTATAACCGAGTTGTGGTTACCAAACCGTGACCCTGTCAAGATCGGGTTCCACGTGTGATGTAGACCGTAACCCGTATCTCTCTTACAGCTTTTTGTATGTTTAAAAATTTCAATATATTCTCTAATTTTTCGTTTATAAAATCCTGGAACTGGTGCTAGAACCTTGGTTCCATTTATATTTATAATATGGCCAGTGGCATGCTGGTCTTCAGCTACAGCAGATTGAACAATTTGTTTCTTTTTAATACTTCCTTAAGTCTAGTTGATATTGAGTGTCCTGTTTCTCCCACATACACTTCTCCACATGACCAAGGAATTTTATGTACTCCTTCTGGGAGTCGCAAGCATTGTCCAATTTGTATGTGTATTGACGATTGTACGTATGATGAATTGGTTCGCCGAAGCAATCGTCCTATTTGTCTGTAGTGCCATGTATGTAGTGAAGAAAAACACTACCTTACGGTGGCGCCTTATCGCGGAGTCGGATTACTATATCTTTTAATTAAACGTGTAATATCTTTAGTGCAATAGCCATTCCCTCTCAGAGCTTCGGTCAGTTTCGATGTCTCCGATGTTAGAGAATCTTGATCAGAAATCGAAATAGCTCTAAGTCCTAGTCATATAATAACCGATTTCTTTTGCGCAGAATGTCCTAATATACCATTTTCCTTCCTTCCATTAGATCCAATTTTCATTGTGAACTTAATATGATGATGTTGTTGATTATGGTGGTCCAGAAATTTGAGGAGATTATTCTATCCATGAGGCCAAACAACAAAAGTATCATCTACATATCTGATCCAGTGTTTTGATTTTACTGGAAAGAATGTTAGAGCAATATCCTCAAAGGCTTCCATAAAGATATTCGCTACCACAGTTGATAGAGGAGATCCCATATCCGTCCCTGAAGATTGTGCATAAAAAGTTTCTTGATAAATGGAAGAAATAGAGGTAAGACACTAGGTATATTAAGTTCTTATCAAGATTATTATAATCAAATATGTCTGTTGTAATGGAAATTGAGTCGTTGGCTGAAACATTTGTGTATAGTGATTCTACTTCGAAACTGACCAAAATATCTCTTGAATCCAACAAAGCTTTTCCACGAAATGTGCAGAGTTTTTTATAAAAGAATCGGTGTTTCCAGTAAATGAACTAAAAAAAATTGAAAGATATTTACCTAGTTTGTATGTGGGCGAGTCTATTGCACTGACGATCGGTCGAACTGGCACATTGTTCTTGTGTATCTTGGGAAGACCGTAGAACCTGGGAATCTTGGAGCTGCTTGGTTTTAATGATTTCTTCTCCACTGGTAGTAGACTGGATGCATTTATCAGATTAGTGTGGTTGTCCAAATATTGAGTTACCTTTTCAATGTATTCCGTTCTGTCTATGACGACTGTAGCGTTACCTTTATCTGCTGGAAGGACCAGAATGTTTGCACTTTTATTTTAGCTCTTCATCGCTGTTTTTTTCAGTTGCGAAGGAATTCGACTTTGATGGTTTTAAATATTTAATAATTTTCGCTTTCTCGTATCTGACTTCATCGGCTTGCTACATCGGTAATTTTCTTATTGCGGCTTCAACGGAGGATGGTATGTCTTCTACGGGAATGCTACTCGGCGCTATTGCGAAATTTTGGCTTTTGGAAAGGACGGAATGTTCTGCTTCTTTTAACTGCTTCGACGACAAATTGATAACTATATTCTGCGGAGGTTTCACTGGATTTTTTCTGTTCAGGAGTGCTTCAAACTTCTTTTGTTAATTAGTGTCTCTTCTTGCTGGATTTTTTCTGCCTGTGTATTGGTGATGTTGTCCAGAATTGTAAATATGGTTCCTTCAAATCTAGAACCTAATTTCAGAAAATTTCTAGTAGTTTACGGGCATTTCTATCTAAATCACGACATATTGCCTTAATCCTTTCTCTAACTAATACATTGCTGGCACGCTTATAAATATTCTTAACAGTCCTAGAATTAACGTGATGTCTCACCTGTAGTGATTTCGGTACTATATCCTTATCTCGGCATCTAAGGAAAACATCCAACCAGCTGTTTCGGAGATCGCCAAAAGTTTTGGCATATTTCTTGGTTTCTTCACCATAAAGGTTAGCTAACATGCAACGGAAGCTTTCACGGCTTTGGTCAATTAAGAAGAAATGGTTCTTGGGATTATACCGTGTCAAATTGGAATTATTATTCGACGTTTCGCCTTCGATTGCACGAAGTATCTTTAAGGATCTTTACTCAACGAGATCTGAACACTGAATGAGCTCGGAGAGATTCAAGTGAACCTGTGTTAAGATCGGTTTCCACGTGTGATGTAGACCGTAAACCGCATCTATATTGAAGTGTTTTGTATGTTTAAAAATTTCAGTTGATTGTCTAATTTTTCGTTTATAAAATCCTTAAACCAATGCTAGAACCTTGGTTAGGTTAGGTTAGGCCAGTGGTATGCTGGTATTCAGCTACAGCAGATTAAACAATTTGTATCTTTTTAATACTACCTACTAGTTGATATTGAACGGCCTGTTTCTCCCACATTAGTGCAAATAATGTTCTGTCTCTGTCTTCAGTCTTTCTTAGCAATTTGAGTGGTTATTTGCAATGGTACTAACGAAGTCATTAAAATGTTTGAATCGTCTAAAACTATAAAGTTTTCACTACTTCAATATTTCTTTTTATAAAGCATGACCCTCCACTGCTATCACAGCCCCATTTATAAATAACGTTTACATAGTTTTGAATATTTGTTAGTTTTTTTATAACATCTTTTTGAACAGTGATTAGTCTAGAGGAAGTGTAATTTGAAAGGCTTTGTAGTTTGACTTCTGCCGTTGTATCGGTTACAGTTATGGCTTCTTTTTCTAGAAGACACTTTTATTTCGTCTAAGTAATTAAATAATAGGGAGAATACAAGTCAGCATTATGCTCTCTAGTACTCTTTCGTAAAAAGATATATTCGTTTTTAGTCAATTTTAATTCCACAAACAATGAAAGGGCTTCACCTACCGTGTACTTTTTTATAGGTGGAACAACTTTGCGATATTTTGTACTGTGTACTGTGGTTAAATCTATAGTCGCATTTCGGATACCCTTAGCAATCTTGTGTTTTTACAATGGCCCTATAATTCTTCTGGAGTTATGTATTTGACTACATTCTTTCCTCTTCTTAGTTATTCTACCGTTCATAATTAAAGAATTTCTTAGCCTACCTCTTGAGGTACTTGATAAAGGCGTTTCCAAGCAAGCTGGCTTAATCAACCAATAGGTTTCTTTGAAACTAAATCGATTATGATTCCATTTATTCCAAAGATTGCATGTGTATTGTTTAATTGTAGTTTGGGCTGTGTCACGGCCTACATTCCAACCTTCTATTTTTGGCAAAACATAATTGAATAATATTTCTCTATTCTGTTTCACACTGTGATTTATCCAGTTTGCATGAGAGCGCTAAATGGTCAACGATACCGACGCGCTCTATCCCTAAAACAAATCAAATCAGTTTGCATAAGTACATCAAAAAGTTCACTTCGAGTGATCATATTATCCATACCTGTAAAAAATTATTTTGGCACACGTTAAGACAATACTTTTTTTAAATAGGCATATGCAACATTAAAATAATAAAATTAGAGTAAACCTAAGTGAATCTTTTTATCGAACGTCGCGAACATCTTACGATGTCATGAATTGGCGAAAGTGCGTCATCGCGAAAAAAAAAAGATAGTATAAAAAATGGCAGCCATTCGTGTGATAAAATATACATAACGAAGAGTAAAATCAAATACAAAACTTAAGTATTTTATTACTTACATCATTAATAATTTGAATTGATATGTTTTTATGCCCGTGTGGGCTAAGTATAGTACTTTTCTAGTCCTATGGTGTTTAATAAAGCAAAAATGTAAAATTGTATTTAAAATAAGAACGCCATGTAAATGGAAAAGTATCATATTTAACTCCCAGGCTCAGAAAAGACATTTGAATTAAGTATTACGTGAAGAATAAAATAACTGAGTTTTGTAAGTTTTTGTTCCCGAGATATTTATGTTCTGTTACATTTTGAAATAGCCACCATTTTAGTAAAATTTATATCTCCATCTTTTGGACTTTGGACGTGAATTAAGGCTAAAAATGATTTTCAAAAGATATGCTACACGTATTTAAAATTTATATCTTGACTGGTTCGAAAAAATAATGGGGGGGCATTTAAAAGCAGCACTGCATAGAACTGCTATAATTGTATATTATCTTTCTTTTTTTCAGATATTGATAAAATCTAACCAAAATTAGGAAATAATTTCATTGTTTCCAATTTCAAGAATATTCTAAATGAAAGTAAACTTCTAACATTTATTAAAATATTCTGCATCGTTACTTCGAAATACCATTAGCGCTGCATGATAACAAATTGGCTCATTCGGCATTCCACATACCTCATAGTATATTGTATGTTTCTTATATTCTCATTTTTCTTAAAAACATAACAATGCATCGTCGGAAAACGAAAGATCAACGCATGCAGGACAGAGGACTATTAATAATATTCATTGCTGATGCAGTATAAATTATATTGGAATGGCTTTTAGTAAACTGCCCCAATAGTTAGATTATTAATATTTCAGACCAAATACTTACCCATAAGTAGCATGATAATAAAAAGATCCACTGTTGAAGAAAGGTCAAAAATGCTTGAATTTGTTTATGTAGAACTTTAGAATATTTTCTAAAGTTTGTAGGCAATGGAATATTCCGAATAAAATTCTTTAGTTGGATTTACAATAGTCCTAGGTTGATAGTTGTTTGTCGTTCTTCGAGTACCGGGTTAAAATATCTAAAACCCTACTCTAATTTTCTTTTCTAGCTGCTTGTTAGTTAAAAAAAAACCATAATGACCAAAACTCATAGCCCACTGTGTTACAGCAGAGGCCATCCACCAGATGAAAGTAATAGCACTTCTCCCCACCCCCATAAGGAGACTTATTATATATAAAACCGACTTCTCTTTTAAGGAACACGTAGTGCCCCTTAAGTAAAGCAAGTCTATCATTAGCCCAATATCACATCGACAGACCAAAAGGTCGGTAATTTCCTCTACATCGCCACAAAACCCACAATATCAGCCTTGTGCAGCAGATTATCTTCTGCTTTGTTTGCTATTCAAACTGTTAGAAACGTGTTAATTTCTTCTATTCTGAGACGAAATCTGCGATATGACATCTGTTTTTGGAGATCTTACCTTCAATATCTGCCTCAGATAATTTCTCATTTGAAGAAACGTGCTATCAAGTATAGCTGTTGTCTGAAGCTGCGTGAATCATGCAAATCATTTTTATTTTCCTATATAACAGTAAATATATTGTATTATTAATACACTATATAGGCTATACAGGAGAACCATACCTACCCAAATAAAACCACTGTTCATATTCAAGTATACAATATTTAATTTTGTTTTTCCTTTTTTAATTTATTATTTTAAATTTAATTATTTTTAATATTTGTTCTTTTCAGCAGTAAACATAACATGGTCTTTAAATAGACAAATTTAGTTGCTTGTTACTTTCTCGTATAAAAGAAGTTTTATTCGAGGAAATGGAATTTTACGGATTTTTAAACAGTTTATTGGACCGACATTTTGTTTTTACATATAGGATTCGCAATACAATTTTACCAGCTTATCTTTTCATCACACTTGATGTCGATGCAAAATTTTATGTCAATCGGATTTTAAATATTTTTTTAAACATTTCAATATGCCGCCATTTTAATCCTCCCTCATGGCTTAAAACGAAAATTGTATCAATTTATTCTTTTGCCACATTTAATTATTGTGCAAAATTTAAGCTCAATTCGATAAGTAGTTTTTTAATTATAATTATTTTAGCATTTTATTTGGCCGCCATTTTGGATTTTTACTAAAATGTTACTATTTAATCTCAATATGACCATGACCCTTGATTTTTGAATCAAATTTGAAGTAAATCGGAGAAGTATGAGCTATGCCGCGTACAAACCATCCGACAGAACTACCGAAATGGCAGAACATGTTTTTGGGGGTTCAGGGAATCTAAAACGCAAAGCTCTGCAAAAATTTCGAAGGGTGATTTTTTCCCGATTACAATACTTACCGCTTACGAGGGAAGTAAAAAACATATTTCAGAAGCATTGTTTATTATTTTGCCTAAAAACATGTTTTTCGTTTAAGCCATAAGAGGAGCATGAAACAGACCCGTGAAATCGAAAAAAAATATTTCAAAAGCGTTTAACTTTTTAACAAATGGTGAAACACGTCAAATTACTTCTATTTTTACTTCCATAGTAAGAGGGAGGCCTTTTGTAATCGTAAAAAAAATCACACTCCGAGATTTTTGCAGATTTTGCCGTTTTAGGATCCCTGGACCCTGAAAAACATGTTCTCCCATTTCCGTAAGTCTGTCGTTCTATCTGTACTTGACATAGCTCAAAAACTACCTATTATTTTTCATAGACTACGTAAAAAAAAATTACAATTTGTAGGATTTGTATACAGTTATTACCAAATAATTATATGGATATATAGGATGTTTATTGTTAAGTAGTGAAATTATATACGGGAGAAGTTGTGGGTAAAGGTGAATTTGTCGATTTTTTATATATAAATAGTTTTTTCGCAATATACAGGGTAGTCCTAGAGATATCAAGCAGCCCCCAAAAAAATTTTTAAATCGGTTATTTTAAATCAAATTTCTTTTATGTGTTTGTATATAATAGTTAGTATATTACATAATAAGTGTTGAAAGTAATAGTTTTCCAACGAGAAGGTATCCTTCGAGTTTGAAAACGATAACTTTGACAGTAATGTACACTATTTTTTCCTACGAACACTCAACATTTTCAGTAGAATTATTATGAAATTGCCACAGTATTGTCGTGTTAAAAAGCATGTTTCAACACACGTTGAAAAGTCTTTTTAATATGCATATGATATATTTTCTAGCCCAGTTAACAGTGTGTTTTTGTTAGATTCGAACTATGTCGTTTTATTTTCATGACGCTTAACTTTTTAAAACATTGGTAAATTTCCTTTACTCCGAACTTCCCTCGTTATGATGTTTTTTTTTTAAATTTTATTTGGGCGCCATTTCGTTTCGTCATCTTAAATTCGTATCACAACTTTACCAGTTCATCTCTATATCACGCTTAATTCTTGAACAAAAATTTAAATTAATTTAACAAATAATATTTTCAGGCTGATTTTTTAAATATTTTATTAGACCGCTATTTTGTTTTGCTATCTTGGATTCATATCAAAATGTTAACAGTGGATTCCTATGTAACTTGATTTTTGGACAAAATTTGAGGTATATTATATAATTATTGGATATTTACCAAAATATTACCTCACCTCCATATGACCCTTAAGTTAAGTTTCTTATTTAACTAAAAATTGACTTGATACTGACTGAAGGAGAAATCCAGGAGAGAAACCATATAGATGTCCCCTCTGTATGGGTGGTGTAATTATATTAACATATGCAAAACACGTTTTTGTCTTCATTTTTAAAAGTCTAATTACTAATTATTAATTTACTAGAGAATTAGGTATAAACATATAATTTCTCATATATAACTGGTGATGAATACTTTTTTAATTCACTTTAGCCTAGATCCCATCGAAAAGATCATTGTCGAATTGACTATATCCGACCTGTCCGATTATTGACCGTCAAAAAAGAACAACGTCCAGCACAATCGACACGAAGAACGATGAACGATGAAAACGATGAATAGTAAAAATAAAAATTGATTAACTATTTAAATTCTTTGAGTTCGAAACGGAGGAACTTGAAACAGATATATCGAGGAGATAATACAAATGAATAAATTAAAAATAAATTTGAAAATATTTTTAAAATCGTGATGCCATCGAAAAACTGATGTGAATATTTTGGATGACGAGGTGATTGGCCAAGTGGTCTTTGTGCTCGATCTTGACTCAATTCATTATATCATGACGGTTCAAATTTTAAGGTTTAATCATTATTTAAAAAACAATGGTTGGGCGATCTGGTTTTGTAGCGAGATGTGAACCTGATTTTTTACTAGATATTTATGAGTAATGGAATAAATCAGGTGTCAATTAAAGGTCTATGTCTCGCAAATACTTTGAGAACGATTAAATTTAATTTGACGAAACTATTTCTACCATAATTAAAAACCGCTACAAACAAATTATAACAAAGAGATTGAGATTATTATAATAGTAAGTTGTTGAGATAAGTCTTAAAACGACAAAACATTATTTAGTAGTAATAAAAATCCCAAATTAGTTTTCCAAGGAAAATTTAGACATACTTCCTAGGAAAAAATATTCTTTTTAAATGTTTTTATCGATATCTCGATTTTTTCCAGGAAGTATTAAGGCCGCAAAAATAAAATCTTTAGGAAAGCCGAAATGTTTAAAAGTGTAGTCTTTTTTGTGCTTTTCAAAACAAAAATTAAAAATTTTGATTTGCATTGTCAGAGCTACTTTTACTTTTTATTTTTATTATTAGTTTTCACTTAAAGGTCACTTAAATCTTTAATGGGAGTTCGAGGTAAAAGTTTTGCGCCAATCCTGTCACTACACAGGGTGAACTAGAAAATACCACCCAAAGTGTAAACACATACATATTTTGGATCACTAATATCTTGAAATCTACACGGGTAAAGCGAAAAAATATCTTACCAATATATAGTACAGATATGGCCTAACTATATTATAATACCAACATCAGTTATACAGGGTGTTCTATAAAATATATAAAATAAAATATCTTTTGTAGTTAAAAAAAATCGGATTTTTATTAATATATTAACTTATTTTCAATTCTAGCCTAACAATCTATTTTTAAATCATATTTAGGTGATTTGCAAATACTAAATATAAAAATTGCAGGGTGTTATATTACAGGATGTCCCAAAAAGCAGCTTATTAAATAAGCATATTAACAATCCAGTAAATAATAAAGATAATAATATCTGATTATTATCCAAAAAAAGTACACAAAATATAATGTTGAATCGATTAAAAAGCCTACTACATAAACTAATGCATTTCTTAATTCTTAGTACATATAAAAAATGAGTTGCGTTCCTGTAGGACGCGATGAAAAAAAATGTATATATTTCTGCTATTAGCTTTATTTTTGACGTTTATGTTTTGGCTAGTATTTCTTTCGAAAAAGTGCGTAATGTTCGTTAAAATAATTATTGAATACACTAGAATTGTAAAAAGTGGAAAAATCTATTAAGGTAAGAACTTTTCACAGTTATTTCTTTTGTAACTTTTTTTTGGATTGTATTTATTATTGTAGGAAAATGGTTAACTGTTTTACTTGTAACAGCAATCACGGAAGAGCAAAATTAATTGCAGATGCTGCAATATACCAACGACGAATAGGGCTACCTTCATTGTTACCATTAAGATTTAATTTGCCAATCCAGGTAATTAATAATAATCCAAAATTATGTTTAAGCAGTCATCAAAAAATTATGAAATCCATTGAACACGAGAATAATCCATAAGTAATTTCAATGGAAGTATTAGTTCCTAACAGAGGATGCTTTGTATGTAGGACTAGATTGTCCTTCGTCGCTCGAGTGGATTTTTATCTAAATACTGCTATTTTTATCCAACCTCAAACCACATGCTGTAACCAACATTTAACCATATCTGGTAGTGCAGTTCAAATACAGAATTTGAAAAATAATGTTTCAGTACAAATGAAAATTTTGATGACCGGAGAAGAGATTTTACAGTAGTTTAATATTTTAAAAGGAAACCAAAAAGGTCCAAGACTTTTATATAATATTGAGAAAAAACTTTCACAATTTGACATCAATAAATAAAGAACAGTTTAGACTATTATTTAACTTCGTTTACGATAAAACTGGAGTACCCAAAAAAAAGACACTATTGCGTTTTTAATAAAACTAAGATAAGGTTTGTGTGATGATTTTATAAGGTCAAAAATTATGCATCCTTCATGACATGTGTGAGTGTAAGTCATAAGCGATTGCAAGAGTAACTCAAATGCGATATGTTGTACCCAACACAGTCCAGAAGTACAAAATCGGGATCAATTTATTGAAAGACATGTTACTAGCTTTGCAAGCCATCTTTACAATTCACATCCAGAATTACGGATATTAATCCTTTATCCCGATTGTACCTATTGAAAAGTTCTAAAAAGCACTAACTTTAGAATGTGACAGTCTTTTTGGTCGCATAAAAGATACACATTAGTGCAGTTAGTATTTAGGATATGCCAGGTATCAAAACGTGATATACCCACCAATTGCTCTGCTAACATGTATACATGTATGTATTTGATGCTGCTATGGATGCCGTACAAGTATTAAATTAAATACAGATATATATATATATATATATATATATATATATATATATATATATATATATATATATATATATATATATATATATATATATATATATATATATATATATATATATATATATATATATATATATATATATATATATATATATATATATATATATATATATATATATATATATATATATATATATATATATATATATGTAGATTCTTAGTCTTTCACGGATGGAAAAATACAATGTGTTTTCATTCCGGGTGTCTATCCATTCGCTACTGTCATTCTTAAAAGAACGTTTGGCCAAAATCACATTTGGCATTCTCAAAGCTTTCTTTCTCGCGTCCGAATAGAGACTTCTGTTAGGTAGTAGTAATGTTTTGTTTCTAGTATTGTAGTTATATGAAGCTAGATTGTAAAGTTTTTTATTATTTTGATAAGCAAAAACGAAAACTTTAAGCATATTAATTACCGCCAAAGTCAATATTTTGAATTGGTTGAAATAATTTCTACACGACTCTGTACATAAAAGACCACACATAATGCGGATTGCATACTTTTGAAGCAAAAATACTCTTATCACATCCGAGCTTAAACCCCAATTTATAATGCGGTATGATAAGTGAGATTGTGTATTAGAATAATATACTGACAACATAGCATTTTGACTACAGTAATTTGATAATGACTTTAAACCATTACAATTTTTTCTTAACTTTCTGCATAGATTTTCCATATCTTATCGTAGCTTATTGTTCCAAATTCAAATTAAGAGGTAATAGCGATATAATTAAGCTATTGGATATGTCTTTCTTGACTTTTAAATATTTTGAATGCTAAAACACAACTTAGGTTAGGTTAGGTTTGACAGACACGTGATTCATCAATATTTTTTATGTTGCAAATCAGATGACGGTCAGTGTTTCAATGTTCAAAATGTCATTACGCAAGTGAAAAATTTTATTATTATTACCATATTAATCCTTAGTTTATACTATTATTTTTCTCAGGAACCAAATTATGTAATTATTATTATATTGCCTAAAGTCGCGTTTATTACAAGTAAGCGATCACTGATCAAGTTATCATAAATATATTTACATCAACACAATATAACACGTTGCAGTTCTTGTATTTAGCATTTGCAAATGATCTAAATATGATTTAAAAAATAGATTGTTTGGCTAGAACAGAAGATAAGGAAATAATATTAATAAAAACCCGATTTTTTTTAATTACAAAAGACATTTTATTTTATAGGACACCCTGTATAACTGATGTTTGTATTGTGGTATAGTTAGGCCATGTCTGTACTATCTATTGGTAAGATATTTTTTCTTTCAAAACTTGTAGAGATTAAGATATTAGTCATCCAAAATATGTCTGCCTTTACACTTTGGGTCGTGTTTTCTGACTCACCCTATATACCGACAGTATAGAGGCAATAGTAAATAATGCTTAATTTTACATTCCCACTAACATACTAACATTTCATAAAAATCTGAATCGAAATCACATTAAAGGTGTGCGGTGTCCTTTGGAAATACAACACTTTTATATCTAGCTAGAGAGACATATAAATAAGCATTTGTGACCTCCTTCTTAGTTGTTTCATTTATTGTATATCTCATTATTATGGAATGTTTTGTCCCTCAAAATTCGGTATGCCCACCACGCTTTTTATTCTTGTAATGCTAACTATTGTATTTTAAGTGACTTAATACTTAATAAAATAACTAACTATAAATTTACCGAATAGTATTGCATGTCGTTTTCATCAGCTCACCCATCTCAAGAACAGTCAACATGTGTACTTCAGAACAACTTGGCCGAAAAAGTCAGCATTCCTCTAAAACTTAAAGTTGGAGATCCAAAGTCCTTCTCCTAGTTTAAAACTGTAAGTGTGGTTCATAGTCCTACATTTCAATTTACTTTTTTATTAATGACAAAAATTGAGTTTTGTCAAATTGCAAAATGATAATAAAGTATAAATTATTAAACGTTAATAATTAAGTCAAAAGTAAATAAGAATTAGCCAACTCCCATATGACAAATGGAGGTTCGCATTAATAATTTTACAATGAAAACAAGAAGCGCGATTCCTAAGGAAGAAAATATACATTCTAAGTCTGTCTCATACGTTTGTAATGAATAAATCATTCATCTAAGGGTCACGTCTTCCAGTATTTGATTCGGACAAGATCAGCATAAAGCAGGAACTACGAGCTGGTAGCTCATTTATCAATCTTATAGATTGATAGTAAATTGATTTGCGGTTGACTGGAAGAATATTGTGACAAATTTGTTACATTCCAAGAACTAATGCAAATATTTTTTCAAGTTTCGTTTATACATATTTTTTTGGCCGGTAAATTTCCTTTACCCAGAACTTCCGTCGTTATGAATATTTCCATTTATTAGAAATAGTGAAGTTTGACCCAATTTAGTTCAGTACATAGTAATTTAGTAACACATTATATACTATCTTTTCAAATATATTAATTGGGCAGCATTTTTTCCAATATAATGGATTTCTACCAATATTTACCAGTTTCTATATATACGACGATATCTCTAAAGATGATTTTTTTCACGACTA
This sequence comes from Kuschelorhynchus macadamiae, assembly GCA_030620095.1. Taxonomy (NCBI): domain Eukaryota; kingdom Metazoa; phylum Arthropoda; class Insecta; order Coleoptera; family Curculionidae; genus Kuschelorhynchus; species Kuschelorhynchus macadamiae. Next base: position 922,032 of record JAUTXW010002880.1, read on the forward strand.
CAATACTGCACTTTTACGAGGGAAGTAAAAATTATTTAGCCGTCATTTTGTTCCCTATCTTGAAATTGTATCACAACTTTACCAGTTTGCCCATATATCACAGATAATGCACAAAATTTGAACTTTATCTAATAAGTAGTGTTTTTTTTTGGGCCGATTTTCTCAATAATTTAATAAACCACCATTTTGTTTTGATATCTTACATTCATACCAAACTGTTTCAGTTTTTAACATTTCAAAAGGCTGCCATCTTGTTCCGACATACATTTTTACCAAAGTACTACCAGGTCATCCCCATATAACCCCTAATTTTTGACTAAAACTTAAAGTCAATCTGATGAGTAGTTTTTAAGCCATACCGTTTTTAAGCCAGACCGACGGAATTGATAAAACAAATTACAAATGTTTTATTTAGCCACCATTTTGTTACGCCATCTTGAATTAGTACCAGAGTTTTACTAGTTCATCCCTATACCACAATTGATTATGGTACACAATTTCAACTCAGCCCTTTAAGTAGTTTTTAAATATTTTTTTTTTATTTTTGTTAAAAACTTGAGATAAATTGGATAAGTAGTTTTTTAGTAATAATTTTTCTAACATTTCACTAGGCCGCCATTTTGTTTTGCCACATTGGATTTTTACCAAAATGTTGCGAGGCCATCCCCATATAACCCTTAATTTTTGACCAAAATTGAAAGCCAATAGGTTAAGTACTTTTTTATCTATGCCGCGGAAAGACAGACCGACAAACCGACGGAATCGAGAAAACATATTTTTCTGCGTCTAAAGACCCTAAAACGTAGAGATCTGAAAAAGTCTCGGAAGGTGATTTTTTTCACGATTACAATACTTTCCTTTTACGAGGGAAGTAAAACTGTTTTAAAAGTGATTATATTTCTAGAAACAATCCACTAAATACAGTGCGGGTCAAATTAAACTTACACATGTTTTAATCCTTAATTATTATAACTAGATACATTTTAAAAATTGTAAATTAAATTATTCAATTATTTTGAACACGTCTTGTTAGTACCTATGTAGCTGTTCAGTTATCGTTGTTCATAAACCAACTGCAAAAAATTTAAACCTGAAAGTATTAAAAGTCCCAAACCCATATCAGAAAACATATTTAAATTGATTATACTTCTTGTGTAGTCAAAATGTAACAATGTCTGCAAAATTTGGCAAAATTATGAATGGACTATGAAAATATTTGGAGTGCTATGAAAACAATTATTTTCTGAATTTTCTTTCTTGGTTTAAATGATATAATAATGTACTCTATTTTTATATAAGTACAAATTTTGTTTTATGTGTTCTCTAGCCCCCTTCTTCCGTCCTCCCTTTCTCTCTCACTATCCTTAAATATTAAAATGAAAAATAATTAAAATCACTGGAAGCCTCAATACTGGGAATTATATCTTGATCTGGCGAAGGCGTTCAACACAGTGCCTCACAATCGACTCCTTGATGTTCTTGAAGATTACGGAATCAGGGGCACAGCATTGACAGAAATGAGAAGCTATTTAAGAGGTAGATTTCAAGTCATTAGGCTGAACGGAGTAGATAGTGAAAAGAAGCAAACAGGGATTGGAGTTTCGCAGGGAACAGTCTTGGAACCACTATTATTCGTAATATACCTAAATTCTCTATTAAAAATTGACATTGATGAAACAATAATCTCATTTGCTGACCATACTGTTTTAATTTTTAATGGAACAAATTGGAATGAAGTCAAAACTAAGATGAGTCTTGGTCTAGCCAGGGTAATAACATGGCTGGACACAAACAAGCTATCACTCAACTTTAAAAAAACGAATTATATAGCATTTTCTTTAACAACATCAACGCCCCCAACCTTTTCTCATATTACAATAGAAAAAGAAAAAATAGAAGAGGTCTCGAAAATTAAATATTTAGGAATGAATATGAATATATACATTGTATTTCCTGGGGGATTTTGGTTTGAGGAGATCTGTATAACACTGCATTACATAAATTAAATATTCAGAAAAAATGTTTAAACATTATTTATAGAGAAAAAAAACCGATTATACCCTACAGATTTGCTTTTTTCAGCTGTTATCTGCAAAGCAAGAACCAATGCAATGCCTGTAAGTCATCGAAATATTAACCTCAAATACGTGAATTATTTAGCACCTAAAGCTTACAATATGCTTCCAGGTATAAACAAACAAAAAGCAATTCTCTAAAGAATGTAACAAGTACATTTTTGATAAATTCAACTTGTTTGAAAAATTATTTAGATAAATAGTAAATGTCATTTCTACCGTTGTTTACGTTTTTTAAGTTAATTGCACAGCATATTGATTAATAGTTATTAATTATACTTATGTAGTCTATTAAATAAAATTAAATAGTTTAAAACTCAATTGACATGTACACCGTGTTCTACATAAAAGTACCCACTATACTGTCTGGAAATCCTTAATAGATACGAAAAAAGTTCCATACAAGGTTTCTTTGAATTTGAAGTTCCTTTAAAATATAATATTTCCATGTATGTAGGGGGTCCCAATTTTGCTGGGATGACATCAAATATAAAATTTTAAATGAGACACCCTGCATTATTTGATTCCTTGTTAAAAAGTTACCAATTTAAACTATAGTCGATTTCTGCGAAGTTTCCGAGATAATTAAAGTTATGTGTGATTTTTTGAAAACTGGAGCTATTTTTCAAATTACTATAAAAAATGGCAAAAATCTAAAATAAGGCGTTTGGGTGGTAATTTCCAGTTTATAAAGCATCAATGCATATACGGAATACAAAATTTTTGTCCACACCTATACTACGGATACTACGAAATCAATCTTACACCTTTTTAAAGTAAAAAGAGTCGTATATATATATATATATATATATATATATATATATATATATATATATATATATATATATATATATATATATATATATATATATATATATATATATATATATATATATATATATATATATATATATATATATATATATATATATATATATATATATATATATATATATATATATATATATATATTGTAGAATGTTTCTTGAACCTTTTTTATATATATTTTTTTGAAAAACAAATTTCTTGGGATGAGATTCATACAAGAAAGAAGAAGAAAATTATTTCATATCCTTGTTTTTTTTTTCGTGTTTTTTTTATAAATTCAAACGTTTCGGCTATTTTTTAGCCTTTATCAATAATCCTGTGTACACTAAAATAATGAATAAAAACATGAAACAAGTGGTAAGAATCATGGACTAACATTATATGAAATATGATATTATTAACTACAAAGAGGAAATATACATTTTTTTTATTACTTACCTAAGGCAGAAATCATTTCACGTCAAATTTACAAAACTTTGAGTAAAAAAATATAAAACGTTAATATCATATTTTATATAATGTTAGTCCATGATTCTTACCATTTGTTTCACGTTTTTATTCATTTTTTTAGTGTACACAAGATCATTGAGAAAGGTTAAAAAATATCCAAAACGTGCGAATTAAAAAAAACTCGAAAAAAGAAAACAAAGATATGAAATAATTTTGTTTTATTCCTTGTATGAACCTCATCCCAAGAAATTGGTTTTTCAAAAAAAAAAAAATATATATATATATATACCTAAATTTAATGGTTACAGAGAAAATCGCAATTTAATAGAAAATCTCAATTATTTCTTGAATATTGTGACGCTGCATACTCAAAAAAAAACTATTGGAGGCTATGGAATGAATAATATTTCTATTTGCGTAACTATAGTCCTAATTTTACTCGATATTTATTTATTGCTAAAATGTAAATTTAAAACCATTATTGAAAATTAATATTAGAAACAAATTTCTTGAGTAACATAGCTTATAGCTACATAAACAGTATATAACAAAAGATAACATAACAACAGATTACATGGAAACAGAAAAGCAGGAAAAAGTAAAAATAAATGTCATTGATTTTCCACATACTGTCAGATTTCTGATGTACAGGGTGTATATCGCACTTGTTGCCACAGCGTTTCGAACGGCGCCGCCTGGCATCATTATTATTAAGACTAATAATTTCTTCACAAATTTTTTGTCTTAATTCATTTGCAGAATAGTTGTTTCGATTTTTATACACTCTATCTTTAAGTGTGCCCCATAAAAAATAATCTGGGGGTGTCAAATCGAGACTTCGCGGAGGCTATGGAATCTCACTGTTACTATATGTGCTTAAATTAAATTGCTCGTTTAAAAATGTTCTTTTATCTTCTCCACAGTGGTATGGAGCATTATCTTGTTGATATATTGGGTCCACACGAATACGTTCCCGAAGATCATTGAGTTTTTCCATAATTTGATTTTCTTAAAAGGTTTAAAAATGTTTGTCTATTGATATAGTGGTCAAAAACACAGGTCCTATTATGCAGTCGCTTATAATACCACACCACTTGACACTTTGATGCCCTTGCCTTTTACATAGAAAAATCCAGTATGGTCTGATAATCAGCTTCACTTAAAAATTGAACTGGAAGAAACTTATATAGGGATATTTTGTTTTCTTTTAATGATCGATGTATGCTGGTCATGGAAAAATTCAAATCCCTTTGTGCATCTCTTAAAGAGTTGGTAGGATATTCAATGAAGTAAAACCATTTGAAAATCTCCAGAGATGACTGAATGAGCTTTTTCCCTTTTTCTATATTTCAAAACTCGATGAGTTGATAAATCACTACAAATTTTGTCAAAAATGTTCTTGTTTGGTATCCCTGCCATGGGAAAAATTCGGTGATACTCTCTTAATGCAAGTGCTGAATTTTTATTATTTTCAATATAACAGTTATACAAATTTAGTCGCTCTTGACTTGAATATTGAGCCATTTTTTAAAATAGAACAAGTAATCACCGGTACAAGGAAACGTTTTAAACTCTAATTATGTTAAATTTAAATGGTTTCAATAAAACAACAACCACTAAAAACACAAGTAAATTGAAAAACTGACAAATTTAAAACAAATAGTTATATTATGTTTATATATCCTATAGTTTTTTTTTGAGTTATGCAGCAAAACAATATTCAAGAAATAATTGCGATTTTATTGGTAACCATTGAATTTAGATATAGAACATATAAATTTAAAAAAATAGGTGTTTTTATGATCATTTTCATAATTAAAAAACATAGTGGGTGTTCTATATAAAAAAATCCACGTTTTTCACTTTAAAAAGGGGCAAGATTGATTTCATAGTATGTCTAACCTGTATAGGTGTGGACAAAAATGTTGTATTTCGTATATGTATTGATGATTTATATTATAAGATTTTTGCTATATTTTATAAAGATTTGAAAAATATCTCCAGTTTTCCAAAAAAACACACATAACCATAATTTGCTCGGAAACTACGCAGAAATCGACTATATTTTAAATTGATGATTATTTTTGACAAGGAATCAAATAATGTACAAAAATGCAGGGTGTCCCATTTAAAGTTTTATAGTTGATATCGTCCCAGCAAAATTAGGATACCCTGTATACATTATATTTTAAAAGAACTACAAATTTAAACTTTTTTTTGTATTTATTACGGATTTCCAGATAGTATAGTGGGTACTTTTAATAACCTATGTAACTGTAATACTGATTGAAAAAAAAATATATATATATATATATATATAATTTTATTCTCCCTCAAATAATAAGAAATAATATATCATCCATTTTCATCATTATTCTGTAACCATGCAAGCCTGATACACAGACATATATATGCCCTTAATCCAAAATCTGACCATTTGTTCCCAACAGAACACAAAGAAATATAAATTTCTTAAACTCAATAATTAATAATTCTTATTCCGTGCACGGCTATCTCGATGCTAATCTTCGTTGCGAATATTTTTAAAGTTGAAAAATCCAGTTCGGGATTGTAAATGGCCTCTCCGACACATAAAAGAAATATAAATTCGATAATTACAGCATTTGGAGGCGAATTCGTGGCGATTTTTCATTTTCTGAAATCGTTCCCGAGATAAAAACAACCGTGGATTGGATTTCAAGAAATCTTGGACATAACGTGTCTGTAAAATACGATCGCTGGTAATAAGAGTACACGATTCATAAACAAAAATTAAGTTCAGATTGTTCTTTACGAGTAGTGCGAAATAATTAACTCTCATCGTATTTTTAGCTTATTATAATGGAGCAATTATAACTTACTTTCAGAGTGCAGGATTATTTGTACTTTGTAGTTAGAGCAATTCTTTGAACATTTATAAAGATAGTGATCATTTATATAACGTTTGATATAAATATTAATATCAAAATCAGCAATATGAAATTATTTTTTCGCTATCTAAATTTCATTGATTTGGACAAGCATTGCCTACAACTGTTGCATTACATTTTTACAAATTTTGATTCCCCATACGAAAGATTTCTATATTCGTAGTATTTTACTTTTTAACGTATTGTATCAGAGTTACTCAGAATCTGACAGACTTGATATTATATTTCAATTCAACTTGTTCTGCTAAATAAAATCCGAAATTCTAAAATTATTCTCTTCGGGAGTGTGCATTCATTAAAAAGACTGATTAGCAGACAGTACAGCCGATCTGCAATTCTGACCAGCATGAGTTTTTAAAATTGTATATGTATACTAATCGTATATATACTTTAAATGTAGCTGCTTTTAAAGTTCCACCTGTTCTCAATTTTCTTTTTTTAAATCAATTTGATAATAGAGTAGTTAATCCCTGAACTATCTAGCACTTAATTCTTGGGCACTATAGGAAGTGAAATTGAAATATGTAAATCAAGCATCACAAGCTATTTTACACATTTCCATTTCAGCTTCATCCCCAAGGTGAAGAGGAAAGACTACAGGGCTTCTAAGTCCTTCAGATCATTTAGCTTGACGTTTTTCCGAATGAAAACTTTAGAAAAAATAGTTGACAGATACCTAATAGAGTATCCACTACAAAGGGCCAACATGCATACAGCAAGAGTAAGTCAACAGAAACTGCTCTCCATGCTGTGGTGCAGAAAGCTGAAAAGGTTATAGCAAGCAAGGAAATAGAACTGTAACTCTTCTTCGACGTAGAAAATGCCTTTGATAGAGCATCGTTTAATGAGCTGGTTAAAATCTGCGCTTCTAAGTCGTAAGATTAGTACTTCCATGGGAGACTGCCAGGTTAATGCGTGGTGCAAGGCGGCTGCCCTCAATTTAGTAGGATACCAATTGCCAAAGACTGGCCGGAGCCGGAATATACCTGTCGGACAATGGTGTCGGAGACGCCTGGGAAAACATTCAACTGTTTTTCAGGCTGAGGTCTATGATATACCGCCGGTTACAGCAAAGGAGGAAGTCAGGCTCTACATTCCTACATCAACAACTTATTCTACAAGTATAGTATCCACAAAAACTCGGACAAAAATAATTTCTACTACAAACTGCTTGTTTCCCCAAGTGTATTTAAAGCATAAAATTGAAAGCAGATAACTTTACTTAGTACAGTAGCACTAAAAACCGTTATGTTAGCTATTCCACAAATTATACTAGAATATTTACTCCTCATATAAATAAGCGAATTTCTGAAACTGTATCTAGTAGTTCTATTTCCAATAGGTTTCAAATAAAAAGCTTCACAAGCATTATTACATCTTGTCAATTTCTGTAGACATTGCTAATCACCAGATGTATTCATTTTTTAACTTAAACTAATTTAATTTATGTACATCCTATCTGGGTAGCAGCTTCTCCCTCCATACTTAGTATCCTTAACTCTATATTCAGAATCTAGTTGATGTCCCAAATATCATAGAGAAGCTTATTTGACTTAAACAAAGTAGGATTATATATGATCTGTACCTGTTTCTACAGGATGGATTTTATGGGAAAGGACGTATACCTGCTGCATACATTCCTTATGCCGCAGAAATAAAGGCCGCTAAGTCACTTTGTTCATTCATTTATGTCATCTTCGTAAATCCTATGGGTAAAATTAAGGCTTTTCCGTGCAATAAGGCGTCCATGATATGTAAAATATGAACAACAAATTCAACATCTCCCCTTTTAGCATGTCCCTCTATATATACATATATATATATATATATATATATATATATATATATATATATATATATATACATTAATAATTCTTGTCCTTAGTACTGCCCTGATAATTAGTTAGTTCCGTATGATACATACTCGTAAAGCCACAAAGGTACCACCTTACAGAAATCAAGAATTCATCTCGGAATGCGTATTGGAAGATTTATAGTTTTAAATATTCGAAATCATTTTTTACCGCGCTTCGGTCTTAAACGAGCCTTCTTTGACTGACAGCTCGAGACTCGTCTCTCGTCTTTTTTTCTGGTTTTATCTATTGAATTTTGGGTTTTGGTAATTTGACCGCTTGTCGAAGATTTATTATTTAAATGATGATGGGGCATTATATGTACACCGAACAGTTTAAAAATTATTTTCTTTATTTGTAACAAAGGTATGTTTCAGTTAATACCAGCTTCCATTGCTGGGAGGCGGTTGTCCAAAAAAGGACGAAGACGTTTAAAACCAGATATTTGGTTAATGTTGTAAACGTTTTTAAATATCGAAAAGAGCAGATGTTAAAGCATATTCAAAAACGAGAGAACTGGATGAGTTCTAGGGATTCGATTGAGATAACAACTTAAAATGTAGAGATTAAGCCTTTATAGAACCAATAAATATCACAACTAGTACCAAAAATATATACACATATGAGTGATCTAATTATGCCACATATCCTACTTACGTTATCTTGGTTGGAAGAATTTGAAGAACCTCCCCACCTGCCGGATATATTACCAAACAACTCTAAATAAAAAACACAATTGAAGCAATACAAACAGATATTAAAAAGTTCTAAAAATATTTTTTAAATTAAATATTAGATCAAAAAGTAAAAGGCAAATGTCCATCCCCGCACCAATTAAGCTTTCGTCCCCAAATTAAGACTTAACCTTAACCTATTTCTGCTTTTTCAGCAATAAAATAATATAGTTCAGTAATCAGGGGGTTAGGAATGCAAAAAATACTAAAAAAGTGCACTATTTTTTTTGCAAATGGCACCTGTTGAGGAACTGTTTAAGAATATGTAGAGTGCTCACATGTAGGCTGTCAGGCTTTACAAAAAAAAAATGGCTGAAAAAGTAGATTTTATGCAATATCTTCCAAAATATTGCAGATTGAACAAAATTTAACTAAAAACTCTACGGCAGGTCATTAACTACAAAAAACGTTATTATGATTTTTTTTTCCGAATTGAAATTGTTTTCGGGATAAATTAATTTAAAATCATCATTGATTTTCCTCTCCCCTCTTTTCGAACCAAGAGAAAAATTATTGAAGTTATTAGCAAGCGCGTACAAGAAATTCGCTGTAACTCTAATAAAAATGAGTTTATATTTATATTTCAAAATGCGTTTGGAAGAAGACATCCGTGGCTACATAACATACCATAACTAACCTCAAAAAACATTTTTGTTTCAAACGCAAATTTCACAAAAACTATGAGGACTGCAGAAAAAAGATCAACACTTTTTTTTAGGAAATAATTTGCCCTACATTTTTTAATTAAACAATTTTGCTCTCTCTGCGATAGTTTGGAAAATATTGTATCTTTTTAATCGGATGGTCTACCTGTGAGCACTCTGTACATTCTAAATGGCCCCTCGAGAGATACAGTTAGTGAAAATAGAGTCCACAATTATATTTTATTCTTGTGACAACCTCCAAAACTGTTTCTGGCGACTAGGCTGATATGTGAAAAATCTAAAAAAAGTAATTTTGGATTAATAAAATCGACCATTCCGGTAAATCTTCGTACATGTGACAGAAGACAGAACCAGCAGAATAAAATACTTGATTTTTGTAGTTTTTTAAGAATTTTTACCCTATTATTTTTTTAAGACCATAGCGGTCCTTGAAAAGTCGGTTTATAGACCCCAAATTTTGGATAACATTTAAGTTTAGAATGATATTTCCAATTATATGCCCCTGTGTATGTATTGTAAATACGTCTATTAATTTATTTACACCCTACTCCGAATGTATGTTCAACAATAGAAGCTCTATACGTGGCAACATACCGAAATACTATTTCCACCTTCCAAATAGGTTTTTTTCCGCTCGCTCCTGTCAGACCAATTTGATTCTGTTCTCAAATTTTCTGGCGACTGCTCTCAATGGTGGTTTGTGGGTAGATGCAATATACTTCGACTTTAAAAAAGCTTTTGATCGTGTAAATCATTACATTCTGCTTGAAAAGCTGCGAGTTTATGGCATACGAGATCCACTGTTATATTAGTTCAGAAGTTATCTTGAGAATCGATTGTGCTTCGAATCCATTTAGAGCCATTGCGGACGACCTTAAAATGTATCGTATTGTCAGAAATACTAATGTCATGTTTTGCAGAATAATATCAAGAGTTTGGATTCGTGGTGTATGGAAAATCATAGACAGCTAAATGTGGCGAAATACAAAATTATTTCATTCACCAGAAAGAAATCTCCAACCTTGGAATCATACACCATCGGTAGATGTGAGCTCGAATGGGTAAATGGGTAAATGGGAAGTGTTAAAACTGCTGTACGTTTCATTAGTTCGAAGTCATTTCGGCTATTGCTGTAACGCCTGGTCGCCATTTTATCGGATTCACGTCTCATGAATCGATAGATTGCTGCTGATACATGGCGAACGCTTAGCAGTCTTCGGTCTAGAAACTCTAGAGCATCGTCGGATGAGACTATCCGACGAATCGAATTGAATTTCTTGAGCTGTTAGCTTCACTTAATACAGGAAGTACCTTCCCGTTGAACCAGGCAGCCTGAAATTTTTCCTTGAATTACTGCCGTACTGATATTGGTTAGAATGAGGTTTTAAATCGATTCATATTTTACTATAACAAATATCTACCATTCGATTTCAGTTATAACTACAATACAATAAGTTTCAATACTTCGGCAAAGTTAGCTTTGAGTAATCTTCACGTTCACGACATTTTCTTCATTTTATTTGTGTGATGGCTGGTGATGTGTGTCAAATACTATGTTTTATTCTATATGCATGTACCTATAATTAAGTTTTATGTCTTATGTTAACAGTATTTTTTGTATTTTTGTATGCATTTTTATATTTTATTGTTTATATATTTTTTTATATTTTTGATATTTTTTTATATTCATATATTCATTTATATTCTTTAAATTTTTTATAATATTATTGTACTACTTGGGCTACTCTCTTGTAATTGTACTCGTTTAAATAAATAAATAAAAACTTATTATCGGTGTATCCAGTATTTTGAAAAGTAGCATACTTAGCTGAGGCCTTGGAAATAAGCATTCAATTTCCGGTTCCTTTTGGTATGTCGTCTGCTCCTGTCAGTTTCTTGGTCGCCCTTTTACAAATTTTCAGACTCATGTATTTCACCTTAAAGATATCTCCCGCCTCCCTCTCAATTCTGTTTCAAATAGGAATGATCCATCGATGTTTTAATGATTGTATCTTTGTTGTTGATCTTATTTTTTGCGTTTATGGTATGAGTATTGTGTTTCTGTTTCGTTTGGTAATTGTGATTATCCTCTATTTCAATAGGACAAAGAGATACAGACCTCTTTAACCATATCGGCAATGTTTAATTTTTTCTGTACTATGCATCATTGCCAGAGTTTGGTTTCATGACTTTTTATTATCAGCTGGACTTATTGAAGGTTATTGATAATGATAATCTTTAAAGTCTCTTTAAATAAATGCTACAATTTTAATATCCAATCATTTGTTTTTTTAAGCATTAAACAAATGGGTTGCTAAAAAAACAAAATAATTAATTTTATGTTCCCTAACTTACTATTTTCTTTTATTATTATTATTATTATTTCTTATAATTATTTGATTTCCTTCCTATATAAATACATATCAGGTCCATTTCAATAGACTTATCACCTTTTAAATATGTCAGCATTACAATCTAAGAAGTCGTTTCTTTCACAAAGAGCTCTAACCAAGCATTTCAAAATGGCCATTTAGCTCTGATTCAGACGCTGTATTTATTGGATTTGCGAGATCGTACTATAGTCGTACTGTCGTACTATTAAATTGTATAGTTAGCGACTCTGCGGGTTCATTAGAGAAAATTTAAATGCCCATCTATCGAGAGTGGATCATTCTTTGAGGGTGGTCTAGTTAAAACGGATTAAAGTTATTTATTTGGATCGATATATGAATAGTTAGTTGGAACATATTATAACATACAGGGTAGTCTATAATATACAGCATATTAGACTTATTTCTATAACAAAAACAAGCATTTCTCTAAGGGCAAATAATTATTAAAGTGTGCTATTGCTAGATACCAACAAATTTAAATATTTAACCCCCGGTTTACTAAAAAATAATTCAGTTTGAGAACAGATCTAACTGCCATGATATTTAGAACTCCTAGTTCATCAGTTAAATTTCTCCAATGTAACTTTTTAATTGTTGTAATAATGACTATTAGTAAACTTTTGTGTTTAATTGTCTCAAATGTCATCTTAAATTATAACTATCAAGTGAGACTTGGTTGTTTAAATTTAAACATCTTTAGAGTTTACAGGTATTAAAAGTTTAAATGAAAGGCAGTATGTATTGTTTTATTTTTTTTTGCAAAAATTAGAGACATACCTTAATGCTCAGTTATTGAGCAGCGAAGCACCCTCTTTTTATCATTGCAAATAAATAAGAACGGCTTGGATATGTTTCGATATTCTACCAAGAAAATCCGGCCTACTGGGAAAATATTATATTAACACTCGTTTCAAAGAAACATGTACTCTAGCAGTGAAAAATAGTGGGCGATTTTCCATCATTGTTTTGGGGTGGATGAGTGTGCAAATTTTTGATGTTTATCATTTTATTGGTGGGAGATTTTTTTGGAGGTATACATTACTATTACATTAATATTACTCTGCCTTCTGTAACTCAAAGATTTCATGAAAGACTTTTTGTTTATCAGCAAGATAATTGCCTAGTTCATCCAGCTGGGCAAGTGCACCCAGATTGCAAGTCCCTGGAAAATATATGGCGAATTTTGGTTATATATAATTTTGAAATACATTATGAATGTTGTTTTCTTATTTTTAAGAAATAGTAATTTATAATATACATTTTCAGTAAACCTATATTTTTATTAATTGAAAGGTGAATAAAAGCAAAAGTACGATTTGCCAATTTTATAAAAATTCATAATTTGGCAATTCTATTGCCCAAGATTTAATGACCGCAACTAAACACCCGGAGTAAAAACAATTTTCATTTCGTAAGACTGACACCAAAATCGATACTATATAAGAATTTTTTCTTATCTAATTATTTAAAAAACTTGTCGCTCTAGAACTTATCATATTAGGTTAGTGCTTTTAAATGAACTTTTTGGCAACCTAAAAATAATATAAATACTCATTAAATGATGTTCTCATGAGAATTGCGTTGATCAGCTGATTAAAGATAAAATAGCTATCTACCTAATAGTGCGGAAAGTGACAGCCATTTCAGAATCATTTATGGCGTGGTTGAAGGTTAATTATTGTTGCTGGTTGCTGCAATTTGGAAGAGGTAGCCTGGCTTTGAAGGTCAGTTGCTGATGGTTGCTGCGATTTGGAACTGGTATTGTTTTATAAAGACTCGGCCACATAACCTTCCGCAACTTTTGTAGACTTTCATTCTCAGCAATATTAGGGCAAGTGGTGAGTGTTTGGAATTGATTATATTTAATTTATTTATGATGTGATAACGATCATAATAGTTTATTACTTGTGTTTATGTACTGGGTGTTCAATTAAAAATTGCTCTCGTCGATATCATGAAAAGTATTTTCCGTTTCTGTTATACCTCTAGCGGCAATTCTCTGAATTTGAAAATATTTTCCAATGATTTTTCGTGGCCGCTTTCACCAAGAAAGTACAACAAATTACCAATACAGAACGGAACAGCAAAGGAAATAATTTCCTTTCTGTGATATCGCCGATGGCCATTATTGTTGGAACACCCTGTACAAAGTGGTAAAAGTTTTCTACCAAATTTATATATATTTTCAATCAAATTTTTACTTTCCTTTGTCAAAAAATATATATACGTGAGAGCTCGAAAATATAACAAAAATATTTTATTTGAAATGGAATACCATGTATACTTTTCAATTTCAAAGACATCGCTTTCTCTTTCTTCTAAATATACCCGGTGATATATTTATCTTTGAAGATGACTGAGTGAATCGACAAAAACCTTGTCATAAATATCAATGTGCTAGAGAGAGATTTGATTTTTACACCAATCAATAGAGCAAAAAAATAGTCGTTTTTTTGCCAAAAATACTAACCAGAATCCGAGTGCGCCATCACACACAAGATAGTCCATAGTAATATTCTTTTATGTTTCCCACTCGTGACTAGTATCAACTTAGGTTATAAACAATTTAATGCAAAAAAATCCTTTTTTTTTCGTTTTTGGCTTTTAAAATCGAAACTAATAAAGTAATCTTGATGGTATAACGACATGAATAGTAGAGAATGAACTTACAAATAATATAATGTCATCGCCGACTTGATCGGATCATTCATCAGAACAGGAGAAAAAGCTGAAAAATCTGAAAAATTAGGCCTTTTTCCAAAAATGCATGTTCTTAAGTTTTGAAGATGTGGTGGAAGCCTTTGATGAAATAATAGTCATTGTTAAGTACTTTATACACACCAAAACCAGGCTTTGTGGAACTAATAGTTTTTGAACAATTGCGCCTTGAACCAAAATGTTATGGGCTCATTCCTGTGTAACACTCGACAACAAACAAAACAGACAGACAGATCAAAAGAAACTCTATTTTTTTGGGACCTAGAGACGCTAGAATAGGAAGATACGTAAAATATTGATTTTTTTCCATGTTTATAAATGTTGTAGTTGACCGCCATTTTGTTTTGTCCTCTGGAAATCGTATCAAAATTTTACAAGCTCATCTCTATACAACAATTATTTCTAGAGCAAAATTTGAAATCAATCTATAAAATGGTCTTTTCGGGCCGAATTGTGAAATTATTTATTAAGCCGCCATTTTGTTTCGCCATCTTAAATTCAAACCAAAATTTACCAGCTAATTTCCACATAATCTTAGTATTTCTTAGTAATAATATTTCACTAGACCGCCATTTTGTTTCGCCTTAATGGATTTTCATCAAAATGTTACCATTTTATCCTCTTATGATCTATGGTTTTTGACCAAATCTTAAAGATAGTGGATAAATAGTTTTTAAGCTCTGCCGCATACAGATAGACAGACCGACAGACAGAGCGATGGAAATGGGAGAACATGTTTTTCGAGGTCTAGAGACCCAAAAATGTACGGATCTGCAAAAATCTCTGTGGGTGATTTTTTTCATGATTACAATCTTCCCTTTTACGAGGGAAGTCCAAAAGTAATATTTATTGATATTATCACTATTATTATTATCATTATTATTATTATTATTATTATTGTCATCAATATTAATGAATAATAATCTGATTAAAATAACTTCGCACGCCTATGACACGGGAAGATTTTTGACGAGATTCTCCCCTGCCCCTTCAGGCCTTGATAAGGTTCATTCGCTTGTCACACTGTATCTAAAAATTTGAAGACTCAAAAAAAACCTTATTTCATATTTTTTGGACCAGCAACTTTTCTTTCATGTTGGCATCTTGACATCACGAAAAACCCTCGAGATACAAATTTAAAGAGAAACATTAGTTGATACAAATTAATTATAGACACTTTTGTTTGTTGGATCGGAACCAGCAGAAGCGGCGAACGGATTAGGTTGATTAGTACCGGGTTACCACCAGGTTAGGCCCCGTAGGCATCATCGTTAAAGCCCTAACCGAAAAGGCGAACAACGGCGCAGTGCATCGCTGGCAGAAATCTAACAGTGCGGAAAAGTTCCACCAGTGATGCACTACGCTGTTAATTATTGTTGGTCGCTTTTTGTGTTAGGGCTTTATTGGCCGCCTAATCTGGTGCTAACCCGTTACCAATTCACCTAGTGTCTCCGCGCTCTTACTGGTATCAATCCACCTTATATAATATATATTAATAAATGTCCGTAAACAAAATGTCCATAATTAATTTGTATTACAGTGCCTATCACCTTGTGTAATTTGTTACAATTAATATGTTTTTTCTTTAAAGTTGTAGCTCGATGGTTTTTTAAGATGTCAAGATGCCAATTGCCAACATGAAGTAAAAATTACTAGTCCAAAAAATATGAAGTATGGTTGTTTTAGAATGTTCTCAATGTCCTAATTTTTTAGATAAAATAAGGCAAGACAATCAAGAGTTGTGTTGCGTCTTTTACAATTGTATGGAGTAGTTTTATACAGATCTATTAATTTTTTATAAAAAGAAAAGGGAGGAAATTAGGGTAAGAATGTCTATGAACTTTGTTTGAGGATGAATAACTCAAAAACGAAACATGACGAAATTTAATTTCGGATTCGTGATGAGGACCCAAAAAATCATCAAAATCGACGAAGGTTTAAAAAAGTAAATAATTAACATATTTTTTATTTAATTTAAATGTTGTTCCTCGTTTACTACAAAGCTTCTGCTTTCATGGATTTTATTATCAGGAATAGTAATATGCATCAAGAATTCCTTGTCTTTAACGTCATTTAGGGTCAATTAAGTTAATTCTTCACGAAAGCAAATGCGCCTGCCGCCCCAATTATTGTGGCAACTTTTGTCAAAAAGAATATCTAAATAATCTGAAGCCTCGTTCAAAAAATGCTCTTTATCATTTCTTGTTGAAGTTTTAGAATTTTTTTGGGTAAAAACTAACATACTTCTTGATAACGGCTATCACTTTATAATATTTGCTTATGTCAAAATTACGTTTTAGTTTTAGCATAGATTCGATTGAGTATCTCGACCATAACGTGGATGGATTGCAAGTTTTTGAAATGTAGGAAAAGTATACTAGAACTGACACTTCTTTCAGGAAATTGTTTATTTTTTGCACACTATTTACTAAATGTTTCCAATTTTTGGCAGTTCGACGTTGATGTTCTTGGCTTCTTCGATAATGTCTTCTGGTATTCCATTAATAATATTCTCTTCAAGTTTCTCCTCGAACTCCATTTTACACTTAAAACTTGGTTAAAAGTTAAATAATATTTGTATTTTCACTATAACGTCTATAATGATAATGAATAAACAGGTATACAACACAAACTTATTTTCATAACAACGATACAGGTAGAAAAGCTTTGTAGTTATTCGGTGGGTTTATAATTTAAGTCCAGTTACGGTGATAATCATTAGCACACGAGGTCTAATTAAATGGCCATATAGGTATGTGATACTTTATGTATTGTTTTGAGCTTCAATTTAAAAAATAGTTTCAGCACTAGTGAGGAAAAGTGGAATTTTCAGCCCTTATATGAGTGCCCATTTTCCAGACGCTTGTAGAGACCAATAGATTTTTGTGTTAATGCCACTTTTATTTTTAATATGCACGCCTTCTCTCTCTCTCTCTCTCTCTTTCTCTCCGGCAAAGTTTCTGTAGTTTTGTGTTGGGCCTAGTAAAGTTCATTTTCAACATCAGGAAATTAAAGTTATCCAAAAATTAAGGAAAGCTTTAAATTTAAATAAGAAACAATTCACAAATTAGAAATCTAGTTTTTAGATTTTGGGTAATTAAAAATTATTCTCCTATTACAAACATTGATATTATACCTTTAAAGCTAGAATTATATCTATTAAAAAATTAGAGTTTCTGATTTTTATATCACGAGAGAAACCAGACGAGATGAGAGAGGAACTCTCTCGAGCGAGCGAGGGACTATCTCCAGCGAGAGAAGGGTATTCTCGGCGAGACGAGAGGACGGGTTCTCTCGTTTTACTACAATTAACGATACACTGAAAAATGAAATGGTTGATTCAACAATAAGACCTCGGATTCTGATTGTCATCTAGGGCGATCCTTCCAGATGTACTGGCTCATCTAGAAAAAAAATTAATTTCAGGTTGTTCTTCCAAGAATACAGATAATGTTAACGTAATATCACAAAAGGTTCAGATAACATTTCAAAAAGGAAATTTAAGGGTGAATTTAATTGAACATCTACAAGGTTAA
This sequence comes from Kuschelorhynchus macadamiae, assembly GCA_030620095.1. Lineage (NCBI taxonomy): Eukaryota > Metazoa > Arthropoda > Insecta > Coleoptera > Curculionidae > Kuschelorhynchus > Kuschelorhynchus macadamiae. The sequence continues at coordinate 940,214 of JAUTXW010002880.1, forward strand.
ACCAGCTGGATTTCGGGCTTAGCCTATAACAAAATTTAATATTATGCCTTTAAAGCTAAGCTTAAACTTACTGTTGAATAAAAAATTTAAGGAGGTGATTTCAACACTAAAAACTGTTGAATTAACAAAAAAGCCTGTCATTTTAAGCAATACTTGAAATTTTAACATAACAGGCTACCTCCTCTAATAGATGAATTAGAAAGTTGATCTAACAATTAAAACATGTTTAATTGCTGCCTGGACCAATGCCAAAAACACTATTCGTCAGGGAGCGAAGGTTAAACGAAAAAAAAAACGTTTCATACTATCATATACTATATCAAAAAAAAAATATATATATATATATATATATATATATATAAAAGTAATTCGAAATTAACAGAATCAAATCAAAAATTAGGGAAACAAATGAATTAATAATAACCGAAAGTAAGAACAGAACAGGGAAAATAGAAGAAATAATCAGTCTGGAGGAGGCAGGAGGTAGAGCTACTACCAAAAATTAGCAGACATCAACATAATTAATATAATGTAACTATTAAAGTAAATGTAACAAAGGTGATAGAACAGTTAATCTTTAAATATTGTCAATTTGTCAACCGTTTTTTGACGTCACAGGCGGAGGCCACAAGTTCGGCCATTATCCAATTTTAGACCGTCCACATTGTCACATATACCAAATCAAATAATATACATTTTGCCTCCCTTTCATCCTATAAAATCATCATCTTCATTACGTACCCTCAAATTTGCTTTCGTTTATATTTTTTTGGCTCGGGACAATAATCGCTAATAGTTCCTTCAATTATAAGTAGGTTTTTAAAGCAAGGCTAGTTTACAGCTTCAGTAAACCAGCAAAAAGCTTGAATAAAATAAAATAAGAGTTTATAGGAATTAAATAGACATTAAAAAGTTAACCAGAAAATAGTGTTCACACAACAATAGGGTTGTTGTTAGATTAACATATTTTGAGTTGACTTGACAATCTAAGGATTAAACTTCTTATTGTTAACAACTCAAAAATGGTTGGGATAATCATTTCATTTTTTTCAGTGTAGGTAGGGGCTAGGTCAAAAATATTTAAACTAGTCTCTGTTCTGGCTAATTTGTCAGATCCTTTGTTACCTCGAAACTGCAAGTGTCCTTTAACCCTACAAAGAGAAACTCTATTTGTTAGGGTTGCACCACCCTTATGGCATTCCCATAGGGTATATGTTACAGCTCTTCAGGGCTAGTAAAGCTTTTCTAACGTATGTGTAAATATTTATCAACTTATGATACATGCTTCTACGAGAAGCATTTAACCAATTTGTCAACGTATTTGAAGGGTGTCATACTTGCCAGGACCACCTCAGTTAGATAAATATCTAATAAGAAAAGCATCAAGTACAAAATGAGTCACATTAACATCCTATCCATATATTGTAATGTTCTGATTAAACAACGTGAATGCAAGAAGATATAAATAAAAGTTGTCATTATACACAACACAGATATAATACTGGAATAAGTTCCAACAAGTTTCAAAGAGTGTTAAACTTCGCTGCTACAGAGGACTAAGCAAAATAAAGTGGGTTGAGGAAATAACTATATATCAATTTTCGCCTAAAGAGATTTCAAGGTCCATCAGAAAAATCAGTAACTGGAAATCTTCAGAAAGTAATCAATTGTCCAACTTTTGGATCAAGTGTATGCCAGCTTGTTTTTCACACGTTGTTTGTTACTTTATAGAAGTTTAGATGATCCTCGAATAACACCTACATATATATAATTTAAAAAATATAACGGCAAACAACTACAAGTGAATAATCTATATACACACCACTGGGCTGCTATCCTGAAATTCACTTGATGGACGAAAAGCAATAAGGATGGGTCTGTGGAAAGATCGGCTGAAATAAACTTTCTGTATATGTTGTGAATTTAAAGACAAGTTCAGAGTCACAATTGAACACATATTGAATATTATGTTAGGTCGCCTATCGCTTTATTAACTTCGTTCTCTATGACTGGCTTATGAACGTGATAAAGGTCTACAATGGACCAAGCTGCAATTAAACAAATACGAACAAGCTATAATTAAACAAATGCATTTTTGGCTTTAACTCTTCAAAAAAAAATCGTATGCCAAATTTTAAAAATATAACACTATAAATGGTAAAAGCCCATATTTAGAACGACGTGTTCTACAAGAAATACAAATTTTAAAAAATATATTTTAAACTATAGATTTAAAAAATATATATTAAAACTGCGATAATTTACGGGCAATTTTATTCAGTCAATTTATTAATCAATTCCAGAAAATCTCAGCACTATTCTAAAATCAGACACCCCTACATAAAAATTGGATCTTGTGTTTTTACTTCCCTCGTAAAACTGAAGTATTGTAATAGTGAAAAAATCACCCTCCGGGATTTTTTTAGATCTTCAGGGTCCCTAGAGGCCGAAAAACATGTTTTTTCAATTCCGCCGGTATGTCTGCCTTTTCGCGGCATAGCTAAATGACTACTTACCTGATTGACTTCAAATGTTGGTCAAAAACTAGGGGTCATATCGGGACGACCTGGTAACATTTTGGTAAAAATGAAATATGGCGAAACAAAATGGCGGCTTAATGAAATGTTACAAAAATGTATTATTAAAAATTTATTTATCCAATTTATCTCAAATTTTGCGCAAACATCAAGTATTACGTTGGAATCAAATGGTATATTTTGGTACGAATCCAAGATGGCGAAACAAAATGGCGGCATAATAAAATATTTAAAAATTCAGCCTGAAAAACTACTTAATGGATTGCTTTCAAATTGTGTGCCATAACTAATTGTTGTATAGGGATCAACTAATAAAACTGCCTTACTAACTCAAGAAGGTGGAACAAAATGGCGGCCAAATAAAATCGGGAAAAAAATCACCCTCTCAGGTTTTACATATTTTCACATTTTAGCGTCCTTAGAAAAAATATGTTTTATCAATTCCGTCGGTCCGTCTGTCTCTCTGTCTGTCAGTTCGCGGCATAACACTACTTACCAGATTGACTTCAAATTTTAGTCAAAGATTAAGGGTCATGTGGGGATGAGCTGGTAATATTGTGGTAAAAGTCCAATATAGCAGAACAATACTAAAAAAATATTACTAAATATTCTAATTATCCAATTCACCTCAATTTTTGCAAAAAAATCAAGTGTTACATAACAATGAACTTGTAACATTTTGATTTGAATTGAAGATAGCAAAACAAAATAGCGGCTAAAAAAATATTTTAAAAATCAGCCTGAAAATACTATTTATTAAATTAATTTCAATTTTTGTGCAAGAATTAAGTGTGATTTAAAGATAAACTAGTAAAGTTGTGGTACGGATTTGAGATATCAAAACAAAATGGCGGACAAATAAAGTTGTAAAAAACCTTGTTCAATTGACTTTAAATTTTGCAAAAAAATTAAATGTAAAAATGGGATAAACGGTATGAATTCAACATGACCTAACAAAATGACGGTATGTGTCAATGTAAAAACTACTTATTAAATTTATCTAAAATTATGCCCAAAAGTCAAGTCTGGCATAGGTAGAAAGAAAATGGTAAAATATTGGTAGGAATTCAATATGATTGAACAAAATGACGCCTCATAAAAATGTTTGAAAAGACATTACATTTAACACATATATACTGTGACTAGGTACTGAACTGAATTGGATCACACTTCACTGTCCCTAACACATGGAAGAAAAACCATAACCAGGGAAGTTCTGGGTAAAAGAAATTTACGGATATTTATTAATTTAAACGGCCATATGCTAACTAAATAATTTAAAACATTGAATTCGATTATAAATAACACAACTATATTAAAATCTTAAATAATGTTGTTAACGTTACAAATCGGTCACAAAATAAAATGTCATAAAACACTAAGAATCCAAAAATAAAGAATAATATATGCATAGATCTAGTAAATATTTTATTTTAAGATATAAGACGCTGATGTTCATGTCCATGCATCATGGCTAGACATATCATTTAAAAATGTGATCAAATTTTGAGTAATAAATCTTGAAATACGAAACATACTCTATAATGACACTAACAATAATAAAATATAAATGAAGTTCTTCTTTCCTGTCTAAAAATTCACGATTAGCTTGTTTTGTTATCTGTTAGGAGAGTTTGTTAAAGAAAAGAACGGAAGCCACCACAAGCATAGCCTTGATTTCTTCAGGTCTTCATTTATTACAACTTAACCAGTTCATAGCTCATTATCAGACATCAAGGGAGCCAAAAGAAAAGAGACGCGTTCATCTCACAATATATTAATAATGAGTTCTCCCCATTCTTTCTAAACTATTGTAAGATGATTTCAGATATTTTAAACCCGTTTTCTTAAGATTTAAATGATGATTTTTCAAAATCAGGCACGATGACTTTACTCATTTTTTATGTCTGGCGCTTCTTAGACTGTGACTGTATACTTGATATTTATCTATAAGTGGAAGTTAAAATTCGAAGTGCCTGCACCAAGCGGGCTTTATCTAAAATACGGGGATTCTGAACGTGTAAAAATTGTTGCTTTGAGAAAAGCAGCGATAAAAGTGCTAGTACTAAGAAAGTACCTTTCTTAGTACTAGCACGTCTAAAGATTAGATGGAACGAGTGTCCATAAATACTTATTGAAAACCTGAACTCAATAAAGTGTTTTATTGGTTGAAAATTAATATATATGTGGAACACCTAGTCAAAAAAATAACATTATTGCAAAATAAAAAAAAATTAAAAAAAAGCTTCGAGGTTTTGTAAAAATATTTTTTATTTCCTAAAAACACCCTCAAGAAAACAACAATTTTCGTGTGTTAAAACTAATTTTTAGTTATAAAAACAATTAAAAACACAGGTGAAAATAGGTTAGTTGACAATAGTTGATGACCTAAATTATTATGCAATGCTTTTAATGGGAAAACATGTATATTATATCTACTAAGTACTTCTTCTTGCTGATTTTAAATATACAAGGTTGAACACCTATTTTAATAGGCAATATTAGAAGAAAGAGAATAGCTTATAGGAATGCATTAAATTGCCTCTTATGTCAGGATTTATGTCAATTTTTTTGCCTACCTTTAATGATAAAGGTATATTTATAATTAGACTCTGCAGACTGTTCTATGAAAGAATATACATTATTTTACTACGCTTTTTTGAAACACCCTAATACACAAAATAATAGAAAACAATAAATTTAAAAAACGAAATTGTAAAACATTCTATATATATTTATATTATTGCTATTCTGATATTTTGCAAGAAGCATAGACTGAAACCACCACGTTTAAACAGTTGAATTTCTTTATATCCAGAAATATACTCCGCATAGATATTTCGAGATCCCTACCCTAGAAATGCAAGTGAGACTGAATATTTTTTTAATATGATTTGTATATATCTAACATAATTATTGTAAAACTTTCCAGGATTTGAAATTTTCTCTCTCGAACAGTGGAAGCAAAGTTTTTTCCACCTGATGGCAAACGTAATTGGAAAATCATATTTTTTGTAAATAGTGAAACATATAAAATTTTTGACCGTTAAAAATGCATTTTGATCTATGAGCTAAAAAAACGTTGAAAAATATAATCTGAAGACTTCTATAAATATTAAAGAAAAATTGGGGTGAACCAAAAGAAATTATAGATTACTCTTACATTTTACTTAATATCATAGGTTGGCTAACCTTTTATTTTACATAGAAAACTGTAGAATTATTCATATATACTTTTATTTTGTTTTACATTTGTATATAGATGTTTGTTTCTTGGTTAACAGGCATAAAATTTCTAATTTTAATTATAAACACCCTATACATTATGACACATATTAATTCTACTTTTCCTTCTGAGCATTTTTGTTATACCTTATGTATTAAAACTGCATATTGTTTTTGAGTAAATTGAGTTTTTAAATTTATTTTCGAGAAATAATTTTACAAAAAAATTATTTTACCGAATAAAAGTTTAATTTGACCAATTATTTTAATAAATTTGCCTTAGTAGAAGGGGCTCACATTGCAAATATTTTATAATTTATAGGCACTCTAACTAGGTATATTAATATTTTATTCGAATATGTTATAACGTGATGTGTAAAACATTAATGTTATTATTGATCTGCAATCTACGACCGTGTTAAAATGTATCTTGATATGGCCTACTTGATTTGTATAATTTAGTTCTGATTTAATTGCAAAATTACGCGCAAAAAAGAAAACAGCCGAGATCGATTCAAAATTGTCACTTTTCTGGTATAGGACATATATACCTAAAATAATGGGGCATCGAATCGAATTATATATATATATATATATATATATATATATATATATATATATATATATATAATTCACATATTAATTGATTTAAAAAAATTAGATTTTTATATTTAATTTTAATATTTAAAATGTTGTTTGTTTTCCTTACTATATTTAACTCCCTATATATAAGTTGGCAATATCTTTATCAAAACTCGTTGACTAGACCCCTAACTAAGGCATATTTATTAAAATAATTGGTTAAACTAAACTTTTATTAGGTAAAATGGATTTTACAGTTTTCTAGATTAGATACAGGGTTACCGTTACCCATCCTGCACATATTAATTAATTAATAACTACAGGCTAAAGAAAATATTCCTAACGAGACATGAGGGAATTTGCCATTAAAATCAATTATTGTTATTATTATATATTCTGCATAACTTTATTTACATATCCTATAGAAACTAAATGTCATTATTATTTTCCTCTATAAAAAGAAGGCTTTATTCCAGGAAATGGAATTTTACCAAATATTTAACCATTTTATTAGGATGTAATTTGTTTTTACAATATAGAACTAGTACTAAAATGTTACCTGTTTACCCCTATTTCACACTTGATTTTTTGCAAAATTTCAAAAGAATATTGATAAGTAGTTTTTGAGTTATGCCACATACAACGCAACAACATATTATTTGTTGTACTTTTACGTGACATACCTGTGTTTAGGTTAGGTTAAAGTTTTAAACATTCTTAAGTACAATATTAACAATATTATGTTTTAATAGTTTAAATTTTAATCGTTAGTGAGAACTTTATATTTAATATTTCTATTTTATGTATTGCACTACTGTACGATGCAATTTGTATGTTTTAAAAAAAATATTTTAAATTTTGATTTTATCGCAATTAAATCTGCAGTGCTGAAATAAAGATCGAAATGTTGGCATTGTGAAAAAATAGGTTCTTCTTCAATAATTAAGTTAAAGGATACGAATTCTATAAACAAATTTTAAATTAAAGAACTTGTTAAGACTATTTCAAACATAATTATGCATATAAACTATACAGAATATCTGAAATACATACATTTAATAAAAAAAAATAGGCTAAAACATGCAAAAAAGTATTACTTTTGCAATTTATTTTACAGGGTGCTAAGAAGAGTTCATAATTAAAAAACATCACTGAGAAACTTTCTTTTTTTTTTTAATTATATGATGAATACATTTAAAAACTTTCAAAAACGGTATTTTTTATGCAATATAATTTTTGGGATTGGCAAAGAAATAGTTTAAGAAATGGAAATGGGAATAATAATAATAATATCGCCAGGGCACCTTTGGAGCCAGTGCTGAAGGTGACAGCATGTGGGCCGGTGGCAGCGAAAGGCTAAACAGGCGGGCCTTTGCCGAAAAAAACTGCTACAGCCGAACCTATTCCTGAGAATTTCTTCAGAGCCGACATTGTTAGAGACGGAAGTTGTCTGTTCCGATCAGTCAGCTTGCACATATATGGCCATCAAAACAATCATGCGAAACTTCGAGAAGACGCATTGAAGTACCTACAACAAAACTGGTCGGAACTTCAGATATTTTCGTTATTTCACGACGATGAAATGAAGGACTTCAACAACTATTATAAGTTCATGAGCAAAACCACTCCATATGAAACGAGCCTAGAGATATTTGCTGTCTCGGAAACCCAGAGGCACATCTTCCATATTTTCTCAAAACCAAGAACAACAAGGACAAAACAAACGTCGAGTTAAAGACAGACCGACAATAATAGGAAAACAAACACAATAAAATGATCTACCTTCTACTAACAGGCGACCCAATTTCGGGACACTCTAACCTTCTAACACCACAAAACATCAACCCAAACAACAGAGCATAATTAAAAGAAGCATCGGGCGAGCGGCGTAACGGTCGACGTCGTCGCGGAAAAAGACAGCTCGACCAAAACCATCACGACTAAGCAAAGGAAAATAGACCCACCAAAAGTGTTTTGACGGCTAAACTGGCACCCACCAAGGCGGGAAAGGCAGGGCAACGCAAGAGACGCAATACAGAATTTAATAATTACAAATACATCTGACACAGATGCTAGCCAAACACAACAACTTGAGCCCATTACAATAGCGGATATATCGCAACAACTATGTGCAACCACCAAGGCAGGTAAACCAAGGGAAAGGTTAAAATGGACAGATGAAATAAATAGAACGCTGATGCATTCCTACTACACCGCTACCCAACTTGAGACAATTTCATGAGGATACAGACATAAACTGCATTCACTTTTCATAACACAATATCCAGAATACAAATCGCTCGTCACAGAACAAAGAATAATAGATCAAAAAAGAGTCATCACTAAGACCAGTAACCTCACACCTCTCGCATTGCAAAACATCAAAACTATAGTAGCTGCTGAACTAAACATTCATCAACCAAACATTGAGGACAGTGAGGCAGATGCCGAACTTATCTCATATACAAACCAGACCAACTTGGCGCAAAAGGATCTGCAACCTTACCCAATGTTCAGTGGGAGCGAAGCTCCCAGCAACAACCCACGACAGATGACAAGCACCACACAGAACACAGGACAAGTGAATCATTTGCCCAAAGCACCATACACACAGCTACACCTCGGACCGTCTCTCACACAAGCAATCAAATTAGAAATGGAGTCACATCTAAACAAATGGTCAGTTAACCTGAGAGCACAAAAAGAACAAATCGAAACAGAAGACGAGGTATATTCCAGGGAGATTCACTCAGCGCTTTGTGGTTCTGCCTCTATCTAAATCCACTCTCAAATACACTGAATAACACAAACTTCGGATTCCACATTAAACACCTACATAAAATAAACCATCTCTTGTAGATGGATGACATAAAATAATACGCAAGCACAAAGGCACAACTAAGGGAACTCCTTAAAATCACAGAAACCTTTACCCTCGACATCAACATGGAATTTGGTATAAGTAAATGCAAGCTACTTCATATCAACAAGGGGCAGTGGAAAGAGCACCCTACGACGGAAACAATCAACAATGAAACCATAGATAACATGCTCAAAAAAGAAACATACAGATACCTAGGCTTCCATCAAAGAACCAAAATTAACCACACTGATATCAAATCAGAGCTCAAGACGGAATTTAAAACGAGAGTCACAAAACTACTAAAAACAAAACTGAACTCAAAAATCTAACGAAAGCTATTAACACCTTCGCCATACCTATTGTTACGTATTCGTTTGGTATCATTAAATGGTCACACACAGACATCGAAAACATTCACATTCTCATACGTCTGAATTCACTAAACACAGGAAGTTACATCCTAACACATGCAAGAAAAGACTCACCATCGAGTGAAAAGAAGGAGGGAGGGGAATTATAGATATACAAACGCTAAATAAAAAACAAATTTACGAACTCAGAAAATTCTTCCACAACAACCAACTAACCTCCACAAGGCAATAGTGAAGGCAGACAAGAATTATACACCGCTCGACCTGTCTCAAACGAGCCACGCAGCAAACGTACACAGTCACATCCAATCACGACTAGAAAAGATGACCTGATGACAGAACACCTGGTCTGCAAGCAAGACCACATACATAAAAAGCTTTTATATACGTGGTTACAAGAAAGGCAGCTATTCCCCAAAACAGAAGGCTTCTTGTTCGCCATTCAGGACAAAATCATAACAATCAGAAAGTACCAAAAGCACATCATCAAGGACACTACCATTGAAGACGACAGGTGCAGGAGATGTCACCAGCAGAAAGAAACAATCGATCACATAACGAGTGGATGTAGAATAATGGCCGGAACTGAATACACCGCGAGACACAACTCAGCAGCGAAGGCCGTTCATCAAGCATTATCCACAACATACAAACTAACGGAGAGCACAGACCCTTTTTACCATTATATACCAACATCCATACTTGAAAACGAAGACTACAAGCTCTACTGGGATATTAACATCCACATAGATAAAACAATCCCCGCAAACAGACCCGATATCACCTTTCAATCCAATAAAGAAAAGGTTACTTATTTAATTGACATGGCTGTCCCCAACGACGAGAACATCCAAGCGAAATACAGTGAGAATATCCCCAAATTACACCGACTTGGTAATGGAAATAAAAAGGCTGTGGAAACAGGAAAGAGTCATTATTGTTCCTCTCGTCATATCAGTAATAGACCTCACCCAACAACGTTTACACCGCATTTGGCTCAATTAGGATTTAATACAGACATTCACAGGAGCATCCAGAAATCGGTCATTTTGAAAACATGTAGCATCGTTAGATCATTTCTTAATACACAATAGTTGCTTTTTTTCCTTTTTTTTGTTTTTTTTGTATCCCGTCGGTATAAAATACAACCACCGGAAAACTGTGAGACAACAAAAGAAAATAATAATAACAACAATAATGCGTATTATATTAAATAAATAATATTATTTTTAGAAATTATGCCGCTTTATAAAAAATTTATAAAATGATGCTGTTTTTAATGTTGTTCGAGGCTAAGCGGATGTTTTATAAAGAATTACATTTTAAACTTACTCCACAAATAAAAAAATTCTTCCCCTTCCAATAATTATAAACATTTGTAAACAGTGTTATCTTTACGTAATGAGATTTTGTAGGAGTTGTGGGTAAAATCGAATTTACGGTTCTTTTTTCTAAATTCGTTAAGTCTCAACAGTATAGACGTATTTAGAATGTATTCCCGAAGGGGGGAGGGGGGAGAGGGTGAAAATATACGCTATCAAGTGCATTTCAGGGCCGTTTGATTCGACCACACAAAAAAACAAAGGTCTTGGTTCCTCGCTTAATACAACAAACATAAGTGTAAAAAAGGCCTCACTTCTTCTAAGCAAATAAAAATCGCTTGGGGTTATTGGCTCTGGAGGGCGGGAGGGCATTTGCTTCCTGCTAAATACGCCAATGGTACAAGGTATACAAGATCACATTTTGTCATCAAGGTAAAAATTTGGGATGACGGCGTCCAAACAAAGAAAATTTTTTGCTTCTTCGCAACGCGAAAAAGATATATCTAATATTTAGTTGTTTCGCTAGGCAGAAAAGTGCAAGATTTAATGCCGCGGCTGGTTTTTCATAGTCGAGGCATAGACGAATCTAAGAAACCAGACAATGCATTAAATTGGCTTTTCGGCTGTGTGAAAGATATAATTTGTTCTCCAAACACATTAAAAGTTTCCGGAGAAGGCAAAATTGTGTTATTTTTATATTTAAACCTCTATCTAATAATCATTTTTTGTTTACGTATTGTCACTGTCAATTTTGAGTTACCTGAACAAACTGTATAGCAACAAAAATATAAATTTTTGTTCAGTACATTTTGTGCAATTAATAAACTTGTCACTTCTTAATGTTTAATGACTATGGCAAAAAGCGTGAGTCATTTTCTCGAAATTAATTAAAAGTACATGCTTCTTAAAGAAACGTAACCAAAAACCGCCGCACGCTTTGTGGCATAGTCACTGAACATTAAGAAATGACAAGTTTATTGATTGCCAAAAATGTACTAAACAAAAATTTATATTTTTTTCGTTTAATTTTCAATGAAGGTAAATAATATTGTCAAGGGTACAATGAATATATCCTTACAAAATATTTTAATTAAATTACATTATATCAGAGATATCAGAATTCTAGATTATGTTGCATGGTATCTGCAGTGGAGGTGGGTCACCCACAGAAACCTTATAAGTCTAGCGAACGAGCTGGATGAAGGTCCCATGATTAAAAACTAAATCCGCCCTTGACTCCGATATCCCCTACCAGACAAATAAAGACGGTAATGATAACATCTACAACATTCTAAGGGTTAAACCTCTTAGGCGTTTTCGATTTTACGTTATTTTATTCTATATTCTAACTTTGCCAGTTTGTATTTTAATGTCACCGGAAACAAATTAACATGTACTGTACTCAAGAATATCATCTGACTTTATGCGGAAATCGGTAAAGGTAAAAGTTTTAATGTGCATATTGTCACCAAATGTGATGATTTGATTAATATAGAGCTTTACACGAGTGTATCGAGATGCCCCAATTTTATCATTTATTTCGGAGATATGTGGGAAACTCAAACGGCTCTCATCAGTAAAGAACAGCTCAGTTTTTCGAAGAAATTGTTCTCATTTATTAGTTCTAATAAGAGTTAACAAGTAAAGACATTGAAAAGTCGAAAAAGTCTGCCCCTGGAGTGGCATTCGAACCCACAATCTCTATCATACTGGGACATCGCTATAAGCAACTAAGCTATCGAGGAAGCCGATAGCAAACAAAGCGAGGCCATATGATTCTCCTCACCTGCTGCAGACATGTTCCACTCTTCAACGACCCACTGATTGTTATCGGCCCTGCTTCGAACAAACACTTTCGTCACATTATGCAGGATTCGTCCGTATGTGTTAAAATTTCCTTATGTACGCCAAGTGTGCGTTGAAATTTCGTATGCCAAGTGAAGCTGCAAGAGTGCAAATAAAAAAGGTGAGTTTTGTTGGTTATGGAAACCGAAACCAGAGGAAGTTAGCAAATTTTGAAATTAAAGACAATGGAAAGTGAAAAGTCTTACCGGATTATTGCTCTAACCAACTAAGCTATCGAGGAACCAGACAGCAGACTGGTAAAGCGAGGCCATATCTGCCGCCGCAGATATGCTCAAACTCTTCGTCCAAGTATGTTAAAATTTCTGTACGCTAAGCGACGCAAGCTGCGAAAATAGAAGTAGGGAAGGTGAGATAATTTGAATGCCATCCTACATGACTGTCCCTGATATATACAATGTAATGTTTGAATTCAGACTCAGCACATTCGTTCAGAAATGCTTTATTGACATTTCTAGAACGTTTATAATGTTTGGTGGGGGCCATTGTGAATGTTGATTCCGGAGTTCCTTTGACTGCCGGTGGTTCAGTGATGGCCAACGGTAAGAGGAAGTTTCTCCGTGCACGTCCGCTGCAGTCAAGCTCAATCTAACTGTATCAGATCATCTGGGTTGTTTTGTCTGTGTCATATTAATGTTCGTTCTTTATTGTAGTAAGATTAGCGACTTAAGAGGTCATGTGACGCAGTCGTCAGTGCCCCTTGCTGCATTGGCTCTTCGTGAGACCTGACTTAATTCGGATATTCCCGATTTTATAGTAGATATCCCGGATTATTCTGTTGTTCGTAGCGATCGTGCTGCAAGGGGTGGTGGCGTCTGCCTGTACATTCGCAGAGGTATAGAGTTCTCAGTACTGCATGTGACAGTTGATGGTGGCAATCACATTAAACACGTGGATGATTTTTATAATCCAAAAAGCCATATTGGTGATTCTTTAAGATTTTCGCATTTGCTTCGTTACGAACGCATCAAGAATTAGTTGCTCTTTCCATACCAGAACATCTACCACATTTTTGGTCTTTATTAATATATAGCTCTGTTTTCTGTTAGGAGCAGAGAGTGGAAGACATGAATTTACATAATCTACCGTGAGCGTGGGAAATTAGAGGATTTTAAGATGGGTCCTTGGCTTTTTACTTTTTGGCAGAAGGTAAGTAACTCATTTTAAGAACTTTGGACGTCAGTACATGTTAAGTACTGATAGGCAGCTTTGAATCTTTTGTATCAATAATTATGTAGTATGTCAATTTAAAGTGTATTTCAGTTCGTAATCCTCTGAATGTCTTTCCTCATCGTATTATTATTATTATTATTATTATTTTCCCTGCGGATTCTCAGTTAATCTGGTTCTGAATTAGACTACTCTTATAGACGGGTGATACCAAGTCTATTAGTAGGTTAATGTTATTTTTGATTTAGAAAGGCTCTCATTAGGTTACATATATGTAATATGACAGCTTTTTGAGATTGTGTATGAACATTCTGTTCTAGATTTAAATGTTTTAAATTATTTCCAAATGATTCTGGTGTGATTCCTGTCACTGAAATTATGAATGGTAGTATAACAACTTGTTTTTGTTTCCATATTCTTTCTATTTCGATAGCTAATTCTTGGTATTTTTTCTTTTTTTCGGCACATTTATTATTATTATTAATATGAATACTTTTCTCACTCTCACTGCGGAAATGTAAGTATATCAATAGTTTAACAAAAATATGTAATTTTACACCTTACAATAGGGAATTATTTAGGCAAACACCGATAATACTCAGATTAGACGATCTAACAATTTGAACCATAGCACGTCCTCCGAACTATAATCAGCAATTCTATTTGTATCTTTAAAACATAATTTTGTTTTGTATTTTAATTTCCAAGTGCCTAAATGTACGCTTTAAAATATTTCTAGGTCATGCGTGGTAACTAAGCATTACTGTGAGTCTCGCGTCGGTGCTCATTTAGAGTTCTCTTTTCGTGCTGTGAATATCTAAGATGCCTCGTGTAATCGCAGGCGAAACGTTGGAAGTTAATTTGACACGATTTAAACTGAAGAACCATGATTTCTCGATTGAAGAAACTCTGGTATGTTGTAGAGCTCGGTATGCTGATCCTACTTTAAATAGACTACAATCAAATCGTATGATTAGTTTCAGAGATACAGGGCGAAATTAGCTACTATGAAGCTATTATGAAATTCACGGACTGAACTACCTTTCATATTCTTAGTTTTTAAGGGTACTATGAAAAGCGCTTAATACACATGCATAATATATTTACAGGGCGGAAAATTGAAATGCATAAAACTCAAATGCAAATAAAAAACCTTGAAAACTTATTTATTCTAATTTAGAAAGCTCAGGATATCTGAATATTAACAATAAATATATTGGTTTTACTTAAAAAGTTAATTCTTCTCAATACATTTCTATCTCAATGACTAAAAATTATATCTTAAGTTGTGTTATTATCAATTTGCAATGATTTAATCACCTTTTTGCATTAACTATTATATTTTTACCCGCCCTATATAACGTACTTGTTTTGTCACTGTTTGGGCCTGCATAATGACCTGTGAGATTTTATTCACTTCTTTGCAAATGTTTATACATCCTATACAATATATCTAATCATTCAATCGCTTTTTTCATTATCATATTTTTATGCACCCTGTACAATATATCTGAATAAAAACCTTTACATTTTACTTAAAAATAAAAATCTTATAGACAAAAAAAAGTGACGCATGTGTGATATGAATCAGTTTGCAATGATTTAATCACCTTTTTACATTAATTTATTATAATCTCTGTACAATAAATCCGATTATTAATAAATGTGACTACATTTTACCTTAAAGAAAAAAAACACATTTTAATTTAAAAAACTCAGGATTCACTGTGCTTATCTGGTTTTAAATATTTTTTGAGCATCGAATTGTAGTGAACCGAGAGTTTTTCTCTAAAAAATATAACGCTGCTCTTTCTCTTATCATATAAAAAAACATACTTTTATATTATGAGAATAATTATAGATAAATAAAATGTTGTTGCATGCAGTTTTTCTCTACGCAACGGCAAGAATAATGCCGGAAAATAAAGATACAGTTACTTTCAAAAAAAACTATTTGTTTATTAATATGGCTTTTCGAGCAAGATACGTTTGTTATGTTTGCAATGAGACCATTAGGTTGGCTCAATCTGCTGTTTATCGAGAAAATGCCGAAATTAGAAGAATTGTGTACAAAGAATTGAAAATTTCCAGAAGAATATCTCTTGGCGGCTAACTCTAGGTGGGTAAAAAGGTTATTTTGATTTGTCAAGTTAAGTATGGGAAAGACTATATGTACTTTTCAAAGCAATATAATAAAATAAGAACCAAATAATAGTAAGGTACATAATATTTGGAGATGCTTTTTGTGGTGCCAGGGTATTAAAAAAAAAAGGCATTTCAAGATTACTTACATATCAACCTTATGGAAATCATATTGTTCTTCAGGGTTTATACTAAGAAAATGTAGTAAACAACGTCGAAACTGAACACTTTTGAGTCCTTTTGTCATGACTCCGGTACATTAAAATACTACCTTCGATCAACATTTGAAACCGACATTTTCCAGCCAAATCTCGAAATAAAACTAGAAAACCATTTCAATTTGTGAAAGATTACCTTTACTTTCGATTCTAGTAAATACTTTAAAACCCGCCCTGTATCTCCGACACGAATCATACAATTTCATTATGTCCCATTTAGAGTGTGATGAGCAGATCGAGCTCTACCACATACCAGAGTTTCATTGAGTTCCACAACCAACCAAAATCCCATGTATTCCATGCAGCCTCCTTTACAATGTTCTTACTTACAATAAAATAAATACTGGTATGTATTAATAGACCCTTATCCCCGTATTCACTAAAAAGTTGGTAAAAAGGTTTAAGAGTTCGACCAGGACTAGTTGCCATGGTATTTAAAACTCTTAATTCTCCAGTCCACTGTCATTTTACAATTGTGACATTTAGAAAAATTATTTGCTCAATTGTTAAAAATAGCATTTTAAACCTATAACTGTTAAGTTAGTCCTGGTCTAAATTTAAAGCTCTTTAGTGAATACGGGTGTGAATGTTTGCGTGATCAAATATTGAAAGACATATGAAAAATTACTGCTTCAACACCAATAGTAATAATAACTGATACTATGGATAATTATGTCATTTGTATGATATAATAAATGAGGTGTTATCTTGTCAGCTCAAGATTTTATTCATATGTTGTTTATTTTCTGCTTAATTATTTTACACGTACCTATTTACTGTATAATTACTAATTAGTTAAATCAAACATTGTATAATTTAAAAAGTCCGATAAAGCTTAAGTGTAAGGTCAACCACACTAGCTAACTTTCTAAGACTTATTTATAATACTATAGGTATAATATAAAGTCGATAATGGCCTATAAATTAGAAAGAAACTTGAAACTTTGATATAGAAATTTTTTAAGTGTCCCTCGTATTATCCGATTCACATTCTATCCGCTCCGAGATATTCTTTTAAGACAAAATAACAATTATATTAAACAATAGGGCACCCTGTCGGGAGCACATGAGAATGGTATTTCTCAGATCGATTTTTGATCGGATCGAGACCCATTGTAAGTGGGATTATTATATTTTAAATTTTTATTATAAAAGCGACCGGTATGTAGAAAAAAAGGTTTTTAACGAGATGTGTTTGATGGGTGATATCTTACTCAGTGGCGCAGGGATAAGATTATTTATTGAGGTCAATTTATTCATTGACGTACGTGTAGTATATTGCGGCAATAATGTCTATTTTTATTTTTAGGCGACTGATAACAACATAATTAATTTTTATCTCAAACCCACATGAATCGGTCCTTATTTTGATTGCTTTAAGCGATTTAAAATGGAAGTTATACTCACGGTCCTTCCTATCTAAAAAAGTGTACGTCAATGGTTTTCTTAAATTAAGGTTTATATTCAATAGATTATTAAAATTTCGCGTTTTACATTTTAAAAAAAAAACTTAAAATTTTAATTCTGTTTCAAGGGAGATATTTTACCCTCATAGATTAACCCTATAAAAACAAAAAAAATTGCTCATGTAAAAAAAAGAAAATAAGTAACATTGTTTTACCGTTTTTAAAAAAGCTAAGCATTTTGGAAATAAAAAATATTTGCATTTTTAAGGGACTCTTGAATTCGATAGTGCAAATGTATTTATACATAAAAAATAGAAAAAATTCGACCTGTTTCACCGTTTGTTAAAAAGCTAAACGCTTTTCGTTTTCAGAGTTCATTTTATTTTCTTAGGGAACCCCCTATAAAGAAAAAAATGTTTTATATATAAAACGAAAAAGAAATTAACGTATGTCAGTGTTTTCTAAGCAAACGAAATACTATGGATTTTTTCGTTTTCATAGCTGTTTCATCCTCTTATAGCCCCCCAGTATAGTTAAAAAATGTTTTTTATTTACAAAAAAAATTAAAGAAATTTGACGTTTTTGAGCAAGCTAAATGCTGCTGTAATTTTGACGTAGATCATTTTTGGAGCAAATTTGAAACAAATCGGTTTGACTGTTTTCGAGTTATCTTTAGCGCAAATTTTCTTTATACATACACATCTGTACAGATATCATATTTTTTTTCCAAAAAATATGTTTTTCTGAATCTAGGAATTCTACAATATATATTGGCTGGTGTAAAATAGATAAGTAAAATTTACTAAATTGAATAAAATCTCAGAAAACTTTACTCTTTTTCATTTATTGACTAATAGATTACATCCAACATCAACCCTCACTGGAGGGTCAAATCACAGGAAAATTGTAACTCTTTGAGGGCACTTTCCAATTAGGATATCCTAAACAGAAATGTTGGCCCTAATAACTTTTTTTGTAAATATGATAACTTCTAATATAAATCGATCGAAATAGTAAATATTATCCGATCATTCACTAGAAAATCCGATTACGAAAAGGACAATTGTGAACTCGTCGGGGACTAAATTTTTAATACCTCCACCAAAAATTGTGATTTTTGATGTTTGTGTGAAGTACATGCCATAAAATCAGCTTTTACCAAAATATAGAAAATTATATTATATTATTATTAATATTAATAATAATAATAATAGTAATAATAATAATAATAAATCGTCTTTTATTTGTATCAAATAAACAATGTACAAAATAAAAACATGTTCTGGTTAGCTACAACCAGAAAAGGCGATATGTAGCTTTGGACAGCTATTCTTACATATAACCTTCAATGGTCATCCTTTTATCTCAACTAATAAATTTAATGTTAACCTAGTTGGACAAAAAATTAAGACAACGATAGCGCAAGCAGAAATACTAAAATATGATAGGCAAGCAAAATGAGAAAAATAAATATAAATAAAAGGTAAACATATTTCAAGATATTTTCACACACATTAGAAAAACAAAATACAATTTAAAACAGAAACAAATATAAAATCTTACAAAGTAAACTGTTAAGATATGATGCAATTAAGAGAAAACAATAACTATTGCATAGCAAGTAATTGGCATTCGCATTGCATTTATATTGCTGTTTATACTGATTTTTAAAAGCTGTGGGACTTAAGAGCTTTATATCTTTGGATAATTTATTATAGATATGTGGTGCCTGATAACTGAAGCATTTCTAAAATGTCGAATGCAGCAGGATGCTAAAGAAATAATTAAAGCGGGGTTCTCTAGTATGCGTCCCACCTCTATAAATCAGCCTGTCTTTGAGGAAGGAAAGGAACCTCATTTGCACTATTTTATGAACAAATAATAAAAATTGTAGTTCACGCATTCTGTTCATATTAAGCCATTTCAGTTCACGCAATGAATCGAAGATATGAGCATACTTTCTTAAGGAGCATGAATCGGTGGCATGAATTCTGCACATGTTGCATCCTTGTTTTTCAGAAACGAGAAGAAAAGGACCATACACAAAAGAACAGTAACTGAATTGGGTCAGCACTAAAGATTCGGACAACGCAGCTCTCAGTTGTTCTTTGCCTATTGACATATAATATCTTACGATTTAAAAAACGTTTACTTTATAATAGAACTCACCTGCTCTGTGAACTTCAGCCGACTCTCCAGCATGACTCCAAGGGACTTCGCCACGTTCTCCACTGGAATAGTCGCATCAAAAATCTGCAGCATTCTTTATATTATTTGTTGTCCTCCAAAATAAACAGCTGCAGACTTGCTGTGATACAAAATAAGGTTATGTATCATGTTTCCTCGTTTTCATAATGTTATTCAATTCATTGTTAAGGATGAACTTGCCAACAAGATGTTTCTTTGGCACAAAACTGAAGATCACCTGGATGTCTTCAATCTAGGTCTGGCATTTACAATTTTTAATGTCTCTCAAAATATCTGATGAATAGATACTAAATAAAATTGACACCGCGGTACTCCCGATACTATGGGCCTATACTACGATTCTTACATCTTCTATGATCTTTGGGCTTGGTTACTCTTACTGCATTAAAAGGTGCATGTCTTGATCTCAAGGCAATGAAAATATACTCGTAAATCCAAAAGTAATTGTAAAATACATCAATATTATATGGCCTCAAATATCTATACATAACTGTTTTATGTTTTGCCTTTCGTACTTTTATACAAATAAAAATAGACCTTTACTTTGTCTCTATGATCTGGCTGTGGTAAAAAATTTATTAATTTAGTTTATTTTGTTCTTTTGTATATTTCCAAAATCTCATAATCAACCACAAATAAAAACCTTAAAAATTATAATATCGCCTCACAGTGGTGCAATTATTGCAAATAATCGATTAATGAATTAATTAATATATATATATATATATATATATATATATATATATATATATATATTTTATATATTTTGATTTTTATATCTTTTCATGTATGATTGTATAATACAGGGTGTTCCAAAAATAAGATATCGCATTACACTTGACATTTTTAAATGGAAACCCCCAATTTTTTTTCTATTTTTGGATCCAGGAAGTTTTTAGTAACTTTTGTATAATAGAGTTTATACCTATCTTCAACCATTTTGAAGTTTTTTTAATTTTTTTTATAAAATTCGCCTCATTTAATTTAGTACTGATAATACGGAAAAAAATAATAATCACCGATACCAGCAAGAAATTTAGCATCCGTCAATGTCATCGTAAATCATAGAACAACTTTATCTTTGATTTGAAATCGTTAAGTTGCCTAGTTCTATTATAATATTTTGCAATGATTTATTCAATTCAAGAAAGGGTCGAAATAACGAAACTGTATTATCAAAACGGAAGCATTGCAAGAGCTACCGCCCGGTTGTTTAATGCGTTACATCCAGACAAAAATATTAACCATAAGTATGTGGCTAAATTAATAAGAAAATTTGAAGCAACTGGATCTGTATCTAATATTCGCCGGAATCAGGAAAATCGTCCAAGTAGAAATGAAGCCAGAGAAATAGCAGTTTTGGGACACGTGGCTCTTGACAACACCCAAAGTACTCGTGGTCTGGCTACTTCTTCAGGATTTACACGCTCAACAGTGCAAAGAATTTTGAAATCCTATAAATTTCACCCGTACAAAACTAAACTTGTCCATGAGCTTAATGAAGACGATTATGATATATGCGAATTAATGACACAACGTTTGAACAATAACCCAAATTTGTTATTTAACATTTGTTTTTCGGATGAATGTACCTTCTATTTACATGGTGCTGTAAATAGACATAATTGTCGATATTGGATATATAATCCACATTTGTTTCGAGATACATTCGCAATACAAAAAATTAATGTCTGGGCCGGCATTTTCGGAAATCATATTGTAGGACCTTTCTTTATTCCTGGAAACTTGACGGGGGAGTTGTACTTGGACATGTTGGAAAATACAATAGAGCCACGAATAACCGAAATAATAGAAAATGAGGTTAATTATAATGAAAATTTTCTTCATTTCCAACAAGATGGTGCACCACCGCACTATGTAGCTCCAGTACGACAGTTTTTGGACACCCATTTCCCAAATCAGTGGAATGGCCACCAATCCGGACTTGAGTCCTTTAGATTACTTTCTTTGGGGACATATAAAAAGTAAGGTTTTT
The DNA here is from genome assembly GCA_030620095.1 of Kuschelorhynchus macadamiae. NCBI lineage: Eukaryota > Metazoa > Arthropoda > Insecta > Coleoptera > Curculionidae > Kuschelorhynchus > Kuschelorhynchus macadamiae. Next base: position 962,117 of record JAUTXW010002880.1, read on the forward strand.
AGTACGAAGCCAGACTCCATCCAAGATCTTCGGGAGCGGATCACGGCGGAATGCAGACAAATAACTCCAGAAATGTGTGAAAATGTTAGGAATAGATTTGAGCAAAATATTTATTATTGCATGGAGGTAAACGGACACCACTTTCAACATTTATTACCACATTGACTTTTTGACACATTGTAGCTAAGTAACTAATTTTTGTTTAAATTTTAATGTGAATGTAAAACTGTAAATGGTTTAGTGTTCCTGATTCCGGCGAATATTAGATACAGATCTAGTTGCTTCAAATTTTCTTATTAATTTAGCCACATACTTATGGTTAATATTTTTGACTGAATGTAACGTATTAAACAACCGGGCAGTAGCCCTTGCAATGTTTCCGTTTTGATAATAAAGTTTCGTTATTTTGACCCTTTCTTGAATTTAATTTATCAATACTTGATATTATTCAATTATTCAAATAACTTCAAAATGGTTGAAGATAGGTATAAACTCTATTATACAAAAGTTACTAAAAACTTCCTGGAGAATCCAAAAATAGAAAAAAAATTGGGGGTTTCCATTTAAAAATGTCAAGTGTAATATATATTTTTGGAACACCCTGTATTATACAATCATATATATAAAAATCAAAATTGATAGCGTTTTTCCCAAAATATACCAGGAAAGTCATAAATAAGGGTGGGACCTTTTCGTTGGGCCACCCTGTATATATATATATAGAAAAGCAAATACCAGAAGAAATTGTTTTTGATTATGTCACAGGATACCCTCCTGCTATAGCGGCCTGAATAAGAGCGAAATCGCGATCGTCGTTTAACCAAAATGGATCATTGTATCTGCTGCGACTCAGAACATGTTCCAGACCAGGATCACATCCTTGTTATGATATTGGTGTACGTGGAATATATATAACGACGATCGCGGTGTCGCTCTTATTCAGGCCGCCATAGCGAGCCCCGTGTAGGGCAATTGCACAAAAACAACTACTCCGCTAGTTAAATACCACGACACACATGAAGTTCTTGGAATACCCGGATCATAAATTGAAAAACCTAAAGATATAAGAATTATTTTATTGCTTTAAAAAAAGTATGCAAAAGTTAAAGCATGCAGTATGATGCTAAAAATTCGTTTTTTATTCCTAAAAAGACACTGAATTTACATAACTACTAAACGTAGAGAAAAAATTTGGAAACCGTCAGATTATTAACCTTTAATATTTAAATTGATTTCCCTTCTACAGGATGCTAAAATTCACTGAAACAAATGGTTGTCTTCATATGTGTACAAGTAATCTTAAATTAATTACTATGCGCCCTGTATATTATATGCGGAATGTTGATAAAATAAACTATAAAAACATAAATAAGTCTCAATTTGGACCAAAAATTGATCATTGGAAAAAGGTTTAAAAGACACATATAATAAATGAAAAAAAAAACGATTTTTCTAAAAAAAACTCAAAATATTGAGAAATCGCTAATATTATTTTTTGCAATTTTAATAAGGATTGTTTTTATATAGCAAGTAAAAAATAAAAACTGTTTTTAAATATTTTATAAGCTGGCTTTACACCCTGTGTAAGAGATTTCTTACCATAAGTAAAATTTTTGCATGAAGCGGTCATCTGTGGAGGAATTCTTAACATGGACTATTATACGGAGAAGTACAAATATAATTATATCGAAGGGGTTGTGTTTGCCGGTAAACTGTGTAGTTAAGGGCATCTAAATAATTTCATTAACTGGGTGTGTTTTACGTCAGTACCGATTACGTATCATCCAATGGAAAATCACTGAAATAAGTATAATTAAAAACGGACTTCATTGTGTCACTCTGTACCGAGCCCTTGAGCCGTAATCTACATATATCTGTGAGCCCGGATTTACAACTTATTAGTCCATTTGCAAGAGACACAATAACTTTGTTACGATTTTTAAGTCTGCTCGGCGCGTGCCAATAAACGCCACACCTTGTATTTCTCAAATAATTTCCGAACAATTTTAAAACTGTTATTGGAGAAGTTTTGCGCGAACGTATTTGATATTACGGTAGTACAAAACAATCGTTAATGTTTGTTTCTTTCTTTCATTGTGGTGTTGTCACGCAGTGGAATATTAATTTGTGGGTTGAAGTCATTTGTACTTAAGCTAAAATGATACGAATAGTACAAAGCAAGGACCTTTTTGTCGGCGTTGGCAGTGAACCCCCATCCCCCAGAGCCACTTTTACTTATAACTAAAATAAAGTAATGACCTTTTTTTGTTGTCTATATTATTTACCTTTAAAAGTTCGTAAGGTACACCTATTAAGAAAACAGAAACCGAGAACCCTTTTTTTGTTTGTTAAATTTTTTCTCCTCACTCCAAGATTGTTAAAGTTTAGAAAACACCCTGACCCCCGAATCAATGTTTATATACGCCATTGCTGCCCTATGCATTGTTTTGAAAAGTCTGGAACAAATTAATCGGAGATACCTCTAAAGATTTGTAGATAAATGGTAAATAGTTATTATCCTAATAAGAGCCACTTTCCTGAACGCGATTTCCGTTTCCTACAGGCGTTTTAAAAATAAACATGCAGAATTAAAAAGAAAATTTATTGAACAAAAGAATTTTCCAACAATTAGGATATAACAATACATAGATATTTTTTATTTATATTTATGGTGAAAAAAGAATTTGTTGCATTATATAAATTGATTGCGGATATTAGCGAAGTTGAAGCCAAAGAAAAAGGTGCCGAATAAATATTCGTGCTGCTGGCGAGAAACGGTGACATATTTGACGAAGTGAATGTTTCTAAACTGTAGCTGGAAATTGATCGAATAGCGTTTGAAACATTGAGATTGAGAATTTTGTTAGACACGTCTTTTTTCCAGATTGACGTATTCTTCTAAATTTCCTTCGGCAGTATTTGTGGATTTCCATGCTCCTAGACGTTTGATATTGGTAATTCCTTCACCAGTATTGGCCAATAAAGTGGCAAATGTTCATCTGAAGCTGTGGCCTGTGTATAACTCGGGATTTTTCAGTCTTATGTAAGCTGTAATGTTGGAGGGAATTTTTCCTATGGTATTTATTCCAACACATTGAGTATCGCATTTTCCATTTTTGTAATTTAAAATGAATCCAACGTGTGAAGTTTGCCTTGGGCGTAAACCGACGTATTTTCTGTACAGATTTAAATAACTGCTGTTTTAATTTTATTAGAAATAAAAATGATCTGACGGATAGTAAAGATTATGAGGTCTCCTTTATCATCAATTTCATCAATGGTAAATTTGTTTAATTCGTCACGTCGGCAAGCACCAGCTAGCCCAAAAATGGTTACTAACTTAAACAGAAGATAAACCTCGTTGGGTACTTCTGTTATTAATTTCGTGATGTCTTTTTGAGCAACGATTTTCGCTTTTTTGGGCGAAAATCTACATTTTGTTTCTTGATGTAGGCAGTGATTTTGTAATATTTAGTGATGTCTAAATCTCTCTCAATCATAGTTTTTACCATGAAATATCGAGACCATAGGGTCTCAAAACTTAATCATTTCCGAAAAATACGCTAAAAGTACTTTTTCTTTCAGTGTTTTTACTTATTTTACATTGCACCAATTATTAAAATGTTCGTACTGCTTTTCATATCGATCTTTTGATTTTGCCGGTAGTAACTTGCCTAAAATTTGCCTTACTTGCAGAAATGATTACAAATGCGACTCTTCTATAACTCATTATTTATTTTCATCACATAAATATCAATGAGGTTCAAAGGTTATATCTTGGTCGGCATGTCAACATCCAAGTATACTACGTTATGCGCGCGTAAACAATTAAACTACTTGTTTTAACTATTTTAATATATTGCAGGTTCAGCATCATCTCTTTGGAAACGGTACTATATTATCGTAGTCCAAATAAGGTTCTTCAAAAGAACTGCATATTTTACATTCTGTATGTGTGCCGGAAATGGTGAATCGCGCATGCTTGTAGGAAAATAATGTCGGTTTTTGATAAATGCCTAAAAAGGCTTCTTTAAAATTGTAAGCCAAAGTGTCTTTTATAGAGAATTCTGATAAGTTTTAGGTATATAGTATAACCCCACTAGTGATATTATCAGCTTTTTAATAAAGAAAAAAACAGTATTGTTAGAAATTATATTTTTCTATGAGCCTGTGAAAAGTGACATTTTTCGCACTCACTTCAGTGTAAATTATATATAGAGGAAATACTTTAATCCCAAAAATGTTCGAAAAAGGAATGAGTAGGGTTTTAGATCACGAAAAACAAATCTTTAGAAAAAAAATTGATATGCGTGTGTAAACAAAATTTGCACACACGATAACTTGAGAACGAACAGTCACTCCGAGTATTTTCAAATTTAAATCAAAAGTATTCTAGGTCCGTGTCTCGAAGCGATTAGATTTTGGGTTTATTATTTTTAAGAGAAATAGAAACGTAAAAAATGAAAACAGAAATAGTTGAGGTAAATGTTTTGTAAATTGTAGAAGTCACTGGCCTAGATATTTGAATTTTTTTGATAACACAAATTTAAAAAATATTAAAAATTTCAAAAGACGATGAAACAAAGTTTTTTGTATATAAAATATTTTACTTCACTCTACAGAGTAGCCCTAAAAGACTTATTATTATTATATATATACTATTTATTATTACGCACATTACGTTTTTTTTTTATTTGATTTAGTATTATTTCATTAATAAATTATTTCATTACTAAAATTATATTCGTATTCGTAAATAAAGAAGATAATAAATTATTAAAGTAATTTAAAAGATAATAAATTAAAGTTGATATGTATATTTAAATTCATTTTAAAATCCGCCATCAAAGGCTTTCTTCTAAGAAATTCATCGACGAACACAAAGTTATTTAGAAGAAGTGGACGAAGACTCCACCATCCAACAGTAATTACCCCCTGTAAATCCATGCTCGGCTGCTGCTACTGGTTGCGAAAGATTAAAAAACCACTACTTCTTTGCTTCCGCATTTCCCCCTCAGTTTTGACACGAGGTTTTCATGAAACTGTTAATTTACTTGTAAATAAGGTTTATTAAAGTTAATGTTAGATACCACGACCTCTTAATTTTGTTAGCTTATATTACATACACTCAACTGTAGACCATTCCGAAATCTCGGTTCCCCCCACAATTTGCGAGAATGTTCCCAGTGTATGGATATGGAGTGAGAAAAAGGTGAAAGGATAATAGACTGCAGCAAATAACTGCTTTTGCTTAAAGTTCGGCTTTATGAACCTCATAACCATCTCAAGCCAAACCCAAAAAATAGCTATAAATTACTTTGAATAGCCTTGAGAGCTAAATTATTCTTCAAGTTTTTCAAACCATCTAAAACGATCATATAAAAATGGCGTCACATTGGTTTTCCTCAACCTACAAATACTATAGAAAGTACACTTTTTTTGAGAACTTGCTTCAATAGTAACATCTAAATTCTAAAAGCCGTTATTATTAAAAATAAGTAAATGACCATTAAGAATGTCATGTGTAATATGTAACCAAACAATTTCTTGATATAAATAAGAACAATTATCCAATTCTTTTGTTTGTTTGAAACAAATATATTAAATATACGCCAATATTTCTTAAATAAATGTGTGTTTAAGTGAAACAAATTTTTATTACTTAGTTATGACTCGTTTGTGAAAGCCAATCTGACGCCTTTTTTACTTCACGTTTTAGATAATTGAGAGAAATTTTTAGACCAATTTAAATAAAACTGTTCAGGCCCTAAAGGTTATTAAGGTATTTAAGGATAATTTATTTTCAGCTTAAATTTTTCAAGTTAAAACAATTATTTTCTTACCTTTAAATGAATGCCATAAACAACCGAGGGTATTTTTTCACTCCCATAACTCACTGTTGAGAACAATACGAGCAACACTCAGTACTGCTCAGTACGCCAGTCAAGAAAAAAATGTGGACCCTAACGTAAACATTTGACCATTTAGTGCTGTATTAATACAATAATTATTTAGAAAATATATTTATTATATAATAACCATAAATTATTTCATATTAATATTTTTTGTTTCAATTAACGCCTCAGTGAATATATAAAAAATTCCAAATAATCAAGTTGATTTAAAAATTTTCTGAATTAGTGTTACAGTTGTAAAGACAATTATCTCTATAAATTGCAGCATTAATAGTTCCATCAATAATAAATAATTCAGTTTTGCCATAACATCTCTAAAACAGTAGTTCCTCCTCCGCCAAAACCTCTTATGCTGAGCGATAATGAGTGATGTATCAGAAACCCTCACACCACCTAAATCCTAATATCATCAAGGATATTTGGTCGAAATTAAAATTCTAGTACGATCAAGAGAAAAAGAAAAATCATTAAAGGAATTAGCAAATTGATATTCTAGAAGAATGAAACATTAATCTTCTTTCGCCATATTAGCACAGCCATGTTTCATTTTGTGTTTGAAATTTTCAGTTCCATGAGATGTGTATAAGATTCTGCTTATGCCGGAAATCAAATTTAAAAAAAACTAAAATCGTCTAACATAACAGCCGATTATATGCAGGAGCCTGTTTACAAAGCTTAGACAACCATTTGGTTAAATCTGATAATATTTAATAATAATTAATTTATAATATTATAATTTAATAATAATAATTACAACAGCATCAGTACCAACTTATATTTTATGCATATCTCTAAAAAATTACAAAAATATTGTTAAGATATTGGTTAACAAATTATGTGACACCCTGTATAATAGAGTTGTATATTTTTGATTAACAGCACAGTTACTAAGATAAAATTTTGTAACCCATTCTTGATTTAAAACAATAATATAAAAGTTAAAAATAAATGTATGTGGAATTTCCAAATTTCCTAAAATCACCCTGCATATTAGAAACAAATAGATAAATAAAAAAAAATTCTAATTAAGTTTTGGGTAATTATTATGAAATGCATAAAATGAAATAAAATTAAAAATTACAAAACACGGAACTTACAAATGTCTGTTAAATTGGCAAGATTTTATATAACATCCTGTCTGTATATTATATTAAAAATAATTTTGACAAGACGAGACAACTTAAGCTAATTTTTTAGACAGACTGAGTTCTCGAACGCCGAAAACGCCATAACTTTTTTAGCTTTCAACAATTTTCACCACAACCATATAGAAAAATGTGTTGCCCAAACTACATATAAAATACATGGGGAAAACATGATGATATCAAATTAGTTTTTTCAACATATTTAGCGTATAGCACTTTCGAAAATATACATGGTTATGTTATAAACGTTATTCGCCCGATATCATGGAACTAAAGGCTTTTCGAACTGTTTCGATATTCACATAAGCCTTTTTTATATTTTGGAAAGTACTATACGTTAGATATGTTGAAATACTAATTTGGTGTCATCCTATTTTCCCCATGTAGTTGTATGTACTACACCATGTATGTTAAAAACTAGTCCAAGGATTAGATTGTGCTCCGTTGTTATGGATCATTCAGAACAATGAATTAAGAAAAAATCAGCGCCAAGGGCGCTGCTAGAGGAAGGGGAACTTACCCCTCCCCCGGGAAAGTCATCACTAAAATAAATCTGAAGCAATTTACATTAAAAATGACTTTTTTGAAGTTCACAAAATATCTTTTGTTTTTTTAGGCACCAGTATTATTTTTGCCCCACCAGAATTTTATCCTAGCAACGCCCATGATTGGTGATTTACCACACCATATAATACCTGAAAAACGAATGTTTATGAACCTATTTTTATTAACTTAAGTAAAACATTTTTGTGTATGTAATAGTTCGAGTATTCTGATAATGTTTACAGAGAGTCACGACGCTCCCATGGCCCAATAGACCTTCCTTGAAAACAAGAAAAAATTAAATTCTAATGTGCAATAATTAATCTACGTTTCAAACATATTTTCATTGGTGGAATTATGTCTGTTGTTAAAATAATTGTTGTTATTGCTTAGTTACCAACTACATAATAGTGTATTTTATGCCCGTGCGGGCAAAATGTGCACTTTATAGCCCGCGCGAGAATAAAAACACAAAAAAAAACAATTTTTGATTAACTTATAATTAACCATTATTAGTAATATTACAAAATATGAAATTAACGTATTACGTTATCTAGTAGAATTCACATATAACTGGCAATTCTGAAAGAATCCGGTCATAGTTTGATTGCCTACAGCAAACGATGATTCGCGTTTCATTGTCTAGGTCTCAAGTCTCATCCTTGAAACCTTATTTTTTGAAGACATACTATCCTCTAAATATCCTTCAGCAACCGACATACTCTTCCGTCCACCATAGGGTAGCCAGCCTTGCGGGGCGCTGATGCAAATATATAAGGGACGTTTTATGATTTTATAGAACCACTATTTTTATTATTAAAAATACGGTATTTTGTATTATAAAATGTATTTCAGAAAAACAAATAAGAATAATAACAATCGAGTTAAAACACACCATAATATTCTAAAAAATAAACACAAATAAATAGGATTTATAACAAAAAATACGGACATTAAACTCTACCACTTACGTAAATATAATACTAAATATTTTAGTTAGATATACTCTATACTAACAAATACTTTTACAAAATAATTATTCTACTCTTTAAGGTTTTAAATGTGTCTATACAGAGTGCAGTATTAGACGCAAAGTCCCTTTCAACATTCAGTAATGCTATATTTGTCAATCTGTCCTTAGACATGGTGGACCTATTAAACGTATATTTTGCATAAATGTGCTTATGTGCACAACAATGTACATATATAGCCTCAGGTGCATCGTTTTTTATTTTCTTTTGCAAACCGTTCAAATGCCCTGACATTGCACTAACTCCATTGAAACCCTGTCCGCGACATAATGCTAAATCTAAACTTAAGCTCGCTAACTTCTTTTTGATCACGTCGTAAAATGTTTCGGCTCATCCACTAGGTATATCAACACATTTTAAACACCTTTCCTCAGGAAAATTTCGTATTTTGTATCTGAGGACTTGTGTAAGTTGAGTTTTTATTTCGATTTGACAAATATCATATTTTTTAAATAAATTTAAAAGCTCTTTTACCAATGTGTACGGAATAATCAATATTCTGTAAATTTTGCTTTTACTTTTAATTTGTACTAAATTAAAACATTTTAATTTAAAATCATATTTGAGGCACTTCGAACAAATCCGTGTTTATTTTTCAAAATATGTTACTACATATTTTGTTACAGGGTATAATAAAAGTAAGTGTTTATTGTGTATACGAGCTCCAAGCGCCAAGTGGCAAGGCCCGCCAAGCAAGGGGGCGGGGTGGGGGGCAGGCTTCAACTGCCAGAAGGGTTGCCGATGTTCGATGCAGACAGTGACCTGTGTACTTGTCAACATCGCTCCAGCCTAGATATTTCGCAACGGGATTTTTCCAAATGTGTTTTTCCAACTTTGGTTCCAACAGGCAAAATTAGCGATGTTAATATTCTTATTTACCATTAAAGTCTTCTTTATCATTGAATTTTTGATCCATAAGGAACTCGGAGAAAATGTCCAAGCAGTACAGCTTCGTCAATATGTTCTACACAGTTTTCTGCCATCCAGCAGAGTAATTTGTCACATTATCTGCCGTAGGTATCTCTCGATTTCTTCGAGAGTTTTATGTTGCTTTTTCCGCTTTTTTGCAATTTCGTCAAGCATTTCAAAACATTCCTGCCTTTTGACTTTTTAGGTTTGACAGCATTTGCCTAGCAATGGTAGTGTCTACTATAATAAAAAGAAAATGTTGTTGAACTCAAATTGATTTTCAGACTGAATTCAGAGTTTAAACTCTATGTGTCCCCTCTACACTTTCGTACATATTACAAATGAAAAAGGCTTAGTTTCTTATAACGTGAATTAAGCGCTCCCTAATATATCTTTAAAGGAGTTTTTAAAAACGCGGTTAAAGTTACGACCGCGAATGAACACTTTGTTTTATAAGCACTCGTTCTGGTTTTGAAATATCGTGGGTGTCGGACAATTGCCACTGCCACTAGATTAAGTATCACACCGTGCGGGTTCTATTAAAAGCGTAGAAAACTATTTACCATTTTTTGCGTAAGAAACTTGATGCCTGCTATTAAAGGCTCGATTTGCGTATAGAGTAAGAGGATGCTTTGAAAAACAGGACATAACTTGCGTCAGGCCTATATCTATACACGAAATTTAGTTTAATCAATATAGCACAGCCAACCAATTCAAGGGCATGATTTTACTGATGCTAATTATCTATATTAAAACACATTGTTTAGACTTGAAATACATGAACCTATGTATGTTACAAAATCGGTACCTAGAAAGAACGTCCTTCGTTACGATTCCTTCATATTGTCTGGGATACTGTACTTAGATTCATAGTCATTTATATTTATTAATAGGTTCATATACTTTCACTTTTTTGGATAAAAGCAGAGATTCTTTATGAGGAATCTTTTGGATAATTGGGTAAAACTGATCTGTAAAGGAACTTAACCTGAAATTCCCTTGTGATGAATCATTACAATGTTGTTTACAAAAGTCAAAAGTGAGAGATATCACAATTTGTATAGATACCTTCGTATTACTAATGACTATGTACAGGTTGTTTCAAATTCGATGCTCATCATTGGGATCTTCTAAACCGTAAGAGCTAGATGGGTAGTTTAAATTTGGCAAAGTTGCGCATTTTAGAGCCCAATCGAATGCCGCTGAAAAAATAAAAATATTCCGAACCATTTCGAAGAAATCCGAAAAAAACCGAAATTGACGATTTTTGAATTTATTTTTTTGCGACTTTATTTTGGCAGATAAAAAAAAACTAAGACCACATTCTTATTGTAGTTTTTTCTCCTCTACAAAATGGCGTTGTCAGATTTTTAATCCGACGTTTCGTCCTTCGTGGCCTATCATCAACTTTCTAAATTTAAATACGGACCTGGATTTTTTTTTTACTTTTTTAAAAGCATTTTTAATTCTGATTAAAATGATATGTAACACGTGTGTGAAATAGTTTTAGATAGTGGAAAAAAAGCTAATTAATAATATAAAATAAGGTGGCCATGGATTTCTGACATTTATGATTCTTATTTTTCTTGCGCTTGGAAACCATTTTCAAATATTATCAATAATTTAATAATTTTATTAAAAAGTCTACTTTTTAAAAGAAAAATGATATTTTCAAATTCAGATAAATGTGATATGCTTCGTATTTACTACCTTGAGAATCGAAACAGCATAGCCGCAAGTGAAAGATATTTGATTGAGTACCCCGAACGGCCCCAGCCGCATTATACAATTTTTAACAGAATTGAAAGGCAATTACGACATGAAGGAAATTTTGCTAAGAAAAGAAATAATTATGGATTGCGGACTACTGAAGAAGAAGTAAACGCTGTGTTAAATTCTGTAAGTTTATTATCCTGGAACGGCAATGTTCGCAATGAATTCAAGCAAAAGATACCTATTCGTTTACAACAATGGCTAGCTTTAATTTTGATTGATTTGATTAATTTGATTCTAGGTTAATGAAAATCCAAGAATTTCGACCAGGCAGATTGGCAGGGATTTAAATAATATGCCCCACGTGAAAGTGTGGAGAACATTAAAAGCCGGCCATTATAGGCCCTTTAAAATCCACACAAGTCAGTTTTTGATGCCCGGTGATCCAGAAAGGCGACTAAATTTTTGTAATTGGCTTAATTTGGCATTGCAAGAAGATCCGGATATTACAAACAAGATCATTTGGACTGACGAATCCTCATTTAGCTCGTGTGGAATGTTTAATAGACACAACGAGCATGTGTGGTCTATCAATAATCCTCGCGAGAACATACCAATCCGGGGCCAAGGTAGAAACTCTATTAATGTATGGAGTGGACTGTGTCGGAACAGACTGTTAGGGCCCATTTTGTTTGAAGGAGCCCTAACAGGTCAGCGCTACCTGGAGATGCTCACAGGTCCTATATTAGACTTTCTTGACGACTACCCGCTTAATGAACTGCAGCAGCTGTGGTGGCAACAGGACGGAGCTCCAGCTCACAACGCGGGTATCGTCACCAATTACCTAAATACAGTTTTCCCTGAAAAATGGATAGGTAATAGAGGAGTTGTTTTATGGCCAGCGAGAAGCCCGGACTTGGCTCCCCATGACTTTTTTCTGTGGGGTCATCTAAAAGACTTGGTTTATAAAACTCCACCAAACGACATTAATCTTTTAAGACAATCGTTAGAACGCACAATGGAGAGAGTGCCAGGCCGCATGATCCAGCGAGCTATAAATAAAGTTCCTGCGCGCATTCAAATGTGCATCCAACAACAAGGAAATTTGTTTGAACACCTCATTTAAATCATTATTTTTATTTATTAACATAAAATAAATTGTTACTATTAGACTTTTGTTACTATTTTATTTTAAAAATAGGTAATTTTTTTCTTTGTTACTATTTTTTTTATAAAGTAAACTAGATTAACAATATTATAAAATTATTAAATTTAATGAAATACTTGAGAAAAATCCATGGCCACCTTATTTTATATTATTAATTAGCTTTTTTTCCACTATCTAAAACTATTTCACACACGTGTTACATATCATTTTAATCAGAATTAAAAATGCTTTTAAAAAAGTAAAAAAAAAATCCAGGTCCGTATTTAAATTTAGAAAGTTGATGATGGGCCACGAAGGACGAAACGTCGGATTAAAAATCTGACAACGCCATTTTGTAGAGGAGAAAAAACTACAATAAGAATGTGGTCTTAGTTTTTTTTATCTGCCAAAATAAAAGTCGCAAAAAAATAAATTCAAAAATCGTCAATTTCGGTTTTTTTCGGATTTCTTCGAAATGGTTCGGAATATTTTTATTTTCTCAGCGGCATTCGATTGGGCTCTAAAATGCGCAACTTTGCCAAATTTAAACTACCCATCTAGCTCTTACGGTTTAGAAGATCCCCATGATGAGCATCGAATTTGAAACACCCAGTACAGGGTGGTTTTTTTATATTTGGACATGCATTTTCGCCATTTATTTTTTAAGATACACAAAAAGTGTAAATACCAAAACGGTAGTTTCAAAACTAAAATTAAGAATAACAACTTAATAATTTCTAAGGCTGACAAACCTTACTGTTTAGTCATCCTAAACAAGAATAACTATATAGATAAAGTGGAAAGTTTTCTCTAATAATAGCTTCACTATTCTTGATTCTAACCCTCTTAACCAATTTTTAAGAAAAACTAAAACATATATTAAAATTTGTGATAGCTTGTTTAAAGAAATTAATGCTCCTAAGAAATGAATGTCTAGCAATCCAAGTATGCCCCGATTGTATGGGCTTCCTAAAATACATAAGGATAACGTTCCAATCAGACCAGTGTTGGTGAGCTCCACTAATTAACTTCAAGCCTCCTAACTCGGTAAGTAACACTCTAGATTTAACTAATAAACTTAAAAATACTAAATTAAATAACAATCACTTTATGGTATCTTTTGATGTGAGTAATTGGTTTACATCAGTCCCAAAGAAGGAAATTATTCCATTGGTACGTAACTTATTAAGATCTAAAAACGTCAAGGAGTCTACACTCGTGGATATATTTACACTTTTGAGTTTTGCTTTTCCTCAGGATTTTTTCCTTTTTAATAACAAGTTTCATCAACAACCTGAAGGCCTTGCTATGGGAAGTAGCTTATCCTTTTTTCTTGCAGATCTGTTTATAGACAATACTGTGGATACGTTGACAATTGTTTTCTATTGACAGAGGGTAATTCTGACTCTGCTAAACTCTTATTAAACAAGATTAATCAAACACATAGTAACATAAAATTTACACTAGAAATTGAACAGAATGACTCTCGTAATTTCTTAGATTTCGCAGTTTATAGATCAGATACTGCCCTTAAATTCAATAAAATGTCTAACCATCCATATTAACATAACATGGGTGCTTTTAATTCTTATATTTATAGGCTTTTGAATGTCCCTATTTCAGAAGCTGACTGACCATAGGGAAGAAATTAACATTTTAAAGCAAATTGCTTATAAGAATGGATATGATCCAAAATTAATAGATACCAAGATCAACAAGGTTAAAACTTAACTTTTGAAAAAATAGCTCTTTCCATTTTCATTCTAACCCTCTTAACCAATTTTTAAGAAAAACTAAAACATATATTAAAATTTGTGATAGCTTGTTTAAAGAAATTAATGCTCCTAAGAAATGAATGTCTAGCAATCCAAGTGTGCCCCGATTGTATGGGCTTCCTAAAATACATAAGGATAACGTTCCAATCAGACCAGTGTTGGTGAGCTCCACTAATTAACTTCAAGCCTCCTAACTCGGTAAGTAACACTCTAGATTTAACTAATAAACTTAAAAATACTAAATTAAATAACAATCACTTTATGGTATCTTTTGATGTGAGTAATTGGTTTACATCAGTCCCAAAGAAGGAAATTATTCCATTGGTACGTAACTTATTAAGATCTAAAAACGTCAAGGAGTCTACACTCGTGGATATATTTACACTTTTGAGTTTTGCTTTTCCTCAGGATTTTTTCCTTTTTAATAACAAGTTTCATCAACAACCTGAAGGCCTTGCTATGGGAAGTAGCTTATCCTTTTTTCTTGCAGATCTGTTTATAGACAATACTGTGGATACGTTGACAATTGTTTTCTATTGACAGAGAGTAATTCTGACTCTGCTAAACTCTTATTAAACAAGATTAATCAAACACATAGTAACATAAAATTTACACTAGAAATTGAACAGAATGACTCTCGTAATTTCTTAGATTTCGCAGTTTATAGATCAGATACTGCCCTTAAATTCAATAAAATGTCTAACCATCCATATTAACATAACATGGGTGCTTTTAATTCTTATATTTATAGGCTTTTGAATGTCCCTATTTCAGAAGCTGACTGACCATAGGGAAGAAATTAACATTTTAAAGCAAATTGCTTATAAGAATGGATATGATCCAAAATTAATAGATACCAAGATCAACAAGGTTAAAACTTAACTTTTGAAAAAATAGCTCTTTCCATTACTTGAACTTGATGTTGATAAGTTTGTCCCAATTCCTTTTTTTGACTGAGAATTTAATAGAACAATTTTCAAATCTTTTTGTAATAATATTAAAATATCTCATAAAATTAAGAACAACCTCGGAAAGTCTTTGAATAACAGCAAAGACAAAATAAACAGACTCAATGAAAGTGGAGTTTGTAAGCTTAACTGCTCTGATTATGACGCTATTTACAAGTAGAACTTGCAGACCTCTGTCAGTTCGCATTAATGAACATGTTAACAACACTAATAAGTCACCATTTGGTCACATTCAGTTTAGTCAACATAATTTTAATCTAGACACAAATTCTTTTGGTTAATGTTCTTTCAAAAAACTTTATGAGACTTAATTTTCCTCTTTCTTTATTACTCGATGTACCTATTTGTAGGTAGCATTGATGATTATTAGTTAGTCGAAAGCGCTCTGCTATGATTGTCGAGTTTGGACACGTTATAAAGACAGACCTTTGTTGTTTCATTACTTTTGCACGTGTAAAGTACATCACATAGATCTAAAACATCGACGAAAGGAGGAGGTATATCAAAAGCAGGTCGTTTCCATGGATATACAGAGTTGTAGCCAACCGCGAATGATCATAGCACTGTTTCCATAGTTACTCACTTTCTTTTCATAGACTGAGATTCGTGTGCCAAACTTTACATATCCCTTTAAGTTTTTAATTGTTATATTTTATAATTGTCGTATTTAGAAATAGTATACTGGGGGTCCCATCCAAAAGTGTCATATTCTATTGCTGAATAGCTCAAAAACTAAGAAAGATATCAAAACGCGGTTTGAACAGAATTACTAAGAATGTTCTAAAGTTTTCAAATTCATTGTTTTATTTTTTTGCAAGGCCGGTTGCAGAAAGCGCAATTAAAGTTTAGAATGTTTAACGGAATGTCAAATTTGACAGAGAGTTCCTAGAGTTCTGTAAGCAACTTGTCAAATCTAAAAGTTTGGTTAAATATTCTAAAGAGCAATTAAGTTTTGTGCAACCGGGGGTAAGTATTTAATTTAAAGTATATTACTCTTTTATTTTAAAGCGAGCACCCTGTATATTTTATCAACAGAAGAATGCCCTTCCTCTCTAATTTTCAAAACTGTATACATTGTTTTAGTTTATTTAATATATTATCAATTCGAAGTAACTTGAATAAATTAAATAACATAAACTAACTAAATTTAAAAGCATAAATAAATAAATCATTTGATGGAAGTGCCCGCTATTAACATTTACGCATTCATTTAAAATTACAGATGATCAACTGCGTTTCGCAGAATATCATGAGGAATATGTTCTATCACATATCTTATGTTATTCATCAGTTCCTGCAATATGTGTGGGATTGGATTATAACATCGCTTCTTCTCATAACTCGAAAAAAAAATCAAGTACAGACATATCAGGAGAATAAGGTGGCCATTCTAGTTGACTTGCTCTACCTATCCACCGGCCAGGAAATTTTCTGTAGACAGAAATAAAAGCAATGTATACATTTCTGAAAGGTAGAAAGGTCAGGCATTCTTCCGGTGATAATATACAGGGTGTTCTATTTAAAATAATCGAGCAATATTCATTAAAATAAATACTTATTTCAAAAAAATGCCACAATGGATATGGAGATTTAGCAACACCGTCAAAAAAACTTCAAACATAGTAATTCTATCCAAACCACGTCTTAACACCTTTCTTAGTTTTTGAGTTATTCAGCAATATAATGTGATACCTTTGGAGGGGACACCCAGTACCATATAGTAAATTTTCTGAAATAAGTCATTTGTTGGAAGAGCACGCCATTAACATTTATACAGTCATTTAAAATTACAATCAGACGATCAAATGCGGTTCGCACCATATCTTAAGGAATATTTTCTATCACATTTCTCATGTGATAAATGTGATGAATGTGTGTGGGATTGGATTATAACATCGCTCCTTCACATAACTTCAAAATATAAATTAGGGGCAGACATATCAGGAGAATAAGGTGGCCATGAACCTGCTCTACCTATCGACCGGCCAAGAAATTTTCTTTTGACAGATTCTCGAGAACAAATCGAAAAATAGCGCCATCTTGTTGAAAAATAAGAGAAGTTTTCTAACATATCTGTGTAATTATCTTCTCGCACGTTTTCCAGAAAGAACAACGGTCCATACATTTTTGTCGAAGAAATGCCACCGGAATCTTCTGAAAGGTTTGTATTTTATACGTATTCAATTTTAAGACTTCCAGTGGTCTCTGAAGTTTGCTCTTTTGATATTTCTAACGCACTTGCAATTTTTCAAATTCATTCACATTCAAAAGGCTTTTATTGGGGATAAATACAAAGTTAAATACATATTTAGAGTGGTGGCGAGATCTAGCATAGCTGTTCACCTAACCACCATAAAAAACTAAGGTAACAACATTTTTCTTAAAATAGTCTTAAATAAATAAATAAATAATACTTGCATGTACAGGGTATCCGGATTTGGTTGCAAAAGCAGGGTATCTCGCTTATTTTTAAAGATAGAACCTTGCGGTTTTCACGAACCTGAGCTAATTTTTTGTGAAACTCATGAAGCCATAAACAAAATTTTCATAGCCTTCTTCGTTTATGAGATAGAGAGCGAAATAGAAAATTTCGCATTTTGGGACCCCCCTCGTATCTCGGTTATCCTTTAACTTAACGCAAAGGGAAAAATTGCTGCTTATGCAGTTTTTTACGCTGGATCCAGTGGCGTGGTCATATTTTCCATTTGAGTTGTTATTTTTTAGATATGACCCAAAGTTGTGTTTTTTTAAAGGGGACACCCTGTATAGTTTTCCAGAAATTGATTTGTCCTTTTAGAAGCTTCTCAAAAATATATAATAGTATGGGTCTATTTTAATAAACAACAACAAAAATCCTAATTTTTATAATTATCATCCCAAATTTTGCAGTAGGCCATGCAAAACGATGCCGTTTTCTTTTGTTTTCTTGGAAGCAAATGACATTTCCCAATTTTGTACGCGTATATAAAATATAGTTTTTTGTATTTATTTAGTGTGTAAAAATATATTTTTATTATTATGGAAGAAAACCTAACTTTCGAACATTATGAAAAGTACGATATGCTAGCTTGTTTTATATTAAGTAATGAAAATATTGAAGCGGCTTCTGAGATATATTTTAACAGTAAAAGTTGCTTAATTTTTATTTAGATATCCAGAAAGGAGGCAACCTAATATATCCACTTTTTATCGGATAAAAAAGAATTTACTTAATCACGGATCATTTATCAAACCTCGTACGAAAACATATAATAAAGAAAATCGGGAGGCTGAAGAAATTACGGTTTTGGCTAATGCAGAAGCTTACCCTACAAACTCTTGTAGGGCCAGTGAAAAGAACATAGGGATTCCAAAAACTAGAGTTCAAGAAATTCTCAAGTACAAATACCACCCATACAAATTTAGGCTCGTGCAGCACTTACAGCCAGGGGATGCAGAGCGTCGGGTAGTCTTCTGCAATTGGTTTCGAGAAAGATGCGATATGGTTAGAGATTTTGAAAGGAAGGTTATATGGTCAGACGAAGCACATTTCAGTAATTCTGGTATACTCAATAGGCACAATAGTAGATTCTGGTCCCAGGAAAATCAACACCAAATATTTCCCAGAAGACAGCAGGGCAGGTTTGGTCTAAATGTGTCCTGCTTCATATTAGGAACACATATAAAATTTTATATATTTGAGGGAAATCTAACAGCCAATCGCTATATAGAAATTTTAGAGGCAGCTATACCTGAATTACTTGACGATGTTCCTCTAGCGCAAATTAACGAAATTTATTTTCAACAGGACGGTGCTCCTGAACACAATTCTGGAAAGACGAGATTATTTCTGTACAATAATTTTACCAATCAATGGATCGGAACAAATGGACCTATAAGATTGCCCCCTAGGTCCCCAGATTTGTCAATTTTAGATTTCTTTCTATGGGGATATCTGGAAAATAGAATTTACAAAGACCACTATGATAATGTCCAAGATTTAGGAAATGCAATAAGAGAAAATTTTCGCTATTTACAAAATCATCCCGTTATTTTGCTTAATTCCCTAAAACGAATACGAAAACTGTGCGAAGCATGCATAGAATAAAATGGAAATCAGTTTGAACAGTTCTTTTGATTTCCTTGGTTACTGTAGTTCTTATACGACAGTTGATTTTTGCTGAAAGGCTTGTTACATAATAATTTATTACTGTTTTGTTTTTGTGTTACATAAATCTAGGTAGGTGGTACTTTTTTGGTGCGAAATTATCAATACATATTTTGATAAATAGATTCAATTACATATTTATTTTGATTTATTGTTAGGATTTAGATATTGTTAACGACTTTAAATAAAAGGCAGCATTGTTTTGCATGGCCTACTGCAAAATTTGGGATGATAATTATAAAAATTAGGATTTTTGTTGTTGTTTATTAAAATAGACCCATACTATTATATATTTTTGAGAAGCTTTTAAAAAGGACAAATCAATTTCTGGACAAATATACAGGGTGCCCCATTTAAAAAAACACAACTTTGGGTCATATCTAAAAAATAACAACTCAAATGAAAAATATGACTACGCCACTGGATCCAGCGTAAAAAACTGCATAAGCAGCAATCTTTCCCTTTGCGTTAAGTTAAAGGATAACCGAGATACGAGGGGGTCCCAAAATGCAAAATTTTCTATTTCGCCCTGTATCTCATAAACGAAGAAGGCTATGAAAATTTTGTTTACGGCTTCATGAGTTTCACAAAAAATTAGCTCAGGTTCGTGAAAACCGCAAGGTTCTATCTTTAAAAATAAGCGAGATACCCCGCTTTTGCAACCAAATCCGGACACCCTGTACATAACACGAAATCAACAATGATAGAAAAATATACAAGTGATAAGTTAAGCAGTAATACATAAAAGACATAGTATCCAAATAGTATTTGAAACGATTGAGAGCAAACAGTATTTTTTCCGGAATAAAAAAAACACACACACTTTAATCTCTGGCCCTAACATGTTCGGGCAACGTATTATAGAGTCTAGCAGCACAATAGGAGAAGGATCGCTGAAACGTCGCTATTTTGTGTATGGGAACAGTGTACAAATTACTGCGCCTTGTAATAAAACTATGAACATCTGAGCCTTTGACTAACTTTTCAAAAATATAACGGGGAGCCTCAGATACCCGGATCCTGAATACTAATTAAGCCATATATAGTTTAAAAGGTTGTCTATGTTTAACCATTTTGATTGGCTATAAAATTGCGAGACATGATCGAACTTTCTCAATCCATAACAAAACCTTATACAGGAATTCTAGAGCATTTGAAGACTATTTTTACTCTTTTGAGTGAGGGCTGGCCAGCAAAGAATGTCAGCATACCCAAGCTCCCATAGGACCAAACTATTACATAGCTGCAATCTGACGTCGGCACTAAGAAAATCTTTAAATAAATATAGTGTTTTTAGTTTACAGTATGAAATCTGCAACAAATGAGATACTCCGAGGTTCTTGCAGGCTCGGGAGAAATTTAAAATATTATTAACTCCAAAACAGACTGTGCATCACTACAGATTAATTCTCTGTCCTAGCCAAAAATAAGAACCTCTGACACTCTTGCTATACTTGCAAGATCCCTGTTAATAAAAGTGACAGGCTCTAGGCGACTGTTATATGAAAATGAATGGTAAAGCTGCATGTCATCAGCATATTGATGAGATTGACTATAAGAGAGAAAGTTAGAAAAATCTGCTGTATATATAGAGAATAATAAAGGTCCCACAACACTCCCCTGTGGTACCCCTTTTTTGACTGATAAAAAGTCTATCGCTCAAATAACAGCGCATAAATTCAACGGCCGTGCCACCTATACCAAAAAATCTTACCTTTATAATAAGAGTAGCATGACATAAGGTGTCAAATGCCTTGCTGAAATCTTAATAGGATTAAGCAGGAGTTTTTCCCACAATCCTGGGCTCTCAGCAAGTCATCCGACAGCTTTAGAAGGGCTGTTGTAGTGCTGTGACCCAGACGAAATTCAGACTGAGTATCTGGTAAAATTTTATTAATAAGAAGGAAATTATTTAATTGCTCGGCAACTATTTTTTCTAGCATCTTTGACATGGTACAAAGAATGCTAATGGGGCGATAGTCGAAAATTAAGGTTGGTTTAGTAATTTTTGGAACGGGAACTACATTAGCTTTTTTCCAAAGAGTGGGAAATGTCCGTCCCAGTATTTAAGCATCTGTTGATCAGATAGGTGACATGTGGTGTCAGATACGGAATAATCAGGGATATAAGTTTCATGTCATAGCCATCCACACCCCTAGCACGAGATGTAATGAGAGTTACGAGTTTCTCAATTTTTTCCTGGCTGACTTCAGCAAATTCAAATTGGTGGTCAATGTTGGGATGTGCTCTATTTTCGTATAAATTAGAAATAACTTCATAATTTTTTAGAGAGATTGACACACCATTGACAAAAGTATCATTAAATGATACCGCTGAATGAGGAATACCAGAATAGCATTTAGGCTTAGAATTTATATTTAAATAGTTGGTAGTGCACCAAAAATCAGTAGGATTCGATTTTAATTTATGGTTTAAGTATGCTTTCTTTTCATTGCGAACAGCCATAGTGACAAAATTACGTAGTATATTCGTCTCTAGCAGCATCCGTTTTTAGTTTTTTATATTTAGAAAGAGCTTTTTTCCTAAGCTTGATCAATAATTTTAAAGTGTCAGTCAACCAGGGCGCAGGCGCCTTTGAGAATCTAGACTTTTTAAGGGAACATTTTTATCGAATAGGGAGTTAAGATTACTATTAAAAAAATTCAATATATCGTCAACATGGTCAAACTGAAAAATAGAATCCCAGTCTACTCCTACAAGGTCGCCCATAAAATCTTTATAATCAAAAGAGCTATAGTCACGATACATTTGAAACATAATTTCCGCCGTATGTTTTTTTAAGTTTAAGTTACAAGTTACAAGACAGTGATCAGAGAGGTCACTCATATCGATTACATTGGTGTTATTCACAATTAAAGAACTTGTTACAAATATTAGATCTAAAAGGGTTTGTGAGCTATTTGCAATACAGGTAGGCTGAGAAACAATCTGCGCTAGACCAAATTTATTAATAAAATTATCAAATAATTTGAAACCATTTGTTTCTGACTTCAAGAAGTCAACATTGAAATCCCCACCGAAAATAACAAAATCATATTGAGGTAGTAAGTCAGAAAGGACAGTCTCAAGATAATTTAGAGAAAGAATAAGGTTTGTAGTGGGAGAGCTATATAGAGAACCCAGACACAACCGTTTGCCAAAGAGCTTAATACTCACCCATATCTGTTCAAGTCCACTATGAGAATCAGCGGTCACAACCGACCACGGGAGTCGCGATCTAACCTGAATAGATCGTAATCGGAAATACGCTTGTCAGATATACTGGAATGTAGCTAAGTTTCAGATATCCCAACCATGTCAGACTGTTCATCAAAAATACATTCTAAAAAAGAAGTCTCATGCCAGAGATCGTATGTTAAAATGACAAAAATTGAACTGTTTGCCGTTGTAATTCATATACGTATACTTACAACTAAGCCTACTCCGTCATAACAAATCCAATCAAATAGAAAAATAAAGGTAAACATTAAAATCTAAACAAAATAGAAATCAGCTGTGGGATTAATATACATAGAGAGAATACACATCATAATTTCTGAATAAAATAATAACATCAGCACCCACCTTATAATTTATGTTTCCTATAAAATAAAAATATATTTATGTTCAGTATAAATACATTATTTTAACTTATGTTCAAAGATAAAAAAATAATCAACAATATTTACTAGCCAGTTCATCTTTAACAATAAGAAACATAAAAATATATTCAAGATATTAAGATGTTTGGAGCAAAAAGGATATAGCCTGAAATATTTGTACAAAAAAAAAGTATATTCTCATTCCAAATATTAAACAGATGTGGTAAAGTTCAACCACAACGATAAAATATCAACCATAGGCACTATTCCGAGATTAAAGTGTCGGCTATGTTTCTTTTACCAGATCGGTCAAGATAATATATTTTTCCTCCCAGAGACCATGCTTTATCATTTCCTTACTTCTTGTTCATAGCCACCAGTAGATGGAAATTCGATTGTTATGATTAGAAAAAATTTCTACAATTTCCAGTAGGTTTTCCAAAAGATTTGGATGTTATTTCTCGATGAGCCATTTGTTCTAAATTTTTAAGCCCATAGCAAAACAGTTCTTCTTGAAGGTAAATTCCTATTAAATATTGGCCGAAAATGTCTTCTGGTGAGAGTAATTGATTTTTATTCACTATATAGGGTTACTGTTTGTATTTTTTCTAGAAAGGTAAACATTTTAATTTAAAAGTTGGACAGGGTTTTCATAAAGGTAACAGTGACACTGTCATCTTTTCGTTACTATGAAATAACCCCGACTAATGAAAAAAGACACAAGGTAGGTAATTTACAAATAATCGAGTAATATTCATTAAAATAAATACTGATTTCAAAAAAATACCGCAATGAATTTGAAAATTTGGCAACATCGTCAAAAGAAACTTCAAAAAAGTCTTAGTAATTCTGTCCAAATCGCATCTTGATATACCTTTCTTAGTTTTTGAGTTATTCAGCAATATAATGTGATATCTTCGGATGGGACACCCAGTATTGTATAATACATTTTCTGAAAACACACACGAATGTAACATTTAAATTATTTACACAAGTCACATGCAGGGCAGCCCGCAGGGGAGGGGACAAGCCAGAGAGTTTTTTAATTACGATCAGATCAGTAACAAGGGAAGTCCGGGTATATGCAATTCGCCTTAAACCTAGTTTTTTTTGTCCATTATACTTAGGAGATTTAAACTTTATATTATTCGATTCCGAAGAAAATCAGGCAAAAGTAGGACTCTTGCTTATGCTCCAAATAAATAACCCAACATTTGATCAAGGCCGGATAATGAACCAACATGTTTGCAATTCTGATTAAAAAATATTGTGAGAGCACAATAGATCAATAAATATTTGTGCTGAAGAAAAAATATAATCATGATATTTTACGATTACATTTTTATTTTATACCGACTCTAAATTGCTTTCAAGAATTATGAATTCCTTTAAATAGTAATAAATCAACGTCAATAATAATCAATAAAACTTGAAGCTCGGTTTTCGTTGAATTTCTTGGAAGCTTGGTTCGATACCCTTATTGGGACAGGATCTGTTTTCAGTGTTTAGGATTTCAATTTAAATTAACGATTAATACAGGGTTGCCCAGTATTGTTAGAAAACTTTCAAGTAAATTAAAGGAGGAAGTTTTTAATTTGATCTCGGCAGTCAGTCAGATAATGTTTGATTGCACTCATATCGCAAATTAGAATCTATTGGTATGTCGAATTTAACTTTCCGTTAAACTGGATGTTCCATCAACTTTCTTATTTTAAACAGCAATCCCTTTTTTGTGTTCCTCTTCTTACAGCAAAAATATTTTTAAAATTTAAAGAAAAAAAAACAGGAAATTTCCTTTACCACAAGAATAAAGTTCTTATTTATTCTTGTGACATAGTCACAATATATATGTGTTACATACACTGTTTTTTAAACATTTATATTAGGCGCCATTTTGTTCCATCATATCGGATTCCTACCAATATTTTACCACACTTGACTTTTGGGCATATTTTAAAATTAATTCAATAAGTAGTTTTACATTGTCACATACCGCCATTCTGTTACGTTGTGTTAAATTTGTATCAGTTTATCCCATTTTCACATTTAATTTTTCTGCAAAATTCAAAGGCAATTAAACAAATTTTTTACGTTGATTTTTTTAAAATTATATTTGGCCGCCATTTTGTTTCGCCATCTTAAATTCGTACAGTTTTACCAGTTTATCTCTATATCAAACTTAATTTTGGCGCAAAAATTGAAATGAATTTAATAAGAAGTTTTTTCAAGCTGATTTTTTAAATATTTTATTACGCCGATATTTTGTTTTGCTATCTTGGATTCATATCAAAATGTTACCAATTTATTCCTATGTAACACTTGATTTTTGTGCTGTGTAAAGTTTGAGATAAATTGGATAATTAGTTTTTTTAGTAATAATTTTTTAACAATGTTCAGTCATATTGGATTTTTATCAAAATATTACCAGGTCTTCCCCATATGACCCTTAATTTTTTATCAAAAGTTGAAGTCAATCTTGTAAGTAGTCTTTAAGCGATTCCGCGAACTGACAGACAGACAGACGGACCGACGGAATTGATAAAACACATTTTTTTGGATCTATAGACTCTAAAGATATGTAAAACCTGAGAGCGATTTTTTCACGATTACAAACATTTTATTTTGTTCGGCCATCTTGAATTAGAACTACAATTTTACTAGTTGATCCTTATACCACAAATAATTATTTAATTTTCCGGTAACACCGGACAGAAAGACCGTAAAAAACTAAAATACCAATTATAGAGTTTCATTTAACATTGACAAATTTTAAGTTAATTAAAGGAAGAAATTTTCAATTCGATCTCGGCAGTCAGATCATGTTTGATTGCACTCATATTGCAAAAAATGAGGCAAACAAAGGATACAAAATGGCAAAGAACTCAAGTGTCAATATAATATTTTTCCTATTAGGCCATTATACCTGGTGATACCTCTAAGATAAAAAAAAGTTAGAGTCATCATAATGACATAAAAATAAAAATTAGTCTACTGGTATGTCGAATTTAACTTTCTGCTAAACTGTATGTTTCAACAACTTTCTTTAAAAGCAACCCCACTTTTTCCTTCATATTATTTGTGCGTCACTTCATAAAACCATACGACGTAGATGGTTTGCATTGTCAGAGAAGTTAGGAACGGACATGTCACCACACTCGTTGGGCTAAAATTTTTAGGGAAGGGTAACTCCGTTAAAAATATACCACAGACGGCAAAAATGTTCAGATACAGAAGCACAGAAGCCCTTTAGCATGTAAATTTAACAATCAGTACAATTCATCTGAGATTTCAATGCTTTCAATCCCAAATCCTAATCCATCCTCACTTTCGTCTGTGAGTACTGTAGAGACTGCTTGTCCCAGATGTTCTTCAGTTTTTAATAGCTCTCTATCCGCATCCGTAGTTTGACAAATGGTGAACCAATCATGCTGTTTATCCACGTTAAGGAGACAACATGTTGCAATTCAGTCTCTACCCGATTTGGATAAATATCTATGAATATAATGTCCACAGGCCTAAGTTTAATTGTTTTCGAGATATTCACTAGAATAGATAGAATTTCTTCTCTATTTCTAACCGGTACCAAGATATGAACCCAGAACACACTATGGGGACACCTTATGTATATTATAAGTATTTTTCATATTTAATTAACTATATTTATACTATTCTCAGTACACACAATTATTTAACTGTTGAAACATCTTTTTTAATAATAGGAAATAAATCAGCACACAATTTATGCTTAAACGGCAACAAATTAAAAATTCAGTTAATGATTTTTTTCATTTTTTATACAGCTTTTCGTGGGAGTCCACTTCACAATGGCTTCTTCTTTTACCTTTTTTCCTTCGCCAGTTCATTTAAATATTTCATTCTTAAAAATAACCTTTGTCTTAAGAACACACTTGCGGCATCTAGGTTTATGTTGTTGTGTCCATTTGTAATTATTTTCGATAGTTTTTTCGGTTATTTTGGTTCCCTTCCTTATTAATTCCTTATTAATATTAATTATCAATTAATTAACACTAAAATGTCTTACTCGAGGAAGTAAAAAAATACTATGACAAACACAACTGACAACTATCGCACCAAAAACGTCAAGCTGAATAAGCAGTAAACTGGCCGCCTTGTCAGATCGGGTCGCTACTCGACGTTACGACCTCCGCCTCGCCCGCGCGTTCCCCTCGCCCGATAGCTGCTCATCGAGGTAAAATTTGGCACACAAATCTAAGTCTATGAAAAGAATGTGAGTAACTATGGAAACGATGCAATAATCATTCGCAGTTGGCTACAACCTGTATATCCATGGAAACGACCTGCTTTTAACATACCTCCCCCTTTTGTCGATGTTTTAAATCTGTGTGGTGTACTTTAACCTATCGAGTTAATGGGCCTTGCGAAAAACCTACTTATTAGATTGACTTCAATTTATGTGCAAGAATTAAGTGTGATATAGAAATGCTGATAAAATCGTGCTGCGAATTCAAGATGACGGAATAAAATGGCGGAAAAATAAACTGTTCCAGAAAAAATTATACTCCCGGGATCTTCACGTTTTAGGGTTCCTAGATGCCAAAAAAAAATGTTTCTCAACTCCATCTGTCTGACGACATAGCTGGAAAACTTACCCGATTAACTTAAATTTTCGCCGAAAATTAGGGTCATATTGGGGATGACCTGGGAATATTTTGGTAAAAATCCAATATGGTGTAACAAAATGGGGGCATAATTATCAAATTTACCTAAAATATTGCACAAAACTCAAGTATTAGAATAAACTGATAACATTTTGGGACCAATCCAAGATGGCAAAATAAAATGACGACTAATAAAATTTAAAAAATCAGCCTGAAAAAAACTACTTTTTAGTTTTATTTCAAATTTCGTCCAAGAATTAAGTGTGATATAGAAATAAACAGGTAAAAATTATAGTATGAATTCAAGATGAAGGAATAAAATGGACGCGAAACAAGCTGTTTAAAAGATGAAGTAAAAAAACCTCTTATTCAATGGACTTTAAGTTCTAGATTAATTATATTAAGGATAATAATTAATTGTCTTAATTGACAATATGGAATCAGTATTAGATGGATCGAGTTTGATTTTCTTCAGTAGGAAATTTTTAGTACCTTGTTCTTGCCAATTATTTAAAAACTAAATGCACACAAATAAAGCGAGAGGCCTATGGAAATGGGAGCGCAAGATTTATGCGATTTTTTGACGATTACTAATAAGTGAATTACCCTAATGTTATCTCTTACTATTATGCTTAATACGATTCTCTTGTGCTTAACCTAAGTAAATTCGGCTCATCAGTGGCGTAATGGGCGACCCTTAAATGCACGAACTGACAGAAAATAACCGATATCACTATTAAAAAAAAGGCCATTCATAGTTTTGAATAACCCTATTATTTCAGGGCTGGCGGGGGTGTAGTAAGCCACTGACTGACATTCATCCTCAATAGAAATAGTCGAATTTATTTACGGTATTAATTTGCTTTGGTTCTGTCATTGACAATTACGTCAAAGTTGAATTAAATAACGATACACATAGTTAATACGAACTGATAAAAATAAATAATTCCTAGCTGTAGCGGTACCATAGCGACCGTGGCGATACTACCGGCTTTTGTCTAAAATACCGCGAAATATAGGTTTCGGTACTTGGGCTTCGTTAAGAGAATGTACTTCTTCCGAAAATCGTTCAGAAATGTTGACATTATTGATAAAATTTTTGAAAAAAAAGTCAATATTTCCTTGCAACTTGTCACTGCCAGGCAACGGGAAATGATTATTTTTGTACTTTAAGAAAATATTATTTCTTTACAGTTACTCATATACCAAAAAAATCAATATAGCTTTGTTTCCAATTTCAAAACATATATATTTCATGGCTCCTTTATTTGTAAATAAAATTAATAATGCTTATTTCAATCAACATCAACAAGTTGATTGTAATAATTAATGTCCTTTCAACAATTTTCGATTTTTAGAAAAATAGTATGTATACCTCGTAGGGAAAGCAACATTCCCGGATTCCGTATTTCATGCTCGGCGCAACCGGGAATCTTTAGGGTCATCCGGGAATGTTAGCTTTTCCTACTAGGTATACAATATTATATTCGTTTTCCTAAGATTAAAAACTGTCTTTTGATAATATTAGTTTTAGTTTTTTTTTAGTTATTATGATTAACTACTATTTTTAATTGACTTCTAAATACGATATACTTGATTTACATTTTTACAGCGTGTAGCACATAGCAATACTTATTATTATGCGGGTTGATTGCAGATATATTTGCTTAATATCAATACGTAAGGAAGTATTAAACAATAAACACACCTACGAAGCTCATCTTGACCGAAGCCTTTAAGAAAACAAAAGTTGCTATTATAGTATACGAACTTCCTAATAGCGTTCATGAAAAGCCGGAAAAATATCATCAACCATGTTAAAAGCTCCAAAGGCTTCCCATCACCGAAAAATATGATATGAACATACTAAGGCTGTATGGTAACAACTATACTGTGAAGAGTTACCAGAAGATTTTTAACACAATGTATCTCTCAGCAATATAATAATTAATTATAACAAATGTACTATATCAATAGTTTTTCTAACGTGTTTCTTTCAACCCTTAAGATCTAAAACTTTGATTCAAAGAATTCATTAATCGCTAGTTCAAGCCTCATCCTATCTAAGATTATGTTGTAAAACCTCTATTGTTATCAATGGTTTAACATTATATCTTAGTCAGCAACACAAAATACAGTACATAATTAATACATGTACCATTAATAACAACAAACGTACTTAATGAGTAGTTGTACTATATAGATTACCTTTCCTTTAACCCATAAGATCTTTACATCTGGCTTTGAAAAGAAATGGTAATTCTTTGTTAATTCAAATATCACAAGAAAAGGTCCACTCCTTATAGTTTGTATGTTAACAACTCATTTATTAAAAGTTACTAGGTTCTTTGACATAACATATCTAATTGTTAATATTAAATACTATCTATTTTCTTTTGCCATACCTCTCAATAAAGTTCGTTCCTACCTTAATCCCCTATTTTGTAGCTCTTGTATCCCAAATATCAATAAAATATACTTTTCTTTATATAAAGTAATTACGTTCCTTACGTTACAGCCTCCACAAAAAAACTGGAGATTTGCCTACACAAGCAAACTGGAGAGATTATTCAAAAGCAGGTACGGACCGAAGAGAATAATACAGTTTTGCCCACAGGTTTTTCAATTTGGCCTACAAACTTTTAACTTTATCAACACAATATTTATTAAGTGACATAAAAATAAAAAATTACATATTAAATCTAACTTAAAAAAAAGTTCTCGCTCTTGGTTGAAGGTAAAAAAAAGTTTAAATAAAGAATTGGGTATTATATTGCCACCAATAAGAAAAGATTTTGTTAACAGGATAAAATATTAGGGAACGATCCCCCCATATCCCCCTATATGTATAAACGAAAACTGACTTTGAGATTTTAAAATAATTTCAGCAAAACAGTAGCGCATGTTTGATATTAAAAATTTTATTATATTTGTTTACTGCTATATCTAGTTTAGTCACACGAAAATTTATGAGAAATAAAAATCCTAATAAATAAATCGGAAAGGAAGTCGCTCAGATTTGTGACAATTTAAACAGGAGCGCAGCCGAGATTGCCGGATGTTGCCGTTTAAAAAACGACAATTGAAGCAATAATGCCCGTTTGGCATCGCTGCATTATTGTGTAAAGCGTAGATCGTATGGAAAGAAACAAAATCGGTTTTATGAGTATTTACCAGGGGCGCACTGTGTTTTCTATATATATATAAAATCACAGCAATATACTCTGTTAGAGTTTGAAACTGAAAGGAACCGATTTTTTATTATTTGTATTGCTATACCAATTTTGCAATTTTATCTGGTCTAAGTTTTATTGAAACCTTTAGTGGGTTAAATTAAGAACTCCTTTCTACGTAGAAATTATATCAGTGGAGTGAGTGGAGTGGAGTAAAGATCCCTGAAGATTCCTCGTGCAATCGAAGGCGAAACGTCGGATAGTAATTCCAATTTGACACGGTCTAATCCCAAGAACCATGATTTCTTAATTGACCAAAGCCGTGAAAGCTTACGCTCTATGTAAGGATTATTTATTTTATTTTTTGATAAATAAAGGTTAGACTTTTAGCACTACGGAAGTTTAACTGGTAAAGACTAACTAGATTATTTTTAAATTCTTTTAAAAGTATCACCTCTTCCTGCTGTTCCTCCCTGGCATATTGGCTTTCTATATTATTCTAAGCACCTCATGTTACGACATCAGTCATAACGAACGAATGTACGCCGAACAATAACAAGATTATTTTGTAAAAATTGTTTTCCACATCCTTACGTAAGGTATCATAATCATATTAATGATATATTATTATAAAATTTTAATATATTTCTATAAATGAATGTTAAAACATTTTAATCCAGTAAGGAGTTTTTTAAGCTTACCCACATGACAGTTTGGTCAGTAAAAATGGAAGTTTGTGTAAGCTAATCTTACAAAGATTGCAAAGTTAACACTACTGTTTACTGGTGGTACATAAGTGGCCTCTATAAATATTAAATGTATTCATAAATGAAGATAAACTATTCAAATAAAAGGGAAAAGTTTTAAGGGGGCTTGAAAGATAATTATTGTTGCTTGAAACTGTCCAATAAAATGAAAAGTTTTTGAATCGGCATTGCCGGACAAGTATTTACAGAGTCGTATGGTATCCTTGTTAGGACGTTGGTTAACATATAATAAAGAAATATCCATTACATTTTTTTCTCTTGTTTTTGAGAGACTAACCACATATTTTGGGAAACCTAATAGGTATAAGTATTCCAATATGAAGGTACATGGGAAGAAGGGGCTCATTAGCATTTGCATTTTTCATACCAAACTAAATTTAATTTGATTAAACAATTTCTGTGGTTTACTCACTAACTAAACCTGAATACAAATAAAATATTACCTAAAAAAGTTTTAGTAGTTTTTTATTCAAAAAAACATACAAACATACACAAAACGAAATTAACTTTATATTCTGTGAAAAATATGCCGATGTTAATAAACTTTCTTGCTCAGCATCAACCATAATCGACGTTGAGCAGCAAAGAACTGACAATTAATAAACTTTTGATAAAATTGCTAAATATTAAATGTTAAATTTTACCCTTAATTGTGACTAAACTGCCAGACAAATGAAAAGGATAAGACCGCGTGGCCGCGCGCCCGTACTGAAAAATGTTAACGTGATAGGCAATTTCAAATTTTATGAATTACTAATATTAACATAAGATTCTGTAAATATTCTTTAGCGGCAATGATATTTTAGTTCCAACTCCAATATATGTTTTTGGCACTGCATTTTTATGTCTATTTAAATACTTTAAAAATGTTTAAAGTTGTAGCAATCTGTAAAGAACAATACTGCACTTTCAAAACAGACCTTAATAAAGAAAATGCAAAAGATTGTTATTTAATTTTACATTTGTGAAACAAAAGATTTTCCATTTTCTATGAGTAGATATTTTTATACATATGGAAGCGTGTGCATGAGTTTTCCAACATCGTACGCATTTTTTTATAAAAAAATGGTTATAATAAACATTAATTTTTTTGTACCAACTTTTAGTGAGGAAAAGTAGCAGGATTAGTAAACTTCTTATTACAATCTATTTTGGGTCTATGCATATTTTATAATCATCACCCAATCACTACTTAAAAATGTTTGCAAAAGCATATTTCCAGCTTTGACAACATGTACAAGAAAATGGAGGAAAAAAAGAAAAGATTTTCACCGTATTTTCATTACTTTTTATTGGTTTTTGAGCACCGATGCGCCCCTCCAAACTCAAACCTCACGAGCTGCCACTGATTTTAAGATGTTTTTTGCAGATCTATTTTAAATCTTGTTGAGAATAAATAAGTTTAAACAAACATTTGACATATGTTAAGAAGTCAATTGTGTAACCCTAGTAAAGCAATAATGTTTAAAATTTCATTTATTTTGTTTGCTACATACATGTAATTACTTAGTTTATATGATTATAACACGTCTCCTATTATCAAGTTTTTTGCTAAAGTGTCACTTAACCTTATTTTTTTCTATGGTTTGAAGGTCCTACAGTCTGCATGGAATATAAATATTTTTTACTGTCATATATATTCAACTTGAATTAATTCTGGACACCATGTATATTCCATATAGAGCGAGAAATTGTTGAAACTGGCCGGGTAAATTTGTAAATTTTCGGAACATTAAAATTTTGCAAGGTGTCGAATAGATTTCTCTCCACCAGTTAGAAGTTTCTTTCAAATTGGTTTATTCCCATTTGCAATTGCATTACGAAAATATTTACTTTTCAAATTCCACTGAAAACTTTAATTATCCGTTTTATCTGACTACTAGTTTATCCGTGTCGAATTTTGATAATCCATTTTTCTCAGATGCTGCCAATCTTTTAACGTTGCCTCTAAAGTTGGTAGTTTTTCTAAGAAAAAAAATGCTATAAGGGACGAGATATTTTTAAAAAAATTGTACAATAAATATGTTCCTGAAATACAAATTATTTTTTATAGCCCTACTTAAGGTTCTTTGACAGCTTTCTTTTTTAGAAGCTGACTCTCAAATCCATTATATCAGGACCGATATGCAGCAGAGGGCTTCTGGTAGTTGTCAAAAATGCGTGGCTTTCATGTAGAAACTTCGTCCGGTTTCGAGAAAAACAGTGATTTGCATCAACAACTTTAATTTTTTTGACTTACAATGAGCTTCTCTTTCCCGTGTACGTGTGGATTATAAATTTTGTTGAAATTAACACATTTTTTACATGCCTCGTAAAAGGGAAGTATGTAATCATGAAAAATTTTTTTTCAGTTTCAGGGTTCTGTCTGTCTATCTGGCTAGTTAGCCAGATAGACATACAGAACGCCTGTCTGTCGTTCTGTCTGTGCGGCATAGCTAAAGAACTACATGCCCGATTGACTTCAAATTTTGGTCAAAAATTGAGGGTCATATGGGGATGACATAACATTTTGGTAAAAATCCATTAGGGCGAAACAAAACGGTGGCCTAATGAAATGTTAAAAAAATTATTAATAAAGAACTACTTATGTAATTTCCTTCAAATTTTGCACAAAAATCAAGTTCGATGTAGGAATTAACTGGTAAAATTTTGCCTGAAAAAACTTCTTAATGGATTGATTTCAAATTTTGTGGAATAATTAATTGTGGTATAGAGATGAACTGATATAATTTTGATAAGAATTCAAGATGACGGAACAAAATGGCGACAAAATGAAAAATGTATCTCCTTATTTTTGCGTTCGTTCCTAAATGCCAAATATCATGTTTTATCAATTCAGTCGGTCCGTCTGTCTGTCATTTGGCGACATAGCTTAAAAACTACTTACCCGATCGACTTCATATTTTGGTCAAAATTTAATCATCATATGGGGTAATATTTTGGTACAAATCCAATATGGCGCAACAAGATGGCGGCCTAGTTAAACGTTAAAAAATTATTACTGAAAAACTAATCATCCAATTTATCTGAAATTTTGCACGAAAATCAAGTGTTAAATAGGAATGAACTGGCAAATTTTGGACAAGCATTCAGTGTGGTATAGAGATAAACTAGTAAATTTGTGGTATGAATTTAAGATAGCGAAAAAAAATGGTGACCAAATAAAATATTTAAAAAATCAAGGTAAAAAAATTTTCTTAGTGGATTGACTTGCACAAAAATTAAATGCGATATAGAGATAAACTAATAGGAATTCAACATGACGGAACAAAATGGCGTTGTCACACTGTAAAAACTAGTTATTCAATTTATTTTAAATTATGCTCAAAAATCAAGTGTTGCCTAGGTAGAAACTTGTAAAATTTTGCTAGTAATACAAAATGGTGGAACAAAATGGCGCCCAATAAAAAAGTATGATTACTAAATTACTAAGAAGATTCATAACGAGGGAAGTTTCGGGTAAAGGAAATTTACCGATTTTTTGTTGTTGTTGTGTACTTAACAAAGCTAGGAAAATCTTTAACCAAAAATGCGATCAGCCCATTTTTGCCGTGCACGTTTCATAATCAAAAATAATATATACAGTAGTATTTAACACACATTCCTTAGTTTATTAACGTCTTAAAAGTGATGACCAAAATTATTTATTTTGTAGTCAAGATCGTGTCCCCGACACTGATAACAATCAGTAACTATTGTCTCTGACTAATAAGTTTAATAACCGTGCAGCTTTTTTAATAGGCACGTAATATGCGGGTATGAGGAATACACTTAATTGTGATTTATTTTTTAAACGAACTAAAATGGAGAAAACAATATTCAAATTCTGGCCAATGTCGTTTTAAATTGTGATGATTGATCGCGTTTTTCCTTGTCTGAATCGATATTAAAAATGAAAAAGCAATAAAATTGAGTAGTTTACTACTTCACACCGTCTGAAATAGAGTTAATCTGTATTTCGTTATGTATTGAGATTTTCTCTCAAATTTGGGTACAATTTCATATATGATCGCATTTGATCGAGAAAACATTTTAATTCGACTTCCAGTTAAGACGGAAATAAGAGCAAGAATTAGAATTTTAAATAAAGCATCCTTTATAGTAGATTCTACGGTTAATTCTTCATGTAGTTGATATAAATCAATACGAAAATGTATTACCCTTTAAAAGACCTTTTTTTATAATAAATGTAAAATTAAAGTTCTTTTTTTTGACTTTCATTAAGAAATCGATCCTAATTCGCGTTTAGCGGATTCAGGAGCTCATTAAACAAACTAATACGCCAACAATTATTAAAGAATGAGTGTCTAATTTTACGAAGATTTAATTTTCAAAATTATAATATGAAGTCCGAAACACAACGATAAAATAATTGGCTGAATTTTTAAAAGCTTTTGCCTGTGCGGAAGCCTACTGAGTCCGTATGCAAGGCTATAAACTAGAAGAGAATGGACATTAACATAGACGGCAAACTTATAAACAACCTGAGGTTTGCTGACGACATACAGGGGGTTACAAATTCGACGGGATAACATTGGCATCTTAAAAACTGCAAGAATTACGAGGTTAGTTAAAGTAAGGCAAAGTTAGGTAATTTAATGGCGAATAAAATGCCGGATAAAGTTGGAAAATTCCGACTACTTCTGAATATATTCCGGGAAAAACTGAAAATTGTCATTTTATTTTTTTCACTATGCATTTGAAGAGATATTACAAAATAAATTTTACATCTTTATAGCCACATTTCGTCCTTTACCAGATGGTGCATGCATATTTAAAATCCGACACATCGTCTTCAAGGTCTCGACATTAACTTATTTTTTACATATTATTTTTACTATATTATACAGTCCTAAATTTTATATTTCGTAAATCTTATGTTCAAGCATTAAGTGTAATACATCGTTGGTTTTGGGAGGTCGAACGTTGGTAAAAAAAATTAAAAATCTAGGTCCATATTAGAAAAAAATTAAGTTGATGATCAAACTTCAAACGTTTTAATCTTAGTACATTATCTTGTAGAGTAGCAAAAATGGCTATCAAACTGTAAATTTATTTTCAAATATCTCTTTAAAAGCAGCCTGAAAAATAAAACAAATTTTTTTCAGTATAACATTGGAAGCAGTCAGAATTTTCCAACTCTGTTAACAGCATATTATTCGTCATTAAATTGGCTAACTTTGACCTAATTTAACCAACCTCGAGAGAGGAGATGTCAATGTTGTCCCATCGAATTTGTAACACTCCGTATTGTTTATCTCAGATATCTTCGACCAGGCACTATCAGTTTTGCAACGATTCTGCACTGCCTCTTTATAAGCACTTAATTTTACATTTTTTTTCTTCCGCATGCGGTGAAGGCACAAATTGTGTGATAAAAATCGTTTTACAACCCAAAAAAAGGCCTAAATTGGGCTATCCAAAAAGGTAGTCTGATAATTATAAAACACGAGTACATACAAAATTACTTGTACGAAACTTCACGAAAGCACGTAAACCTACCCCGGACGAAATTTGGTCTGGCACAATCAATTTTGCACACCTTCAAACATGTCACACCTTTTTAATACAAATCAAAATTTGCCGTGATAATCAGACTTGTGGATTAGCAAGAAGGATAAGTTTAGCCTGAATTGATCAAATATTCCCTAAAGTCTTAAGACGACCATCTTTGATCAATGTGTGTTCTCGGTAATGACTTACTGTAGAAAAACGCTGACATTGACGGGACCAACGGTGTCTAAGCTTAAACTTGCCCACGAAGGGATGGAAAGAAACATTTTGGGAATATCTCTACGCGATAGAATTCTTAACACTCCATTCGTAGTAACACAGGAGTAGCAGATGTAAAAGCAAGAATAACCAGTCTCAAATAAAACTGGGCTGGTCACATCGCAAGAATGAGGGACAACCGTTGGAAAAGACGGATCTTAAAGAGGGGGCCAATAATACAGGCGTATAGTAGCAGAGGACAACCACCAATAAGTTGGACCGATGATATACAAATAATAACAACATAACAAATTGGATGCAAGTGGTGCAAAAAAGGACTATCTGGAGAAACTTTCCGGATGTCTAGTCCGGCAGTGTACTTCAGGGGCTGTATATTAATGATCATAATTGCTAAAAATACAATCTAAGACGAAATGTGGCAAAATCTTTCATACCTTATGTAATAGGGTATTATATCCCCATTTTTATCAAGATAAGAATTAAAATGTTATTATTGTAACCCGTTAGTATAGCGGATAGCGTCTGCAGAAAAATGATTTTAAAACGACTGAATATGGCTATGCTATATGAAACAACGGGAGTGAAGAAAAATTATGCGGTTTTTCATGTCCCCAGAGAAGCTTGCATTAAGATCACATTACAGATAATGCTATCAATTGATTTGCTTACCCTAAATATCAAGTATTTAACTAATTTTGTTAAACTAGTTACATCGTTTGGCTAAAATTTACTCATTACTTCTTTTAACCCCCACCTGTTGGATTAAAAGTTGTATTTTAAAGAAGTTGTCTGAGTTTAATTATGAAAATGAAATATAAACTGTATATACGTATAACAAAAATTCGTTTTAGTTATCTTCACCACAAATAAACTCAATTAGCGTTTTGTAAAAATAAAAAAAAGGTGAATTCGCTAAATTTAAATTTTCTCACCTTCACGTAAAATTACCACTTCCATAATCAAAAGCTAAATCCGACCTTGAGATATTATGACACTAGAACGTCATGGCGTTGAGGATGGTATTCTGCCACTGTGGCCAAGATACATATATATGGAGAGCTTCTTGGAAAATAAGCGGAAAACAGCGCTAAACAAATTAAGAGAACGAAGCCTGCCACTACACAGCCTTTCAAAGAAGCTTCAATCATTGACTTTAGACTTTAAATAAAGTCCGTACTTCAACTACTACTTCGTTAGATAATTGTATTTTCTATTAACTATAATAAGGAAAACCATAATAAAGTTGAAAATAACACAAGAAAAATGAGAAAATAATTAGAGTAATTAGGTAGAGTAATTGAGAACAATTATTAAAGAATGAGTTGAGTGTCTTATTTTACGAAGATTTAATTTTCAAAATTATAATATGAAGTCCGAAACACAGCGATAAAATAATTGGCTGAATTTTTAAAAGCTTTTGCCTATGCGGAAGCCTACTCCGTATGCAAGGCTATAAACTAGAAGAGAATGGACATTAACATAGACGGCAAATTTATAATACAACAAAATACATTATGCAATAAGGAAAACCATAATAAAGTTGAAAATAACACAAGAAAAATGAGAAAATAATTAGAGTAATTAGGTAGAGTAATTGAGAACAATTTCGGCTTTGTACATTTAATAGTAATTAATAAAAATTTAGTTCTGAGATATAATCTCTAATATAATTTTTATTTTTGGTCGAGTCCAACTTTAAATTTAGATGGAATCTTGGCAATTCGAATGCAATTTTAGTGAAAAATGTAATTTACAAATTTTAATAGTTTTTAACATACATAGGATTTAACAAGGAAAATAAGAAACGGAGTAGAAGAATTAAATACAGTTGTTTGAAATCAATTCCAGGAGCAATACGTTTACCTCCAGCTGAAATGTGGGGGGTAAGGCATTTTTTACTAAGATAAACAAATATCGGCAAGTGCGACTTAGTTGTTTGTTATCCTAACAGACAAGGGATGATCTTTTTCCATCTGGTGGTAATTATTACTTTGTGTTACCCGTAATACAATAATTATGCCCATTTTTTTATTTTTTTGTCATAAGTTCTTGCCCCCACCAAGATTTGATCTTTGAAGCACCCGTGAATTCGTGCCCTGATCCAGATCATTTTAGCTTGTTCAAGATATTGCCTACACAAGTATAATGAAATACAATGTGATGAAAGGCCAAAAAAGAAACAGGAGAAAAAAAATCAAACATTCTCAAAATTAGGCAGATCCCGAGTTGCGTCCCGAGGTCAGGAAGATACTCACACTCCGGAAACCTAAAACTGTCTGACCAAATTATGTCCAGGCCAGGTTGACGAGATCACAGCAGTAACTTTGCTTTCGTGAATTTCCGTGTATACGTAAGTTTGCATGTAATCGTGTTTTATAATCATTATTATCAGACTGCCTTTTTGGGTAGGCCGTTTCTTTTTGGGTTGTCGTAAAACGTTCTTTCCCACATTTAGTGTCTTCACCGCATACAGAAGTCAAAAAATGCAAAATTACGTGTACGGAAGTGACAATAATATTACAGGATAACAAGGTCCTGGGACGCAACTCGGTCAAATTTTTCAAGTGCCGGACGCAACTTAGATAAACCCAAAAATTGTTTCTCATTTCATGATCTAGCGCTACTAAAATAATAGCTTATTAAATGTGCTTCTCTTCTTTTCAGTCACCTCTTTCGTGTAGTGTACTGTTCTTGTTCTAGTAAAATTGCTACAAATATTTGACGAATTGATGTACTAAGATAAAATCAATATGACTTTTTTACTAGAGACACAGAGAACATACAATATGTCATTCCATCAGAACTAAACAATTCCCTGTTCACCTTCCATTAAATCGAGTTCCGTCTTTTTCTTACTGTATGTGAACATGTCCAATTTTTATTATGAAAAATCAGAAATGGGGGCGCACCTCATCCGCAATTATCCAAATGGTTTTCATACTTGAGTAAATATGGCCGGTTTATATGGTAATATATCGGGCTATTGTTTTATTAGTGACTTTTTGTACTGCCACGTACAATTCGTATCGTGTATATTTGTATATTTATGATCTGGAAATTATAAGTGACATCTTTACATTCTCTTAATTTAAGTAAAAAAGGTAAAAATTCTATAGTTGAATTTAGGAAAATTTAAAATTCCTATTAATTTGCTTTTGAAATATCTACTGACAATGTACTTTTTGAAAACACTGTAAGTTTTAATTGTGTAAAATATTATTTTATTTTTTACTGATATATTGTTTTCGACGTAAATTTTCAAATTTATTGTTTTTTTATTTTAATTTAGTAATCTATATATCAAACAAAAACAATGGAACTGTTTAAGTAGAACTTGTACAATAGTAATAGAAATGTTAACTTTTTAAACACTATTAGAACTAAAATAAATGTAAATTCCCTTTGGTCGGAACTTCCTTCATTATAAATCCTACCTTTTATTAGAAATAGTGAAATAGTGAAGTGTGACCTAATTTAGTTCAGAACAAAGTCATTTAGTAACAGATATATACTGTCCCTTTAAATATATAAAAAATTGGACTCTTAACAAGTTTTCCAGTTTCTACCTATGCCACACTTGATTTTTGGGCATAATTTAAAATAAATTCAATAAGTAGTTTTTACATTGGGACACACCGCCATTTTGTTACATCATGTCATTCGTACCATTTTATCCCAATATCACATTTAATTTTTTTGGAAAATTAAAAGTCAGTTGAACAAAATTTTTTTACGTCGAATTTTTCTAAAAATTTTGTTCATCATTTTGTTTTGCCATCTTGAATTCATACCACAACTTTACCAGTTTATCTGTATCACACCAAATTTGAAATTAATCTAATAAGTAGTTTTTCAGGCTGATTTTTGAATATTTTATTAGTTTTGCTATCTTAGATTCATACCAAAATGCCACCAGTTCATTCCTATGTAACGCTTGATTTTTGTGCAAAATTTGAGGTAAGTTGAGTAACTAGTTTTTTATTAATAATTTTGTAATGCCTTACTAGGCCGCCATTTGGTTCCAGCCAATTGGATTTTTGCCAATATCATCTCCAAATGAGTAAGTCGTTTTTTAGTTATGCCGCGAACTGATAGACAGATAGACAGACAGACAGACAGACAGACCGACAGACGAACCGACGAATTTTATAATATATTTTTTAGGATCTGGGACGCTAAAACGTGAAGAAATGTAAAACCTGAGAGTGTGATTTTTTCACGATTACGCACATTTTTTCATTCATCTCTATTCCATAGTTAGTTATGGCACTCAATCTGAGCTCAAACCGTTTTTTTTTAAATATTTTATTAAATGACCATTTTGGTCCGCCATCTTGGATTCATATCAAAATTTTTACCATTTTGAATTCTACATATTTGATGTTTGTGCAAAATTTGAGATAAATTGAATAAGTAGTTTTTTAGTAATATTTTTTAATACTTCACTAGGCCACCATTTTGTTCTCCATATTGGATATTTACCAAAATGTTACCAGGTCATCCCCACACGACCCTTAATTTTTGCCAAAAATTTGAAGTCAGATAAGTAGTTTTTTACCACGCCGCGAACAGACAGACAGATTGAGAAAACATTTTCGGCGTCCAGGGACCCTGAAATGTAAAGATCTGAAAACATCTCGCAGGGTGATTTTTTCACGATTACAATACTTCCCTTGTACGAGGGAGTAAAACTTAATAGTAACAATTGAGCTTTTTTTATTTTTTGTTATTCATCATGAGATTGCATCTCATTGTGTTCAAATTTACAACCACCTTAACTGGAAAAGCATTTACTTCCTTATTAAGTATAAATAAGGTTTTGAATGTAAACCATTTTTAATCTATCTATTATCATAAAACAATTCAGCAATCCCTCTCATACTCTCATCATTTCCTTTTTAATTTTTGAAATCATTTCAAGTATTTTTTTATCTTGGCCGATACTACCTGTCATTCGAAAACTCTCACAAAATATAAACCAATTGTATTTATTTATATCATGTCTTTGTATTTTCGACCCCGTGTAATTTTGTAATTTTACTCCCATTAATTCCAAACTGTGATTGTCTTCATTTCAAAGGAAATCTTTCTCCTATTCTCGGTTTGATTTTGAGCGCAGTCATTTTGTGACACACCCTTCTTATTAAAATTGTTATAATATGCCTTATTATCGATGCATTAAGAACAGAATCATGCAATAATGGAGTTATATAGGCACAAGCTAACATAAGGCGTTAATTTGAAACACACTGGTTACAAGTTACAAGAACAAAAATATCTAGTTGATACTTAGCGAACTGAAAAATTTACTAATAAATATTTTAGGTGAGTAATTATATTCATTTTCTATGCTTAGAGTCCCCATGTTGAAACGAACTTTATTTATCAGTTGGTAGGATTTTAATTGTAAATTAGAAAGAATTAATAAAAAAATAATAAAACTTAAATGACGTTTTAAGAAATTATTGATCTTAGCATTGCCCAGTGCCGAAGTTGAATGCCATTGATTGCGAGAAGTATAAGCAGGGATCTCCACTCCACGAGATCAGAACACTAAATGTTCTCTGACCTGTTCTCATCGAACCGTTACCTAGTGTTAAGACTGGTTTGCACGTGTGCAGCCTAGAAATATGTAATGACCAATTTCTTCTACATACTGGGAATTTAGGTATATATTAGTATGCGCTATTGGGAATTTAATACTTTGGTGTTGTTTTTCAGGTGGTGCAAAAATAAGAGAGTTTCCTATCTGTGAAACCAAAATCAGCTACATATTTGAGCCAATATTTTAGCTTAAATGTAGAGAATGCTAAAGAATTGATCTTGATGATCCCATGGCTACCAGTTTCGTAGGCTTGAAAAATGAAGTAGTAATACAATAATTGATGAATTGGATCTACCAGGATAGTGTATGGTGTAATGTTAACTAAAAAATTATGGTTCTTGGGTTTGGAGCATGTCAAATTGGAATTACCTTCCAATCATTTCGCCTACGATTGCTCTAATTATTTATTCAAAGTATTTATACTATAAAATTATTAAAAAAAGGTCTCCTGCCACCTTCCGCTTTGCACGATGTACTCCTGCCATTCATATACACAAAAATGTGTATTAGTTAAATAGTTTTTCTTGATAAAAGTTGGTGATTGAAGAGAAAACTTGATTTAAAAATCGAAAAAAGCCAAAGACTTGACTCCTGGCAGGACTAGTAAGATTTGTTTAAAGCTAAGGATACGCTTCACGAGACGGCAGCTTGGATCGCTCTTACCGAGACTAGGCCTCACCCAATGGGTGGCAGTAAAAGAATTTCTAACTTATCCGATATAAGCTATATGGAAAAAATCAGCTTTAAATATGTTTATCATTTAACATTATTTTAACATACATGTTTTCAGAAGTATGCAACATATGGAAACATTTTATTATTAATTATCAGGAAAGTTTATTCTAAATAAAAGTTGCTGCGTGAAGAAAAATACTTTTGACAGTATTCAATTTTAGGTCAGATAAACAGAGTGTGCAAAACATACAGAAAAGTGGATTTCAAAAATAATTTTTTGACGGTCGTTTCAAAGGCCACAAAAATCGTAAATAAAAGCTAAGTAAAATGGTTCTATATTTAGGATGGTCAAACACCGAAAAAAATATTTTTTCCGATTTTTCAATCTAAATATCTCCTTAACTATTCTAAATATGGAAATATTTTACTCAGCCTTTATTTGTAATTTTTGTGGCTCTTAAATCTGTCGTCACAAATCCTGCATTTTTGGTTTTTGAAATAAAATTTTTGGTATTTTTTGAACAGGGAGTTTAAAAAATACATTAGTTCAGAAATACTATTAGGTATATTCACTGCTTGAGATCCAATCACTTAATAAGCTTTGGTGAACACAGTTCAGGTATTTATACTCTATCTTTGCTCACCGACGCGTAACTCACTGTAAGGCTTAGTTTCCACGCATTATGAACCACAATTTCTTAGTTAACAGGAAGATTCATATACGATTAATCAAATCCAATGGAATTCTTCTCAAACTAAATTTAGTATAGCCCTCTGAGAGTTTCTTAATGCAAATTCAAATAAATTATTTCTTCAAGTTAAAGTTACCATAACTGAAGAAGACGTCAAGAAAAAATGTTAAGGCTAAACTATTGATTTGAAACAAATATTTGTACAAACCAAAACA
This sequence comes from Kuschelorhynchus macadamiae, assembly GCA_030620095.1. Taxonomy (NCBI): domain Eukaryota; kingdom Metazoa; phylum Arthropoda; class Insecta; order Coleoptera; family Curculionidae; genus Kuschelorhynchus; species Kuschelorhynchus macadamiae. Next base: position 1,006,512 of record JAUTXW010002880.1, read on the forward strand.
AAAATGTATGTATGTATGCCTTTCTGGCATCGATGTTCAGAAGAGATGCACTGGTATAAATACACCAAGATAATAGTCTCAGCAGGTGCCAAAATGCAACGTTTCTTTGCGTGCACCAACATCACAAGTCAGTCATCAACTTTTGAGAGTAAAACATCTGTTTTTATTTTAATAACTTTATTGACTCTATCCAGAGGACAACTATTCCTCTGACTGATCCAAGTAACAACCCTCGCAGTGGTGGCGATAAAGCTAAATTCAAAAATTTACTGAAAAAAGAGCGTAATTTTAGTATATCACTACAGAAAAAAAAGGAAGAACATTTTCTGAGTTATATATATATATATATATATATATATATATATATATATATATATATATATAATATATATTACATTAAAAATAAAATAACGCCGTTTTGGCAGTTTAATACTACTCTTCGTCTCTACCTGTACCACGTATATAAAGCATATTTCATAATTTAATGTAAATAAGTTATGTTATATATAATGTATATACAGGATGTTTCATAATTGCATGGTAATAATTCAGGCGAAATTTTTTGAAAAATTTTAAGTAAGTATAAATGTTTATATAGACATATGTCCAAATACACATTTTTCAAGATACAAGGTGGCAAAGTTTAATTTTGTTTTTAGTTTTTGTTAATTTATATTTTACATTTTTAACGATAATTGAATACATTTGGATATCATATTACTTTTTAGAACCAATAAAACACTATAATTGACATTAGGAAGAATCTACAAGATGTTTTTTTTGAGTCACGACCCACTTAACACTCCAAATTTTTTGATGGGACGACACTGACCCAACTTAGTAGCTTCGTCAAATTTTCCATTCTATTAGGAATATTATTATCTGTGATATTTCACTCTAAAACCAATTCTAGATGTAAAGTGTGTTTTTCTTATAATGGATAGAAATAAGCTTAAATTACAGCAAACTTACGTAATCCCGACAACAGGAGCCGACTTAGTTGCTATTTTTTTTTAATTATTTCCACAAAATGGCGATTTTAGATTTCAATTTTTTTTTTCAATCATTTCAACAATTTATAAATATGAACAGAATGGCTAATCTCTGACATAATTTTCTGTTATACTTCTTGTAGAGCCGATAAAAAGAAAAGACTAATACGACACTAATTACGTTTGTTGGGCAAAGTAAGCATGGTTCCTAACCCTTTGATGTGAAATTATTAAGTAATTAAGGGTTAGGTTAGGTTAGGTTAGTTGCCTTGCCCAAAAAAAGTAATTAGTGTCGTATTAGTCCTTTCTTTTGATCGGCTCTACAAGAACAGACAATTATAGCACAGTTCAATTTATTTCGAGATTATAAGAAAACTCTTTTTCTCTGGTATTACATCCCAAATTATCAAGAAAGTCGGCAGCTTATTTTTTTCAAATTCCTACAACTACAAAAGGAGGCACATTCGGATAAATTATCCGTGCAATACATCTCCCGCTTAATTAGTTTCGAAACAAGAAAACTCGAAAATCAGAAAAAGATACTAATTTAAACACCAAATCGAACAAAGAATCGTTTAGTTTTTAGATTCATTTGAAGTATTTATCATTTAACTATTACTAAATAGTTGGGGATGTTTAAAGTAACAATTTTTTTGTTGGTTTTTTTTATGTACTTCCATTTCCAAGGCTTCTAATCTAAAATAAAAATGTACTTTATATTAATCACCCTTTCAACACGTGCGTTAATTAAAAAAACGAAATGCGATATATTACACTCTAAAGTCTTTAATGTGCGCGACGAGATCTCTTTAAAAATTGAAAATCCATGTAATAGGCTAACCACACAGTTTCCTTCACTATTCAAGATTTATCATATCGCTACGTACGTTTTGACCAGCATACGCGCGTAAAATAATATTAATAAAACCCATTAGGCTGCTTTTTATCCATTGCATTAATAAATATCATCTGAAACAAAGTTTCAGTATAAATAAAATTCCCAATGGTGCCCACGCATCAGCCTGTCTCTATCCAGTAAGTGAAGATTTTCAGTTTAAGGGAGAGACTGTCTCGCTCTAAACCTTCATATATCATACTCTGACAATAGCAGACTGGGTAATTATAAAGGCTGGGCTTTGGAGGCTCTTAGGGAGATATCGGCCAGAATAAAAGAATCATCTTAATGTAAATTAACGTTATCCAAATGATACTTTAACGATATATTTAATATTATTTTTAAGTTTGTGTAGGTAGGGTGTACGGTAGCCCGATTTGTTTTGGGTGAATGCTATAAGGGTATGTGCTTATATTTAGAACAGAGTATACAAGGTTTATTTTAGGAAATAGAAAAACATGGTAAATACAAAAGTTGTTTGTTCTTTTTATCTTTAAAGATGGTCAGAAAATTGACAAAATCCTGCTATCAAAGTCAATATTTTAGAAAGAAAACAATATTCTTACTTTTGACTTATAAGTGTGAAGTCAATAGGAATCCGCTGTCTCATATAGCAAGATTTTTGTCACTTTTTTTTATTGTTTTTAAAAATAAATGTATTAAACTTGGCATAAAATCAGCAACCAGAGACCCATTTAATCAAATTTTATAGGGTGTTTCATTTGAAATAGCAAATATTGGCGGTTTAAGTAAACCCTTAGAACAAATAAACTACTCCTTTTAAGTTACGGATATTTAAAATTGTGCTTGTTTTTGAAATGTCTGTAACTTTTATAGTATTCGGTTCTTAAATATTGAGAGGATACAGGATAGCGTTTTCCGTCTACCTATACAGTGCGGAACAAACAGAAATTAATAGTACTGAAGATTGCGTGTATTAATAAAGCGTTGCGAAGCTCGAAAAAGTCTGTAGGTTATAACTTTTTTATCAAGATCTTAAACCAGGATAGCAACCTATGGTTGTTTCCTATTATCGACACAGACGTAGACTTAATTTTTGAAAATCGTGATATTTTCAAGTGTCTCAAGGACTAATTCGTTACAGAAGAGCTTGTTTTATAACGAGATGACAGAAAGAATGTTAAGTCATTAGTAGTCACTAAGCTCATAATCAGAGATGTATACACAGTTTAACAGAAACTATAAAAAAATAAAATTAACAAAACTTAGTTAAAAATTATTAATTTAACAATTCAAATCATAACAGATTTGTATAAAAACATTTTTTTCTTTAAAAAATGCTACAGTTTCTGATTATATACTTATTGACAAATAATGATTTAAAATCTCTATCACCTCATTATAAATTAAACTGTTCAGTAAAGAATTGGTTCTTGAGACACTTAAAAATATCAGGGATTACAAATTCCTCACAGAAAATTGATAACTCGCCGATTCTTTTCAAGTTTTTCAACACTGTCTTACTACCCCTCTACGTAATGTCCATTAATATTAATTACCCTTTGCTTCGTACTAAATAAGTAGACGAAAAGCTCTTCCTAGCGATGCCTCATAATATCTAAAAAACCAAATATGTAAAAAGTATAGGTATTTGGAGCTGTTGATAAACAGAAATCCTGTACACAAGAGAAATATAAACAATAAATACAAAAAAAAACTGCAAACCATCTACCAAAAAAAAATACTATTATATTGGAATTAAACATATTTCCAGTAAGAACAAATAATCTATCGACAGTTATCATCATAATACATTATTAGACACCACAAATGTAAAAAACAAATATTAAGAATTATAATGTTATATTAAACATAAAGATAAAATAAATTATTACATATTGCTTGCTCTTTAAATTAGCGTTTATAAAATTAAAAATAAATTAATCGATCACATCACATGTATATAGTGTGCCCCAGATTGCCTTGTCTATAAAGGGATCTCGGCTCCTATTATACCTACACCAAAGGTTAAATAACAAAAGTTTTAGAAGAAACTTAGCGCATTGGATATCCGGTGTCAGATTTACGATCGCTCAATTGGTTTTGGAAATATCGGCGAAAAACCGAAAATGGCGGATTTCCTTTTTCGCCAGTAAATCCAAAACGATAAATTTGACAGCTGTCAAAATGTGACATTATTAGAACACTTTTTTAAGACCAATAAGATGGCGTATATGACAGAAGTGGGCTTTGACTTTGACGTTAAATAATACAATGAATCAAATTTGTGTTTTAATAAGTAGTACGCTATTCTCTCAATAAAATCATAAGTCTGACCCACACATTGTCGAGACTGTTGAAAATGGCCGGCATTCCCTAGTCAAATGAAGAAAAGTTTGACATGTTAGCTCCCTAGGTATTTGGAGATGTACCCCGAACGACGGCCACCTCATAAATCCCAATTCAGAAAAATCGTAGATAATTTAATTAACCATGGGACCTTCGAACAACCTAGAAGCGGATGTAATATTGACAATGAAAATCGCAATAGAAACATTTTACAAGGTATCAACGAAAACTAAATAAAAACTGTAGAACAGGAAATTTATGTGCCAAAATCAACGGTACAGAGAGCACTAAAAAAGAATAAGTACCATCCATACAAACCCATAATAATTCAAGGACTTAAAGAAACTGATTTTCCAAGACAACTGTGTAATGAAAGTCCCGATTTTCTAAATTATGTCTTGTGGTCCAATGAGAGTAGGTTTACTAATTGTGGAATTTTTAATAGGCACAACAGTCATCATTGGGCTGTGGAAAACCCGGACGAAGTGGCAGAAAGACGTCTGCGAAACCAGATTGTACCGGCTTTACGAGCTACTAACGGAAGATGAGTTTAGAAGAACCTGGTTTCAACAGGATGGATGTCCGGCTCACAATACCATTCAAGTTTGACTTCTGAAGAGAGCAGTTTGACGAAAAAATTACTTCCTTAAATGGTCCAATATCTTGCCCTCCTAGATCCCCTGACTATAGATGTGTAACTCAGAAGTGAGCTGGCTCAAAGAATCAGCTCAGTTAAGTGAGTCACTGAAGCAGGTCCGCGGTACAGATCTTTTTCGATTCTGACTCGCTTCTCACTTACAGCGTAACGGAGCGGGAACGACTTGCGACGATGAAGAGCCGGAGAGTCACTGACCGGCGAAAGAGTCGAATTGCATTGCAATATGTGCTGTTTGTTACATTCTCGATGAGGCGCGACTTAGCTGTCTTAACTCTTTAGGATTTATCTTTTTATTTCTGCTCTTTAGATGTAAAATAAATACAAATATAGAAATTAGATATGGTTTTCACACCCTATCGGTAAATACGCATACAAAATAAGGCAATTTACTATTTAAGAAAATAATGTAGGTTAAAAAATGCCATAAACTTAAATATTATTTATTCTAACATTATGGAAAAGAAATATGATGACTTTTTTTCGGCAATATCGTGAAGTAATTTTTAATATTAATTGTACAAATATCTATAAGTTTTAATACCTATCTTAAACGAAATTAATAAGAGCCTAATTTATTTGATAAATCTGCAACAAAAATTCTGTATTCAGTCAGACTGTATGACGTTAAAAATTAAAACACTAAACTTGACCAATTTGTCGACGTGATTCCTCGCCGTACTAGCTAAGCACGATATCCCATCCTCTGTCCTTTACAACTACGAGCCACCAGGGTGGCAGAACCGTGGCCCGTGAGTGAGTTATTTAGATTTGTTTAGTCCTTATTTATTATTTATTACGTGCATGGTATATTGAAAATTCAATGCGTTTAATACATTACTTATTAATGTAATCTTGTGAGAAATAAATCACGGCCTCCTTAGAAAAAATTGAGTCCCAACTTTAGGAAGTATGATATTTCGATGAACTCAAATCTTTTATGCACTTGTGAAACATCGCTAGGATGGAAATTTTACTCTCTTTCCACAAATCGAAAAACCCAATATCGCGATAAGAGAAGAAAAGTTGAGTCGGATTCCGATATAACAAAATACTATGGAGAAATATCGTACACGCCATCTTATTCGTTTTAAAAAAGTGTCCCAATAATGTCACATTTTGACAGCTGTTAAATTTACCGTTTTGGATTTACTGGCGAAAAACGAAATCCGCCATTTTCAGTTTTTGGCCTATTGACCGATCATAATCTGAAGCCGGATATCGAATGCGCTATCCGCTAAGTTTCCTCTAAAACTTTTCCCATTTAAGCTTTGTTGTAGTTATAATAGGAGCCGAGATACCTATATAGAGAAGCGAATCTGGAACACACTGTATATCTTATGAACTTCAATTTTGTCTAATACTGAACAATATTAAATGCTTGACGAGTGTTAAAAATGCTGTATAATATAGCAAATTTCCGGCCACTCTATTTTAGACTATATTTTGAGCCTTCTTTAATGTATGTAAATGAGTTCTTAGAATCACCGTATATAATTAAAAAAAAAGAGCTAAATAACAGTTAGAAATAGAACTTACTCCTAAGATGACGAATTTGTAAGACATTCCAGGTAGACATCTTTCTATTTGTAATTCAGTAATATGCATGACAAAAGCAATACAGTATATATTTCACAATAGATAGACGATGGAACATATTGAATGGTCTATATTTGTGATTTTGTGATACAAAGGCGGAAGGATGTTTACCTTGAAAAAGGAAAGTTATCTCGAGTCTAAGACCTTGTAAAAATATTTTTAAAAATTTACATAGAAATAAAGGTAGAATGTCAAGACGCTAAATAAACGCAGTCTAATATATACATGGTTCAAGGCTGAACACTATGGTATACTACTAACTATAGCAACCAGTTCAGATGTGTACTCTCAGTAATCTGAAAGTAAATATTCTAGAATTACCAAACGCCAAGTGATATTGACAAGATACCAAAAAGAGGTCCGTCCAAGCCGTACTTGATACTAACGTTATATAAGCAATAATGCAAGATATTACATACGCTGTAACGCAACAGGATACAAAAGCTATCTTGGAGCCAAGAAGGAAACTAAACTCCTACATACAGATCTTCTGCTGCGACGTCTGAAGGTGCTGGGAGGTAAAATGCATAAAAATGTGTTTTTGAGAAGTAAATAATCGAGATTTCGCCGGTTTATTTGACTCGTCCGAACCATTTGCAACGAATATTTTTTGGCCGTATAGTATCTGTAGCCCACGACTCGTACGTCAGACTTTAGAGACATCTGCAGTTTTGCTAACCTATGATTTTGCGTACGACAATTCAACTATGCAAACTGATTGATGAAAATGGTAACAGACAGTTCAATTAGAAATGTATTAAACCTCAAGTTAAAATTACAGCTTATATTCTTCTATGTATTTTCGAAAGATGTTTTTTTTTCATACACTATTAACTTCTCCTGTCCGCGATGAGGCCTGACTGGCCGGGACCTACAGCTTAACGTGGAATCCGAACAACGGTGTTCGGTCACTCTTTCGATCCCCGGCCCTTGAGTTGCCAACTCTCGAGTTACGGATCCCTATCCATCCCACATGATATCCGTATACCACATCCGGCCTTCAACCAACGTGAATAGGATAGCGTATGATGTAGATATATTTTACATTTGCTTGTGTGAAATCTCTACCTACTAAAATCGACCACATGACTTGAAAAATCTATGCATTAAAGTTAAACGTTTCAAGACTCATATGACATTTTATGACAACACGATTTTATATGAATGGTTATTTCGCCCAACTGGTTAAAATCTGTGCTGTAGGAGAATTCTAAGCAAGGTCCATAAGCTCATAAACAGATAAAATCTATGATTTCGTAAAAAGAAGAAAGAAAAACCAGTGTTTTTGAAATCAGCGGTGCGATAATTCTACTGGCTCACGATGTGACACCACACTGTGCGAGATATTTCTCACAGTCTATTGTGGCGCCACATTGTAGCCAACAGCTGAACTAGTCATGATGTTGACATTAATTTAAGATCAAGTTACCTAAAAATATTTCTCCTATTGCAACTACTAATGTTGGATTTATGCAGCAAAGAAAATAAAACAGAGTTAAATGTATATCCTTGCGATAACACATTTATATAAAATTAGAGACATTAGCTTCTATGATATTTTCATTTAAAAATGCAATTGCGAATGTCTGAAAGCGCAGCTTATTTTTTGTCATAGTTGGAATGGATTTATTTTCCCTATTTTATTTTTATTTGTTCTTCTAATTTAAAGAGTTAATTATATTCTTATTTTATTTCTATTTAATTTTACTTCCTGTTTAAATACAGCTTAAAACAGGCTGGATAACACCCGCAGTAACATTTTTGCGAAATTGGTAGTTTATAGAAATCTGTGTGTACTCAACCTAAATATAATAACAATAACACAAAATTATTAGAATTATTGGAAACAATTTCCTCCTACATAGATGAATCCAAATTATATGAGTAAAGCACGAAAACCAATTATGGAATTGTTTTCGTATTTGTTTATATACCGCTATTGTTTAAGACGGGCGAATTGTTAATTTGATTATAGCTAATACCTCTTGAAATTATATAGGCAATTATTCAATTTTATTCAGGTATCAAAAATTAGCCATGACGTACGTAATATACATAAATTTAAATATATCTTTGAGACGTGTACTGTTTGTAACATAGTAGGCCTTTCCTCTGATACCCTTTCTTAATAATTCTATTTCAAATTTTGAATTATGCCCCTAAAAATTCTTATAGCCGAAATACTAAACTAAATAAAAAACTGGTTTAAAAAAGACTCGATGCATGTAAGCTGCCGGGACCAAAAAAAGCCAAAAAACTAAAAAACACGATTTTTCTGAGATGAAAAAAATGTTAATGCCGAAACGATGCATAAAGAAAATATGAATTTAAGAAATATGAGGGTTTTAAATTAAGAAGATTTACGGGGTTTTGTTTCTTGATGAGGTTTGAGGTATTTGAATTTTAATGCATTATGTACGCGCTTTTTTTTGTTGTTATATGGGAAAAGATTTACCTGAAAGGTGAGTATATCCGTGGAATTGAATAAGAAATAAGACAATTTGGCCTATGCATAAACATACGTGTTAAGTATGCAATATTTTTGAATTAGCTTTATGATGTTCCACAGAGATTATGGCAATTGAGAAGGCCTCAAAAAATTAAATACCACATTTATTTAATAGTTTTTTTATGCCAAATGTTTTATATGTACGGACGATGTACGAAATATTAAAAAAACATAACTTCAAAATGATTTAAATTGTTTTTTCTTTGTCTTCCTGACTAAAAAATCAAGTCACATACTCTTTACGTAACATAAAGTCCGATCATGTTTTTCTATAAATTCATAAGAAAGTGATGCGTGGTGTTGGAACGAATAAAAATGTGTGAGAAATTATAATATCTCGATACTGCAGATATAAATCAATGCTAAAATTTTAACAGACTTAAATATTGCAAAATCGACAGTCGAAAATATTATTAAAAACTATGGAGAAACAGCTAGTGTTCATGTTCGTTGTAAAAGTTAAGTCCGACCTCTTAGAATCACTGAACGTCGTGTTCTGGTCAAAATTTGCAGAACTAACAGAAGGAGTACCTTACGAGAACTATAAGCACAATGGAATCAAGAAGCAAAATTAAATATCTCCAAAGAATGCTGTAGTTTAGACTATGGTTGCATAAGTCTGGTTACACACAAATTTGCAGTAACGTTATATTCAGGGACGAATCGAAATTTGATGTCTGCGTAGGTGGTTTTCGAAAAAGTGTGATTCGTGCTAAATCAGAAGCATTTTATAAAGACTGACAGTAAGATTTCCCTAGGGGGTTATGATATGGAGTTGTATGAGTAGTAAAGGAGTTGCTAAATTTGAGTTCATTGATGGTACTGTGAAAGCAGAAAAGTACCAACAAATGTTATCAAGAAGCTTAATTCCAGCAACAGACCAAAGTTTTGAAAATGACAGTTTCATATTTCAGCAAGACGGTGCGCCCTGCCACTCCGTAGAAACAACAAAAAATGGTTTGGGGACCATAATTTAAGTTTTATCGTGGCTATCGAGTAGCCCCGACTTGAATGTCATTGAAACTGTACGGTATTAGATGGAAAAGATTTTGCATAACGATCCTCATCGTACAGTTGTGGCATTAAAGACAAAAATTCTGCTAATTTGGGCTTCTTTCGCTTCAAAATATTTCAAAACTTTAGTAGATTCCATGCCAAAACGCATATAAGCCCTTATCATGATGTTATATTTTTTTATTATATTTTATTTTCAAATAAAAAATCAAATGGTACGCTATGACTTTTATATCACTATTTATTTGGTAGGCATAGAATAGTTAAATAAGAAATCCAGGTCTGCATTTAAATTAAGAAAGTTGATGATGGTCTCTCAATCCGAAACGTCGGATTGGAAAATTAATCTTACCGTTTTGTAGAGGAGAAAAAGTGACAAAGGCAAACTGGAAATTATTCTCATCTCTCATTTTAATTGATCCTCAAATTTTAGAAAAACAGAAAATTGGAAAGAAACAAGGCTCCCATAGAAACTTTAGTAATCTTGCATAACTGTAAAGAACAAAACTTAACAAAGGAACAAAACAAAAATACTCAAACTCAGTCTTATAGTTACATAAGCTTCGCAGTAAAATAGCTAAAGCTAGGGCGAGGTAGGGCGGGACTCCGTTTGTGCAAAAAGATTACATCGAGTTCTATCTTGCTTCAGTGAAACAAAAAAAGAAAATCGACGAAATGGACTAACAACAAATATGTTAAAAAAAACCATCATTGTCAATACAAAGTTTCAATCTTTCCTGTGTCGATTGGACTGCAGCCTCCATTTCGGCTATAGAGATACTTTGGATGCCATTCCAAATACGGTTCACTATATCGTTTCTTGTATGTAGCAAGTCGGGTCGCATATACTAAATCTTTTTACCTTAAGTAGTTTCAGTAACTTTAAATATAATTACTAATTGTTAGCTCAATTCGTCGATTTCTTTTTGTTGTTTCACTGAAGCAAGGTAAAACTCGGTTTTGTCTTTCTGTCCATATCGAGCCCTGCCCTGCCTCGCCCTAGCTTTAGACATTTTATTGCCAAACTTATGTGATTATGAGACTAAGTTTTAGTATTTTTTGTTATGTTCCTTTGTTAAGTTTTGATCTTTACAGTTATGGATGATTACTAAAGTTTCTATGTGAAATAGATAAAAATGATCTGAAACCAAAAAATGCCTAATTGCTTGAAGAATACAATGCTTATATTTTCAACATACCTCAATTATGGAAATTTAAGAGAAACTTGGCTTTAACACTTTTCTATTGCTGTTACTCTCCCTAGCGGCCACTTTCGAACTTTTATACTATTTACCTATAAATATTTTTCCTTAAATTCTGTCATTAACGGTTTCTGAGCTACAACCGACGACCTCTATTATTGGACCACCCTGTACAATGCCATCAATACTCAGATTAAGAATCTTAATCTGAGCATCAATATATATTGATAACATTTTAACCTGCCTTGAATTTTATATAGCATAATATTTCAAATTGAAGCTCCCTAGACACTTGCAGGCCCGAGGCGGACCGCCCCCGCCACCCCCCCCCCTTCTCTAGAATATTAACGTGCCTTTAGTTTTAAAGTTAACCATATGAACCAAAAACAAATTGTAGGGATGCTTAACAAGTTTTTTTTCTATTAATTCAAAAAAACAGAAGACTATCACTTTTACAATATATCTATTATAGTAATATATACCAAAAGTTGTATTTGTTTAATGGGACACTATATATTGTGTGTCCTTCAAATGGGTCTCTTCTCGCAGACACCCTGCCATAAGAGGCAGTGCGTTAGAGAGAGACGAAAAACGCTCTAATACATAGCGTCTTATGGCAGGATTTATCTCAGATTTCCGCGGATGTCTTTGAAGATAAATTTATCAAACCAGATATATTTATAAACTGCAAAAATAAACCCATTTGATGGATATATAGTATACAGAGTGTCGATTTAAAAATAATATTGCGATATCTTTGTTTTCAATATCAAGGTCGATCTGTACAGGGACTTTTTAAATAGAAACAACTCTATATTTAAAAAAATGAGCAATTTTTGGAAAAAAAACTTTCCAAGCAGTCTATTTTTTATTTCAGAATTTTTTATGTGCAATATAGAATTTAGGCAGCCTCCAAAATTGGTACTAATGTCAATTTTTGTTTCCTACATAAAATACCTAACTTCTTTTGCGAGTTTTGCATAATTTAAAGGCTTTTTTTTGTAACATACCTATAGATATCCAGTTTCACCTATATTTTGAGGTAATGACGTTTGAAAATTGATAATTACAAATATTAATACACAACGTTGAAAAAACTTATTGCACATTCCTATTTTAATGATGATATAATCTTGCAAATAAAAATGGCATTCAAGTTTTTTTAATATTTATCATAGAAAGTTTTTTTGTTCTGACTGGGAGATGCTATAATCAAGTTTTGCGTCAAATCATTTAGATTTCATAGCTTTTCAAAATCTGATATTTTCAAATCCAAATATTTGAAAACAGATAAAAACTCCGAGTATTTTTTCGAAACATGATGCGTTTTTATAATACGGAATTATTTTCATTTAAAAATTCCACCCAGAATATATGCCTAATCTTGTTTATTACGAGATAAATCAAATAATTTTCATATTAAAAGATTCATAAAAAAAATTAAAAAATCAAAACAAGAAGATCGATTTTTTCAAATCGATTGTTTTGCAACCGATTTAATCGCGGTGTCGACCCTATCCTCACAACTGAATAAAAATGAGAGCGCTGCAGAGATAATGATACATGTTTTTGCAGACTGATGAAAAATTGTGTTACGACCTACATCACACGTGGAATATCTAAAAAGAAAATTAGTTAAACCCGGTGATAGATCATACGTGGAAACCAGTCATAACATTAGATATCTGTTCGATGAGCATAAGATCACGGTTAATTCCATTTTTTACATGGTCTGTTACCAAGAATCTGGATCAAAGCCAAATAAAATGTCTAATTATTTGTTTTTTGAATATACGATAATAAAACATATTGTACTGTAAAATAATATAATATCTTATAATATAAGTAAAGAGAAAAAAATAGTTCTTAAATATCTAATTTTATAAAAGAAATATATAGTAATATTAACCTAAAATAGCATAAACGAAAAACGTATAAACACTGAGAAACCTTAAGAGACCCTAAATATGAATTAACATTAAATAAACTAACGTAGTGGCATTACATGAAACACAAACACTCAGGTTTAATTAATTAGACACAATACAAACTGCAGCGTTTATTCGCGAAACCAGTATATTATCTGTAAATGGCCAATAGATAAACATGATAGCATTGTATTAAAAAATCATGGTTTTTGGGGATTAGTCCGTATCAACATGGAATCACTTTCCGACGTATCGCCTTCGATCCTGTTTCACACTTGATTTTTGTGTAAAATTTAAAATGAATCGAATAAGTAGTTTTTTCAGGCCGACTTTATAAATATTTAATTAGACTGCCATTTTGTTACGCCATCTTGGCTTCGTACCAAAACTTTTACCAGTTTATTCCTATATAACACTTGAAATTTGAAAACAATCGGTGAAGCAATTTTTGTACACTGATTTTTTAAATATTTTATTAGACCGCCATTTTGTTCTACAATCTTGGATTTGTACTAAAGTTTTACCACTTCATTCCCATATCACACAAATTGTTCTGCAAAATTTTGTATAAATTGGCCGGTTTAGGTCGTCATTTTGTTCCGCGATACTGGATTTTTACCAAAATATTATCATGTCATCGCCATATGACCCTTAATTTTTGACCAAAATTTGAAGTTAATCGCGTAAGTAATTTTTTAGCTGTGCCGCAAATAGACAGACAAACAGACCGATATCGACAGACCGACTGAATTAAAAAAGCATGTTTTTCGGCATCTGGGGACCCTGAATCGTGAAGATCTAAAAAAATCTCGGAGGAAAGTGATAAAATTGAGACCAAAGGTGACAATTCTAATTTTGTCTCTTAACTAAGAAATAAGTAAGTTGCTAAGTTAAATCCAGTTGAGCCGTTTTATAAAAACTAACATAAATATGGAACCGTACGAGAAGTTTTATCGAATGTTTCACTTAGGCCTCGTCTGTTATATTCCATAACCATAATTTAAAAGTCATTCATAATTTTCCATTAGATTTCACCGAAAAACCTTAGTCGATTTTAATTTTAAAATTTTATTTTTATTTCCCCTTTTAATGTATCTTACAGAAGCCGGCATATGGCACTTATATGTTAATGTAATTTTTTTGATAAGTTTTTGTAAAGAACATGTGCTTGTCGGAAAAGGGTTAGAAACGCCTAAATGAGTAGTTTTTGCATCGGTTTAAATAATGCCTTAAACGTAATTTTTCCTTCTTTTTCATCGATGGCGCCGATTTCTAGCGTCATCTTTAAACTGGCGGTTTTACTTTGCTACTACTTATCTTGAAATTCGTTTGATGCCGAGCGCTGTATATTAATATTTACACTGATGGGTCATATTGACACATTAGGTGATGACCCATCAAGAGATATTTTATCCGAAGATGCAACGCGTAACGAGGCTTCAACACTTTGTCACTTTTGGTAGGGATGATCACAAAAAAATATCGATATTTCGATATATCGGTATCATTGAAAATATCGCTATTTAACTTAATATTTTATATATTTTATTGTTTATTATTTACCTCTCTCGTAAAAGGGAAGTATTGTAATCGTGAAAAAATCACTTTACCTTTCAGGGTCCCATGATACCGAAAAACAATTCCTTCTGTCTGTTCATGGCAGAGCTAAAAAACTACTTACTCGATTGACTTTAAATTTTGGTAAAAAATTAAGGGTCATATAGGGAGGACATGATGCCATACCTAATTGTGGTATAGAGAAGAACTAGTAAAATTGTGGTACTAATTCAAGATGGCGGACAAATAAATTTAAAATTGGGAAAAATCACCTCTCAGTTTTCTCATATTTTCAGGTTTTATCGTCCCTAGATGCCAAAAAATATGTTTTAGAAATTTCGTCGGTCTGTTTATTGGTATACCCGTCTATATGTCAGTTCGCGACATAGCTTAAAAATTATTCCTCAGATTGACTTCAAATTTTAGTCAAAAATTAAAGGTTATATGGGGATGACCTGATAAGATTTTGGTAAAAATCCAATATGCCGGAACAAGATGGCGGCGTAGTGAAACGTTAAAAAAAATTATTACTAAAAAAACTAATTATCCAATTTCCTCAAATTTTTCACAATTTTCCTCAATTTTTTGAAAGCATTAAGTGTGATATAGAGATGAAATATCGGAACAAAATGGTGGCCAAATAATTATTTTTAGATCAACGCAAAAAAAAATCTTATTGTATTCAATGTGATATAGGGATAAACTGGTACCAATTCAACAAGACGTAACAAAATGGCGGTGTGTGATCATGTACAAAATACTTATTGAATTTGCTTTAAATTATGCCCAAAAATCAAGTGGGGCATAGGTAGAAACTGGTAAAATATTGGTAGGAACCCAAAATGGCGCCCAACAAAAATGTTTAAAAATATAGTATGTATGTGTTATTAAATAACCATGTACTGAAATACATTTGGTCACCCTTCACTATTTCTAATAAAAGGAAGGACTCAACGAGGGAAGGTCCGGGTAAAGAAAATTTACCGATGTTTAAATAAATGGCCAAATTTGCAGTATTACCGTTGTTATCACTTGTTTTATGGGTATTTCCACTCAAATTTTGAGCAGAACCTCTAAAATCAATTTTTGTAAAAAATCTCCAACCGATAGATACATAGGTGGAGGCACTGCGAGAATTAAAAAAAAATCTACAAACTTAACATATAATCTGGCAAAAACTAAAAACGTTACATCGCTGAAAGCAAAATCCGCAGACAAAACAAAAATGGATTAAGGCTAAGCCTGGAACACAATACAATTTACGCCAAATATTAACGCTTTGAAAAAATATTATTTCTAAGATACATATTAACTTATATTAAAAAAATATTCTACGATAGACATGTTTCAATCAAGTAAATTTTAAAATAAAAAGTTTCCTTAAATATCATAATTGCATATATCATCTAAAAAACCTGCTGATTACATCTAATCTGTGATGAGGATGAGTATCTATATCAAATTTACTCTACATAAACATTTTTGTTATTGTTATTATTTATTCAGCTATTTTATTGCGAATTCGAGGGAAATTAATTACTCAATCGTAAGTAAACCAAAAGGCACCCTAAAAAAAATTAGATCAGCTAAACCTCAGTTTTCTCTTATATGTCTCTAGGTTAGGTTAAACATAATTCATTTTTAGATCCTCTTAAGGTTTCTCAGTGTTTACATGTTTTTCGTTTATGCTGTTTCAAGTTAACTTGAAAACTCTTATAAATTCCATAATTTTTACACCTTTTCAGACTGACGATGCGCATATTTATTCGAAACAGATTTTATTTGTAATATAACTGAATTAACTTCGAGTCTTTCTTTTCCTGAATATATTTTTTTTAAATAGGATTTGAAAAAAAATATTATACTGTAATATTATTACAGTATAATAAAATATAATATATATATTAACGCGTCTGTAATAATTTTTTTTTATATAAAATTGTATATACGGGTTACTTGTTTGTTCCACGATGTAATTCGTAATATGCTGTTCAAATGAATAAATCACATATAGAAACTCATCCCGAGTTGGTAAATCTATTCAATGCTCTAATTTCGTGAACTAACTATACCTAAAGATGCCTCGTTCATCCGAAGGCGAAAAGTTAGAAAGTAACTCCACTATGACACAGTTCAATCCCAAGAACCACGATTTATTAAAGGAAGGTGTTTTTAAATTCCATCAAATCGAATTTTTGCTTCTATAATATCTAGTAGTAGTATTAGTAGTAGTAATAGGAGGAGTAGTACTAGTATAGAAGTAGTAGTAGTTGAGAGGAGGCTGAAGCCAACTATATTCCCAAACCTCTGAATTTGCTTGAACCTGCCAAACCTCTTCACATATCGGCTAGGCTAGACAAGACGTAGGTCTCTCTGCGATATCACAGCACTATCAAAAATGTTCAGTCAGGCACGTAGCCAGTTGTTGGTACAGGCATGCTCTTTACTAATTTTCCTGAGATTTGCCCGTTTGGAACCCCCCCCCCCCTAAATGAATTTCTGGCTGGACACAGTGACTAGGCACTCAATATTGATCTCTTTTGATCCTTGTCAGTTTTTCCAGTGAGCCGCAACAATCTTAAACCGAGACGATAGCCATAGCTGATTGACTCTCTGCAAATGAATACTTCTTCCTTTTCGTCACTTTTAGCTTCTCCCATCGCCCACCGTAATAACGTATATTTCTGCCTGAAAAACCGTATTATGATTCCCAAGAGGGAAGCTGTGGTTAAAGTTTGGTTTTTCTACAAATAGTCCTACATCTGACGACTGCACCTCAGCCACCCGATCTATAAAATGTATAATTTAACTTCAATTGAGTCAGATGATACTTGATAGATATCCATTATATACTTAATAAAACGTCTATAATTTTTATTAAAGTTATAAATATTTTATTCAGTCTATATTTCAAGTAAAAAAATCGAATTATTTGTCTCGCAGAATATGCAGGTAGCAAAATCCCACTTTTATGGTTTGCTGAAATAGATTATAATAGTACTCAAATAAATGTTGCAGCCATTTCCTCCGATTTATACTTCTAACTTGTGTAGTCTACTTTTTACGTTAACTTTCGAAAACTCCAAATCTTATACCGGAAATTAGCGAGACTGAGTTTAATGCTTGCCTCCCAATTTAGTAGGAAATATCGTTTTGAAATGCATGTGAATGAAGGAAAGAGGAGGGATAAAACCCAAATTTTTATGAAGGATGAATAATTATACGAACTATATTCCCCCTTTTTTATTTGAGTATTACAAATTAGTCCCTGAATATCATTTTTGTAGGATGGTGCAAACAGCATTTTAGTACATTTATTGGGTGAAAATCGGCTATTGGGTCTTTACAGTTCTTAAATCCTATGCCCTTAATAACTATGCCCCAACAAGCCGACGAGATGCGGGGAGCATAGCTGAAGGGGGCCCTACAATAAGAGTTTTTCTTCTTTTCACAGATAAATCCAAGGAACAACGCATTATGTCAAATATCGATGGATTCTTGACAAGACGTATGCCCCATTTATATCGTAAGCGCCAGTGTGTTACCGACATATTCTTTTGGGAGCTTAAGATAATAATTTTTACTCCTTAATGATGAAACAAGGCGAAATGTTATTATAGAATATAATGAGAAAGAAATATATTCTTCGAAAAGTCGGCATCTTAAAATTGGGTTTCATTACCATCCTATACACATAACCTATTAAAAATACCATAATTAATTGTTATTAGAATATTTTCATCGCTAAAACGTGTTTGCGGCGAATTTTGCGCCTGAAAACAACTATTAAAACAGTGTGTTACGAGTTTAAAGACTATAGTACTATTATGAATGTCATATTTTAAAATAAAATGGGACTGAAATAAAGATGTAACTGTGCCCTTAAAGGGATAATTTTCTAGATACAGAAATAAAATTTAATTAATTAACTAAAACATTAATATAGCATTTTTTTATTAAAAGTTTTCCGTGTTGAAAATTATAAGAGAAAAATATTTTCTAGTTTTAATACCTATCATTTTCAATAGCAAAAGATAAAAAATGTAGTTTGACATCAAGTTATTTAATTTTACTATTTTTTACTTTTCCTTGCATTTACAAATATTATGAGGTGTAGGAGGAATATAAATATTATTAGAAGTTAAACATTTTTTAGCAGCCGAGTTTTAATCCTTGAGGTGACTGGCAGTAAAAAAGTAAGTGAAGTGTAAGTGAAACAAGAAAATATCGCAATAATTTTTTTTCCAGAATTTTTTTTATATGTGGAAGGGGTAAAATATTTTTTTTCGACTTACCTAAATTTTGTATACTAAATCAATTCTCCTATCGTTCATAGCAGCAAATTTATTTTTAACGTACTCATAAAATGGATGAGTTGCCCTAATATCCTCCAGACATCCCTTTTAAATCGAAATATTGCCTAGAGAAGTAAATGTTTTTTGAGATATCTTATTTCTTAAATAAGTTTTTACACGTTTGAGGCAAGCAAAACTTCTTTCCACTGAAGCACTTGTCGACGGTATTGTCAAAATAAGGGAAAACACTTTATACGCTTTGGTTAAAATATCTTTATTTTCATTAATTTTTTTCACTTGCAGCGATATATTCAAATTACTGTTATTGGCACAAATAAGACCAAGCTCATTTTTAAGTCGTTGACTTTTTGAAAATATTTCCCCATATAACTGTAACAAATTTTCAATAATAATAAAGGGCCAGTCGGTAAATTTAAACTATATTCGAAAAATTTAGCAGAATCTGCCAAACATAAAAATGTAAGTTTTTTAGAGTCTTGAAGGCTTAGTCGCATTACCATTAAAATATGGTCCAATATTTCATAAAAAAGGGTTCTATACTTAGCCCTAATTTCTTCAGGTGAAAGCTTAGCAAGCTCACGTTTGTAATGATTTATTTCTGTAATAGAATTTGCTTTATCAAACATGGTATTAAAAAAAAAGTTCATTTCTTTTTTTTACAGAGCGCCTCACGACAGCGTTTTATATTGGATATGCAAAAATGAATGTCAAACGATTTTTTTTGGAGAACGCGACTTGAACAATCATATTTACTAACTTTTTTGAACGAATTTGAAGACCAGCGAGTTTCTCTAATTGTTGGTATACGCCTCGTAGATGCAGATGTAAGAACATACGCAGGCTTGCAAAAAAATTCGACATTTAGAAATATTTTTAAACTTTGCTGAATCAGGACAAATACAGCCTGTGGCGCTTTTTCTTTTTTTTTTTTGAAGGCCATTTGGATGGATAATTCATTATTTCGTTTTGAATAGTTTTCGAGTCACCAGTAAAAACATTTATACTTTTTTGTGATGATCCTTTAGTTCTTGGGAACTTTTCGATATTAATAAACCTAAAAGCTTTTTAAAATTCCCCTTATTTATTGACTCGCTGCTCTTATCATGGCCGCGTAAGACCAACTCTTGTTTTGCAAGGTACAACACTGCGTCAATTACCAAGCACATAAATAGTCTATTTAATCGGACGTTTTCGTTAAAATGTATTTTATATAGTTTAGCATTTTCTTTTAAAGTGTCAGCTATTGTGCTTTGATTTTTTACAAATGTTTTTAGCATTAATTCGCATTTTAAATGCTCCGCCGAGTTTTCATGTTTATGTAAAGACCTTCATATATTTAACATACCTTCAAATCCTTCCTTATTCCACACTGAATATTTATTGGAAACTAGTAAACAAGGCCAGCAAAACATTTTTTGTAATTTTTGACTAGTACATAACCATTTGTATGCCGAAAACCAGGATGACGATTAAAACTCTGATCTTGTTACTTCCATCGATTAAATGGAGTTTCTAACAAAATGCAAACCACATCCGTGATCGGATTCATCAATAATGTAAATTAATAAACCCGACACCAAATAAAGTTGTAACACTATAAATAAATATAACATAAAACAGTCAAGTAAACTGCAAAGGAACTAACCGGTTACAGCGAAATCCGCAAAAATAAAAGTAAACAACCACCCCAAACTGAACGACATGTGGGTGTAGCGTACTGCGTTAGCAATTCACCGAGAATGTTGTATGGCGCTGGTTAACATTAATCTTCCATGCGGTCGACGTCATCACGTACGCGTTGTCATGGCAACGTAGTAGGAAAATCGTAAACTAAACATAGCACCTCCAGCAAAGTCGAAGCGGTTTGCGCCACTGTTATAGCTTAAAACTATTTTTTGGGTTTTTCCGCCTTAGAAAATTGGAAAAAAATAAAAAATAAAATATAATTACCCTATAAATTGAATAGATAGTCTTAAGTTCTGGGTCCACTATGAAGGTACCCGAGGAACGACACTGAAAAATGTTTGTTTTCTGGACGTTTCGAGGGAAAGTCTACCCCCGTCTTCAGCAAACCTACAAATAAAATACTAAAAGCAGAATATTTCTTATGTTTCGTATCAGAAATATAACCAGAATGGCTAATCTCTGACAAAATGTCAATGAATGTCAATTTAAAGGTGTTATTTTTAATTGTTAGAATAAGTGTATTTTGTGTTTTAAAGATCGTTCTGATGTTAAAACGTTTACCTATTCATTTTATTTTATCTGATAAATTAGGTATGTATGGTATAAAGAGGTTTGTAATTGGTGTATTTTGGATTTTTTTGTCTTTTGGATTCTCAAATTCATAAAAACATTTTTCAACGAAATCATTAGGATAATTGTTTTGATTTAAAACATCTTCAGTGTCGTTCCTCGAGTACCTTCATAGTGGACCCAGAACTTAAGACTATCTATTCAATTTATAGGGTAATTATATTTTATTTTTTATTTTTTTTCAATTTTCTAAGGCGGAAAAACCCAAAAAATAGTTTTAAACCATGAATCCGCCACTACAATTTCGTAATTATTTACTGTTATAACAAAAAAAAGATCGATTGAAAGTTTTAAAAAGACATGTCGCCAACGGTCAAGTAAAATATTTATTCGAGATGTATAGTTTATTTTTTGCCAATTAAGTGAATAAATGAATGTAAAAACTAAAAGTTTAAGAGATATATAATAAATATAGTTAGATGTTTGCTTGTTTATTTTTTCTAGTGAAGTAGCACTTCACCTACTTCACCTGAATAGCCGCCACTGGTGACTGGTGACTGACTGTCTTTCATAGCGTATAAACTTAATGGTTACTCATATTTAGGGCTGGTATTTTTATCTCCGTATAATGTTATTCGATGAATATTTTCCATTGGTACAATTGCTCCAACAATCGTTTCCACGGTAAATATTCGAATAATAAAGTTATTTGGGGACGAAAATACTGGCCCTTAGCCATATTAATCTATATATTTAAAATACTAAGCCAGATTTGTCAGCAAGTTCGTGAGAGAGTTGTACTGCACCAACTTTTTTTGAAATGATCGTCTGGTTACCGAGACCTTTCAACACTATTTTTTATATTGATTTGCGTATTTTTTCTATAAAACCAATATATTTTTCTTTGGTAACATTTCTGGGCGATGTGGTGAATGCGTTCCAGATTCTTATAATTCCACTAGAAACTCATCGCGCCATCTAACGGAAAAGCAGAACAAGGTCTGCCGGGCCAGCTAGTAATTATTTTATAATCATAACTTTTTTGTCATATTTTTTGAATAAAACCGTTTGTATAAAGAAGGCTACTAATTCTTTATTTTTTAATATCTGATACTCTCAAAAAACAAAAACGCAGTTGTTATTAAAAAAAATAGTATCCTATGAAATTTGACTTTTGGCGTTATTATTGTCAAGAACCTATTGACAGGACTACGATTATTAGTTTTAATTCAGGGAATTATGAATTACAAATGCAAAATAAGCGAAATCGCAAGCGCGCGCATCGCTCTCTGTGGTCTGCAAGTTATTTTTTCGTTTATGCAGAAATCCCCATTATTATTATTTCATTCTTATAAACTTTTACGTATGCTTCGTATCCTAGTTCGTATCGCTTCGTTTCGATTTAAGATTTAAAATTCGTGTAGCAAGATAATAAATTACATTCGTGTTTTTTAATATCTACGGTTTCACTGAATGCGAATTGCGAGGTCACTTATGTCAGTAATAAACCAAATTATTTTAGTAAGTTTTAAATTTTGAATAGTTAAAAAATATATAATTTGTTATAAGTCCGATTTGGAAACCACTCCTCCATTATGTGGGATGCTATGCAAAAACTTGGGCTTAGCTAATTTTTAGCATCATATTCAAATTTTTCTAGTTTCAAAACCAGTAAGCAGATCTAAACTAACTCTCCTAAACGTAAGCGCGGTAGTCATATCAACGATGTTAATGATGATGATACAAACATTTTAAAAAATCTAGTGTCCGGAAGTTCAACTATTCTAGTTTGCTTCACTTCCACGGAATAAATTATATTAATGTTTCAGATTTTGTCATTTTATTTATTTTCAACTTTTAATTAAACAAAACTGAACAAAAAATATATAGTACATGTTCCCTGAAACTCGAGACATTTTGAAACTGGGGGGGGGGGTTGCTCAGAAGGAAAATTGCAGGGGGTGGCCAAAATTCCTAGGTACACCAGTGCCTAAATTACAATATATATCTATGTAGCTTAATGCTAACTATTTTTATTAATATCCACAATATCTGATAAAATTTGCAACAACGTATTATTTATTTAAACTTTACAGATATTTCTTTTAAACAACTGTTTGGCCTTCTTTATCAATTCGCAGAATTACTTATTTGTCCAGAGATATTCTAAAAGTTGTATTTAATGTTTTGGTTAAAATATTATGTTGACATTTTTGGAAAGTACGTGGTTTTTAAGATTACACAGCGCAAAATTGACGATTTTGGTAAAAAAACATAAACAGAAGGATAACCTTAGGAACAATCAATTTTGTTTTACTTAATACAAATGACCTAGGATCACTTATTTTATCGTAAACTAAATTTGGCTATTGATGAATATATTTATTAAGTACACACGTTAATCATAAAATCTGGGGCCGGGGCCGAATTAGTTCCCATATAGAAAAGTTCAATAGGTTGTCAAAAGTTGGTTCCCGATGATTCAGATTACTATGTAAAATTTTGTTAAAAATCGGTAAAAATCGATGTATTGTTGTCAACTTTCATTAAAAGTAATTATTCAATATTGTATTTTTACAAATACAGATACCTATGCGAATATTCGAATTAAACACATTCAATCATAAAAATTATTCATTAAGAATAATAAAAAAACGATTCTTACAAACTACGTTAATCACATATTTATTAGAAAGAAGTAAGCAGAATATCAGTGTATATTTTTATACCAACAATAGTAAATAATTGCCTAACCTAATCTAACAAAGTTGCCCTCTAGTCCCAATGATGTATAGGTTTTTAAATACTGGGTGGTATTTAGCCAAATTAAATTTAAACTGAAAAACCAAACAAAAAAATCTAAAAAAAGTGGCGTTTTTTGATAAACAGAGTTACCTAAAATACATATTATTCAATTATTTTCAAGTTTAGGTAATGTTAATAGAAATAACTATAAAAACTGAACATAATGACGGGATTACCTAAAGTTTGGAGATTTTTGATTTCCTAGAATTCCGGATATATATATAATTTGTCGACAGAAAACAGCAAAAATTTTATTTAGACTAAATATCACCCAATATTTTAAAATCAATACTTGTGACACATCCTTAGAAAGGTTAATTTAGGTACTAATAATTCACATTATTAGTATCATTATCACTCTCGGTTGAATCGGAAGTGCCGCGAATTCTCATTAGAATTCCCAACAATTTTCATTTGAAGCAATTTCTTCAGTTAACAGTTTTTGAGGAAATCATAGTTTAATATCGAAATTTAAAATTACTTGTTGAAATACTGCAGGTATTGCACGACATTACCTGACAATGCCGGTATTGTCAGCTTCGTTGATCTCCAAAAATGAAGAATTTAGCTGATACCCAAAGAACTGAAATATTAATGACACTTACATTTTTAATGACAAATGTCTTAATGGAAATCCATTAGCTAGATCTACTGGACATTGGCGTATTTAAGTGGGGGGGGGGTGGTTCGGGGGTTAGAACCCCCCTCCAGAGCTTCTATTATTTAAGCTTAAATGGTACAAATAGTAGAAAATAAGAAAATAGTGAATTCTTTTTCGGGATTCATGGAAGAAACATTAAATAGAGAAAGTTTAAGTCTTTGAGGAACAAAACTGTTCCACTTATTGCACAACTATTTCCAAATAATCGTAAGTAAGTAACTGTTGCCACTTTTGTACGTCGTATTGAATATTCAAACGGTATTCTTCAGATGATAATGAAGCGCCAAATATACCCCGCCACATTATGCTCAAAGTATTCACCAATATCTGGATGTTATGTTTTTTGGAAGATGCTCCAATCCATAGGGGTACAATTGAGTGGCCAGCTCGATCCCCAGATTTGTCGCCTATCGATTACTTCTTGCGGCACAACCTTAATAAAATGACTTTCAAAACTAAGTCAGATGACCTCGATGATTTAAAACTAAGGATAAAAAGAGAATGCAAAATCATCGAGGGAACTGATATCCTTCTGAATGTTTTGAATGTTGTTCCACAGTATTTGGCTTACTTAGGAAGTAAATGGACAGCATTTTAAACATCTTTAGTTTTCATCAACGTTTAATTTAATTTATTGTTTATTGTATTGTGTATTGTATTGTCTATTGTATTGTACTGTATTGTTTATTCTTGTACACTAAATATCCAAATAGGCATAGCCAATCACCATATGTTGCGCTTTTTGGCCTGCCAGAGTGTGCAGCATCTTTTACGTTTCCATTTTCACAATTTTTTTTTCAAACTTTACCAGCTAATGGAATTCTGTTACAAAAATCTTGCTGTATTTGTATTCTATTCCCATAACCCACTATCATTAAAATTTCACGTCTTTGGGTTTCAGTTAAATCAAAGGTAAAATAATCCAGCGGTGTAAATCAATGTAAATCAAACCGACATTGTCAGGTGAGACATATCAATTAGGCTTTCGTGTACAATAGTTTTAATAGGTAATTCGTTCAAATATCGATTTTAAATCATGATTTTCAGTTAACCTTCAAAAAACTTGCTTCTAATGAAAGGTATCGAGACTTCTAAGCAGAATTAGAAAATGCAATAAAAAATAGGGTATTCCATTTAAAAAATAAAAGCTCTCATCAATTACAGAAAAACTGTAAAGTTGGCAATGTTATTTCATGCCTAGGTACATATATATATATATATATATATATATATATATATATATATATATATATATATAAAATTAGTATTTCTTCGTCTGGAATACTAACTTTACGTTCTAGGGTAAATCTGTTAGAAACTATTTTATGTACTGTCGGACCCTAATGTCTATAAACTATTTTAGATTTGAAAAAAAACAAAGCTATGGTTGAAACGTCATCAAAATAAATAATACATGTTTGGAAGTAATTTTTATTAACTTATACCAACTGATCTTAAACCAAGAAACATACAACAATATATATATATATATATATATATATATATATATATATATATATATATTTATATATATATATATATTTAAGATACCACTTCTGCCAAGATTCCCGAAAAATAAATGAGTTTTAAGATTTTAAAATTTAGCACAATAATGAAATGTGATAACTGGTAAAATTTTGGTATGAATCTATTGTGGCATTATGGCAGAACAAACTGCCGATCTAATAAAATGTTTAAAATATCAGTATCAAGAAACTACCAACTGATGATAAAATGTTATCAAAATGTTATTTCAGTGTAACAATTATTACTCTTTTCAATAATTATTTTAAGACTAAAAAACAGGGTTTCGGATATATAATAATTTTTTGCGAAATTGTAATTTATTACACATAAAAGTTATAATATAATGTTTATATCTTGGTAATTCTTCTTACAATTTTTTTTTATTGCATAGGGCTATCTAGCATAAAGTGAACCCCTTCCTCCCTTTGTTTTATCTTAAATGTTCATTTTTGAAAAATTCAAGATACCCATATGCATGGGCTCCTAGAGGGGGGAGTCCTTGCCCACCCCCCTGGAAAAGGCAAATATTGTATATTACATATATATTATGATAAAAGATTGTTTTTGTCCTCCCCCTCTGGACAAAATCTTCCTGCCGCTTTTGGAGTTACATTTATCTACCAAGTGGACTATGGATGACTTTTTTTTAGTCATTAGTTATTTTTGAACATTGTTTTTTTCCATACCCATATGATGGGTTTTTTCTGAAGAATTTGAAAATGCTTTTTCAGACTCAATCTCAGAACCAAAAACGTCAGAATTAAAAACTGGTTATACGAAAGCATCGCGCGCAAAAAGTTGTCGTAGTATTGTTTTTACAAATTTTAAAAGTTTTTTAAAATAAAAAAGCACATTTTGGAAAATGCAACTTTTTGTTTTTTTCAAAATATCTCAAGAACGAAAAAAGATCGTTCTCAAAGCGCTATTGAATTGGCATTTGAATCCTCCTTATTTAACCAATTTTCTATCTATTATAGCTTCCAAGATACCCATACATGTATACCCAATTTGCGTTCACTATATCATCAGGAAAAAGTATACATGTTAATATCTTGTTTCATATGGTTTTCAGGGTTTTTAATGGCACGAAGTTCAATTTTACTCATCTTTTTAAATTTTTACAATTTTTATATTAATACGGTGATTCTCACAAAATTTCATATGCAATGAACCCAGTAGCTACTTATTTATTTTATTAGGGACCTCCAAAATTTTAACCTAGATTTAGGGTTTAAATTTTAAAACTTTGTATAAATAGAACTAAAAAGGATGAAATAAACAAAAATATAAAATAATTTTAAAAAAGCACTAAAAATTTTTAAAATAATATTTTATTCCGCATGGAAAATTTGATTTATGAAGTCGTTGACAAAATAATATATACCCTGGCTATTTAATGTGGTAGATAATATGTACACTCAATATATAAATGTATGTAATTAAGAATTAGTTTCACGCCGACGTCATAAAGTCAAATTTTCAATGTGGAATAAAATATTATTTTATATTATTTTTTATAATATATCTTTTTATAATTTGTGTTATTATAACTTTAGGTCACAACACAAAATACCTAAAAATGCCACGGGAAAGTTCATCAATCATATTATTTATACATTACATGACCACTAGTTTTATTATGCTGACATTCAAATAACAGGTTGTGTATGCTACAATTAGACAACGTTTTCAATAAAATTATTTTAGGGACAGTGTTCATACATGCATTTCGATACTCTCTTTTGGTCTCCATTATTAATTATTACTTCTAAAGACAATTTCATATTTAAAGGACAGAGATTAGTTTTAAAAGTGAATGCTGTTTGGTCAGCTATATTTTTTAATCAACACGACAAAGAGATCATTTAATAACATCTTAATAAAACTGGTGGTTATGTTACTTATAAATGATTATATCTTAGACTAGAGGATTATTACTCCGCTATTTTTCATTATTTTGTGACCTAAAGTATTCAACATTCAGAAAAAATACACCAAATGACTATCTTCAATTTTCTAAAAATAGTTGTTCAAGCTAAAACAGAGGAGTACACATGCAGGATAACCCTGTATATTTTAGTGCTATAAAATGATTTTAAGCACTATGTTCGTATTTAGTGGTTTTTTTTCGTTTTCCAGTGCTTAGTCGGTTATCAAATGGTACCGATCTTACTACTACCTTTCAATTTTAATACATTGAAGCAAACAGGCACTTTATAAAAATTTAGTCGCATTTGAATCAAAGTCCCAAGTGACATTAACTGCCATAAAGTATACCTGATATCTCTTAAGAAAAACCTTACATCTGGAAAGATGTCGAATAAAAAAGGTAAAACAGGGTTTTTACGGGTTTCACACATAAATCCTAAAATCCATGTTTGTTTTTATATTTTCACTAGTCTTTAAAATTCCCTTTTGATGTTATCCATCCCCAACTTGTGAAATGTTTTCAAAATATCCTAAAATCAGTAATAAAAGCATCCCATTTATTTTAGAACCTAAGTTCTTTAACCCTATGGGAATAAGTTTTACTCCCCGGCTTCGTTTTTTAATGGCAGTTACTTCCTTTTAAACTTTTTGATATCTGATAGCAGGTTTCCGAATAAGTCAGTTTTTTTCAATAAATAACTATATATATAATATATATATATATATATATATATATATATATATGTGTATATATATATATATATATATATATATATATATATATATATATATATATATATATATATATGTGTATATATATATATATATACTTTCTGTTTTTATTTCCCTGGTAAAAGGGAAGTTATGTAATCGTGAAAAATCAACCTCATTTCAAATTTTGGTCAAACATTAAGGGTCATATGGATTCTGTTAAAAATCTAGTACGACGAAGCAAAATGGCGGCCCAGTGAAATGTTAAAAAAAACCTTATTAAAAAACCACTTACACAATTTATCCCAAATTTTGCACAAACATCACATATTATGTTGGAATCAAATGGTAACATCTTGGTACGCATCCAAAATGACGGCACAAAGTGGCGCCTTAATAAAATATTTAAAAATTCAACCTGAAAAAACTGCATAATGGTTTGATTTCAAATTGTGTGCCTTAACTAATTGTGGTATAGTGATCAACTAGTACTGTGGTACTAATTCAAGATGGCCGAACAAAATGGCCGCTAAATAAAATGTTTGTAATCATGAAAAAAATCACCCCCCCCCCCAGATTTTACATATTTTTACGTTTTAGCGTCCTTAGATGTGTCTGTCAGCTCGCGGCATGGCTTAAAAGCTACTTACCCGTTTGACTTCAAATTTCCAAAAACTAAGGGCATATGGAGATGACCTGATAATATTTTCGTAGAAATCTAATACGGAGGAACAATGTTAAAAATTGTTAGAGTGGTGTATTAATTGGGGTTAGGATCCTGTAAAAAAAAAACAAAAGTCTGTTTTTAAATTGTCGACGTTTCGCAACTTTATTGTTGCATCCTCAGGACACATAGATTCTATATCCTGCGTGAAACCCTTATTATCAATCTTTACCTATTCTATTGGTCCCCAGGTATTTCCCATGTATTATGTTTCTAAAGGTTTTCGTTAACGATCCTCTTGTTGTTATGTTAGAGTGGTGTATTATTTAGGGTTAGAAAATATCTGCGGACCAACGAAGTAGGTAAAGATAATAATATGGGTTTCATGCAGGATATAGAATCTATATGTCGTGTCCTGATGATGAAACAATAAAGTTGCAAAACGTCGACAATTTAAAAAAGACTTGTTTTTTTTTACTGGATCCTAACCCCAAATAATACACCACTCTAACATAACAAGAACAGGATAGTTAACGAAAAACATTTAGAAACTTACAAAATTATTACTAAAAAAACTAATTATTCAATTTACTTCAAATTTAGCCCAAAAATCAAACAAAGGAATGAACTGGTAACATTTTGATATGAATCCAAAATAACAAAACAAAATAGCGGCCTAATAAAATATTTAAACATCAGCCTGATAATATTATTTATTAAATTAATTTCATTTTTTGTACAAGAATTAAGTGTGATATAGAGATAAATTGGTAAAGTTGGGGTACGAATTTAAGATAGCGAAATAAAATGGCGGTCATATAATTTTTTTTTAAATCAAAATCTTGGTAAAATATTGGTAAGAATCCAATATGATTGAACAATATGCAGCTCAATAAAAATGTTTGAAGATAGTATGTCACACATATTATATATTATAACTATGTATAGAACTAAATTGGGTCACTCTTCACTGTTCCTAACAAATGGAAAGAAAATCACAAGGATGAAAGTTCTGGGTAAACGAAATTTACCGATTTTTTTTTGTTTTATTTTTACTTGGTAAGAGGGAAGTATTGTAATCGTGACAAAATCGCTCTAAGAGATACTCCCGTTTTAGAATCCTTAGACGCCAAAAAACATGTTTTCTCAATTTCGTCGGACTGTCGGTATGTCAGTCTGTTCGCCAAATAGCTAAAAAACTACTTACCCGATTAAATTCATATTTTGTCAAAAGTTAAGGATTATGACATGACATGGTAACAGTTTGTAAAAATCCAATATGCCGAGACAAAATGTCGGCCTAGTAAAACTAAAAAAAAATATTACTAAAAAACTACCTATTCAATTTTGCACAGAAATCAAGAGTAACATATGAATGACGTGTTAAAATTTTAGTACGAATATAAGATGGTGAAACAAAATGAGGGCCTAATAAAATTTATATAAACTCAGTTTTACAAAACCACTTAGTAAATTGATTTCAAATTTTGCACAAGATTTAAATGTAATGTAGAGACAAACTGGTAAAATTTTGTTACAAATTGGAGGGAAAATAAAATTCAGTTGAGTTCAAATTTTGCAAAAAAATTAACTATTAAAATTTTTGTACAAATTTAACATGGTGAAACAAAATGGCGGCATAATGAAATTTTGAAAAATCGGTGTAAAAAACCTACTACTAATTGATTTTAAATTTTACCGAAAATCAAGTGTGAGTTAGATAGAAACTGGTAAATTATTGGCGCGAATCCAATATAGTGGTACAAAATGGCGACCGATTGAGATGTTTGAAAAAAAAACATAAAAAGTTAATTTCCTTTACCTGGAACTTGTCTTGTTATTAATCCTTCATTTTATTAGGGATAGCAAAGAAGGATTCTATTTAGTTTGACATGTAGTAATTTAGTAGTTACATATACGGTGTGTCCAATAAGTTATTCTCTCGAGAGCGTATAGCAGAGGTCAAAATAACCCTAGTTTGTCTAAGTAAACGAAACCACAAAATAACACACTCGTTTATCATTGAAAACATATCTAAAGTGCCACTTAACGGAGATATAGAAGAACCAGCGATTTACCTTTCCTCGTTTAAATTTTAATATTTTATCTAGGCCATAAAGTCTCATTTTCAGAGCTGAAACTGATTTTTTTAAATATTTCGGTCATTCCTCTTTTAAAAAGGTATTTTGCATTTATTTCGATAAAATTAGCCATTTTCCAAAAAACCACATACAGGTAAGACAAAAGAATCTATTCTGATGCATTTCCAAATCGAAGTGTACCGCACAAAAGAAATTTCGAAAGAGTTGATCGTAACTTAAGAGAAACAGGAAGAGATAAAATATAAGAAGAATATTAAAAACGCGAAAGCCTTGCTTCTTCTTGTTTACTTGAACGTGTTTTGGAATACATTTTCTTATCAAAAAATTAGTAGTATATTTTCTCGTTGTACTAGTAACGAGATTCTACGATTGTCTCGAATTCCGTTGCAATGGTATGTAATTCTTTCTATCAGATGGTGGAAACTGGCGTCGCATTAAAAGAAATCCAATGGAGCTATGTCGAACGACCCCCATGGTTATAAAATAGACCCTACCTCAAGCCATCCATTGATCACTAAAAGCATTTGATAAGTGCTAATAAGCTAAATTGCTAAAATGAGACCGTGCACCGTAGTCATAAATCACATCTGATTTCTAATTTCCAAAGGCACATTTTATAATAAACCGTTTAAGTTTTGTTACAAGAAGTGCAAATACAAGGACCATCTAATCTGTGTTCAAAAAGGAATGGTCCAATGAAATGATTCCCAACAATCCCGGCCCAGACTTTAACTAGTTTCTTCCTTTGTTGGTCCTTTGTCTGGACTATTGCATGGGGATTTCTTCATGCTAGATACGCAAATTTAGCCACTTTGTCGTGTGAACTTCGTCCGACAAATATCTTACTTACTATATTTTAAGCAATATATCCGGAATTTCTTCTTCTGACTGAGAGTTCCTTACTCTTCTTGGAGGACCTTCTCCATCACGATACGGTAAAAACGTCTTAAAATGGATAAGCAAAAGATTACCTACTTTTAGCTTTTTTTTCAATTCCACTTGACTTTTCACCTGTTTCGCTTGCTACGATCAACCCTTTCAAAAGTTCTGCGGTGCAGTGACGGTCAATTTGGAAATTTTTCAAAATAAATTCCTACAGTGTCGAGTCGTCCATAAATTAGATGCATGTCAGCAGATTCACTATAAGAATAACGCTTCATTACTTAATTCTTGTGTACTGAATTAATCAGACAGTTTGACAAGTGTTGTCAACAAAACAGGTGGTGTCAAATGTAGAGTACCTCTTTTAAATAGAAATGACCAAAGTATTAAAAAAGGCAAGTCCGTTCCTAACTTTCCTGACGATGTAAAACATCTACTGTAGTTACGGTTTTGAGTCTTTATCGCCTAGATAAAATAATAAAACTCTAGTCTAGATAAAATTATATAAGTCGCCTCAAAAGTTACAGCCGCAAAGATAAATCGCTGGGTATCTTTTTGGGACCCTGTATATCCATTAAGTGGCACTTTCGGCTTTTTTTCTAAGACAAACTAGGGTTATTTTGGCCGCCCCTTTATGTTCCCGAAGGTATGCCATATACTTATCAGACACCCTGTATAAATTGTGTTATATTTTACATTGGTAAACAAAAGAAGGGATTCCTGGATGGGTAAAATCAATGTGTAAAGGAACTTAACCCGAAATTCCCTCCGAATCCTTCCTTTTTTGTTACTTCCCTCGTAAGAAGGAAATATTGTAATCGTGAAAAAGTCGGCCTCAGTGCTTTTTGCAGATCTTTGCGTTTTCGGATCCCTGGACCTCGAGAAACATGTACTCTCATTAGTCTGTGGTTCTGTCATTCTATCTGTAGCCGGCATAGCTCAAAAATTACTTATCCTCTTAAGAGAAATAAATGGTTACATTTTCGTAAAAATCCAATATGGCGTAACAAAATAGCGGCGTCACAGAATGTAAAAAAAATTATTATTAATGATCTTATCGAATGATGTCCAAAAATAAAGTGTGATTTATAAAGAAACTGGTCAATTTTTTGTATAAACTTATTATCGCGGAACAAAATGGCTGCAATGAAATGTTTAAAAATTCAGTACCAAAAAAACTATTTATCCAATTGATTTGACATTTCTCACAAAAATCAAGTGTTGATTGACCATTAAATTTTTTAGTGCGAATCCTATATGGTAAAACAAAATGGTGGCCTAATAAAATATTTAAATATACGGTAAAAATTCCATTTCCTGGAATAAAACTTTCTTTTTATAGAGGAAAATAATAAAGGTCATAATTTATTTTTGGTAGACTACGTAAATAATGTTATGAAAAATAAATAATAATAATAACAATAATAAGCATCCAACAGGTGGCTGACGGATGGACAACTATTCCCAGAGACAGAAGGATTTGTCATGGCAATACAGGACCAAGTTATTAACACACGAAATTACACTAAATTCATCATCAAAGACCGGTCCGTTGAATTCGATAAGTGTCGAAAATGTAGCGAGAGATCAAAGACTATACAGCATATAACATCTGGCTGCACTTACCTAGCAAACACGGACTACCTCCAGCGACATAACCAGGTGTGTAACAGTAGCATCATACACCAGAAACTTGCCAATAAATACAGGCTCTTGAACACCTTTGCGCCCTATTATAAATGTCAACCAAGTTCAGTGCTTGAAAATAATGCCTTCAAACTATACTACGACCGGGCAATTATCACCGACAGACGGGTGATGAATAATCGACCTGATGTGGTACTGTTAAATAAGGAAACAAAGACAGCTTATTTGGTTGATGTCGCTGTACCTAACAATAACAACATGTTCGATAAATATCAAGAGAAAAAGGACAAATATGCGGCGCTGGCCATCGAGATACAGCAGATGTGGCGACTGAATAAGGTTCATGTGATACCGATCATCGTATCATCAACTGGACTAGTTCCAAAAACACTACAAAAGAATCTGGTTTTCAGAAGGCAGTCCTGCTCAGTACTTGCTACATGGTGAGAAAATTCTTACAGGACAACACAGAACTAATAGAAACCAGCTTACTCCTTTTGATGCATGCATCCGGGATGGGCTTTGAACCCAACATTAGTTGAGAAATTGATTGTCAATTTCGATAATAACAATAATAATAATGCGATCGACATAAAAATCACACCATTAAAACTGGCACAATTAAGGTTCAAAGGGCAAGGAGATTCTTTAAGCCCTTTAAGGTTCTGTTTCGCACTAAACCCTCTTTCAGATATGCTCAAAAAAAACGAACATGGCTTTGCCATTAAAACCGACACTAATGAGTAATAGAGAATAAAACACTTACTGTGCATGGACGACATTAAACTCTATGCCACTACATTAGAACAAATTAATAACCTGTTGCGTACAGTAAAGGTATTCTCTAAAGATATCCGAACGGGATTTGGGCTAGATAAGTGCAGAACACTGGCGGTACTAAAGGAAAAGCATAACATTAACCCATTCATGTTATAGGAGGGGTATGTTATCAAAGCCATGAATGAGGAAGAAACGTATAAGTACTTAGGGTACTTAGGACCAGCAAATTCGAACAGAGCACAAAACCATGAAAATAAAGATCCAGCAAACTTATATGACTCACCTAAGTGCAATTCTTAAAACTGAGCTGAATGCGAAAAATATAGTTAAAGCTATAAATATCTATGTTGTACCTGTCCTATCTTACACGTTATCAAGTGGACGAACATGGATATAGAGGAAATGGAGAAGAAGACAAGAATAGCTCTTACCAAACCCCGAGCTCATCACCCCAAGTCGGTCATTGAAAGACTTACCACACCAAGAAGTAAATGTGGCAGAGGTCTTATTTATATCTCATTTCTGTTACAAAAGTAGATCTTAAACCTTCAAAGGTATTTAAATCAAAACCGTGAAACATCTCCTCTTCATAGCACCTTGACTCTGAATGATAACGCTTATACACCTTTGTATCTTCGCACTACAGTTCTACCGGACGATGCACTTTATTAGAGTGGAACAATCAGTAGATCCTTGCTTGGAATCAAAAAGAACTACATGGAAGACATCCTCACGAGTTGTGCGCAGAACATGGGTACAAGGAAGCTTCTGACTATTGGCTCAGCCGCGCCTAATTATTTCCTGAGACTTAGGTGATACCTACAAGAAATTATTTAAAATATGTCATCAAGGACAACAACATTACAGATGACAAATGCAGAAAATGTCTTGAAAGACAGGCAATCATGCAACGTATATCGGCTGCACTTCTCCGTCACATTAAATACCTAAATAGTCGCAACTGTGTTGCTAAAATCATCCATCTCCAATTTGCACAACTTTTCAAACTCACTACTATCAGTAGCCCCTACTGTCAGTACATAACTGAGAATATTCAGGAAAATGAAAGTGATCGACTCTATTGGGACAGATTAGTGCTAACAGGCAATACTAATACATCAAATAATAGAACCGATATAATCCTCGTTGACAAGAATCAGAGACAAGTTTTCTGATCGATATCGACGTTCCAAACTCCAATAAAATCCGAGAAACAATATAAGAAGTGTCGTCATTATCCCTATAGTGGTGTACTACCGGCGTCCCTAAATGGTTAACAAGAAATGTAGATACTCTCGGCCTCTGCACTCATATATGAAATACATCGGTCATCCTTAATACCTGTCAGATAATTCTAAAGTACAGATACACCGCACACTGCGAGAAAAACCACCAAGATAATAATAATAATAAATGAAAAACATAAAAAAAAATACAGTTTATAGAATTTGTATAAAGTTATTACCAAAAATTACCGATTTTCTACAAGTGTGAAACAAAACACAATTTATATAAGCATGTAAATAATGGCTATGCGCCGAACTAAATAGGATCATGCTTCACTTTGCCTACTAAAAGAAAATATTCATAACGAGGGAAGTTCCGGGTAAAGTAAATTTAGCGATTTTTTATGTTTTTAGTATTTTCTGTTATTATTACTGTATTTATAAATGTTCATAGTGCCAGGGGTTTAATAAATTTATTTTGTTAGGTTTATTGATGTAAGATCCCAAAAGACTAATACACTGGCCGACAAGATTTTTCTAACACAGGCCAGCTCATTATTTTCACAATGGAAACACACTCCCAATAATAAAAAAAATATTCGGAAAGCCCTAATACGTACCATTTTTTAATAGCCTAATTAGAACCTTTTATATGGCAGGTAAACAATTTTATTGTGGGGCGGCTAAAATGGGTCCATTTTACAACAAAAAAATTAACTAGACTGGGTTGTTTACAACATTAGACATAAAATAAACGTTAAACATCACTCTTCTGTTGAGTTTCGAATTGAGTGATTCTCTGTATATCAATAAGCAAGTGTATGTGAAGACGAGAATATCGAGTCAAACGCGCCGAAGTTGCAAAATTTCTCCTGACAAATTTTGTTATATTTGTGGAGAATTTCTGGTGAAATTACAAGCTAGACAATTTTCCGAAAATGTAAAAAAAGCCTACTTTAAATATTTTGGTATGTTAATTAGGGAACAAGATAAGTGGTGGGCTCCCTATGTGTGCTGTGCTAGTTGTAGGG
Organism: Kuschelorhynchus macadamiae; assembly: GCA_030620095.1. Taxonomy (NCBI): domain Eukaryota; kingdom Metazoa; phylum Arthropoda; class Insecta; order Coleoptera; family Curculionidae; genus Kuschelorhynchus; species Kuschelorhynchus macadamiae. Next base: position 1,043,710 of record JAUTXW010002880.1, read on the forward strand.
TATCATTGGTGCAGTGGATGAATAAGTATGTCTTTTGCAGTTCCAATGGTATGGCGAGAACCCACCAATCATTCTGACGATTGTTATTTTTGCCTGACAAAGACTGAAGGTTATTCTAAAAAGGGAAAGCACAATATAGAATATCCAAATTTGCAATCTGCCATACGACCTGTTCCTCATAATGCAAATTTGCCAGTGCCGATTGCGCCTTTAAATTTGCAAGCTATTGATTTGGGAGATAATGGAGATAACGTATCATCAGGCAGCTCAGAAGAACAGTGCACCAATCCCACTTTTACTAAAGGTCCCAGTTCCGGCGAGTCACATTTGATTGTTCGAAGTGAATTAAATAATTTAGTACGTGATTTGGGGTTATCCAAGCAACAGTCAGAACTTCTGGGTTCCCGTCTTAAGGAATGGAACCTATTGGCCAAAGAAACAAAAATTACGAATTTCAGAAAAAGAAATGCTATGTTTTCTGAATTCTACAGTATAGAAAATTCGGTGTGCGCGTGTACTGATATAGACAGTTTAATGCAGGAACTTGATATTGAACATTCTCCCCGTGAGTGGCGCTTATTCATGGACTCATCTAAATATAACTTAAAAGCTGTGTTATTGCATAATGGAAATTTAAAACCCTCTATACCAGTTGCCCATTCAGTTGCAATGAAAGAAAATTGAGAAAATATGCTTACGATTTTGGACAAAATAAACTACAATAGGTATAAATGGCAGATATGTGGAGACTTAAAAGTTATAGCGATTTTAATGGGACTTCAGGGGGAATTTACAAAATATTGCTGTTTTCTTTGTTTATGGGTCAGTCGTGCAATAAATCAGCATTATGTAACAAAAATTTGGCCAGAAAGAAGCGAATTTCAACCGGGATCTCAAAATGTTAAATTTATACCTCTTGTTGATCCCAAAAATTTCCTTTTGCCGCCTCTTCACATTAAACTTGGGCTGAGGAAAAACTTTGTGAAGGCTTTGAATAAAGATGGTGATGGATTTAAATACCTTAAGTGCTGCTAAATTAAAAGAAAATTGCTGGACGATGTTAATTTTACGGAAAAGCTTACCAGGCAGGAACTCAGAGCACGGAATTCATTTGTTAATGTAGTAAGAGGATTTTTAGGCAACAATATAGATGAAAATTATAACAATTAGTTTCTGAATTATGAACTCTTAGATGCCTATAAGGCGCTTGGTGCCAGAATGTCATTAAAAATTCACTTCCTCCATTCCCATCTGTCATTTTTTCCTAAAAATTTGGGAGCTGTTAGTGACGAGCAGGGTGAAAGGTTTCACCAAGATATCAGAACAATGAAAATTCGGTACCAAGGACGATGGGATCCAGCCCTGATGTGTGACTACTGTTGGTTTTTGAAGAGAGAAGATAGGACACCTCATAAACGAAAAAAATAAAGTTTAATTAGTATTTTAAGTTAATATTTTTCTCGTTTGGTTTCTCTTAGATGTATGGTATGTTTAATAGGCGAAAACTGTAAACATAGTCAATAAACAGGGTTAAGAATGTTCTAAAATCATTTTTTCTATAGATATTAAATATCGTAACATTCGATATGGTTCTACAACTCTAACAAGAAAACCCTACGTGCTACAACTTTCTATTTGTCATTTTCGTATTTGAATAGGTCCATTCTATTAGATTATGCTATTCTGATTTGTGTTACAACAAAAACATTTTTTTTGTCGGCCAGTGTAATCTAAAAGATAGATTGCGTTTTTTGTTTTTCATATAGAATATTTTTTAAAATTCATATTATTCTAAATTAAACGTTTAGTGTTTCATACTGAAAAAAATCGGTATATCAGTTGTTTTCGAAACACTGAACCTCCGTAGAGTGAACTTGTTTTATTCCTCAAATATCAATTTAGTGACTTGTACATATACACCGTTTGTAATTTACTTTCTTGAATGAAAAGAAGATTTCATTTTGAGGGAATTACTAAACAGCTATGTGCAAAACTAAGCAGCGTATCCCTAATATAAGGAAGGGTTTATAATGAGTGAAGTTCTGGGTAAAGCCAATTTACTGTTTTTTTTTCTTAATATTCAAAATATTTGGTAGTTTTGAAGTTATAACGCGATTTCTATAAAATTAATGCTCTTCAAATGGAGTAAAAATGACATTTTGAACCAAGACTTTTAGGAAACTTATAGTACGTTACAGAGCATTATGGGTACTAAATTTAGCTATTTAGTAAACTATAAAAATATTGAAATTTATGTAGTGCATCAGGCCGATAATTACAATATAAATGTTAATTAGAGCAGGCTTATGTTGGATGTACCAGGAATGTCCATGCTAATAATTGCTACTGGTACAAGGATTGCTGAAGTCCAGTAGAGCCACTGTATCTAGACAGTCTATCTATAATTCAAACAAGGGTGTTTATAGCAATAAATAAATCGATATGATCACTGAAAAATTATAACACAAAACTTTAGGGGTACCGTTCTCAAATCTTACCTTTAGTAAATCCAATGCCCAGCAGCCAGCAGCAATGATTACTTTCAGAATTTTTCATGATATATTATGTGTAACAAAATGTCGTTTATTATTCCCAAAGGAATGTATAAAAAACTAAAAAGGCTACCGAAAAACGGCCAGTTATAAACAAGTCTCAAGAATGTCGAAAATCCGACTAAAATCCATAAAATCAACTCGAGTTACTTTAAAATATTTCGAGGATCCGATTAATATTGCCTGATTTCAGGCGCCTCTCGCATTTTTCCTTGGTTAAAAGTTGTTTTATAAATTCCGAGATCTTGTATAAAATATCGAAATGGGTATAAATTACAGTGCCGGAGTAGATTTATATTTACTGATTGTATGTCTCTTGCCGCAGCCTCATTTACAGACGTGTTTTTTTTTAATTCCCTGGAAAACAGCATATTTTATTATTTAAAAATGCAAACACACAGAGTGTTTTTTTATTTCTTCGTTGTATTTGTAATACACTATATATAGCTAAGTAGGGGAAGTATTGCAATCGCAAAATGGTTCGAGAAATATTAGTTGAGTTTTGTAATGGAGTCCCTTAAACCTGAAAAACCTTATTTTTAGAAAAACAAATTATGATATCTGTAAGGATATGTATATGGTGTAAACAAAATTAGAGATTATTTAAGAATGGTCGAACCAATTTGTTTTAAATTTGCACCAAAAATAATCATCCTTATCTCGCAGGCATTAAATTTTGGGTGCCATGAACGTTGATCTTCCATATTTAAACGTGAAAAAATTATAGTTTGAAAACCTGCAAACTGATATTAGTCAAATGGAAAACAGACACAGTTGGGGTGAATGTTTTAACATCGAGAAATGGTGGACGTTATTTGGCATAAATAATATCCGTTTCAGAATTATTCATTGATTTCTTAACTGCTAACTACCCTTAGCCGTAAAACCATCCCATAAATTAGCTACCTAATAAACCTTTTTTCTATGAGCACGATATTCTTTAGTACACTCTTAAAAGGGTGCAGGTAAATATTTTGTTGCCATAATAATAGAGAATTTTCACTTGTTATGTAAAAAGTAGTTAAAAAAATTAAATATAATTATGTATTTTATTCTGATATTATTAATAATTATTAACAAAACTAATATTATTATTTTAATAATAATATAAAATGCATCCATTTCACTATCACCTTCGTCTACCTAAACTAATTATTAAGGGCTTAACACTACTATTTAGAAAAATATTAGAGTCTTCAACCTTAATTACATGTCGTAACAGAATTTTTGCAACTATGCCCAGAAATATTACTTACACTTTTTTTAATTGAATCTACTACAGAAGTGTTTAGTGTGGGAGAAGTGTTTTCTCTCCTAATCATGGCTTTTAATTCATGCCAGATATGTTCGATCGGATTAAAAATACAACACAACAATACAGGGAAGACGCAAAACTATGTGACCAGAGGCACTAGCAAGATTGTCACAAATATATTCTTTTTTAATATTTTATGCTTTTAAAACATTTAAAATTAATTTAATTTTCTTTGAAATGTATATCATTTTTCAACATATAGTTCTGAAGTTCTCTTTTTCTATTGTTTAAATTCGGCAATTTATTGATTTAGCGGCTGTGGTAGTTATCGTTGTCCATCATAATTACACTGTTTTTTCCTAACACACAACACAACTTGTTACGTTCTGGAGGCGCGTTTCGCTATCCAAGTTAGCATCATCAGCAGATGATATAAACTAAAGTAACTTATCCTATTTGAAGAAAGAAATTATTGATGAATATTTGCTTCTCACGATTTTTTTAATTTATTAACGTAATTAATTTTAGTTAGTCAATTTTCCATTAAGTAAAGAACGTTTTACCAATGAAATGAATTGGATTAAAAATATAGCTAAAAGTAATGGATATAACGATAATTTTGTACATAAATTAGTAAATAGACATAAGCATAAGAAAATGTTAAAAGATGCCACTACTCTTCAAGCACCTGAGGCTCCCAATAGGTTCATAGTAATCCCATATGATCCCAGATATACGAAAGGTCTAGAAAAAGTATTTAAAAACGTAGGTTTTAGAGTAGCCTACAAAACGGAGAACAGTTTGAAAAATCTCCTTGGAAATCCTAAAGGCAAAGTCGACTTAAAGGAGTGGAGTAGCATCTATGAAATTTGCTGTAATGACTGCGATCTAAAATATGTTGGGCAAAACGTGGAGCGTTTACCATAAACATTCGTTTTAAAGAACACATTGCATATTTAAGATACGGAAGAACAGAAAAGTCAAGCGTTGCCCAACATACTTTGGAAAACAATCACCAAATAGGAATAAATAATCTTAAGTTAATTCAAAATGTATCTAATAATAGAATATTGGATGCATTTGAGAGTATAGAAATAGTTAAATGTTGTAAGAAAGCACTAAATAAAGATAGAGCTCTTTTATTTTGAAACACTATTTTTTGAAATATTTGGGAAAATGCGGTTTTGAAACCAATCTTCAAATAATTTTGCACCTGTATCTTAATAATCCAAAAATGATGGCTATGTTCTTCAAAGATAGTAACAAGAAGTTTGGAATAAAACAATTTTCTGAACCCGCATGCAAAATTGAAATCCTATGTCGTTTATTTGAGGGAGCTTTGGTTTGGCACTTACTTGTTGAATCGTTCCATTCTTTTTTGGGGGTATTATGAATATCAAAGCATGTTTCATCAAAATATACGATTTTCTGCCCTATATTGCTGTATGGAATTCAAATAATCTCGACACCATACTTGTAATGGCTGGCATTCCATTAAACACTTGCTTTTTGGCCTTTTATTTCTGCGGTCCGATAGTTAAAACCCTTTGCTTAACAATTTTCTAGAAGCTTGTTCTGCTACAGGAAATGTTAATTTCGTCTACTATAAGTACGTTTTGTAGAGTATCTATTGTAGGAATCATTTGTTTATTGTCATAAATTTTTCTTCGAATTAACTCTTTATCAGCTTCTTCAATACTTCTAAATTTCCTGATTCAAGCCGTTGTTTCCTTGGTGTAATGGTTTTGGTCACGATATATTTTACCTTCGATAAAGGAATTTTAGTTAAAAAGCACGTTTCGTCCTAACTTTTTGATTATACCCTTTCTTTAAAAGAGATAAGTAAAAATTTTTTTACAATTTCCTTCGCATCCAGGGATAAATGTTTTTTTCTGAAATATTACTTCCGGATACACTATTACCATCATTTGCCCATGGACGCCACATTTTTTTTTAAACTTGATAACACAATAACACACTTTCAAAAAATAACAGATGTTTTACTAAATGCGCAGTTTGACACACACACAAATACTAATATAAAACAGATTTTATGTTAGTATTTGTAGTTAAACATTTTAACATCCAGATCTGTATTCAGGTAGCCAAAATCTATAGAGTTTTATGGCTGAGGGTACCAGGTAAATGTTATTGCAGCCAAGAAATCAAGGAATAATTCTGAAAGGGACTTTTTTTCGATTACATCGGATGCCAGAAATAAGTGGCTCTCCCTTATAATTATTTTCTTTGCCAACATATTAAAATGAAATTTTCGATGGTTAAATAGGACATAATCTTGAAATGTTTACTATAACGGCCTTGCCATACGTCCTTTAATTACTGAATTTCGGCTAGCAACTTTTATTTTTCTAACAGAGTGTACCCCACCCTGTATTTGTATCCTTATTTCCAGTTTTTTAACATTCTAAGTATAATCTTGTGTCAAATAGAACCTTCTTATACAAGGTGTTTGGTGTATCTGTGTAGATATTTTAAGGGGTGATAAAAAATGTCATGAAATATTGTTGGGCTCATATGCTATTATGGAAATTCTCATAAATTTCGAGTTATTGCCATTTTTTGTAAAATTATTTGATTTAAGAAGAAATTAAAAATAAGGTTGTGGTGAAAAGTCTGGATAGCGTTTTCGTACGGGTAAGCTTTGTCTTATTTTAACATTTAAAGAAAATTGAGTGTCAATATCATTCAAATATGTTTAAAAACTTCCGTTTTTCACACTCCGCAATGGTATGTCACTACTAATAACAAAATTAAATAAAAGTGGAATTCAGAACTTTTAGAAGATATGATAAAATCAAATCAATATCAAGAAATCAACCATATTCATTAAACTAAATCTAAGACTTTCAATTTTAATCTTTAAGCAACAATATAATTATTTATTGGGTCAGAAATGTGAACTACTATTGCGAGTGCAAGATCGGGCTCAATTTTGTATTTGCTAGTGGTTAGGCCCAACCGAATCTCTTGTGTAAAATTTTACTGAATTGTAATTTGACAGGTTGTTGGTTTGCATAATTTTGGACTTTTTAACCCATAGTGTGGACTGATGATTTTATTGGAGTATTGTAATAGTCAAAAAATCACCCTACCATAAATCTTCACGTTTTATGAGCCCGAACTTGCATTTGCAATGGTGAATCACATTTCGGACCCAATAAATAATTATTGTTGCCTAAAGATTAAAATTAAAAGTCTTAGATTTAGTTTAATGAATATGGTTGATTTCCTGACTTGATTTTATCATAACTTCTAAAAAAGTTCTGAATTCCACTCTTATTTAAATTTATTATTAGTAGTGACATACGCCATTAGGGAGTGTGAAATACGGAAGTTTTTAAACATATTTGAATGATATTGACACTTCTCAATTTTCTTTAAATGTTAAAATAAGAAAAAGCTTTCCCGTACGAAAAAACGCATTCCAGACTTTTTTACCACTTCCTTTTTTCTTAATTTCTTCTTAAATCAAATAATATAATATGATAAAACCTGCAGTGATGCATTACTTGCCCTAATCTGAAGAAAATCTTACAAAAAATGACAATAACTCGAAATTTATGAGACTCCGCATAATAGCATATAAGGCCAAAAATATTCCATGACGTTCTTTATAACCCCTTAAAATATCTACACCGATACACCAAACATCTTGTATAAGAAGGTTCTATTTGACACAATACTTAGAATGTCAAAAAAAAAATGAAAATAAGAAACAAATACAGCAGGATAGTTTTTATTAAAAAAGCACTGCTGTACGATAGTGCGGCGGACATCCGTTATTCTGGTAAATCGTTCTTTGGTTTGGTCCAAACACCACCAAAATACAAAGAAGAACTTGAGAGTACATTCGCAATGGTGGTTCACATTTCGAACCCAATAAACTTATTTTTCCTCATAAATTGATTAGTATCATACACAATAGTAAATGGTGTAAAATATGGAAGTTTTTAAATATATTTGAACGATATTACCATTTTTCAAATTTCTTCAAATGCTAGGGAAAGTAAAAGTATTCTTGTATCAAAACGCTTTTCAGGATATTTCTTTATCTTTGCCTTATTCTGTTTCATATTTTAACAGCTTGCAACCTATTGTATTAATTAATTGACTAAATTTTACCATGAAACTCAAATAGTATATGTGATTTTTTTATAGGAAGAGTGGCTCAAAGGATTAAGAAAAAAAGATTTTTTTTGTAAGTAATTTAGTACCAAATAACTTCCAACTTTGAAAAAAAAATGGCAAATAAGGTCATCACATGCAATTATGTCCAAACAACATTTAGAGACCCATTCTACAGGGTGTTTGGTGAGGCAATGAGAATGGAACATATCTACATGTAAATGGCCTAAACTATTTAGGTTAGAAACTTATTTAGGTTTATTACATGCTAAATTAAAATGATTTTAAAATTGTGATATTTTATTGTGATGCCGACATATCTCAGACAACACCTGGGTATAATATTTGCTCTTTCGGTTACGAAGGTTTAAGCACATTCCATAAATATATTGGATAGAGAGAGAAAAGAGAGATGAACCTATCGAGAGGAAGGAAGTACGAAAATAAAATTAATTCTTCCCCATCTCTTCTCTTTGCCCGAATCCAAATTTCCAAAACTTCGAAATTATTTTGTTCATAGCTACTTAATTAATAACTCTAGATAGGATTTATGTTGGTTGATATATGCTTAAAATTTTACGCAAAACTCACAAATTTAAAAACATAATGTGTTCCACCTAGAAATAATTAACAAAACCTAAGATACTCGGTTGTAGAGTTCTAAAAATAAGAATATTACGAAAGTAAAGTGATCGTGTAACAGTATTTTTTATCGTAGAAATATAAACGTATTTCCCACACACATTTGTCATACTATAAAAATAGCAAATCAAAAATATTTATTTCCTCCAACCAAAGGTATTTTTTTGCTGCATAAAAGGGTTGAATAAACTTATTTTATAAAGAAGGGTAGAATAAAAATAAACCGGGAAATCAACATAAAAAGAGATGAGCTAAGACATTTGGGGGATCGCTATAGAAATAAATGCACCTTTTTTAAATATCATTTTAAAGAATGAAAATATGGTAATACTGTATGCAGCTGTTAGGTTTAGATGCTGATTTAAGTGTAAAGAAGATGATTTAATGCGTTCTAGATTTCAGATCGACTTTAATATCAATTTATATTTAAAGGTTGGTGCTTTGACTAATATAAACACATAAAGATGTGTCACTTTTTTCTTAAAAACATATGCCTGCCATACCAATTTGCTTAAACTTATTCTGTTTCTTAAAAAATAATTATATTTAAGTAAAAAAGTTTCTTTTTTTTAAGTATGTCAAACTTACTTTTGTGTTATATTTCGAGAAGTAAATACATACTTATACACATAAACAGAATATGTGCCGTTTAAAAGATATCCCGTTTAAAGGCTATAATGGAATTTTGCAGATATCATGTGAGCCTATGAGGTGGCCATTTTCTTATAATGAAATTATAAATTCATATGCATCAAAGGCGTGCTTAGTTATCGTGGGATCGAGATAAATCAATTTCCGACAAAAAATTATTAGCATAATTTTAATGATTAATTATGTTTAATATTTGAATTTTTAATACTCTAAGGTTGTTGGCATTTTGTATATTTTTATCCAGTACGCCTCTTTGTTAATAAGCCTACCATTGAATTCGTACCAGTTTATCCCATTTTTACATTTAATTTTTCTGCAAGATTTAAAGTCAATTGAACAAGATTTTTAGAAATGTTATTTGGCCACCATTTTGTTTCGCCATCTTAAATACGTACCAGTTTATCTCTATAACATAATTAATTTTGCACAAAAATTGAAAATACGCTGTTGTCTTAGATTCATATCAAAATGTTACAAGTCCATTCCTATGTAACTCTTGATTTTTGGGCAAAATTTGGATAATTAGTTTTTTTAAATTTTTTTTAACATTGATTTGCCATTTTTACCAAAATATTACCAGGTCATACCCATATTATGACCCTTAATTTTTGACCAAAATGTGTCAGTCAATCGGGTAAGTAGTTTTTTAGTTGTGCCGCGACCAGACAGACTAACGGAATTGAGAAAACATGTTTTTCGGCATCTAGAGTCCCTGAAACGTGAAGATCTGAATCTCGGAGAATGAGTTTTACGAGGGAAACAAAAATACAAATCTGGTAATTTGACAAAAAAAGGGAGTGTAAAAATTGTAACTACTTTTTATAACACTTCAACCACATAAATTCGAGATGTAATGTCCGAAGGAGCTACTGTGTAGCATAAACAATTTTTGTTTATACATTTTACATAAAATTATTATGTATTTCCGCCGAGTATCGGTTGACACAATCGTATTGAAAAAGTGGAATATTATTGAGGCGCAACTTAACATCAAAAATCCAAATATTGCAATAATGGTTTTGTTACCCTAAAACGCTCTAAAAATTGATTTTTCTTTAATTTAAATTGTTTTCTTGGTAATTCCTAAATATTAAAAATAATTGAATATACAATCTTTGCTCATAATCTAACCTTGTGGCTAACTTTTAATTTATATTTTATCTTCATGTTTTTATGATGTCAATTATAGTTTTGGTTTATTTTAACATAAAATGTATTGTAGTTTAATTCATGATATCTGTATAAAGAAAAAACATTTTAAAACAAAATATTCGTGTATTTTAATAATGCTATTTTATTACGAGGTTTTTTATTGACACGTTTTCATTATTAACTGCTTTCTAAAATTCGTGTTAGAAGCTCTCTATGGAGATTGTTTTTACATATCACCTTTTTACAGCTAGCCTTGATTTGATATTTAAGTACCTTTCTCTGAATCTGTTTTTATGTCCTAGAATTTTTTGAAAACGCTGTATAAAAGATTTAAAACAAAATTATCACATTTCAAGCAAATATTTTACATGTTTATACAGGTGTTACCCTTGTTCCATATAATAAAATTGTCGTACACATATCTCAACCAAACTTTAAGTTTATATCCTGCCGTCTCTATAGCAGGATTTTGTAAGCAGTCCATGTAAAAAAATCGGTAGATTTACTTTATCCTGAGCTTCCCTCGTTATGATTCTTTCCATTTATTAGCAATAGTGAAGTGTGGCAGCAATTTAGTTTAGTACATAGTCACAGTATATATGTGTATATACTGTCTTTTCAAAAATTTTAATTGGGCGCCATTTTGGTCCATCATATTGGATTCCTACCAATATTTTACGTTTAAGTTCTTTCTACCCAGACCTCACTTGATTTTTGGGCACAATCCTATTTATATTTAAAACCCTAAGCCAGCTTTTTCAGTAAATTACCATTCAACACTATTTTTTGTGTTCAAATTTGATTAATTTAAAGTGAATTGAACAGGATCTCTTTACGTTGATTTTTTGAAAATGTTATTTGGCCGCCATTTTCTTTTGCCATCTTAAATTCGTACCACAACTACCAGTTTATCTCTATATCACACTTAATTCGTGCATAAAAATTGAAATGAATGTACTAAGTTGTTTTTTCAGGCTGATTTTTTAAATATTTTATTAGGCCGCCATTTTGTTTTGCTATCTTGGGTTTATACCATAATGTTACTAGTTCATTTCTATGTAACACTTGATTGTTGCCCAAAATTTGAGGTGAATTGGGTAATTAGTTTTTCTAGTAATAATTTTTTTTAAGTTTCACTAGTCCGCCATCTTGTTCCGCCATAATGGATGTTCACCAAAATATTATCAGTTCAGCCCCCTATGACTCTTAATTTTTGTCTAAAATTCGAAGTCAATCTAATAAGTAGTTTTTAAGCTATGCCGCGAACTACCAGACAGGCAAACCGACAGACGGACCGACGGAATTGATAAAAAATATTTTTTGGCATCTAGGGACTCTAAAACGTGAAGATACGTAAAACCTGAATGGGTGATTTTTTTCATTACAAACATTTTATTTGGCCGCCATCTTGAGTTAGTAATACATTACTAGTTTTACTAGTTGGTCCCTACACCACAATTTGAAATCAATCGATTAAGTAATTTTTTCAGGCTGAAGTTTTAAATATTTTATTAAACCGCCATTTTATTCCGTCATCTTGGTTCGTACCAAAATTTTACCAGTTGATTCCAACATTCACAACATAATATTCGATGTTTGTGCAAAATTTGAGATAAATTGGATAAGTCGTTTTTTAATAATATTTTTATAACATTTCACTAGGCCGCAATTTTGTTTCACCATACTGTATTTTTACCAAAATATTACCAGGTCATCCCCATATGATCCTTAATTTTTGACCAAAATGAAAAGTCAATCTGGTAAGTAGTTTTTAAGCTATGCCTCGAACTAACAGACAGACAGACCGACAGACGAAACGACGGAACTGATAAAACATATTTTTTGGCATCTAGGTAAGCTAAAACGTGAAAATATGTAAAACCTAAGAAGGTGATTTTTTCCACGAATACAAACATTTTATTTGGCCGCCATTTTGTTGGGCCATCTTGAATTATACCACAATTTTAACATTTGATCTTTAAAATCAATCAAGTAGTTTAAGCCCCTATTTTGTCTGCCATCCTTGATTCGTACCAAAATTTTACCATTTGATTCCAACATAATACTTGATGTTTGTACAAAATTTGAGATAAATTGGAGAAGTAATTTTTTAACAATAAATCTTTTAACACTTCACTATGCTGCAATTATATTTTGTCATATTGGATTTTTAACAAAATGTTACCAGGTCATCCACATATGACCCTTAATTTTTGACCAACATTTTAAGTCAATCGGGTAAGTAGTTTTTTAGCTATGCCGCGAACAGACAGACCGACAGACAGACAGATCGTCATTAGCCAGCCTAGTATCGATATTTTAGATATGTGGAGATCCTTACTCTCCTGTACGAACAAACATTTCACGCTTTGTCGCCTATTTTTCACGCATCACGACTCAACTATATAAGCTCGTAGTTCTAGACGTAGCTCTTAATTTACACTTCGATCGACACAACAATCGGAGATACATCGCTGATTGAAACGTTGTGAATAACTTAAATTAAAGACGATGTAAGTCCGACAACTAAATTTTATTCGGAATTTGTTAAATACTTATTTCTAAAATAACATTGACTTTTGAGGAAATTATTTGACATCTGAAACCGAATCCACTGAAAATCAACATATTTTAGAGAATCTGAACAGTTATTTTGGTGAAATATGCATCAATTTGTAGCTCAATTTCGCGTTAGGTTAATTGCCGGAACATTCCTAGGCGTTAAGTATAATTTTAAACGGTTGGATTGAAATAATCCTCATTCTAACATATTTCGTGAAATAGGCAAAGCAGAAGTCATGAATTAAGCTGAGATACAGCAGAATAAACACGTTAGTAGTTTATATAATCTATATGTTACTCGCCAAAATACACTACACCAGAAGGGCTTTTAAAAAATACACGTCAACGATCTTATTTTTAATCAGTTCGTTATTTTTCTTCAAATATTTTACTTCTGTCAATTTTTGCCGATTTGTGATAAAACAAGATACGTGAAAACCTAAAAAAAAACACTTAAAAATAACCATTACGCCATCTTAAAAGCTCAGGGTGTTTTAAGTCACACATCAAGAAATAGATTTTTTTGATATTGATTAGAGGCCGACTTCAGAAAGTCAAATATTCACGATGAAATAAATGTTATTTTTTAACTTTTTATGCTTATTTTTTGAAGTCGGTTTTCTTTTTTTTATAAAAAAAAATTCGTCCTTTTTTTTTCTATGAGTTGAGTGCTAATATTACTGTAGCCCAGTACCATGATATAATAAACGGAAGGTATGATATCTAGAGGGTCTCAATTGCGTCCGGTTCGCGCAGTGACGTCATTGCGTGCGTAGATTTTTAATTTGCTTATAGAGATGCATGTCGTTTCCAGCTTTTAGACATTATATTACCTTTTTTTTTTCAATTAAAAATGTTTTTCTAATGAAACATTGACATATAACTCACTAAAATAAAAAACTTATGACGTAGTAGTTATATATTTATTTCATAAAAATACAAAAAAACAGGCTTAAGGTTGTATAAAATACGACAATATTTAATTTTATACTGTTATTTTATTATACATGTTTATATTTATTTAGTTCAATTTAAAACTGATAAAATGCTATAATATCTGTGTTTTTTGATAAATACAAGATCGTAATAAGGGAATAAGTCCCATTTGAGGGGAGGAGGTCTAATTAAAAAAAATGCAGGCATGAGAGGGAATAAAACAACACACACTAAACAAGTTTAACCTTTATATGCACAACCTGTCGTTTGTTCCTATATTTTATGTAATTATATAAACAAATAAAATTTAAATAAAATATAGTCTTATTCTAGTTGAAAATCTCCTTTTTTATTAAAAATGTCGACTATTTCATCCAGATTTACATTGTTGTCTTTTTTGATATATATATATATATATATATATATATATATATATATATATATATATATATATATATAGATATATATATAGATATAGATATATATATATATATATATATATATATATATATATATATATATATATATATATATATACATATCATATACATATAGTCATCTTTAACAAAATGCCTTGAGCATATCCGCGCCAAATTTGTATTAAATTTAGCTTTGCGTTTACACAAGCGTGTCCATTCACGTAAACACCTCATATTTATTGTTGTTTAATTAAACAAATACAAAAAAGGACACAGAAATCCGCAAACATCAACTAAAAATGCACTGAAATCATATAGCCAAAGGTTAATGACAGCCAGCGTCAATCACGCGATGACGTAGCAGATCGATGCGCGATATCATACCTTCGGTTTATTATATCATGGCCCAGTACTAGACTAACAATTATTCTTACTCTAAGGACCTATACATATGAAATATTGCTGGTAACACGTTAACTAATATATAGGCAATAGGTCCATCTATACATTTTCATGGAAAATCGGCCATACAAATTGTCAAAAATTAAACCCCTACATTCACTAAAAAGTTTTAAGGGTTAGACTAGATCTAATTGCAATGGCAATTAAAACAAAAGGCACAACAAAAAATAATACAAAAATTATAAACAATAACAAAACTGAAATTTACAAACATTTTTAAAACAGATTTGTTGTTATTTCCTGAATATCTAAAATGAAACTGCATATAATCTGAATTAAAATTTTGAAAAACTCACATGCGGAACTTCATGTGAATTTCTGGAGGAAGCTATTTCTATCATTTCTCCTCATATTGTAATCATGAAAAAATCAGCGAGATTATTTCAAAATTTCACGTTTCAGGTTCCATGATTTCCCAATTCAATGGTCTTATTGGTGTGTCTGTCGGCTCGTTCGCAGCTTATGAAAGAAATCGTTACCCGGAACTTCCCTCGTTATGAATCTGTCCTTTTATTAGGAATAATCAGGTGTATAATTTTGTAACACATACCTATATGTTGTTATTTGAAACATTTTTATTGGATGCCATTTTGTTCCATCATTTTGAATTCGTACCAATTTTTACCAGTTTTTACCTATGCCACACTTGTTTTCGGGCATAGTTTAAAATAAATAATTTTTACGATTTTTTTAA
Organism: Kuschelorhynchus macadamiae; assembly: GCA_030620095.1. Classification (NCBI taxonomy): domain Eukaryota; kingdom Metazoa; phylum Arthropoda; class Insecta; order Coleoptera; family Curculionidae; genus Kuschelorhynchus; species Kuschelorhynchus macadamiae. The sequence continues at coordinate 1,059,181 of JAUTXW010002880.1, forward strand.
AATTTCATTCGACATTTTGTTCCATCATGTTGAATTCGTACCAAAATGTTACCAGTTTTTTCTTATATTACATCTAATTTTTGTACAAAATTTGAAGTAAATTGAATAATAATAATTAATTTTTTAGATATTTTTATTTGGCCGCCATCTTGAATTCGTACCATAATTATAAAATAAACAGTTTTTCTCTATATCACACTTAATTCTTACACAAAATTTGATATTAATGTATTAAGTAGTTTTTTCAGATTCATTTTTTAAATATTTTTTTAGGCCGCCATTTTGTTTTGCTATCCTGAATTCCTACCAAAGTGTTACCAGTTTATTCCTATGTAATACTTGGTTTTTGAGGTAAATTGAATTAGTTTTTTTTAGTAAAAATGTTTTAAGCGGTATTGGATTTTCGCCAAAATGTTACCAGGTCATCTTCATATGACCCTTAATGTTTGCCCAATATTTAAAATCATTCGGGTAATTAATTTTTAACTATGACCGACCGACGGAATTGAGAAAACATCTTTTTTGGCATATAGGGACCCTAAAACGTGAAGATCTGTAAACACCTGTAGGATGATTTTTTCATTATGATAAACATATTATTGGGCTGTCATTTTGTTCCCCCGTCTTGAATTTGTACCACAATTTTACTGGTTCATCTTTATATTACACTTAATTCTTGCACACAATTTAAAATCAATCTCATAAGTAGTTTTTCAGGCTGATTTTTTAAAATATTTTTCCAGTCGTCATTTTGTTCCGCCACAATTGATATTTACCAGACCAGACAGACGTACAGATAAACCGACAGACAGGCCCACAGATAAGAATGAGAAAACATGTTTTATGGCCTCTATGGTCCCCTGAAACGTGAGGGTCAGTAAAAACCTGGAAGGGTGATTTTTTCACGATTACAATACTTCGCTTTTACGACGGAAGTAAAAAGTACTTATCAACTTAACTTAAAATTTGGTGGAAAAATCAATGCTGACATGGGTATGAACTGGTAACAATTTGGAAGAGATCCAATATGAGAAAATATGACATTCAGTTGACTCCAAATTACAAAAATTAAATATGAGATAGAAAGTACTTGGCAAAATTTTGTATAAATCCAATAGTAAAAAATTTAAAAAAATTATGAAAAAAACTACTGATTGAGTTAAAATCAAAATTTTCACAGGAATCAAGTGAGATTTAATGATGAACTTGGTTCTGGGCTTTACTATGTTAAAATTACTCGCAAAGGGGTGTTTTTTTTTAATCTATTTGGTTTTGTTGAAACCTATGTTCCTATGTAATATAACAAAATATTTTTTTATAAAATGAATACCCCATTTTCTTTTTATTTTGAGCGATTAAAATTTAAAAAGAAAATTATTATTTTTGTTTGAAATTTCAAGATTAATTTTGATAAATAATGACCGATAGAATGTTTGTAATGTTAAAATTCGAATGAAGATATTTTCATTTTCATTCATTATACTTTTGAGAATATTCATATCTCTAAGAGTGTATAGGAAATTTCTAAAAACAAAATGCAATTAATATTATGAATTCCTTCGTAATAACGTCAAAAAATGTTCTTTATATAAGACATTTTAAAATAGAAAGATGCTTGATAATATCTTCTTCAAGCTTTTATTGTTGTCACAAAACTTATGAATAGTCCCTAACATTAACATAATTAGGACTATACATTTTTTAACAGTTCGTTGCAGAAATCATTGTAACCAGAAACGGACAAAACCATGGTCGCGTCGGTGGTCCAATATCTGCCGCGCCAATCAAATCGGCAAAAATAAACTGCCTAAAGAGTCTCTTTCCGCGAACAATTTACTCCGCGGACCCGTTAAATTTACATTTCAACTGATAAACCTCTATTTCTACTCATTTTCACTTTTTTAATTGCTTTAACGACCATTTGACCAACGTTTACACGCCTTTAATGAGTCGAGCGTACGCAAAATGTGTAAATTTCTCAGTAATGGCTTCAGATAAAATAGGAACTTGGAATTGCGGCTTTATGTCCTAACAAATGGCCATTATAGGTGTCCGCTAAGGACGATACTGACAGCTCACATTCCCAAAAAACACCTGTAAGCTTTAATAAAGATAAAACAACATAAATACTATTACGTATAAATTAATTTATTATTTTGCCACTCAGTAACAAAGCAAATGTATAATTGAAGCAGAAAAAGCAGTATACATTTTTAACTATTTTAAAATGACAAGAGAGAGAAAGAGAGATTCGAAATTTGATACGTGTAAAAATTGAGTGTCGTGTACGAAAGTGTTCATGGGCTAGATACGTTTTTTTACTTCCCTCGTAAATGAGAAGTATTGAAAGTGTTAAAAAATCACTCTCCGAGATTTTTTCAGATTTTTACGTTTCAGAATCCCTGTTTTCTCAATTCCGGCGGTCTGTCTGTCTGTCGGTCTGTCTTTTCGCGGTATAGCTAAAAAACTACTTACTCGATTGATTTTGATCAAAAATTAACAGTCATGTGAGGATAACCTGGTAGCATTTTGGTAAAAAGCCAATATGGCGAAACAAAATGGCGGCCTAATGAAATTTTAAAAAATATATTACTAAAAAACTACTTATACGCAATGTATCTCAAATTTTGTATAAAAATCAAATATCATGTAGGAATCAACTGTTAAAATTTTGGTACGAATCCAAGATAGCGGAACAAAATGGCGCTTTATAAAATATTTAAAAATTGAGCCTGAAAAAACTACTTATTGGATTGATTTCAAATTATGTGCCGTAACTAATTGTGGTATAGGGATGATCTAGAAAATTGTGGTACTAATTCAAGATTGCGGAACACAAGGGCGGCCAAGTAAAGTGTTTGTAATTCGGAAAAAAATGTCCCTCTCAGGTTTTGCATATCTTTACGTTTTAACGTCCCTAGATGCCAAAAAAATATGTTTTATCAATTCCGTCTGTAGGTCTCTCTGTCTCTTTGTCAGTTCACGACATAGCTTAAAAATACTGAGTAGATTTACTTCAAATTTTAATCAACTATTAAAGGTCATATGGGGATGACTTGGTAATATTTTGGTAAAAATCCAATATGCCGAAACAAGATTAGTGAAACGCTAAAAAATTATTACTAAAAAATAATTATCTAATTTACCTCAAATTTTGCACAAAAATCAAGTATTACATAGGAATGTACTGGTAATATATGAAACCAAGATAGCAAAATAAAATAGCGGCCTAATAAAATATTTACGAAACAGCCCGAAAAAACTACTTATTAAATTGATTTCAAATTTTGTGTAAGTGATATAAAAATAAACTGGCAAAGCTGTGGTACGAATTTATGATGGCGAAAAAAAATGACGGCCAAATAAAATTTTTAAAAAATCAACGTGAAAAATCTTATTTAATTGACTTTAAATTTTGCAGAAAAAATGTATGTGATATAATGATAAACTTGTATTAAGTTAACACGACGTAACAAAATGGCGGTGTGTCTCAATGTAAAAACTACTTACTGAATTTATTTTAAAGTATGCCCAAAAATTAAGTGCGGCATAGGTAAAAATTAGTAAAATATTGGTAGGAATGCAATATGATGGAATAAAATGGCGCCCAATAAAAATGTTTGAAAAGACAGTACTTATATATGTGTTACTAAATTATTGTGTACTGAACTAAATTGAGTCACACTTCACTATTCCTAATAAAACGACATAATCATAACGAGGGAAGTTCCGGCTAAAGGAAAAATCGATTTTTTTAATCTAGCCAGATAACAAAAAAAATGATCTACCTGCCTGATAATATCTGACTATACTCAAAAAATATGTAATTACGGTCAATTAAAAAATACCTGGCTTTAAAACATTTTTATAGCTGTGCACTATTCTGCTAGCACGGCTTGTGATTGTATTTAAATTTAGTTTGTTTAATCCGCTTCTAGCACGACACACAGGGATGCCATGTTCTAAATAGGGTCGGTTCTGGTAGAAACTTTGAATTAAGTTAAGTTAGTAACGTCTGCTGGAACACAGCAATCTGGCGAGTTATTCCAAATGCCAAGTTCCCTTATAGGACGAACGTGGTAGTCTTATTTATTTATATTAACCTGATGATGATTAGTTTGTCAAACCGAAACGTTTTTCAGCGTAGAATTCGTAGTAGTTTCAATAGATGTGCTAAAATCCATTGGCACGAGCGACATTGGTGACAGGTTACTAATTATGTTTGGACTAAGTTCTAATATGTTCTAGAATGTGTTTAAGCTATGCCGCGAACAGTTAGACAGACCGACTGACAGACAGATAGACAGACAGAAATGTTAAGATCTGAAAAAATCTCGGAAGGCAATTTTTTCGCTTTTACAATACTGGTGGCGTAAATAAAAAAGAAAGACTTTAAATTATTACATTTATTTTATCATTAAATTAAATTAAGAGAATTACCTTGATTTTTGTATATATTAGGTATTTGTAAAGTAGTGATTACAGAAAATATATACATACGTAATATTAAGAACAGAAAGTTTCTTTTCTAAAGTGTCATTGTGAATGAATCAAAATCTTTGTTTTTCGTTTTGGGGCAATTTAGGTTTGGGTCTGTAATTTAAAAATTCGATTTTCTGTAATTCTTGGTTTGTATGGCTTGGTACCCTATATTTTAAGTTTTATTAGGGGGCATCAACGAGAAGTCACGGCATCTACGTGACTATATGGCCTCTTCGTCCAATTTTGAAATCCACTAATAATTCGTGGGTTTTGTTTCTTTGTCAATAAAAAACTATTTTAAATAATAACTTCGAATAAAAGAAACTAGTAATAAATAAAACAAAACTCATATTTAAATACTGACACTGTTTTACTCTAAAATATTTCATAAGTCATTCAATTCAAAACGTAATTCTTAAAGATACCAACCGCTCTCCACGGATTATCGCGCTATTACAGATATCTCTACAGCTGATATAAACTTAAAGTAGTTGTTGTAATAGTAATAAGAGGGAGAGCTGACTCCCAGATTCTAGGCCTGTAGGGACCTTTTTACAAACTCCAGTCAAACCACAATCACTCCTTATTACCTCTTTTCCCTCCCGTTCTTCGAAGGTAAATACAAAGTAGTTCTGAGAGGAAAAATTGTTATACCTAAAACTTTTTTCTAAGCCGTACCTACTAGTCAAACATCCACCAAAAATGGTATGTACTTAGGCGTCTGACTACTTGCATGGGCAGAGTAGATTTGAAAACTTAAAGGGCTGTGTACATGTGCAAGAAATAGTGAAACAAAAAAAAAGGTCTGTAAAACGCGAATAATATCCCAACTCCAAAATCATAGCAGAGCGCTTTTGACTAACTAGTCATCATCAATGCTACCTACAATAAGTACCGGTGGCCAACTAAGAATGGATGCCGGCCATAATTCGGTAACAGTTTATCGTAGAAATTGGGGAAAAAAAATTAATAGGTAAACCGGCCAAGTGAAATCGCTAGAAAATATTTTCGAAATTGAAATATAGTCGATATGCACCCCCTGCAACTGTTACCACCAACCAGAAAACAATGTTTTTCTCAAAAATATGCAGGTAAAGATATATTTTTAATTCAGTCATCGTAAACACAAAAGAATAAGTTTTTTTTGTTAAAGGTATTTTTTCGAATTTCTCGGCCACTTTTTGAGATAAATAAAGATAAATATAAAATCGACAGGTCCGAGCGTTTTTCCAGAAAACATATAACCAAAATGGGGTCTACTTCGTTTTCATTGGGCTACCCTGTAGAGGTTAGAACATTAGGAATAACAATTTAGCTTGTCGATTTCGGATACCCTTCCTACAAAAAACAGTTATATTCTGTTCGATACATTGTGTCTGGTTTATTTCAGGTTACACCCATAACACGTAGTCCTGCACCGGACACTGACTGTTGAAGATTTCGATCGAAGACTGGATTATTGTAATTGGATTTTGGATATGATGGTAGAAGATCGGCGTATTCTTTCACGCATATTGTAGACAGATGAGGCCACTTTCCATAACAATGGGAGTGTAAATCTTCATAATCTACATTATTGGTCCAGAACTAATCCGCACTAGATGCAAGAAGTCAAACATCAAGGTCATTGGTCTGTAAATGTTTGGGCCGGAATTCTTGAAGACATAATTATCAACCCTTTCGTTTTTAATAATCATCTTAATGGTGAGAACTATTTAGAATTCTTAATAGAGGAATTTGTTGGAGAAAACACTCGGGAATTCTACAACGAATGATATTCATGACGGTTGTCCAGTTTACTTTGCGGTGAACGTGCGGTAGTTATTAGACATCAACTACCATGGTAAATGGATAAAACGGGACAGTATATGGCCAGCAAGATCGCCGGATTTAACATGTCTGGATTTTTATTTGTGGAGTCGAGTAAACGAGAACGAGAAGTCACGGCATCTACGTGACTATATGGCCTCTTCGTCCAATTTTGAAATCCACTAATAATTCGTGGGTTTTGTTTCTTTGTCAATAAAAAACTATTTTAAATAATAACTTCGAATAAAAGAAACTAGTAATAAATAAAACAAAACTCATATCTAAATACTGACACTGTTTTACTCTAAAATATTTCATAAGTCATTCAATTCAAAACGTAATTCTTAAAGATACCAACCGCTCTCCACGGATTATCGCGCTATTATAGATGTCTCTACAGCTGATATAAACTTAAAGTAGTTGTTGTAATAGTAATAAGAGGGAGAGCTGACTCCCAGATTCTAGACCTGTAGGGACCTTTTTACAAACTCCAGTCAAACCACAATCACTCCTTATTACCTCTTTTCCCTCCCGTTCTTCGAAGGTAAATACAAAGTAGTTCTGAGAGGAAAAAATTGTTATACCTAAAACTTTTTTCTAAGCCGTACCTACTAGTCAAACATCCAGAGTAGATTTGAAAACTTAAAGGGCTGTGCACATGTGCAAAAAATAGTGAAACAAAAAGGTCTGTAAAACGTGAATAATATCCCAACTCCAAAATCACAGCAGAGCGCTTTTGACTAACTAGTCATCATCAATGCTACCTACAATAAGTACCGGGTGGCCAACTAAGAATGGATGCCGGCCATAATTCGGTAACAGTTTATCGTAGAAATTGGGGAAAAAAAATTAATAGGTAAACCGGCCAAGTGAAATCGCTAGAAAATATTTTCGAAATTCAAATATAGCCGATATGCACCCCCTGCAACTGTTACCACCAACCAGAAAACAATGTTTTTCTCAAAAATATGCAGGTAAAGATATATTTTTAATTCAGTCATCATAAACACAAAAGAATAAGTTTTTTTTGTTTAAAGGTATTTTTTCGAATTTCTCGGCCTTTTTGAGATAAATAAAGATAAATATAAAATCGACAAGTCCGAGCGTTTTTCCAGAAAACATATAACCAAAATGGGGTCTACTTCGTTTTCATTGGGCTACCCTGTAGAGGTTAGAACATTAGGAATAACAATTTAGCTTGTCGATTTCGGATACCCTTCCTACAAAAAACAGTCATATTCTGTTCGATACATTGTGTCTGGTTTATTTTAGGTTACACCCATAACACTTAGTCCTGCACCGGACACTGACTGTTGAAGATTTCGATCGAAGACTGGATTATTGTAATTGGATTTTGGATATGATGGTAGAAGATCGGCATATTCTTTCACGCATATTGTGGACAGATGAGGCCACTTTCCATAACAATGGGAGTGTAAATCTTCATAATCTACATTATTGGTCCAGAACTAATCCGCACTAGATGCAAGAAGTCAAACATCAAGGTCATTGGTCTGTAAATGTTTGGGCCGGAATTCTTGGAGGCATAATTATCAACCCTTTCGTTTTTAATAATCATTTTAATGGTGAGAACTATTTAGAATTCTTAATAGAGGAATTTGTTGGAGAAAACACTCGGGTATTCTACAACGAATGATATTCATGACGGTTGTCCAGCTTATTTTGCGGTGAACGTGCGGTAGTTATTAGACATCAACTACCATGGTAAATGGATAAAACGGGACAGTATACGGCCAGCAAGATCGCCGGATTTAACATGTCTGGATTTTTATTTGTGGGGTCGAGTAAAGGATATAGTTTTTGCAACTAGACCCACTACAGGGGATGATATGATGGTCCTAATAAGAGACTGTATGCAAACACATCCCATTGCAGAAGTAGAGACCGCAGTTTTGTCTACTCAAGGTAGAAGCGCATTGAAAATGATGTACGACAATTTAAACCTTTAGGACGCCATTAAGCGTCAATGTGACCTAGCATTAGTTTATTATTATAAGTATTTTTACTTTTTGAGAAATATTAGTTTATCTATTGATGTTTTACTTATCGAACACAATAAAATATCTACCCATAACAATTGTTTCGAAACTGAAATGTAGCTTTGTCAATAGGATTTAAAAAGAAAAAAATATCCAGAAAATAAAAATCTTATTCTTATTCACGACTGCTGTCCCGTCTAGTGGTTGTAAAAGAAACTCAAATTATAATTTCTGTCATTTTCTCTTGAGCATATTATAACGCTAAAGCTCTATCACTTTCAGTTTCGGAGATATAGAGTTGTCGCGGTGCGCCGGTGGCCTAATTTTAACTATTTTATTAATATCTCCAGAATTCCATCCTCTATTTAGACGTGTAAAGAAAGAAATAGCGTGCCATTTAAAATGTTCATGATAATGCCTAATAAATGTTGGAATGTTAAACAGCGCCCTCTAGCTACCACGGCAAAATAGATTCGGACATTGTTTATACTGCAAATCATTGAGGAAAGAAAGCTCTTTTAAAAGACACCTAGTTTGTTTAATTCCGTTAACTTATGCCGGAGTTATTAACATTTAAATAAAAAATTATTTGACGTTCCCCCACCACTATATCTTATGCCATAGAGCGAAATACCTTAAATAAAAAAAATTACTTATTCTTTACATATTTTTGAGAAAAACGCTGTTTTCTGATTGGTCGTAACAGTTGAGCCCCCTAGCGGCCATATTTCAAATTCGAAAATAATTTACAGCGATTTCCCTTAGCCGGTTTATCCATTAAATTTTTTTCCCCAATTTGTACGATAAACGGTTACCGAGTTATGGCCGGCGTTCCTTCTTAGTTCAAATATGAAGATGGTGAACAAGGCCAAAAAGCCGAAAAGAAAAGAAAAAGGTTGAATCAAACGATATACTTACTCGTCAGAGAACAGGTAGAAAGTGTGGTGTCAAATCAATGGAATAAAAACTTTTTACATGTAACAAATACAAAACAAAAGTTCATGAACACCAAATTACATTTTTAAAAAAATTTGTTTAGATTTATTGCTCAAAAAGCATCCATCGTTTTTGTAGGCATGATGAAACAGAGAAATGGGAGAATCTCTATAACAAAAAGAAAATTGACAGTCGACGGGGTTGCCAAATTTATATGAAATTAAAACGACTACAACTGTAAATAAAACTCATGATATTATTAAAATCTCTATATATAATAGTCGAAATTGTGTAAACTGGTGAAAATAGGAAAACAATCTACAGGAATTGATTACAAATCTGATTGGAAACCCCGGTGTGACGTCATAGTGAGAGAAAGAGAGTAGATTTTCCTTTAATCCTAAGAAGTGATGAGGTCTGTTTAGGCTACGGTGACCTATCAGATTTCTCTATCATTTTACCACTCGGTTTCAGTCTCTTTTCATTTGTATACCCTCTACACAGCAGAAGTCACACCGAATGGTAAATACTAATAGATGCCACATGTGGGAAGTAATTCAGAAATACAACTAAGAATTCCCACTTTGTTGGTGATTATAAAACCGGTTGCCAGGGGAAGTGTTTCCATCAACCCTTAAGCTTTAACAGCAGTAAAGATTTACAAAGAATTAAATATTTCTCGCGCCCTTGTTAATAAACTCCAATTTAAAACGTGTTTTATTGTCGAAAGAAAATGTTTAAACGGATACATACAAATAAAATTTGAAATAAATAGGTTAAACCACGAAAGAAATTCAGAACAATATATCTAAACTCACAGCTATATTTTCTGCAGCGGCACATATATACAAGAAACGTACACAAATACAATGTAATTCTGAATAACATTAGGCATTCCAAACGATCAATTTGTCAAGCTGCAGGCTCAACACCAGAGGGGCATAGCAGCCAGATATAAGTTTAGTCTTCCAATTTTTGATATGACCCGCAACTTTTAATTTAATGTCAACGAGGAGTACTAAGAATATATATTTTTAAGGTCTTCACAACTATGTCATGCAAACTTACATTAAGTGTACCTTTAATATTTATTATACCGGTTTTGTTCATAATTAATAAAAATTATATAATTAGTGATCATGATCTTACCTCAACTTCTACGCACCGCCTGTAATGAAGTTGAAGAAACTTTAATTGAAAATATAATTAATTTTGGTGCTAGTCAAACTCTTCGATATTCATAGCTTAAGCAATGTCTTTATAAGGATCACTATAAAACATGTCCACAAGACAAAGATTTGCGTCATACTATTTTACAAAGTCAATTTGTACATTAAAACTCCACTTTTTACTAATTTTTTACAATTTTTTAATATCCTTGCTATTTAAAATTATTGTTCACTTTCAAGTTAAAAAGCGATTTTCTTTGTTTGTACTTGCGCAGACAAAAAGGCTGTCACATTAAAAATTTAAAACGCAACTAAGATTTTGTATAGTATGAAATCAATTACGAAAACATGCATGTACCCCCGTAAAACCGTCCTTGAATAGTGAATGGACAATAAAACCATAAAGCACCACGACTATAAAATCAACTACTACTAGCACTACAGAACAGAACCTTCTTCTCAAAATGTTTTTATTGTCAAGTTTTTTGGAAATACAAATATAGTTTCGAACATGTAACTAAGACTACTAAAAGAATGCGGAGGAGGAAATAATGCATAATTACTATTAGTCAATGGCGGACTAAGAGTCTTTCATTTTAAGGCCTTCCTTTTCATAGAAAATTACACAAAGCAAATTGAAGATTTAATCTCCTCAAAACCAAATCATCTATTACTCCTCTCTACTTAAGAAATCGAACAAGTCGAACGTAGACGGGAGAAGCTTTTAAAAGTGTTTCGATTTTTCTCTGAATGCTCCAATAGTACCTGTCCTTGCTACAACACGGAGTTCTTGCAGAGTGCCCGCCTTCAATTACTTTAAAGTGTCACAGAAATGTTTTACACGGATCTTATGATTGTTTCTGGAACAAATATCGATAAAATGATGTCAGCCGATAATTTAGGTATCCGCCTAAGAGCTAATAGTTACAGTCAACATTTACGCCTCTTTTGGTTTTTCGCATAAAATTAAATATAATTTCTGTATCATCTTCATGTATGCTCCTAACAATTATCGCAAGTAGATAAAAAAGTACCCAGGAATTTTTAAACAACAATCAGACTTCCATTTGAATATACAAATTAAATAAATATTTAATACTTTGATCTTGACGTTAAAAAATATACAATTTATATAAGGGCTTTGGCTCTCCTCTCCCTCCCGAAACAGTTTTTTTTTTGGTAAGCAGGAGGCTAGATTGAAAAAGTATTTTTTTTAGTTTTTAGACAACTTTTTAAATCATGTCCTTTGGTAAATATCATTATGTTTTAGCTAATTTATCTGAAATATTTCTGCGATGATGATATAGGAAAAAAAAGAGTTTTCCTGAAATCCACAATTTATTCCTAGCATTAAGGGAGCATTATCGTACTCCTGAGTTCTACAAAACTGAATTCCTAACCTTTACAGCTTCTGTAAAATATATTTTGTCTTGTCAGCGGTTTTTCATGATTATCTTCACAAAAGAGTTCTTGTTGAGCTAATTTATTTTAATGACTCAATATTTGGTAACGTGTTTAGCAAAAGAGTAATATATAGTTATATTAGTAAATATAGTTTCCTAAATTGGACCAGTCCAATTTAGGCAACACTGTGGTGGTTCAATTTAGGAAACCACCAGTTATTTTCTAAAATGACATGTTTAACATTCCAATGTATTTGGGTTTGATCTTATTAATAACGAAGTTTGCCACAGAAACACTCACGAATTAATCACAAAAACTACATCGAAATAGCAAAAATCGCCAAACACGTCGTACGGAGGCAAAACATGCATCAATGGCGGCGAATTCTCTTGTAATAACGACTTGCTAACAAGAGTCAAAGATGATTTCAAAGATGTCGCTACAATCGCGCTTGTTCATTCAAATATGGCGGTGCTCCAATTTAGGAGGCGGTTCAATATAAGCAACCTTCACCGATATATTTATTATATATATATATATATATATATATATATATATATATATATATATATATAAATATATATATACGAGGTGTTTTCATTCCGGCTGTACCTCCGATTGAAGGCTAAAAGTGTTAGTGACAGCGGAACTTCCTTTTATACCCCCACCCTCAGCCGAAGGTTAGTTATATATCTAAGCGCTCGTGCGTCATTGTTTATATTTTTGGGAGGTTGTAGTTGGACTAATGCCGGTTGATTTTCTGTGGTTTTTGGTTTATATATGATGTCCATACTGCTGGTAATTTTAATGATTCGTCCCTTTCATTTAAATCACCTTGTTTTTCTATTTCTATGGCTTCTCGCATTATTTAGGACCTATAGTGCTCTATATTGACAATCTCTTCACACCCTTCGAAGTTTATTTTGTGGCCGGTTTCCTGATGATGTAAAAATAAGGCAGAGATGCTGAGTTTATGTTTTTCTACTCTTGCTGATATTCGTCTGTTTGTTTGCCAACATACAACTTTCACAGTCCTGGCACGGGAGGCTATATACTCCGTGGTTTTCCAATTTTCTGCCCATATAATACAACTGTCAGAGTATTGTCTTAAAAATACTTCTTTCCTATTTAACGGGCAAATGTACAAACAAATAGACGGAGCTCCAATGGGATCCTCACTATCACCAATGTGGCCAGTCTATTTACGATATATTTCGAGAAAGCAAATCTGAAGTCCAAAATTTGGCTCCGTTACGTGGATGACATATTTATCATATGGCAACACGGTAATGCAGAATTTGACAACTTTCTGACTCACGTAAATTCAATACATCCTAAAATACTGATCTTGACGTTAAAAAATATACAATTTATATAAGGGCTTTGGCTCTCCTCTCCCTCCCGAAACAGTTTTTTTTTTGGTAAGCAGGAGGCTAGATTGAAAAAGTATTTTTTTTAGTTTTTAGACAACTTTTTAAATCATGTCCTTTGGTAAATATCATTATGTTTTAGCTAATTTATCTGAAATATTTCTGCGATGATGATATAGGAAAAAAAAGAGTTTTCCTGAAATCCACAATTTATTCCTAGCATTAAGGGAGCATTATCGTACTCCTGAGTTCTACAAAACTGAATTCCTAACCTTTACAGCTTCTGTAAAATATATTTTGTCTTGTCAGCGGTTTTTCATGATTATCTTCACAAAAGAGTTCTTGTTGAGCTAATTTATTTTAATGACTCAATATTTGGTAACGTGTTTAGCAAAAGAGTAGGCTTTTATTTTATTTATTGCAAAACTCTGCAGATCTATGGAAAAATCACTTTTAGCTCCGCATCTTATACTACTAAATGTAGTAAAGTATTTTGTCAATATTGCAGCTTGTAGACATTAATTGAAATTATAAAGTACATTTTATTTCTGGTACACTTTTTCCCATATAATTTTGCTCTTTTTAATCATAAGGACAATTCACTCTTGGTCTAGCAAACGTGTGCATTTTTGAGTTTTAAACTAGGCGGGGCATGTCTGAAAATTGAAAATCAAACATGTTTAATGTGTTTGCGAGGGGCAGTTGTCCTGGGACACACCGTGCAGATTATCTAATTAGTACAGATATAGATTTGAAATTCACAATTTCGTAAAAAAACGATTATGCAAATTTAGCTTTGATATTTAATTAAATTTGAAATTGTCAAAAATTGTAGCACTCCTTGTATTTTCGTATTATGTTTTAAAAAGATAAAAACCGTTCACTATAAAAATTTTTACGTAGACAGTAGTACTTTTTTTCCCTAAGGAGCTTATTTTGTGCTGTACAAGGTCATCCAAGGAGGACTGAACAGTGAACAGGTATTGTAATCGTGGAAACTTCACCCTCCCAGATTTTTGTAGATCTTTGCGCTTTAGTCCTGGATCCCGAAAAACATGTTCTCCCATTTCCGTAAGTCTGTCGGACTGTCGTTCGGTCATTGTGTCTGTACTCGGCATAGCTCAAAAACTACTTATCCGATTGACTCCAAATTTGGTCAAAAATCAAAGGTCATTGATAAAAATCCAATATGGCGGAACAAAAAAGACGGCATTAGAAAATCTAAAAAAAAAATCATTACTAATAACCTACATACCGATTGGTGGAATTCAAAATTTGCATAAAAATAAAGTGTGATATGGGGATAAAATCGAGAGTAAAACATGAATAGGCCAGTAAAATTTTAGTGTGAATGCTATATGGCGAAACAAAAAGACGGCCTAAATAAATGTTTAAATATTCGGTACAATTTTATTTCCTGGAATAAAACCTTTTTATGAAGGAAAATAATAAAGAATATACATAATATACCATAAATTCTATTAAATATTTTGCTATAAAATAATCTTTTGAAGAGAAATTAAATGTTTTTTTATTCTGTTATTAATAGACATTTCGCGGTTGTTTTTAAATAACCTGTATTCTTAAGTCGGGTGACTACCAAAAAAGAGTATGGGTGTGTAATACCTTTAATTTTGTATTATCTATTTCTCGCACGTGGTGATCATTCATGAAACATTTAAAAGTTTCATGCCGCTACAGACGTAAAAATGCGAGGATTTCAAAAATTAAACAAAAAATAAGACTTTCCATTTAAAAAATCGGTAAATTTTATTTACCCCGAACTTCCCTCGTTATGATTTGTTATCATTTGTTAATAACAGTGAAGTGTGACTACATGAAACACATTAGTCTTTACCTATTCCGTTGGTCCGTAGATATTTCCTAATCCCAAATAATACACCACTCTAACATAAAAACAAGAGGATCTTGAATGAAAACCATTTAGAAACTTAATATCCGGGAAATATATGCGGACCATCGGAATAGGTAAAGACTGATAATATGGGTTTCATGCAGAATATGGGATCTATATATATATTTTGAGGATGCCACAATTAAGTTGCGAAACGTAGACAATTTAAAAAAGACTTGTTTTTTTTTTACTGGATTTTAACCCCTAATAATACACCACTCTAACAAATTTTTTTAACATTGTTCCGCCATATAGGATTTTTACCAAAATAAAATGTCATCCCCATATGGCCCTTAATTTTTGGTCGAAATTTGAAATCAATCGGGTAAGTAGTATTTAAGCTATGTCGCGAACTGACAGACAGACCGACAGACGGACCGATGGAATTGATAAAACATGTTTTTTGGCATTTAAGGACGCTAAAACGTGAAAATACATAAATCCCGAGAGGGTGATTTTTTCACGATTACAAAATAATAACGGCACACAGTTTGAAAGCAATCCATTAAGTAGTTTTTTCAGGCTGAATTTTTAAATATTTTATTAAGCCGCCATTTTGGTTCCGCCATCTTGGATTCATCCAAAATGTTACCAGTTGATTCCAACATAATACTTGATGTTTATGCAAAATTTAAAATAAAGTAAGGACCGACGGAATAGATAAAACATGTTTTTTTGCCATCTAGATGCGCTAAAACGTCTAAAACCTAAAAGGGTGATTTTTTCACGATTACAATCATTTTATTTGGCCGCCATTTTGTTCTGCCATCTTGAATTAGTACCACTATTTTACTAGTTGATCCCTATACCACAATTAGTTATGGCATACAATTTAAAATCAAACCATTAAGCAGTTTTTTCAGGCTGAATTTTTAAATATTTTATTAAGCCGCCATTTTGGTTCCGCCATCTTATATTCATCCAAAATGTTACCAGTTGATTCCAACATAATACTTGATGTTGGTGCCAAATGTAAGATAAATTGGATGAGTAGTTTTTTAATAATAATTTTTTTAATATATTACGAGGCCGCTATTTTCTTTGGCCTTTTTGGATTTTTACCCAAATGTTACCAGGTCATCCCTATATCTCTTAATTTTTGGCCAAAATTTGAAGTCAATCGGATAAGTAGTTTTTTAGCTACGCCGCGAACAGACAGACCGACGGAATTGAGAAAACATGTTTTTCGTCATCTCATGGAAGAGTGATTTTTTCACGATTACAATACTTCCCTTTTACGACGGAAGTAAAAATAGTATGTTTATGTCATAGGTCATTTGTTTTAGTTTCATTATTTTTTATTAGTTTTTTCCATTTCTGAATAGAAAGTTAAGCACATGCAGTGGCGATTCCAGTTCTTATAATAGTAATATTTTAGCAGAAAAAGAGCCCTGATCAGCGGAAAAAGATTATTAAACAATTTTTCTCAACGCTTAAAAAGAAAGATTAATTATCTGACAAATGTTTAAAGACCCCTAAAATTCGGAAAGCTGAAAAATTATGGAGTTGCAGCGTAACGATTTTCGGAAAATAAGTTTTTAAAAATCATTTATTAGACGTCTAGTTTTGCCGGAAGTGTACGTTTTTAAGTTGCGTTAATAGGTGTATTATACTAGCCATATTTAACAGTTCTTTAAACTTTGTTACGAAGTATCGAAGAGTTTTGGCAAACATACTTTTATGGTATACGCACATAGGTATATTATTGCTAACTTTAGAAGTTAAATATCAGTGATGTTTAAACTATTCATACTTAGGCTGACTCCCAGCAAGTGACCGATCGTGGTTTTTGGGAGCTCTAGGCTAATTGAATTTTTGATCATGATAAAAAAAAGCTAAATTTTCGCATTGAGTATTAGACTACAACGAGAAAAAAGAAATCTGGATAAATGAGGCAAAAAAATTATTACAAAATTAGCAAACGTGTTTGAACACAAAATTATTAAACAAAAAAAAATTAAAATTAAAAAACCCTTTCTGCATTTTACAAAGGCGTAATGGTGAATCGTTTAAAATACAATATGGATCGTATCATTGTCGATTGACAGTGTTTGAAAAAGGCTTTGTAACTTCGCAATTTGATACAGGTAGTGTTAAGTAAATTTTAAGCACGTTTTCCAACATATTGAAAGTAATAGCAGAAATATTCTTTCTGGAACATACAATGTCTAAGTAATTCCTAAATTGAAAATCCAAAACCACATCGTTTTTAATAGTGTAGTCATTTTGGCAAATATTCGTGTCGTTAGAGAAAAACCGTTATCTAAATATAATTTTGTCTACTATAAATTTTAATCTCAACGTTAAAAACTATCCTTGACTAGATGTTTTCTTTACTGTCAACTTGGATGCTTATTAAAGTTAAACAGTAACTTTGGTTTCTTTTGGTCGAAACTCCGCCAAATCCTGCAAACTTAAAATCCATTTTTGGGCAGATGTTTAAAGTGAAAGTATCTAATAAGTTCATTTTTTAATGTCTGTAAATTGCTTTTAATGGTTTAGATCAAGTGTCTTCAACTTTTTTAGTGCAAGGGCCAAAATCGATTTCACATCCGAAGGACCACAATGGTCCACGTCACTTTACCACCATATCAATAAAATAAAAGACATATAATTTCAAAGTGTAATAATGTTTATTGGTTAAAAAGTTCAATTAATCAATGCGATTTTTGACATTGTTTACTTTTGACAAGTGTGTAGATATTTGGTTTTATTTTTGTAGTTGCAACTCGCAAAATTCCTTCCAGATATGCGTCTGTAATTCTGGACTTTGTTTTAGACTTCACATTCTTGCTCCCAGAGACATCAAAGGAGTTTTGATCGACATATTTTGAATAAAAATGAAGAAGACCCACGTCGAACTTGTCTTTCAGTTCCGAATTACACCACAAGTCGATAAGCTCAATCTGACAATTTTCTGGCATGTCCTCAACGGATACACTGAATAGTCGGGCAAAGAGACTGATGTAGTTTCAGTTCCGAATTACACCACAAGTCGATAAGCTCAATCTGACAATTTTCTGGCATGTCTTCAACGGATACACTGAATAGTCGGGCAAAGAGACTGATGTAGTTTTCGTCATCTCTGAAGTCAGAAAACCTTGATTGGAACTCTTTTTTGAGTAAATCTAGTGCTGCGACACATTTATCCACATCTGTACATTCGCAACTTTTAAGTTTAGGAAAGTGCGTGAACTCTTTTTTGAACAACTGATTTTTCCAAAAATCCAGTTTAAACTCAAATGCCTTCATAGTGTCAAGTAGGTTGTTGATGAGATTTTCTTTTCCTTGTAATTTACTGTTCAATTCATTGAGGTGCAGCGTGATATCCGTGAGAAATCCAAAGTCGCGCAGCCAGTCGGGGTCACTAAATTGAGGAACTGGTTTCCCTTTGGTTTGCATGAAGGAGGCGATTACCTTCTTGAGTTCAAAAACGCGTTTTAACATTTTTCCTCTGCTCGCCAACGAACGTCAGAAAAATATGCCACATCACCATACTCAGCATTAATTTTGTGTACAAAATTTTGGAATTCTCTGCGGCTGAGGCCGCGTGATTTAACGAAGTTCACAGTTTTCACGACCACTTTCATCACCTCATCAATATTTGTGGATTTTGCACAAAGATTTTGTTGATAAACGATACAATGTTAATGCGCCAAAGGAAGATCTTTCTGCTGTTTCATCAATTCGTACTTTTTCATACCATGGATGGTGCACCGTTTGTTACAACTACAGAAAGGTTTGTCAATTCTAGAATTATATCGTCTCAATACTGTCATCAAACATTTATAAATATCATATCCTTTTGTAGTTCCTTCAATCGGAAAAATGGCAGCCATCTCTTCAGTGATTTCAAAATTATTATCAATGCTCCGAATAAATATAGCTAATTCAGCGGTATCGGTTAAATCTGTGCTTTCGTCGAGCGCAACAGAATAGTATACGAACTTCGTGCACGTTCTTTTAATGAATTTTCAATGTCTGCCGCTAGCTCTTCGATTCTTCTAGCGACTGTAACACAGGACAAACTAACTTTAGAAAAAAGTTGTTTTTGAGACGGGCACAATACTTCAGCGGCGGCCTCCATACATTCCTTGATAAATTCACCATCAGTAAAAAGTTTTGATTTCCAAGCTATGTTTTCGTATATAATGTAGCTAACCTTCAGACTTGCTTCATTTTCAATGTTTTGCTTTTGAAAACTATCTTGGCTGTCATTGAAGCTGACTTTTTAGAGCTCTAACTTTATCTTGTCGTAATTGTCCTTTGAATGTCTCAAACTTTATGGCAAGCTTTATATCGTAATATCTTTTGAAGTTGTATTCTTTCAAGGCAGAAAGGGATTCTTGACACACCAAACAGACGGGTTTTTGATTACCATTAACGAACAAGTACAACTCAGTCCACTTTTCTTTAAATATGTGCTTTTCTTTACTAATTTTTCGTTTTTTTACACCAAGTAGAAGCCATTTTTAATGTCAAGGTAGAAGAAACGAGTTTAATTCTCCGATAAAAATATCCACCACAAAATTAAACTTGCGCGACTGCACGCCAAAATACAGTATCCGCCTTACACGCATCAAAACACACTATACTCATTGCACTATAATCACTTATCGCACAAGTAGCAACTTCACTGCTAGTTAGCACTTCTATCGCTTCGTTCTCTCTTGGAATTAGAACTGAGTGTGATGCCGGCTTTATATAAGCCGAGAGCGTCAGACTATGGCATTGTGGGTAGCCGTGATCGTGAGTTCACAGAGTGGATCTCTTCTAACTAGGTGGCGCTAGCGTCCTCGGAATGTCATTCGCGGGCGCGGCGAGATATAATGTTTTCTTTAGCCTCTGGGAGCCGCAAGAAATTAGAAGGACGCGGGGTGAAGACCCTTTGTTTAGATGGTGATTACATTATTCAATTTTTATACGATAAGATAAACACAAAAGAAAAAACGATCAGTTTGGATGATATATAACAAAAAAGTTTTGACAAAAAAATGGTCCTAAAGATACTACATCACCAAAAAAAGTTAGTGATAATAACAACCCCATGTTTTAAAATAAACACAAAAGAGGTCCCTTTATTTTATAATAGGTTACCATCCTAACATTACTGCAATTATACGAACTCGCTTCTGTGGGGCCGCTGTATTAGGTTTTAAGCAATTTTATAACGTCATTATTCAAAGCAGAAACTGCCAATATACATTGTGTAAAGACAACATACACATAATGCCATAGGCCCATAAGGATATCAACCAATTGCAAATAGTATACAAGACGCCATATTGTATCCCATCCGAGTCTGATAAATTTTTCCCAAAAACAAATTCTTAGTTAGTGTCCACTACGCACACCGCACACAGCTTCGCTTCGGCGGTGCAAATATAACCATATCCGTATGTTCATAAAGACGCTTAGGCCATTGCACCGCACTTATAGCCTGGTACCTTTGCCTCACACATGGAAGTTGAATTTAGTATTTCGCTTAGCCTCGCCCAACGCACAGTAGCTCAATGGAAAAAAGAAAATTAATTTAACACACAAACATTATTATAATAGTATTTTCTTGAATAAATTATAAAAACAAATAGCAAAACACTGTCAAACAACAGGAAAAATGGAAAAAATATCAGAAAAATAATATATTTTGTACAATTATCAGTTCAGATATAATCTGAAAAAAATACGAAAACATCTTGTAATTATTTATTTACTACATACTGTCAGGTTGCATTCAAAATATGCATTAAGTAATTTTTAGAATGTTTTTATCATCTGTAGTATTTGTCATATATCGTCAGTTCATAAAAAAGGAAATAAAGCAAACATCGAGAACTAGAGACCTATATCACTACTCAGCAGTTTCTCTAAGGTCTTTGAGCGTGTTTTGTATAACAGAGTCCAGGATTTGCTAGTGAAGCACAAATGCATTGGAGAAGAGCAGCACGGATTTCAAACCGGAAATCTACAGAAACTGCTGCCTTCGACGTCACAGAGTTCAGCTACAGTGAACTAGAACAAGATCGCATAGTATTTGGCCAATTATTCGAGTTATCGCGTGCGTTTGATACCCTAAACCTAGAGTTTATCACTCACAAATTAAATACCATCGGAATAAGAGGAAAAGCACACTCACTAATCCTCTCATTCCTCACAAAACTCCAACTTATTGTGAAAATCGAAAACTGCACATCATCCAACTATCGTTTAAATATCGAAGCAGCACAGGAATCAGTACTGGCACCACTGATCTTTCTGATCTTCATAAATGACTTGCTGTTGCCGGACATCACCATAAAGTTTGCAGACGAAACAACTGTATTGGTATCAGCAAGAAATGCCGTAGAAAAAATCAAACAAGCTCTGCAAGATATGAATCGGTGGTTTTTTTCAAACCGATTAATACTAAATATTGACAAAACTGTAATAGTTCCTTTTTACAAAACAGAGCCAAAAGCTATAATAGATGGTAGTGAGCCAGTGATCAAATAATTAGGCTTAAATCTCGATTCCAGACTCTCATGGGACCTACAACTTGACCATGTTTCATCAAAAATAAACAAATCCTACTTTACACTACTGAAGCTAAAACAAAAAGTCCCCACAACAACCCTCAAAACAGTATCTACTGGTATACCCACATCTTAGCTAAAACATAATGCTTGGGGGACAATCGGTCACAATAAATAGAATATATGTGGGACAGAAAAGAATAATACGGCTCATATTTGGACTAAAACCAACAGAAACGTGCAAAGAGATATTTAAAGCTCAAAAAATTCTCACGTTGACATCTATATATATTCTCAAGTGAATTGTATATAAGAACAAACAAAGATTTACAAGTAATGCTGAAAATCACGAGTATCAGACAAGAAATCGCAATAACCTCGTCTTTCCAATACACAAGTCCACATTCTTTTAAAAATCCCCATACTGTACTGGAATTAAAATATATAACAAACTGCCAAACGAATTGAAAGCAGCCAATACTATCTGACAATTTGAAAGTCGTATAATGATCTACCTGTTGGAGAAGACCTTCTCCAGCCTGAAGGAGTTCTTAGAGAGATAAGATTGTTAAACATATTGAGGAACTATTTACTAAGTATATTCCTTTCTCATAATGTTTATGACGTTAAATCTTAGCATATAAATGGCAACTCTTTTTTGTTTTTTATTGTATTAGGCACAGAAGATTTTTTAAATGTTTTAATTGTCGAATTTTGTTTTGTAAGCGTATTTATTTTTGTATTTTGTTATCAAAATTTTATTAAGTATGACTTTTGTGACGAAACCTTTGTCAAATATTTTGACCTACTGAAAGAATAAATATATTATTATGATTATTATCGACTTGTCTCACAGTATTCCTGTGATTGTATTTTATACTGACGGGATTATACCATGTCAGTACAAAAAAAAAATTAAAAATTAAAAAAACGAAAAAAAAAGGAAATGGAAAAAAAACAACTATTGTGTATTAAGAAATGATCTAACGATGCTACATGTTTTCAAAATGACCGATTTCTGGATGTTCCTGTGAATGTCTGTATTAAGTCCTAATTGAGCCAAATGCGGCGTAAATGTTGGGTGAGACCTGTTACTGATATGACGAGAGGAACAATGATCGACTCTTTCCTGTTTCCACAGCCTTTTTACTTCCATTGCCAAGTCGATATATTTGGCGATCTTCTTACTGTATTTCGCTTGGATGTTCACGACGTTGGGGACAGCCATGTCAATTAAATAAGTGATCTTCTCTTTTTTGGATTGAAAGGTGATATCGGGTCTGTTTACGGGGATTGTTTTATCTGTGTGGATGTCAATGTCCCAGTAGAGCTTGTAGTCTTCGTTTTCAAGTATGGATGTTGGTGTATAATGATAATAAGGGTCTGTGTTCTCTGTTAGTTTGTATATTGTGGCTAATGCTTGATGAACGACCTTCGCTGCTGAGTTGTGTCTCGCGATGTATTCATTTCCGGCCATTATTCTACATCCACTCGTTATGTGATCGATTGTTTCTCTCTGTTGGTGACATCTCCTGCACCTGTCGTCTTCAATGGTTGTGTCCTTGATGATGTGCTTTCGGTAGTTTCTGGTTGCTATGACTTTGTCCTGGATAGCAAGCAGGAAGCCTTCTGTTTTGGGGAACAGCTGCCCTTCTTGTAACCACATATATGAAAGTTTTTATGTATGTGGTTTTGCTTTATGTGGTATCTGTGTCTTCCGTGAAGTGTTTTTTCAGACCAGGTGTTCATCTTTTCTAGTCGTGATTGGATGTGACTGCTGCGTGGCTTGTTTGAGACAGGTCGACCAGTGTATAATTCTTGTCTGCCTTCACTATTGCCCTGTGGAGGTTAGTTTGTTTGTTGTGGAAGAATTTTCGTAAATTTGTTTTTTGTTTAACAATTGTATATCTATAATTCCCCTCCCTCCTTCTTTTCTTTCGATGGTGAGTCTTTCGTTGCATGCGCTGGGATATAACTTCCTGTGTTTAGTGAATTTAGGGCGTATGAGAATGTGAATGTTTTCTATGTCTGTGTGTGGCCATTTAATGATACCAAACGAATACGTAAGAATAGGTATTGCGCAGGTGTTAATAGCTTTCGTTAAATTTCTGGAGTTCAGCTTTGTTTTTAGTAGTTTGGAGCATGTTATCTATGGCTTCATTGTTGATTGTTTCCGTCCTAGGGTGGTCTTTCCACTGTCCCTTGTTGATATGAAGTAGCTTGCATTTACTTATACCAAATTCCATGTTGATGTCCAGGGTAAAAGTTTCTGTTATTTTAAGGAGTTTCTTTAGTTGTGCCTTTGTGCTTGCGTATAATTTTATGTCATCCATGTACAAGAGATGGTTTATTTTGTTTAGGTTCTTTTTTTGGTGTTTAATTTGGAATCCGAAGTTTGTGTTATTCAGTGTGTTTAAGAGTGGATTGAGACAGAGGCAGAACCACAAAGCGCGGAGTGAATCTCCCTGGAATATACCTCGTCTGATGTAGATCTCTTCAGTTTCGATGTGTTCTTTTCGTGTTCTCAGGTGGATTTTAGATTTCCACGTACTCATGATTTGCGTAAGAAATTGCCTAATGTTTTTATTGACTTTGTATAATTCTAGCACCCTGCTTAGCCAACTGTGGGGTATCGAATCAAAGGCTTTTTTATAATCTATGTAACCAGTACGAAGTTTCTATAATTTTCCCTGGTTTGTTCCATGAAGACGATGTCTACAATGAGCTGCTCCTTGCATCCTCAGCTGTTTTTTCTACACCCTTTTTGCTCTTCCGTTAGAATTTTTTGTGTGCTAGATGTTGTTCTATTCTCCTAGAAATTATGGCTGTGATGATCTTATATAGGTTTGGAAGACACGTAATAGGTCTGTAATTTGACGGATCCTTATTGTCTGGGTTTAAGGTATGTTATTCCTTAGGTGAGAAAACTGGGGAGTGTGCTAGGTTTTAAAATAAATTCATTAATTGGGTGAGTGAGAACTTCATGTGTGGAAGTAAACTGTTTGTACCAGAAGTTATGAATGTTATCTATTCCAGGACATCTCCAGTTATGCGTGTATTTGATTGTTTCTGCAACTTCTTGTGTTTGCATGTCAAAGTCATTACAAAGTCCTATTCTTCCTCCAAGCACTTGTGTCTGTCTTCTTCCGCTATAATCCATGAAGCGTTATTATTGTGTAGTTTCGGTTCTGACCAAAAGCTTTTCCAGTATTCTGTTTGGTCGGTGGTTCTATTACTCTGCCTCCTCATTGCTCAGGATTTTTTAGAAGAACTGTTTTTCGCTTCTTCGAAACAGGTTGTTAGCGTCCTTTCTTTCATTTAACTCTTTGTATCTTCGAAGTCTTGCGGCATACACGGATAATTTTTGCTTCAGAGTGTCAAGGATTTCTGTAAGCGTGTGATCAGGAGATACAGATTTGATTTTCACTACACTTTATGTGATACGTTTTGACTTGTTGCCGTTCATGAATTGGATAAAATGTTCCAATTCTTTTCTAATTTTCTTAATTTTGTTTTCGATCCTTATCTGCCATTTGAATTTTGATTTTATGCTGTTGGTGTTTCCGTGTCGTGGCGGGAGTTTTATTATTATTATTAAAAAAAAAAAAATTATATATAATTACTTTGTTTAGGGAAAATAGAACTGCAACAATGCGATGTATAGCGGCCATCAACGTGGACACTACTGTGCAAAGTAGAAGCCAGGCTAGGTGCGGTGCGAGGTGCCGTCCAATGTGCGGTGCAGATGTAGACATATCTTTATGCAATGTATTACGCAAATCCATCTGTAATGGCCTTAACTTGAGACCTGTTCATGAATCAAAGATATGACATATTTGTGAACGGCATAAATGATTTCCACATCAAAACAACTAGTTCCTGCATCACAGAAAAAGATAATCAAGTTATTATTGGAATAAATGTTTATTGCGGCAAAAAAAACGTTCGTCATTGGGACCCATTTTTAAAAAAGCATATCAAGAGGATATGGAAGTAATTCATCAAGTTTTCATGTTTTCAGAGTCTTATTATCTGTTGAAGTTAAAATATTCCGAGTAAAATATGCTATTTCGGTTTAAAAATGTTTATCTTTATTTTTGTTTGTTTATTTAGATAAATTTAATTCTTATTTTTTGTCAAAACAACACACAGTTTTTTTAATATATGACCAGACGTTCTTCAAGGTCACCCCCATATTTTGTATTTGAAAGAATATTCAACTCGTTGGCTAGACTAATGATGTATCTGTCAGTGACAGACATAGACCTGACACTGCAAATATCACGTGATGATTTGTGTGCAGCAGCAAAATTGAGGATTTAAATTTACTCTGATCTCCTCTTATAGAAAATTTTTAGGTTTTGTACAGTCTGCCCAGCCAGAACTGTAACGCAAGTAGCCTTTGACACCAGCATGACAATTGGTGGGGGACACAATGTCAAGACTGTTTTGAAGTATTTTTCTATATGGAGTATTTCAATTCATAGTTTGATACCAATGGACCGGGGTGGAAACGAGTGGCCCAAATTTTGTATCATTAGATAGTCTGATAAAGGAAATTTTCTATGAAAAACTATTACTCTAAACGCAACTTGAAATAGAATCAGTGCAGCCTATACACCTGTTACCAAGAGATGCTCTAAAAATTTACGCATACACAATTATTTAAAAAAATTGATAGTGATCTTCGAGCAAAGAAACATAATTTGGGACAAACTGTATATATGCATTCTAACGAGTTTTTAAATTATTTACTTTTATTTGTATGTATTAAACTAGAATTAATGTTCCCAAAATTATTTAATCGGCAATTCAGACTAATTTGTTAAATTTAAAAAGTTAATTTGTCCTCGCTAGGACTCGACCCTAGAACCTCTCAGTTTCTAGTTGAAAGCTCTGACCATTAAGCCACGAAGACCATGAGCTCAACAACGAATTTATGACAATTTAACTTTTTCAATTATATGATTTTAGTTAGTTAGTTTTTTTTACAGTATTGCAGCCTAAATTGTTGTAGTTGTTTATTGAGCTTAGTAGTCAGAGCGTTTAACTATAAACTGAGAGGTCCTGGGTTCGAGTCTCAATGAAGACAAGTTACCTTTTTTAATTTTAATTTAAAATTTGTGATAATAAAATACAAACAATAAAAAAAACCAAAATTAATTTTGTTTATTGGAAAATTTTAACTTTCAACAAATTATCAATACGTTTTCAGAAGAAAAGTTCATATAAAATATGATATCATATCCAAAAACAAAGGATGATGGTTTTTTGAATAGTTTAATATTAAAGCTAAAAAGATCACTTGGTGAAGAAATGAGCTTACATGATTTAGAAACAAGTAGAATAAAATGTGTTTACAGAATTATTAGTTTTAAGAACAAAACGCTGAGAACCGTGAATAATTTAGCTGTGACCTTTTTTGAAATTTAATATTCAGTAATGAAGATATAACACACATCGATAAATAATAGGTGATAAAAATAAGACAATTATTATATGCACTTTTTTCTCTTTGTTCTATATTGTAGAAAATATCTAAAAATCAGACATAACCATTAAACACAAACTCTCTTGTCTAACATAAATGCTAAATATACCGCACATAATAATTTGTGATATATTTAGACACTCCGAAAACTCTCAATCGTTTCAAATCCAAAGAAGGGGAGAGAATGGGTCCAAATGAAATATGAATTTACAGAAACATGTGTTCTGGCTTTTTACTTTTTATTTTTACGATTAACTTTTTTATTCCTCGTTGTGTATTTTAATGACTTTTTCCTCCGTTCACATGCATCTAAAAATAAGGTTATTTAAACAGAGTTACTTGTTTTTGACTTCTCCTTTGAAGGGTTTCGGAAATAATGAGAGTGAAAAGTAAGATTATATAAAAGATCGAACAAGCATGTCGGAAGTATGAGTCAGAGTGGGGGGGGGGGTGATTTGCTCCCCCTAGTTGCCTCGTAAAAAGGAAGTATTGTAATCTTGAAAAAAAATCACTTTAACATTTTTGCAGTTTTAGGGCCCCGGACCTCGAAAAACATGTTCTCCCATTTCCGTCTGTCTGTCGTTCAGTTGTTCTGTTACTCTGTCTGTATGCGACAGCTCGAAAACTACTTATCCGATTGACTTCAAATTCTAGTCAAAAAACAAGGATCATATGAAGATTATTCAACCTTGCCAACATAATTTTACATAAAAATATAAAATGCTTATAACATTAAAATACACACAAATTTAATATATACCAACTGCGTTTGTTTTCAGAGATCAGAGATCTGTATTAAATAACCTACAAAACAAAAAAACCGCATGTATAAAGAATTTTTCTATTTTCTTCAAAAATTTACTAAAGCTCAATGGATTTTGATGAAAAAAAAAACTGTAAAAATGTAGTTCTTGTGGTCACTAATTTGCACGCGAAATTTTAAGTTTTTGGATTTAATGGAACCGATAAAAACTGCAATTCAATTTGAAAATTGAATCGTTTGTAGTTTTTAAGCAAATGTTTTATGAATGTTTCAATTTTTTAAAGGTATATTTTTTTATTGTCTATCAATGGGCACTAAAAATTTTTTCTTAGAAAAAACTTATCTTATTTCCAAATTTAGAAAAAATTTGACCAATTTTTATGAATGTAGACAAAAAACTGAAAACGCAATAATTGCTTTATTTTTTATAAAAAAAAGAAACATAAATAATATTTTATTTTTAAATAAAGTAAATTTTTTTGTTTTACAATGTTTTATCCATAAGAAGGATTATTATTAATTGTTTAAGTACGAAATAAAATTTAATTTAATTAAAAAACAAAATATTAATTTTAATTGGTTTCTTTGTTTAAAACTCTATTATAATTAATTGTTTTTTTTTTTGTTTTTTAGTAAAATCGCTTTTTTCTCTACATTTGATAATAAAATAGAAATAATTATTTTATAAATAGTTGTTAGTGTTATTTTGAAGATAATAAAAAAAATTAATTTGACCGGTGTGCACAAAAAATACGGACCATTCAAGTTTCAAACTGAATTACAGTTTTAGCTGTTCTATTAGATACAAAACTTTAAAATTTCTTATTCTTGTTAGTGACCAGTAAAACTATCTTTTCAGATATTTTTATCAAAATATATTAATTAAATACAAGTCAAATTATAAATAAAATTCGAAATTTTCAAATCTAGTGATAAAAGTGATGTGAAGAACTACAGAGGTATTTCTTTACTTTCACATATATCACAGCTGTTTGAGGCAATTATCACCGATCATATATTTGAGTCTTTAAAACACTATATTACGAGTATGCAACATGGTTTTTATCGTGGTCGTTCAACAACTACCAATCTTGCAATATTTCAAAACTACTTACTGACATCGGTTGAGGCTGGCAAGCAGATCGACGTTATTTACACTGACATATCTAAGGCTTTTGACAGTGTTTGCCATCAGCTGCTGTTATGGAAATTACAGCAAATTGGTTTTTGTGGAAGATATCTTGAATGGATCAAATCGTATTTATTTAATCGTCGCGAGCAGGTCAACATATGCGGTTCAGTCTCCAGGGAGATTCTTGTGACATCGGGTGTTCCGCAGGGTTCGCATGTCGGTCCAGTTCTCTTTCTGCTCTTTATAAATGATATAATATCCTGTTTCGAATTTTCCGAATGTCTTTTATAAGCAAACGACTTAAACTTCTTCTCACCAGTCTCTTGAGACTCCAATCATCTGCAGTCTGATATGTAAAGGCTCGTCAAATGGTGCAGAACTAATTATCTCTCTCTTAACATTTCGAAATGTAAAGTGCTCCGATTTCACAAATGTATTAATACCATACCCTCCACCTACTTCATAGATAATGTAAACCTTGAAGTTGTTAGTTCTTTCACGGACCTAGGTGTTATTTTTTATGAAAATCTTACTTTTAATCTACATATTGATAAAATTGTACTTAAGGGTTTTAGACTTCTGGGTTTTATAAAGCGACATACGGAACACGTAACTGATACCAAAGAATTGGGTGTCTCTATAACTCATTGGTTCGTAGCGTTTTAGAATATTGTTGTACAATATGGAGTCCATCATACCAGTGTCACATCGACAGAATTGAAAACGTGCAAAATAGGTTTTCAAAATACCTCTTACATAAATTGCATTTCCCATATCAAGGTTTGTCATCTAATACTAGAGCTCTTCTTTGCGACCTTCAAACCCTTGAAGAAGGCACTTCTGGTCTTTTTGCATAAATTGGTGAATGGGGGGATTGACTGTGAAGTGCTGCTTGGATCAGTCCCGTTTTTAGTGCCTATTAGAAGAACAAGACAATCACAGCTGTTTGTTGAGAGGTACCACCGTACAAATTATGGGTTTAGCGCATTTGTTGACCGACTGGTTCACAATTACAATCGTCACTTCTCAGAATATGATATTTTCAGACTAAGCGCTTTGCAGCCTAAAAGGCAGTTAACCGAATTGGTTTTGTAATGTTTTTTGGCCCATATTGATGTTAGTTTTTGTTTATTTAGTTGTGTAGTTTTATCATTATTCGTGTAGTATTTTATTTCAATTGAAAATCTTTCTCATTGGTAATTTTTGTTTGCTGATCTGACATATTTTTTCTTAGAGTTACTGACTTCATTATTTATTTATTTATTTGACGTTATTTGCGAATGCGTACCATTTGGAATGTTTAGCATTCTGTACTGTACGTTTCTGAAGGGCCACTTGTACCACGTTCCTGTATCTAAACATTGAACCCCCTGGAAACGGTTGTGCGGGCGCCCACGGTTGTTGTTAACAATGAGTGACAGCACTATTTTATACTATTAATTTCATAATGGAAGTTTTGACAAAATATGTCGACCAAATAATTTTTGTTTGTTCTAATTGTTACTTCCTGCTTCTTCTTCCGACATCCCTGGGAACGAATATACAAAACTGATAATACCCTGAGTGTTAATAAAATAAAACGTCTTCTCATTTGACAACTCTTTACCTAAAAACATTCCATTCTAATATTTAAAACTCTAAAAAAGAAAGGAAGGTGAATATTTAAGTCCCAGCAGATAAAGCAAATAAAAGTTGATCTAAACATTTATTTTAAATTCTTGGTCAAGTTCTAAATTTATCTGATAAATTGATCATATTTATTGTACTAAAAAAATATTTGTACAAAAATTCTACAAATAAAAAACCCTGGAAAAAGATAAAATAATAAATACAAGGAAAATAAAAATAACGAAATTTCTTTAACAATACGAACCTCATGGGACATTGAAGATTGTTATTCAGAGAAAATATTACAGTATGAACATTAAAAGGAAACTTCGAGACCAAATCATTTTATACACCTATAAATTGTATATCGGAATACATATTTACATCTCCTTCTATATTACGGCATAAAATCGAGGAGCTTTTGTATATATATATATATATATATATATATATATATATATATATATATATATATATATATATATATATATATATATATATATATATATATATATATATATATATATATATATATATATATATATATATATATATATATATATATATATATATATATATATATATATATATATATATATATATATATATATATATTGTTTCCTTCTAAAATATCGTTCATGTCCCCTAAGCCTAGTGGATATGAATCTTCCAGTTTCTCCACTATAGACATCACCACAGGAACAGGAAATTGCATATACTCCTTCCGTTTGGCAAAAAATACATCCTTTGCCTGTGGTTCCTTGTATACTCGTGTGTACTAAGTGTATGATCTACATTTCCTTCCCCAGTAATTCACTTATTAGCTTCCTGTCATGGACTAAGATTATTATTTTTTTCTAATTACTCATTCTAATCACGAGAAAATATGACAAAAGTGCGTCTACATATCGGAACCACGATTTTGGATATAATGGAGACGACTCTAAGGCTTCCTCCTCAAAAGCTTCAATAAGATCACAGGTGATAGCGGAGATCCAATAGCTGCTCCTGCAATTTATTTATAAAAAGTTTCTTTGAAAAACGAACTATGTTGATGTGAGATAAGCTTCAATCAGATATAAAAGTGTGTTGCCAAGATTATTATGATAAAATAGGTCTGATATTATTGAAATTGAATAACTAATAAGCACATTCGTATATAGCGATTCTGCATCAAACCTTTTGGATTGGATTGCTTTTAGATTACCTACAACATGTGTGGAGTTTCTAATATATTTATAATTTTACATATATTTTTATAATATATGTAAAATTATTAAGAATATTTGAGAGATATTTACCTATTTTGTATGTGGGTGATCCTATTGACTGACGATAGGTTGAAGTGCTACATTAACATAAAATACAAAAAACTTCAGCCACAGGAATAAATCGATCGATATCTCACTGAGGGTGCCTAAATTGAGTAGAATCTGTAAAGGCAGTCTAAATACGAGTATACTATCGATATGCAAAACCTGGAATCTTATACTGAAGGCTAATGGTAAGAGATCATAGAGATCGAAATTAGACCGTTAAGAAAAGTAGACAATTACCGACTTTTCACCTTCGGTTGCATGAGGCATACTCAGGGATGTTCACTTTACGAGGGCCGAACACTGAATGTTATGTCTAATGCCACGAACCATAACTTCTTAATTGACCAGAGCCATGACAACTTCCATTCTGTCTTACACAGGTGATGTGTAGAAAAACAAATTGGCAACAAAGACTGTGGAGTCATAATAATGTATTTAAACTACGACTACTGCAAAAATATACATACTGGATTTTCAACGATCTTTTGTATATCAATTTTGCCAGATGTATTCTAGAATACTGTATGTAACTGCGTGAATAATAGATTTCTGACCCTGAGCACTTTATAACACTCTGGAAATCACGAGATCAAAATATAAAAGTCTTCGAAATAATAAAAAAACAAATTCCTTACGATTAACATTTATTTTACGATACACGTATTTTAACAATATTTGCAAATTTTCGCAAAAACAAAAAAGCTATCAATATAGCTATATATATATATATTTTACACAAAATTTAAATTTTCAAAATATAATTTTACGTCGGTATATGATTCTTTATTTCCCACATTTTTACAGCTGTGATTTATAATAAATATTAATATATTTATGCGGATTTTTCATAGGCGTTTGACAGATTTGACCACAGCAGTACCGCATTCTAATTAAACAGCTAGATAACTGCTGATATACTTGAAACGTTAAATTTTTAGTCCTTCATTTGTTACATAATTTCCATCATATGTTTTTCTTTTATGCTGCTATGAATTATAATAAAAATTAAGTTGTCCATATGCAGATTTATCATAGGCATTTGACCACGACATTGTCGTATTCTAATTAAACAACTGATGCTGATGTTCTCGAAATTTTAAATTTGTTAGTCCTTCAGGCAATTTGATTTCAGGCTATTTTTATTCGCTTTATCTTTCTTGAAACTAAACTACATCATCGATTGTCCGTCCACGGTCAATTTATCATCAACTGTATGGAAAAAGTTCCACCGAAATATGTAAAAAAGCCAGGCTTAAAATTTCTTCTAAATAAGATTAATCGAGTTGATTTTTGACAGCTCGAGATGCATTTTAAACTTCGTCTCCGACCACCGTCTGGCTTCGCTCAACGAGCTAAGCATATAGAAAGCAGATTTAAATAATTATGGTTGTTAGATAAAACGCCCAAAATCGGAATATTCGTTTAATATGGACTTGTATATCACTAACTAGGTAATCTTTTTAGGAATATTTGAGCAACAGTGCATCTATAGCCCATTGGTCTAACGAATTGCGCTATCGTACCACTGATAGGCAATCTGTTAGAACTTGTACGTATTCAAACCCACCCTACCAGTATTATAACCGTTAAATAATCTAATTTAACCTTATGACGGGTTCCTGACTGGACGTCAAATCTGACATCGGTATTAGCTCCGTCCATATTAGTAATAATTCTTTTAAACTGAATATATAGACAGAACCTAATAGCGATGTCAGATTTGACATCTAGTCAGGAACGCCGCGCCATAAGGTTAAAATATTTGGCAGGATCAACAATAGTTCTACTGTTTAAAAACTGACAAAATATTTCTATTACTAATTAGATAAACAATGCCGTCGACAGAATATGATAAAAAAAATTATTCAGAAAATAAATGGATGTATTTGGTAAATAAAAACACCATTTGATTAAGATTCTGAGTGTCAGAAATACGCTTCATAATTGAAATTTGTTAAGTGTATAACAAATTAATTAATACAGTAAAAATATAACTTACTTACTTACTTACTTACTTCACATGTCGTACATAGAAATTTTAAAGCCCAAAGACGAAACCCAGAAGTAGAGCGTGTGTGCGTGGCTTCCGCGTTGCCAACTATTTAATCGGTCATCTGTAGCTGAAGCTAGTTGTTTAGTGTGCCGTATTAAAAAAACGGAGATTATTGGTGCCACTCCAACTTCAATAATAGTTTGTTTTAAATTCCAGTGTTTACAAAATTTGATGGCGGAAGCTCTAAAGCCTAAATTGGTGCATATTTTGACGATAATTAAAACTGACCTGGTCCTATCGCGCCATCTCTATATATTCGAACTCTATCTATGTGTTAGGCTTGATGGTTTTAAATTTGGGCTTGCCTGTTTGCTTAGAAATATTATTCATTTTTTGATTTTTATTAGTGATAGTAGATACTTTTAAGTAAACTAGTTTAGGAACTTTTAAGATACATACATAATATTTTCATTATAAAACCAGTTTTTTAGATAAATCTTGAGAAACGAGTATTATTTAGTCCCTCTCAAAAATATCACATTGTTTCGACATAATGTTGCTTTGACGTTTTATTTATAATATAATCCATCATTTATATTAATTAATTTGGCAACGGCGAACAACTACATCATTATGCAAGATATGTATTCTAATTATTTCAAGGTCCTACATATTATATCTAGAATAGACATAAAAAATAATTTTATTATGTACCCTGTATAAAAAAAAAGTCTTTAAAATAAGAAAACTAAAGATAATATTTACAACGAAGTACTTTATTAAATGCAGCTAAGTGCAAGTCGATATATGAATGAAATTTATATATACGACAATGAAAACAATTAAATTAAACACTTTCGCATGGACGTAGCCAAGTAAGAAAGAGGGGCAATTGCTCCCCCCTACATTGAGACATGAAACTGGTTATTTACGAGGGGACTGGTACATTTTAGAAGTAAAGTATATGGATGGCTTTTTTAATCATAAGTAATATTCTACCCAAAGTATAGAAGCCTTAATAGTAGTAACAGTAGTTAAGCGACTAAAAAGTTCCTTTTGATCGCTCCAAATACCCTAACTCCCCGCACCCTTTGAGAATCTCCCTGACCTTACGATAAACGTCAGAATATCACTCCTATTTGAAACTCTAATTTCGAACTATCATCGGCTTTCCGAATAGCACAAAAGATGTAGAGATCTTAGAGATCATCGCCAAATCTCTTTGAGCTTAAAGTTTTTACTGACGAAATTTCGAAAAGTTTAAGAACCCACCAACTTCATAATGACTCAATATTTTCATCTCATTTCTCAAATACACGGATGAAATACTACTCCTGCCTGCATCCTTGGAGCTTGCTCTAGCTCCCGATATCGATATTAAAGTAGCTTGTCTATCTTTCCCGACCTTGCTTGGCCTCATCATGTTCTGCTGATATCCGGATAGCGAATACCTAACGATTAAAATACTTAATCTGAAAAACCAGGATTTTGCTCCTTCGATACATGACCTAACAATGTCACCAAAAGATCTGAAGGAATTCTACCTCTTATGGCTGTCCCCTATTAGGGATCCTGAGAGTGATGAATTACTCAGCATCGTATCGCATCGTCGAGGATCCTTAACTAGGTGGTCTAAATAAATAAATATATTTCTAGCCCCTCCTGCCAGATTTTTGGCTACGCATCTCCTTAATATTAATTTAATTCATAACGCATGGCGTGTGAAAGTAGCGTCCCTCAAATTAAATTCAAGAAGATGTTTAGCGGGTTCGGGACATAAATAAAACCTCAGTTTTTAAAATTGGTCGACGTTTCGACGATTTATTTGTCGTCTTCTTCAAGGCTGAAAGAGATCATTTTTTTATTACAGCATGGCCACTCATAGGACACTATAATCCAAAAACAATGTTTGTTTTAGTCTTAGAAAATATAATTATGCGATATTGAAGATAATTATTATTTTTTATTTTTAAATACATTTTTTCTTAAATATAAAACATATACACATGGAAAACAAATTAATACGAACAAAAAGGTAACCACAACAACATAAATTCGTTTTATTTATTGTTATTTATTTTGTCATTTTATGTTGTTGTGGTCACCTTTTCGTTCGTATTCATTTGTTTTCCATATGTATACGTTTTATATTTAAGAAAAAAAATTTTTAAAAATTATAAATAATAATTATCTTCAATATCGAATAATTATATTTCCTAACTAAAACAAACATTGTTTTTAGATTAATTGAAAAATATTCAGTTATTGTTAGCCTTGTTATATTTTAATAATTTGTGTTTGTATCCTATGAGTGGCCATACTGTAATAAAAAAATGATCTCTTTCAGCCTTGAAGAAGACGAGAAACAAATCGTCGAAACGTCGGCCAATTTTAAAAACTCAGGTTTGATTTATGTCCCCAACCTTCTAAACATCATCTTGAATTTAATTGATAATTTTATGATTAATCACTCTCTCCATCTCCAAACTCAAAACGCTTTGAGTTAAATTAATATTAAGGCAACGTAAATAAGTATAATGGCTTCTTACATTTATCATTTTATAATAAACCATTGTCTGCCAATTTCAAACAACATGCCCTATCAGTAGATTTTGATCTACATTTTTTAATATTTTTGCATTAACTGAAAAGTTGCACCATATGAGAAATAAGTATATCTTGTTTTTTATTAATTATATGCCAGGCTAGCGACTACAAATCAAAATAATTATTTCGGCTACACTGCCAACTAGAAAGATCTATTAATATTTCACAACGACAAAGTACGTACATTTAAATTTTCTAAGGAACTACTGAGCGTTGCTAATTTTTTTAGACCCTTTTTGCATCCCTTCGAAGATTTTTAACCCTTTTGAATACGCTTTCCCATAAGAGAATAATTTAATGATTTTTTCAGCTTTAATCGCATCATTAATTTCAGAATATGTCGAACGCTACATATATGGTTTAAGGCCCGTGTAAATTTCTATTTTACCCTTTTGCACTGAATTATTCCTCCCTTTATAGGCCGATGTAATTTAGATTAACAACTACCGTAGGTACCAAAAAATATATACAAAAATTTGATCATTGAGAGCCATGAAACAAAAAAGTGACAAACTCAAAATTGCGTTTTTTATCATTACGTATAACGGAAAAATTACTCTCTTTTACCTATTTTTCATAAAATTATAGTCTTAATACCAAAATAAAAATAAATATATCAATTTTTATTAATTAACCCATATAATATTATTACATTTAATAGATATGTTTAATATACCTTAAATATATAATATATTCCTTAAATTTGCTGTTTTATATATCAAATACTTTTAGTTATGTCGTACTTACCTTAAAAATCCCACCCTGAGGTTGAACATGAAAAAAAACTAAGGTCAAAGTTTTTTCTCGCTAAAGTGATAGCTAGTCTATCTGATTTTAAGCCTCAACCGTTAATCAAAACTTCTACAGGATCTCCTCCCTATCTTTTGCGAACGAAACCTACGGGACTTAAGCAAGTTGAGGCCTTTTTGCAAAACCATTCTTAACGAATTTTCTCTCTAAACTCGTTCCCCAAGTTCCCTTCCAAATCACCAACAAAATTAGCAAAAGGACCACTCACTGAAAAAAGATTTCTGCGAATATTAACGATTATTTTATACGTTGTAGACCTTAACTTGTAGTTTAGTTTTCTGAAAAAAATTTCGGGTTTGCCGGTTAGTTTCGGCGTAGAATCATGACTAAATTTATCAACATTCATTAAGTTAAATATCATAAATTTTAAGAAAAGACACTTATAGACTTTCATGTATTAAATGAACACTCTGTATGGTTCACGATTAAATATGGCGAAAGGGAATATGATTATATCAATTAATTAACTTGTTTGTTAGGTAATATTATACAGGATGGCTCTAGGGGTGACCCATATCAATTGTATGTAAAGCCGAAGGAATAATAATAAACTATATTTCATATATTTTCATTAAGTTGTCTAGAATTTCGACTACAATTTTAGATTATTTGATATTATATTAATACCTATATTTTTTTAACTTCTTATATTGCGTTTCTTAAACTACTTGACTGCAATAACTATTACACTTTAAGTTTTTACTACAAGTGAGACAAAAAACCCTATCACGCTTATGTAAATTCAATGAGCAAGCATTTTGAAGTAATTCGTATTCTCAATGTTGCACAAGGGAAATCATCTTAATCATCTTATTAAATCAACATTGATAGTGACCCCCATATATTTAAATTTTGACAATTCAAAGTCCCTTTTTCTCAGATGTCAAGAATATTGATACTGCAAGAGAAATGAATTCGAACACGATTTTCAAAGCATTAAGAACTAGTACAGCATTTAGTACACAAAAACTATGGGTCAAAGAAACTAATGTAAGATGCTTAACCAAAACACGCTAGATTATTGAAGCTCGATTGATCATGCAGTGCACCTAAATGAGCGTTAAACACTATTTTTGGGTATATTTTAATTGGAAAATGTATTGCACTTTCTACTCGCGCTCGTACTCCGACCCGCACCGCACTTCCACTTGCACCCTCATCCGCAATCGTACCCTTATTCGCACTCGCCCTGCCACTATCCATCGCACTCACATCTTACTCCTATCCACAAGTGGTCAAGTAATAAACTTCCTTAACCATCGTATAACCCTGATCATTTGTCAACTCATTCTCGCTCATTTAATTTCGAACCCGAAATCACGGCTGTAAAGGTTTTAGGGTTACAGTGGAATCCCGCTATGGATTGTTTCTTATTTTGTGTCAATTTTGTTGATCGCAACCTCTTGTCTGAGTTAACACGAGTGTGTGGTCACGTGGGTTGGATTTTAAGACATTTGAATATCTCGAGACTAATTTTTGAAAATCATGAGTCTTTATATAAACTTGCGATGCCTCCCATGGAGGTTACGTCACAGTTATTTATATACGAGGGGTGTATGATAATAGTATTTTTACTCTTCTTGAATTCAGTGCCCCCGTTTTACTGGCAAAGTTGATGTCTTTTGTTGTAAATAATTACCGCAATTATATTTCTATTATCGCTTTTACCGATTCCGAGATTGTTTTATATTGGATCAAATCACATCCACACCATTGGAAAACGTTTGTGTCTAATTGTGTTTCCTATATTCAGGAACGTATTTCCCCTCTTTTTTGCTACCATGTACGCTCTTCTGACAATCATGCCGATATAGCCTCACCGCAAAATGTGTGTCAAACTTTGTATGGTTTAATACCCTAGTTTTTTTTATCTGATATTGAAAACTCTCGGATAAATCTTAAAAATAATTTTAATTCAAAATTATCAAACCAGCAACTTTTTACAGAAGAGAAAAAAGCTGCACTCTTTAGTAATTTAGAATCTAACGATAATATTTTATATTTATTATTAAACAAATTTTCATCGCTTACTAAGCTACAATGCACTATTTCCTACATTTTAAGCTTCATAAAGAACATTAAAAGTAAACATGATTAAAACTTGGATCCAATTTTAAAACGAGATTAATCCTGAAGTTTTTTCTAAACCTCATCGCAAATTAAATCTTTATATTGACCCTTTGGGTTTTACGTATCGCCGGTCATCTTAAGTTTTGTGCCCTTAATTATGACGCTAAACCCCTATTTTATTGACCTCACAATGTCCTTGACCATGTTTTTTTATTAATTTTTATCACATTAAACATTTAAGGGCTGGGTTTCGAACAATACAAAACGTTTAAAAATGTGTAAGGCATACATTTGACAAGAGTCTGGGGAACAGATTTGTAGGAGCTCCGAGTTTAACGGTAACGCTCTTGTGTTGTTTGACCGTGCAGAGTACAGAGAATATTTATATTTTAGTGTTTTAGTTTTAAACCTGTTGTCAATTAGATCTTAGATCACAGAACACTGTTAAGTACTAAATTAAATTAGATTTGCTTTTATAAACTAGTTTTGGACAAAGTGATTAACCATTCAGAGGTTCGTATTATTATTATTATACCTAAAACGCTTTCAGTTTTCCGTTACAAACACTTAGGTTAGGTTAATTAACATTATTTCTAGGAGAAATAAGATCAACCGGTGGAAAGGTTTGATCGCACAATAATTTTTTCATTGTACAATAATTGAAGGCATAGTTTATACCATAGAGGTGAGTTAAAAGACCTAAACTATGCACGATAATCATGATTTAATTTAAAAAACAAAATATAGAAGGAATCCTTTAACGTATTAAGGGGGTGGCTCAAATTATAATTTAATTTTTTAATAACCTATTTTATAATTTCTAAAATTTAGAGAAGTTAAACAAAAAAAAAACAACTGCGGAGCTTGTTGACGAAATTATAGTCTAGCTAGGGTGACAAGATATGTATTCTTTTGAAAAGTAAAGTTCTCTTTTTCAGGTCCATGAACTCTGTATTGTAACTATTACTATTTGTTCTACAAATATACTCTATTTTGAAAATATGGTCGTGTTTTCTAAGTTACTATAGACGTTAATGAAGTTCAGTTGCCGTTAACTTAATACAAAAGGGTACGATTATTTTTAGTTTTCAGTTGGTTCATACTTAGAGGTAGACAGAATTAAATTCAATAAAGTATATTTTTTTATTTAAAGAAAAGAAAAAAGCCATATTTTTTTAGCTTAAAAATTTTAGAGTATTTATACAGGTTGTGTAAAAAATATTCGTTAAAATAAAACTGACTTTGGAAGAAAAAGTTATAATTATTTATGTATACAGGAAATATCAAAAAGAAAAACATATTATCATAAAATTCAAAATAATTTATAAAACGGTGGTTACAAATGTACAAGTTAGGATAAATAAAAGCTAATATGTTCACCCCGAATTCTCAACAATTTCTGGTAGCGGCCAGACATACTAGAGATAATAAATTTATTTAACACTTTTTCATTTTCTCTGCACTTATTAGAACCGGGATGATTTGTGATTGATTTTTTAATTATTTTAAATGTGTATTTTAGCCTACTCCTAACGTTTTTAATAATATTTTTACCCGGAGATCGTGCCTGGACTTCCTACCAATCGGGTTTATTACATTATGTTGATAATATTCGTTAATTATGGCTACTTGAAGAGGTTTTGCAACATCATCAATGAGTGTAAAAGTGCAGTATTTACCGGTTCCTTTCCTCCGTCGATCGCCGTTATTTTTTTGTGTTTATATTTGCGTTATATGTGTTTTCTATTGTTTCACTTGTTTGTGAAGTTTTTAGAGACCCTGTTTGATACAGTGACTATTCGTGTGTGGAATTTTGGAGTAATACGAATAAATGGATTATCCAAAATGCTCTTTTGATCAGTAAGTAAAAATATCGCAGCAAATTCTTACTTTGCAGACACACATTTTGCCCTAATTCGGGGATGATGCTGTATCTAGTTATTAATGAACGAAGTTAAAATCTGTGTCTCTGCCTCACTCTTAACTTATCAAATTTTTATACAAAAATTCCAAACTATTTTTCCGATATCGCCTTGTAACACTTTAAAATCCTCATCCGTTATTATTGTTAAAATTATTTACAAATACACATTATTCTACTACTTTTAAATTTGTGTCCTTTCATTTCGTATTTTTATTATTTTTTTTATTATGTTGTTAAAATTATTAATAAACATACATTATTCTACTACTTTTAAATTTAATTATGTCCATTAATTTCATGTTTTTATTATTTTTTTATTATACTACTTGTTAAAAGTATTAATAGATACACTTATTTAACTCTTTCTTTACAAAAATTAATTAAAACGTCTATTTTCCTCGTATGGTGCATGACCATGCACACAACATATCAGCAAAATCTACCACTGGCACCCTGACTACAAAAGTATGATCGACCTTTTTCGGAGCTCTGACAAATCTGTTCCCCAAGTATACATTTGCCATCCTGGTTCTGACGAAGTGGCTCTCGTCGCCACTGTAAGAACTAAAAATGGCACTCTCGCCAGAGCGCATGTGAAGCTGTGTCCTTGCCTGTTGACACTAAAAAATCACAGGCTATTAGTTTTTAGTTTTCTTATCACTTTCCTCTTAAAACGACGAATTGTGTTTCAGGGTCCCTAGTGCCGAAAAACATGATTTCTCAATTCCGTCGGTCTGTCTGTCTGTCGGTCTCTCTGTTTGTCTGTTCGCGGCATAGCTAAAAAACTACTAATGCGACTGATTTCAAATTTTGATCAAAAACAAAATGGCGGCCTAGTGAAATTGTTACTAAAATACCACTTATACACTTTATCTGAAATTTTGTACAAAAATCAAGTATTATGGGAAAATCAACTGGTAAAATTTTGGTACGAATCCAAAGTGACGAAACAAAAGGGCGGCGTAATAAAATATTTAAAATTCCGCCTAAAAAAAACTACTTAATGGATTTGGTGTAAAGATAAACTGGTAAAATTTTGGTAAAATCGAGGCCAAAAATGTTTTTAATCGTGACAGAATCATCAGGTTTTTACATATCTTCACGTTTTAGCATCCCTAGATGCCAAAATATATATGTTATCAATTCCATCGGTCTGTCGATCTGTCAGTTCGCGATATAGCTTAAAAACTACTTGCCCGATTGACTTCAAATTCTGGTCAAATATTCTAAATTTAATGTGGCGAAACGAGATGGCTATCTAGTGAAACGTTAAAAAAAATGTACTAAAAAAACTAATTATCCATTTTGGTACAAATCCAAGATAGTAAAGCAAAACTACTTATTAGATTAATTTCAAATTTTGTGCAAAGATTAGGAATGATTTAGAAATAAACCGGTAAAATAGTGGTACGAACTCAAGATGACGGAACGAAATGGCGAACAAATAAAATGTTTAAAGAATCTTAAAAAAAACAACTTATTTAATTGACTTCAGATTTTAATTTAACGATAAACTGATACTAATTCATCATGACGGAACAAAATGGCAGTCTTAAAAAAGCAGTGTAAAAAGCTACTTGTTTAATTTATTTTGAAATATACCCAAAAATCAATTGTGGCATAGGTAGAAACTGGTAAAATATTAGTACGAATCCAATATGGTGGAAAAAATGGCGCCCAATTAAAATATTTGAAAAGACAGATTGCCCTTATATATTAGTTGCCAAAATTGGATAGAAAATCAAAAATCATTGTTTTACTGCGTTATTTGGTTTGATTGTTAACAAAAAGTTCGTGACGCCTCACAAATGCTTTCTAAAATTTTGACATGTTATTGCAAAAGTTACCAGGGGCAAAGGGCGGTGAAGAATAATTAAATAAAACATTTTTAAATGCCTGAGTTTACAAGGTTGTTAAATATATTATCGGTCCCACATCGTCAGACAGTTTCCCTCATGAAAACGTAAAAAAACTTTGTTGATTATATGTTTTATTCTTTCTCTTAAACTGTTCGATATGTTATCGCGTCGTGGATATTTTTCAATTTATAACAGTGGTGGAGATATCGGCATAATTAAACGCCATTGACTTTTTAATAATCTATAACATAACCAATAAATCAATCGATCATAATTTTATTATATTTATTATTATTGAATAATATGTTTTTTAAGTTTTTTTTCTATTATTTTTGGAATAGATTATTTAAATACTGGGAAAGGTGGTTATAAATTCAGTTGGGCCCTTGATTTGTATCTTATATCATATATATAGAACTTATTTGAGGAAAAGAGGGTATATTTTTACAAATATTGCCCACTCAAAAATAGCCATTGACGGGAAGATCAGAATTCGTTTATCTTGGAAAGAGCTCTTACGGGGTCCTAACTGAAATATCAGTCTAATTAAGCATTTTTGGAGGACAAATATTCTTTCCACCAGAACATGATCTTACATTTTAGGTGGGGATATGCTTCTAGAACATAGTATATGTTAGTAAGCCGTTTTTTAACAAAAATGCACTTAAGATTTCGAATTACAAAATACGCTGATTTCAGCTTAGCTGCCACGTGGTTTATATGATCCAACCACAGCAAGTTGTCATCTAGAAAGCATCCTAAGAATTTCACTGTTAACGCTTTAAAGATTTTTCCCCACTGAAGGGTAAGTCCAGGTCAGAAACTAATTTTCTTTTGTGAAATACGAGATAGTTTGTCTTAGATGCGTTAACAACCAGTTTGTTTTGTCAGCACCATTGTTTGAAGATAGAAAATCAAGTATGATTTGACCGAGTCGTTGCATATCCTACCAGTTTGGAGGGTAAACCCCCCCCCCCCCAAAGCCACTTTTATTTCAGCTAAAATGATAGAAATAGTATAAAGTAATGACCTTTTTTCGGAATTGGAGGGTAAACCCCCCCCAGAGCCAGTTTTATTTAGAGCTGAAATAATGTATGGGTCTTTTTATTTGGTTGTCTATATTATTTAAGCTCAATTAGATAAATAAAAAGAACTGAAGACCTTTTTTTTATTTTTGGTTGTTGAATCCCAAATTTTCCAATTTGTCACCAAGTGTTCGGGAACGACACTATCAAAGACCTTCGGTAAGTAAATAGACCCAACACCAGTTCGAAACTATCCATTTTCCTATACACAAGATAAAGAAAAGATGTGCAAATGCTGCAGTTAACGTTACTAAATTTTGTATTGCACAAAAACGTGTGTAGCGAATGATAATATTATCACTTAATAATTAATATAAATGTTGGCTCTTTTCATAAGGGGAGACTTCAGGTTGGTGGGATACAGCAGTTAATTAAGAATGTGTATTAACCCAGGCATTAAAAATTGTCTTTGTTTAATTATTCCCAGGTTCAGGTTTGTGTCCCTCTAGATCCAAAACTATCGCTATCACCACTTTTTGCATATGGCGACTTGATCACTAACTTGAGTAACCTGTCACCAACAACATCAAAAATTCAAAGAATTTAGTTTAAAGTGGAAAGGAACATCATACAAAAAACATTTAAAATTAAGACAGGAATGAGCAGTTTTGGCATTAGCGAAAATTATAACTTACAGCTTCACAATACCCAAAATCATTCCAAGGTACTAATATTAACAAATGTTTTAATTTTTATGTACATTTTTATCCTTAACTACCCTTAA
Source organism: Kuschelorhynchus macadamiae (assembly GCA_030620095.1). Lineage (NCBI taxonomy): Eukaryota > Metazoa > Arthropoda > Insecta > Coleoptera > Curculionidae > Kuschelorhynchus > Kuschelorhynchus macadamiae. The sequence continues at coordinate 1,104,163 of JAUTXW010002880.1, forward strand.
CCACCAAACTTAAAAATGTTTGAATTACATAAAAAAAACTGTCTCTAATACACTACCGTCCAAACTTGTGCCAACGAAAAAAATTATTACCTGCAAACCTATCTGAGTCATAATACCATTAAAAGCGCGTATGAACTCTCATTATTTGTAATTAAATTTAGCGTTTTACGAGTACGTCAGGCATGTGTAATTTTATAGCCATCTTTCACTGCCAAGTTCAGATAATGAACTCTACAAACTGACAGATTACGTAAACATAGTGGAACTGTTATTTCCATATAAAATACATTCCCTCCGCTCTATGTGTTTATTTTACCAGATCCAGTGTCGATTTAAGACTATTTAACCCGAAGGTTACTGACAGACTGTTTATTTTTACTTGTCTAGTTATTCGGATAGACACTTCTAGAAAGACTAAAATAAGAGACAAGAATCAAAAAGTAAAGGTTTACAGAATTTTATACAGGGATAGTCAAGGGAGCGAAATATCCCCTTGAAGTTTTAAACTATCCAAGACAGAAAAAAAGGTTAGAAGCATTTTACATTTTCTAAATTTTGTTGAATGTGGCTCTTGTGATATATATACAGCCAGTAAGACCAGACCATTATAATGAATGTTTTATATATAAAAAAGTAGATAAGATGTGCAAAAATGTGTGTTTGTATAATCGGGCGATTTTTAAAAATTCAGTATTTTATTCAACATTTTCTGACCAATCTTCAACTGCTAAATGCCAATATATGTTAAAATACCCTATAGTGCCGTATACACACAGCTCAATGTTCACGTAAGTCTAGGATTATTTAAAATGAGTCGAAAGGAATATTATCGACTATAAATGTTTGATACATTTCTGTAGATTATCTTGAGAACGATGAAGTTCTATATTTCTTAAATATTTTGATAAGAAAAAGGTGTGTTAAGTCGTGTATGTAAAATATCTGCAAATAAAATGAAATATTACTTCCCTGGTAAAGGAGAGTACTTTTAGGCATTTGTTTTAAAACCATTCCATTTTATAACTATTGGAAAGTGCCAAAAGCTGGTAGTAAGCAAATAGATATATCTATAGCTCTGTAATCACAGAGTGCTATTTCCCCGTTGGCGCCTATTATTGTATCTTCAAATTTACATCGTGATTTTCAATTTGATAATTAAGAATAGATTTCAGGAAGGCTGGTTGAGATGCCAGTCTCTATCAAAACCTATAACTTTGAATGTAATCGTGTTTTAAATATCGGACTGTGATTTTGGTTAGCTTTTCTTTTCGGGTTGGTATAAAAAAGTGTATCTATAGTAAAACAATACGTCCCAATGTTACATTTAATAAAAAAATTGGTAAATTTCCTTTACCCGGAATTTCCCCCGTTAATAATTGTTCCTGTTATTAGGAACAGTGAAGTGTGACCTAATTTAGTTCGGTACATAGTCATTTAGTAACACACATTTTTATTGGGCGCCATTTTCTTCCACCATATTGGATTCCTACCAAGCGTTTACCAGAGTCTGCCTATGCCACACTTTACGTTTGGGCATAATTTAAAATAAATTGAATACGCAGTTCTTACATTGACACACACCGCCATTTTGTTACCACATGTTGAATTCGTACCAATTTATCCCTATATCATATTTAAAATTTCTGCAAAATTGAAAGTCAGTTGAATAAGATCCTTTTTACATTTATTTTTTAAACAATTTATTTGGCCGCCATCCGCAATTCGTATCACAACTTTACCAGTTTATATCTATATATATATGACACTTAATACTTGCACAAAATTTGAGATTAATCTAATAAGTAGTTCATGCTGATTTTTTATATATTTTAAGTGGTCGCCATTTTGTTCGGCTATCTTGGATTGATATCAAAATATTATCAGTTCATTTCTTGTTTTTTTGTGCGGAATTTGAGGTAAATTGAATAATTCGTTTTTTAGTAATATTTTTTTTAACCTTTCACTAAGCTCTATCTTGTTGCGGCATACTGGATTTTTACCAAAATGTTACCAGGTCATCCCCATAAGACCCTTTATTTTTGACCAGAATTTCAAGTCAATCTGGTAAGTAGTTTTTAAACAGACGTAAACTAACAGACCGACCGACGGAATTGATAAAACATATTTTTTAGCATCTTGGGACGCTAAAACGTGACATTTTATTCCACCATCTTGAATTGGTACCTCAATTTTAACAGTTCATCTCTAACCAGAATTAGTTATAGCACATTTAGTCACAACACAATTAGCCCATTAAGTAGGTTTTCAAGCTGAATGTTTAAATATTTTATTTATCCACCATTTTGTTTCGCCATCTTGGATTCATACCAAAATTTCACTAGTCAATTCCTACATAATACTTGATTTTTGTGCAAAATTTGAGGTAAACTGGACAGGAAGTTTTTAGTAATATTTTCTTTAACATTTCACTAGGCCGCCAGTTTGTTTCGCCATATTGGATTTTTACCAAAATGTTACCAAGTCATCCACATATAACCCTTAATTTTTCACCAAAATTTGTCAATCGCGGGAAAATTCGTTTTTTAGCTTTGCCGAGAACAGACAGACCGACGGAAAATTAAAAATTTAAAATATGTATTTACTCCCCTGGTTTCCTTCTATTATAGTGCCCTTTAATAAGTATATTAAATTTTGTAACAAAAAAAAAATGTTTTGGAAAATAAACTTTTATTGTCGCCATATCTATGTTCAAATGATGTGATTCCATTTTGTGTCTGCCATACGCATGACTCTCTAGTCTATGCGACCTAATGAGCTCTAAAAAGAGAGAAATCGCGGTCATCGTTTGATTGAGATGGATTATTCCGCCTAAGGCATTGCAGGACATGTCCCAGACAGGGATCATGATATTCTTATTGTGACGTTGGTGTAACGTGAAGTAAAATTATACTAACAGCATTGCTTTCAACGAAAGTCAGGAAGCAACAGTATAATTCATTGCCAGTCGTAGTATTAGCCAGCGGAGTAGTTGTTTTTGTGATTTCATTTTATGTGCTTGCCCTACACGGGGCTCGCTAGTCTATAGCGACCTTATGGGCTCTAAAAAGAGCGAAATAGCGATCGTCGTTTGACTGAGATGAATCATTACACCTGCGGCATTGCAGGATATATTCCAGACAGAGATCATGGTATACTTTTTGTGACGTTGGTTAATTATATTAACAATATTGCTCCCAACGAAAGCCTACATGAGGCTCGCTAGTCTATGGTGGTCTCATGAGTCTGCGGCATTGCGTACGTAGTTCCATACAGATGTTGGTAACCTTGTTGTAACATTGGTGTACCGTAAAGTAAAATTATATTCACATATTTTTAAATTACTCTAATTTATGTCCCTGAAAAATATCCCTAGACCATTGCGATGGACTAATAAAAAGAAAGGGTCATTGCGAAGGATATGACTTGCTGGCGGCTAAACTAAATTTACTTATTTTTCTAAGAGTTCTAGTATAATTTATGCTTGAGTTTAAAAAGTTCCAATTAAAAAAATGTTTTAGTAGCAAATAGAAAATAAATTTTAGAGCAGTTCCATTTCTTCCAATAGGTAATTTGAAATGTTCAACCATAATTATTCCTAGAGCATGTTTTCCTTTTATTATTTAGAAGATATCAATCAAACATATTTTTGTGACCGTTTAGATTTCCAATCGCTGCTTTATCATCGTCATCAAAATTTATTAATTTTCCCAGGAAATATGTCAAACCCACTACTAATTAACCCTTTTACCCTTTTATACCTAAACACTTAAAACCTGTGGGAATACGGAAATCCCTCCTATGGTTCGTTTTTTTCTCCGTCATCGCGGAAGGTTGAAATCGCCTTCTTAGCTATTTTAAGAGTCCCGTTCCTCCAGTTTTCATTTACTATTTTTGAAATAATTTATTGGCCTTAAAATATTTTGGTGATTATACAGACATATTTATGAAAAATTACAAAACATATAGCGACTATAAACAGTTTGACATACAACGGAATACCCTTATCTGATACGTACTCGTGTTTTTAACTTAATATTACAATAGGTAGCCAAAACATAATTTACCAATCTGTTATAGTAAAAAGTTTGCAGGCTGAGAAAAACTCTTTGGTGTACATGTTTAGATAGGAGTTTTAAGACTGCACTAAGGAAGTTGTTTCCTAAATTCACAATACACATATTATTATTATAGTAATTATATTATTAAACAATAAATTTTACCAATTGAAGAACTTCTGCTAAGTGCTGATTTTAGAAGTTTTTTTAGTTAAATATGATTGACGATGGCGGAGTTTTTTTACTATTTTTAACGCTTTAGACCTCATTGTGGGGTTCGAAGACAACATTTGACACATCTCATAAAATTGGACAGACCTTCTATATCTGCATCGACTGAAGCCTAATAAAAATATTTGACCAAAGGTGTGAAACTTTTCGTTCTATGTTCAAAGTCTTTAATTGAACTTGTTCTTTTGTCAATCAAGCACTCCAAATAATATAGCGTGCCGTATACTGCTTGATATAGTGGACGCTTATGCGCATAATATTGTTCAGTTCGCAGTGCCTACCGATAAGTAATACAGGATGTTATTAGCTTGTAAAGCTTCGACAAGCAAGTGATTGGTCAATATATACTAAGCAAGATACTGGATAATTTGCTATTAGCTATTACTTCATTAACTAGCACTTCTAATTGATGGTATGTAGAATACAGTTCCTTAATCAAGTAATTTTGGAGATGGTCTGGATTAGGCAATTTCCAAATATGCAGACTTTTTTTTGCAGAAGCTCCCATCATGGTACCGCATCAGATCGTAGTCCGGACATCTTTAGCGATATTCTTCTATTCAGCCAATATTGACAAAATTATCTAGAGTTTTAAAGAAATCTAGCCTTCCCCTAGTGATAGTCTAGTTTCTTTATTTCTGTTAGCGCTTTTCTAATTTCCAAAAACAGTTTTTCAAGAAGTGTCAGGTATGTTTCGGCAACATTTTGTGGTTCTTCGATAGGTATTGGACAGTTCTTCGTCGGGTAGGTTTTGAGATATTTTTAACGGAAAAAATGGTACGTCTCTGATTTTCCTTAGTGGGTTTTTGTTCTTTATTAATAATTTCAGTTGCACAAAAGTTATTATTTTCGAGAACTAAGTTAAATAGTGTTAGGATTTATATTTAGTCTTTGTTAGATTGTTCTTCAAGCCTTTGGCTAATGTCTGCGTTTGCTTCGATGCTGTTTAGTTCATCGTCTCTTTAGTATTAGGTTTTTTCAGAACATAACGACGCATCAGTCTTCTACTCGCTGTGTAGTTACTTGAAGTTGTTGGTACTGTCTGCAAAAATGAACATCTAGCTATTGTCAATATTTGATCGTTGTTTCTTTATTTATGACCCTGTAGTAGATGGGCGAGATAGTCTCATTGATGGCCATTTTAAGCCCTACCCTGAACTTGTTGGGTGAACTTCCTGCGCAGCACCTTCAACAGATGGAGTTCTTGATGTTGTATAGCTCTTTAATTCTTCCCGATGAGCTTTAGCTACCCATCAGAAGACGAGCGCATTCAATTTATTTTAATGACCACACTCGAATCATACACTCATTTGCGCTAGGTTCACTACACGTACCCGCCCTGATGTAAGAAGAAGACACCCTAGTATAAGAAAAAACCAAGGAATACCTACTGTTGAAGATTCTTAACGCCTCAAGCAGAAATGGGAGGTTAAAACAGGCCTAATATTCGCATCGTTATACGCGTTACATGATTTGCCTGGAGTTTCTTCAAATATAAGATAATGTATTTGTTGCCCGCCAAAATTATTACAAAAGTACAATATTAATATTTACGTTACAATGCAGAATAATGAATTCAAAAAGGAAACTGAAAACAATTTGGAAAAGTTCAAGTGAAGTCCTAGCAATAGAGTATTGGGAAATAAATCGATTGCTGTCGTTCGTAAAAAAAATGCCAATGTGAAAAAAACTACACGCTCAGAAATAAAATAAGATGTGTGGATTCGTCGAGGATCTTCGTCTAAGCACTCCACATAACAACTGCCATGAATCTTTTTTTAAATACTCTTTAAGGCCGGTACGGATAATTGTTTACATTCGTATGTATGATATATGACGTTCCATGACATGGGGGCGAGATCAGGCCTTTAAATCGTAAATTAAAAGTGTGTACGTCCGTTCGATGGGTAATTTTATTTAGTAAGTAAGATAGTGACCAATTTCTTATTATTTCAAATTTTTCATTGTTAAGCCAACTACAGCTTTAGCTTAGTCATATCTAAGGTATGACTTTTGAGCCCATTCTATTTTCTTCTAGATACGTAGAATATAAAACGTCACAAAAATTAAAATGACTTGACACCAAAGTATCAGTTAATTTAACTTTTACGCTTTGATTATGTAGGGTAGATTCTATGTAAACATAAGTCTGTGTCTAAGTAGAGACCTAGATTTTTTTCTACTTTTTTATGGGTAAAATGTTACCTATGCTTATTGTCAAAACAGATTCAATGTAGATTCTGCTCGGACCTTTTATCCAAATATGCATAAATCCTATGTTTTGACAATCTGTAATTTTATACGCAAGTAAAGCACTCACATTACTAAACTAAAACCAGATCGTATGACTCATCTCACCGCTATATAGTTGTTTTCCTTCTCTACATAACAATAATAACAGTATTAAATAATTATTGTTATTATTAATGTACTAATAATTATAATAGTTGCAATAAAAGTAATACATTTTAGCAATTCATCACAGATATTATTTCGACATTTGGGACTCTTAAGCATCTCACTCTTACTTTCAGCGACAAAAACCACGACACGACATTTCCTGAAAAGACAAAAAATGTGCACCCCGTTTGAAAACATATGTCTTGTATTCCGAGATGTGTTTCCCCTTTTTTAGGATTACAAAAAACGCTGCGTAATTTCATATCCATTTGCAACCCTTTTGGATAAATACAGCTGGTTCAATCAGTGAAAGGGTTTTTTTAATCCTAGCCGAGAGAAGGTAATTTCAGACATTTTAAAAAAAAAAAAAACTTATAACTAGATGCAGTTTTACCGCATATTTCGCAATATTGTCACAGATTATAAGTCATTTTCTTTAGTCATTACATTATACCGTTTGTAACATTTGTAACTGCATAGTTTAACGGTATGCTACGACTTGACGTAAAATTATGATACGTCAATTCTTTCTGGCAAATAGGAAAGATCAATGGAATAAAGACAACAAATTAATTAATTAAAAAAAACGGTGACAATTCCTTCAAGGCAAAAGAAAATTATAAATAATACCTTAAGAAATTTTCACAAAAATGCATTTATAAACCAAAAGAGTTTTAAGTTTTAACTTTGGTTTCGTCTTCTGGGTCTCTCTTCAACATTAAAATCTAATCTAAAACATCCTTCAACCGACTTTCTCCTGATAATTTGTTACCCTACCTCAAACCGTAAATACTGTAGAGCAGCTTCTCTTCAATTTTTAATGACATTGATTTTGCTTAAAGAGAAACTAGTCAGCCTTATTCAAACATCACAAGGAATATTGTGTATGCTCTGCCCCTTTCCTCCCTATACTACGATTATATATAATTTAAAATAAACGAAAAGTAGTTATTCATTTCACTGTCCAAACCTGTTACCCTTAAAACTATTTCTCTTATATCCTATTTGGTGGCCTGTAAATCCTGAACCAACAAAATGCCTTCAGTTCACTGTACATAATCTATCAGGACTGGTCCCGTTAGAAAAAAGAGGACATCTCCGATATCTTAAATTGAGATATTGTGGTTTTGCATAAGTTCAATTTAAGGTTAGTAGTAGTAGTAGTTAGTAGTATCCCTATATATAAATATAGGTTTGTATCTTAAGTAAATATTTTACTATAAACTAGTTAAAAATAAAATAAAGTATGTTCCCATTATCTCATATTAGCTAATAGCAAGCTTTTTTAAAGAACATTCGTAAGAACCTATAATATCATTAGAAGTCAAAAAAGCAATGGATTACTGAAAAATGTTTACTTCCATGCTGCAGTTGGCAACCATAAAATATCCATGCATAATATGGTATGCTTAACGAACAATTGTTGAGTGTGTTTATATTAGATAGATTTTCTTCTTAACACAAGCATTGACAGTCTTAAAGAATCAGTTTTGAACGAGATCTTTTTACTAGTTATTGTACCTAACAAATCTGCTTTCATCAAAGAGCGACATTACTTTTGAAGGTGGATCGGATTTAATCATAGTTTATGCAAAAATAGTGGAAGGAAATTGAACCCCAAGGGCAAGCTTTACTAAATCGCATTTCATCTCAAAGTGTTACGTAACCCTAATCAAATGGGTTTTCGGGATATTTGTAACGACGCATTTGCCGATATTCAGACAGGATGCAAATTAATTCATAGCAAAAACCGATGATTTAGCTCATAAAAATATGAAAAAACTTTTATTTCAAGATACAGGGTAGTAGTTTGGTTTTACCTAATCTCTTAATTTATTAAATTTTTACTTATTCAGGAGTGTATTTTGTGTACAAGTATCAACTTCCCTCTTTTAAATGGGACACCCTATATATTACAACAAATTTAAATGGTTCCATTTAACGATACATAATAACTCGGCATCACCGTTTCGGACTTTACTGGTTATCTTCAAAAACTGACTGATCTGCAAACGCAATTTCCTCAGTTCCTAATGTTTGTTGAATAAAAAGATAATTTTACCATTTTCATTATTAAATTGCTCATATTCTATTACAAACAAGTACTTCGCAGTATGGCCATATGTTGTGTACCTCAGGTAATGGCCTATTAATTTTTTCACCACTCGTTGTTCTAAAATTGAGTATCTTATTTAGAACTTGATTAATGACAATTTTAATTTTTTTATATTATTCATATTTTTACATTGTTTATATTTTTTATGCCTTATTTTATATGTATGTTACTATATTATATAAACTATACAGACAGTTAAAAAAGATATTTCTATAGATCTATTCTGATAAGATTTACACAACAGATTTCTTTTAAAAATTAGTAAATAATATAATAACTATGTACCTTTTTAAATATCAGATATATTTTTGAAGAAAAAACTAATGATAACTGTTTCAACTAATAATCAATGTTTATTAGAACAACTTACACTAAGTAATATTGTAGTATGTTTTTAACATGTGCGAAAACTGTCTTTCATTAAGGAAAGTCACAGCTTTCCGTATTCTGTGTTATGTTTGCTTTTGCTTATATATAATTTCTTTCAGTAGTCTGAATAAATAAAAATATGAAAAAGTCCATAGGAGTCAAGTCGGGACTTCAGGGTGACCACACAAGATTTCCGTTTTGCCCAATCCAATACTGGTAACCGATTGGATACCTCTCTACTCCTAGATAAGCTGCCGAATTTAATTGCTTAAAGGTTAAAAATCTCTCACCGATTTTCTTATTTGTCTTACAATCTCTATTATTTTCTTTTTATTTACATTGCTCCAGTAATGAACATTTTTTAGATTAAACAACTCAGCAGATGTAGTGTGTCCAAACAATATTACAACAATTTCTTTACGAAAAATGTCTATAAATTAAAATATTATGAAACTCTAACCTTCTGTTAAAATCAGTTAACTTTTAAAAACATAAATATTGATAAGGTATTCATCTATTAATTTTCAAAGAGGTTCAAAAATTGAAATGGAATTAATCGATACGATAAATTAAGAATACTTAAAATACCTATGCCACCCTTGATTTTTTAGTATAATTAAAAATAAACAATTGAATAAGTAGTTTCTTCACTTATTTTTTAAAAATTCCGTAAGACCGTTATTTTGTCCCGTCATGTTCAGTTAATACTAAAATTTTCCCTATATCACATCTAATTTTTGTACAAAACTTGAAGTCAATTAAATAATTTTTTTTATTTGCCCACCATTTTGTTTCGCTTCTTGAATTCGTACCAGAATTTTACCAGTTTATATGTATATGACAACTATTTCCTGCACAAAATTTGGAATCATCTAATAAGTAGTTTTTTTAGGCTGATTTTTTACATATCTTATTAGGCCGCCATTTTGTTTTGTCATCTTGAATTCGTACCAAAATGTTACCAGTCAATTCTTATATAACATTTATTTTTGGTGCAAAATTTGAGGTAAATTAGACCATCAGTTTTTAGTAGTAGTGTTTTTACCATTTCACTAATCCCCATTTTATTTCGCCATATTGAAATTTTACCGAAATGATACCACCAGATTACCTACGTAATACTTGGTTTTTGAGGTAAATAGAGTATGTAGTTTTTAATAATAGGTTTTAACATTTCACAAGGCCTCCAGGTCATCCCTAACTGACCCTTAATCGTTGACCAAATTTTTAGGTCAAGGGGTATGTAGCTTTTAGCTAAGCCGCGAAAAGACCGACCCAAATTAGAACCCTAAAACGTGAGGGTCTGTAAAAATCTCTCTTTTACGAGGGAAGTCACAAAATGTATATGCATACTATTATAAAAATTGCTGTTATAAAATATCTAAATAAAAAATGTATACAATTGTCATTCCGAGAACCTACACATGTTTAATCAATAATAACGACTAAATATATTAATGTTTTTATCTTCATGTTTAAACATCTGACAAATTAAAAATTCTGAAATTCTTATTCGTATTTCAGATGAAGCCAGATAGAATTTTAAAACAAATTTATTTAATTCACTTGATTCGTTTATCAGATTTTAATGAGAGGAAGTTAAATGACCGAGACTTGAATTACGCAATCGATCTTTTTAGTAGTCTTCAAGACGACAGCTTGGTTAGATTGTAGTGGTCTTTTACGATTTATTGGAAACATTTAAAATATAAAATAATATACTTGAGTTTTTTAATGATATGCTTTTATACAGGCCGGTTTTTTAATTTTTGTTATGCAAGAAACTTAATGTACTTTGAAGGAAGTAGATATTTATATTAGATTTGATTTAAAACATGGGTAAGGCTCAACATTTTCATTAAAAGTTATACGTAATATTCAACGAGGTAAAAAATAATATTAAATACAACAATTTATATTTTTAACGGAACACCCTGAATGCATATTTAGCACATTCTTCTGTATTAAGCCATCAGAAGATTGAGTAAAATATCTGCATTTAAAGATACTCCTCGGTTTGGGCACCTTTATTGTTAAAATACTAGGGTGCCTTCGATGTTAAAAATCTATAGTTTATTTTGTAATATTTTTAAAATAAATATTTTTAATATTTTAGAATAATTGAATTATGGCTTTAACGACGTGCCTCGGCGCTGTCCCGGTTCGGCGTCTAACCTGAGCTATTGAATGCAAAATTGGCGTAAGTCAAAAATTAAGAAATGCGGAGAATAGAGTTTAAAGTAAAATGTTTTTAAAATTCGATTAAGCTTTATTTTAAGTTTTATTGTTTATACTTTCAATTTATTATTTACATGTTTTAATTTTTGTTAAAATTAAGATACTACTTTGTCAACGACAATTTGTTCTTTAAAGAAAATAAAGAAATTTTGAATTTAAATATGTTTGAGTTACAGCATTTCTTCAATAAAAACTGTAAAATAGATTGTCGATAAAATATATTCAATATACAAAAAACTCATTTTTAAATGAAACAAATTTTACAAAAGCAAAATGTGTATAGAAAAGAACCTTTCTCAATAAGTTTCTCGCCAAGCACAAAAACTATGCCTTTTATTAAATCACTTTACGTATTTCGAATATTAAAGTTTCACTCTTACGTATTTCCATAACTCAAAAATCGGGCTGTTACCGATCGTACCAATTTATTTTCGTATCACATTCAAATTTTTCTGCAAAAGTTACAGTGAAGAAGATAAGGAGTTTTTGAACTTTGCGACTACGCAGACAATTAGGTAGAATGACTGACATATCGCCAAAATATGACAATGAACCTACTCGATATTCCTAGCCAAATTAAAGAAATTCTTACAAGATTATTTATTATTTATTAATCATTACTAGTACCGTTGTTTAAATATATGATCATACAAAAGTTGCAGTGGCGGCTCGTGGTGAATTATATTGGGAGGTCAATAACAAATTTAGAAATAGGCATACTTAAAATAAAAATATCTTATATTTAGATTCTCTTGAAGTTCAGGTCTACTCTTCGTTCTTCAGAATTGGAAAAATGCTGAATGACACGTTCGTTAAAATTGCATGTACATTCCTTTTATAAGCGATTTCTCGATTCGATACTTAACATTGCTAAAGCGGAAGCGGATCTTCACCCAACTCATCAACAAAATTTATAAGCCCTCGAAAAACCCCTGGATTTTCAGACAAAGCCGTTTCCTCAGGGCCACATAGTGCCAGCCCGAATGCCATACAAAAATTTACACAATCAATAATTTTGTTTAAAATATAACGATTTTTGGATACATTTTCATTACAATCTCTAAGGGTTTTCTCTAAGCTGAGTCTAGCTGAGTGCGAATATCAACACTTCCGACCGTAACATAGTACACCGAACATTTCATGTGATCTGCTTTTTTAAGTCTTTAACACCGGTTTTGCATCATAATGGGTCCGACGAATCCTTAGAAAACAACAAACAAACATAACAGTAAAATGCTTAGCTAAATCGTACATACTTTTGCGAAAGTCTCGATGAACCTCTTTATTTTTGTCTAGTTCTAGCATATTGTGACCACTTACCTTAAATTCGGTTATTTTCTCAAAATTAAGTTCGTTAGCACTCATTCACTACTCACACATAGACCACCTTGAAATTGGTTATTTTTGCAAAATTAAGTTCGTAAACACTTTTTACTTGTTTATTTTTTTGCACTAGTCACTACCAACATTTTATTTCCTGGATATTTCCAACTCACACATGGATCATAAAAATAAAAAAACATATATTACAAAAAGAGTATATAAATCAATTTTCATCGATTAAAAACGTCCGAAACAATATCGAATTTGAATATAGACCGCGCGACCTCTGAACAATTGAACTTCCGCATACCGACGTGATGCCGCGACCAATCGATCGAATTATGACAAGAGACCGGCTGATGACCCAAATCGCGATTTCATATTACATTTGCTATCACGTTCGGCTACCGCTCGGTAGCTGTTAAATCTTCGGGTACTTTCGTAAAGCTTTAAGGTAATCAGGGTAATTCGGACTGCTTAGCCTAGCTTAGTATAGCGTATTTTATTATGCCTAAGGAACGCAACGAGACCATTCGTACCGCCGCGCGCGACTAATAGTGTAGCGTATTTAATTTTTCCCAAGGTTCGCGTTTTATTACCACTATTAGGAGGGACGATCAAACGAATAATTTATTTTCTGAAATATTTTTGGGGGCTCACTGACCAAATGACCCTATGGAAGAGCCGCCACTGAAAAGTGGTAGTGAATAATGTATGTAATTTTATTTGACGAAACAAATATATAATGCGTTGTATTTATTATATGATAGTCATGGACAAAGTGTTGTGATAAACAGTTTTAAAGTTTAAAAATTTTAATGACTCTGCTCTGTTATTTTCTAGAGAAACATAGTAATATTGAACTACTGGTAAGTTAAAATACTTTAATATGTTGTTTTACGTACCGATCAACAATCCCTAGTCAAATATATATTTTACTTCCCTCATTAAACGGGAGTATTGAAATCGTGAAAAAATCACCCTCCGAGATTTTTGCAGATCTTTACGTTTCAGGGTCCTTAGAAGCCGAAAAACATGTTTTCTGAATTCCGTCAGTCAGTCTGTTTGTCGGCATGTCCGTTTGTCTATTCGCGGCATAGTAAAAAAACTACTAACCCGATTGAAATTTCGGTCAAAAATGAAGGGTCATATGAGGATGACATGGTAACATTTTGGTCAAAATCCAATATGGCAAAACAAAATGGCGGCCTAGTGAAATATTAAAAAAATTATTATTAAAAAGCTACTTCATAAATTAAGGTGATGACTTGGTAATATTGAAAATCCAATATGCCGTAACAAGATGGCTGCCTAGTGACTCGTTAAAAAAATTATTATTAAAAAAACTAATTATCCAATTTCCTCAAATTTTGCAAAAAATCAAGTGTCACATAGAAATGAACTGGTAACATTTTGGTATGAATATAAGATATAAAAACAAAATGGCGACCAATTAAAATATTTAATTAATCGTCCTGAAGAAACTGTTCAAATTGTATGCAAGTATTAAGTGCGATATAGAGAAAAACTCGTAAAATTGTTGTACGAATACAAGATGGCGGAACAAAATGGCGGCCAAATAATTTTTACTTCCATCGTAAATACTTCCGTATCGTAATCGTGAAAAAATCACTCTCCGGGATTTTTTGAAATCTTTACGTTTCAGGGTCCCTAGATGCCGAAAAACTTGTTTTCTCAATTCTATTGGTCTGTCTGTCGGTCCGTCTGTTCGCGGCATGGCTAAAAACTACTTACCCAATTGACAGTTATGGTCAAAAATTAAGGGTAATGTCATGCGGGAATGACCTGGTAACATTTTAGTAAAAATCCAATGCCTAAACAAAATGGCGGCCTAGTGAGATGTCAAAATATTATTACTAAAAAACTACTTATCTAACTTAACTCAAATTGTGCTCGAAAATAAATTATTATGTAGAAATCAACTTGTAAAATTTTGGTACCAATCCAAAATGGCGGCTTAATAAAATATTTAAAAATTCAGCCTGAAAATCTACTAAGGGATTGATTTCAAATTGTGCGCCATAACTAATTGTGGTATAGGGATCAACTAGTAAAACTGTGTTACTAATTCAAGATGGCGGAACAAAATGGCGGCCAAATAGAGTATTTGTAATTGTGAAAAAATCACCCTTTCAGGTTGACTTCAAATTTTAATCAAAAACTGTCACTCATATGTGGGAGGACCTGGTAATATGTTGGTAAAAATCCAATATGCCGGATTAAGCTGGCGGCCTAATGAAACGTTAAAAAAATTATTACTTAAAAAACTAATTACCTAATTTGCACAAAAATCAAGTATTATGTAGGAATCAACTGGTAAAATGTTGGTACAAGATGGCGGAACAATATGGCGGCTTAATAAAATGTGTAAAAATTCAGCCGCCCCCATATACGCTAAAAAATATTTTTATCAGTTCCGTCGGTCCGTTTGTCTGTCTGTCAGTTCCCAGCATAGCTCAAAAACTACTCATCAGAGTGACTCCAAATTTTAGGCAAAAATTAAGGGTCATATCAGGATGACCTGGTAATATTTTAGTAAAAATCGAATATGCCGGAACAAGATGGCAGCCGAGAGAAACGTTAAAAAAATATATCACTAAAAAAACTAAAATTGGTAACATATTGGTGTGAATATAAGATAGCAAAACAAAATGGCGGCCTGATAAAATATTGAAAAAATCGGCCTGAAGAAACGATTGATTAGATTAATTTCAAAATCAATGCAAGCAGTAATTGTACATGATATCGAGATAAACTGGTAAAGTTGTGGTACATATTCAAAATGGCCGAACAAAATGACGGCCAAATATTTTTTTTAAATCAACGCAAAAAAATCTTATTCAATTGAATATGATATACGGGGAAACTGGTACCAATTCAACATGACGTAACAGAATGGTGTGTCAATGTAAAAAAGACTTATTGAAATTTGTTTTAAATTATGCCCAAAAATCAAGTGTGGCATAAGTAGAAACTGGTAAAATATTAGTAGGAATCCAATGTGAGAGAACGAAATGGCGCGCAATAAAAATGTTTGAAAAGATAGTATATTATGTGCTATTAAATGACTAATTAGAGGGTGTCCCATTTTGAATACTTTTGCGGGGTATATCTGTTATTTTTATAGATAGAAAGTTGAGGTTTTCGTGTGCTACTTTTTCGTAAAACTAAAGATGCCCTTAACAAAATTTTCATAGCCCTTTTTGTTTTTAAGATATAGGGCTAAATTGAAAATGTTGCATTTTCAGGCACCCCTCGTATCTCAACTATTACATAACTTATCGAATGTGAAAACTGTTACTTATATAACTTTTCCCGGAGAACTCAATTCCGCCTTCGGAATTAGTATACAGAGTCAGGGCAAAAAGTTAACGGACCCTACTTTATTTTTTCAAATTGAACATCCTGTATATTTATAGACTATAAAATTTATCTTTTTTTGTCCTTTTCAAAAATAAATCATAGTATGCACTTTTGCTCAGAAAAACGCAAATAAATGACAATTTTCCGAAATTAAAGGCATAATTTAATAGTAGGCTTTGGCTATTGTTTATGATAACATCTCATTGGTTTTTGGATCAACTTTTGGTTTATAAAGCAATTTATAAAAGTTCTTTTGGTATTTTAATTTAATTGATATTTATCAATTTTTTCGAATATTGGCAGCGTATGAAAATTATGAAAAATATGATATGCAGGCATGTTTTATACTGAGTAATGAAAATTCTAAAGAAGCCTCGGAATTATATTTCCAAAGGTAAGTAAGCTATTACGGCTATGAAAATCTGTATTATCTTTATAAGTTTTTGCTTGTTAGATATCCAGAAAGAAAGCAACAATTTTTTAAGATATTTGCTCATTTAAAAGAAAATTTAGTTGAGCACGGATCATTTGTTCACCCGCGTCCTAAAACATACAAGAAAGAGAACAGGGAAAGAAAAGAGATATATGTTTTGGGATATATAGAAGCAACACTTTCGTTCTAATGTAGAAAAATTGAGAAAAAATTGGTGTGTCTGTGTGGTGTTATCCGGTCAGACGAATGCTTTTTTCAACTGCGAAATTTCTTAATCGTCATAATACCAGGAACTGGCATAGTGAAAATCAGCATTTTTAATGTTCGAAAGAGTTGAAGTGTCATGTTTTATTTTGGGCAGACATATAGTTTATAGGATTTTTGAAGGCCTTACAGTACGTAGATACCTAGAAATCATTGAAAAAGTTACTCCAGAACTGCTCGAAAATATTCCATTAGCCCAATATAATGCTGTTTACCTACTGCAAGATGATGCCCCAAGTCGCAACTCTAGGCTCTTAAAGGAATTTCTTGATAATATCTTTCCTTAAAGATGAATAGGTACCAACGGACCTGTTAGATGGCTTCCACGATCTCCAGATCTCTCAATTTTCGATTTTTTTTATGGGGCTATATACAAAAAGTATATAAAACACGATATGACGGCATAGCAGAGGCAATTCATTTAGCCTTTAGAAATCCGCGAATGAGACCAATGTTTCTTTTTAACGCTATTCAAAGAATTAGAAAATGTGCCAATTTTGCATTATAGAAAATGGTCGTCAATTTAAACATCATCTTTAATTTTTTTTTTCTTTTTTTTTTGATAATGTTATTTTTTTGTGTTTATTATATTGTTACTTTATGCTATAAAATTGTTGTTACAAACTTACTGTTATTAAAAAACTCTATAGTAGGTATTTTTATATAAGAAGATACCTATATGCAAGGTATCCAAATCTTCGTTAGCAATATGTAACTTTCAATTGTTTATTATTGTTATTCATGGCCTACTATTAAATTATGCATTTAATTTCAGAAAAATGTCATTTATTTGCGTGTTTCTGAGAAAAAGTGCATCCATTTAAAAACATAGAGTAGGGTCCGATAACTCTTCGACCTGACCCTGTGTACTAATTCCGAAGGCGGAATTGAGTTCTACGTTATAGTTATATAAAAAACAGTTCACATTTTCGATAAGTTATCTGATAGTTGAGATACGAGGGGTGCCTGAAGATGCAACATTTTCAATTTAGTCCTCTATCTTAAAAACTAAAAGGACTATGATAATTTTGTTAACTGCATCTTTAGTTTTACGAAAAAGTAGCACACTGAAGCAAAATGTTGACTTTAACAGGGACAACGCTGAAGCCCGTTACTAGATTAATTCATTTGATTCGTCGTTTCATATGAATGAACGAATTGGTGAATTAACGAATTGATGAATATTTCATCCACACTATTCATCAATTTTTATCATGCTTTTCAGTGTTCGTGTATTTTAAAAAACTAAAAGATCTATGAAAATTTTTTTGACGGTATCTTTAGTTTTATGAAAAAGTAGCACACTGGCGCGAATTTTGTATCTATCAAAATAACGAAAATACCCCGCAAAAGTACACAAAATGGGACACCCTGTACAATGAAAATTGAATCAGAAGACAAGATTCCCTTGCTAGATGTACAAATGAAGAAGAATCGTACCTTGGGACAAGTTTTACATAAAAACTACGAAACTACCAATGGTACCTAAATGCAAATTCACATAATTTAACATACACAAGAAAATTGGGCAATATTTGCATTAGCCGAAATCTAGCCCAATGGTTTGCAACAAATAAAACACGATATGCTAGCAGAACTTCAAGACATTGCTCCTTTCCAAACGGAAGGAGTATATACGATGCATTACTCTTGTGGTTTTGGGAGGAGTTCGAGCTGATAATTTTTGTTGTTGGCGAAAAATATATCATTCACAATACAGAAACACTCATATTACAAGCTTATACCTTTCTTTAATACGATAAAATATTCCGGGGGGGGGGGGTCCAGACCCGTCGAACAATGAAAAATCGACCTTTCCTTATTATATCTAGAACTCCCGGGGGAAAGGAACCTGCCCAGGCCCCCTAACCCCTCCCCCTAAATACACCATGAGGTCTATGTAGAAAAACTAAACGATCCGTGTATATTAGGTTTAAAGCAAATATCGTTTGTCCTAGGCCATCCACCAACCTATTCGTATTAAATAGGAGACGTTAACACAGGAGGACCACCCTTAAGCTGGTGATGGTAAACCAGCGTTGTCCTAGATGAAGAAGCATACAGTAAATGTGATACCTTATCTTTTTAACATGGAACGGAAGCATGGCTTTCGTCAATTGAGGAACCATGTTCTTTAGATTAGGAATTGTGAAAATGGTATCAATTTCCATCCTTTCGATTTCACGAGGCATCTTCATGTATCTTTACTCCACGAGAACGGAACACTGAATGAGTTCGGGGATATCGATCGTCAGTGCAATAGAATCGACCACTTACAAAAATCTTTAAAATATTCTTAATAAATCATATATATATATATATATATATATATATATATATATATTGCAAAAAAAATAAAGACAAGCTAGTGAGATCCAAAAAATATCTCAGTCAGTTTCGATGTAGAATCACAATATACGAATATAAATATTAACCATCCAATTTCAATAATATCACACATATTTCATCATAATAATCTCATATTTCCCTCTTCCCGGAACCTTTTATGAGCAAACCTCGAGGGCCGCCATGAAATTTCTGTCAACTAGCCAATAAATTCACGGAAGCTTTTGAAAAGAAAGCCTCAGAGCTGTCTCGATTAAAACGAAAATCGTGGTTCAGATATATAGATGACACTTGTGTTATATGGTCAGGAAAATCTCCCTGTAACATCTGAGTCAATGCCTAAATCTAAAATTCAATCGAAATCCCTCCCTAGATTTTCTTGTGAAAAGGAAGGAGAATGGCACCTTGGGACAGTTTGTATATAGAAAACCAACACATACCAATAGATACTTAAATGCAAATTCACATCATCACCCTGCACAGAAGCAATTAGTTACTAACTTCGGTTTATTCAGCTTATATCAGTTTATTGAGATTTGTTACCCAAATTCTTTACAATAGAAAATAGAGAAACTGGCTTAAACTTTAAGTAGGAATGGACATTGCACTGAAAACAATAGACGGTCATTTAGAAAATTTAATAATCCTACTCCGCGACAAGAAACAGGTCTCCATTTATACACGGAACTACAAACAATATTGAAAAATTACTTGGTCAATCCAATCTTCAACACACACAGAAAATTGGACAATTGTTTGCGTTCGCTCAAAGATATTGTTCGTTTCTAAATGGAAATGGGGTCTAATTTAGAAGATAATGTTCGATCAATATACACTAGGCTTAAGGAGCATGGACAATATATTACGAAGAAACGACACATGTCATAAATGTCTCGGGATTCTATAAACGGAACATTGAAGAATCTCTTAAAATTTATAAATATCCCAATAATTTCAATGGAAATACAAGCTACGGTCTAAATCGCACGTGTTAACAGATCGTTATACTGGGTCATGGTTCGATAAGCACTGGTATAAAAGCTTATTCAGTGTTTGGATCTGGTGAAATAAAGATCCTTGAAGATGCCTCGTGGAATCGAAGAGAAAACGTCGGAAAGTGATTCTATTATGATACTGTCTAATTCCAAGAGCCACGATTTCTTAACCTCATCTTGTTATTCGTAACCCCTACTAAGTGATATGTCACTTAGGGCCAAATTATTAATAGGCTGGTAACTTTACCAAGCAGATAACGGTCCAGGATACCATTGTGAGACAATTGTAACTATGGTAAATATCTGTTTGGTAAAATTATCAGCCTATTCATAATTTAGCCCTTAGTAGTACTAAGCAAATTGATATTTTCATAGCTGACAATTGTCAGAATTTCTGGTACTAATCGCGTGACATTACCTTGGTATGGTATCTTGTGATATCCTTAGAAAATTCAAAGCTATTAGTGTCATTCAAAAACTTTCTGAAGTCATTATCGTTACGTTACGTACGTTTTTTAATGATTTGTATAATTCTATTGCTGCATCTGTCAAAACGATCGCGGGGGTTACTTTCAAAAATATTTACTCTGGCGGCCATCCTGACCATTATGAGCTTTTTTG
The DNA here is from genome assembly GCA_030620095.1 of Kuschelorhynchus macadamiae. Taxonomy (NCBI): domain Eukaryota; kingdom Metazoa; phylum Arthropoda; class Insecta; order Coleoptera; family Curculionidae; genus Kuschelorhynchus; species Kuschelorhynchus macadamiae. The sequence goes on from JAUTXW010002880.1 coordinate 1,124,938, forward strand.
TTGCCTCTAAAATGCATATGTCCTTTCACCCAACAAAAGAAGTTACATTTGTTTGAGAGGCAATTATCAATATTTTAAGACATTTGCATATACGATGCTATTTTATAACGCCTGTTACTAGCCTTTCAATGTTGACTGAAACAAGGTGTACCAAACTGGCTTTCGACTCAGTCAGTTATTTGCAGAATTTTTATAAAATTGGTTTCGCACCGTCTTTGGCTCAAGAACTTGCTTTTTTTTTAGTTCTGATTTGCCGAGAATCCCAAGCATTAGAACTATTCCTAACTTTTTGAAATATTTTGTAGACCCAACAGGTACATCAAATTTCTCAAATGTGATATTCCTATATATCATGCTACCCGTAAGCAAAAGACTTTTACAAAACTAAAACTTGTCAAAAATTTCTTTCGAAATGAAATAACACAGGAAAGAATAGACTCATTTGTCACTAATTGATTTGAAGTTAAGTGTTATATTGTGTTATTTGAAAATGCTTTTACCAAAGAAATATTATTTCAGTACTTAACAGGAAGGCTGAAGGCTGGACACTGTTGTCTGGTAGGGGAAACGCTAGTCCACCATTGACAGGGCCCCCGTAAGGACGCATGCAATGCACGCGGGCGCCACTCTAAAAGCTGTGTTGGGGAAAAATAAGAAGAACATTTACTTTTATGCAACTCGAATTTTTAATTCTTACACGAATTGCAACTAACAAGGCACTACAAATTTTCTACTGAAGCAAACGAGATAAGATCCATCTAATCTTGATTCCATATTATCAATTAAGACATTAATTATTATCCTTAATATCAATTAAGGATTGGTGTAGAAATTTTCAATATTAAAAAGTCCATTGAATAAGGGGTTTTTTTACTTAATCTTTTAAGCAGTTTATTTCGCTGCCATTTTATTCCTCCACCTTGAATTTATACTACAATTTTTACCAGTTTATTTCTATATCACTATCTTAGATTCATACTAAAATTTTACCAGTTTATTCCTATATAAAACTTGATTTTTGAGTTAAATTTCAGGTAAATTGAATAAGTAGTTTTTAAGTAATAATTTTTCACTAGGCCGCCATTTTGTTTCACCGTCTTGAATTGGTACCATCATTTTTCGGTTTCATTCCTACGTAATACTTAATTTTTGTGCAAAATTTCAGGTAAGTTACATAATTAGTATTTTTAGTAATATTTTTTTTAACATTTCACTAGGCCGCGGCCGTCGACATTTATAACCCTTTAAAATGTATTAAATTTTAGTTTTTGAAATTTCTTTTGTTTCATTATAAAATTCAAATCAAATATACCTGGGAGTTTCAAAAAACATGTACTAATGTTTAAAGGGAGATTCGTCCTAAGAAAATAAGACGAAAAGTTCATATCAACATAGGTCCGCAGGTATTTAAAATTTAAAAACAAATTTGACTTTATTTAGTTCTAGCGCAACAATAAAAGTTATTTGATTAAGATTTGAAGCATCCTCACAGGTACCTAAGGGCTATATTTTTTAAGTATTCAGCAGTTGTTTCTTTAGCCACGGGTAACCACCCTTTACTATCTTTTTAAAAAAATAGTACGCTAATTATTTTTTAAAAAACTACTTGCTTTATCGTTTAGGGCAAGTAAAAATACATAAAAAACGTCTATTAGTATTTTGTGATCGATAAGTCGTTTTCGAGAAAAAAAACAAATTCTATTTTGATCCATGCCTCTGGAATATCTGATCCAGTTTTAGTTGAAGTCAGAACTGCTCAAAACTCTACAAAAGTGATTCTTTGGATGATTTCAAGAAAAAAGTTTCATTAAATTGCCAATTTTAAGATACAGGATATTAAATAAAAAAAATATTTTTTTTCTAAATTTTAACACCCTGTATTAAAAAAAATTGCGCACAGATATTTATTAAAACTTTTTTTCTTGGAATTATCCGAGAAATTACTTTTGTAGAGTTTTTAGCAATTCTAACGCCAACTAAAACAGGCGTGCATCAAAATAGAATTTTTTTTTCTCGAAAACTACCTGTCATATGATAACATACTAAGAGATATTTTTTGTGTATTTTACTTGCCCTAAACGATAAAGCTAGTAGTTTTTTTAAATGAGTGGCATACTATTTTTTTATTAAGGAAGCCAGGGATGGTTACCAATACCTATGCCAAAATTTACAGATATGATTATTCTGTAAACTAAAAGAAATTATTATTTTTTTGTAAAACTTTAACACCCTGTATCTCAAAAAGCATACCCACATTTATATGAACTTTTCATCTTATTTTTTTACAAAGAATCCAGCGTTAAATCTCGTTTTTAATCTCCTTGTATATTACATCACAATTTTTAATCTATAAAAAAATAAAGCGAATGTATGTATAAACTAAGTTCTTATTCTTTAAAATGTTTTATTTACATAGGATATTTAAAGGGCCCAAAATATTTCCGGCTTGCGGGCGCCGTTAATCCCTGCAGGGGCCCTGGGGGTCTCTCTCTCTAGCCTATTTGATAAGAATAGGCTGGTCGACGGCCAAGGTCCAGGAGTTCAAATGCTCAATAGCCATCCTCCTCTCTTTACAGAATACCTATGGAACAGTTTTTTGTTTTAAATACACAATTCAAGAATAATTATAACATGAATTACGTTATATGACTATTATACAGACTTCCCTTCTGTTAGAAAAATCCGTGATTTTTGTGCATATAAATCAACAATTCTAGGAAAGCAAAAAAACTGGAAGCATATGTACTCTTGCAATTTAGATGTTACATTTTAAAGAATATTTTAATAAAACCTATTATATTTCCCACTAAAAAGCATAGAAACAACTCCTTCTTTATAAAATTCCCCTGTACGCCAAAATCTACCTGCGTGCCTACGTATGTCATTTGTGTATGTTCTCATAGGTAAAAGAACTAGGAAAAGGGATTCAGGTTTCATAAAAAATGAAATTTTAGAACCCTCGGCAGACATACGCTAGACGGTTTTAAATTTGATATCCCTTTTAAAATCGTATTACAGGACTACAAACTTTGAAGGGTTAAAAAAATAGTTGCTTAGGCAAGTTTTTTCCTTAATTTTTATTTTTGATATAAATTCATATGAATAGTTTCTTTCTAGACAAATCATTAACCGCAAGAAATCAAATTAATTTTTGTTATAATAGTTTTATAAACTCCGTAAGAGGTTGTTTATAAATTAGATATTTCATAAGAGATTTCATATATATTTTCTGATCGAATATCAAATGTATTTTCACTTCAAACATTAATAATTAAAATATAATGTAAGTAGGTATTCCCTTAATCCCACTAAGTTCAGAATTTTATTTTACAGTACAGACAGTACTGAGGAAGTCAAAGTTAATGAATATGGTCTTTAAAAAAAAATTCTAAAAATGTAAATTTGTAATGTATTAAACATTACAAATTTGATTACAAATTTGTTGACGGTACTGACGTCCAAATTGGTCAACTTATAGCAAAGCCTAAGTAAAACCCGCTACTCACTATTCGGTTTGATTCGTCGCACAGTGGTTTATAATTGATATTTACGGGGATATTAGTCCCAAAACTGAAAACATGAAAAGTCAGCTATATCATCATAAAATGGTAGCTAGACAGTTATTATGCTTATTTGCGTTCTATCGCAGCATAATATGGAGTTGGCTTAGAGAGACACCAGTCAATCGCACGACATTGTGCTCGATTTTACTGTTATTTATTAACTCGAAGAATACAATTTTATTGTTATTTATTAATTCAAAGAATACAAAGTTTGTATATAGTCATGTCAAATAATGTAACTGGTATGTTTATAATATCTTTTCATTATTAAAACTACAACTAGCAATGTTTTAAACGTAATTTATTGAAGGCATGTTCCAATTTTTTTTTTCAATCAATTTCTGATTTTTGAAGTATGTCATTAAAAAAGTACCCTTTGTATCAAAACGGAAATATGTTTAAATGAACACACACTAATCTACGAAATTATTTCGTGCTAGCTTAAGGTGCGTAAAACTGCGTAGATATATATATATATATATATATATATATATATATATATATATATATATATATATATATATATTGGCAGAAACCACGCTGACTGTAAAGCGCATCGAACTTTTTGAATTTCTGTGAAGTAATGCTTGGCTCGCCAAAGGCAATAATTCAAAAGTAAGAGGAAAAATGGTCGAATTTGTTAAGAACAAGTTGCCTAAAACTCGGGAAGATGTTATTAAAACGAAAATAAGTTTCTTTTCAATCAATGTTATTAGTAGGTGGAGGTCTTGTGGAAGAAATAAACAAATCTTTCTCAATAAAAATTCTGCTTGGCTAAATCTAACAATTCATAGTCGAAAGCAATCTATATCAATAAAATGTAACAGTCAAACACTAACTAGAAAAAGTTTTAATAGTGTTAGCACCCGTACTAAAAGAAGACGTTGCTTAAAATTATTAACTTTTTACAGTCGGGAAGAACTAGCATTTGCTGCTCGTATGAGCTACGTGAAAGCTAGAAAAAGAAATATAGCCGAGGCAATCAAAAATGTAACTACCAGAAGTAGAATATTCCTAAAGAAAGTAAAGGAGGGTGACCACTCTTAATCAAAAATTAAGCAATATAAGCCGGAAAAAGCGTTAGCTTTAATAGTGGATACTATAATGACAAAAGCGCAGTATCTGAAGATTCGAAATGGAGGTATTGAAAGAAATTGTAACATATATCCAGCATATGAAAAAATCCTCAAAGCAAAAAAAGAGTGTTACCCCGAAGATATTTTAATTTCCGAAAATGTTGGTTGTGTGAGACCCCAAAGCCTTCTTGATCACATTGCCCATCGAAGTTTTCCTTGATACAAAGTTTTTGTCTCTTGAACTCATTTATAAATGGGGCTTCGATGGGAATTTCTGTCACTCAATGTACAACCAAAAATTCTTGAATCAAAATTCAGATTCAGATTTATTATTGACATCTATAGTACCTCTACAGATGAAGAGTAAATCAAACATAGTTATAATGTGGCAGAATCCCCGTTGTTCTTCTACTCGTTATTGTATACCCATAAAAATAGAATTCATAAAAGAGAATCGTGATGTAGTTCTAATAGAAGACCAATACATAGAGAATCAAATTTCATCCTTAATCCCGACTTGAATTAACCTTCACGGAAATGTAGTCTTAATACATAATATATTAATGAAAACTATGATAGATGGAAAAATAGCCAATAATTCATCAAATAATATGTCATCCCAAACCTGCTACATATGTAAAGCCAAAAGATATGAACAACTTGGCCAAGATACTAAAAATGCCCATCAATAATACAACGTTTCAATATGGACTTTCGATATTACATGCAAATATAAGATTTTTTGAATGTATTCCACATATCTCATATAGGCTAGACTTGGAAACCTGGAGAATCCAAGGCGTCGAAAATAAAGAAATTTTTCAAAGGAGATTCAAAATTAGATCGGAGATGGGTCTTTTGCTGTAAAGCAAGGCAGCGGTAACACAAATGATGGGAACATTGCTCTCCGTTTTTTCAAAAATCCAAAACAAGCATTTGACATCACAGGGGTGGACGAACAGCTAATTTACAAATTTTCAGTGATCCTCCATATTAATTTCGTGTGGCTTCAAACTTGATCCAGTCAAATTCAAAAAGTATGGTCTAGATACCTCAGAACTGTTTGTTGCTTTATATGGATAAAATAAATGCCAGCAAGTGTCGACAAAATCTTGATTCATGGAGCCGATGTTATGGATTCCCTTATACTTCCAATTGGCAAGTAATTTAATACCTATTTTATACGATACCTAACTAATAATTTTTATACCTTATTATATTTACTGATATTTTCTTGACAGACAATAAAGTAGAAGTTGCTTTTAGGTCAATTAAGTGAAGAAGCTTTGGAGGCGCGACATAAAGAATGTCGTTTTTTTAGGCAACATAATACTAGAAAATCGAGCCAAAAAGACAATATAGAAGATCTGTTACATGCACTGCTACTATCATCTGATCCTGTAATTTCTGACATTAGACCTATGCCCAAAAGAAAATTAGCAAACATATCCAACCAAGTCATCAACCTTCTAGCAACTTCTAGCTTTGTTCCCAACTCAGGAGACTAGGTAAAAGAATTGATTCAAAATGTTACCGATCATTCATTCATAATAATAATCTGGTGTTGGTAAGCTATTCATAGCCAATCACATAAAAAAAATAAAATCTTCGGAAGATAATCGGCAATAAGTCAGAAACGTTGACTCATAAAACCGTGGTATTATAAATCGTTGAATTCCCCTTTTCATTCTCTATTTAAATTTGAGATAATATATCAGAATCATAGCATCTGAGACCCATACCACGGCAGAATATACTATGCCCATACTATTATAGTGTTAGGCGCGCCTTTAGAAGATCTATTAAATAAATATACAGGGTGTTTTGTTTAAAATAAAAAACTTGATATCTGGTCAGAGCAATACAAACACCCTGTATACATGAATATAATATAATTTAAAAATTCAGATTAAATCAAAAACATTTATATTTAAATGTTTTTATACGTCATACCACTTCTGAAATAAGGTGGTAGGTCATCTTACGTGGGAAAACCTGTACACAAATTCTACAGTTGCAACAAGTTTTGGCTAACGCTGAACTCTTTGTAGTTTGTTCCCAAAAAGATAGAGGACGTCAAAGTTTTAAAGATTCAGTTTTTCCGCATTTGGGCCTATAAAAATTGATTTATACCGATTGATATACAACCTCCTAGACACGGCGACTAAAGTTCGATACGCTTCCAAAAATTAGTGGAATTTCTGAAGTTATAACAGGATTTTTCGTGTAGTCTCGGAATTAGTAAAAGGTCAAATGTATCGAAAGTGATTGCTAATCTGACACAGATGTGTATATTAATTTTCCCTACATTCGGAGTATTTATTTATATTTTCAGATTGTGAATAAAATCCATTCCAATCACGTAGGAGCATTGCATGAGCGGATGTCGAAATTAGCCATACCCTAAAATCATTCCGCATTTTTGGTAAAAGTGTGGTATCTAAATCATGCCTAAACGAGTCCCACTAGTAAATGCAACTTGAAAGTTTTTTATTTCGTCCCCGATACGTAACAGTGACTAAAATTTCTGGTTGGGATATTCCGACTTACATTACTGACAAAAAGGTGAAGTAAAGTTAATTGTTCTATTGTTCACAGATCTTACTGTATTTGCTATATATTGACTTCATTTCCATTTAAATTTTAAAATAAATGCATAAATAAACATACAGAGATAATTATTTTGTATTTGATGTTTTACTGAGAACTCACCACTAACATTAGTGAACCAAGAAGACATAAAGAAAACATAAATACTTACCCATGCATTGAGGTTTGTTACTGGTAGTACCAATAATAATTTTCCGACTATAAGCAAACGATTCACAATAGTTATTTGTTATTTTATAAACGATGTATAATAACATAAACGTAGACGTCATATTAGAATAATATCTCGTTAATTGGAGTCATATTAGAATCATCTCTCGTTAACCCTATCACTTAAAAAAAATATATTGAAAGGCAACTGATATTCTGACATTTCACGATTATCTAAAAGACAACAGAAATGTATTTTAACAAGGAAAAGATGGCACTGCGTTCCCTAATTTGCCATTGTTGCCATTTCCGGGGCCGTGGCAAGGGTTGTGGCATTTAAATTAGGGATGCCGATCTTTCTAGAAAGGATCGATTTTTGGGATCGATCTAGATCAGAACTAAAATAATGGATCTTCGATTAGATCGGTTGCGAAAGAATCAATGCCCAAAAAATCGATCTTTTGCTTTTGACAAGTTTTCGGAACATAATGAAACTAAATTTAGTAACTAGTATACAAACATTTTAAAATAGAAAACATTATATTATTACATAATCAATTGCATATCTTAGTCAGTGTTCAAAATAGAATTGTACTTTTCTAAGTTAAACGGAGCTTACTATTATGTTTGAAAAGATCAAATAATATGCAGAGAACAGAATAAAAACAAAAGCGTATTTTAATATCCATCAAGTAACACCAAAAACATTTAAGGCAAAACAAATATAATAACTAAACTTTACACTTTAGAAGACTACTACTAACGCAAACACAGAGCATAAGGTAGACTGACAAAGCTTCAAACATATCCTTTAAATAATAAAATAAAAATACATTTGTTTTTTGTGTAATTAGAGATAAAAAATATTTAATTGTTTATACAAGGTTTTCATTCATATTGTGGAGCCCTCCTAGAGGTATATAAGACAGAAAAAAAGCGGAAAAAACCCCTAAATATAAAACATTAAGGTTTTCCATATTATCTTATTTATAATATCATAAATGAGATAGGGAGATCAATTTAAAAATAGAGAAGTGATCCTATTTTTACCAAAGTCCGAAAGGTAATAAGTATGGAGACTTCAATTTTTCTGTTTAAAGATTTATTCTATCTCTTATAATTATTACTCTTGGTGGGTCGTCAAAATGAAAACGAAAAGAATATACGTTCCAATTTGAAAAATCTAGACTTGTTTGTTTAAAAAAAAACAATATCTGAAGTCTTTTACTAGCTAGCAATTCTTTGATGACACGGAAATAGATACTATCTTTATTGTAGTACTATTTAAATATCTGTGATACTATCGAAAAGTGTTTCAATGCTATTTGTGCCAATTTAGGAAAAGTTAATCTGTAATTATTTCTAAACTCAATTAGGAATAAAAACCATTCAGATAAGGAATACTGAAATACCAACCTTTATTTTATTATTTTGCAATGCAAATTCGGTAAAATAAGAATCGATTCTCGTAAAAAAAAATCGATTTTCGATTAAATCGCTTAGCAAAGAATCGATTCAAAAAATCGATTTTTTTAGACTTAAGAATCGATCTTAAAAAAGATTGATTCAAGATCGACATCCCTCATTCAAATGTTTTGGCCGCCTCTAAGCAGAGCTATGATGGGAAAACGAATACGAGCAAAATAATAAAAGAAATAATGGTTTCGGTAAACTTTGTTGACACTCTTAAATCTCCTTTAAGCAGAGCTATGGTGGGAAGACTAATACGAGCAAAATAATAAAAGAAATAATGGTTTCGGTAAACTATGTTGACACTCTTAAATCTCGTTTATTTTTGTTTCTTTTTGGTTTTATCCACCATTCTAGCGGTCCAAATTGAGAAAATGTGTGGAAAACTCTCATCAGCACTCAAAAATTACTTTAAGATGTAATTATTATATAAATTAAAGGTAATTTTGATTTCAAACATCTTTCCAACTGTTCTCATCGCCATGCTTGTTTTAATTTGATTTGCGACGTTGCCATATTTATAAGTAAAGAAATACCTATAAGTTATGATACACGTAAAACTAATTTTTTTTATAACAAAACTTATAATTAATAAAAATGCGGATTAGGTTAGGTTAGGATTGGTTAGGTTTTCTGTAAAGAAAGCGCGCCGACCGAATTCCAAGTTTATATTGTCAAAGTCAAAGTCAAAATATGCTTTATTATCACAAGAACAAATAAAATTCTTATTGACAAAGCCTCAAATTAACCTAATGATACAAAATAATAATAACATGTTTTATATAAATACGGATGAAAAACACGATTACTAAACAAATAAAAACAGTTAATGTAACGCTATAACAACAAACAAAAAACATATCTGAGATGCACTAACAATAAAGAAACATTTTTTTAAAATATTATTGGGGATTGGAGACCCCTTAAACTCACTGGTAAGTGATTAAAAATTTTTAGGCCATCATAAATAACTGATTTTTTTGTAAGAGTGCTTGATGGAATTGGAAGTGTCAAGTTATGCTGTTGGCGAGTGTGATATTGGTAGTTAGTAACCGCAAACTTATGACGATATTTAAAAATTAGACAAACGGTTTCGAGTACAAACAGTAAAAACAGTGTTAAAATTTTTTTTTTGTACAAATAATGGTCTGCAAGAATCCCTAGGTTTAGCTTTACATCGCTCGCTTTTGTAAGACAAATATAAGATTTAATAGGTTCAGATTAGACACACCTCAAAACGCAATGCCATATCTTAAGTGAGATTCTATGAAGGCATGATAGACCGTTTTCCCTATGTTAGTTCCAAGTTCATTTACAATAACCTTAACCGCATAACAACCAGAAGCTATTTTTTTACTTAATTGCATAATATGATTTTCAAAACGTAGTCTGTTATCTATTACAAGACAAAGAAACTTTGTGTTAGAAGATTTTTCACCAATAACCAAACCATCCACATCACATTTAAAACCAATTACATTAGTTTTCAGATTCAATAACAGCAGATTCGAATCAAACCATTGTTTTATCTTAGCATCAACATTTCTGGAGTGCCACAATATGGTGGTATCATCGGCAAATAATGTAAAGGTATAGAAAAAATAATACTGGTCTAAGTACTGAACCCTGTGGCACATCCCATTTATTTATACGACTCTTTGAAAATGTGGCAGCCACAAATACTCTTTGACTCCTTCCCTTCAAGTATGATTCGAGCCAATCCAGAGCACAACCCCTAAAACCACAGATTAAAGCTTACGTAGCAGTATATTATGACTCACGCAATCAAAAGCTTTCGATAAGTCACAAAACACTGCCGCTGCAACCTCCCCTTCGTTGATATTTCTATACAGTCCCTCCAACAATGCAAACATAGCATCATTAGTACTTTTGTTGCACTGGAATCCAAATTGATTTGCATCCAGTATATTATTACTTTTAAGAAATGAGATCATACGTTTTTTATTTATTTTTCGATTATTTTAGAGAGTGTCCAAAGTAGGGATATGGGTCGGTAATTCGACGGCTGGTTGGCGTTTTGTTTGTAACATTTATAAAACTGTTGTAATTTAGAAAGCACTCACTCAGTAGTATCATTGTACCTCCGTGGACTGACTCTGATCTGCAGTAAGAAGATAAGGTAACATAATTAGCTAGGTACACAATTTCAAGATATTTTAGCCAGTGTTCAGTGACTAGTACGACATTTGGATGTTTTTGGTCCTCTAAAAACAGCAACAGTTCGTCAGTTTTATTTCTCAATGATTGAATATTACTAGCTAAAATTGAAAAATTTAATTTGTTCTGTCCGGAGGCCAATCGGGAACGAGTTTGTTGGAGTAGAGTTCTAAAAAAGAGTTATTTCCAATAGATAATTTTGTATAGATTATTTCTAAAACATCTAACTTGCCAACGTCCAATCCAGACATGTCAGAGTCATGGCTCAAATTAGTATTTTCGCTCATGACAGCCATCGATTCTGTAACTGTTTTAATAAATACTGAATTTTTACAAGAATATCTACACTTAATTGCTCTAAAAAAATTTATACAAATGTCAAAATTACTTAGCCTAATACCCCTTTTGGAATTCAAGTCCATGAAACAAACATGACCTTCAGATACTCTATTAATCTTAAAACATAAATCGTTTAACTTATTGTTAAAACTAAAAATCCTATGATTTATCTTAATATTATTTTTGTCAGAGGGTGCAGAGAAAACAAATACATTAGTATTACTTGCACAGTGACGAATCCTGTTAAAAAGAAAACTAGAAGATGGAGACCTATTATTCAGTGTATCATTCAGACCACCAAAAATCAGCAAGAAATCGTTAAAATTATAATTTCTTGTTAATGGTATAATATTATTACTAACATTAACCAAGCCTGCACCAGGCTTTAAAATACTTTCTATTTTTAAATCTATATGTTGAGCGGTACAGTATTTCTGAAATTTTACATTTAGGTTATATCCAACATCATCACTTACAATCAATAATCTAGGTCTAAGTACTTTAGCGGATGTAATCTGTAAATTATGAGCGATCCTGTACATATTATCTTTAGAGTTTTCAATATTTACTGGCCTGGTCTCTAATAGTATCAGCATGACTATCTACATTATTTAAAGTTGGTTTAAGTTCATTAATTTGCATTTGTAGGTCTGTAATTAATTTTAGAAGTTGCCCATTTTCATCCGAAATTCTAACACGTTGTACTTTAAGAAGGGACAGTTCCTTCTGTAGCATTTTTATTTTATTTAAATACCCCTCATTTTCACTCTCCAACACACGGATAGAAGTAACAATAGATTCACTTAATTTCCTAATGTCTTGTAGGTCTAACTCTAACTCCTTATTCCTTTCTGATATGGCTGAATTTTTTTTCTCAAGAGTAGTTTTATCTTCAGTCATTTTAGCTAAATCACTTCCTAGTTTCATAATTTCATCTCTCTTTTTATTTAAACTTTCTATGTACTTCTTCTCGGATTCAAAGACATCCTCCTCAAAATCTTAAGTTTTCCGCCTCTCTCTTTCATATTTCGCGTCCTTTGCAACAATGTCCTTCTCTAGCCCAAGTATTCTATCTTCCAACCTTTTCTGAGTTTCGATCATTTCAGTTTCGAAAATTTCAATTTTTATGTCCTTTTCCTTTAACTTTCCACTAAGATTGTCAAGCTCCTTAAGCAACAAATCCAAATCAGCAGTAGTTGGCCTTGACTGATTGTTCCGGTCACAAGCTTTTTCCTTGCATTCAACAGCATATTTGATGTTTGTCCAGTTTTACATGATGTCTCCAATCCCTTGCTAAGCAACTAGGGTGGAAAACGCCACCACACTCTACACAATAGTAAGAGGAGAAGGATTTAGTGGCACAGCATTTAAATCGAAATTTAGCATCCATATTATTGCTGAAAACTGCTGAGTCGTTCAGGTGGAAGTTCTATATGCGAAACGCACTATAGATTTTATACACGATAAAACTCCTACACTCTATGTAATTTATCAGCAAAATGAATGAACAATGAAATTGTTTTTATAACATATGGTTTTTTTTGGTATAACGTTTATAGTAAGCCGGATAGTTTCTTTGTTTTTAACTTTATTATTTCCTTATTTCTCGGTGGCTTTTGAAGAGAAATAGACTAAAATATTCGTCGGAATTTTACGCACACAACAATATAACATACAACATTAATCTGAAAGGGGGATATTTCTGTAACAAAACCTATATTGTTAGGTGAATCTGTCCCGTTAACGTTAGGTTAGCCCAAGTTCGTCAATAAAATCTTCATTAAAACTATAATAATAACAATAAATAATTACAGTTCTGTTGTCCAAATAATTTTCAATTGGTCATTTCATTTCCTTTAACAAATGGGTAAATCTAAAATCTGGCACCATTGCTAAATTTTTCATTTTAAGGCTGTCAAATTATCACCGAGTGTGATTTTTAATTAAATTTTTTTTAGGAAAACTCTTGCATATTCCGCAATTTTTATTTTTGAAATGTAATATTGCAAATGGGTACTTTCTGGAGAAAAAATAAAATATCCAAAAATCGTCTATCAGGATAGTTTACCGGACCCAAATAATGGCCGCTTTAAAAAATATAAAACTTACATTGTTTTTACCGCATTTTTATCATATATTTAGGAGAGGGGATCTGGGATATGGCTTGTTTGTCAAACGCCGTGTAGAAATAGTGAACCCATTTTACAAAATGATACCGGCATGTATCTGACAAGAACAGAAATGATATTTACATAAATTATTTTGCAATTGGTAAAATGATATAAGCAACCGATTTTTTGCTGGAGGGCGAGAATCCCAGCACAGGCAAAACAAATAATGGCCACTTTAAAAAATATAAAACATATTGTTTTTACCGCATTTTTACCATATATTTAGAACAGGGAATATGGCTTGTTTGTCAAACGCCGCATACAATTAGTGAACCCATTTTACAAAAAGATGCCGGAATGTATAGGACAAGAACAGAAATGATATTTACATAGTTGATAAATGATAATGATAGATGCAATGGATTTTTTGCTGTTACTATTATTTTAAAAACGCAAGCTTTTTCTGTGGTTTTGTACGGAAGCGTAGAAGGGCCACAATTTCTTTTATTTTTTAATTCTGAGTTTAAAGTCGGAATTTAACAAAATTCTGAGTTTAAAGTCAGAATTTAACAAAATTCTGAGTTTAAAGTCAGAATTTAACAAAATTCTGAGTTTAAAGTCAGAATTTAATAAAATTCTGAGTTTAAAGTCGGAATTTAACAAAATTCTTAGTTCAAAGTCGGAATTTAACAAAATTCTGAGTTTAAAGTCGGAATTTAACTAAATTCTGAGTTTAAAGTCAGAATTTAGCTAAATTCCGAGTTTAAAGTCAGAATTTAACAAAATTCTGAGTTCAAAGTCGAAATTTAACTAAATTCTTAGTTTAAAGTCGGAATTTAACTAAATTCTGAGTTTAAAGTCAGAATTTAGCTAAATTCCGAGTTTAAAGTTAGAATTTAACAAAATTCTGAGTTCAAAGTCAGAATTTAACAAAATTCTGAGTTTAAAGTCGGAATTTAGCTAAATTCTGAGTTTAAAGTCGGAATTTAACTAAATTCTGAGTTTAAAGTCAGAAATTAACGAAATGCATTTTTGGCGAAATTAACGAAATGCATTTTTGGCGTCTCCTGCCAATGCTACCTGAAATTGGTGTCAGGAGATAGACAATTAAATATTAAGACAGATAAGTGAAATCCATTTCGTTGCAAGTAAACTCGTTTGAGATTTCTCGAGCTTCAAAGGTTCAAAATTGTCATTGTTCTAGCACCATTTTCTCGAAAACAGTTAAATTTAGGCATGAGAAAAGTAACTCAATAAGTACTTGGATTTTTTAGAAAAATATAAAAATTTAATAAAATATAGGGCATTTCATTTAAAAAACGGATGATGCCTCCGGTTTGAGGTAGAAGCGGCAACACCGCGCAATTTAAAATATTTTATAATGGGAGTATATCATGTTCATCTATGGCCAAAGCGAAATTCTCAAAACATCCTATTCGTTGATTCTCCAGATATTTCTAATAGGACACTCAACTTGAATCACCCTGAAACAGAGGGGGAGCTCTGTCAGTATGTTTCGCGAAACACCCTTAAATCGTTGAAACATATATGAACCATTTCTTAAGACTTATTTATCGTTTGGTATTACATTTTTTATTTTGTGAACCTTTTAATGTATATGTTTTCTTGTATACATTTTGCCTTTTTTTTTTTCAGCAATAGAAATAAATAAAAATACATAAAATGAACTAATTAAACATATGTTTAATTTGTCAGGGACTTATTTAACACTCAAAAATCAAAATAGGAAACTTTTATTTTGTACCCTCCGCCTTTTATCATTTTTTTAACTATCTGTAGTTTGGTGGAACAATTCATAGCACATTTGCCATTATTCAAACAAGAATATTGAACTTGTTTTTTTGGTTCCAGTCTGTTATACAATCGTACAGACTAAATTCTGACTTCAAACTCAGAATTTTGTTAAATTCCGACTTTAAACTCAGAATTTTGTTAAATTCTGACTTTAAACACAGAATTTAGTTAAATTCTTTAATCTCAGAATTTTGTTAAATTCTGACTTTAAACTCGGAATATAGCTAAATTCTGACTTTAAACTCAGAATTTAGTTAAATTCCGACTTTAAACTCAGAATTTTGTTAAATTCTACTTTAAACAGAATTTTGTTAAATTTGAACTCAGAATTTTGTTAAATTCCGACTTTAAACTCAGAATTTTGTTAGATTCTTACGGAAGCGTAGAAGGGCCACAATTTTTTTTATTTTTTAATTCTGAGTTTAAAGTCGGAATTTAACAAAATTCTGAGTTTAAAGTCAGAATTTAACATGATTCTGTGTTTAAAGTCAGAATTTAACAAAATTCTGAGTTTAAAGTCGGAATTTAACAAAATTCTGAGTTTAACAAAAGTCAGAATTTAGTCTGTACGATTGTATAACAGACTGGAACCAAAAAAACAAGTTCAATATTCTTGTTTGAATAATGGCAAATGTGCTATGAATTGTTCCACCAAACTACAGATAGTTAAAAAAATGATAAAAGGCGGAGGGTACAAAATAAAAGTTTCCTATTTTGATTTTTGAGTGTTAAATAAGTCCCTGACAAATTAAACATATGTTTAATTAGTTCATTTTATGTATTTTTATTTATTTCTATTGCTGAAAAAAAAGGCAAAATGTATACAAGAAAACATATACATTAAAAGGTTCACAAAATAAAAAATGTAATACCAAACGATAAATAAGTCTTAAGAAATGGTTCATATATGTTTCAACGATTTAAGGGTGTTTCGCGAAACATACTGACAGAGCTCCCCCTCTGTTTCAGGGTGATTCAAGTTGAGTGTCCTATTAGAAATATCTGGAGAATCAACGAATAGGATGTTTTGAGAATTTCGCTTTGGCCATAGATGAACATGATATACTCCCATTATAAAATATTTTAAATTGCGCGGTGTTGCCGCTTCTACCTCAAACCGGAGGCATCATCCGTTTTTTAAATGAAATGCCCTATATTTTATTAAATTTTTATATTTTTCTAAAAAATCCAAGTACTTATTGAGTTACTTTTCTCATGCCTAAATTTAACTGTTTTCGAGAAAATGGTGCTAGAACAATGACAATTTTGAACCTTTGAAGCTCGAGAAATCTCAAACGAGTTTACTTGCAACGAAATGGATTTCACTTATCTGTCTTAATATTTAATTGTCTATCTCCTGACACCAATTTCAGGTTTGGCAGGAGACGCCAAAAATGCATTTCGTTAATTTCTGACTTTAAACTCAGAATTTAGTTAAATTCCGACTTTAAACTCAGAATTTAGTTAATTTCTGACTTTAAACTAAGAATTTAGTTAAATTTCGACTTTGAACTCAGAATTTTGTTAAATTCTAACTTTAAACTCGGAATTTAGCTAAATTCTGACTTAAAACTCAGAATTTAGTTAAATTCCGACTTTAAACTCAGAATTTTGTTAAATTCTCACTTTGAACTCAGAATTTTGTTAAATTCCGACTTTAAACTCGGAATTTAGCTAAATTCTGACTTTAAACTCAGAATTTAGTTAAATTCCGACTTTAAACTCAGAATTTTGTTAAATTCCGACTTTGAACTAAGAATTTTGTTAAATTCTGACTTTAAACTCAGAATTTTATTAAATTCTGACTTTAAACTCAGAATTTTGTTAAATTCTGACTTTAAACTCAGAATTTTGTTAAATTCCGACTTTAAACTCAGAATTAAAAAATAAAAGAAATTGTGGCCCTTCTACGCTTCCGTACAAAACCACAGAAAAAGCTTGCGTTTTTAAAATAATAGTAACAGCAAAAAATCCATTGCATCTATCATTATCATTTATCAGCTATGTAAATATCATTTCTGTTCTTGTCCTATACATTCCGGCATCTTTTTGTAAAATGGGTTCACTAATTGTATGCGGCGTTTGACAAACAAGCCATATTCCCTGTTCTAAATATATGGTAAAAATGCGGTAAAAACAATATGTTTTATATTTTTTAAAGTGGCCATTATTTGTTTTGCCTGTGCTGGGATTCTCGCCATCCAGCAAAAAATCCGTTGCTTATATCATTTTACCAATTGCAAAATAATTTATGTAAATATCATTTCTGTTCTTGTCAGATACATGCCGGTATCATTTTGTAAAATGGGTTCACTATTTCTACACGGCGTTTGACAAACAAGCCATATCCCAGATCCCCTCTCCTAAATATATGATAAAAATGCGGTAAAAACAATGTAAGTTTTATATTTTTTAAAGCGGCCATTATTTGGGTCCGGTAAACTATCCTGATAAACGATTTTTGGATATTTTATTTTTTCTCCAGAAAGTACCCATTTGCAATATTACATTTCAAAAATAAAAATTGCGGAATATGCAAGAGTTTTCCTAAAAAAAATTTAATTAAAAATCACACTCGGTGATAATTTGACAGCCTTAAAATGAAAAATTTAGCAATGGTGCCAGATTTTAGATTTACCCATTTGTTAAAGGAAATGAAATGACCAATTGAAAATTATTTGGACAACAGAACTGTAATTATTTATTGTTATTATTATAGTTTTAATGAAGATTTTATTGACGAACTTGGGCTAACCTAACGTTAACGGGACAGATTCACCTAACAATATAGGTTTTGTTACAGAAATATCCCCCTTTCAGATTAGTGTTGTATGTTATATTGTTGTGTGCGTAAAATTCCGACGAATATTTTAGTCTATTTCTCTTCAAAAGCCACCGAGAAATAAGGAAATAATAAAGTTAAAAACAAAGAAACTATCCGGCTTACTATAAACGTTATACCAAAAAAAAAACCATATGTTATAAAAACAATTTCATTGTTCATTCCTTTTGCTGATAAATTACATAGAGTGTAGGAGTTTTACCTTTATAATTTTAATGTGCTAATAGTAAAAACGGCAACATTTATCTTTTTATCGTGTATAAAATCTATAGTGCGTTTCGCATATAGAACTTCCACCTGAACGACTCAGCAGTTTTCAGCAATAATATGGATGCTAAATTTCGATTTAAATGCTGTGCCACTAAATCCTTCTCCTCTTACTATTGTGTAGAGTGTGGTGGCGTTTTCCACCCTAGTTGCTTAGCAAGGGATTGGAGACATCATGTAAAACTGGACAAACATCAAATATGTTGTTCTGTTGAATGCAAGGAAAAAGCTTGTGACCGGAACAATCAGTCAAGGCCAACTACTGCTGATTTGGATTTGTTGCTTAAGGAGCTTGACAATCTTAGTGGAAAGTTAAAGGAAAAGGACATAAAAATTGAAATTTTCGAAACTGAAATGATCGAAACTCAGAAAAGGTTGGAAGATAGAATACTTGGGCTAGAGAAGGACATTGTTGCAAAGGACGCGAAATATGAAAGAGAGAGGCGGAAAACTTAAGATTTTGAGGAGGATGTCTTTGAATCCGAGAAGAAGTACATAGAAAGTTTAAATAAAAAGAGAGATGAAATTATGAAACTAGGAAGTGATTTAGCTAAAATGACTGAAGATAAAACTACTCTTGAGAAAAAAAATTCAGCCATATCAGAAAGGAATAAGGAGTTAGAGTTAGACCTACAAGACATTAGGAAATTAAGTGAATCTATTGTTACTTCTATCCGTGTGTTGGAGAGTGAAAATGAGGGGTATTTAAATAAAATAAAAATGCTACAGAAGGAACTGTCCCTTCTTAAAGTACAACGTGTTAGAATTTCGGATGAAAATGGGCAACTTCTAAAATTAATTACAGACCTACAAATGCAAATTAATGAACTTAAACCAACTTTAAATAATGTAGATAGTCATGCTGATACTATTAGAGACCAGGCCAGTAAATATTGAAAACTCTAAAGATAATATGTACAGGATCGCTCATAATTTACAGATTACATCCGCTAAAGTACTTAGACCTAGATTATTGATTGTAAGTGATGATGTTGGATATAACCGTAATGTAAAATTTCAGAAATACTGTACCGCTCAACATATAGATTTAAAAACAGAAAGTATTTTAAAGCCTGGTGCAGGCTTGGTTAATGTTAGTAATAATATTATACCATTAACAAGAAATTATAATTTTAACGATTTCTTGCTGATTTTTGGTGGTCTGAATGATACACTGAATAATAGGTCTCCATCTTCTAGTTTTCTTTTTAACAGGATTCGTCACTGTGCAAGTAATACTAATGTATTTGTTTTCTCTGCACCCTCTGACAAAAATAATATTAAGATAAATCATAGGATTTTTAGTTTTAACAATAAGTTAAACGATTTATGTTTTAAGATTAATAGAGTATCTGAAGGTCATGTTTGTTTCATGGACTTGAATTCCAAAAGGGGTATTAGGCTAAGTAATTTTGACATTTGTATAAATTTTTTTAGAGCAATTAAGTGTAGATATTCTTGTAAAAATTCAGTATTTATTAAAACAGTTACAGAATCGATGGATGTCATGAGCGAAAATACTAATTTGAGCCATGACTCTGACATGTCTGGATTGGACGTTGGCAAGTTAGATGAATCCTTAACTCAGGTTACATCTGAAATAATCTATACAAAATTATCTATTGGAAATGAGTTTAAAGTCAGAATCTAACAAAATTCTGAGTTTAAAGTCGGAATTTAACAAAATTCTGAGTTCAAAGTCAGAATTTAACAAAATTCTGAGTTTAAGATCGGAATTTAACTAAATTCTGAGTTTAAAGTCAGAATTTAGCTAAATTCCGAGTTTAAAGTCAGAATTTAACAAAATTCTGAGTTTAAAGTCGGAATTTAACTAAATTCTGTGTTTAAAGTCAGAATTTAACAAAATTCTGAGTTTAAAGTCGGAATTTAACAAAATTCTGAGTTTAAAGTCAGAATTTAGTCCGTACGATTGTATAACAGACTGGAACCAAAAAAACAAGTTCAATATTCTTGTTTGAATAATGGCAAATGTGCTATGAATTGTTCCACCAAACTACAGATAGTTAAAAAAATGATAAAAGGGGGAGGGTACAAAATAAAAGTTTCCTATTTTGATTTTTGAGTGTTAAATAAGTCCCTGACAAATTAAACATATGTTTAATTAGTTCATTTTATGTATTTTTATTTATTTCTATTGCTGAAAAAAAAAAGCCAAAATGTGTACAAGAAAACATATACATTAAAAGGTTCACAAAATAAAAAAGGTAATACCAAACGATAAATAAGTCTTAAGAAATGGTTCATATATGTTTCAACGATTTAAGGGTGTCTAGCGAAACATACTGACAGAGCTCCCCCTCTGTTTCAGGGTGATTCAAGTTGAGTGTCCTATTAGAAATATCTGGAGAATCAACGAATAGGATGTTTTGAGAATTTCGCTTTGGCCATAGATGAACATGATATACTCTCATTATAAAATATTTTAAATTGCGCGGTGTTGCCGCTTCTACCTCAAACCGGAGGCATCATCCGTTTTTTAAATGAAATGCCCTATATTTTATTAAATTTTTATATTTTTCTAAAAAATCCAAGTACTTATTGAGTTACTTTTCTCATGCCTAAATTTAACTGTTTTCGAGAAAATGGTGCTAGAACAATGACAATTTTGAACCTTTGAAGCTCGAGAAATCTCAAACGAGTTTACTTGCAACGAAATGGATTTCACTTATCTGTCTTAATATTTAATTGTCTATCTCCTGACACCAATTTCAGGTTTGGCAGGAGACGCCAAAAATGCATTTCGTTAATTTCTGACTTTAAACTCAGAATTTAGTTAAATTCCGACTTTAAACTCAGAATTTAGTTAATTTCTGACTTTAAACTAAGAATTTAGTTAAATTTCGACTTTGAACTCAGAATTTTGTTAAATTCTGACTTTAAACTCGGAATTTAGCTAAATTCTGACTTTAAACTCAGAATTTAGTTAAATTCCGACTTTAAACTCAGAATTTTATTAAATTCTGACTTTAAACTCAGAATTTTGTTAAATTCTGACTTTAAACTCAGAATTTTGTTAAATTCTGACTTTAAACTCAGAATTTTGTTAAATTCTGACTTTAAACTCAGAATTTTGTTAAATTCTGACTTTAAACTCAGAATTTTGGTAAATTCCGACTTTAAACTCAGAATTAAAAAATAAAAAAAATTGTGGCCCTTCTACGCTTCCGTAGATTCTGACTTTAAACTCAGAATTTTGTTAAATTCTGACTTTAAACTCGGAATTTAGCTAAATTCTGACTTTAAACTCAGAATTTAGTTAAATTCCTACTTTAAACTCAGAATTTTGTTAAATTCTGACTTTAAACTCAGAATTTTGTTAAATTCTGACTTTAAACTCAGAATTTTATTAAATTCCGACTTTAAACTCAGAATTAAAAAATAAAAAAAATTGTGGCCCTTCTACGCTTCCGTAGTTTTGACTGTAAACTTCGGTATAAAAGTATTTAGTGATTCTATTTGATACATAAACTTGTGCTATCAAGAGATTATATCCAATTTTACGCAGGGTTTCCGGAAGCTCAAGCTAGAAATACAAAATGGGCGATATTTATAAATCATCCTTTGAGATTTCTTAATATATTATATTAGACCCAAAGAAGAATTTGAGGACAATAACTACTCGCCTAAATTCATAAAGATGCATCTACTGTCCAATAAATACTAGGTATATTCTAACTTGTGCTTTATTTAGGGACTGAAAATTGTAAGGTTTAGGAATTTGTAATATATTTTTTATTATACTTTTTTGAAAACATCTTATTTTCATCTACCTTTTGAATAAAGTAAAGTGAGGTTTTTTGGAGCAGCGCACGAAAAATTATTCCCGATCTCTGATTTTTTTCCGTGCGTTGAATAAAAATATCGAATATGGGGCTTTAAAGCAGAAATGTACGGCAAAGTAAACTAAGTTTATAGTATTTTTTGACATTTTTTTACAAATCTGCTCAAAGTTAATTTATGTTTTTTTTCCTATTCTTTTGGTGTTTTCATCCACAAACAACGTTCCTGCCGGCACCTCAGCGGGGACAATGCTTAGTGATAACGTTTCAAGTATTAAAGAAAAAAAATCTCAAAGTAATAAATGTTTTAAGCTCAAATTAATTATTCAAAGGATTTAAACTATAAAATTGTCAAAAAGGTCTCCTGACACTTTCCGCATGGTGTCATTTACAGTGTCCAAAAAAATATGCAACGTATGGGAAACGATTTTATTATTGATTTCTCAGAATATTTTATTCTTGATAAAAGTTGGTTATTGAATAAAAAGTAGTTTTGACAGTATTAAAGCCTACATCAGATATGGTGTGTGCATGGTGGTCAAAAAAATACAATAGGGGAGAGTAGTCTTGAGTGAGACATGTTCCACAGTAAGACATTGGTTTTATTTCGCTGGTTGACAACACTGCTTCATGCGCTCTTCCTTTCCAAAACCCGTTGTGGGTGATTAAATATTTCAACGAATTTTCAATTTGGTTTAGTTTGCCAGTTGCCTTTGTCCTCGTAAAAGGATTAATGATAAATTTTTGACCAAAAGTAAATATTTTACATGCGGTATCGGTTAACGTTGTGCTGAAGTAATTTTAGATATAATTCTGTAACTATCGATAACTAAAGGTTATGTATGAATTATTGTCTTTTCATTCAAATAATATTTAATTTGATGAGATATATCTAGGTGCTGGTGGGGTACAGTGAAACATCTCAATGTGCTCCATTCTGTAAATAATTTGTAAACTTATTACGATTATATTATATCAAGAAATCGATTTTTTGAATGAGAAATGCTGTTAAATTGGTTTTATAACATGGGTTGTCGCTTCGTAAAGCAGCGGAATTCGAGGGTATTTCATTTCAAACCATAGCAAGGTAGTTTGTCGCAACCAATTTTAGTAGAAAGAAGCAATAAATTTGCGTTTATAATGTGTAATTATGTAATATCCCATACTATAAACATTTCATGGTTTTTTATTTATTGACTAAACCATGTTCAAAAACTGGTCAGAGGGCTGAAATAGAGGAGAGGCTTTTTAAAAAGAAATCCCATACTAAACATCAGGCAGCCAGAGGGCTGTAGCGTCTCACGTGCAACATCCTTTAATCGGCATAATGTTGGAATATTTTTTAGGAAATTAGAAAGCGTTTTAAAAAGACACGAATATTTTGCTAATGGTTTTAGGATTTGGAATCTTGACGAAACTGGATCTCTGCATAGCTGGAGTCAAGGTAGGAGAAAATCAGAAGATGAAATGAATACATTAACAAAGTCATCAGCAAATATTAGATCTTAAAGCTTGCCAATGTGATTGTGTAAAACCATTATTTAATTTTGTTCAGTGTTTGAAACTCAATTTCCAGTAATTCCGTATTTAAGAAATTGTTGATTCGTAGAATTTACTCCCCCTTTCAAAGCAAACTTCAATGTTTGGTTGAAACTAGTAAACAATGCATGATTATGAAAAGAACTTACTTGTCGGATTTACAACATTTTTGTTGGTTTTAACATTTGCGTCTCTGTAGCCGTTATCAAGTGCAGATTCCACAATAATTATCGTTTTGCATATGTTGAAACAGGTATGAGGCTAAAATAATAATATGCAGATGCATTAAGTTTTGGACAGATGGCAAAATACTGTCGCTGCACCCTCACCATCATTAAAAACTCATGTATATTTTTAAATTACCGTTTATTTATTCATAACTAAGTGACCGATTCTGGAAAATGAACCTAAAATAAGTCTATTACGTTAATACTTCTGCAAAATGCAATGTATTCAGAACATCAGAATTAGTCAAGGAAATATTTAGATTTTTGCAAGTAGGAACCACTACAAACGAAAAGTCTAATACGAAAGAAATCTAAAAGGATAGCTTCTATATAAAGGGAATATATCAAGCATAAATTTTAGTAGAGAATGTCAAAAATGCAAATTTCGTACACAAACTTTTTTGGACATTTGCGGTGCTGCTCATCTCTAGTGCTGATGCAGATGCAGAGATCAGGAAATGTCCGAATAAGTTTACGTTTACTTTAACAGACTATTAGTGTCTACTAAGTATAAAATATTTAACTGATTATAAACTTTATTACATTTAGTTAAATATGTGTCAGAAAATATTTTAATAAGGCTTTCATCACTAAAAATAAAAACCTCGCTGAGATCTCCGACCGACTAATGACGTTCGGTGAAACATTTTAATGAATGAAAACTCCAGAAGTAATCCATCTGTGGTTTGACGTTGTTAAGTGTTAAATCGAGATAGCTAACGTCACAGAATCCAGTTTCCTGCCTTTTAAATTGGCTAGGTGAGTGTACGTAGTAGAGTTTATGTTCCGTGGGTTGTAGTTTAGTCGTCGTTGGACTCTATCTACCCTATCTTGTAAAATTCATGCTTAAAATGGCTAGGGCCGTGAAAAAATAAAAGCTACCGTTTTTTACAATGCATGTGTTCAAATTTATACTCTTTTGTTAATTAAGGTATTAAAATAAAATTTAGCCTGGTTTTAAAGGCTTTGAATGCATTATTTATTTTACACTTTTTAGTCCTCTGGCTCACTTGCTTGAGTCATTTGCAAGCAATGACTTTCTTCACAGAAAATATAGCCAGCGTTTCAGTTTCGTCAAGATTCCAAATCGTATAAAGTGGGAGGTCCTTCGCAGTAGGACGGCGGTGAAGGATAGTCATCATTGCTCTACACGTCCTCATCAATTTCACTTTTGGAGTCAGTATTATTTCCTGCCGAGGATAAGTTTATACCTTTAAAGTTAATTTAAAACATTAATCTTGATATTGCGTTCCTCATAATTAAAAACAAGGATAAGGGTCTGTAATAAAATGGATTATCCTTTTTTTTGCTGTACAAGAGCAGATTTTCCCCTGTTGAACAAATGCCCCTGCCATAGAATACCTGAAATACCATGGTAAGGATAGGGGTAGACGAGTTTTTAGTTGTAGGTGTTTTAAAAATACGCAGAACCTTTTTTTAAGAGGGACGTGGACAGGAGAGAATAAAATGAAATTGCCGGCGAACTGTTCAGCTTTAGCTTTAAACATGAGAATGATATTTATTTCCACGGGGTGGAAAGAAGATTTCGAATAAGTTTTTATTAACGTTTTTGGCAAGCGAAAAAAAGGATTGACCAATCTTTTAACAAGATTAAAAATCGGGATATGAAGGTATTTAATAGTGCGAATTACAATTTTATCGTAACTCTAGTACTAAAAAGTGTAAAATAAATAATACATTCCAAACATTTAAAACTAGACTAAATTATATTTTCATACCCTAATTAGCAAAAGAGTATAAATTTGAACACATGCATTGTAAAAAACGGTAGCTTTTATTTATTCCCGGTCCTAGCCAATTTAAGCACGAATTTTACAAGATAGGGTAAATAGAGTCCAACGACGACTAAACTACAACCCACGGAACATAAACTCTACCACGTACACTCACCTAGCCAATTTAAAAGGCAGGAAACTGGATTCTGTGACGTCACCTATCTCGATTTAACACTTAACAACGTCAAACCGTGAGGCGAGCGTGGGGCCGGTGACTGTGTGTTTGCTGTTCGGCGCTCAAAGTCCCTGGCTCGATTCCGAGCTGAGGCAAACATTTGTTAAGAATACATTATGCGCTCGCCTCTCAAATAGCATCGTTCGGAATCGACGATAAACTGACACACAGCATAGGTATATGCGAGAGGTACGCCGATATCCAGCAGTGGATGAAAAGTCTGTTGATGATGATGAACGTCAAACCATAGATTAGCTAACAACAAGATGGATTACCTCTGGAGTTTTAATTAATTAAAATGTTTCACCGAACGCCATTAGTCGGCCGGAGAACTCAGCGTGGTTTTTATTTTTAGTGATCAAAGCCTTATTAAAATATTTTCTGACACATATTTAACTAAATGTAATAAAGTCTATAATCAGTTAAATGTTTTATACTTAGTAGACACTAATAGTCTGTTAAAGTTAACGTAAACTTTTTCGGACATTTCTTGATCTCTGCATCTGCAACAGCACTAGAGATGAGCAGCTCCGCAAATGTCCAAAAAAGTTTGTGTACGAAATTTGCGTTTTTCTTTAGGTCATTTATGCAGTCATTTTCCAGAATCGGTCACTTAGTTATGAATATATAAACGGTCATTTGAGGTAATTTAAGATCACATATACGGTCTCTCACAAAACTGGTTTAAAACAATTCTTAAAGCGTAATATATTCACATAAAATTCTAGAAATATAAACAATTGAAACTACAGCGTTTGTACCGTTGTTTTAATAAAAAAATGATACATGAGTTTGAATGGTGGTGAGGGTGCAGCGACAGTATTTTGCAATCTGTCCAAAGCAGTTAATAGCGTTGATCGCGGAAAAGTAGTGAGAAAATATAGGATATACGTTGTTTATTGCATATCATTATCTTAGCCTCATACCTGTCTCAACGCATGCAAAACGTAACAATAATTATTGTGGAATCTGCACTTGATAATGGCTACAGAGACTGCGACAACCTTAGTTAAAACGTTGTAAATAAACTAACAATAAATGTAATGTAAATCCGACGAGTAAGTTCTTTTCATAATCATGCATTGTCTACCAGTTTCAACCAAACATTGAAGTTTCCTTTGAAAGGGGGAGTAAACTCTATGAATCAACAATTTCTTAAATATGGAATTACTGGAAATTGAGTTTCAAACACTGAACAGAATTAAATAATGATTTTACACAATCACATTGACAAGCTTTAAGATTTAACATTTGCTGACGACTTTGTTAATGTGTTCATTTCATCTTCTGATTTTCTCCTAGCTTGAATCCAGCTATGCAGAGATTAAAATAAAGTACAAAATTCAATGTTTGTTCCATGACAGGTTACAGTCAAGTAAGTGCATTATTTTTCACAATTTCCAAAATTTTAATCTTTTTTCTGAGCATTCAATCGGAATGCTGCCGAATGCTTATAAAAAACGGGTTTTTCTTATTATCGGAATCTAACAAACAAAGTGGATGAACGCTTCTATGAGTAATAAAAACTTTTTTCGACGTCAAACTACCAAAATAATTTTTAATCCTAGTTTAATAAAAAATTGTGTCAAAATAACTATATTTCATTTCAACTGGCTCATAATAAGAATACCAAATGACATCTACTTTTACTTTCTATTTACAATTCGAATATAAGCGAAATTAATACGGAATGACAGCGTCTACAGATAGGATGCAACTTTGCCGCCGACGGAGTTAAATGATATATTTTATTGTAGCCTTGATAAACAAGTTTTGTTGAATCTTAAACATGGGTTCGTTGCTCGGTGGTAGGATACCCGATTTTGGATGCGGCGTAAATGTATTCGGATCCCCGTTCAGGCGTATGACTTCTTAAGTTTTTTCAGTTTTTTAAACGGAACTTATAATTTAAAAAATGCCGGTTAGGTTAGGCTAGGATTGGTTAGGTTTGCTACATAGAAATAAAATTCCAAACCTATATTAAAACAAGGATTTTTTAACAAAACCTATACTGTTAGGTGGATATGCCCCGCTAGCGTTATGTTAGCCTAGATCCGCCGATAAAAATCGAACTTCCAATTATGGATTCTTTCTGCGAAAAGCAGCAGTTGGAAAAGTTGCAATCTATCTGTAGACAGTATTGCCCTGCATCGATTCCGCATCAATCCATTCGGGCACCACCGACGCCACCCGTTTTAAACACAGTCCGAGTGATCGTCTGGATCATCAAATATATAGGAGAAGCTAAACCCTGTTATAAAGACAACCAATCCATCTCATCTTCTACCCATAACACCACTTTAAAGTGTGGACAGATCCACGTAACAGTATAAGTTTCGTTAAAAAAATCCTTGTTTTAATATAGACTCGGAATAATGTAAGTGTGCTACTTAAAAAAAGTTAAAAATCTTAAAAAAAAGTCACCTACCTAAACACGGGTACAGAACCTTTGCATGGCATTGTATCGGTCCGTCTAGCGCCTCCGCGCTCCTGCGCCCAACCAACTGCTAACATGGTACTGATCCACCTATGTAGCAAAACATTCATAATAAACAGTACCAAAATCTGCTGTTTAATAATATTTTTACAAACCTTAATTTTTTTACCATTGACAATGGATTCCAACATTAAACACAAAAACAAGAAACGTTTTAAATAACGTATAAATTAGAAAGTAGGTGTAATTTTGATATTTTAATTGTGTATTCAACCGTTTTGTTATACAAATTTCTGAAGAAAACAGAAAAGAAGCTAAAAGATGTGTGTACAGTATTGTGACTTTTGATGACGTATATCTCGAAAGGTCGCTGAGAAAATGTAACTGGACTCTTGATCAGCGCCCCAAATTTTTGTAGTGTACCAAAAACAGTTAAGATTCTGCCAGTTTCGGCTAATTACATATTTCCGAAGTTTCAAACAACGTTTAGAGTTATAATAGAAGACAAAATTATACCATACTGTTAGGCAACAGCATGTGCAACTGACGTCAAAAAACTTATCGAATAAATTTATGCGGCCCAGATCGCCGATGTTGATGATTTTTTTGTATATAGGTGAATCTTGGGTCCAGATCACGAATCCGAAGTCAAAATTTTCGGTCACGTTTCATTTTTGAGTTATTCTTTTTCAAAGTTCATAAACATCCTAAACCCGCAATTTACTTTTTAAACGTTTTTGTTTTTGTTACCATTTTATCTAAAAAATTGTGGAAATACTCAAAAACAGCCTTACTTCATATTTTTTGTACTAGTAACTTTTCCTTCATGTTTAAAGAGAAACATTTATTATTGGTACAAATTAATTATGGACACTTTTGTTACATAGTTGTATATATCAGCGGGCGCACTAGGTGGGTTCGTACCGGGTTAAGCGCCATAGGCATAATCATTAAAGCCCTAACAAAAAAGGCAAACAACGACGAAGTTCCGTGTCAGAACTAGGGACGATTTTTCGACGTGTTGGAACCATGGTTTCCAACACAACCAACCGACATACATAAAGGAAAAGATACTAGTCCAAAAAGTATGAAGTATGACTGTTTTTTGTTTTTGGGTGTTCCCAATGTCCCAATTTTTTAGATAAAATAAGGCTAGAAAACTAAGAAGAGAGTTTTGTTACGTCTTTTATAATTAATTGTAGTAGTTTCAAACAGAGATAGTCAATTTTTGTAAAAATGAAGAAAGAAAAAGAGGGAAATTGGGGTTAGAATGTCTATGAACTTTGAGGATAAATCAAAATCAGAACTCCAAAGTCTACCTATGCCCATAAAACATCAAAATCGGCGGTGGTGTAAAAAAGTAAATAATTTCCACGGTAAATAATAAATATGTATCCTTCTCGCCGATTTTAACAATTCACTTATAAGAGCTAGTCAGGAGAAAATGGGATTTAAATTATGTATATGAAAAATCTTAGTTCAATGCTTTAACTGGCAAATCGCTCTCATTGGGAGCAGAACCTAATAGAAATTAAAGACGACAAAAAAAATTTATTATAACCTCAATTTTATATTTTACATTTTTACAAAAATAATATTAAACATCAGTCTTCCGGTTCGTCTCGTCGAATGCAAACCTCTGTGTTGTTAACATAAGTGGTGCCACGTGTTCGGTTTTGCTGCTTTATTTCGGGGGGAAACGGGAAAATCAGGTGGAACCCCGCTAGAAAGGGAGCATACGCTGTGAACGTGTGAGGCCTAGTTGTTCCTGCATTCTATCCCGTTCGTCTGCCGCAGTTCTACATAGAATATTAGCGTAACGGCCGCTACGTGGCGGGAAAAAATTCATCTCGTGATATCAGTAGTACTCTAACCTAGTGGAAGCCTAGATGCATTTTAGGAATTATTAAAGTATTTGAAAGATTCGGGGTATTCGGGAGCCTAGAGCTCGCCACAATCCTACCGATAACGCCTCCAAACTGGACCAAGGTGCAGGGTCGACTTAGGGTATTTAACGACTCTGAGCCCCGGACGGAGGGCAATCTGGCGACTGCCTCGTAGCAAAGCCAATAAGTCCTGTTATGTAACAGGCTAAACAGGAATGAAGAAGAATATTAAACAAAACAAAGTCTGTTTTGCAAAATGGATTTATCTAAAATATGGAACCTCCTATAAGACCAGACGAGTCTGAATGTTGTAATTCAGGCTGTAATCCTTGCATTTTAGATGTATATGAACAACAGTTAAAAAGATATAATTCTTCCCAATTCGTCAAGGCTACAACTAAAAACTGTCTTTCGCCCACTTCATACAGCATTTTCAGATTAATAGAAGTTAAAAAACATTCTAAGGATTGTAATTTGTACCGTTTTGAATATATAAAGCCACAAAAGCCCTCAGCCTACACACAAAGTAGTACTCTGTCAGTTGTTTGCAATCCGGGGCATTATTTACTCTTGAGAGGCAATTTACATGGAGAAATCTTCCAAAAAGCTTATACCCCTATATTCATAGAAAAACAAGCTTCAAACTGCTTCACAGTTTTGGTAAAACTTTATGACAAGGGATGTATGTCTCAATTTTTTCAGAACTTAACCGTTGGTACTGAAACATTATGGCGAGGTCCCTATGGAAATTTTCAAATCAACTATAAGCATAAGAATATGCTGCTCTTAGCTCAAGGCACAGGTGTAGCTCCTTTTTATAGTATATTATGTGATATGTTAAACAATGAAGAATGTTATACTTTTCTCACTTTATTTTTCTGTTGTAATGTAGAAAATATATTGTTACGAGATGAGTTATATAAACTAGGACACTACTGGAATTTTAAATATGAGTTATTTATATCAGGAAATATTAAAACATTTAAAGAAAAATATAATGAAAGCATACATTTTTCGAAGCTGGAAAGTAAAAATATTAAATATTTTTTGGAAAGTTTAAAAGGTAATGATGTGAAAGTGTTAGTGTGTGGTTCTGAATGTTTTTGTGATAATATTAAAAATTTGTTGGTGCAATGTAATATAGCAAGTAATGACATTATATTATTTTAACAAGTACAAGTGAATTATTTATAAATCTTCGAAAAAGACATTTAGAATTACGGCACTAAATCAATATTAAAAAAAAAATTATAAGATTCAAATTGTTCAGGTCATTTTGATTGTTAAGTACTAGATCTGTATGTTTAAGTTTGTTTATTTCTTAAG
Source organism: Kuschelorhynchus macadamiae (assembly GCA_030620095.1). Classification (NCBI taxonomy): domain Eukaryota; kingdom Metazoa; phylum Arthropoda; class Insecta; order Coleoptera; family Curculionidae; genus Kuschelorhynchus; species Kuschelorhynchus macadamiae. The sequence goes on from JAUTXW010002880.1 coordinate 1,156,545, forward strand.
ATACCCATAAATTTAATTTAAATCATGTTTGCAATTAACTGAATGACTAGCATTATTAGGTTCGTCATCCCTATTACAAGCACCTATATATATATATATATATATATATATATATATATATATATATATATATATATATAGACCTATATACGTTTTTGGGCCATCATTTTAATTAAAATATTAAAGTTTAACATACAGAAAAGAATGGTATAAAATTAAATATACTGGAATCTTTAGAAATAAACAAACTTAAAACGCACAGATCTATTACTTAACTATCAAACTGATCTAAACAAATCGTCTTTAATACGTATTTTTTTGTTCCTTTATTCAAAATGCATCATCTGAGAAAGCAATGGTGTTGACGAAACAGGTCTTTGGATTATTTTTTTTAATATAGTAGAAGTTTTTAAGTAAAAATTGTTTTTTCAATTACTGCCATAAATTTTAGTTATGGAGTAACGGCTTAATCTATTCAGTTTTTTTAGGACATTTAGAGGTGGTAAAAACTGAAAAAAAAAAGATTTTACTTTGCATGGAATTTTGTGTTGACCAGCTTCAGTAACTTGAAAGAAGTTATTAACTTACATTTACATATCTATAGAAATGCCTGAAGCGGGAAGCAAAGAAAATAAAAAAAGAGAAAAAATTTTAACCAAAAGGAGTACTGAGGTATTCCTCAATTGAGTAAAAACGATATTCCAAGATGTGATTTTTTTATCCTAGTTTTAAAGTGAAGTTTGCAAACATTTCTGAACGTCATACGCAAATGATTAAATAATTTTATGTTTAGGGAGTTTCGTTCAAACATTTCCAGTCTATACCATCGTGCCATGGGGTTTAACTAAATATGCGGATCTTGTATTTTGATCATGGGTCTTTAAATGAAGTGTCAATAAATTTGAGTTTGTATTTCCAATAGCTTATAATAAAATGAATATAGATTGAAGGCAGAGGCATAATCTTAAGCTCTTTAAAATAGGCTTGACAGGGGCCTCTAATTCTGGCATTAGTCATTAGCCTTATGACTTTTTTCTGCAAGCAAAAAATTCTAATTGAGTCAACCACATTTCACCAAAGAATTACTTCATATGTGATGTTACTATGAAACAGTGCCAAATATGATTCTAAGGATATTTGGGTTAGCAAAACACTTTACCTGCCTTAAAACAGACAATGATTAAGAAAGCTTACCACTCAAGATCTCAATATGTGCAGAACAAGGAATCATCTAAAACTATTCTCAGTAGTTTACAAGTCTTACCGAGGTAAGCCTATTATTGATACTTACAATAAGACTTTCTGTTCTTGATAGATTTAATTTTAATTTATTAATGAGAAACCATTGCTTGCTTTTCAGATATGCTGGCAAGATTCAAGAGAACATTGAAATTTGAACTAACATTTAAGAAAGTCAGGTCATCTGCAAGCAGAATGCACTTATCAATAGTTGATATAAATGTAGATAGTTAATATAGATAATGAACAATACAGACCCCTGCGGCACACATATTGATCGTACAATGTTTTATGTAATCTGTCACGGCAGGTGGCCAAGGTCACCTCCATAGAGACCCATGAATCCACATTTGTTTTCTAGGATTTTCAACAAGTTTCTTATGTTTTAACTTGGTTAAACTGCTCTGCTGATGAAGTCTAATAAGACTGAAACACGTGTAGTGCGGTTACCAAACTTCACACTTTTTTTTTTGCGGACATGCCCACAATTTATTTTCCTTTTCTATATACATTGTGAAGTGACTGTTAAAAAATGCAGTAATAATAATAATATTTATTAATCTCAGGAATTAAAGTAATTAAGTCACTTTTTAAAAGTAAGTAATCAAGATAAAAAGGTAAAGTTACAATAACAGGTAAAAAAATATTACACAAACAATAATGACTAACTTAACATAACTTCATTTCAGTAAAATATTTAAGTCCCTGCTCTCTCTCAAAGTTTCCTTAAAATAATTAATGGAGTAAGGTGCTAAGTGCACTATAAACCTTTTGAGTCGTAGCATTCAGATGTGATTCCTGTACATTCAATGGAAGCAAATTAAATATGTCTATTCCAACAGGGCTTGTTTTTTGTAAATGTGAATTATGTTTACAATATTAATTTTAAAATGTATGTCGTGATGGTGGAAGGTCGTGTGGGACCTGTATTTGTCAAGATGCTTTTTTGATGTATACTAATTTTTCATATATTATTTGGCCATACAGGGTGACTATTCGGAGTGATGAGAAAAAGGGTTTACAGCTATCCCTTGAAGATATATTTGTAATCAATGTAATTGTTCTCTTTTGCTTAACAAATATACTATCAAGATAAGTGCTTGCTGCGTCTCCCCATGCTACAAAAGAGACAGTGGTATGTTATTAGGGCAGCATGTTGTCCTGCTGTAATACGAATTTTCGGTATTGCAAACAGAGTTAAGGAAAGGCGCCAGCCCAGAGAGGTATCAATATAAAAACTCAGAATTTTAGGTTAGTGTTGTTTTTGCTTCATTTAAAAAGAGTTTATTGGCAGCAAACCACACCTTTTCTTCCTCCAATACTGACTGGAAACTGTTACCCAGTGATAGCTCCTTGCTAGACCTGACCAAAAAAGAAGTATCATCTGCATATAGAATCGCAGAGGACTGATTTAATGAAATGGCCCCAGGGAGGTCATTCACATAGTTTAGCCAGCAATAATTATGTCCTTATATATATTTTTTATTGTTTTACTTAACAGTAAATTTATATATTTTTCAAAAAGCCTATATTAGGTTTTTTTATACAAACCTAAACTCAAGATAGCCTAAAATATATATATATATATATATATATATATATATATATATATATATATATATATATATATATATATATATATATATATATATATATATATATATATATATATATATATATATATATATATATATATATATATATATATATATATATATATATATATATATATATATATATATATATATATATATATATATATATATATATATATATATATATATATATATATATATATATATATATATATATATATATATATATATATATATATATATATATATATATATATATATATATATATATATATATATATATATATATATATATATATATATATATATATATATATATATATATATATATATATATATATATATATATATATATATATATATATATATATATATATATATATATATATATATATATATATATATATATATATATATATATATATATATATATATATATATATATATATATATATATATATATACATATATATATATATATATATATATATATATATATATATATATATATATATATATATATATATATATATATGTATATGTATATATATATATATATATATATATATATATATATATATATATATATATATATATATATATATATATATATATATATATATATATATATATATATATATATATATATATATATATATATATATATATATATATATATATATATATATATATATATATATATATATATATATATATATATATATATATATATATATATATATATATATATATATATATATATATATATATATATATATATATATATATATATATATATATATATATATATATATATATATATATATATATATATATATATATATATATATATATATATATATATATATATATATATATATATATATATATATATATATATATATATATATATATATATATATATATATATATATATATATATATATATATATATATATATATATATATATATATATATATATATATATATATATATATATATATATATATATATATATATATATATATATATATATATATATATATATATATATATATATATATATATATATATATATATATATATATATATATATATATATATATATATATATATATATATATATATATTTATATATAAATATATATTAATATTTTTGATTTAATGTATTTTTAGAAGGGTATACATGCTACAAATTTTACAAAGTAAATGATATTTTTCCCTTATATCTCTCAAGCTTTGATTAAACCACTGTGCCTTACTTTATGGTATGTACTTGTTTATATTTTTTTTTTTCAGAAAACAGATGAAATATTTTTATTTCATTAATAAATGTTTAAAATGTCTCATTTGCATTTTTTTTATTATCCTGAATGAAATCCCAGGAAATGGTGTCAACTAAGTTGTGTATTGAGGTTTCTTAATTAATTTAGGATTAGAGTTACTTTCTGCAAAAAAAAATATGACTTGACCTTTGTGATCAGATAGACCAGTTTCCAAAGTGCTAACTACACTAGTATCAATGTTGTAATTCCTAAAGACATTATCTAAACAAGCCAGTGGCGTCTCGTTGTGAATTATATTGGGAGGTCAAAAACAAATTTAAAAATAGTCATACTTAAAATAAAAATAAATATCTTATCTTTAAATTGAGCTTTAAATTCTCTTGAGGTTCAGGTCTACTCTCCGTTCTTTAGAATTGGAAAAATGCTGAATGACACATTCGTGAAAATTGCACGCACATTCCTTTTATAAACGATTTCTCAATACTTAACATTGCTAAAGCGGATAGTCTATCTTGGCCCAACTCCTCAACAAAATTTATAGGCCCTCGAAAAACCCCTGGATTTTCAGACAAAGTTGTTTCATCATGGCCACGTAGTGCCAGCTCGAATGCCCCACAAAATTTTACACAATCTATAATTTTGTTTAAAATATAACGATTTTTGGATACATTTTCATTAAAATCTCTAAGGGATTTTGTATAAACTGTGTCTAGCTGTGTGCGAATATCAACACTTCCGACCGTAGCATAGTTCACCAAACATTTCATGAGATCTGCAGAAAACGCATATTTTTTTATTTTTTCTTTTAATTGTTTTAAGTCTTTAACACCGGTTTTGCACCATAATGAGTCCGGCGAGTCCTTAGAAAATAACAAACAAAACAGTAAAATGAGTTAGAGACTTCACAACCACATCGTTACTTCGGAAGAAAACTGTCACAACTTCAAAATCAATAATGTTCGGAAAAATGATTTGAAAATTATGACATATTTGAATATGCCAATAATCTAACTAAATAAAAATAAATAAATAAATCTAAAAATGTAAAATTGCTGTATGTGATGTTAAATGGGAGGTATTCATTTTTGCTTTATTTAATTTTTAGTTGAATTTGTTTTTTAGTAACAAAAAAATAAGATGTGACAGTTTTGACCATAAACTATTTTAAAAGTTGTCACATATATTTTGGTTTAAATATGTTAGTTAAGCATTTAATTGTAAATTTAAACACATAAAAGTAAAATTATATTACTATATCATAGAAAACAAATTTTTATTAAACTTCCAAACATAAAATGTAACATCAGCCTAATAAAACAACTTTAAGCTTTTAAATAAACAAACACACACTAGGCACTTATTAGGTACACCAGGTACAACAGTGTTACATAACTAACTAACCCAAACTAACTATATTAATGAAAATAAATAAAACTACAATCTTTTGTAAAAGTCAGCATACAATTTTGGTATGTTTTTCTCAATAGGAGTCATTATTCCTTTTTTTTTGGGCTTCAGATATTCCATTTCTTTCCTTGAATGCTTTTTTTAAACACACTTTTTCAATGTCAGTAATTTTTTCGTCTTAAAGTTAAAAAATTTGCTATTAAATATTTTTTTTCTGCATAAGACATTTTATACAAAAATAGCCCTGGTTGGCATTTTTCTACTTTGAATATGTTTAAGTCAGAAATTTTTATTGCTTCTCCTTTCTCATTTTTCTAAGCATATTTATAGCCCAATTGTTCTGCAAGGTCTTTCAGGTCATAAAAATCGTCATGACTTATTTCTATCACTGTGTAAGGCTTTCCCGATTTTTTGGATTATCTAAGTAAAGTTATATATTGATCAGGTCCATATAATATGGGGGCAGCTTTTTTATAACGAGTAATTTGCTTCTCTATTACTGAGTGAATGTTGTCACCCTCATTTTGTGTATGACCTGTTATCAAGAATTTATGTGTTATTGAAATGATGTATTTGTATTTTGATAATAGTAGTGTGCAAAAATGTTTTGCCCTGCACAATTATCGCTATAAAATATAACATCAATGGGTTTGTCACTTTTGGCTGCCTCTGAGTCAAGTATGCCTAAATAATGAAGAATACAAGAGCCAATCTCATTAGCTCACGCCAAACATATCAGCTAGCATTGTCTCCTTTTAGATGTGAGATGGTAAGATTATAAACAAACTCGCAGGCTTCTTTTTTTGGAAAGAAAAAGGAAATATTAAACTCTCTAATAAATATATCGTAATACATTTGGTAATTTACAAAGGGATCTCCTTTTAATTTGCAAAGTTCGACATAATCTCGATGAAGCTCTGCGACGATTTTTGTTACTTCAATGTATTCCTTTTGTGTCCGCGCTCGACAATAATGACTTTCCAAACGAGGAATAGATTTTATATGGTTCCTTACAGCATCTTTTAATTCTTTTGAAGTTACTTTGTGGTTACCATGCTTACCCCTCAGTTCCGATTGCACAATTCCACATGATGAGGATTCTTGCTTTTCAATGACTGTTCTAACTATTCGGGTATTTATTCCTAGCATTGATATAAAAAATGTTTTACAAACTTGACGTTTTTGGTTGTTCAGTGTAAAACTAAAAGTACGATTTAGTCGCCGACGATCTGCTCGTGCGAATTTGGGGGCAATGCAGCCCATTGAAGATGCAATAAAATCTCGCTGCCATTGTAAGCTAGCCATGTCCCAATATTCCTGAAACATTTTTTGCCGAGCTTCTTCTGTAAATTTTTCATTGCATTTTCGGCGACATTTTTCATTACAGGGTGGCAATAACTTCTTAGCAGAGCGATTTACGATGTTTTTAGTTTTGTGTTTTTTGGTTACTTTAAGGGTCTCGTAACTAAGACCGGAATCTCTTAAGCATTTTGACATATTTTTTTTCCAAAGTGTCGTGTTTCGTTTTCGGCATTTTTTACTTGGAGAATTCTCATCTAAAATAGGACTTATTCTTTTTTCTGGTTCGTATTCGTATCTTTGTCTGAACTATTAGAAAATGGATCGGAATGGCTAGATGCCGACGAGTTAGATGATGAATCTAATCTAATCTTGTTAGGAGGGCTGCTAACTACTGTTTCTTCTCCTGAAGAAACGTGTTTCGAAATATCGTTAAACAGTGGCAAAGCGTTGTGTAAATAATTCAATGTTTCATCCAGTGGCTTATTATCAGGCATTGTTTCATCTAAAAACCATATTTTTATGTAATATTTTAAATATTTTATTTGACATTTAAATACGTACCTTTATCACCGCCACTGGAGATAGCAGATGATGATGGGCTTGATGCATTTTGGTAGTCGGGATCTTTGTTTGAACTACTAGCAAATGGTTTGAGATGGCTAGTTGCCGATGGGTTGGATGATGAATCTAAAGCTTTGTTAAAGTTTCATTTAGTGGCTCATTATTAGGCATTGATTCATCTAAAAACCATATTTATATGTAATATATTAAATATTTTATTTGACATTTAAATATATAGCTTTATTTTGACTGGCAAGTTTCCAATTTTCTTTATTGTGATCAGTGTCTTGGCCGACAATTGCTAACATATTGCTACGCGAAGGCAAATCCTGATTGAATTCAATCTTACTGCTTATTTTATCTAGTGGTATATTAGTTAGTAATTCATAATCTAAAAATATATTTCCGGTTTATTAATTTAAAATTTTAAACTAAAACATTTTAAAATAGCGACTTTTATTTTTATGTAGGTATTCCGATGATGTTGTTGACAGATTGGTAAGTTGAACAATACCTAGATTTTCATGTTCATTTTCATTGGACTCCGACATGTTATCTGGTGGTACACTCAATGCATTCTGAATCTGCCAAATACTTTGGTCTACATTATGAACTTCCAAATTCTTCCTAGAAAGTTTTAATATTAAGGCAGACCTAGATTTTTCACTCATTTTCCTAAAAAAAATATTTTGGTAGTAATTAGTATGACAGAGAAAACTGCTGTACATTTTTCAAGCAAGACTGAATGACACATTTTATATCGTGACATGCAACACGTATAATAATTAGTAGAAAGCCTGGCACATTTTAATACTGACAGATCGGAACCTCCAAATACTGCTATATTATTTGGGTAAGACTGGCACATTTTATTACAAATAGAAAGGAACCTCTTAATACTGCTAAATTATTTGGGCAAGACTGGCACATTTTATTACTAACAGACAGGAACCTCTAAATACTGCTATATGTTTAGGGCAAGACTGGCACATTAAAAATAACAGAGCAAAATCCGACAATAATTGCTAGAAAGACTGTCCCAAATTTAGTTAATACTAAAATAACATTTATTATTTATAAAAAATCGCTTACCTTATGAAGAAAATAGTCCTAAAGTCAAAATATGTCTGTATTCTAGAGAATAGCACAATAACCTACACGCACTTTAAAAGTTATGACCGTCTTCCAGAAAAGCGGCGAGGTCTTTTCTCGACAACGTGCGGTGCGTAACTGGTTAAAAAAGTCTTGCAGGAAACTTACCTATTGGTTCGTAATTGTGTCAATCGACACTACCGCTCTACGTGACAAAAGGCGTGTATCTAAATTGTGACAATTTTTCTCGTAAATCTATGCATTATTTAAGGTCTAATATGCGGAAAAACAGACATTTGAAAAAATTTGAATTGTGACGGTCTTCTTCCGAAGTAGCGACATATCCAGTTAACTAAATCGTACATACTTCTGCGAAAGTTTCGATGAACCTCTTTTACCTCACTTTTCCAACTTTACCCTGACTTACCTTGAATTCGGTTATTTTCACAAAATTAAGTTCGTTAGCACTCTTGAATTTAATTTTTTGCACTTCCGACATTTTATTTCATCTACATTCACAACTCAAACATAGACCATCTCGAAATTGGTTATTTTTGCAAAATTAAGTTCGTAAGCACTTTTTAGTTTATTTTTTGCATTAGTTACTGCCAACTTTTTATTTACTGTATATTTCCAACTCACACATCGATCATAAAAATAAAAAAATATATATTACAAAAAACAGTATATAAATCAATTTTCATCGATTAAAAACGTCCGAAACAATATCGAGATAGCTAGTTAGAGTTAAGCCTAGCTTAGTACACTTTAGTATAGCATATTTTATTATGCCTAAGGAACCTAGCGTATTTAGCTTTTCCCAAGGTCCGCGTTTTATTACTACTATTAGGAGGGACGGTCAAATGAATAATTTATTTTCTGAAATATTTTTGGGGGGTCATTGACCAAATGACCCTATGGAAGAGCCACCACTGATACAAGCCTTATTACGTGTGGGTTCTCGTATCATCTGTTTTAAACCAAATGACAAGAGAAGGTCAATTAGTTTTTTGTTTCTTTATTAGAATTCTCAAAATGAATATTAAAGTCTCCTGTTAGCAGGATATTTTTACTTTTTCCAGTCTTTAATAAAGCTTGTTCATGTATATTTAAGAAATATTCAGAACTACCTGATGGTGATCTATAAACAAGAATAATACAAATATTTTGAGGTTTAATATATATTCCACAGATTTCAATTTGTTTTTCGACCGATAAGAAATTAATGTAAGTTCATTTAGGTCAACATTTCCATTTACTAGAATTGCAAAGCCTCCTCCATGATTTCTGGTTCTACAATAGGTTGTTGCCAGTCTATAATCCAGCAATTTGAGTGCATGTAATTCCTTATTTGTAGCCCAGTGTTCGGTAAAACAAACGATATTAAAAGTGTTATCAATTAGATATGCTTCTATTTCATTCAGTTTGTTCATGAGAGATTGCATATTAACATGAAATAAACTTACTTCCAGCAATTGATTATCTACCTTCTTGAACTTGAACTTCAGAAATTGGCTGATACTATTGTATCTCTACATTTCGTTGGTACTTTGAGCTTATAGGAGCTGATTAGGTGGGAGTTTGTGGTTCTTAACTTCTGGCATGTACAATTTTTAATGCTTTTTAATTTTAGATAGTTTATTACCTTCTTTTTTAGTATCTGGGGAAAGCCCAGAGAGAAATAAATATTTATGTGATTGCCCAGTTGTAGTAGCAATTTTTAAGGTATTATCTGCATTAGTGCCTAGTATTGTGTTATTTTTATAAATTTCATTTTGGAAATGGTGGACTTCAGCTCTTCCCCTTTTGTTTATGTTATGACTCAGTTCTTCATATTGATTTAGACTGTTCTGCAAAGGTATGATTTACTTCCAAAACTTCCTTTATTCCGTGTTCTACAGCAGATACGGAGATTATGTGTGAAGGTTCACCATCATTTTTGTCTTCTGTATTTGGTTTTGGTTTATTCTGTGTATTAAAAAACAAAGAGCTAGTTGATTTATGTCTCTTTGGGTTATCATTCTTCTCTGTATTAGTTTGTGATTTTTGAATGGCTTTTAGTATTGAGATCTCAATTTTATTTTCAAGATCTACATATTTTTGCTCAAGGATAATTTCTACAGCTTTTATCAATCAAAATTTTGTTCATTGTTTTCCCGTTCACATATTCCACAGGTAAATTGAAGTACTCGCTGGCCTTTAAGATCCATAACCTTAATCTCACTCGCAGTTAAACTATCACACTAGGGGCAGACGGGCTGTTTATATTGATCACAGCTATAAACTCTTCCAGTTTGTGTTTTTGAACATTTTTTGCAGGTTAAACTCATTTTTATAATTCTTTCACTTTCTATACAAGAGTAGTTAATTTATTTTTAATTATTTATAGAATTTTGACTAAAAATTCGTAAAACACATGTGACGCATTTAAGATTATTTTGTCACAATAAGTAATAAATTTGTCAAAATCAGTAGTCTTCCAATAAACAAAACAAGGATCTTAAAAATGACAACGCTATAGGTTCTCGCTCTGACCTTAAGTATTGAAAGTCTATTATCTATTAGCACCAAACAAAAAATATGCGCGTCGAAGGTTTATTTTTCAAAAATCAAGTTAAAAATAGGTTAAAAATAATGAAGTTTAAGCAAAATAAACCCAAATATTTTTTACTTTTTGTATATTCCGCGGTTTTTTAAATTTGCAATTTTATTTATAATGTCCTCGTAAAACTGAGTATCCTCACTAAGACTTTGTAAAATCCCTTTTACTATAGATATCGTTGCCAAACCCGTTAGACGCTCTTGTGTGATCGTATTTCTTAAATGTTTTAAGGCGCTTAAGACCCGAAAAATCTCTTTCTACCGACACACTTGTTGTAGGAATAGTTAAAACTAGGCAAAACAGTTTGTAGGTTTCCGAAAAGATAATATTTCTAATATTTGTTGAACACTTAAATTACAAAACTGTGTGTCCCTGTACAAAACACTAAGTTCGCTTTTTAGGGAACATTTTAAACGTATTCCGTAAATTTTGAAGAATCTACTAATGAAAGAAAACTTAAATCCTGGAGATTACTAAAACGAGTACTTAACTGAGGGGAAATACAATCTATAATTTCGTAGTACAACATTTTATAGCTTGAAAAGATTTCTAATTTGTGGTAACTTTTGCCCCGTTTTCTTAGTGATTCATCAGTTTTGCTTTTTGCCAAATTAAAAAACTTTAAATTTTTCTTCTTTTCTTAATTCATAAATTCGTTGGGCAGTGATTTTGATCTGATTAGAGCAGTAGTTTATATCTAGAATTTTAGTTTTCAAAATTTGGAAAAGTAAATCTGTGGACGCAAAAGTTTTGTGATAGATCTTAGTCAAAATAGTCCTGAAAATGTTATAGAAATCCTTTTGACATGTTTACTGCTTCTGAACCATTTTGGTTTGAAACACTAATATTAACTTGTCCCATTCAGTGGCAACTAAATTTAAGATTTTGGAAAGGGCATACTAGTACGTTTCGACTGATCGTGGTACCCTTTTCCCGACTATTTGATCGAGGACAAAGGCTCCCTTTGCAGAGTTATGAAAAAAATGTTACCTAACAAAGTACAAAAAAATCTACTTTTGTCGATTTGCTTAGGGCCTTGCTGCAGCACAAGGTTTAGCCTATGTGCAGAGCAGCGGGTAAACAAAGCCAAGGAAGCAGAAGATTTTATCTTTGCTCCGTCATAGCACTGAGCCACTAATCTTTCCCTAAAATTATGTGGCTCCAAAACGCTTTCTAACGAATTATAAAAAGCATCTGCAGTTCGATTTTCATATAAAAAAACCCAAAAATCTTTCATAAAGTCGCCCTTTGCTGACATATCAAATAGTTATTGCACATTGGGAACGCTCTTTTATATCTGTTGTATCATCTGCCATTACACCAAAAAAAAAAAACATTCTTTATCTATATTAATCTGTTAAATATTCGTGAATACAACAAATGAATTCATTTTGTATTGTTTTAGACTGACTTGTAAAAATATGGCTAAATTTTTCACAACGTCCTGCAAGTTCTTGATTACGTTTAATTAAGCATTTAAAAACCTCTTTAAAATTGCCGCGATTTAACTAAACTTGTCACCGAAAAGGCAGTTTTTGTTTTCCCAACGTAAGTGTGACATCAATTCAATAACTAATTAATAATCGATTTTTGCGGATATTTCCGTTGTACACAATTTTGTTTACTCACGTTTTCCCTTAGTGCATCCTGAATGGTTGCCCTATTTTGCCCTAATCGTACTACAGCCATAAAGTTTTGAATGCGCTCTTTAGAAGCCTCATGCATTTTGGTACTACGAGAGACATTTTTCAAGTCCCTAAAATCATCCTTTGAGCATGATTGTTTTTGCTTTACCCAATAAAATACACGGCCAGCTATATAAACTCTGTATGAACTCCCGCCAAGCCATTTATAAGTATTATACCAGAAAGTTTGGAACTTTCGCGAAGTTTGCCAACCCACCCTCTTTTCTGTAAAAACTGCCGTTATTTTTAGTGTTGGCCGACTCTCCAAAATTTGCCGTCTTTCTACTTAAGGTCGTCGCGAGAAAGGTGTTTCAAGCAAAGACAAAACAATATCGTGAAAGGGGTTCATTATGAATTATTACTCTATCTAACAATATTTAATATTAAATTAAATTTGATACAACCACGGAATCCTCGGTTACAACAAATATTTCTTATTATTAAAGAACACCTTGGCAATACAAAACAAATATGCTTACTTTGTTGTAAGGGCTTTTGCCTTATCTTACCTCCTTATCAACAAAAAACACAACCATGCAAATAACGATATTATAGTATTAATTTTATTAATTATGAGTTTTTTTAACCAGCGTTAAACAGCCAAAATCACAAATTAACAAAAATTAACACCGCCCACTGATAAGATAAAATCAATAATTATTAACGGTCAATCGTTAAAATGCAATCAGGAATTCCGTACTGCAGTGAATTACCGGCGCGTTGATCTAATTCAGAATTCTAATTTTCTAATAGAAAGAAAAGAGAAGAAATAAATCCTTCGATACTTAACACTTGACCCCTGACACCTGTTCCTTCAAGAAGGAAAGAGATGATGGCATAAAATGATGAAACTGTAACGTTGCCAAATTGTAAATAGTCGCCCCACTGTAAATAAAACAAAATAAATATATTCTTTTATTTGTTTTTTATTATAGGGTTTTATAACAATCATAGAACAATAGAAACTTTTATCAACTATTTCGGACATTATATGTTTTTAAAAATCAACATTTAAAAAATAAGACCATGTTCAAAAACAAAGCAATCATCTGGCAACAAGTAAGCTGCATTGCAAGTTATTATAAGAATACAAGCCCATACTTTTGGGTCTCAATACGTAGAAAATTCTGCGTATCAATCCCCGTCTTGCGCGTTTGTCCTAAAGCGATTCAAAAAGAACGGCCACAGATCAAGAAGTAAACAAATCGACTACATAACGAGTCTCGCCGAAGCAATTAATTCGGTCGAGAGGTAAGTAACCCAACATGATATATTTTTTTATGGATTTGAATTGACACAAAACAAAATAATTACTGATTGTAGTGGCGACTTCGTGATTTAAGATGAAAAATATTATGGGCAAAATTTTTCTTGAGTTCTGGGCCCACTGTAAAGGTACACACTTTCTGTCAGATATTTGCCAATTCGGTTAAATTTCTGATATAAAAAAAATAAGAATTTAGTACTCTCAGAATTTTATTTTTTAGTTTCTTAAATAACAAAATTAAGTTTACTTTATTGTTTATCCGGTGGTACGAAATTCAACAATGAGCCAAAAAGCAATTTATAGGGGAGACTTCAACTTAAATAGCATTTTTGTCTAATCTTTCTCAGGAGTCCCATGACACTCACATGCTCTCAGTGGACATGAAACATCACGTATATTTCTTTCTCCAAGAATTACTGATAATAATAATAAATATATTTGTATTATTACCACACAATTATTATTCTTGACAATAAAGAAAATATAAGCGTGGGGTTCAGTACTTTATATCTTCAAGAACTAGACCCTTAAGGTCTGTTCTTCCTCCTAAGCCTAAGAAGCTCAGTAGATAACAATAAGTAAATAAAAAAAGGTTTATTCTGAGATACTACATACAAAACCCGTAATCAGATTATTAAAATGTAACAGAAAAATGTAATATTTACACATTCATTTCACACCCAAAACCAAATCGCAGCTACCTACTGTACAATTTGCTGAATATCTTATTTTTATGTTGTTCTTGAATTGCTGCTTATTAATCTGGTAAGAAAACAATCTTTTGAACAGTTCCGTAGAGTTTCGTGGTGCGGGTTAGAGTGCCTTTAAATTTAGTATAAAGATTATGAGCATCCATGCAGTAAGACATTTTTATTAAAAAGGTATGGAGGGGATTTAGTTTTAAGTTTTGAAAAATAGAAAGTAGCAGCATCTAAATTCCTCTTGTAAGTCATATCTAACAATTTAGTGATCTTGAAAGTAAGCTGTGTAGGATTCCTATTTTATATGATGAATCAATCTTAAACATGCATTTTGTAGTTTTTAAATTTCTAAGCTATCATATAACACAATAGTTCATTTAGAACACCAACGAATATTAACAAGACAAGAAGGAGCACTCGAAGCTCCTCCCTTTGATATGCCTATCTCACTCGAATATCGGATGCTATGCTTTTTCGAGCCCTTGTCGCTGCCGGGCGAGATGCATAAACCGGTTATCCGTTGTATAATGAAGTATTGAAATATATCACCAAATATTAATATATACCAATTGTCTTATCGGCGCGCGGCAAGAAACTAATTTTTTATTTTTTAAAAATTAAAATAAGCATTTACCAATTTACTTAAGTGTTTTGTGTTTGGTAAATGGCTTGGAAATTAGGATTAACTTCGTTCTATCTTTATGGGAAACCTTAAAACGCAAAAATTATTTATTTCTGTTAACAAGAAACCTTAATCAGGATTGCCTCGAATTTTTTTTTTGTGCTGATAAGAAATTGTGGCGGAAATTCGAGAAGTACCCCTTCTTGTCTCGTTAATGTTCGGTGTTAATATGTACAAGCCTTTGTTGAAAAATAAAAAAACTTTTTTTCAGGTCCTCATCTAACAATCCTAGATTTTCGAACTGATGGTAGAATGTAAGTTTTTCGTTATTTATAAAATACTATTTTCATATGCATTTAAAAATGTCTCTATCCCCCTTTTAACAAACATTATAACAGCCACTTGTACAGAATTAAGCTGTAGACAAGCTTTATTAGAAAATTCATACAAATTCTGAAAGTCAAAGTTAACAGAGTTAGCGGAGACTATTTATAAACTTCCGCAGCAAGTGAATGAAAGACATATTTGTGTGTCATCAGCATAATAATATTGACAAAATAATAGGAATTAGAGGTATACATAGAGAAAAGTAACGGACCCAATATGGGTTATTGAGGGACACCCAAAGTAACATCAAGAAAATTAGAAGATTTTTCACCATAACTACTTGGAACCGGTTTTCAAGCAAATCTGAGATTACAGCGCACGCACCTTCCATCCCAAGTAGCCTAGCATTATCAGAATTGCAATCTTATTTATTTTAAATTAATAGCAAAAATAATATCATCAGTAAGAATTGAATGAACTTTTAAATGATACAGGAGCTGAATTTCCACTGTTTTTTTAACGATTTATGAGTATGTGGAAAGGATACTAATAGGACGTAAATTATAATAGTCTATTTGGTATTGATATTGCATGACTTTTTTCCATTTGGACGGGAATTTTTTACCAAAAATGCATAACGTGAAATGTTAGGCAATATAAATGGAAGGCACAAGTTTATAGTTATAATAATAATTCCATCCAACCCTGTAGTTTTGCTTTAATATTCTATATTATTTAAAGTAAACATTTTCTTCTATTACAATAAAACGAACTTAAATCATTATCTAGTGTAATTTTTTAATTAATGTTGTTAATATCAATTTAATTAATTTTTTCTAAGATTTAGTTACTTTGGAATTTAAATATGCATTTTTTTCTCTACGAATTGAAAAGTTGCCATATTACACCTTTACTTGTAAAGATTTCACTCATTCATGTTTTTGAATTTTTTCATGTTTAGTTAATATTTTATCTTTATCTTATCACCTCTAAAAGTGTCTGTTAGGCACGACATATAGAATCTTGCTATACGGAACTTTTTAAATGGAGCATGTAAATTAAGAAGTGTGTTTAAACTTCATTAATAAAAGATATTTTGTCATCGATGTTGAAATCATAAATACCTCAGGGAATAGCAAGAAGATCACTGTTAACCTAAATTAATTCGTAATCACTTAACTCTAAATTAATTCGTAATCACTTAACCCCTCACTGTTTTTGGTTCCGGCAGATATAAAAAACTCAAACGTACAAAGTATTTATTGAACTCAACAATTATCCCCTGTTAAATATATTTTTATAACATTAGATTGTTTTTGTAGCTAGTCCTTCAAAATTTTTATATTACCGAAAAAACCCGAGGAACTATCGTATTACGCGTAAATATATATAAATATTTATTACTCTTAAGATTTTTTCATCCGAGTTGTAACATCCGAACAATTCTATTAGAATTTCCACCGAGTATCGTCTGATATGATTGTTTTTATTATTGCCTACAGTTTTTGATTTCTATAAGTATTTGTTACCATATACCAATAACTTATTGGTATTGTATATTTTTTAAGAGATACAACGCTTTTCCCTTTTTTGGTGTGATAACTGCACATCTGAACCACAACTTTCCATAAACATAAGCTAGAAATAAAAAACTATGGAGATTTAAACCAGAGTACATATATTTAAATGTAGTAATAAATCTGAAATATATATACTAATAAGTACTTTTTAATAATAAATAAAATATTTTTAATAGTACAGGCTAGTTTTAAATTATTCCATGAAGTAATACAAATAACTCCAAAAACAAAATTAACTATATGAAAATGTTATAAGTGAAATAGTATATATCATATTCAAAATGTAGGTAAAGATAAAAGTGTATCTTTCTAAATAGTTTATATTATCACTTATTTTTTCAAATGCTAAAAACTGGAAATATTTTTTAAACATTATTTTAACATGCTTATGTTTTAAACTGGTTCAATTTGTGTAGGTCAAAAAGAAATATATATTAGATTATAATAAATAATATTCTAGGTGACTATCTACTTTTTAATACTATATTCATTATCTGAAATATCACAGATTCGAAGAAAATATACACATTTTGAAAAAGTACATAATTTGTTAAATTTCTCACTACATCACCATATAAAGATAGTTATACTTATAATAACTAATACACAGGAAATTCCAATTTTTGTTGGCTTCAATTTGTTAGATTAAAAACACCCTGTTAACTTAACTAGTGATATACAGAACTTTTTACACACTAAAATTTGGTCGAAAATAAAAAAAAATATTAATTTTAACAAATCAAGACCTATACAGAAATGTTAGTTATAATAAAGCACAAAATAAATATTTGTTATACAGTGTCTAATATGACCATTAGAAATGGTGTGTGTTGATTCAAAACATTATGACCAATTTGATTTGTGGTATATACTTTTGTAACAGTTAAAGTCTAAAAAATTTGGGACATCCTGCCTATTTTCACAATATAACTTTTTTCTTAAGTAGAAAATTATCAATGCAATAAAACAGTTGTAAAAACAAAGCACCAAATATACATATAGCAAGATATTTCATAATCTACATGTTGGAATTATTTTTGTTAATATTAACACAAGGTAAAGATTGTGTATCTGCAGAGTTGCTTAACTACACCTGTAAACTATTTTATTTTCAATTTTTTGCAAACCATTAATATTTTTCTACATATTTTTAAATAATCATGCTTTAGAATTCTCAGACAAAACAAAAATCTTTATCTATAATGTTTTCTACTTAAAATTAAATAGTTTACAAATATATCTGTGTTTTTTTTTCATGCAAGATATACAGATAAACAAAAGTAAAAGCCACTATCTCTAGCAAAAAATTACCAATGCCCGAGCTTAAGTATCTCAGCAATAGTTTATGTGGTTTGTTGTTTGAGTCTGTAACTAGCTTAGTGCGAGGCCGCAACTCAATGTTAAATCGGTTATGGAATTTATTGCAAGAGTACATCCAGACCCGAGGTAACAATGTAAGAAGATAGACAACTACATTAGAAAAGAATACTCATGTAAATTGATTTTCTGCCGAATTCGCTGTCAAAATGTTAAGCGATACAACTTCTAGTAAGTTATAAGACAATTATTCATTCTGTGAGGTCCATATTTCTATCGCAGGAAAATAATCAAGTAAAATGCCTATTTTGCAAAGAGCAAAAAAATAATAAAAACTCATTCATTCGCTCTAATTCTTAAAACAATCATCAGATTTGTCTATTTTTTCATTGGACTAAAGTCTACATCCAATAATAAAAATATAATTTTTTAGGACAAAGCACTAAAAGTTTTTTAGAATTCTTGATTAAAAAAGTAAAGTTTAATAATTTTAAATGCGAACAAATTATGCGAAACAACAAAAGATTGCGCATCTTTTATTAAGCCTGTAATTTATAGAAGAAAAAGCAAAAAACGTACTAAAAAATTAATGTCATACAATTATACATAAAACGATTAATTTTTTTGAAATGTAGATTGGAAAATGTTTAAAATAAAATTCACGGATCTCAGCGAATATTCCAAAAATTTGGCGTATTTAATATATTTGCTACCATTTTAAAAATACATCCTGTATAATTTTACACAGGGTTACACTCTATTTGACAAATATATAACAAAATAATATATCTTAATGCTAAAATATTTAAATACACAACTTTCGGATATTCCTATGGTAGATTTGTAATCACAATGTTTTCTACTTTTAATAATAAACTAGAATACAAGAAGTAAAGATACTTTAATACAATTTACCATAGAATAGACAGGTGTCAGGGTAGGCTTAAATTCCTAGGAGTTCTTTAAAACAAAATTTCACATAGTAAGAAGTTTTCATTTTAGCCAGTTTAAGTGTTGAGTGAAGGTGTTTCTCATATAGAAATTATTCTACTCCATGGAAGAATTTATAATGAATTCTGTACAAGACATCTAAGTTGTTTTTTAAACTTTGATTTTAAATATGTATAATGTAAATATCTATATTACACTTTTTAAATTGTTTGCGTTCTTTGTACATCATGTATTTTAATTGTTAATATACTTTATTTAAATTTGGACCTGCGTAAATATATCACATGTATATTTACACCAATAATACGAATTTAAAGAATCTGGCATAACCCAACTGGATACATAGTAATTTTGGATCATAACTCATAAAATATCACTATTAGTAAGTCAAATTTCACTACTACCAAATACAGTGATAAAAATTTGAAACAACTAAATATAAATTATATAAAAATAAATAAGATATTGCACAAAAAAATATGAGTAATATAGAGTTTGTAACAAAACTAAAGCTTATTAACAAATTCGTATTGTTTGAAATACATTTAGGTGTTATTTATTAAGAATTACCAGTGCTATGATTACACCATAGAACAGGCTGGATGCACATATGAAATTACTTGCTATTAGCCCTTAAGAAGACTAATTTACAGTACCTTTTAAAATCTCCATTACAGATGTGAACACAACGCTTGATATCTGTATCGACCGTTTTTTTACTAATTGCAAAAAAGTTCTAATTTCTATTTTATCTAATACTACCTTTTGTAGCTAATATCATTTACCTACTTGAATTAGTTTTAGTTAAAATCAAGATCAACAAAATTCCTTAAAAATTATTTATCTTCTGACATGTCATAATGACATCAATTTGATCGTCATTTTTACTCTCAAAATGATATTTTTACTAAGTTATCTAATGGATTCATTATAGTCCAGAAACAAGGAACTTAGCAACGAGAAAATGATTGCCTTTCCAGAATATTTTTTAACAAAATTTGCACAATTTTTGACTAAATTGATGCCACAAAATAAAGTTTCGCATTTTATTCGATCAAAAACAATCATTATTGAGACACGCCGTGGTATCAGTTTCGGCTGACGTCGTCATAATGATCATTATAACCTAAATAACTATTTTAGTACTCGTTGATTGACGTCCACTAGAAGGCGTGACATCTTGTTTGCATATAAAATGCATTGTTAACGAGATATATCGAGATTAAAAATAACATATTTACAGTTTTTCTATATACAAAAATCTGTTAAATACAAGGCGTTGATAAGTCACGCAAATTCGATATCAGGAAGATTTACACCTACCAAAGTCTACATTAATCTATAAACTAGAATCTGAAAAATTAATGGTTTCATAATACGTACATTTTATCACCAATATCACAAAAATATCCCCATATCACCAGTTAATATTATCAAGTAGTCAACCTGTCCCATCTAAAATATTTTTAATAGCATTGGTAAGTGGGAACCTAGTACCTCCCATGACGCCCATCTTGCAAGTACCCATAAAATCATCTGTGTTTAAGCTATAAACCATCACTCCTCCGAAATTATTAGTCTTAACAAACTCAGTCTTATAAGTGAGACTCTGGTGATCATCGAATGAAATCCATTCGTAATATTTTGAAGCATAAGGACTGAAATTCTCCATATCAAATATTGGAGTTATATGATTGGTCTGGAGAAAATTGCAGATCATGGCATAAGAGGCAAATCCTAGAGTACCCAGTTTACCATAGCCGGAAGAAGGAGAATAAAGATCACGGTTTCTTGCATTGACCAATCTAAAAAAAAAATAAATTAGTATTTGGAAAAAGACAATTTCAATATAAATAAAATAAAATGATATATACTAACTAAACAACTGGTTTACTGTAATCATGGTATCAACATATGACGTGCACGTGGAAGTATTCCTATGGTGGGTAGGCCACCATCACAGAGACTTCAAAAAAAAATTTTTTTGCAGGTACTCAAAGAAAATTGATTGATGTAGTAGCTGGGTAGACTCCTCAAGTTTGAGTAGGTCAGGACGATCGGAATGTCCGCGGCTAGCAAATAGGCGTTTCGGTCATTTGAGAGTGTGGAAAGAGAAGGAATATTCCCGGTGCTTTTTAAAAAGAGCCAAGTGTCGCTAATCCCACATTTTCTACGCCTTTTTGGAACCATTCTATCTCGGATTTGGAAATTACACAAATTCTGCTTATTTTATTATTTGTGTCATAAAAGCAATAAATATATGAACGATAATCTGGTTTAAAATATTGTTTTAAGACAAATTTGTTGTCAACAAAATTGTCCTGTAAACTCGTTCAATTTGTTCTATAATTACAGTGTGAAAATATTTTAGTGTTGGGTATCATTATATCAGAAAAAAGTGCAGATTGTTGCAAAAAACTAGTTGTAGGAACCTACTAATTGGTTCAAGATAGAGGAAAAATAGTACAGTATCTTAATATTGATATTAATATATTTTAGGATTATCGGATTACTGATTGATAAAAATCGGTAAATTTCTTTACCCAGAACTTCCCTCGTTATGATTTTTTTTCATTTGTTAGGAATAGTGAAGTGTGATCCAATTTAGTTCAGTACATAGTCACAGTATACAGGGTTATTCACGCAACCCGTTCATTAAAAGTTTTTGATGATGCCATTTAGATAAAAATTTCAAATTTTGGGATTAAGGTAAGGTCAAGGGGTACTTCTTTTTTGAAATATTTTCAACTTCCTGTCACTTCCGGTTTAACCGGAAGTTGGTATCAACTTGCTTATTTTAAATGGAACACCCCGTATTTTATGTTTTTTTGGATTCTACGGAGAATTTTAATGCTATTTTGTGTAGCATGTCCTATACCTAGGTTCAAGCGTTCTTAAGATATTTGACCTTGAACCGAAAATGAGCCTTCGGGTTACCAAATTTTAAAATCTCATATTTTTGTAAGTTTTGAAGATATAATCTTCATATTTTGCAGACGATCGGTAAATAATCTTAGGTTTCTATTTTTTTATTGAATTTGTCTATTTTTATACAGGGTGTCCTAAATTCAGCCTAAAGCCGCTAAAGTCGGTTTTTTTTAATGGGACACCCTATAACTTTATGCACTATCAAATGTAGAATTTCATTTTCTATCGAACTGTATTAAGGTTCCCTATACCTATTCGTAACCACTTTCGAAATAATTGGGTTTTATAAAAATATGTATTTGCTTAAATGTTTACATGTTCCAATGGTGAGCCATGGAAAAACAATTGATATACAATATGACCGATGATTAGTATGCGTTATTTATCGAAAGCTGTCAGTGATAAACTAAATCTTCTAAATCGAAATGGAAGAATACTCAAACGCTGATATTCTCAATCTATTTTATATTCATGGAGAATGTTATAAAATTTTGGAGAGAACGTGTCGTGTGTTTAATGAACGCCACCCTGATTTGCCGCCAATGAACAAGTCAAAATTCAAGAGGACTGAAACGAACTTTTTACGTTTTGGCAAGGTTAAAGTTACAAAAAATGTTCCGAAACCAGTGACAAATGCCGAGGATAACGTAATAAACACATTAGCTTATTTCCACGCAAACCCGCAAAGTTCAATACCGTCTGCAGAAAACGATTAGGGAATTTCTTCTTCATCTGTCCAAAGAATCTTGAGCGAACATCATATGCACCCTTATTCCTTCCAAAACGTTCAAGCCTTGAGACCTGGTGATGACGTCCGACGAGTAGAATTTTGCGAATTCATGTTTTTGAAAATTCAAGAGGACCCTCAATTCCTTTCAAAAATATTTTGGCCCGATGAAGCGAAATTTTCTAGAGAAGGAATAACAAATAGAAGAAACGCACATTTCTGGGCAGCAGAAAATCCGCACGCTTTACGCGAAACGCGTTCTCAAGAGAGGTTTAGCTTCAATGTTTTCGGTATAGTATTAAATGATCAGGTGCGGTACTGTATTTATGAAGACAATTTGAACAGTGATAAGTATTTGGAAATTCTACGAGGGACGGTTTCTGAATTTATAGAAGAAATTCCTATTGGTGAGCTGCAAAATTATTGGTATCAATTAGATGGGGCACCAGCACATAATTCCGCTGCAGTTTATCTCCAATTATCTCGAATTTTTTGAAGATCGCTGGATTGGTCCCAATGGCCCTTGGAGATGGCCCCCGCGATCGCCCGATTTAACACCCCTAGAGTTTTATTTATGGGGATTTATCAAAGGTAAAGTCTATGCTTCCCCAGTAAATAACCAACAAAATTTACTGGACAGGATACGAACAGCTTTTGCCGAATTAGAAAACGGACAAATTCAACGGGCCACAGCAACTGTACAAAGAAGAATTGAAATGTGTCTTCAAATGAACGGACAGCATATAGAACATTTGTTATAATTCAATTTTATTATTTTATTTATTTATTGTTGATTGTTAGATTGCTATAATTATTAAGTTCACTAAAACAAGTTTAGAACAGTCTCGAACTTAGTAGATATGGTTAAAAATAATGTAAACAATTTATTACATTTTTTGTAACTTTAACTTTTCCGAAACGCAAAAATTTCGTTTCAATCCTCTTCAATTTTCTCTTGTTCATTGGCGATAAATCAGGATGTTTTTCATTAAAAACATGGCACGTTCTCTCCAATATTCTATTTTAATTTAAAAGTTTCAAATCAGCTGTCATGTTGAATAGAAAAGCACAACAATTGTTTTTCCATGGCTTACTACGGGAAGGTGTAAGCATTTAGCAAATACATATGATAGTTTAATAAAAACCTGATTATTTCGAAAATGGTTACGAATAGGTATAGGGAACCTTAATACAGTTCGATAGAAAATTAAATTCTACATTTGATAGTGCATAAAGTTATAGGGTGTCCCATTTAAAAAAACGGACTTTAGCGGCTTTGAAAATGTGAATGTTTGCCGCTGAATTTAAGACACCCTGTATAAAAATTGACAAATTCAATAAAAAAAATAGATACCTAAGATTATTTACCGATCGTCTGCAAAATATGAAGACTATATCTTCAAAACTTACAAAAATATGAGATTTTAAAATTTAGTACCCCGAAGGCTCATTTTTGGTTCAAGCTCAAGTATCTTAAGAACGCTTGAACCTAGGTATAGGACATGCTACATAAAATAGCATTAAAATTCTCCGTAGAATCCAAAGATATCATAAAATACAGGTTGTTCCATTTAAAATAAGCAAGTTGATACCAACTTCCGGTTAAACCGGAAGTGACAGGAAGTTGAAAATATTTCAAAAAAAAAGTACCCTTTGACCTTACCTTAATCCCAAAATTTGAAATTTTTATCTAAATGGCATCATCAAAAACTTTTAATGAACGGGTTGCGTGAACAACCCTGTATATGTACTGTCTTTTCATTTTTGTTGGTTCCATCATATTGGATTCCTACCAATATTTTACCATTTTCTTTCTACCTATTCCACACTTGACTTTTGGGCATAATAAAATAAATTTAATAAGTAGATTTTACATTGACACATACCGCCATTTTGCTACGTCATATTGAATTTGTACCACTTTATGACATTTTCACATCTAATTTTTCTGCGAAATCAATTGAACAAGATGTTTTTACATTGATTTTTTAAAAATTTTATTTGGCCATTTTGTTTCGCCACCTTAAATTGAAACCTATATTATCAGTCTTTACCTACTCTGCTGGTCCGCAGATACTTCCCAGATATTAAATTTCTAACTGGTTTTCGTTATCGATCCTCTTGTTGTCATGTTAAAGTGGTGTATTATTTGGGGTTAGGATCCAGTAAAAAAACAAAAGCCTTTTTTTAAAATATCTACGTTTATCAACTTTATAGTCGCATCCTCATGACACAGATTTAATATCCTACATGAAACCCATAATATTAATCTTTACCTACTCCGTTGGTCTGCAGATCTACATAAATGTGTGTTGAGAACGCAACAATAAGGTTGCAAAACGTCGACAATTTAAAAAAAGACTTGTTCTTATTACTGGATCCTAGCCCCACATAATACACCACTCTAACATAAAAACAAGAGGATCGTTTACGAAAAGCATTTGGAAACTTAATATCTGGAAAATATCTGCCGACGGACGGAAGTAAAAACTGAGAATATGGGTTTCATGCAGAACATAGAATTTTTTTAGCCTTTTGTTTCTTTACTAGATCCTAACCCCAAATAATAGACCACTCTAGCGTAACCACAAGAGGATCGTTAACGAAAACCATGGAAACAATATCTGGGAAATATCTGCGGACGAACGGAGTAAGTAAAAACTGATAATATGGGGTTCATCCAGGACATAGAAACTATATGTGTCCTGAAGATGCAACAATAAAGTTGCGAAACGTCGACTACTGAAAAATAGACATTTGTTTTTTTACTGGACCCTAACCCCAAATAATACACCACAGTAACATAACAAGAGGTTTGTTAACAAAAACCATTTAGAGACTTAATATCTAGGAAAATCTGCGGAGTAGGTAAAGACTGATAATATGGGTTTCCTACAGGATATAGGATCTATATATGTGTCCTGAGGATGCACAAATTAAGTTCCGAAACGTCGCTCAGACTTGTTTTTTTTCTGGATCTTAACCCCAAATAACACACCACTCTAACAAAAAAATTTTAACATTTTTCAGCCATACTGGATTTTTACCAAAATATTACCAGGTCATCCTCATATGACCCTTAATTTTTGGTCAAAATTTGAAGTCAATCGGGTAAGTAGCATTTAAGCTACGTCGGGAAGTGACAGACAGACAGACCGGCAGACGGACCGACGGATTTGATAAAATGTTTTTTGGCATCTAGGGACGTTAAAACGTGAATTTTTCATATTTTTTTCTTAATATTTCACTAGGCCGCCATTTTGTTTTTGCCATACTCGATTTTTACCAAAATATTACCAAATTATCCCCATATGGCTTAACTTTTTATCAAAATTTGAAATCAATCGGGTTAGTTCAAGCCGCGAACTGACAGACAGACCGACAGACGGGCCTAAGGAATTAATGAAGCATATTTTTTGGGCATCTAGGGACGCTAAAACGTGATGATATATATAAAACCTGAAAGAGTGGATGATTTTTTTCACGATTACAAACATTTTATTTAGCCGCCATTTTGTTCCGCCATCTTGAATTAGTACCACATTTTTCTAGTTGACCTCTATACCACAGTTAGCTATCGCACACAATTTGAAATCAATTCATTAAGTAGTTATTCAGGCTGAATTTTTAAATATTTTATTAAGTCGCAATTTTGTTCCGCCATCCTGGATTCGTACCAAAATGTTACCAGTTTGCATTTCCATTCCAACATAATACTTGATGTTTTTTGTAAAATTTCAGATAAATTGGATAAGTTGTTTTTTAACAATAACTTTTTTAACATTTCACTAGGTCGCCATTTTGTTTCGCCATATTGGATCTTTACCAAAATCTTACCAGGCCATCCCCATATGACCCTTAGTTTTTGACCAAAATTTGTAGTCAATTGCGTAAGTAGTCTTTAAGCTATGCCGCGAACTGGCAGACAGACAGAAAGATCGACAAACGGACCGACGGAGTTGATAAAACAATATTTTTTGGCATTTAGCGACGTTAAAACGTTGTGTAAAAGTGAGAGGGTGACTTTTTTCACGATTACAAACATTTTATTTGGCCGCCATTTTGTTAGGCCATTTTGAATTAGTACCACTATTTTACTAGTTGATCCCTATACCATAATTAGTTATGGTACACAATTTAATATCAAACCATTAAGCAGTTCCCTTCTGGCTGAATTTTTAAATATCTTATTAAGTCGCCATTTTGTTCCGCAAGCTTGGATTCGTACCAAAATGTTATCAGTTGATTCCAACATAATACTTGATGTTTTTTCCAAATATGAGATACATTGTATGAGTAGTTTTTTAATAATATTTTTTTTTAAATTCACTAAGCCGCCACTTTGTTTCGCCATATTGGATTTTTACCAAAATGTTACCAGGTCATCCCCATATGACCCTTAATTTTTGACCAAAATTTCAAGTCAATTGGGTAAGTAGTTTTTTAGCGACGCCGCGAACAGCTAGATAGACAGACCGACGGACAGACAGACAGACCGAGAGAATTGAGAAAACATGTTTTTCATCATCTAGGGACCCTGAAACGTGAAGATCTGAAAAAATCTCGGAGAGTGATTTTTTTCACGATTACAATACTTCCCTTTTACGAGGGTAGTAAAATGTGCACTAGTAATAATTTTAAATTCAACAAACATGTATCGCAATTTCCGACGTTTATTTAACTTACTGGAATTACTTTTATGAATAATTTCAATGTATTCATTCCATATCCATTATTTAGCAAAACGCGAAATATAACGGCCAATTCTGGTAAATACATTAGCTGTTAGTGACCCATGGACAATATGTCGCATAGTCAGTTTGCAAGTAAAACTGTTAAGGCAGGAGTTCCAGATGCTAACTTGTTTTTCTTAAATGTCACCAAAACCAAGGTTGAGGGTTTAAGCTTTTAAACGGATGTCATAACTAGGTAAATAACTCAAAGTTCCTTGGACTGATTTTGGATGGTGAATAGCAGTTTTTTAGCTGCTATGCTACCCGGGTGATACGGAGAGAATTGGGAGTGAACATGGTAAGAAATATTTGCTCTTAATCTAATGCAGTCCATTTCTCAAAAATTATTCACAAAGAAAATTTAGTTTAGCATTAGACAATAATTATAGATAATCCTTCAAGTCTTTGCGATGATGGCTACTATACCTCCTTAAGGTTTTAACAATAAAGCTTAGGTGACAGGTAAGAGAATATTACTACAAAACAGAAGAGACCTGGAACATAAATAACAAGGCAATGAACCACTGATATGAGAAAGGATACTCAGAGACTTCACAGATCAGTTCCTGTATTGTTGAATTGTAACATTCAGCAGCAAACAAAAAAGCAAGATAGATGTACGGCTCTTCTTGCTTGTGTAAGTTTCTATATTATTCTATATGATGTGGCTTTTAAAGCACTCTATATAATAAATAACATTTTACTTAACCTAGATGTTCCCAAAATTTATAACTAATATAATTCATTTTTGTCCTATGGTCTAAATAAACAAAACTTTTTAGTTACCTAAACGTATGTCCATAAGTAGGCAAGCCAACCATAATCTTGCTCTTGTCCATACCAAGGTGGTTCCAATAATGGCTAGAGTAGTTTATATTTAGGGTTGCCAAATAGTATTTTTCACTTGATGTTTGATATAAAGGAGAATTTATGCCAGTAAATGGTGTTACACTTGTAAAGTAGTGATAATCATATGACATCAAGTTCACAAAATCAACATAACTGAAATATAAATTTTATTAGTGCCCCTTGTAAAACAATTTGCTATGTTATTTTTTCTTGTTATTGTAGCTGAAGGAAAACACTCTATAAAAATATTATTATTACAATTCATTAATACATACGACACGTTGGTATATAACAAAAGGAATGTAATGCTTCAACTCTTCAAAAAAAGTTTGCAAGTAATATGAGCGTAGTAATTATCTATCCAAAATAATTATCTATCCAAAATTAAAGAAATGCATGCTTTTCTTAAAACTTTAATAACACTTTCTAAATAAATTTCCTCATTGAGACACTTACTCATTCATATATGAAACATCGTATGCCACGTCGACTAATTCAACCGGAGCTGCTACAGCCACAGTTACCAAAAATCCATATTTTTGCTGTCTAAAAATTAGGAAAATTAAAATAAAAGATTTATTAACAATTTATATACCTACATAAAATACAACTATAGTTCTTGAAATACACCAAGACAAAAAGTTACTAGAAAACTGAAGATCGTTATTTAATTAATTTTTTGGTTTTGCTCTACTAAAATGAAAAAAACTATTAAATTATTTGAGTTAAAAAAGAATCATTGTGTTTTAGAAATGAGGATTACATTGGAATTGCTTAACGTTTTAAAATGATCATGAAAAATTACCTAACTGAAAAATGTTTTTATTCGCTTCAAGAATTTTACAACAATTTCATTCCATAAAAATATTTAATTGTCATTAATCATTAGTATTCAACTGACCTAATAATTAGCTTTATTTTGTGTATTCTATATTCTATAATAACTTATAATTAAAAGTTATACACAAACTAATAACATAACATTTAACTAACTATATAATACTCAATTGTCATTAGTCATTCGTACTCAACTCTTCTAATATTAAATATACAGCTTCCTTATTGTATACAAACTATAGACGTGTGTAAACACTGATATGTAATAACATTAATAAACTTGGTTCTGTTTCTGAAGACACAGCATATCTACAAGTAGCAGCTGAATCCAAAGCAAGTAATATCAGATTACATATATATATATTCCAAAGTGGTATATTTAGAAATAAAAATTATTTTGCGAAAAAACAAATAAAATAAAATAAATCCAAGGCAGCTCCTATATATCAAATGCGGTACGCAAAGTATTCCAAAATATGTATGCTGAAAATGAGCAGCTAACTATAAGATCACAGCATAAAGGTTTTTCTTATGGCTATTTCTTCCAAATATGGAAAAAAGGTTACAACTCAACTTAGTACTGACGCTATAACACATTTGAAAAACAAAATTTACTCCCTACAAAAATGTATAAATGCCTTAATTATTTTAAAAGAAACAGCAAGGATGATTTTATCTTATATTCTTTCATGCACATACTATAGTGGCCTCTCGCCAATAAAAAGTACGCTGCTGTAGGTTTCCTTCCGCATTTACCAAATTTGAAGTTCCATTTTAAATTATATTACATATGAAATAAAAATATATCAAATAAAAAAATAAAAGTCTCAGGCACCCGTTTTTTTGTCAATTTTCCGCACTCTTGCAATATCAAGCAAGAAACTTGAAACAAAATGCTTTTATCTCACACTCAAAAACGATTTTTTTTCATACATTTTTTTAAATCCCTTTTTTTATCTTTGCTGAAATCACTAAGTTATTTAGCACCCGAAGAAACAGAGATTTTATACTTAAATATAATTTTCAAATATTCTGCTTTTTTAATAACACTCTCTGTAAAAACATTTCATTTTTTGCTCAACATGGTTTATTATTACTAATTATTGAATTTTAAATTCATCAAATGAGTATATATATATATATATATATATATATATATATATATATATATATATATTATGATTTTTGGGATTAGGGTTCATCAAAGTGGAATATCTTTGCTACATTTCGTCCTCAATTGAACAAGGTGTTTTCCGGCATTTTGACTCCAGAAGATAAGGCCACTAAATGACCTCAGAGAATTAGCTTTTTATATCCAAAATTGTCTCCATGTGTGGTAAGCACAACCCAAGTATAATAGTGTTCAAAATATATTTGATGCAATCGGAGGAGAAACAATGGAAAGTTATTTCATTTTGTCTTATCTTTATCACGTAATTCTAAATAAAGCCACTAAACTACTAAACACATTTCCAAATTTTCATGGCAAATTAAGTATGCAAGTGTAAACCATGGTACATTTTTAAAGAAAAAAAAACTAGATAGTACTAACCTTGATACAGCCTTTCTCATTTCGGAAAGAAGTTGAGTGAAATGCATTTTCTGGTAATGATCGTAATTCACTTGATCGCCTGGAAACTCCCAATCTAAATCTACTCCATCGATTGTATAATCCTTTACATAGTTTAACACAGATTTTATAAACCTAAAATTAATAAATTGTTTTAATTTGAAATCATTCTGTTTGCTTGACTCAATGGTTTTAATTGAAAAGAAAAAACATAATGAACAACTTGTTATAATCATTCGCCCTTAAATTTAACTAGACATTAAACATTAACAGGGTATCCCGACATAGGCAGTATTTAGGATCGCTGAGGCCCACTATACTGTCACCCCAAAGAGAGCCCGTTCCCTATTAGAAAGGAAAGGATCCTTTCTGACGGAGTGCGAGCGCAAAGTAATCTGGTGTTGACTAAAGTGTCACACGAATTCAACTAA
This sequence comes from Kuschelorhynchus macadamiae, assembly GCA_030620095.1. NCBI lineage: Eukaryota > Metazoa > Arthropoda > Insecta > Coleoptera > Curculionidae > Kuschelorhynchus > Kuschelorhynchus macadamiae. The sequence goes on from JAUTXW010002880.1 coordinate 1,188,155, forward strand.
AAATATATTTATAGAGAATCTATATTTACGGATTGGATTTATTAGATATTACTTTTTGAATTTCAACTTTTAAAGCTATCCCCAGCCTCCCCAACTCGCGATCTATTCACTTTTTGCGTTATTCTATTATATATAAACATACCAAAATTATTTGGGAAAGCACTTTTAAGAAAAAAAAACCTTGCAATATTTTTGCTGGATCTCTTAGATTAGATTGCGCATCAACTGTAAATTTAAAACAATTTCTTAGCTTAAGGAAGCACCATCTCGATTGTTTAAAAAGAAAGTGAAGTGTGACCCAATTTAGTTGAGTAAATAGTCACAGAGTATATATATATACATATATATATATATATATATATATATATATATATATATATATATATATATATATATATATATATATATATATATATATATATATATATATATATATTAAAACATTTTTATTGGGCGCTATTTGATTCCATTGGATTCCTACCAATATTTTACCAGTGTCTTTCTAACTAGGCCACAATTGACTTTTGGGCATAATTTAAAATAAATTCAATAAGTAGTTTTTACATTTACACATACAGTATATCCTATTTTCACATTTAATTTTTCTGCAAAATTTAAAGTCAATTAAAAATTTTATTTGGCCGCCATTTTAAATTCGTACCACAACTTTACCAATTTATCTTTATATCACACTTAAATCTTGTAGAAAAATTGAAATTAATTTAATAAATAACATTTTTAGGCTGTTAAATATTTTATTAGGCCGCTATTTTCTTTTGCTATCTTAGATTCATTCATTCAGAGTGATGTATTAGTTGGGGTTAGGATAAAAAAAAAGTAAATTGTCAAGATTTCGCAACTTTATTGTTGCATCCCTAGGACACATATGGATTCTATATCCTGCATGAAAACCATATTATCAGTCTTTACCTACTCCGTTGGTCCGCAGATATTTCCTAACCAAATAATATACCACTCTAACATAACAACAAGAACGATTTAAAAAATGTAATATCTGGAAAATATCTGGGGACCAACTGACTTGATAGAAACTGATATGGGTTTCATGCAGGATATAGAATCTTTATACTTATACTCCAAATGGTTATCCTGAATGTTGAAAAATGGTTGTTTATGCTAAAAATGGGCGGGGCGTGTTCACTTTATACTGGATGGTATCCTTTATAAAACAGTTCTGGAACTTTGAAATGCATAATGGAAAATTTTGGGACTATTGTTAAATATAATCGAAAAATTTAAAACATATTTAAGTGCGGTTTTCAACAAATTACCGGTGACCATTTTATGATGTGCTTTGAATTGAATTTTGATTTAGCGATCCCAATTTATAAATGCAAGGTGGTAAATACAGTGTAATTTTTTTCAAATTTCATGTCTGCCCCACTTTTGAAAAAACTATTTTGTGTAATTTCTATCAGTAGGTCAAAAGTAAAAACTAATTTAAAGTTTTTTTTTGAATAATTGTCATAGTACCAGAAAAATAAATGTTTTACTAAAAATCAACTTTTTTGGATATCTGAATAACACTTATTCAAAATGGCCTCCAAAATTGGTTATTGCAAGAGAATTAATGTATTATCTAAGTGCGTAAAACAAAAATATGATTTTACTGCTGTTAGGGATAATTTTTCTAAATTTGACCCCTTAGCACATTTCACTAATTTAGAATCGCTCCAGAAAAAACTGTGCGATATTTTCTAAAATACAAATAATTTTTGGAGCTGTCAATTAAAACACCGAAACGGGTTTTATTATTTATTTTTATTATTTTAAAGTGTTATTCAAATACATACATGCATAGGTTGCTGATATCGAAGAAAGTTAATTTTTAGTAAAATTTTAATTTTTCTGATACTATGAAAATCATTCAAAAACCCTTCAGATGAATTAGTTTTTAGTTTTAACCTACTGATTCCCCCACAACTAATAAAAATCATAAAAAAGTCGTTTTTTCAAAAATGGGGTAAACATGCAATTTGAAAAAAATTGCACTCTATTGTTTACCACCGCGTATTTATAAATTAGGATCACTAATTCGAAATCCAATTCAAAGGACAGATAAAACATAAAATGGTCTCTCATCGGAAACAGCAGTTAAATATCTTTTAAATTTTTCGAGATATCTAAGTTTAAAAACAGTCCAAAAATAGGTTTTATATCTGTGAAGTGCTTATCTAAATACTTAAATAAACAGCCTTTGTAACAATGAAAACAAAATGTTCTTTCCAACCTATACCAAAGGTTCTCTATATTATAAGTTACTTTTGTTTAATAGCCCAAAAATAGATTTTATATCTGTGAAGTACTTATTTAAATACTTAAATATACCGCCTTTGCAACAATGAAGACAAAATGTTTTTTCCAACCTACACCAAAGGTTCTCTATATTAAAAGTTACTTCTGTATGTATTGTTATTAAATTATGGCAGTTATCTTATTTTCACTAAACATTATTACACAATAGACATTAAAACATACATATTTTTTCTGTGTTACGAGTCAGCTAAACTTTTTTTTAACTCACGTTTTTCTGTTGGTATGATTCTTCACCATCTCAGGGAATCCATTTTCGTTTCCAGAACCTCCAACTGACAAAAGAATTTTTAAATTCTTATTTTTTTCTTTTAGTTTTACAATCTCTTTCAGATATTCTAAAAACAGTTGCATAATACATACATACTTATATTAAAACAAAAAAAATAACACTTATGTTGCAACCAAAGAAAAGTTCGCTCGAAAAGTTAGAAAAATATATGGAAATGTTGGTAAAGTTGGAAATTTTTGTCACAGAGTCATAGACGAATCCCTATGTTTAATTTTAGTAGTTCTTAAATACGAAATTCTCTGTTATCACGATTCAGTGATACCTACTTCTGAAAATGCGCATCGCTCATACGTTTGCAAGTGTTGTGACGCGAAATGCACCTGCGCACATATGCATGTAATTCAAATTCAAAAAGTACTTTATTGCCCCAAGGACGCAGTTTTGTTCACAAAGCATAAAGAATGTTAAAGTAGTGTAGTGATTATGATTACTATGGTTGTGCATTATAGTATTTCCTGTATTTATAAAGCCACTATTGTTTTATTTGTCCTCTCTCGTCTCAGACACGTCAATGTTTCCATTAGATAAAAACACTAAGAAATTATTTCCGTAACGCAGTAGCGCGTCATACCTACATCGTGTGCTAGAGTGCATAAAAATTCAAAGAAATTACCGCCTCCGCCCGCGCCGCTTGCTTGATCAGTGTCGACTGATTTTCTTTGCCCCTTTGAAAGCTACTGACAGATCTTTTAAAGGGCGATATATCATTAACATCTAATAGTCTACTTCAATAATTTGAAACTGCTTACAAATTATACAAAAAAGAAAACCACGACTTCTGAAACTGATGCTTGGCGAACATGGTTCCGAAGTCCTTTTACACAGCAGCACTGCCATCCTTGATCAAGTTCCAGATCCATTCGAGTCTAACTTTGGTGCAGGGATCCCTGCCAAGCGATTTAAACTAGTTGAACAAACTACGGACACTGATAAATATTTCATCGTTCCTAATGAAGGGACCTCATTTAGAAGTGACGAGGGTGAGTGTGATTCTTAGGTCTTGGTCTTAGTCTTTGATTATACTTTGCATTATTTTGTGTTGCTGTTCGTTATTTTCTTTCATATCTTATAAAAATAAATCATTTTAGGTCATGGCCTTAGGTTATATTTTATATTATTTTATTGTTTGCTGTTTTGTTATATTGTTTGCTTTTATTATTATTATTAAATTCAATACCACTGAGCTGAAGAACAATGTTCTGGAACTTAGAAAGAAAAAAGCTAAACTGGAAACTACCGACTGCGGTATTCCCGGCGAAAAAAATTCTATCTATATTAATGATGACTTTCCTACGCATGTTCGTGGGCTTTTCAAAGAAGCTCGAAAATTGAGAAACCATGGCTTCCGATATGTTTGGTGCAAATATGGGCGTATTTATGCTAGAAAGGATGAGGGTGAACCGCTGGTTAAAATCTTCAATATAAATCAAGTTGAGGACCTTATTGTTATTAATAAAAACTAATCTATTGTTCTTTTCCTATATAACTTTTGTATATTGTATAATTCTTACTTATAAAATGGCTAATAATATTAAGATAGGGCTTCTAAATGTACGCTCCCTCGTACCCACGTTAGGTAATATCAAATCAATACTTGAACTACAAAATTTCGATTTTTTGGCTATAACTGAAACGTGGCTGAGTTGCAGAGTGGATACCAAGTAGGTAAGTATTCCTGGATATTTATTTTATAAGGTTGATAGAGATGATGGGCGTAGAGATGGTGGAATCGGATTTTATATAAAATCTTTATTTGCTGCAGAATTAATGTTGGAATATTCTTACTCAGCTGAGGCGGTGGAGCAAATGTGTATAAAAGTTAGGATATGTAATGTCCAGAGTTGGGTAGCGACACGTAGAAAATTAACTTTCTTCTCATGTGTAGAAAATTGCATAGAAAATGTAGAATATGTAGAATATTAAGTAGAAAATGTATAATATCCGAGTACACGTACAATAATTATTTTAGTTTATTATAATATGTTTTATCGCATTAAAACTTTCTTTCTGGATATTTTTATTAATTATCACAAGTGTTTAAACTGTAAGACTGCACGCACACTGACTTCCGAAATAAAATCCGACGTTAATTTACGCGCGCCAACTCTCTACTCTGTAACGGCGAACGGCCGGCGCCGGCGGTAACGCCCTATTTGTTGACAGACGACAAAATACACTGATGTCGCCGGAGTACATTAGTCGTCAATTGACCCATCCTCAGCTACTTCTGGACTTCACAGAAAGTTATTTTAAGAGTCACTGTCGTTTTGTTGTTCTGTGTATCTAAAAATTGATTTATTAATCGTTGTTATAATATTAAACAATGGCTGGGCGACCAAAACATGATTATTGGGTAAAATACGAATTCCAAGAATGGTAAAAGGAAAAAACGCTTGTTTCTGCAATTACTGTAGGAAAACATTGAAAAATACTGCAAAACAAAGACTTTTTGCACAAAAGAGAAATAACACATTCACAAACACCTGATACCCAGGATGAGAGTTCCGCTATTCCTTCTGCCCTTGATTCGTTTTTGAACCGGGAATCAACATCATTGGCATCTACCTCCTCTGTGAGCTCTATGCAAAATAAGATAGGTAGATGTTTTATTAGCAGCCAAAGTGATTTTCAGTGGCGCCTAGAGTAAGAAAAATATGGTAGGGAATTTTTTGCGATGCAAATTATAACCGATTTTAAAACAAGCAAAAGTGAGGCACTAACTTTTTTGTTAGTTCAGTGTTCACTAGTAGGAAAACTGTTTATAGAGTTACAAAAATTTCAAATGTGTGAAATGAAAAGGTGTGTTCGTGTGTTTTACTCAAGCTTGGTATAGGGAGCTAGATAGTTATAGATAGTTAAGTAAAAAAACTTCGGTATACCTACCTATACACAATAAACTAACAATTTCAGACCGCCAGTTCAAAAATCAATAGATAGAATAGTTCGTAGACAGGCAGGGCTACCATTCTTAAAAACCCGAAAGTAATTAATTCACTGAGTTTTATTACTATTATTTTTTATTAATATATATGTTATTATTATATTCATTTAGTTTTATTAGAAACTTTTAGATCCACCTTTCGTTTGCGCCTAGGAAAGGGATGACGTAACGTGGGCTTTGATTGGCGAACGGGTATTGCTTAGACTATACCCTTTTGTCTCGCTCCCTCGTACGTATTTTGCCCATAGCATATTCTATTTCTCTCTATTTGTTAAAATATCTTTACTTTAATTTTCCGAAATTGCTTGGTGTTGCCTGTGTACTCCGAGTTAAAAAGAAATAGATGCATATCGCACGAAAATATTACGAAATAAGGTATAACGTACAAGCCAATGTTGTGTCATTTAAAATGTTACTTTGGCATTTTTGTTTATTTAAAATGTGTATTTTTTGGGAGGGCATTGCCCATTTGTCAATTGCCCTTATGATGATAAAGCAGCCACTATTGATTTTTGTGGTAACTGTGGTTGGCCTTTCGTTGACAATAGCACATTGACTACCTATAAAACAATATATTATTGTTCTCAGATTACGCTACAAGCGGGCCCCATTAGAGCTAGCATCATAGAGCTTTCAAAGAAAAAGGCAAAAAAATCTGCCAATATGCCGACTGTGCTCGTAGGATTTTGTGATAGAATGACATCTATGGAGCAAGAAAATTTGAATATGGCTCTATGTGAGTTTATGTTCGGATGTAATATACCTTTCTCTGTTGCTGAATCTGACCATTTTAAAAAATTTGTTAAACTTTTGCGCCCATCGTATAAATTGCCCAAGAGAAAAACATTATCATCAACTTTGCTTTCAAAGTGCTACGATAATTGTAAAAAATCTATTAAAAATTTTGATCAAGAATCTGTTATGCTTATTGATGGATGGAAAAACTCATCGAGTAACTCAAAAAACGTTTGTCTAATTCACAATGTTGATAGTGACATAGCATTTTTGGAATCATTTAATTTAACAGGTGAGAAAGAAACTGGGGACAAACTGCAAGAAATTGTTGAAAATGTGTAGTTTTAGCAAAAGAAGTTTATAACACTAATATAGATGCGCTCTCTTCGGACAATGCAAGTAATATGAAAAAGATGGGATCTCAAATAAATTTATGGCATACAAACTGTAATAGTCATACAGCCAATTTACTAGCAAAAGAATTAGTATCCGAAAATATTGCTGGGAAAGTCCAGTCTGTTTTAAAAGCATTTTCCTCACCTGACCTTGAAAACGCTTTATTAAAATCAGGCGGTAAAAGGGTAATTTTAGCTGGTGAAACTCGGTGGTGTTCGTTTAGAGACTCATTTGTAAATTATCTAGAGAACTTGAAGCCAATGCGAAAAATAATTGCTGAAGCCACTACTTTTAAACAAAGCATAAGAAAACTAGTATTTTACGAACATCTAAATAAGAAAGTTGAAGATAGTGTGACATTATTTGATCCAGTTTGCAAGCTTATTAACAAATTACAATGTACTGAAGCCTCAACCGCGGATGCAGCAGAAGAATGGATGCTATTAAGCATTCCTGAAGGTTTTGATGAATATACACCATGCCTTAAAAAACGGCAAAAGATGGCTTTGAATTTGTTTTCACTAGCCGCTAATTACTTGCACCCTGTATACCGAGGCAAAATGTTAAATGAAACACAAATTAAAGAAGTTAATGATTTTTTAATAGACAATTTAGACACGGAAGGACTGGATGGTCTTCAAGATTTTAAAAACAATCGATATATATTTCGAAAACTAAATGAGAAAAGCATTACAAAAGTTTGAAGTTTTTGGGAAAAAAAAAATCATTATCCTTTTCTATCCAGACTGGATAGCTTATTAAGCTAAACACAATTCCGGCATCTTCAGCTCAACTAGAAAGACTCTTTTCCAATTGGTCGTTTTTTCACTCTTCTATCCGAAACCGGCTCACTGAGGAAAATTCGAAAATGTTGACTTATATTTATTATCATTTGAAGATAAGAGACAGTAATCGATCTGAGGACTATTAAAATATTTTTTTTCCAAGGCTGTAGAAAAAATGTTTGATTTTTATAGTATAAGTTTTGATTTTTTTTTAATTTTTGCCAAAGAAGCTTTGTAGACTATATACATGTAATAATTAATAATAATTATTGTAGGTGGTAGTACTCGTAGTTCTTACGTTTATTATTACTGTTTGGTTTAGGGGTTATCATTTTTTTCTTACTTTTAAAAACTGTTTCTGATGACACCTAAAACATATTATTTTTCTAGCTTTAAAGACATCATTATCCATTTTTTTAATAATAAATAACAATAATTGGAGATACTGTTAGTAGTTTATTTCTTAGCTTATTCTAATATCCTTTTTTCACCTATTTAAAATAAATATAAACACAAAAATCGGCTTTTAATATACAAAAAAAAATCTACATTTGAGCAGGTAGAAAATGTAGAAAATTAGTTGGTGTCGAAAATTAATTTTCTACGTGTAGAAAATATGGTAGAATATTCAAAATTTTCTACCTACCCAACCCCGGTAATGTCACGTTTGCCTTTATTGTGGTGTACAGACCTCCAAGTCAGAATGCTAGAGCGGCCTTGGATTCACTAGAGAATGCCATGTCAGCAGTCTTGCCAACTGTAGATGAGCTTGTTCTTTTGGATGATATTAACTTGAACTTATTACAGTCAAATTCGAACTCCGAGTTATTTAATGATTTCCTCGATACATTTTCACTGAAACAGCTTATTGAGCAGCCTATGCGTATAACCGGACAAAATTTCACGTCCTTGTGTAATTGCAGTTTCTAACTCTAATTTGGTGGTTGCGACATAAAACATGGCAGTAAATATTCTATAAGGAAGACGTAGATAATAAAGTTGAAATTCTGACTAAAAATATAACCATCCTATTCAATAAGCATGCACCTGACAAGAGAACTCGTATTACTAAACCAAAGGCAAACTGGTTCACAGGAGCCTTGCATGAAATGAAAATTCAAAGAAATAAGCTATTGTCGAAGTTTAAACGGTCAAAAAGTCATGGTGATTGGATTGTGTATAAAGAAATGAGAAATTTTTTCACTTCCGCGGTTAGGAATGCAAAACGCGCTTACTTGGATCATACTAGTCAGTTTGAAGGTTGTCAGCAGACGTGGAGGGCACTAAGAGATCTTAATATATACTCCAAGAAGTTATTCTATTCCTGATAGTCTATATGTTCCTAATAATATTAACAAATATTTTCAAGAATCTGTCAATTCTCTAGGTTGTCAAGTTGATCCTAAAACTGTTTAGTACTACTCAAACCACAGAGTCTCTGATGCTATTAGTCTATTTGAACTTGAACCTATCCTTGAGGAAAACGTGACAAGTGCTATTGCCTCTTTGAGTTCCACTGCAGTTGGTACAGATGGGGTGAATTTAAAGATGATACGATTGTGTATATAACTCATATATTTAATTCGTGTATAATGTCCTAACGCTTTCCTAATTCATGGAAAACGGCACTAATTCGTCCCCTGCCGAAAGTGTCATCTCCAGAGCAGTTATCCGACCTTAGACCAATAAGCTTGTTGCCAGTTCTTAATAAGATTTTTGAAAAACTTATTTATCTTAAAATAGTAAAGTTTATAACTGATAATAATCTTTTCTCAAGGTATCAATCTGGGTTTCGTAAACACAGTACGGTGACTGCTCTACTAAACATTGTTGATGATATAATCCAGTCAATTGATGAAGGTAAAGCAACAACGCTGGTTTTGCTGGATTTCAGCAAAGCCTTTGACACCATAGATTATGACTTGATGTGTGCAAAGCTGCATTACTACTGCTTCTCTAGAAACACCATTGCATTTTTCCAGGATTATCTTCTGCATAGGAGTCAGGTAGTCGAAACTAATGGTAACCTATCAGAGCCTGGAGGTGTCCCCCAGGGCTCCATGCTGGGGCTACTTTTGTTCGTTTTATATACAATGGACTTATATAGGTTTGTTGAGGATTGCTCGCCTAATCAGTTCGCCGATGATACACAGCTATATATTAGCTATGACAAAAAGAATGCTGATGAGTTCGTTGCCAGATTGAATACTGCACTTTAAACTATTTGCGACTACTCCGTCAAACATGGTTTAAAGTTGAATGCATCTAAGTCGGCATCAATACATTTTGGTGACTCACTGGCTGTTAGGAGTGTGGAAGTTATTGTTAATGGAGTGGCGTTGAATAGCCGTGGAGACAGTGAAAAGTCTTGGTCTTTATATCGACAAAGATTTGCGATTTAGATCTCAGGTGAAATCCATTATACGAAAATCCTATGCATCATTGAGGAATCTCTATCGAAATAGATATGTTTTAAATAGGGAATTAAAAAAATGCCTCTATAACTCTCTTGTCTTGAGCCACTCAGGATATGCAGATTTGGTTTTTGGACCTTGCCTCGATCTTTGTACAAGCAATTTATTGCAAAAAGTAAGATTTGTTTGTGGGGTAAGAAGAAGGGATCATATTTCACCATGGTTAATCGAATTGGGTTGGCTAAATATGTATAATAGGAGGAAATTACACATGGCAACATTTGTTTGGAAAGTTCTCGAAAATAACACACCTCTGTACATTAGAGAAAAGTTGACTTATCGTTCATCCATCCACCATCTTGATACACGTAATAATCGATTTCTGCAAATACCTGGTCATAGAAAGACAATTTTTAAGAGATCTTTTAGTTATTCAGCCATTAGTGTATACAACTCAGTTCCTGACGTAATCCAGCGGCACTCGTGGTCAGGATTTAAAAAAGCTTATAAAACTTTCCTATTACAGGTACAGGGAGCTTAGGTTCTTAACTAACTTTTGTAGGTACCTTTCATTTTTATATCCCTCATTTTATATTCGCATTTTTTTTTTAGCTCCTTAATACTTAATATAGTTTGATACTCTGTTTAATTGATATTATTATTGTTTATCTTAGTTACACAATGCTTCTTATATTATATAATGGCCAACGATACTGTAAAGTAGTACAACGTCAATTTTCATATGCATATTATTGTAAATGATTGAAATGCTTGTATACTCGGTTGAGTAGAGCAGTCTAACTGGACTTCGCCGAGTATAAAATAAAGACACATTATTATTATTATTTATATATTATATAATAAAATTTTGAGACAGTATTGTATTTACATTATTTCTACACAAGAACAAATCACACTGCAAGATGCAACCTTAAAATTTCCATAAAACTCAACTTTTCTACCTTTACCAACTTTTACGAACTTTTCTTGAAAAGATGAACGAACTTTTCAGCAATTTCAAATTTTCATGAAAAGTTGCAACCCTACTTATAGCATACTAAAACTATTGTTTATGGCATTTAATAAAACAATACAAATATTGCTCTCTAATGAATACAAAAAGTTTAAACTCATAAATAAAATTCTAGGTATATATAATAGAACATCACACATTATTTTGCTATTTTTATTATTTTCTGTCTGTCGGCCCAGGACTTTTCCCCAATAAAGGATTTCCCTCATCAACCTTTCAAGAAACTATAATACCTAGTACTCATGTCCTTAGACTTCATGGTTAAAACTCAAGAAATTACAACAAACTATTTGGGCCCTTAGATCTCATGGTTAAAACAACTGATCAAAACACCTAAATCCTCGCCCAAATGGCATTAAAGTGGCAACATTTCAGTTCTAAACTAATAAAATTATATTAGGGGCAAATTATTTAAAAGTATCTAAAAAATATCTAAAAAAATTACCATTGGCATTGCGACGCTTTTTATTCTCGAGGAGGAAATATTTTCTTTTCTTTTAAGGATCAATATTAATTATAATTATTTAATTGTCAGATTTAAAACGAAGCAAAACAATTTTTATATTTATCGTATTATGAAAACTGCTCGGAAATCCATGGACTTGGATTGGGATAAGCAGATTGGGAGTTGGTTGTCTTTCTTTTATGACAAGAAAAATTCTTCAGAATTATCACCGATTTCGCAAAAAAAACTAACCGTTCCGGGTTCAGCAATGATGTCAAATTAAAATCTAACAGATTACAGGAAGCCTATTTTAATTATTTAGATTCTGAGTGACTTACACTGACAGAGACTGACTTACCCAAATGACGATCATCTAGATAAATACTGTGATTTACAACACTCCCAAACGCCACGTTTAAATGTGTGCATAAGTTGGGATCAATTTCACTGATCTGCATAGAAGTTTCATCAGAAGGAAAATTGTAATAACAAACTAAATTTAACGTCTTCAAGGCAGCATCTTCATTTGGATGACTATGAGTAGATTTTGGAATTTCTGTAAAATTTTGAGAGGGGTAAATGCTGTTGTACGCCAGTGCTCGGTGCTGGTTTCTTTCCAAAATGTCTACAAATTAATTAAATTAAACATATTTTTCTTCATTACTACTAACAAAATGAAATGAATTAATGCTCTGCACGAGCTATTTTAAAGAAACTTTTGGCTTTGTCGCAGGGAAAAAAATTAAATATACGTTAGATGAAAAATAGTTGAAAAATTATGTGTCTTAACACATAAATTGATTATTCTTTTAAGCAACAAAATAGTTAAATTGTGATTCACCTTATCGAGGCTCCGAAGGCTGAAAATACTGATATCGATATTGTACCTCTGTAAAAAAGTTATGGTAAATCACAATTTAAATATTTTTTACTTAAAAAATATTTTTGATGTGTGTCTAAATTAAAAGAATATGTCTAAACTTAATAGTTTCTGAGATAATGACCATTAAGTAGTTAGCTACATTTTAAAAATGCAATAATGGAGCAGTAACGAATATTAATTTGATAATGCATTTTGGTTTATAATTTAATATGTTTTATAATGCTGTACGCAAAATGACACACTGGGATCATAAAAATAATTGATTTATTTAATGTCTGAGCTTGAATTTCCAAAAGTTTTTGGTTAATAAACTATACAAATTGTGAGAAGTTGGTATTATCTATATCCAAATCATTACCATATGATACACTGGGGATTTTTTGTAAAGATTAATTCTGGAAACTTTAAATAAAATGGATTTTTACTTCCTGTATTTTTATTATTCATTTGAAATGGAATCTGTCTTAAGATTTTAGGGTCATTTACTTTAGTGTTTAAGATTTGGAACAAGAACAAACACCAGGCAACTTTTAATTCTTCAATTTTCAAGAGACATTCTACTAAAAATCCTTAGCAATTACTGGTGATTATAACCTTGTGGTGGATATTAATTAAATATTTTGTAAAACATATACTTTCTATTGATTTGGCCCATACTTCATATTGAGGAGATCAAATTATGCTGCCATACTCAAATTTAAACAAAACAAGGGTATCAAATATCTTTAAACAAACATTCACATGGATGTGCTTGGTTGATCTGATAATGAAACTTATAGTTTGTAAGGATCATTTATTTTAGTAGTAATGTGTTGAATAGAATTTAAAGAATTATCAAAGATAACTCATAAATCTTTATGTGCTTTAATACTTTGTAAAACATTGTCATTTAAGGTATATTCCCTTCATAGCATATGATATATATATATATATATATATATATATATATATATATATATATATATACAGGGTGAGGATTTTAACTGGAACGCTGCTTATAGCGGATCCGGGAATAAGATTTCTCTAAAATCCATCAAATTGGAAGACACTTTTTGTGGTAACTTTTTTGAAAGCTTATTGAAAAAGGGATTTGCCATTATTTTTTTTTTTACTTCTGTCAGAAATTTTTAAATAATATAACGTTAAAACCGAAATCTTACCTTTCTAGTGCAAAAATTGTTGAAAATGTGCCCCATTAACTTGTTGGCACAGACCCAAACGATGGTAGAATTCTTCCCTTACCCGTTCCAAAACTTCTGGCGCGATTAAATGTATCTCTGCCCGAATCCTGACCTTCAAATATCCCAAATTTTCCCAACAAAAACTATTGTTTTTCTATAACTGTACCTGAACGACTATTTCACACATTGTTCGCAGTAGCTTAAGTTTGTTTTTAAACGTCAATGCATTTTTTCAAGGATTTACATACTTTATATGTCGGCTCCATAGGAAATGCATTAACCTTCAATAATTCTAGACACCATCGTTGCTTCAGTCAATGGCACCAGGATAGACTAGTTCTTTAAACTCTTTTGCCGCGGAACTGATGTCATTGCGGATGCATATGGTTGAATATATATATATATATATATATATATATATATATATATATATATATATATATATATATATATATATATATATATATATATATATATATATATATATATATATATATATATATATATATATATATATATATATATATATATATATACATAATATATATATATATATATATATATATATATATATATCTACATATATATATATATATCTACATATATATATATATATATATATATATATATATATATATATCTACATAATATATATATAATAGATATATATATATATATATATATCTACATAAATATATATATATATATATATATATATCTATATAAATATATGTATATATATATATATAAAAAAATATATATATATACATAATAACTTAAATAATATATAATTTATCACTTAATAAACATTTAAATTTGAAAATATGATAATACAATTACAATACAATCCAGTCAGAATTCGAACGATAGAAGCAAAGGTTTGAAAATTCTAAATACGTGATATGAGCAAAAGGTCAGCAAAACTGTTCTTTCAGAATGACAGTAGTGAATGGATGTGCACCTGGAATGAAATATCATATCTTTCCATCCGTGAAAGACAAGGATCAAAATAAAAACTATCAAAATCAAAATGTTGTATTCTTTAAAGAAACATCTCATTAACAAGTATTACGAACATATAATACAATTTTTCTATATTCATTTGTTTTATGCTAAAAAGGAATAATTTAGCCATCTTCTCAAGAACTGTAAAATAGAGCTATAAGGTATGAAACATGTTTTAACATTAAAATTTGCAGGGTACTACATTTAATACAACAAAGATGATAGTGTTCCCGATTACAGTCAATTACTTGAATCAACAAAATCTGCACCTAAGATCACAACATAAAGAGATTGATTGATACTTATATGGAAAATTATAGACTATCTTTACCACTGTACAGGTTATGAAGCAATACCCAATACGCAATGAGAGTTATTTTGGAATTTCATAGTCATCAAACAAAATAGAAGTATATTTGCCATAAAGCATAATTCCTTTAAACGGTAGTCAATTTTGTTAGGTATATAATGAACTTTTATTTAGCTGACACATCTCTAATATGCAACTTTTCATATTAAAATGTATGCAGAAAAATGCAGTTTTTTATTTAATCAGACAATAATACTATTTACTCACCAAGTGTATTAAATCCATTTAGAAATGACTTTGGATATACTAGTTTTTCATAAATACCAAAAAGTATCATGTAGGTAGCACAAAATAAAGTAACTGGGAGTATAAGGCACCCTACCATAAGTACTGTTTTTTTGTCAATATGCCAGGGATTCCTAAAAAAAAATTAATAGTGGCAGTACAAAAAATACTACTTTTAATCATAATTTTATAAAAGATAAAAAAAAAATTAACAATTATATGTACAATTTTATTCTTATACCTTACTTACATAACACAGATATGTTCGATTGTAGTAGATGAATATAAAATATAGTATTGTTGTCATTCTAGATTTTAATGTAAATGGTAAATTAACTGCAAACATATTTTGCTTGTTATTAAGTTATTTTAACAAGCTGACGGAACATTAGAAGATTTAGGCTGGTTGTGGAATATCATATTTTATTTGACCCAAAACAGCTAAAAACTATAATAAATGTAAGTCTGCCTCTGTTCTGTTGTGACGTAAGTAATGTCACATTACAGATAATAACAAAATGAATAAATTCCAATATAAAATAGCTGACCAAGCTTCCCATAAAAAGGGCTCACAAGTATAAATTTACATATAAACCAATTTATTTATTGAATTACTTTCTAGAAATTATTTAATTACTTACCCAATAGCAATAGACATGGGTTGATTTTGCGAGTTTATAATAGTGGTTTAAAAAACAATTATTCAGCAAAGTAAGGGAATTTATAAAGTACTCAAACTAACAAGTACTTATAATTTAAAGTATTTATAAATATTTGTTACTAATACTACCTCACTTTTGGGTATGTTAGGTTACTAGAATAAGTGATAAAACGATTAACCAACTATAACTTATACCAACTACTTTTGAATAATCAATTGACAAATCCATATAGGAATGGCGCCTTTCCCCTGAAGTGATAATTGTACAATTTGTTTTTGGGTTTGGATTAAAGAGCCAAGGCCCTACCATTAAAGACTTTCTACATTCTTGTATTTTCAATGCTTGAAATTAATTTTCATAAATACTAAAATTAATTTAAATTAAATTAATTAATCAAATTTTCTATGGATTGTAAATGTCAAGGTACTTGGGGTCAAAGAGAATGCGAGAGGGGATATGCATTTTTGATCGGACTCTTACATCCACTCGAGCCCATGTTACAATATTCAGAGAAATATTTGTGAATTATGAACCCAATAGTTGATAAATAAAAGAAAATGTAAAAACAATCAACAGATGTTTCCGACATTTAAAAAATTAAGTCCAGATAAACTTGATGTAAGTTAAAAACCTTGTTAACTTGTTGCAAAGTCACAAAATGTGGCATTGCCTGTTAAAATATCAATCACAGGATTTAAGATCAATTTATTATCCGCAATTTTCTCAAACCAATTTATACCAGGTTGATTAGACTCCCAGAAAAAATAAATAAATGCCTTTAAACTGGTCCATTACTTACATTAAAGAGATGAAACTAACTCTCGTGTTTACAAACACTTTAAAATAAACATTACTATAAATATAAATTAAATCAAACCTGAAAAGTATAGGGTAATTGTTCTCAACGGTTCTAGCAATAAAATTAAGGATGGCTGAAAACTGATAAATTTTGAGTCAAGCAAAAATAAATCAATAAACAAGTATCCTACTCTCTGAGCAGTTAAACAATTATTTCGTCACTATGGCTCTATATCTAAAATGTACTTTATTATTAAAAATACAAAAAAATTCTGTTGAGAAAGCATGTTAAAGTGAAAAAAGCTTTTCATAAAAAGATAGCAAAAATAACAAAACACAATAATCACAATGTTAGTCTACAATACATACATGGATATCAAATTATAAACATATAAAACAGTCAAAAGGGAAAAACATAATAAAAGCAGAAACATATAAAGGCACATATTAAAACATCTAAGTTCAACAAAAGATAGTTAAAATGCTTAAGTTATATAATTGAAGGCAGAGAAGTCAGTAGTCGAAACATACAAAACAGACCCAAATAAAGAATAAATAACAATTAGTTACACTCAGCTGCCCGCATAAAACTCACCCACGTTATAATGTACTTGGTTTAGAACTGCGCTCTTTAACGTCCTTCTAAAGATTCTAAGTGAGTTGGCGTCCCTAATGTGAATTGACAGATGGTTAAATATTTTCTTACTGTGATAGACTTCGAGTAGTACTGTTATTTTTAAATATCAGGGTAGCAGTTGAGAATGAATAAAGAGGTGAATGTGAGAATTCTCAGCGAATAAAAATGTGGTCTGCAGGGCTTGGGTGACCTTAGCGATGAAGCGAATGAAGGCTTCTTTTGCAATACGATACTTAAAAGATACTGGCTACTGAAGCCCCAAAATGGAATGCCATACCTAAGATGCAATTCGAATAAGGCAAAGTAAATTGATCGCGTCAACTCTGGATCGAGCTCACTCCTAGCGATTTTAATTGCAAAACAAGCTGATGAAAGTCTCCCACTCAGCCTCGAAATGTGTTTTTTAAAGCGAAGATTACTGTCTATGAAAACCCCCAAAAATTTAGAAAAGTTTTCCTCCTTAAGAGGGTATTACATCTGGATGCGGGGATCCAGATGTAAACCCCTTATGTTACACCTAAATCCCACCACTTTCGTCTTTGCAACATTAAAGGAAAGTCGGTTTAAGTTATACCATAGTTTTATACTGTTAATATCAGATGAAATATTATTTCTTAATTGCACATAATCCTTGTGGTGCTATACAATGGATGTATCGCCCGCAAAATCGTAAAATCGCCCGAAATCTGAACACGCACAAGATCATTAATATACTACAAAGACAGGACAGATCCTTGAGGAACGCCACAGTCCATGTGGCAGGCCGATGATTGCACACCCGAAATAACAACTCATTGACTGCGACAGGAAATGTAAGACTCAAACCAGCATTACCCCTAAATCCGTTACTGTTCAAGCTTCCACAGCAATATTCTATGATCCACACAGTCAAAGACTTTTGACAGATCACAGAATACTGCCGCCACCAACTCTCCCTGATTCAGACAGAGGTACACCGCCTGCAGAAAGCCCCAGAGACAACCAGCTTATAGCCAGATGGAATTTGAGACAAAATAATATCAAGTTTTGATAAGAACTCAACAATTTGACTAGAGGGGGGACGAAAAATACCCGGGATATAAAAGTTAGTTGCTTAGAAAAACAAACAGAAAATTCAAAGCAATTTTCTTCCAAGAAGTTATTAAATTTGTCAAAAACAGTCAGTGAGATACAATGTTTTTTTCCACAAAATCAAGGCACCACAGTAAATAGATACGCCCAAAGCAACTGGGGTGAAAAATCCAAAACACGTGACACAGAAAAAATTGTTAAAAACTTTATTTTGACAACATTACTTTCCTTTTCAATACTTGCATTGAACAAGACATTTTTCCTGACTGCTTTAAGGTAGCAAAGTTTGCCCAAGTTTTTAAAAAAGGTGAATGGACTGACTTCACAAATTATAGACCCATTTTAATTTTACCAATATTTGGAAAAATATTTAAAATATTACTGAAGCCAATGTTGACAAGTTTCTTAGAGAACAATAATGTTATAAACTCAAGCAGGTCTCGCCACAGTACAGGTAGTTTCAAGTTTGATGGATGGCATAGTTGGGGCTTTGAGGAGAGCATGCGCACCGGGATAACTCTGTGTTAGACAGTGTTGACCATGAAAGGCTTCTGTATATGAACTGTCTAGCTTCCGAGGTATAGCTTCACGATTATTTACATCTTATTTGTCTAACAAGACACAGTATGTGGAAAATAAAAAAATCAGTAATCCAGTAGTAAATAAGTTCTTAGAACTCTATATAGATGAGCAATTAAAATTTGAACATCAAATTTCAATTTTAAATAAAAAACTATATGCTGGTTGCTATGCTCATAGAGTGATTGCCAGTGAATTGAACACTAGTATATCAAAGAATGCATACTTTGTTCTAATAGAATCTCATTTGCGGTATGGAGTATATTTTCGGGGTTCATGTGCTGCTACTCTCTTTCGAATAGTTTTCCTTATACAAAAGAAGGCCCTTAGAATAATCTAAAAGGTTAGGCCTTTATTTTTGGAGCACAAAATTTTAACTCTTCCGTGTATATTTATTTTGGAATCAGTGGGTCTAATGCATAGAAAACAAAACATTTGTCTGCACTCTTCATCAGGATATCCATTGTGTGAAACTTGTACTATATTGCTTCCCATTCCATCCTCTGCACTAAAGAAATCTTCCATATTTTATGATGGTAAAAAGCTGTTTAATCATCTGCCAGTTTACATAAGGCAAATAAGCAAAGAAGTTTAAAGTGGAAGTGAAAAAATGTCTTATTGCGAAAGCCTATTATACTACTCAGGAATATTTTGATGATCTTGGTAATTAGTATTTTTATTTGAAACCTCTATCGTTTTATCTGTTATTGTGAATATTTTATCGATTTTTTATTTATTGACTTTTATGTTATGACTTGATTGAAACTGTTGTTTTTGTAAAATTTTATAAGTTCTTGTTTTGGTTGACTTTTTGTATAACTTTTTTACAGTGTTGGATATTTTTGCTTGTTGTCAACTGCTTTTTTTGCTTTATTTTTCATTGTATATTTATTATTTATCTCTTAAAGTGACAGGGCAAATTGTAGCTTAATTCTATCCTGACTTTTCTTTGTAAATTTAAAAAAAGAGGAATAAAAAACAAATAAATAATAAAAGTGCGTATTAATTAGGCTATTTTATAGATAGCCTGATCATTACGATCAAATAATAATTATTTTCTTTTAGTTAACTAGTTGGTATTGTTATATACTGCTTTGTGAATGAGAATTTTGTATTCTTTGCACAATAAAGCTTAGTTTGAGTTTGAGTTTTGAAGCAATCAAGTAAATCATTTAAATCTGAATATCTGCAACATTAAGTATGGAATTGGCTCAATTTTGGAAATTATCCATTTAAACTTTATATTAGTGATCTGTATAAATGACCTTAATAAAATTAGGATCAGTTTCATCGGTTGCTTAGAAAGTGAAAACAAAACATACATAGATTCATACAGATACATACATTCTTAGAAATAGAAAGACTAAAAAGCCTGCTACTGAAGGCAAACACCCATCACCCGTCGAATGAACTGGATTTGGAAATACTTAAACACGAGATTGTAGAAAGCGATGAAAGCTCTTTTCATACAAATAAGACAGCTGGAAGTCCACTAATGATTATTGATGCGAAAAATAACACAGTAAAGGCTAAAGTGTTAGTTTTGGGAGGTGATTATGTTTGGATTTTCGGCAATCAATTTATAAAGTTTTTAGATCATGTAATCACACATGATTATGCTTTTATTATTTTTTTTAAACATGCACTTATTCATAATGTTCTTGGAAGTCTTAATCACTCTTAGGAGGCCATGATTTATTTGTCACAAGATTACATTAATAAGTAATGTATTATGTGTCCAAAACTCTTTGTCTCAGGATTTCTATTTAAGGAAATAATTCTTTCGTCAAACTGCTCTCTGAAGAAGTTCCTGACTTAATTGGTGTTGTGAGCCGGACATCCATCGTGTTAAAACCAGGTTCTACTTAAACCCATCTTCCGTTATAGACTTAGCTTGTAAAACTGGTGCAACCTAGTTTCGCAAAAGCTCTAGGTATCTCTGTCCATTTAAGTTGTAGTCAAACAAAAATGGTCCTATAAGTCGATTTCCTGAAATGATTAATATAATTTATAAATAGGTGGCCAAAAATGTAAGTTTAAATTACCAATGTCCCCACCCCAAACGTTACTTCCAAATCTGGTCTGTAGACGCCTCTCTGCCACTTCGTGAGGATTTTCCACAGCCCAATGATGACGGTTGTGCCTATTAAAGACTCCACAATTCGTGAACCTGCTCTCATCGGACCACAAGACATGATTTACAAAATCGGGATTTTCATTACACTTCCTAGTATACCACTCGCAGAAGCGTAGTCGTCTTGGAAAATCAAGTCCTTGAACTACTATAGGTTTGTGTGGATGGTACTTATTCTTTTTTAACATTCTTTGTACCGTTGATTTTGGCACATACATTTCCTGTTCTACAGTTCTTACCGATGCACTAGGGGTTTCGTTGATAGCTTGTAAATTTAGGAGTAGGCTCAAATGATATAACTAACCACCGACTTCCATCCTTTAAATATTTTACTTTCTAAGTTGAGACATTGCTGTAATAGAACAAATGTTATATTATTACCGGTACCCTATGTAAGAGGTGAAACCTCTATAAATGCGCTAATCCTTAAATATAATGAAAAATTGTGACATCTTATAGATTAGATAGAATCTGTAAGATTTACACAGGGAAAGTTAATGTTTGTAGAATTTGTGATTTTAAGTTTTTTATTCTTTACAAGTTTTTTTAAAAATCAATAATATTAGAATTTAATTTCAAAAAAGCCAATTTTTATTTAATGTATTACTTAATAAAAACCCAAGACTGGCAAACACTTTATTCGTGCAATGATGTCAACGACATGTTCTACCATCTACTTAATGTGGTCTTTAAAGAGGTGTTGCTTTGTCCACGCAGGTGGGTAGTACGTTTCCTATATGGTATAATGGTGAATAAAATTAATTGAGAAAAAAGAACAATATTTACAAAAGTACAAGAAAACTAAGTTATCTTATTGGTTTGATAAATATAAGAATACTTAATGTCTTGTTAAATCTAAGATCAGGCTTACAGTCAATACATGGGGCGTGTGGCTGGTAGTTTGTATGTAGATCCAAAATATTTTTGGACAATGTTTCCTTTAGGGGTACTAAAGACATAGCTGCTGGTTTTTCTGTATTTTTCAGTCCTGTTTTCTCTTTGGTGAAACTATTGTCGACAGACCCTTGTCGTCCTCAAGATTATTTTTGTGAAATGCTTATCACTGAACATGAAGTACCAGAGGCAGTAAATATACTGAAGGGGAATAGAGTCATAGGGCTTGATGGGGTGCCTGAATATGTCATCAAGGGCTGTAGGGATATGCTGAAACCACTGTGTCATATCTTTTGAATGTTACTCCATGAACTGCAGCATATCTCAGTACTTGGAAGATGGGTAAAGTAAAACCGGCCTTCAAGGGCAGTTCGAAAGAACAACTGGCTAATTACAGACCTATATCTATTTTAAATGCCATTTCTAAGGTATATTAGATAGTTATATACAACAGGTTTAATGATGAGGTATATGATTGTATATCTACTTGTCAAAATGGCTTTTTACCAAACAGATCCACAATGACAAATTTTACAACTTTTGTTCAGTACTTCATTGAAAAAGAATGTTATAAATGCTGAATACAAGATCAATAATGATGTATTACAACCTTGTAATAAGCAAAAAGATTTGAGTGTTTATTTATATAACACACTTAATTTTACTGAACATATGGTGACAAAAATCAATGAGGCACATAACATAATGGGTTTTATTGTCAGGTCCACCAAGTGCATTGATGTAAATGTATGCCTTAAACTCTCTGATAGCCTTGTATCGCCTATACTCGACTACGGTTGCATAATATGGCCCCCTCAATATGAATTACTGTATTAAGTCCATTGAAAGGATACAAAGAAAATTTCTTATTATTCTATTACCCTCCTCAAGAGTATAGTCACAATTAATTATTGTCACTGTTTAATAGGTTGTCACTTGAGAATTGAGGAATAAAAATCTGGTCGCTACACTTGTACAAACTGTTGAAAGATCAAGTAGATAATACTGATATATTAACTCAGCTGCCATTCTTGGTTACTCTTGGACATACAAGAAATAGAAATACATTCTACCAGGACTTACCCAGGATGAATCTATATAAGAACTCACCTGTCTACAGAATGTGTCATTTGTTCAATAGATTTGCAAGTCATATGGACCTAGCTACTCTGAGTTTGGAGCGGTATCGGGCGTCATAGAAACTAAATTATTAGCAACTTATGCTCAGACTTAGTTCTACTGAATTTACACTTAGATTAAGATTGTACAATTACTTTATAAATATCTAGGTATTGGTGTCTATAAATGGCAGATATATGCTGTAGATGCTTTGTAATAATAATTAAATAAATAAATTACTTATTCCAGAACGCTATATATTTTACACAGATGATACCACTTTCGATTGTTTCTGTATCTGATCATTTAACTCTTAATAACAAAATAAATACACTTGAACAAAGTGCTAAAGTCTGGTTTGATATAAATAAGCAATAAAAAAAACACAGAGGATTTCTATATCAAGCAATGGTAGGACAATTCTGGTAAGTATGTTAAGTTGCTAAGTAGAAGTAATATGTTTTTGCTTAGAATATTAACAGGGCTTGTGAAGAGCAACTGTTTGCTTAGTGCATATTATGTTTTTTTATTTGTATTAAACAAAATGGTTTACATTTTGGCAAATGCAAGATTAATGCACCATTGCAAACCATTTTTTATTAATTTTAAAATATGAATGTTGCCTTTTTTTTATAAAATATACCTTTTCGCTATGCATAGGACTAGTGAAAAGGACAAGTAAAACTCAGAATTTCTTGTCTTCGTCCATATAGGCTGAGACTGCAAAAGTCTATAAATAATTATCTTCCACTTCATTCCCACATTCGCCTCGCCACATTCTGTTTACACTGAGACTACATAGCCATTACCAAAATGGGGAACAATTTTAGGGTAACTATTTCGTAAATAACATGTAACTGTGACTTTGACTGAAACATAGACAGTACGGAATTGTGTAGTTCCATTTAAGTAGCCGAATAGTAATAATTCACCCTATTCGTGACTTCCTTATTTCTGTTTTTATTTAATCCATTTTAAAAATATGTATGGTTCATTTTAATACAAACAAAACAGTTATGGCAACTACAAACACTCAAATTGAGAATATGGTGTAGAGTGTATAGAATACGTTATTGGTATTTGAGGTAGGATACATAAGTTTCACTTAGTTTTCTGGATATGCTAAGGACCTAAAATTAAAATGTAGGCAATTTCTTTGGTGAATATGCTGATGAAAGTACAAAAATTACGCGCCTTTCGTTAATTTTCAATACATTTTGGTCAAATATATTGGCCAATTTAAATCTCAAAAATGTAATTTTGTACTTTGGTTTAAATAGAAATTATCATTAAATATCTTATAAAGAGTGATTCTTTTTTTAATGTAATGTTTAATTTGCATGCATTTTTAATCTTTATACTCACAAAAACAAACATCATAGCTAAATATTTATAGGGGAGATGAAAATAAACAATGGCGTTCTATTGAACTTTTACTTTCAGGTTGGCTGCATTTCTTTACTGAGAAAATTACTTAACATCAAGTGTCTACGACTGCTCCCATACCCTTTTACAGTTTTGGATTCTTCTAAATACGCAACTGTCACTTATACCCAATTACTACTACAAAAAATATATGATAGTTTTAAATTGATAAGGCCAATTTTTTTTTTGTGCAAATGTTTTAATGATGGTGCCTAAAAACGTAACCTCAATTCTCCAAATAATTTTATTATATTAGAAGTAGTAATCAATGTGTGCTGCCATACTGGTACGGATTTAACTAAGTACGACAACCAAACATCCAATATAAACTATTTTTTTCACAGTAATTGCAACTTGACAACAGTGTTGATATTTTGGTTTATTTAAACCATTTGACGTTTAAGACTTGACATTATTGCAATTTGCTTTCAATTTTTAAAATATACTTATATTTATGTTTAGTTAGCTCTAACAATAAATATCTCATTTATTAGCATTTAAGATTAGTGAAAACTGCATATGTTAGTTATTTGTTAAGGCACACAAGCGTAAAACTTCCTCAAATGATGGTAGGACTGAAATGATGATACCTAAAAGGGGTATACCTAGTTGTTTAGTGATTTTTGTTAAAAACAAACTGACGTGTCCACAATTCTGTTTAAAAATGTTTAACTTACAATAATCTTCAAAAAAAAAATTTAAAAATGTAAAATATTTGTGTTGTGAGCATAAAACTAAAGAATCTCTTAATACACTATAATAACATAACTATATCAAATTGCATCAATTAAAAATCCAATTGACTGATTCTGATACTGTTTTCAGTTTATTCATACATGTAGCTAATTTTAATGTAAACACATATAAACTTTGGCAGTTTGCAGGACACATGCAAAAGTTAGATAAGAGTCCCATAACATGTAAACATAATGTTTGTTTGATGGTACAAAAGTTACTCAACTACAACATCCATGATAAGGTGACACAAACTATCCATTTTATTTGAGAACTGAGAGATATAGTTACAATTTGCAGACCCCACGCTCGTGCTTTCTGCCAAATGGTTCAAAACTTCCACTTTTTAGGAGAAATAGACGAAAAATTATATTTTAATCTATTTCGTCCAAGTAGCAACAATATAAACCTTGATGAAAACGTACTCCTGGGTAACTTGACTTCACAAGTGTTTCGGCTAGGTTAGGTTAGTTGGATCCAATGGAGGACCTTTTTTTTTCCAGGATGTTACACTTTCTACCGAAGGAACGGGACTAGCCTCCAGCTTTTGTTTTCTGTAAATCTGGCAACCTTACCGATGATCCCTATTCAGCAACAAAATATTGGTTATGCTCCTCAGAAAACATTTAGAGTAGGTCATTACCACATTTATAAGTACAACATCCATAATAATGGTATGGAAACTATACATTTTATGGGTCTTGTAAACAATTAAACCCACGGAATTTGATAATTTTTGAATATAAAATAGAAAGTTTACCTTCATTTAACTGTTTTAAGAAAATAAAAGAAATGAATGAACCACTTTCTCTATTAATTGTGATGTTGTGATGGAGACCATTCTCCACGGTATAAAGGGTGCCCAAAATACAAATATGAATACGAAATACAAAAAAATCAAAACAATAGAAAAAATCCCGAAATACAAAAAAATCAAAACAATAGAAAAAATCCCTGAAGCAAAAAGAATCGTAGATTCCCGTCCTCCTCCACAAACTGTATTCTACTCAAAATCTCTTTGAAATCCCTACCCTTACCTCCTAAACAAAATCCCATTCCCACAACCCCCAACCCCAAATCCTCCAACATCCAAACTCCTAAATCCCTCCCTCCACCTCTTCCCATCTTTTACATTCAAAATCATCTAATCAATCCCCCCACACAATACTAAACATTCCTCACAAATACCTCACACAAAATTATCGCTTAAAAAAATAATTCCCAACAAAAACAAACCTTCCTCCAAACTTCCAAATGAAGACACCCTAATCCAAGGGCAATCGTCTTCAGAATCCTTGGCATCCTCAATATCAAGCATAGATTCCATTCCAAAATCCACCAAAACATCCAAAAATAAATCCACTTCCAAAAAGAAGTAATGGCTAAACACAATATAATCCACTGGAATTGCAATGGCCTATATCACCATATGGAAGATACCAATCTTCTTACCAAATTATTTTGTCCGAAAATACTAGCATTACAAGAAACTAACCTAAAGGACACTGACAGATTCGATTACAAAGGCTATAATTGCATAAGAAAAGATAGAAATAACCCCCATAAAGCTTCTGGAGGAGTAGCCCTACTAATTAAAAATAATATCTCCTTCAATGAAATCCACCTAAACACAAACTTAGAAGCATGTGCAATTTCTACTTACCTTTCAATCAAACTAACAATCTGTAATATATACTTACTTCACAGGTTGAATTAACTAATCTAATTAATCAATTGCCCCTACCTCTACTCATAGTGGGTGACTTCAATGCACATAACACACTTTGGGGCTCACATCATACTGATCAAAGAGGCAAATTAATCTCTGAAATACTAATGAATCGTAACTTACATATTCTCAATGATGGTTCCGCCACATTTATATCACCCTCTTCCTCTACAACATCAACAATAGACCTTTCTATGTGCAACTCCACCCTCTTACCATACATGCATCAATCCGTCTTAGATGACACTTATGGAAGTGATCATATTCCCTTTTCAATAGAACTATTATCACATTCACCAACAATAACCCCTCCTTCTACATTTATGCTAAATAAAGCCAATTGGGACCTTTATCAATCAGTATATGATCCCCCTACCTCAAACACATCTGATATAGAAGAATACACCGACCTAATCACAAATTCTATAATAAAAGCCGCTGAAATTTCAATACCTGAAACCAAACCAAATAACAAAAAAAATACAGTCCCCTGGTGGAATGAACAATGCCATTTAGCTATCAAAGAAAGAAAAACAGCTCTTAACAGACTTAAACATCATCCAACTACTCCAAATCTAATAGCCTTTAAAAAAAAGCTAGGGCCCAATCTAAAAAGATAATTAAACTCCTCAAAAAATCTTCATGGAACCAATATACAAAATCTATCAACCATCACACAATTAGCCATGAACTATGGAGTAAAGTCAACAAATTAAAAGGCTTTCCCCTCGATCAATAACTGGACTGTTAGATGACAATCAGTGGCACTCAAATCCTCAAGATATAGCCAATATCCTAGCCAAATACTATCAATCCATCTATAACTCCAGTTCACCTCCCATTCCCCCTCAAGAATCACCTCTATTACAATCATTTTCAAACCCATCTTACAACCTCCCTTTCACCAAACAAGAACTTTGCTTCGCCATGTCTAAATGCAAAAACAGCTCTCCAGGACCAGACAATATATACATACCCATGATTATTAACCTTCCAGAGAGCGGTCATGACAGACTACTAAAATTATATAACTTAATATGGTATAAAGGTCATTTTCCATCCCAATGGAGAGACTCGATACTTATTCCAATCCACAAACCCAACACTTCTAGAATTGAAACCAAGAATTACTGCCCAATATCACTTACTAGTCACCTTAGTAAATTACTAGAAAGAATGGTCAATCATGGACTCACTTGGTTCTTAGAAAAACATAAACTGCTACTAAATGAACAAATGGGCTTCAGATCAAAAAGATCGACTATCGACCACTTAGTAGGTTTTGGCATGGATATAAACAAATCATTCAATATGAACTCCCATATTACAGCTGTTTTTCTAGACATGTCAAAAGCCTTTGACTCCATTAAAATCTGGACAGTAATCTTGAATCATGGAACATCAAAGGTGAACTCCGAAACTTTGTAGCAGAACTTCTTCACCATCACCAGTACAGAGTTAAAGTACATCACTCCTATTCAGAAACATATCAGCAAACATCAGGCATACCCCAGGGCTCCTCAATAAGTCCTACACTGTTATAGCTATTAATAATATAAAATCAAATATATGTCCTACTGTAAAACTCAGACTCTTCGCAGATGACATACTACTATACCACTCAACACATTCCAACATTAATATTCAGTTATGTTTAAACAACCTTAATAAATGGGCCCAAAACAACGGCCTTTCTTTCTCTCCTGCAAAATCATCCACTATTCACTTTTGCAGGAAAAAGAATTGCAACTTAACTACTAACTTAAACATTGATTCCCACCCAATACTTAACAGGTCACATCATAGTTTCCTTGGGCTAAAATTCGACCATTCCCTCAATTGGAAACATCACATAGATCTGCTAAAGACAAAATGTCAAAAAGATTTATCAATTTTATGTATGCTATCAAACAGTGATTGGGGCTCAGATAGATCCTCTAATAAGAATATATAAATCCCTAATACAATCCAAATTAGATTATGGTGCAATAGTTTACGCCTCTGCACCTAAATCATATCTAAGACAACTCAACCCTATACACAACAAAGGCCTTAAGCTCTCCACAGGAGCATTTCACACTAGTCCATGTAGTAGTCTTTACTGCGAAACTGAAACTCTATCACTACACTTTAGAAGAATCGAACTTTTACTGAACTAAGCACATTCACTTTACTTTAAACCCCACCTACTTCACTATCATGAATTTTTTAATCCCACACCTATAAGCTCCCAAAACAATCCCAGATATCCTTTATTCGCTCACTACCAATATAAGAACTTAAAAATCAACTAAACCTTTTCTCTCCACCTATATTTACAACAGACCACTACCTATTTCCCCCATGGAACTCATTTCCCATCAAATGCAACACTGAACTCACACGATTCAACAAACATAAGATCAACCGTTTTATTATAATTTCCCAATTCCATCATATAATAAACTCAAACTACAAGGACTATAATCACATATATACTGACGGCTCAACTACTATACTAACTGCGGAACTACTAGCTATATTAAAAGCATTACAATACACAATAACCTCTCCCCATTCTAAATGGGTTATAATTACCGACCTGCTTAATGCTATACACTGAATGTGTATAGCATCATGAAAAAGATTTAAATTTCATGAAAATTCATGAAAAAGATTTAAAAACATACCATAAATCATTAGTTAGGAAAACGGTCCAACTAGATTGGGACCTATTAGATAACCCAAATAAACTACAAGGTGTTAAAGAAATATTCTTTACTAACCTTTATCCATCCGATATTAATAGAACAGAATCAATTGTACTTACAAGATTAAGGATAGGACATACCAAAATAACCCATGTATTTCTACTTAGCAGAGAAGACGCGCCAACCTGTGATACATGCAATGAAACCCTCACTGTATCCCATATAATAGAACACTGCAACAAATACAATACCCATCCATTTATCACAAAATACAAAAAAGACATAAAAAAAATTTTAAGTTACTCTCATATAACCGAGCTAATGGATTTCCTTAGAGATGTAAATCTATTCAAACAAATATAAAATTCTCAAAAAAAAAACTAAATAAATCATTACGTTGAAGGATGCTAAAAGACTTTGAAGTCGATGCATCCCTAATCCATACCACTCACTCACTCTATTAAAAAACCAAAAAGAAATTCGATATTTCCACTGCATTCCAATGTGCTATATTCCTTAACATGACAATTTGAAGAAAGGTTATCTTACATTGTTGCCAAACTTACATTATTATATGGAGCTTAAATTTTTCATGTTTGTCTCTCGACAATAACGCATTTGGCCCCCCCCCCCTTTGCCGATGTCAAATGTTAAACTTCCGCCAGTGCTGTATTTTGCTGTCATTCGCATTTTATATTAGGGCTTTAATGATAATGCCTACGGCGCCTAACTTCGCGCTAACCCAGTACCAATCTACCTAGTGCGGTCAACACTAATCAACAAGAGGGTGCATCACTGGCGGACGTCTAACATATTTTTCACAAACTTATTTTATGAACTACGAAAAAGATTGATTAAGTTATAATGCTCTATAATACCCCTTGGCCCCTTAGGCCGAAGCCGAATGTTAGACTTTCGCCAGTGGTGCCCTGCGTTTGTCTTTTAGGGCATTAACGATGATGTCTACAGCACCTAACCTGGTGCTAACCCGGTACCAATCCACCTAGTGTCTTCGTGCTCCTGCTGGTAGCGATCCACAACCCACACATGCATTTTCCTTTTCTTATATAATTTATATAGGTCATATATAAAATAAACTTGGCAACATAGCATCCCAGCACACTGGATTTCCATCCAATGGTCGACACCTCCCGTCTCTTTTTGTGTAGCAGTTGTAATTATGTTGAAAAACATTTAATAATGTGTGATATAATATTTACTTCTAACTTTTAGTTAGAAATAATCATTTTTGTGTTATAGAGCATTATAATATAATCAATCTTTTTCGTAGTTCATAAAATAAGTTTGTGAAAAATATGTTTTTAGCCATACGCTAAATCAAGTTCAGTGCAACCTTCCCAAAATCTTAGTTTTTTTGGATTCAATTTGAAAAAGTGGTTCATCCATACATTTTTGTATATAGGAAATATTAAAAGAAGGTAATCTTTCAAATGTATATTGTTTAAAAGAGCCCATTTTATTTTATTTGCGAACTGAGATGTATACAATTTGCGGACCCCCCCCCCCGCACACACAAAACAAGTAAAAGACCAAAATAAACTTAAAATACCTACCGATGATCCCTATGCAGCAAAAAATATCGGTTATGCTCCTCGGAAAACATATTTATACTAGGTCATTACCACATTTATAAGTACACAACATACTATAGTCCTAGAAAATACAAAAACCAAATATGTATATATTTACTCTTTATTTACATCTATCTGACATCTCGTGATGAGGAAAACGTAAACAAAAAATAACCTTGAATGCTAGAATTTTCAGGGTCGATTAATTCTCAAAGGTAAATCCTTGGCTGTGGCTCTACTCATGGTGTTCTCTTCCCACCATGGCTCTACTTGCAGACGATTTGTTTAAATTTATTTTGATTGTTTTAACACAGCACGGCCACAGCCCACTCCAATTTTAAAAACGTTCGAAAGTATGCCTAAAAGGTTCCTTATCTTAAGAGCTAGAACAAACAGAACACTTTGTGGCACCACTCAGCCGTATATACTAGCAACTTGTAGCGCTACTAAGTGATGCCACGGTGCCACTGTGTTGCTTGTGTGGAAGAGTTTCGAGAAGATGTGCATTTTTTATAATCGGTCTCCAAAATAGTACTTTATGTAAGAAGTCCGGAAAAACCCGCTGCCTTGTCCACTCGTCCAAAAGAATCAATTTCCGGTCAGGTAGCACTATTTTTTCGACAACCGTGCGCTTTTCTTTTTAAGAAATTAGCGCTTTTTAGGCGGTTTGTGGCCCTTCTGTTTTTTAATGTTTTTTTTTTAATTAACATTCGTTTATAGATAGGTCATTTATAATACTAAATGACCCATCATTTTATTTTATATTATTTTCCAAACTCATTCACTTATAAATGACCGGCCGGTATAATAAATAAACAAAATTCTAGATATTGGTCAGCTGAAAACGAATGTTGTATTCCTACGAGAACGACCAGGCAGGGTTGGGATGAATGTCTCATGTTTAATTTTCAGTTATGCTAGGAAGTTTTTCGTATGTAGAAATATAAGTGAATATAAAAGGTATAATAAAGAATATTACTAATAAAGGCTATCATAAAACATACTACAAATAAAGGCTATCATAAAACATAACATATATAGAAAGATTTGTCTTCATAAGTCGCGACCTCAAATATTGGTTTAAGGCAGAAAAAAATGTTAACTATAAAAGGTACAGGTTTAAAAATGTAGTATTTAGATATACAAGACTTCTCAAAAATGTGTAACCCCACCAACATTAATTCCATATTTATTTAATGGAACACTTTGTATGTTATGTGTTTCATCAAGCAGGTTTATTTTTGCTGATTATAGATATTTACTAATAATAATAATAATAATAATCATTTATTAATAGCAATAGCTAACAAAAAATACATGATAAGAATGTTGTTTACATTTTTGAATTTTAACAAACATGAATATTTCAGACAACAAATAAATTTAAAAAAAAGCATTAAAAGAACAGATTGAATAGCGGTTTCTATGTGCCAATAGTGTCTTTAGCATATTTGGTACATTCTCTTCTGAAAAGCTTTACAGATTCACAGTCTTTAACATGTTGAGGTAAGGCATTATATTGGATAAGTCCATTATGAAAAAGGTCATTTTGTCCATATGTAGATGAAACTGTGTTTACGTAGAAGTCTTCTCTGGAACGGGTTTAATATGCATGTATATCTGCTACAGTTCTGGTATAACTTAATAAATGGTTTGGGAATAAATGGTGTTTTATTTTATATATTGTAATCATTGTGTTTATAAATATAATTTGTTTTACGCTCAAAAGTTCGGTGGCCTTTAACATCTCATTAATACTAGTGTATCTACTGCGCCTAAGAATATATCGCATAGCCATGTTTTGTTTTTTCTGGAGTGTGTCGACTTGGAAATTAGGTAGTAAAAACAAGATTCATGTGCAATACTTAAAATGTGGTAGTATTATTGTTTTATATATGGTTAGCTTTGACCAATCACTAAGATAGGAACTCATCCTTCCTAAAAGGTTTATTTTTTAGCGACTTTTTTGGTAATATATTCTGCATGTTTAGAAAATGTTAGATTTTCATCAACAATAACGCCCAGGTACTTGTATTCTTGCACCTGTTCAATGTTTTGACCATTTATAAAGATACCACTATGATTTTTTGTTTCGATGGGATTTCTTCTATTTTTTATAAACATAAATTTGGTTTTCTCTATATTTAAACTTAGCCCATTGTGCGTTAACCATTTATATACAATTTCAAGTTCCTTATTTACAGTATTTACAATATCTTGAGCATCTTCTCCTACTAAGTACAGCAAAGTGTCGTCAGCGAAAAGTTGTATATTACATGCCTTTAGATGCCTAACTAAGTCATTTATGTCCACTATAAACAGATTTGGACCCAGTACCGATCCTTGTGGAACACCATATATATTCTCCTGTTGTTTTGAGGTAGTGTTCATAAATTTTGTTTCTTGATATCTCCCAGACAAATAATCTTTAAACCACAGAAGAACTTTATCTTTGATGCCATATTTCTTTAATTTTTCCAGTAACATTGTTCGATCTATAGTTTCAAATGCCCTACGGAAATCCAAGAAGACTACACCAATGATTTTCCCCCGACATAATGCATTTCTCCAATTCATTAACACAGTCTGAAGTGCACTTTCACAGGAATTATTCTTTCTGAAACCCGCCTGGTAGATAGTAAGAAGATTATTCTTCTCAAAGTAGTCAATAAACTGTTGGTTTACTATTACTTCCGCCAGTTTCTCATATACAGGAACCATGTTTATTGGGCGAAACTCCTGTTAGTGTTTACCTTTTTTTTCTACAGGAACAATTATGGATTTCTTCCATTTTTTAGGAAATATTCCATAATCCAAGCTGGTATTTATCATATGTAAAAATCGATCTCCAATAACTTCAAAGGAACTTTGTAATATTTCCGTGGTTATGCCATGAACACTACTTTTTTCTTTTTTAAATTTTTGACCGTTTTTTTTTAGTTCTGCCAAAGAAAGCAATTGAAATTTATTCATGCTGACATTGCAGTCATCCATTTTGCCTATTGTTATATCAATATCAAGTTGACTCAGTTTACTGGTAATTGTTCCAATACTCTCTATAAAGTGAACATTAAATCCCTCTGCTATTTCTGCTGTCTTTCCTTGAAATTCTATTCCTAATTGTTTATTCTGAATTTTATTCTTTCCACCTACTAGTTGTTTTATAGTTTTCCACATTTCTCCTGAGTCATTCCGGTTCGTGTCAATTTTTCTGTTGTAATAATATTTTTTCTGTTCTTTAATCATATTTACCACTTTATTTCTTTGTATTCTGTAACGACCAAACTCCTGTTCTTTTTGGGTTATAACAGCTCTTCGGTATAAACAGTCCCGTTCCTGCATATTTAATTCGATTTCCTGGGTCCACCATTTTTTATCTGCCCATTTGCTTTTGATCACTTTTTATTTAGTTGGCGCATGTTTATCTAGTGTATTTGTAATTGTACCAACCAACTGATCTGCCAATAAGTCGACATCTGTGCAGCTTCTATCCAATGCAGATTCCATCAAATCCAATTGAAAATGCAACTCATTATATTGACTAAAATCTCTATAGACTTTAACATCATTGCGTTCCATATATTCTATCACGTCCACAGTTCTTCTTCTTCATTCCTGTTTAGCCTGTTACATAACAGGACTTATTGGCTTTGCTACGAGGCAGTCGCCAGATTGCCCTCCGTCCGGGGCTCAGAGTCGTTAAATCGGCGACCCTCGAAGTCGACCCTGCACCTTGGTCCAGTTTGGAGGCGTTATCGGTAGGATATCCGGATGGCGAGCTCTAGGCTCCCGAATACCCCGAATCTTTCAAATACTTTAATAATTCCTTTTTAAATTTTTGAAATGCATCTAGGCTTCCACTAGGTGCCCCTTGAGAGTACTACTGATATCACGAGATGACCCTTTCTTTCAAGCTATCCCCTTACCCCTCCCACTCCCGCCACGTAGCGGCCGTTACGCTAATATTCTATGTAGAACTGCGGCAGACGAACGGGATAGAATGCAGGAACAACTAGGCCTCACACGTTCACAGCGTATGCTCCCTTTCTAGCGGGGTCGTAAGTTTCCACCTGAGCGGTTATTTCCCCCCGAAATAAAGCAGCAAAACCGAACACGTGGCACCACTTATGTTAACAACACAGAGGTCTGCATTCGACGAGACGAACCGGAAGACTGACGTCCACAGTTATTATAGAGTGATCTGTTATTTTAGGTGTTAGGTGTACACAGGGTTTCAGGTTTTTATCATTAGTAATTAACAGATCAATAATTGTTGCGCTATTATCAGTTACTCTAGTAAAATCATTAATAACTTGAAAAAGTCCATATTCATTTATTAACCCCTTTAACTTGTTTGAGTAAAAAGTTGATTTTGAAATATCAATATTGTAATCACCTACAAATATCAGGTGAATGATATATGCTGAAAATTAAATAAGATTTATTTCTGATATTTCAACTCCTGTTATCCACAGATTTTTCGACACAGACTCAAAATTATTTTTGATTTCAATTCATCCTTGATGTATATTAATATTATTGATTAAATAACATCTTTTTGTATAATATGATATTGGGGGTAGCGAATACCCTGTATTATTAAATTTAAAATTTAAAAAGCTGCACATGTTGAAAGAAGCATTCTGTTCCTAATGTTTGTTTTAATTAATGTTAAGTACAAGAAACTTTTTTCTGCAGCAGCTGAAGAATGACAAAGAGAAGAAAGATTAATATACTATGAATCACCTACATTAAAAAAGGGTAATAACTTTTTATTACGTCCTTGTCTAACTCCTTTGCTATCTCCGCTGCGCGGCCCTTAATGTAATAGTTCTTAACAAAGAGTACCGAATTCCGTCTAGCCTGATACCTATCATAAAAATTCGGCGGACATAGTGCAAATCGACATCAAATATGGCACAATTGTGAACTTTGGAACATCCCTGTTTATGGGTATACACTAGGAATGGGCGGTATTACATTTTTCCTATCGATAGGCAATAGCACATCACTTATCGATATGCTGTAGAAAAAAAGGTTCACGCCTTCCGAATAGTGGATAATTTGTAAATATAGTAAATATGTAATTCATTTATACATAACTATCGATGTTCTGAGCTACCTATCGGTATCCGAATTTACTATAACAGCGTTTAATGTAAGGCGCCTTTTAAATACTTATTCGGCGCCTTTTGGAGTTGGCGCCGTCGTGCCTCGAACGGCCTTGTATATATGAACGGCGCGACTCTGGACAGGAAATGGCAAAAAACATATTTTTCTTGCATATCTTACTATTAAACAAATTACGAGTTCAACACTATATATACCCAGATATTATGAGATAAAATGTAAATTTGCAGTTTTCAGTAAAACCTAAAATATTTTAAAATTTTCTAAATCTGTATAATTCCAGAAATGTGGTTAAAAAATATATATAACTCATAAATTTAAGGAACCCAACAGAACAACGGGAAATAGGAAGGCACATACTTTAACCACTATGGTTTATCTACTGGGAAGACAGCTGGTAGAGCTATATGAGATACTCTAACTGCCCAGAGCCGCATACCGAATACGATTTCTCCCTAGTGCTCAACCACCTTGTGAATTAACGGTAAATTTCGGTTAAACAAACTGTCGCCGATTATGACAATTTCCGGCTCACTAGTAGTTTTACAGCAAATCAACTAGCAGTTTTACAGCAATCAGGCTAATCACGGATCTGAAGTCAGATTTTATCGGCAAACGTTTCGTTTCCGAGAAAGTTTACAATCTGATACCTAGAGTTTTTCTCCTTCTTTCAGTAATTTTTATAGGAAACCGATTGAATAACACATAGTTATTTCACTTAATCACATAATGAATATTTATAATACAGAATTTTTCATGTTTTTATGTTTGATGTTGATAAAAATGGAAATTCAAAAAAAAGATATTACAGTAGCAATTTTTGATATTATGGATATTTTGTTTGGCAGAAGGTCAGGCGTCGGAGCGCGGCAGCTCGAAAGCACTAGGTGGATCAAAACCGTGTTAGCACCGGGTTAGGCGCCGGAGCGCGGTAGCCCGAAGGCACCGTTGTTGAAGCTTCAATACAAAAATTTTAGTAATATATCTACGATGATATCTACTCGCTGTCACGCACCGAGGCCTAATCTGGTGCTAACTCGGTACCGATCTACCTAGTACCTTCGCCCTACCGTGTTGTTCCCGACTGTTTGCTAACATGATATCGATTCATGTAACAAATTATCCATAACAAATTGTGTTAAAAACGTCTAATTTGATAAAAGTTGCAAAATTTTATAATCGAATATTTACTGCATTTTCTTTTAATGACAATGATCACAATCATCGAACACAAAGACAACAAAACATCGCTAATTAAATATTGCGATTTTAGCAATTGAGAGATACAATTTTATTGAAACGATTTTTAAGTGAAGAATATACAGTCCTCTGATATTTTAGTTGTGTATTCAACCAGCTGATTGAAAAATTGCTGACTAAATTAAAAGAAAAAATGGTCAAAAATTGTGTTATAAAATTGTACATTTTAGTGAGGGATACCTTGGAAACAAAAAACGTGGCCGACCAAATTTAATGGCAAATTTGTATTCACCTCACCAGAATCCGCTAATGTGCTAAAAATCACTAAAATAGGCATGATTCGCTTAACCGACGTTTTATCGGAAAATGTGTATAAAATGCAAATAAATAGGTTAATTTTATCAATTAAATTAGTTACCCTAGGAACGTCTAAATAAGACTATTGGCGTAGGAACGTCTAAATAAGACTATTGGCAATAACGGAAATCCAAGAGATTAAAATCTAATAGCATGTAATTCTCAAAAATTAATGACATCATGATTTTAACGCCTATTGCAGCGATTTACTTAAATTGGTGGCGTTATTGAAAGTAACGAAAATATGGGAGTATAAAGGTTTGTTAAGTTTTTGGTGTGAGGTTTTCCTAGCTCGGTAGGCCATTGGTATTGGATTGTACAGGTCTTGGGTACGATTTCCGACGGGTGATGTTTTCAACGTCTCTCAACTAGTTAACTATACTAATAAGGACCTTAAGTCAGAATCACTTGTCTACAGTTGGCAAAATTTCAATGAGCTTTAGCGATCGCCCCAAAAAAATATCTTTTTCTACTATATAATAGTTTTTGCCCCGTTAAATTTGTTCTACTTTAGATTTAATTACTCGTGGGGTATGAGTTACGCCATAGGCGGTTATATGCTGGCTGTTCCGTGGCAATACAGTTTTGCTCATATTAGAGTTCGTTTACTGTCGGTGTGACTTGATGACTAGAACGTTGAATTTGTGCAATTGCTTATTTGGGTCTACTTAGCAACCTTAGCGAGTAGTAATTGTGCCATAAAGGTGATAAGTACTGAAATGCGTTGTTTCAATCCGCCGCGCGCCTGGTCGTGTAAGTATTATTTATTTTCTTCTATTTTATATTATTTGTTGATGATGAGTTTATAGTTTATGATTTGATTTAATTGGTAAAATTCCTATATATTTGACTTCCAGTTTTTGCCTTCGAAATATTCTGTTTTACCTAAAGAATCGTTGTGATTAAGCCAAACAAATCAGAAAACTTACAAAAAAAGATATTGTTTCAAATTAATTCGGCATTCAATCTTATAAAAGATCGTGTTAAATAAAAAAATGAATCTTAAAACAACTTCTAAAGACATACAAAATTTTTCTCTTAAATGGATATTTCTATCAAAATTTTGAAGTGCAAATGAACAGAAAATAAAATATGCAGTACAGCTTATCGATATTTTAAAATATCGATACATATTTTACATCAAAAACCATTATCTCATTTGTGTAGTAAAATTGTCAAAACCGTCAAATCAAATCAACCTAAGTACATACCGTTCGGTAAACAGGCGTTAGAGTTTGGATTTCCGATTATTAAAAAGTGTATTTTAAAATATAATTTTATATTTGCCGTTTGTAGACACTAAAAATTATATTCCAAACATGGTAAGTAATATTTTCTTTTGAATGTTTACATGAAATATAAAATATAACACATTTGAAATGCAGATGGCCTTCAGGATCCGGTTAAGACACATCTACTAGAATTATTGTAGTTGCAAAAATTGATTTTGATATCTAAAACATAAAACATGATAAGTAACCACATTTTCAAATAATAAAGCAATAATAGTAATAATAATAATAATAGCAAGGTATATGTCAGGTTGTTCCGTTTTGTCTCCTGTTTCATGTTATTTTTTAATATTTTCTGTATATCATACCGTAATAATACGCTTCCGGTTATGATTTGTTATAAACTCTCGATATTGTATACCTTTTTACGTTTTTTGTAGTCCATACCCGTACGGCTATGATTTGATTATAAACTCTCCATATTCTTTATAGAATATCTTACTGTTTTTTTATGTATTTAGTGTTTTTGGGATTGTAATATAAAGATTAATAATCGTCTTTATTATTATTATTATTATATTTAAATATTTGACATCTGTCCGAATATATATTTTTTTTAATTATTTATGACACTAGAAGATGCCAGTTCAAAAAGTACAAGGAAGAAACATTTTTTTTGACAGATGTCCAAATATTTTTTTTTTAAATAATTATGCCACTAAGAGTAACATAGAACTGTAAAAACCATACTTAAAAATTTTAAGTAGTTTAAAAGTTATGGGATAAATAGTTGCTTTTGACAGCTGTCAAAATATTTTTCTTAAATAAATTACGCTATTAATTTTTAATAGCATGGAACTGTTAAATCCATAATATTTAAACATTTTAAGCAGTTCAAAAGTTATGGGGAAAGACAGTAT
Organism: Kuschelorhynchus macadamiae; assembly: GCA_030620095.1. NCBI lineage: Eukaryota > Metazoa > Arthropoda > Insecta > Coleoptera > Curculionidae > Kuschelorhynchus > Kuschelorhynchus macadamiae. The sequence continues at coordinate 1,228,098 of JAUTXW010002880.1, forward strand.
TTTTTTGACAGATGTGAAAATACTTTTTTTTTCATTTAAATTGTCACTAAAAGTTGCATGGAGCTATGAAAACTGTATTTAAACATTTTAATCAGTTCAGAAATAACGGGGAAAAACTCTTTTCTTTTGACAAAATATATTTTTTAATAAATTACAGCACTAAAAGTTACATAGAAATGTGAAAACCGTATTGAAAAATTTTAAGTAGTTTAGAAGTAACAGGAAAAAGACAATTTTTTGACAGAATTTTTTAATAAATTACATCTGTAAAAGTTACATGGAACTATGAAACCTTATTTAAAAATTTTAAGCAGTTTAAAAATTATAGGAACAAAAAAAATATATTATCCAGACCTATTTTATATGTTTTGTTTATTTAAATAGGGGAAGCTCTAAAACTTTAGCCTATTGTTGGGAATATGTAGTTGTGCTTGTAATATTTGAATTCAATGATCACAAACTTCTGAGGATGACATTGTTCCCTCACAGATCGGATGTCCTGCCTTATCTATGACACTGAAAGTGCTAGGAGTTGGGGTAATGTACTTATATTGAATGATGGTCTTATTGGAAGCTACTCCAAGTTATTGAGGGACAAATTAGGCAAAAGTTGGCATGTGTTCCAAGGGCAGTGCAACACTATTATAAAAAATACATTTAAATATAATTTTAAAATACATTTTAACCTACATATTACATATCACAACAAACATCACAAATTATTATGAACTATACATTTAAACTGATTATATAACAATAAAAAAATATCAACATGGGCTGGTAAGATATTGACTTTTTTGCAGAATCTAGTGATTGGACTATTAACAGCATAATTTGTTCTATAGAACTTAATATTAAATAGATTATTGGGTCTAGTATATCTTTGAGGGACATGCAAATGAATAGCAGATAATAAAACTAGTGAATCCATTTGGTTTCTTATGATTTTAAAAAAAGTACATAAATCCAGGTAATCTTGTCTTTTTTCCAAAGGTAAAAGATTTAGCAATGTTAAAAGCTGATTATAATTAATCTCCTTACTAGTAGTTTTTAATTTAAAAACTATAAACCTCAAGAAGTTTTACTGAATTTTTTCAATGATCTACACATGAGCCTTATAATATGGTCAAGCCTATTTCAGTATAGAACAAACTACTGCACAATTAGCATATTTCAGTGAGAAAACGTTATTAAAATTGTTTAATGATCTCAATACAAAACCTAAAAGTTTCATGGAATTACTTGACACATATTCAATATGGTTTATAAAATAAATGTAAGACCTCTATTAAACACAAAACACAGTTCCCTAATATATTCCATTCTTTGAAGGTTATAATTATTTATATGATTATAAAAAGGGGTTTAGTTGAACTTGGTAGCAGAGGAGACACCTTGAGGCACACCAGAAGTCGCAGTAAATCCATCTGATAAAATGTTTTTAATTTTAACAATTTGTTTTCTACCTAAAAGATAACTATGAAACCATCTTAGAAATGAGCTGGTAACTCCATAAGCATACAACTTTTCAATCAAAATCAAGATATCCACTCTGTCAAAAGCCTTCTCTATCTCCGTATAAATTACATTAACTTGATAATTTTCCAACGATTCAGAAAGTATACTTTGATATTTTAAGAGGTTTGACACAATAGATTTAAATTTAATTAAACCCTGTTGCTTAGGAACTATTAAATGTTTCAAATTTGGTAAAATAAGATTTGCAACTATAAATTAGAAAATCTTCAAGATTATAGACACTTTTGTTGTGGCTCTATAATTTATAACATTAGAATGATCTTCATTCTTAAATATAAAAATATTTATTAAATATTTAATTTTAAACATCAGATAGAATCTATCTAGTACCTTTAATAAATTCAACTGGAATGCCATCAAATCCACATCCTAAATTGTCTTTTAGATTCAAAATACTATTAAAAACATTCTTTACACCTATGTGATACATTTTAAATGTTACAGGTAAGTTAAAATTAGTTTCAGTTATTTACATGAATTGAGGCAATATTTTCAGCAAAAAATTGCACAGTATCCCTAGGTAAATAATTAGATCTATTATGAAAATACATATACTTAGGAATATCACACTTTCCTCTCTTAGAATTAACATATTTCCAAAATTAGGAAATTTTGTTTTTCGAATTCCACTTTTTTATATGAAAAATTCAATAACATTGTGTGAGACATTATGAATCTGATTTAAAGTATCATTTATGTTCACATTAAGCAAAACTGAGTTTCAGTGGTCTAGGTAAGATACAAATTAATTTCTTTAAAATTAGCATATTTAAAATTATTATTAGTGGTAACTGAGAGAGCTAGGTGATAAAGCACAGTTAAGAAGGAGATCATCAGCAGCCTGAACCTTGTTAGAAGACCACCACCCCCCTCAAAGGTACTAGTCTTTGAAGATCTATCACAAAGATACACATGGTAGTCTAAAAGTTATATCTATTGTGTTTAATGACACAGCCATGAATTTATATCATCTTATAACGGTAGCATATTTCAGTTCTGCTATGTCGATGTTGATGTTATAAGGCTGGCGATCTTCAACCAAAAGCCACATACTATGGGATGTGTTAAGATCAGGTTCAATTGCGGCAGGGGGCTATAAAATACATTCTAAAACCCCTAATTTCATTTGAGAGGGGGTGGTCCTTGATGAGTGGAAAGTTGCTATGGTTAAACCTGTTGGAAAAAACAAAATACAATAATAAAAAGCTGTGCGGATCCTTGACTTATTAGCTTGCTTCCTATTCCCCTTAAGATTGCTGAGTTGGTTCTTCACCATCATCTAACAACATTTTTGGAAACCAATTTTATTTTACCCCTCAGGCAGTCTGGATTTAGAATGGGCTTTGGAGCAGTCTGCACCATTAGTGATCACTGCCTGCATGGCTTAGAGCACCAAAAGCTCACTTCTTTAACTGTTGTAGATATGACTAAGACTTTCGGCACCATCTATTTTGATTGCCTACTGGCTAAACTTTATTATTATGGGATTCATGATGAAGTGTTTAACTAGCTGACTTGTTGTTCCTCAGGGATCCATACTTGGCTTGTTTCTATTTTCAATTTTTATAGGGGATTTAGGTAACATCGCACAGTCTTGTCAGGTACATATGTTTGCTAATGACATTCAGTTAACCTTTCAATTTGCCCCTAAGGATAGCACTGATGCTTACTTGTATATTAATAATGATCTAAGTCTTCTTAAAAAATGGGTTGATAGAAATTGTTTATTTTTAAACCAATCAAAATCCTGGCATCTGCCTGTTGGCTCTTCAAAAATGCTACGTCTCTGCAGTGGTCTTCCTATCCATGTTTGTGGTAGTCCAATTCCTACTGTACAGTCTGCAATCTGGGACCTGTATTGATTACAAACAACTTCTCCCTTTTAAATAACTTGTGGGAGTTCTTGGCAGAGTTGCTAGAATTCTTCCATTAACCCAAAGAAAATTCCTGTATAACTCATTGATTCATTCCTATCTCTCTTATTTAACCCTTGTGTGGAGCAAAACTTCTCAAATCGAGTTAAAACCTTTACAGGTCCTACAAAATAGAGCTGTTAAAAAAGTCTTCAACCTTCCTTTTCGCTATCCAACCAGCATACTCTATTGCCCCATCAAAATTCTTGATATTATTTCTTTATTCATATTTCAAACATGTGTTTTCATTCATCACTGTTTGCAAAATGACATCCATTCATCATTGCAATTTGTTCCATTCAACCAAATACATACCTATAACACCCACAATAGCAGAAACTTCAACACTGCTGCTAAAAGAACAATGACTGGCCAAAGAAGTATACTCTCAGAAGGTTTGCAACACTACAACGACCTTCCTATTCAGTTAAAGTCCCTGCGACCCCATCATTTTGAGTCTGCACTAAAGAGACATTTATTTGCCAATATTTGACTGTGATATGTTTTACCTGTGAATCGTGTAATTTTTGATTTTTTTTATGTAGAAAGTAAATGTATTATATTTGGTTTATATATACTATATTAACTTCAAACAATTGGCACAATATTAAGTGTTTGACCTACATAGCCTAGTGCTCTTGGTCTGTGGTTCAAAAATGTATACTTACTATGTATTGTAAATTTTTTTTTATATTCTTTAATAAATCATTTGGAAATCAAACTTCTTGACATTAAAACTAAAAAATGCTTGTTGTTTCATTAATGATGTCCCATTTTAATTACTGCGACATTGTCTATAGTACATGTATCACCTGCGATGCTTGGCTTTAACTGCAGAAAATGTTAAATCATGCTGTTTGTTTCATACTGCAGTCTTTATATAACTCCTGTACCCGGACTTTCTCACATTATTCGTTATATCTGTGTGAGTCACTGAATACTATTTCAGAAGCTCTGCTACAATGGATTTAGAGGAGTGACACTACAGTGGCTTGAGTCATACCTTTCTGACAGAGATCAATTTGTGAGAGGTCACAGTGGAAATTTGAAGAGGGGTAGATTGTCAAGAGGTGTTCCTCAGGGTTCGGAGTTGGGACCCATTCTGTTCCTCTTGTATATTAATGACCTTACCAAAATTAACCTACAAAGAACTTTTACCATCTTTGCCGACGATACGACAATTTTGTGGAGGGATAAATCAACTGAAAACCTTAAATTCAACATATCACAGGATCTACCTAAGATTAAGCAATGGTACGAAGCAAACTTCCTCTGTTCCAACACAACTAAATAAATCTGTTACGAGATATTTGGGCATTTACATTGATGAAAAACTGAAATTTAAAGACCACATTTTAGACCTAAATAAGCTTTCGTCTGGATGTTATGCTATACGAGTTATTTCCAATGAACTTGTTATATGGATGAGTAAAATTGCATATCATGCTTTAATTGAGTCCCACCTCCAATACGGAATAACTTTTTGGTGAATATCTGGCTAATACCTTGTCACTCTGTATTCTTTGTACTCTTCTCTTGTAGAAGAGGGCAATCAGATACATGTGCACAGCTGGAGTATATGATCATTGTAGGCCATTGTTTTTGAAAGAAAGACTGCTGACACTACCCTGTTTATTCATCTTAGAGACAGTGTATCTTGTACATAAAAAATATAAAAACGTAATTCAAACTAATGCTTATAATCTAGGTAATACAGATAGAATACCATTGCAAATACCAAAGTCTGCACTAAAAAAATAATCAATAATTTATGAAAGTATAAAAATATATAATCACTTATCTGCAGAACTAAAAAGTATTCAGAACTTCACATTTTAAAAAGCTGGTAAAACGGAGATTGGTTACTAAGGCATACTATGATCTAATCGAGTATTAGTGCAAGTCTTTGCAGGAACATGCCAATATCAATTATGTTTATTGTTTGTCTATTGTGTCTGTGTTTTATATAGGTTAGTTTTATGAAAAGTAGAATTTTTGTGAATGTTGTAACAATTTTATTGAATTTCTTAGAAAAAAAAATACATTTATTATGTTTAATTGTCAATTTTTAAAGTGTTAAGTTTTATCATCATTATTCTAATTTGTTTCTGCAGTCTTTATATAAGAGAATTACTCTTTGATACTCTGAGAAATATTGTATAATTTTAACAGTGCCCAAAAACAAAACTTGCTCTTTCTGTAGTAATATTTTCATTATTTTTTTTGAACTTTAGTAAACCAATACCTTTAATTTGCAGCTCAATCTTAATACATTCTGAGTAATAATAATACGTTTTAGTTTTAATAGTAAAATAGTTATGTTTTCCTTTAGATGGAATGTTATACACCTAGTATATAATTTTGTTCTTGTGCATCTCACATGTTCTGTTTTATTTTCTGTTTGTGCTTTCAATTTCATTATTTTAATACTCTAAGAAGTTTTGTGTTGTTTTCGTGTATCATTTTGTTAGACAGTGTGGCCCTGGATTAAAATACCATTTGAAATGTATCCTGTCCTTTTGTGTATTTTTCACAATAAATATATATTTGAATTTAAACTTATGTTGTACTCAATGAGAGCCAAGTTATTCAAATCTCCATCAACATTTGTCATAACATAGTCAATCAAACTCCTAGAGTTTCCTTGCACTCTGCTGTTTTATTATTCAAGTTAATGAGAATCTATGCTTGGTAGATAAAATATGGAGCTTTCATTCTGCCCATTTGTTTTTGTCCCAATTGGTACCAATATCCTCCTACAAGGACTAAAGTCCAACCTCTGCAGTTCAAAAATTTCTCAAAAATCAGCCTTATCACCAATCGGGCTGAATGTGGTACCAATTTCTAGAGAAAACATAAGGGTTTATTTAGTATATTCACTCAGTTCACATAGGTTAAATCATATAAATGCTACAGGGCCGGGCGTGAAACACTGGTTGAAAACATGGCAGAAAATTCAAAATTTCAATCTGAAAAGTACCTATTAAATACAATTATTGTTTCTAATTGCAGCAGAGCTTGGGAGTTTTAAGGTGTAAACTGGCCTTGCAGGTTCAATCTACAATCTTATTAAAACGTGCTTGGCATCTCCTAACCAACCTTTCAATAGAAGGGGAAAAGCGTGGATTTCATTTGGCCTGAAATGTTTTTCTAGAGTTGTGACGTAAAAATTCAAGGTTTTTATGAAAAATGGGTAAACTCATTAAAGTCAACGAGCATTTCTGATTAACCCAAAAATTTTATTCTCTGCTGGGAAACGTGTGTCTCCAACATACTTGACCCTCAAGTCTTCTTCAGTAAAAAACAAAAGTAATTATTTTTCAACTCACATTAAAGTAGTACATTTCATCATTAGCAAAAATAGGAGTCAAATAGATTGTGAATTTGGTATATACTCAGACACGCGACTACATTAATCAATAACGGCCATTTTAGTAGAGGAAGGACAATTGTTCTGTTTTAGTAGTAAAAAATCATTTACTTTTAAATCAGTGGTGGTTCTCATCCATTTAGGATGATGTAAACAATTAACATACTCAACTGACCAGCATTTCCAAAAGTACTGTTACAACTGTGTAATGCATTGCCAAGTTTTAAGACGATTCTCAGAGACATAAGTAATGTCTTTTTCGAAAAAGGCAGTCAGGCTAGATGCTGTAACCTACGATTAAAGGTTGATAGTCATAGTCAAATGATTATTTTGAAAAGCAGGATCTACTTAACGCTTCACAACATGGTTTTCGTAGAGGGAGGTCGACTATCGGTGCCCTGCAGGGAATTGTGAAAAACATAGTTAGAGGTCTTGAGTCTAGCTCGCATTCAGTCCTGACTGTGTGATTTATCCAGAGCCTTCGACTGTGTCTCCCATAGCCTCTTAATTCATAAACTGGCACATTATGGTGTGGTGGGTGCACCCCTTCAGCTTATAAGGTCATACCTTGCTGTGCTACAGGGGTCTGTCTTGGGTCCGCTGCTTTTTGTGATATATATAAACGACCTCTGTCATTGTGTGTCTGAATCTGAATGCTGATAACACCAGCCTTCTAAATAAAAATTCCGATTTCAACATGTTAACTAAACTTTCAAAGCACTCAGTAACCAAGGCTGTAGACTGGTTCTCAGCGAATAATCTTTTACTTAATGAGGAAAAAACCCAAACTCTGGTGATATCCAGCAACAACAAGCTTACCACAGGAAAAACTAGCAAACTCTCAATTCATTTCGTATTCTTAGGCTTCACAAGGTATAATGACATTACCATCCTTCTTTATCTATTACTCTCTTGGAGATTCATTCTAACTATATATCTCTTGAGAAGCACTCAGACAATCATAATTAACAAAATCAAAAATGAACAGTTTAGATTTAAATCTAATTAAAAATTTTGAGAAGTTCCAGCAGAAAAAAATCAAAACTGTAGTAAAACAGTTTCTGTTGGCAAATCCATTCAACCCACATCTATACTACATGGGGGATAAATTTAAATTCAGTGTCATTTTGGGACAGACAGTTTTGTATTTCTATACTATTTATTATTTTGATTTTTAAAGAAGTCATATACTTCTTTGAGCTGACTACTCGCTCCAACAAAGTTAGTGCCATTGTCGCTCATAAAGGGTTTGCATGAAATAAATCTTTTTAAAGTTAAAACAAAACTCTGTACTGATTTCAGTGATAAGTATAAGGTGAATTACTTTTGTAACCATGCAAACAAAAATTGCATTGAAACATTTTTGTTCAGGGGGGATCACCATAGTCACAGAGAAAAGACAAGTGATTTCTAGTCTGTATTTAGGAAGAGCCGACATAATCCATTAAGCAGTTTAAGTTCTAAAACGAAAACACATAAATGAACTGTTGAACATAAATGGGTCTATTCTAAAGTAAAAAAATTCGTCAATTAGGATAGTGTCGACTTTGATTTGAACTGGAATCTAATAAAACAGACTTGCTTATCAAGAATTCAAAAGTACTACCAACCTGGCCAATTTCAAATGTGCTTAGATGGGTCTATGGATGAAATGGGAGGGTCTCTAGCCCTCCAAGGATGCATTAGATATGAAGGAACAGCCTTAGGCAATATAATTGGTACCAAATTCAACTTTTAATTATTTAAAAAATAATTGTGATAATTTTAAATAAATTTTTATTACCTCTAAATCTGAGAGAGAGGAGTTTTTTCATTAAAATTTTAGTGTCTATACAATCACAGTATACCTATGATCAAAAAGCAAAGCAATTGTGTATAGATTTTTATCAATTGAGGTACGCCACCTCATTTACCATTAGAATTTGATATAAAAAAATTAATAATGTGCGTAATGTATTTTAGTATAAACCAACAACACATTCAATAAAGTGTTATGTGTTTGTGTTTTTCAGGCTCACACAATCCTGTTAGTTCAACCAGGTGCCAACCCTGAGACTAGAACATATTCTGATTATGAATCTGTCAATGACTGTATGGAAGGTGTCTGCAGAATTTATGAGGAACACTTAAAAAGAAGAAATCCAAATACACCAACTATTACCTATGACATTTCCCAGTTGTTTGATTTTGTAGATCAGGTATTAACTATTATTTATTTACAGTTTATGCTATTCTTACAAATAACTAATTATTTTGTAAAAGATTGCAAACTAGAGCACACGACAAATCTTATGGAGAATGGTTTCGGTTTTCGTCTCAAGATCGTCTGAGCAAAAATTACCATTGTTCTGAAAAAATTGTTCAATTGGTTTTCTAGAAACAGCATGTTGTACTTTTCCCGAATACCATAAAAAAATACATGGAGAAAACAGGATGACAAAAAATTGCTTTTTTACCAGATTTAATGTATAGTACTTTCTAAAATAAGAAAAAAGTTTTATGTTATCAATATATCAATCAATATATGATAATAGCAGGAAATTTAAATTATGCAGAAGAAGCCAAGTGTTCAGTAACTTAAAAATTTGCTGGCTTCTTTTAATTTGGAAATGCTTGTTGATAAGCCAACTCATTTAACTAATCAAACATTATAGAATATATATGCACTCATTTTAGCAATGACACAGACATAAATGTGAACACTGATGTAATTCCCACAGGTCTTTCAGATCTTAGGACTTAGTACAAACGTTTCTGCACAGAAATAAAAATTAAAAGTGGGCAACAAGCAATTAGTCAATAAAATAAATTGTATCTCTAAAAAAAAACTCACTACACCTTCAAGAAATTAGAAATTTATAGGCAAATATTGGTAAGGCTGCAAATGGTCTAAATCAAGGGACTAGACAGATTAAAGCAAATTATGGAGCTTCTACCAAAACATTTAATCACAAAAAAAACAGAATAAACAACTCATCTCAATCATCTGCAAATAGAGATAATCTCTCAGCTTCATTTAAATTACTATATTTATTGTCTAAAAAATCGGAGAAAGAAGTGGTCCAAGGACACTTCCCTGAGGCACACCTTTCACCACTTCTCGCAGCTGTGAATCAAACTTCTTATTGCCTATACACAGAACAACTTTTTGGAACCAGTTTTTGAGGTATGATGACAACCATTTAAGAGGCAATCTCTAAACTCTATAGGCATACAATTTGGCGTTTAAGATATTCTGGTGTACCGTTTCAAAAGCTCTACAGTAAGATTTTTAACCCCTTTCATGAAAGAATAAGAACTATAAGGTGCTCACTAAAATTCAAAAAAGAAGTGAAATATTTTCTTGGAGGGAAGGCCTACTATGGTGTGGAAAAATTTAATTCAGATGCCTGTTCTTAATGTTGTATGATAATGCATGTTTTGTCCTATATTTATACATCTTACTTTATATTTTTATTATGTTCTTAATGTTTTAATATTTATTCAACAACTATTAGTTTAAACTTTGGATTTTGAATATTTTGTTTATTAAATGTTTTTCTTTTATTATAGTAACATTGTAATATCAACTTAAGTTTTTCATTTTATATATTGTATCATATATTGTATTTTATCTTTAGGTCTAGTTTTAGCATTTGCTTTGTCCGTGAGACTATTATTATGTTAATAAAGCTATTTTGAGTTTGGGTTTAGTCAAAATATAGTCTCATGACTTAAAGCCTGTCCTCAAGATTCCTTACAATGGAGTTTACAGAAGTTACAAAAGCATCATGGGTTGATTTCTGAAAATCCAATTGAGCCTTGTATGATAGGTTGTACTGCTTAAGGAATCCAAACAACTTTTATAAAATGTCTTTGCTAAAACTGACACAACTGACACTGCTCTATAATTTTCAGTTTTTTTCTATTATTTTTGTTATAAATACATTTCACAATAGATATTGTTAAACTGTCTGGAAAAGTGCCTCCATTGAAAGACACATAAGAAAAATCAATACTGATGCAATATCAGCAACAATGATGTTTAAAACTGAACAGTGGATACTGCCATATCCTACAGAGTTCTTCAACGAAGACTTCGACACTAGAGCCACCATTCAATTCAAATTCAAAATATACTTTAGTGTACAAAGATTTTCTTCCTATTGACAAAGTTTTCTTGAGATAATATATAAGTACAAGAAAGTAAAATCACTAAAATTAATAAAATAAAATAATAAAACTAACACTGAAGCACAGTTAAAACAGTACATGTGTAAGATAGAACCGTAGTATAACAAAACATAAAAAAGAAACAATCTCGACAGGTACATAGTTTTATGAAGAGGTTACAATGTTTATGACTATATTGACATTTGAATGTTCATTAAGTGTGCTAGCTACAACCTTATACTCCGGCACTTACTTGCCATGCTGATCAACAAATGTTTTTTGATTTTTTTTTTCTCAATATGAACATCATTCTTGATGATTGGCCAAGATATCTTACTCTTATTATGATTTTTTACGTTTTGTTTATGAGCCCTTAGCGTTACTTTATACTCTCTTATAAGCACTTCATTTCCTGTCTGCCTACTTGATAAAGTCCCCGGAGATTTTTGCCTTCTCTGACTATCTCCTGAGTTACCTATTTATTTTTTTTTTCCATCATAATGGTTTCTTTTTAATTCAGGCGGATAAGCTCTAGAAACTATATTTTAAAATAAATTCAAAATTATCCAATTTCTCATTACAATTCACACAATTATTATAAACTGGTGCCCACGATTCAGATTAAATTAGACATTTAAATGTTGTTAGTTACTTTCTTTTCATAAGTTTTCGCATTCTGTAAAAGATACAACACCTGCATGTTATGGTCAGAAGTACCAGTTTCAATACTTTTTAGTTCTTTAATATTATTATTGGAATAGGGAATATGATTACAAAGCGTTTAGGATTCAATCGAAAACATTAATAAAGGAAGACTATAATAATTTTATTCAGTCCACACAAAATAACATATTAAATAATATAAAATCCTTCTGGTCCTACATCAAATCAAAGCGTAAAACGTTAGCTTATCCATCAAAAATGAGGTTTCTTGACCTTGAATCTAGCGACCCAAAGGTTGTTGCGAATTTATTTGCAGACTTTTTTCAGTCAGTTTTTATCGACACTGGTCACTCCACATATGTAGGTACCAACAGCTTTCTCAGTTTGGATATCTCAAATATTGTAATCAACAGTTCCATGGTCTTTGAAAAGCTGGCTGATATTGTTGATCACAAGGGAGCTGGACCTGATGATATCCCTCCTACTTTCTTATAGCACTGCTGCCCAACTCTGGCAGTGCCGCTCACATATCTTTTTCAACTTTCTCTTTTGTTGGGTCAGTTTTCTACTATTTGGAAGGAAGCCTATGTAACCGCGATTCACAAGGATGGGGATAGGGCGGACATCCGTAATTATCGACCAATATCTGGACTTGACTGCATGTCCAAAATCCTTGAGTCTCTGGTTGTGGACAATTTGCTTGCGTGTGCACGAAACACTCTCTCTGAGAATCAACATGGTTTCCTTCCAGGTCGTTCGTGTGTGACGAACCTATCAATATATTCTAACTTCTTGGCTACTGCTGTTGACTCTGGCGTTCAAGTTGATTCTATTTACTTCGACTTTAAAAAAGCCTTTGATAGGGTAGATTCACTCCTTTCTTATTGAAAAACTAAGGTCTTATGGCATTATGAACCCTTTACTGTCTTGGTTCTGCAGTTATCTTCGTGGACGTACACAAAAAGTCAAAATAAGCAATATCTTATCAAAAGAGATAGTAGTCACTTCCGGTGTACCCCAAGGGTCACATTTAGGTCCATTCTTGTTCTTAATCTATATTAATGACCTCAGCAATGTGTTCAAAAGCTGCCAATTCCTATTTTATGCTGATGACCTAAAAATCTTTAAACATATGACATTGACGACTGCCAAAATCTTCAATCGGAAATTAACAAGCTGGTGACTTGGTGTGAAGATAACAAAATGGATTTGAATATATAGAAATGTAAGGTCATATCTTTTTCCAAGAGAAAAACCCCATTTCTTCATGATTATGCCATCGCTAATGCACCCATTGAAAGAGTTTAACGGATTAATGATCTGGGAGTTATCTTTGACACCGAACTGAGATTCAGTAATCACATGAATTATGTTTTGGGAAAATCATTCAGGATGGCAGGATTTGTTATGCGTCAATGTTGGGACTTCTCTAATATTACCATTTTGAAGTGCCTCTACTACTCCCTGGTGCGAAGTCATTTAGAGTACTGCTGTACAATCTGGTCTCCATTCTACAGAACACATATCACACGATTAGAGCGGGTCCAATCAAAGTTTGTGAACTTTCTCCTCTACAGGTTGAGAATTGATAAACACAATTATTCATACCATGAGAGACTGGAATTATTGAGCATGAGTAGTCTTGAAACTCGAAGAATCTTCTTAACATTAATGTTTGGATTTAAAATACTTAATAACATGATACACTGCCCTGATCTCCTGACGTTGATGAACTTTCGTGTACCATCCCGTAACACTCGTTTAAATGACATGTTCTTGACTAGTAGGAGTCGCACCGACATTGGGAGAAACAGTATCATGAATTGAATAATGACTTATTTTAACACATATGTCCCACCAGACCTAGACTTAAATTGTACGACACACAATTTTGAAAGAAAACTAAAATTCCTATTAAATAATCCCCAATAATAACGAAATTCGAGAACTTAGAGTTTTCGGTTTCTTGCTTTACTCCCAATGAATTGAACAGATTAACGAATGTACACAATGGATTTAATACAATTTTTTTTTTCTTCTTTTTTTATACACATTTTTTTTTTCTTTTTTTAGCATAGGATATATTATGTAGCTTTGACACGTTTTTTTTTCTTTTTGTACATTTTTTGTTTTATTTGGTATAGAATATGTTATGTAGCACTAATTCTGATTTTACAACTGTCATATGCCATACCATTTGGAATATTGAATTCTGTAGTGTATGTTTGAGAAATAAATAAATAAATAAATAAATATTACTTAAATTACTAAATATATTAGGAATAATACTTCCTTTATCATTTACCACTCTAATATATTCTTCAATGCAAGATACAAGACCAAAGCTATTCAAACAATTTACCATCTCTGTTGTAAACATTTGTATCAAAATTTTCTTTGAAATCTCTACATATAGATCTATTTTTTCTGTTTATTACATCTAAAAATTGATAAAAATAATCTTTAAAATCCAAACCTCAGAAAGTTGGGGAATTGTTATTGACCTCAACAGACCTGGCTGCAGGGAGTCCGTCTTTGATTTGGAACCATATGTATTCAATTATTATTGCACTGCTGCAGGCAGCTTAACGCTCTCATCACTTGATCCTATTTCGTACTTGAGTGGCTTTTCCATGCTGGGGTCATTTTCTTGGACAAAGTCTGAGTTTGCTTTCAGGCGATACCCTTTTATGTAATAAGAGTAAGACCCTCCCTGAAAATTTTCTTGAAAAGTCTATTCTAGAAGTATTTTCAAAAATTGTGGAAACTTTAATATATAACAAACTAGTGATATTTTTTGATAAAAATAAAACTATTGTACCACAGCAATATGGTTACAGTTAGTGGCGCAATTAAGGATGCTTCTTCATTGTTCCAATTATTATTAGGTAATTAAAGCCCATTATCCCACTGTGTCTCAATCACATTTCCAAGCTCGGTAAAGGTTCGAGGACTCTGAAGTTCTATTGTGAGGACTGCCTATCAGGTTTACGTCATATTAAAAAACTTCTAAAGGCGGTTGACGATTTGAAATCTGAGGTCGCTATATTGAAGAGTAGCATCACCAATTCTGATTCCATACCTAATAACTCCGAGTCGTCAGCGAGCAGTACGCCTGAAAACATCATTAGAGAGTTGGAAGAGCGTCATCAGCCTATGTTAATGGTATTCAATATGCCAAGTTCAGGAAATGACATCACTGATGTGGGATCCCTAATTGCTACTTTGGTGGGGTCAGAAATAGCTCCTAAATCAGTCATAAGGCTTGGAAAGCCAAATAAGAATGGTCATAATCCCATAAAGGTAACATTTCCAAGTAGGGACAATGGACAAACAGCCATGCGCTTTAGTAGAGGGCTAAAGGGTAAAAAGATCTGTATCAACTACGATCTAACTAAGAAGCAAGTGGAAGCTGAAACTAAAACTCTTAATGAGTACTAAGAAAGATTGGGCTGTGGAGAGACGGAAATAGTTAGTTAGTTAATTCTTTATTCAATCCATATATTACAATATAATAGTTAGACCCCAATTGGGGTATGGATCATGTCACAATGAGTCTTAAAACTAGAAATACCTACAGCTAAACAAACAATAAGATTACACTAAAAACATTAAAATTCAGTCAATATTATAATTAGAGTAGTCTATAAAATTACAAGTTTCCATTTTAGTGGAGTGCCTCACGTATAGCATTAGTATCCTCAAAAACTTCTCTAAGACTATAGTATGCTCTATCCTTTAAAAATGCTTTGAGCCTATGCAGACCCTTACTAGAAGGCTGCTGCCTTAAAGATGGGGGGAGCATATTCCACACCTTAATTATGTTAAAGATCACATTTCTTTGCACAGATGTAAAATTTGGTCTTTCAGTCCTAAGGTTTGTTTTAAATCTTGTATTGTAAGAATGTTGACGCATGTTATCAGAAAAAAGGGGAAAGTTATTAGTTAAAAACTTAACACATTCGAGAATATAGAGGCTGTACAGGGTGAGTATACCAGTTTCCCGGAATACCCCCCTGCAGCTGTCTCGATATCCCATGCCAAATACAATACGTATACATTTTTTTTGTAATAAAAAAATTCGATCTGATTCGACAGAATTACCCCAAAATATTAAACCATAGCTAATATGAGACTGGACATAGGCGTGATATGCTATTAGAGATGCCTGCCACCCAACATTATTGTGAATAACGCGAAGGGCATAGCTATATCTACTGATTCCTGTTGCCAGCTGTTTAACATGGGGTTTTCAATTTACCCACTGATCCAATTTTACCCCCAAAAAAGAAACTTCTTCAGCTGATTTGATGTTTGTATTTTTATAAGTTAAAGAAAAATCGGTCTCTGATCTTGAGAAATGCATCATCTGTAATTTAGACACATTGAGGAGAAGGTTGTTTTCCACAAACCAACCCCCCAATGCATTCAAGGACTCAGACATCTTGTCCGTGCATGCTTGCTGATCATTCTCACTGAAAATCGGAGAAGTGTCATCAGCAAAAAGAACTGTACCACAATCAGTAACGCCAACAAGGTCATTTGTATATATGATAAAAAGCAGTGGTCCCAAGATAGATCCCTGCGGAACACCTCGTTTAATGATTTTGACATCAGACACTACCTTTTCCCCTGAGTGGTTTCAATGACACACTGTTCACGTCCCTGAAGGTATGACACAACCAAGCCCAGCGCCACGCCCCTGATACCATATCGCTCAAGCTTGTTGCACAGAACAGTATGATTGACACTGTCAAATGCCTTAGATAAATCAAGAAATATGGCTGCGGTAAACTTGCCGTCATTAATAGAGTTTAATATTTGCTCCAAAGCTTGATAAATGGCACGAACTGTAGGTTTTTTTTTACGAAAACGATTTTGCCTATCTGAGATCGTATGATGCTTATCAAAGAAATCAACCAACCTGCTATAAATCACACTCTCAAACACCTTACTAATGTTGGAGAGGAGCGAGATAGGCCTATAGTTGTCAAACCTGTCTGTATCACCCTTCTTATGGATTGGCACCCAGCACCCCAGTTTGCAACATTAGGTTTATTATATGAGTCAGTGGTGGAGCAATGACGTGTACAGACCTCTTAAGAATAGCAACAGGAATATCATCATGGCCTACAGATTTTTTATTTTTTAATGTTTTTATAATGTTAATGACCTCATATGATGTAACTGGCTCTAAAAATATGCTATGTTGATTTACTTGAATTTTTGAGTAATCAATCACCTCTTTTTCTCTTATGTCTGGACATATATTTATAAAAAAATCATTGATTGAATTTAAGAGGTCCTTTTCGGATTCATATGAGAAGTTCTTAAATAAAGACTCTTTTTTTATGTTTGGCTGAGTAATTTCCTTTACCAGTGACCAGGTTGCCTTAGCTCTATTTTCGGACACTTCGCTGCGCTTTTGACTTGCCAACTGTTTAGCCTTTTTAATGACTTTTTAGGATACCCGAGTATCTTTTATAAAAATCGTTGGTTATTTCCCCTGATATTAATTGTTGATACAATTTTCGTTTGTGTTTACTTGATATCTTTATACCCATAGTTATCCATTTTTTTGAGTTTTGTATTTTATTTTTAACTTTTCTATTTGGGAATACCAGATTTAGTTTTTGGGACAAAATGTGGCTGAAAATTGTATATGCCTGGTTGACATCGGCCACCCCCAGCACATCACCCCAATCCTCATTCTTCATCTCCTGAAAAAGCTGCTCAAGATGTGCCTTCGAAAATGATCTTGTTGTAAAATATGATTAACACGATACCGGTGTACTTCCAGAATTGTCTCAAAAAACTAACAAAGGATAAGACACATTCAGTTAGTAAAAATATCACATATAAATCATATTATCAGAACGTGCAAGGACTGAGAATGAAGCTGAACCATCTTTTAGAAAATGTCCAGGCATCAGAATTTGAGATATTAGTATTTACGGAAGCTTGGTTAAACAAAAGTTTTTATGACTGAGCTAAATTTATCTGACTACAACATATACCGCAGAGACCGCTCCCATGAGACCAGCGTTTACGAGAGAGGAGGAGGACTACTAGTTGCAATACATAAACGTTTGATCAGTAAACAAATCAGTGTGCCCCAGAACATTGGACAGGTATTTGTGTCTGTTGGATCGGGAGCAGCTTCCTTCCTTTTGGGTTCTGTTTACCTTCCTCCAAGAGCTGGAATTGCTGCCTATAGCATATTATCTGAAACCGTTGAAAATTTGACTACGGAGTCTCCTGACTCACCCTTATACATAATGGGTGATTTCAACCTTCCCCATGCGGTCTGGAATGCTGGTAATTTGAGTTCTACTGCTGCTTGTGCTGCAGGAACGCCTCCAGATGAAGCCTTGTATATAGAAGACGTCTCTAATACTTGCGCTTTCCTTCATCTGTTCCAGGTTAATCAGGTTCTAACAAACAACAACAACATATTATACCTGGTTCTTAGTCAGGTCTCCAATGTTTCTGTTTTACCAGCTGACGAGGCCATAATCCCTCCTAATATGTATCATCCTCCACTGCAACTGGGATTCTTTACTAGTGAACAAATCTCTTGAATGTATGTTAAATATTTTTTATGAGATCTTATACTTAGCTATTGATCTATTTGTACCTCTAAAAAAGTATTCTAATGGTAAGTTTCCGGCCTGGTACTCATCTGATTTGAAGGATTGTGTCGTAAAGAAAAATTTGCCCACAAGCGTTTTAAATCATCGAATGATCCCAATGATTATCGTGAATTCTCCAGATTGAGATTTTTCTGTAGGTCCTTGACTCGACAATCCTACTTGAACTTTGTACATTCTACTGAAGAATCACTATCCACCAATCTAAAGCAATTCTGGAGATTTGTAAATGCAAAACGGAAAAGCAACGGTTTCCCTAACGAACTCTCCTTTGAGGACTGAAAGAGTTTTTCAGGCCGAGTGATTGTTGATATGTTTGCGGACTATTTCTCGGCTGTTTACTCTCAGGACGCCGTTAACACCCCACCATATTACTCCCCTTCCAATAACATTTATGTTTCCCAGTACAGTATTAGAATCTCAGACATATATTCAAAGCTTAACTCCCTGGATAGTAAAAAAGGACCTGGCCCAGATGGCATACCTCCACTTATGTTAAAACATTGTTGCCTTAATTTGTCTAGCCCACTTTACCACATATTTAACAATTCTTTGCTCTCAGGCACCTTCCCCGATTTCTGGAAGCTTAGCTTCATAACGCCAATTTTTAAGTCGGGGGATAGAACGCTGGTAAATAACTACAGGCCTATTTCCATACTGAGTGTCATCCCCAAAGTTTTCGAAAGCCTGGTTTGTAATTTTCTTTCTCCTGTTATCAATCCATCTATAATCGATGAGCAATTTGGATTCCGACCCAGGAGATCGACAGAGATTAATGTTCTTATGTCTCTCATGGCGACTACCTGGCGAGGGCCTTGGAGAGGGGTGACCAGATCGACGTCATCTACACGGATTTCTCCAAGGCCTTTGACAAATTCCCTCACAGCATGTTGGTCTACAAGCTTCGTATGGTGGGACTTGGTGGTACTCTGTTGGACTGGCTGGAGAGCTATCTTTCTGAACGACTCCAAATAGTGAAAATTGGTAATTTCCAGTCTTATGAAATCAAATGCTCTTCAGGCGTCCCGCAGGGTTCCCACTTTGGCCCTCTTCTTTTCAATGTATTCTTAAATGACATCCACGAAGGTTTTGCGCATAGTCGCTTCCTATTATTTGCAGATGATCTAAAACTGTGTTCTGTGTGGAGGACTGTGACAAGCTCCAACATGATATCAACAACTTCGTGGACTAGTGCCAGAGAAATGGGATGACACTTAATCTTTACAAGTGTAAGGCCATGTCTCTCCATCGTAACCCCATTACTTTTAATTATGCTGTAGGGAATGTTATTCTTGAAAACATAAATAGTTTTTAGGATTTGGGTGTGACTTTCGACAGTTTTATTTTATACAGTTTATAGTTTAAATTTTATACAGCATATTGACAATAAAGTTGCCAAGACTCTTCAAATGCTTGGTTTCATCAAGAGATGTACAGCTGACTTTAATAACATTAATGCTGTTAAATGGCTCTACTGCGCATTGGTCTGACCTCATCTGGAATATCCTTCCAGTGTTTGGTCGCCCCATTAACCCTCCACGTGTGCAACACAAGTTCCTTAAGTACGCCTCTTTTAAAATGCACATCCCTATTCATAATGATGAAGAGATCCTTGCCATCCTTAATCTGTCCTCAATCACATCGCGCCATAAACGACATGATCTTGTTGTGTTCTATAATATACTCAACAGCAATGTTGATGTACCTTACCTTCTGTCTAATATTGGTCTCCACATTTCCCCTATAGTAACCTGCTCTCAGACTAGTTTTCATGTTCCCGTTCACCATACAAATTATGGTTTTAATAATTTTATATCTAGGGCATCTAGATTGGCCAACAGCCTTCCTCTAATAGATTTCTTTTCTCGTCCCTCTTCATTTCTTAAAATGTTAGACCATAACTTACCATGGAGGCAAATCTATTTTAATTTAAGTCCAACACTTATTCCCCACATTTATGTATGTACTTTTATTGGTGTTTACTATACATGTAGTCATTGAACGAAGTAAAACGGTTTACGGTGTAAGGAAAATCAAAAAATACAATTACTCAGACGCCGGCGGTTACAAAACATATTATTCTTTGTTTGAATCTGGAATGTGTTATGGGCTGCCGGCTTGGAGTGCAGCCGTTAATGCACATGTGATTAAGGTTTTATAGTGCAGAAACACGCGATTAGATCAATAATGAATGCTAAATCTGATGTTTCTTGCAGACTTTTGTTTAAGGAACTGAAATGTATAATATATAGTAGGTATATTGTGATTTAATTGTTGATATTGATAATTAATTTATTTTAATTAATTTAAATGACCTTTCTATAAATACGCTGTATTTTTGAGACTCGTAATAATTTGAATTAAGAATGAGAAGGTCTGTGTATGGATGGGTGATATTAGATTTTTCCTAGGGTTGGGTGATAGCACATAATTTATCGATGTCAGTAATTATTGATAACTATCAATAGTAATCAATATATGAATAACTATTGACATACATATATGTACTATGTGAAAAATGTAATTTTTGACAGGTAACGAATATAGCTTGTCCACTCTCTAACCCAAACTCAAATTTACCTGAACCCATTAATAAGAAAATTTCCCATATAGATGGACTTTAATGGTGACCATGTACTGAAGGAAGTCACTTTTTGTATGTATGTATGTCCTGTGTGTGAACTATTGGGTATTTGACCTTGTATGATATAACATTTCTAAATAATCTTTTGTATAGTTATCTTTTTTGGGTTTATAATATGACACATTTTCTAGCTTTCAGATTTGAGCTGCCTTGTCTATCAGAAATCTACCAATACCTATGCACCCTACAATAAGGATTGGATAAAAGAAAAAATATATATATTACTACGACAAGCTGCAGGACACACTGACTACAATTTTTAATAATCTTTGAAAGTTTTTGCCTTTGTTTGCTGAGGTATAGTTTACAAAAGTTTATATAGGATACTAAATATCCAGAAACCTGAGATGCGATAAAAATATTCAGGTTTTCTACTTTTAAAATTTGTATCAGATTCTGAAAGCCTTAATTCTGATTTATTTATAGCTATTCACGAAAATGTTTGATGTTATGTTAAAGGGACAAAAAAAAATGAAATATTAATGGACTGGAGGAGCACAGTTGTGATTTTGTTACATGCTCATTGATTTTTTTTTGATACTTTTAAATATTAAGATTTTCTCACATTATTCTAAATACAAATGTTTAAAATGTAAATTTATAAATTTTAGTTCTTTTAATGTTATCACAATAAATTCTGTAAATAATTTTTGGGATATCTGGTAAACTTTTACCACAGTTTACTCTTAACTGTGATTTGACTATGAGCATGTTTTTATTACTGTATTTTGAGTTGGTCTGGTATTAAATGCTACACATCATGCGTTGGTTCAAATGTTCGGTAGCTATAGGATAAAATCGGGTTCTTCAAATTCACAAGTTTCATGGTTAGAAAATTTAAAAAAAAATTTAACACAAATACTTTTTTTTGATGTTGGTTGAGTATATAGTTCAGGCATAGAAAAATATTATAACTCTGTGTGAATTTAATAAGACATTGGAATCATTTTTATTTTACTATAATCATACCAGAATCGACTTTATAATATTGTGTCAACTTTGTTAACCCATCTTGCATGAACTGGATGGACAAGACATGATTATAGAGATCTAAAAATATTTTACCCCTGACATGTGAAATACTATCTGTATGTTACAGTGTTGGCAGGACATTTAGTAAATGTTAGCATTCATTAGTAAACAGTTTCTAGTGATAGTAATGTTTACTAACAGGTGTAGAAGTAATTCTATTAAATTCAGTGACTAAAACTAAGACTAAGCCAGATAATTATTTATGAATTGAATGATAGCCAGCTTCATCTATTGATTGTTTTGTTTTAACAAAAGAAAATGTGTGAAGTAGCTTGGTACAAAATTAAAAATATTATGGCCATGAAATTTACAGCATTTTGTAAGTACAAGGGTGTCTAAGTATATACATGGGACTTCATTGTGAACACAGGCAATTTTTTTTTAAACAAAAATATGTTCTAGCTAAATAAAAACCACATTTTCTTATTCACAGTTTTAAATTAAATTTCATACTAACAATTAATTAATGCATTAACAGGCTGTTCTATTTTAAAAGTTACTGTTTATGAAAAAGTAATAATCATCTGATCATTTTTTTTGGTGGCTCACTTTGATCCAGTGAATATTGACTAGTAAAAGTGTGGTTACCCTAATTAAACTTTCATTGAATCTGCATTAGTAAAACGGTGAAAGTTAACACTTATTAACCTGTTAACATTTACTAATTTCCAGCTTTCACTGTATCTAACATATAACATATTAAAATTTACAAATACAAATGATTTGTATTTATGGTAAGAGTATGTAAACAAAAATTGTCGTGAATGCTATGCTATAAACTAAGTACCAAAAATAATATTTTAGGTCATTTATGTATAACTTCTACTTTTCTTTACAACATGCCACTTTCAGTAGAAATGTGTTGAAGTAACCGTAGGTAGTTCATTTCTGGTGATTCTGATATATAACAGTATAGTAGTGTTTATTTTTGTAAAGTTTAGTGTTTAATTTTTTTTTTAGTTTGTAACTTTGTTTTTCAGTTTTTCAATAAATATTTAAAATTTGTATTATCTTTTTATATTCAATTAAATTCAATTAGCTATTAATAAGAAAACTAAACATCAAACAATTTGTCTGCAAGTGCAGAAACAACCTGATGTAATAAAAAATGCTCAATTCACAGAAGAATTACATTTTTAAATTCATATGTGTTGCCCTAATTGATGAAAAAGTGAAGTCATTCATAATGTTAATGCCTCAAAATATATATCACGATTCCCAATTTGTCTTTGCACAAAGATAGTACAGAGTGGTCAAAAAGGTGTTTTGCTGATTTTTGGGTATGTTGCTCTATAATTCAAGTAATATGTACCACTTTTATAGCTACACAGGGTTTCACAAAAAAACTAAATCAAAATTATCAAATTGGACTTCACATAGGATTTTGGCTCAGATACTAATTCGTACCCAACACCTAATTATAAAAAGATCAATTTATTTTTTTCATCAACCCCGTGTAGCTACAAAAAATATTAATAGCCAATTGACTTTAGTCTATGCTGACAATTTGTTTCTTAATATGTCCTAATGAGATTACCCTGTATAATATTTTACAAAAAAAAATATTAAGTTAGGTTCTTAATATAGTTTTTTGGCATAAACTTTTTTAAAAACTTATCTACTCTTTTTGTTAATTAAAAAAATTGGGCTGCGAATTCCCATTATAAAAATCAATTCTTTCTTAATTACATAGATAAGATAGATAGATAATAAAAATAGCGTTTTTAAAGTTAATAAATTACCTATTTTATTTTACTTTACACTGCATAAAATGGATTATTAGTCCGATCACTCTGGAAGTAATGAAAGGTAAATGAATAAATATTCTCTCTGAAATATATAACTGAAACAAATATATTATGTTTATGTATGATAACAAGAATCTAGTAGCGTAAAAGCTGACGAATACAGAAAAAAGAATAACATTCTGACTTACCAGTGAAAAGAAACTTTTTCGCTGAAATAGTCCCATTTTTGTACACTTGATTGGCATTATAATATCCCAGAAGTTCCACAAAGTGATCCTAAAAACAAAAATCACAAAAAAATAATGTGTCTGCAACACTGCTTTGGTTAATACTTTATAAATAATTTAATAGTTATTTGTTCATTTTTATTGTGTATAATAAAATATTATCGACATTGAAATAGAGTAATACAACTACCTTAAATAGGTAATAATGAATTTTAATATAAAAGCATAGACTAATTAATAGCGCAAAAAAACAGTGTTTGTTGTTGCCAAAAGTAGTAACCGGAAACCGAGTGTACAATCACACTCAAGATAGTTCATAGTAATATTCCATTTTGTTTTCTGCTCGAAACTATCATTTGTTATAAACAATTTAATGCAAAAAAATCGTATTTTCTTTCTTTTTTTGGTTTATAAAATCGAGACTAATGAAGCAATCTTAATGGTGTAAAGAGATGAATTGTAGAGAATAAATTTGAAAACGATATGATATGATTACACGATTTGATCGTATAGAACATGAGAAAAAACTGAAAATATTAAATGTTTTTTTTTCGAAAATTCATATATCCATTATTTCTCAAGTTGTAGTGAAGGCACTTTGCGAAATAATAGTTATTGATACGTACTTTATGCATACTAAAACCAAGCGCTGTTGGGATTATTAGTTTTTGCACAAATTTTTTGATACATTGTCATTTCATACATACGTGCCTGAATGCGTCGTGGATGATCCGATTTGAGTTCTGCAAAGTCATATAGAAGTTCAAGTATCATACTACAAAACGTATATTCTCACGTCGCCCTAAAATTATGCGAAAAATGCTTCCAAACATGATCAAAAACGGTCGAACGCGTGAGATTAGCCGAGTAGTATGGTAGCCGCCTAGGGGTAATAGAGACGCTCCGCACGCAAAGTATTAAGAGTAATACGTTTTGCGCTGAGCGTTTCTATTACTATGGTTATCATCGGCAGCCATGCGTTCCCGCGTCCGGTCGTTTCTGGTCATGTTTGGAAGCATTTTTGGCATATGTCACATAATTTTAGCGCAAGAATTTACATTTTGTAATATGATAATTCTATTTTTGATATGATTTTGCAGAATTCAAACCGGATCATCCACGATGCATCCAGGCACGCTGAAAAATAGTGCGTTTCAAAATTCAAATGGCAGTTGTGCAAAAACTAATAATCCCTCCGCGCCTGGTTTTGGTATGCATAAAGTACATATCAATAACTATTATTTCGCAAAGGGCCTTCGCTACAAACTTGAGAAATAACAAAGATATGAATTTTCGAAAAAAAGTAATTTTTCGTATTTTTCTCCTTTTCCAGTGATCCGATCAAGTCGTGTAACCATATCATATTGTTTGTAATTTTATTCTCTACAGCTCATCTCTTTACATATGAAGATTCCTTAATTAATTTCGATTTTATAATCTAAAAACAAAATAAATTGCATTAAATTGTTTATAACAAATACAAACAAATGATAGTTGCGAGTGAAAAACACAATGGAATATTACTGTTGACTATCTTGAGTGTGATGGCGCACTCGGTTTCCGGTTCTATTTATTGGCCTAAAATAGTAATCTCTTTCCAGTCGAGATGGTTGAACCTTTCCAGTCAACCAAATCAAGAAGATATAACAGATAACAAGTAATAACTGACAATGTTTGATTACGTTTAAATTAAAATAATTCAGTCTCCCCCCTAAAATTTCATTGGTTATGAGTTTTAATTTTGTTGTTCAAAATACTTGAAAATCGTCCATTTATTGTGGCGTTTCGTCAATCTATGTATGACAGCCGTATTGATGAGTTGTTATAATTTCACCGTGTTGCCTTGCCGCAACACTTGTTTTAAAGCCTGTCTCACTCTCGCGATATGCTGGAAATTTGAGTTTTTTTTAAATTTTAAGTTTCTTGTTTGACATGGTTTTCGTTAGCCTTCATAATAATGAGCAGAAAGCGTTATTTGATTAAGTTTCCGAATATAAAGAAATGAAGCACCAGAAAAAAAAACAAGTGGATCCAAAGAAACTGTAAAACCTTGTACTGGAGGTACTTGTGACAATACAATAATTTGTTAGATGTTGGATTAAAAATGACTAAAAAAGATAGCGACATAATTTTTTGACATCCCCGTGGTAACCTCTGAATAAGTACCACCTTCAAATTATACGAAAACAACTATTTCCCAACATTTAAAATTTAATATAAATAGATCTGGTAAAAAAACTAAACATCGAAAGGCTGTAAAAAATTACCAACATGCATTAAATGTACTAGCCTGAATATCTTATGCTCATTAAACAGTTTGTTTTGTGATTTAAATATTCCTGGGTAATAGACGTGTATATCCAACTTGAAGAATGTATTAGTAAATTGACAAAAACAGAGATATAAGATACAATGGGTTTCAGAAAGTATATACCTACAAATGCACGTAATTTATTGGCATATTAACACTGATGTAATATCAGTTCTATAACATATAGCACTGCTGTTATTGAATTTCTCTTTCATCTTTTAAAACAGATATGCGACCCGTGGTATATTTATAACCAGAAAAACAAAAACCATTAAATGAATATTTAATATACAGGTTGTTTCATTAAAACGTATACACCTAAATATTTTCGAAATAAATTTGTTAGATTATCCTGTTTTCTTAGTATAGATGCCTAGGTTATCTAGACAATATGCACACTCTTTAATGTTCCATCCCCTTTTGTTTCTTGAAGCAGTGAAGATAAAAAATTTTTATTTGACACATTTTAATAATGGACTAAATACTCATTTTTTGTGCATATTATCTTGACTGAAATTTTCAAGATTACGACCGAGCGCCATTTTGAAGAAAAAAGTTAAATGGAAAGGAGTACTACTCAAGCAAAAGGTCAAAAAGGTATTTTCAACCTTAATTCATATAGAAATTTTTATCTTGACTGGTTTAAAAAATAAAATGGAGTTGGGGTCATAAAGAGCTGAAGGCCGTACCATTCTATGGGTAGACAACGGGATCTCTTGTCCCACAATATGTGAGATCCTCGCATGACACCCTAAACATCCCCTCTCCCCCCCCCCCCCCGCTCCTGCGTCTTTCATTCGCAGATGAGTTGTTATTGCCTCTTTCTTAATGAAAGTCGACAGAGCAAGACATCCAAAACTGCTGACGGTGTCGTTGTCATTGCTCCGGTTACTACTAGGCTAGCCAGTCTCTGGACTTTCGCCAGTCTGGAGCGAATGATTTTCCTTTCCACAGAGTGCCACGATACTATCGACTCGAGCTGTATGCTATTCTGGGGTCTTATGACTGCTTTATACAGCCAGTGCATGACTGTAGGTCTCAGCCCACCGCTCTACGGAGCTGCTTGTTAATAAACACTTAAGAGTGCCGTATCATAGGTGAGTGTTCCATGAAATCAGTAAATTAAGATTAGATAAAGAAAACTAAAATTTGGCAGACTCTTTAAACTAGACATTTTTTGTTAGAATCGGGGTTAGCACATTAGTAACCAGTTACCAATAGCGTTACTAGAAATTTTGCCTCCCACCCAAAGCACCCTTAACGGGTCCCTCTCTCCCTGTCCCAAAAACTTTTCAGATCTTCACGTTTTAGGGTCCCTAGATGCCAAAAAACATATTTTTCAATTTCGTCAGTCAATTAAGGGTCATATCGGAATGATCTGGTAATATTTAGTCAAGAGTAATGTGAATAGTGACGTATAAAGGAGGGGCAAATGCCCCCCCCCCGAAGGGCTAATATTCTAATGCTAATAACGATTAAATAAATGTGAACTTTTTTTTTAATCATCGCTAATTTTCATGACAAACAAAAAGCAAATTTTTTTAAGTCGCCAGATCATGTGAATGCTTAAAACTAATTTACAACATTAAAAAAAACCAAAATGGGTCATAAAATTTTAAAATTTATTAATTTATTTATCCGGTTTTGTTGATTGTCTGTTTAGGTTAGTTAATTTTCCGTTTATGTTAACATTTATTATATTGATTTTGTGCGTCTCACAATATTATGTACCTTCATAAAAGTTGACCTAGTTCGATGGATATCTAAATAAATTTATTTAATTCATATATAAATTCAGAATCCTTTTGGCGCGCTGATCGCGCTTTGTTTGCACCAAACCTCACTTGATCTGTGTTTGATTTGTTATATTATTCACTGAAATTTACGATATTTTAAATGTTAAAAGAAATGTGCAAATTGTCAAATACGATCCAAGGCAACATTTTTTAATTTCAAATCGGCCGGGGACACTTGGTCGTGCTCAGTCACGCGTGATTGATGCTATGTGACCGTTGATTATAATTAGCAATTTATTAAAACAATTGAGATAATTTGCTTTATTTTTAGTCCGTTCTAGAGGATCGAATACGCTTGCACATGATCGATCTGCGTAACTACAGCCATAATGTAGACAAGACAATATCACAGATCTATTAGGTTAATTTCTGACAAATATATACAATTTTTTTCTGTACTACTATAATCAACACTCAGTATAATAGTAAAAGGACTGCACGCTTAAGGCAGTAAAATGTCTAGGAAAATCTGCTCCCTTGTTTTGAAACTACAATTTGAAGCCGATATTTTTGACGGCCAGTATATTTGTGGTTGTACAAATATTCGGCACTTATTTATTTGCCATCGGTTGTAGGTAAATATGACACAAGTCAAAGGGTGCTGTGTAAAGGAGTTCAAATGTTGGTCATATATACAAGTCAAGTCAAAAGGTTTTATTGCCAAAAAATTATACATATTTTATACTCTAAGAATAATTGCTACTTGGTAAAAGTACTGCTTCCCTGCATCTACGTGAAGCAGGCCTAAAATACTACAAACAACATAACACAATCCACATGGATTGTGAGAAAAAATAGTGTTAAGAAAATGAAAACATATCCGTCAAATGAACAATCATATGTGTACTTGTACAACTTAAATAATAATTTTACCAAACAGATATTTACCATAGTTACAATTGTCTCAACAATGCTGTCCTTGACAGTTATCTGCTTGGTAGAGTTATCAGCCTATTCATAATTTGGCCCCAAATACGCGAATCGTTTGAGTAATGAGTCCGTCTTTAGAGAAAAAACGGAGTAGTTTTTTGAACTCGATAGCCCACTAAGAAAAAACTGATTTATTTGAACAAAAACGGCATTTTCATGTTAAAGCTCTCATAAAACTTTAAATAATGAATTCAAATTATGTTTTTAATTAACATTTATTGATAATTTAAGGAATTTAGATGGATCATATGAAATTTAAAAATAAAATTTACTTTTTTCTCACAAAACATGTCAAAAAATGTCAAGTGAGAGTGGTTTGCACTCAGAATGTCGTCCTGCATTCAAATAACCTTAAACATAAAGTGTTTAATTTAAATTCAAAATTCTTGGTCATTTCCGGCTAAACCGGAAGGTTTACATATGCGGTCAAAAAACTCATTTTTACCCAATATTTCTTCTTCTTCATTCCTGTTTAGCCTGTTACATAACAGGACTTATTGGCTTTGCTACGAGGCAGTCGCCAGATTGCCCTCCGTCCGGGGCTCAGAGTCGTTAAATCGGCGACCCTCGAAGTCGACCCTGCACCTTGGTCCAGTTTGGAGGCGTTATCGGTAGGATATCCGGATGGCGAGCTCTAGGCTCCCGAATACCCCGAATCTTTCAAATACTTTAATAATTCCTCTTTAAATTTTTGAAATGCATCTAGGCTTCCACTAGGTGCCCCTTGAGAGTACTACTGATATCACGAGATGACCCTTTCTTTCAAGCTATCCCCTTACCCCTCCCACTCCCGCCACGTAGCGGCCGTTACGCTAATATTCTATGTAGAACTGCGGCAGACGAACGGGATAGAATGCAGGAACAACTAGGCCTCACACGTTCACAGCGTATGCTCCCTTTCTAGCGGGGTCGTAAGTTTCCACCTGAGCGATTGAGTCTCCCGTTTCCCCCCGAAATAAAGCAGCAAAACCGAACACGTGGCACCACTTATGTTAACAACACAGAGGTCTGCATTCGACGAGACGAACCGGAAGACTGTACCCAATATTTAATAACTCCTAGTTTCGATTTTAAGGTTAACATCTATATTTCTTCAGTTTGAACGTGTAACTATAGAATTAAAAACTGTATTGAAATTCTCGGCCTATAACCCAAAATACAATCCGATAAAATTTGATCACGAAGGTTTCCACTTACATTCATTATTCAAACAAGTAATTTTCGAGTGCCGTCGACAGATGACGCTGTCTTCGAAATTCTTAAAATTAAGAAAACACCTGATGGCAGTGGCGTACGATATATTATGTTCTTCCTATTCAAACAACGGAACTATTCAAATTCTGATTCAAGATATGCTATAAGTATGTCATAAACTGTGTAACGTCGGACGAATAGCTCATTTCTGCCCTCAAAACTAATACTCTTGTATCGAAATTTGTCATAGGCCTGCGTTTGTAAGAGTAAAAACAATGGTAGACTTATGTTAGAGAACTGTTTTTTTAATCTGTTCCTAAATAACATATTCGAAAAGCTAATTGTGTATTTTCTTTTGTATATTTCATAGTATTTCGAACAAATAAGTATAATCAAATTGCCCACTTTCTCAATTGGAACATGTTTTTCATATGATAAATTTATAACTTTTTTGCATTTATCTATAAAACTTTCCCAATTATTCCAGTTTAAGTTTAAGCCTCAGTATGCAAATGCTACTTAATATTTATAACAATTACTTGTGGTAATTAGGAAAATAAAATAGTAACAAAAAGAATGTAGTGGGTTTTCCGTGCTGTTGAAAAACAAATTGAAATTGTGATGCAAAAATCGTGCAGTAAACCATTCACATGAATCATAATTAAAATAACTAGTTATAGTTAACTATTGTTAAATATTGTTTTGCAGAAAAAAAAATATTTTTGTCAAAAAAATTGGCGATACATCTGAGACCTAGGGTTGCCAAGTCCTGATCAATGTTTGGCGGGATTTGCTTTAAAAAAAGCGGGACATTGAAGAAAGTAGCGAGACATTTTTCTTATTGGGATTTTTACAAAATATCAAATAATTAAAATTTTTCATAGGTACCTAGTGGTGTATGTAGAATGTCTTTCCTGGGGGGGGGAGCATCTGGTGACCTAAAAAAACAGTCCTTGCTTTTTGTTAACACACGCGACATAAGCATAACACCCATGAATATCAGACACGGTTAAAAAAATATCTCACTTTGCGTGAGCCGAATAAAATCGTGGTAATGTCTTGCGCCATTACGGGTACCGAACAAAATGTATGTAATGACAAACTACAAAAGGTACTTACATAAATAAAAATAATCTCTTTGGCTAAGTATATATTTATTTAGAATATATTTAAATAAACCAAAAACATACTTAAACCTTAACGTTTATCACGATTAATAACAGTATCTCAAAAGTTACCATCGCACCATCTCAGTGAAGTAAGGTAGTAGTTAGTTCTTTTTTGCAGAATAATAGATAATCATTTGAAATTTACTGTAGATTTATTGCAAATAAATGTATTTATTATATAGAAAAGTTGGACATATGCCGTCCTACTCAAGAACACAGTGGTACGCAGGACAAATAGGAACTAAAGCGGGAAATCTCACTAAAATGGGACACTTGACACTTAATTTAATAAAATTTTGCATGACAATTCTTTACACTGCTTTTTATAACTGTATAAAAGGCAAGTTTATGCCAAAATTTACCAGAACAAGTTTGCTTTGAAACCAGTTGATAGTAAGCTACATACACATTATCTAAATCGTTTAAAAAATTGCACCGTTGTTATAATAGTTGCTTAGAGCTTAGGTGATGGAAGACAGAAAATACAATTATTTTTCAACACGGTTATAAGTTGTTCCCGGACTTTAACCAAAAAGAATGAGGAGAAACAACAAAAAATCAACAATTTATACAAAATTATTACTACTTGCAAAGTAAATATTTCATTAAATTAAAAATATTATTAATATGTGTTGTAGGAGGTGTTGCTATTAATTGGATATTATGTTTAATACACATGGTGGTTTATACATTAATCTTTTTTTATTAGGATATATTGATTTCAATTTCATTACTAATGACATACTTAACTCGATTTATTCATTTTGTGAAGGGTTGTAATATTTATGATTTTTTTCTAATAATGATTTCGTATAAAAATTATATTTTAACTAGGGCATTCGTATAACAAATTACAAACACACTAATTTTTTTGCCCAACACTTTTTACCAGTCCGTATAATGTGCAAAAGAAATCAAAACAGATTACGAATTATAATTGCAAGAAACAAGCTTGTGAAAATTCATTAAAATCCGTTTACTGGTTTTCGAAATGTCGACGTTTAAAATACCATTTCACGTAGAGAAAATTTTCGGCTTATCCTGCTTTATAGTGGGAATAATTATTGGTTAATAAAATTAATAATATTTAGTAGTTAAGTTAACTCTCAGTCCTGAGTTATAAATTTCTGAAAATATAAACAGTGTGACGAGCGGTAATCCTTTAATAGTGGTACCAGGAGGCGACCCTCTTATCGTCTCCTGCCCCTTTCTACTCTATTGGTCCCTGGTTTTTCAAATAAAGTAGAATGTACAATTATGGGAGGAATCAAAATATTAATAAGCCAATCACTAGAGCAAAAAAAACAACTATCATTTGTTTATTTGTTATAAACAATTTAATACAAAAAATCGCGTTTTTTTTTTCGTTTTTACTTCCCTCATTAAAGGGAAGTATTGCAATCGTGAAAAAATCACCCTCCGAGATTTTTTCAGATCTTTACGTTTCAGGGTCCCAAGATGACGAAAAACAAATAAAATTTTTGTAATCTGAAACAATTACCCTCTCAGGTTTCACATATATTCGCGATTTTGGCGCCCCAGATGCAAAATATATGTTGTAATTTGTCTGTCTATCTGTCAGTTCGCAGCATAGCTTAAAAACTACTCATCATCTCAATATGCCGGAACCAAATAGAGGCCTAGTGAAACGTTTAAGAAATTATTACTAAAAAACTAATGATTCAATTTATCTCAAATGTTGTACAAAAATGAAGTATTATGTAGGAATCAACTGGTAAAATTTTGGTACGAATCCAAAATGGCGGTTTAATAAAATATTTGAACATTCAGCCTAAAAAAACTACTTAATGAACTGATTTCAAATTGTGTGCCATAACTAATTGCAGTATAGAGATGAGCTAGTAAAACTGTGGTATTGATTAAAGATGGCGGAAAAACATGGCGGCCAAATAAAATTTTTGTAGTTTGAAAAAATCACGATCTCAGTTTTTACATATCTTCGCGTTTTAGCGTCCCTAGATGCCAAAAAAGATGTTTTTTCTTATTCAATTGGCTGTCAATTTTGGAGTCAAATTAAATATGATATAAGGATAAACTGATGCGAATTCAACATGACGTAACAAAATCGCGGTGTGGGTCAATGTAAAACTACTTATCGAATTAATTTTAAATCATGCCGAAAGATCAAGTTTGGCATAGGTACAGAGGCTGGTAAAATATTGGTAGGAAACCAATATGACGGAACAAATTTTTTTTTAAAAGACAGCATATATGGGTTACTAAATGAGTATGTACTGAACTAAATTGGCTCACACCTCACTATTCCCAATAAAAGGAAATATTCATAATAGGGGAAGTTCAGGGTAAAGGAAATTTGCCAATTTTTGGCTTATAAAATCAAAACTAATGAAGCAATCTGAATGGCGTAGAGAATAAAATTACAAACAATATGATATGGTTACAAAACTTGTTCGGGTCATTGGAACAGTAGAAAAAGCCAAAAAACCGAAACGTATTTAGTCCGACAATGCAAACCAATTAACATTTCTCGACAATGAATCAACTGTCCATTAAAAACAATAACTAGGTATATGCGTTATGTATATTCTTCACCATTGTATATTTCATTCAATTCAACTGTTTTATAAAAATAATAACTATATGCTTTATTTATTAATTAAGCTTAATAGCAAAGCCTATGTAGCAAAATGTCAGATAACATTTTCGTTAATTCTTTGCAAAAAGTAAGTAAAGAATCGTTTAACTCGCGTTTAGTTACCCCATTATCAATTAATAACTTCTGTATTTCTTGAGATAATTAAAGTTGAAGAGTCTTACGTTGCGCGTTAAGCGTTTCTATTACTTACTACCCTACTAGTATTCTTAGCCATCGGCTGCCGTGCGTTCCCCCGCTATTTGGCTACCTTCCCGCGTCCGGTCGTTTCTGGTCATGTTTGGAAGTATTTTTCGCCTATTTTACAGAATTTTAGCGCGAAATGAGAACATATGTTTTGTAGTATGATACCTCTACTTTCGATATGATTTGGCACAATTCACATCGGATCATCTACGATGCATCCAGGCACGCTGAAACATAGTATATTAAACAATTCAAATCGCAATTGTGCAAAAACTAATAACCCCACTGCGCTTGATTTTGGTGTGCATAAAGTATATATCAATAACTATTATTTCGCAAGGGGTCTTCCCTGGAACTCACAACAAGAAATAACGGAGATATGAATTTTCGAAGAAAGTCTAATTTTTCCGGTGTTTCCGTTTTTCTCCTGCTTGCTTCATTAGTTTCGATTTTATACGCCAAAAGCGAAAGAAAACGCGATTTTTTGCATTAAATTGTTCATAACAAATATAAACAAATGGTGGTTGCGAGTGGAACACATAATGGAATATTACTATGGACTATCTTGAGTGTGATGGCGCATTCGGTTTCCGGTTCCTATTTTTCTCAAGAAAAAAATCTATTTATTGGCCTAGTGAACTAATTTGTAGCATGATGTGTACTTAATGTGATAAACTTAATATATGCAATTTTTGTTTAATAATGGTACACATTAACATAAATTACATATTTTTCGAACGCTTTGTATATATATCGGCTTTTATCCTTGAAGTAATTCCCCTTGCGTATTGGAAATCTGAGAGGGTAATTTTTTCAAGAATACAGATATTTTTTCTGTTAGTTACGGTACATAATTTGAAATCAGTCCATTAAGTAGTTTGTGCAGGCTGAATTTTTAAATATTTCATTAAGCCGCCATTTTGCACCGCCATCTTGGATTCGTATAAAAAGTTTACCCATTGATTCCTACATAATAGGTCATTCCCATATGACCCTTAATTTTTAACCAAAATTTGAAGTCAATCGGATAAGTAGTTTTTTAGAGATGCCGCGAAGCAGGCAGACCGACGGAATTAAGAAAACTTGTTTTTCGGCATCTAGGGACCCCGAAACGTAATGATCTGTTGAAAACATCTCCCAGGATGATTTTATGACGATTACAATACTTGTACAATGAGCAATTCAAATTGTGAGAAATTAAAATGATTAGTAAAAGTCATCATTCCGAAAACCATATAAAACTCGATATTTTGCTTGATACAAGAAATTTTTTGTGCTAAGAATAAAGTTATTTATAATTTCCGATATAATAACCGAAATAGCTTTACAAGAAATTAGAACTATGTCACACCGTCCAGAATAATCGGAGTACATAAATAAATCCCTGAAAAATTAACAGAATTTGTGGTGTTTTACTGTTCAATTTTTTTAAAGGCCAAATATTGAATATATATTTCATAATATTCAGTGTTTAGGGCATTTAAATCAGCATTTAAGATTGTGATAGATGGTGGTAATAAAATACTTATCGATGCATCGATAACTATCGATATATCGATATTTTCTTAATTTACCTATTGTTATTCGATATATGGTTAACTATCGTTATATCGAAAAAAAATCATGTCTCTACAAATTTCTGATGCGCAATATATATATTAAGCAAAAATAATAATGACTTAAAAACGTAGCGCACTGAACACCTTTTCATAAGAGCGACCCGTTAAGGAATCACAAACAAACTCCGCATCAGATTCTCTCCGCACGCCGGCTTTCGCGCTTAGATTTGTTTACTGCGATTGCTATGGCAACGCAATGGTGAATATTCATAAGCTAAATAGAGATGGGAGCGGCATAAAACTGCTTGTAGGCTGCAGGCGTTTGTTGGCTTGCTATAGAATTAATGTAAATTAATTAATGCGTTCGGATCAGAAGCAGTTTTGCATGGATCGAATTGAATCGAAATTAGCTTCAAGATATAGGTACATAACTGTTTTTTAAGAACCAAAAAATATATTTAAAATCTTATAAATTCATATTATTTCTCCTAAATATTAAAAAACGCTCCAAAGCTATGGATAATTAACATCATAAAAAAGTTTAAAAAAATAGCCATACCTACAGCGCTGTGCACCCAGCTACCTACGCTTCACCCATTCTTAAATCCACGAGCCGCCATTGGTTCCTAGATGCTGAAAAGTATCTTGCATGTCTGTCTGTCTGTCTATCTATCTGTTTGGCTGTCTGTCTGTCGGTCTATTTGTCGGTCTATTTGTTCGCGGCAAAGCTAAAAAACTACTTACCCGATTGACTTGACAAATTTTGGTCAAAAATTAAGGGTCATATGGGGATGCCCTGGTAACATTTTGGTAATAATCCAATGTCGCGAAACACAATGGCGGTCTAGTGAAATGTCAAAATAATTATAATTAAGAAACTGCTTATCCAATTTACCCGAAATTTTGCACAAAAATCAAGTGTTAACGTAGGAGTCAATTGGTAAAATTTTGGTATGAATCCAAAATGGCGGCTTAATTATTTTTTAAAAAAATCAGCCTGAAAAACTACTTAATAGATTGATTTCAAGTTTTGTGCAAGAATTAATTATGGTATAAAGATAAAATGGTGAAATTGTGGTACGAATTCAAGATCGCGAAACAAAATGGCGGCCCAATAAAATATTTGCAATCTTGAAAAAATCATTCACTCTGGTTTTACATATTCTCACGTTTTGGCGTCCCTAGATGTCAAAAAATATGTTTTCTCAATTCCGTCGGTCTGTCTGACTGTTAGTTTGCGGCATAGCTAAAAAATACTAACATGATTGACATCCAATTTCAGTTAAAAATTAAGGGTCATATGGGGATGAATCCAAGATGGCGGAACAAAATAGTGTCATAGTAAATTGTTAAAAAAATTATTATTGAAAAGCTAATTATCTAATTTACCTCAAATTCATAAGAAAATATTAAAAAAATAATACTGAAAAAATAATTATTAGATTAGACGACCAAGAAAATGTTCAACTTAAAAATCTTAATCAATTGATGTCAGATTTTGCAGAAAAATTAAATGTGATATAGGGTTAAAGTGGTACGAATTCAACATGATGGAACAAACAAAGCACTACTTATTCAATTTCTTTTAATGTATGCCCAAATTAAGTGTGGCTTAGGTAGAAACTGGAGAAATATTGGTACGAATCCAATATGGTGGAACAAAATGACGCCCAATTAAGATGTTTGAAGATAGTATATATGTGTTACTGAATAACCACGTGCGGAACTATTTCTAATAAAAGAAAATATTCATAACGAGGGAAGTTTAGGGAAAAGGAAATTTACCGATTTTTTATTTAAATGTTTACGAAAAAAAAACAAATTTGTATAGAGTTTTGGTTTCTCTAGGAAGTCGATAGCTGTGCTCTAATCTTTCAAATACAAATTGACAGAAAATATTTTTTTCCTTGGCTACTAATGTGTTATTTAATCTTTCATTGCATACTTGGGTTATTCTTTTTGTTATAATAAACTCATTTCTAGACCCATCCTTCAAAAAAAATTGGTAAATTTCCTTTACCTGGAACTTCCTTCGTTATGAATCTCTCCTTTTATTACGAACAGTGAAGTGTGAGCCAATTTAGTTCAGTACATAGTCATTTAGTAACCCATATATGCTGTCTTTTAAAAAAAAATTATTGGGCGCCATTTTGTTCCATCAATTGGATTCCTACCAATATTTTACCAGTCTCTGGTAAACACTTGATCTTTCGGCATTATTTAAAATAAATTCAATAAGTAGTTTTTACATTGACACCCACTGCCATTTTGTTACGGCATGTTTAATTCGTACCAGTTTATCCCTATATCACATTTAATTTTTCTGCAAAACTTAAAGACAATAAGTATTTTTTACGTTGATTTAAAAAAATTATTTGGTCGCCATTTTGTACCGCCATCTTGAATTCGTACCATAACTTTACCAGTATATCTCTATATCACACTTAATACTTGCACAACATTTGTAATCAGTCCATTAAGTAGTTTTTTCAGTCAGAATTTTTAAATATTTCATTAAGCTGCCATTTTGTTCCGCCATATTGGATAGTCTCTTAGTAATAATTTTTTTAACATTTCACTAGGCCGTCATTTTGTTTTGCCATATTGGATTTCTACCAAAATCCCCATATGACCCTTAATTTTTGACCAAAAAGTCAATCGGGTAAGTAGTTTTCCAGCTATGCCGCGAACAGGCAGACCGACAGACAGACAGGATCTAGGAACCCTGAAACGTAAAGATCTGAAAAGAGGGTGATTTTTTTATGATTACAATGCTTCCCTTTAACGAGGGATGTAAAAATAAGCTGCTAACGAAATTCCTTAATAATCAAATAAGATTTTATAAATATTTTGTACAATTAGTAACTAGACAAGTAATATTAGTGTGGGGTGGGCTTTACAATAACTGTTTGTATAAATTAAATATAGTACAAAAATATGTTAAACATAATGTATAAAAATCTAAACTATATCCCGTGAACTTGCTGTTTACCTCGGAAATGTGTAATGCTAGAATGCTTCAATGCTATAATAATACCTGCCTTTTATGTTCTACTCATAGTCATGAGACATTGCAGCGGTTTGTAGATCGTAAAATATTTTCTGACTTTGGTTGGGGGCAAATAAATTTTTATTTCGGGTTACACCAATCTTATAACAATCAGTACTATGATTCCGGTCTGAAACATGTCTGGCAAAGCCTCAACCGCAATGATCCATTTCATTCAAACAACGATCGCAATTTTGCTCTTTTTAGAGCTCATCAGGCCGCCAGCGTGATACCTAAACGGAAACCTACTAGACTAAAGTCAGTGCTTCTATTGGTCAGGAATCGCTGCATTTGTTGATATGTTTTTTTCTAATAAAACAAAAAAATGGGTCTAACCTGGACTAACCAAAAACGCAACCCGATATACATTATTACAAAATTCGCTCTTTTTAGAGCTCATCAGGCCTCCATAGGCTAGCGAGACACAAGCATGTAGGGCAAAACCACAAAATGGAATCACAGAAACAACTACTCCGCTGGCTAATACCACGACCGGCATTGAATTACACTGTCGCCTCCTGACTTTCGTTGGGAAGCAATAATGTTAATAAATTTGTATTCCACGTTACACCCACATCATAATAATCTCGGTCTGGAACATGTCCTGCAATGCAGAAGGCATAATGATACATTTTATTCAAACGACGATTGCGATTTTGCGCTTTTTAGAGCTCATCTTAAACCTTCTCAACTGAAAAGTTAGTGCTCCTATTGGTCAGGAATCGCTGTATTTGTTGATATGCTTTTTGAAATTAAAACAAAAAAATGCCTAAACTGGACTAACCAAAAACGCAATCCGATAATTAAAACAGTTTATTTACTATTTACAAAATTACAGGTTTTAATTTAAATAGGTACATTTAAATAAGTGCTAAATTATGGGAAACGAACCGTAGCCCCCGGAGTGACTGACAGCTATTCTAACCACTGCACCAAGATGGCTTGTCTGAAAATAAACAAAAATCTCTTTATATTTCGCCAAACTAAATTAATACAGCAAGTCCTGACTAATAGAAGGCTTGATATTTGCAGGTCCAGTAGGTGTAGAAATTATGCAGGCGGTCATAAACTAGCGCCATCATAGCCTAGTACTAGTAACTCTAAAAAAAGCGAAATCGTAATCGTTGTTTGGCTAAAATGGATTATTGCGACTGCGGCGTTGCAGGACAAGCTTCAGATTCCAAAGGGATCATAGTATCCTTGTTATGACGTTGGTGTAACGTGAAATAAAAATATATTAACAAATAGTGTTTAATTAAAATAAAAATGAGATTTTCGAAAGTATTAACATAAACATGTTTTTCGGACCCTTTGTATAAAACTTGTGTGTATGAATGATAAAACTAAAAGCAGCACACCTCATGTAGATAGATAATGTCAAAATTTGAGCTTGATATATTCATTGTATCCTGCATAAGTTAATTGTTTACTTAATGATGGTTCGACACAAAAATAAATAAATATAATGAATACTTAAAAAATGGTAAAAGAGGGGTAAAGGACGGGCTCAGTAAAACAAAATCTAACATGGAACTTAAAAATAAAGTAGTAGTAGTAGATATATAGCTAGTATCTGTTGATTGTGTAAGAGGGCTAAATTATTCTTGACATGTTTAAAACAATCAAAAATGTATATTAAAAACAAAGTCATAATATTAAATTGCCTAAAATGTATCCTTACAAGTCTCCTTTGTAAGACAATCCTGCAATAGCACATATAGCTTTACGCTGCAAAAACTCTATACGTAGGTCCTGCGTGTGCCCCAAGAAGGAAGGGTCATTTGGGCCATTTTTTGCAAAAAATCAGGCTCAATTTTGTTTTGAAAATCGCCTAATCTGGCCACACTGGACAGAGCCTTAATCGCCGCTTGACTGTCGCAGCATATATAATTATATACATCAGTGGCGTAGATAGAGTGAAGCACACCCGCAAAAGCGGATAAATGATTAATTATTCCATTACTGTGGCGCCCGCTCTAATATATAAGTTTATTTCGGCTAAGTGCAAGCAAGTATAAGCAAGATTGGATACACACTCGGTGTGAGGGGCTAAATTATTCTTGACATGTTTAAAACAATCAAAAATGTATATTAAAAACAAAGTCATAATATTAAATTGCCTAAAATGTATCCTTACAAGTCTCCTTTGTAAGACAATCCTGCAATAACACATATAGCTTTACGCTGCAAAAACTCTATACGTAGGTCCTGCGTGTGTCCCAAGAAAGTAAAGTGTATGATATATGTGACTGGATCAAAGCATGAAACGTCATTATCAACACGTTTTTACGTATCAACTAGGTTTCGAAAAACATATATGTTTAGGGTTGCCATACCGGCCATACGACCCGTATATACGGAACTGTCATCATATCTGACCATCGGGTCCCGTAATATCCTGTATTTGTCTCATTTTTCGACAATTTCTGGAAAATACAGAAATAGCCCAGAGTCGAGTAGCTTAGGTAGCTGCTACAGCGCCGCCCGGTACAGTACAATATAATTTAGAACGTCCTCCCTCCGGAAAAAAGTGTAAATTTGCCACTTAGCTATACAAAAGTGAAGACCTTTTCCGGAGATTAGTTCCCGGCTATATCGAGACTAAAGACAGTCTCTATTCGAACGCAAGAGGGAAAGCTTCGAAAAGGACAAATTGTGATTTCGGCGAAACTTTAGCAAAACTGTTCTTTTCAGAACGACAGTAGCGAACGGATGTACACCCGGAATGAAAACACATTGTAATTTTTCATCCGTGAAGGACTAAAAAGCAATATATATATATATATATATATATATATATATATATATATATATATATATATATATATATATATATATATATATATATATATATATATATATAATTTCCGAATAAACACACAAGAGTCGAAACGAATCAACGGGTCACTGGCAGGGTGAGGTCCGAGTCTAGGGCCCATCGAATAATTTTAATATTATTATACTGAAAGAGGGTATAGTTTCTGCCATGTGGAAGAGGGGACTTTTTTTTTTGGTCGTCTCTTTTTACAACGAGATCGGGGCCCGTAAATACGTTTGGGCGAAAATAATTAATCTGGCACTAGCTGCAATGCTTTTAGGGGATAGGGCCGATAGGGGCTCGTAATCTCAAGCGAGCCTAGTGCCCCGAAAGTTGTAGATGCGGTACTGATCACTGGTCACTTCAGTAGAAGTACTGAGAATGAATAACAACTCTATGTCGGGGATTCATTTAGGGTTAGTCGATTTGGTGTCAACTACTCAAAGTTGTTGCACCGTGCCAAGATCCCGAACTAGTTGTAACACATTCCTTTCAACCTCCATTATTGTGGTGTCATCTGAACACCAGATAAAGTCGCATTGGAGACTCCCAAATAATGTATATAAATAATAAACAGTAGCGGTCCCAGCACCGAACCCTGGGCCCCAGCACGCCATATTTAATTGGCAGAAGTTCTGAGGCTCTATTATTATAATCTACAATTTAATCGATTCATACACGTTTTGAACGTACAAAAATAACTGGAACGAATACTCTACTGTGTTAAAACTGCGCGGTTAAACTCGTACGGCTACATACAGATGTTTAGCTTTAAAACGGCTTTTTAATTAGCTTTCTTAAAATAAAATTGCTAATTTTTAGGATTATAATTTTTTAAGAGGTTGCTAGAAGGAAACTGTTCTAAAACGGCATTTTATATGATTTCTATAGGATTCTTTGAAAGCCTATATATTGATCTAAAATGCCTACTAGCTTTATAGTTTTGCTTGTTGAGAATATAACAGGGTCTCGTCGGTCCGTCTTCCTGTCTGTCTGTCAGTTCGCGGCATAGCTTAAAAACTATTTACACGGTTGACTTGAGTTGACAGAGTTTCCAGTCCACGAAGTACAGCATCCGATCGGTGGCTTAAATTCGTTTATATAGCGGTTTTAGGATAATTTTTGTATTCTATAGTTCAAAAATATTTAGGTTAGAATTTCAAAAATCGCCCAAATAGCGGGTCATTTGGGCCATTTTTTGCAAAAAATCAGGCTCAATTTTGTTCTGAAAATCGCCTAATCTGGCCACACTGGACAGAGCCTTAATCGCCGCTTGACTGTCGCAGCATATATAATTATATACATCAGTGGCGTAGGTAGAGTGAAGCACACCCGCAAAAGCGGATAAATGATTAATTATTCCATTACTGTGGCGCCCGCTCTAATATATAAGGTTATTTCGGCTAAGTGTAAGCAAGTATAAGCAAGGTTGGATACATACTCGGTGTGATGCCTTGTGTCGCAGCGGTACGATTCTTGGTTTAGGCTGTACAGCATGTGTATTCGAATTTCGAATTGAACAAATACTTTTTTTAGTTTTTTTTAACAAATCCTGTAATTAATAAAAAAGCGGATTACATTAGGTTAGGGTTGGTTAAGTTGGCTGTAAAGAAAGCACGC
Organism: Kuschelorhynchus macadamiae; assembly: GCA_030620095.1. Lineage (NCBI taxonomy): Eukaryota > Metazoa > Arthropoda > Insecta > Coleoptera > Curculionidae > Kuschelorhynchus > Kuschelorhynchus macadamiae. The sequence continues at coordinate 1,271,303 of JAUTXW010002880.1, forward strand.
CTACAAAATTTGGGATCTAAAATAAAACAAGGATTTAAAAAAGAGTACTTTATTTTGTATTTTCGGTGTACTCAAAAAAAAACATTAGTAGTTTTATTTTATGTTTGCGCCTCTCTTATGATTCGTATGGACTTGTTCTTTTGTATTATCTAAAAGTACTATTTTTTATTATTGTATTATCTAACCTTGTCCTTAAAAAAACAACAACGTACATATTTATTAGAATAAAAATGTTACAAACGACTTCGATTTACGTTTTCCTGTAACATCCTCTGATTTATTATTCCCAACAATCCTTAATTTTATTTAAATAATAATTACTTAGTTTATGGGTGGTACTCAGATTTGCGGGCTACACTAAGTTAGCAATAGAGGATTGTAGAATAGTTAACCATTCAGTTTTATCCATATGGGTGAGACTAAAAAAGTTTCCTCTTGTATACATATTTTCCAGTAAATATCATTAAGTTTCTGGCCTCCAACTAAAAAATAGTTCTTCGGATTGATACAAATAACTACAATACCACTTACTACATTCATAAACAAACATAAAAATATAATCTTTTTCTATTTTAAACGACACATGCAGCTTTGAAAAGAAAAAACAGCTTTGTTTTATTTTTATTGATTCTAGTTTTTAAAATGGCGTACACAAAAACCTATAGAAAAAATAATATTTAGAAGACTCACATCCGGTTGCACAAAACTTAATTGCTGTTTAGAATATTTAACGGAGCTTTCGGATTTGACAAGCTGCTTATAGAAATCTAGGAACTCGCTGTCAAATTTGACATTCCGTTAAACCTTCTAAACTTTAATTGAGCTTTCTGCAACCGGCCGTAAAATGTATAAACTTGTAGTGACGTCCCGAGTACTAATAGCAACTTTTCTTGAAAATTGACTACAAATATAGATTTAAATTAAATGACATGGTTACATTTGGCGTGGTTACATTTGGCGACACTAATAAAATTTCCAGACGACGCTCAAAAAAAATTCTTTGGTTAACTTAGGCAGCTGTTAAAAACTGACAAAGAACCCGAAGCTCTTATCCTAAACCAAAAAATTACATTTCTCTTATTTATATAATTATATATTATAAAATATATTAAGGGGCAGTCTGCGTACTTGTTCTGTGGTTCTTATATTAAATATTTCTTTAAACTTGACTTTATTTGACTAGATAAAATTGATATATTTTCTTGAAAACATTTTAAAAGAAAAGAAAACTTTGGTCAAGGAGGCAGCAATTAAAAACGTGGCAAAAACGCCCGGGTACATTAATTGAAACTTTAATATTATATCCCCGAATAACGCGAAAAAACTATACACAAATTGGGGCATTCGTATATCTAAATTGTTTTATTTTCACATCAATTTATTTATATTCATTATTATTTCCTTCAAGAGTGTTTTTTTTATAAATAAATTTTAGGAAACATACAACAACAACAACAGAGGTTAGCGCGTCAATCGGTGATCACCAAGGAAGAGCCGTGAGCTATAGTGAGAAAGCGTGTTAAAAAGGGAGGTATGCGGGAGATAAAAGAGACCTTGCATATTATAAACCAAGAAGTCTTGATAGTTTAGCCACCGAACATATACTCTTAAACTATGGTTTAGCCATGTACCATTGGCTTTGTATATAAAGTCAATGCATCTGCCTACCTATAGAAATTATTCCACGAAACAGCGTACAAATTAAATGGATTTCTTTCATTTTAGGAACAAGCGAGAAGTCGTTCAGACTATGAAACCAAAGACCATTTTACCGTTAGTTAAGCATCTTGGGAGCCGTTACCCAAGAGTAAGGGGAGCGGCCTAGATTTCTGCCAACAGTGTTCAGATTAAAAACAGGCGAAGCAAGTCGTCCATATTATCCCTAAGAGACTTGGTTTATAAGTTGTGGGAACGAAAAACAAAGGAGATATGGGTTTCCTTTGCTACAACAGGTACTAATTGTTATGCCGAAATATGTAATAAGCACCTTGGTCAATTTTCTATGCAAGACCCTGTGGCTAAGCCTCATATTTCAATAAACTAAACAGTATGATATAATTTTATATATTACTCCAATATGTGTTTTTTTTTTATTCCTAATATTACATTTAAAAATTTGTTTAACTTGCCGTTTGCTATTTTATCATGATATTTTTTTATAATATTTATGGTCGTCCGCAGTACCAGTTCCAGGGGGGACAACACTGTTCAGATACAGGAGCGTGGTGTGCCTTTAGTATGAAAGTTCCACGATTCGAGCACATTTTCCAAAATACAGGGGGGCAAGCGTCCTTCCTTGCCCTCTCCTCCGGGCGCCTATGATAATATTCTTTCTTTTCAATCTTAAAAAAATCCTAACGGCGCTCATGTTAAATATATATTTAAAGTCTAATTTATGATAAGAATTGTAATCCGATCCGCTTATATATTCTGTAGGTTTAGTTTAAATTTCAATTAATATTCTCATTAGTCTGTTATATAATAGCACTAATTATCATAAAATATCTTAAGTAATACCGCAAAAACGTTAAAGCCGCCACCACTGTAGGAATTTCAAATAAAACAGAACCCACCCACTCGATGAAATTCGCGCCACTTTCACGCCATTCGCGATTCGCGAATCTCAGTTGCTGATTGTTATTGTCCGTCTGTATGTTAGATGGCGCCACGCTGTATTTCGCGAATTAATTAGGTTCTCGTCAGTCGTCCGGTTTTTCGTTTATTTTTCCCATTTTTAGGAAGAAAAAAATATTTTAAGTGAGTTCTGGACGTTTTCAAGGGTGTTCCACATAAGATGCGTGAGTGCAGAACGTTCATACAGTCAAACGGGAGTAGAAAAAACAGATTTATTTGGTAAGTACCTTGCTGAACCTACTGTATTGTCTGACCTAATTTTCAGTTTTCTGTCTTATTTTGGCCCTTAGAGACATTTGTCTGTCCCATAAGGGAAGCTGGAAGTGTTAAGATTTATATGTAAAAGAGGTTTTGCGAAAAACTTTCACGTTTTGGGCGAAAACGCCCAGTAAAACTTATAGGTTATTTTTGCACACATTCTAGTTAGCGATGTCTGGAGAATTTCTTATACAGTTGGCTTGAGACTAAGAGAAATCGCAACTTATATTAAGCTTAAAAAATATGAATTCTGGTAATTGTATTTAGCAAAATTGTCATTCTATATTTAAAATGCTATAATTTATAACGTTTTCTAAAATTTTATTATATAAGATAAACAATTAATATTTAATAGTGCAAGATTTTATTAGATCGTTATTATACTGGCATTACAAAAATGTATTTTAAAAAATGTAGATAGGTCTACCTATTTTTGTATTTTATTATTTGCTCTGTGACCATTATTTTATTTTGGGTGTATTCCTGTTATTAAATCAAGATAAAAATTATTAGGTATCCTGGGATTAAAAATAAAGTAATTAATACAAGATATTTTCGGCTCGGTTTTTTCTTATTTTTGCCAAATAAAATTTGGGAGATATTTTGCTAGAGGTTAGTTGATTCGTAATTCAAGCTGAACCTATTTTTTGTCACTAAAAAAGTGCATCTCTGCGTGAAAAATTGGTTTCATTTTAATTCTTAATTTATGCTTGTTTTTGTGATGATGGCTCTGACATTTGTGTAACGGTTTTTGTCAGGGTGTTTTAATGGAGGTTTAATTCACGTTTTTTCAAGTGGGTTTCTTTGAACTTGATCCGAGCTGTTTAAGAACAAACGCATAAAGGCAGTTTGATTCCACTGTAGGTATAATAATATCCCTACAAATAAATTAAATAAAATCCTCGTAAAAATCATTAGGTAGGTAGATATACAAAAACAATATACCGAGTTTATACTGTGATGAAGTATTTATTGAGCAACATAATAACATTTCTAGGATAAGTATCTAGGTGTATAGGTATGTAATGATGGGCGATATTAGATTTTACCAAGGAGTTTACCTCTCGATAGACGATCGCAAACCATCTATCGATACATTTTATTTATCAATATGTCCCTAGTTATCGATATACCGATAGTTTTTGATATTAACTGTCCAATTATTGGTATTTTTTCATTTTCTATTGCTATCATGTATGCATAAAAAGATAGTTTATCGAAAAAGGTATCGGCAAGACGGCAGGTTAGAATTGGAATTTTAACATTTGTCTACATAGTTACGCAATATGTTATTTTCGGTCCGGGTGTAGACAGGCAGGAGGCATTTTAAAGAGGTTGGTTCCTTGCCTAGTTTCTTTCCTTGTATAATAGTCAACATAACATATTAATAAAATATAAACATGCCCTATTATATTGGGAAGTATTGTGATATTTGTGATCGCTAAACTTTTCGAAAAATATAATTTTTTTTGACGACTTTTACTCCCTAGAATACGTGTGTATGAAGTTTTTCGATATTTTCAAGGGGATAATAGTTGAATGATTATTATGAATTTTTTAAAAACATTATGGTAATTCCGTGAGAGATAGACCACATTTTTATTTTTATCAGCTATTTTTAATAATAGAAGAAAATTTACAAGTAAAAAGCGACATGTTTCCGAAATAATGTTTATTGAAGTTTCAACGTCTAAGCGAATAAAGACAAAATTAACTGCCGTTTTCTTAAAAAATGAAGAGAAAAAAATACTCATATGTTCCCATAGTCGGTCTATAGGACAGATGGATTAACCTATGGGGTAGATCAGTACTTAGGTATTAAAAAACAAGCAAATAAAATAAATAAAAAGTCTTTTTGGCGTTTTTACCGTTATTTTCCTAAAATATCGGTTGTATATTTTGTTACGTTGTGCTTGTACTAAATAAAACATATTTTTAGTTTTAGCGCAGAAATTCTGGGCCGTTTCTAGAACATCTTGGATTTCGGGGGAGGAAAGGTATTAAAAAACAAGGAAATAAAAAATAAAATTTTATTTATTTTATCCCCTTTTAGCTTTTTTGACTATTTTACCGTTATGTTCTTAAAATTTCGGTTCTACTTCTACTACATTCAACATATCGAATCCAGTCCTCTTGCTTCAGCGCACTTAATTTCATGACAGGATTTATTAGAGTCACCGTCGTTAAACTGTATTTCTTCCGAGATTTCTTCGGACTCTGAACTACTAGTCTCTATTTGTTTTTTTGATCTTCATGTTAATGTAGGTTTTTCGCATTTTTTATTTTACCGTCTTGCTTTTGATAGTATTTTTTTTTAATATTTACTCTTTTGCAATATTTCCTAGTGAAGTTAAAATTTCCGCTGTTTTTGAACCACACTTTTTAACTGCTATTAGTTTTTAAATTATTTGTATCGGATTGACTAGATCTATTCTTTTACCAGGAGTAAGATCACTGGACTTGTTTTCTGACGAATTTGCAGCGGAGTGTTCATCTTTATTTTGAAACGAAACCTCAAATGAGAGTCAATTTTACAACCACCAAAAAGGATATCTACCGATAAGATTATTGAAACTGCGGAGCCATTTCTTTTTGTCGAATTTTCTGGTCATTTTCTTGGCTGCTTATCATTGGTGCCTAAGTCAGAATTTTTGGTATTCCAGAAACCAACTAAATATAGTACGTCTTACGCGATTCTCTAAAGAAGCATTTTGGTTGACTATATTTAGCACAGGTTCAGTGTTTGCCGATTCTGAGGCTTCCTCCATATTGTCATTATAGAAATAAAAAGAAAATTAGTAGGTATAAACTTTCACAAATTTAATATTCACAAATTTACCTCATTTGCTAATGTATCGTTGTTGTTAGCACTATTTTTACTACTACTATTCTTTTTCACAAAATTGTTATATACCCCATAAAAATGACGTTTTAGCGACTTAAAAACACCGCACTATCCAAGGATTGTAAGTAGTGTCGTCTGGTAAACAGAACGTAATAATATCATGTTTTTCGGCAAACTCCAGCAATTCACTGAAGTTGCAATGCGATGTATGCGTAAGTGGTTTTGTGATAAAACTGATTCTAACAAGTCAATGTACTTTTTAATTCTAGTGCGTACACTTAGATCCCAAGTAGCACATATAATCATATATGAGCTAAAATACTGTGATATTGGCTAATTAGCTAAAATGGCTAGCCAAAATAACAGTTATATTACAGTATAAAGATGGAAATACGGCTAAAGTGGGGTATAATAATTTGGCCATAATGGGGTAAAAATGGCAATTATACGACCCTCTCTTTTAATTTTATGGTTGGGTTTATTAGCTGCTTTTTGACTTTAAAATCGAGCTTTTTTAGCGGAATTCTAACTTGTTTTTTAGCCGAAATTTGAGTAACATTTTTTTCCGAAATTTACCTAAATAATTTTTTATTTTTTGCCTTTTTTTCATTTAGATAATAAATCATCAATTGTTTCAAATTATGTAGAAATAGTATTGACAGAGCCAATCAGAAGAATTTATGAGCCAAGAGGAAATGCAAAGATAACAAATCATGGTCCGACGGTTGGTAGGGACAAAAAAGACTTGCGAAGGAACTTTTACTGTTAAAAGAATCTAAGATAGGGATGTAAAACAAGCGCCCCTTCTTGAAACTAAAAACTTCGATTTCTACAATTTTTTTTTATTTTTAAGTTTGGAAATGTATTTTACTAAGAAAATTGATTAAAGGGTTCATGACGTAAAAAAAAAACATACATGAAAATACGTATTTATAGGTAGAAAGAATATGTTTGTTTAAAGTGGTCATCATGCTAGGAAATTAGTTTAATTTTAATTTCAATCATGGCGGATCATAAAAAGCTTTGGGCTGTTTTTTAAGCAAATATTCCTTGAAACTGGCCACTTTGTAAGCAAATATTTATCAAATGGCCATAATTTTCAAATGTAGCCAAAATATAGCAGCATTTACTAAAACTTTGCCAATAAAAATGCCTACTTGGTTTGCCTTTAGTAGTCGCTAAAAAATGGCTAATTTAAGACCCAGGAGCCAGCGTAACAAAATTAAACGACGATTATTCCAAGACGGCGTTTTTCTATGATATGTGGTGGAATATTTATTAGACATTTTGAATTGTAAATCATTATATTTCGTTTTTCCAAATATATCTTCAGTTTGGTATAGTATAGTTTTATAGGTTATAAACATGAATTTGAAAATGTGGCATATTTTGGCAATATAGCAAAAATAAGCGGAATAAAACTACCCAATTTTAGTTTAATTTTGAAACAAATATATGATAATTAAAGCCATATTTTTTCCTCTCAATTTTTGTTGCCTTAAAATGTCATAATCTGGCATTTTTATATAGCTATTATAACTATAATTAAACTTAAATGCATGCTAAAATATGTTTGGTTGAAATTTGGGAAAAATGCCTACTTATTGATTATATTCTGACCTCGATTTCTATTGATTAAAAATGCCATATTCTGGCATTTTAAACAGTTATTCTTACTATAATTTAACTTCAACACTTACTAGAATATATCTGGTTATGTTGTGGCAACAAAACTGACAGATATTTCTACTTTTTGGCCATCCAATATTACAAAAAAAAGTTGAAGGTTTAATTACTCCATAAAAGATATTTTTTGGCCAATTAATTATGCTATAGCCTATCTACATTAAAAACTGCTACTTTTGGAGCCAAAAAATCTAATTTGAAGCGAGCTTTCATGGCTAGAAAACAAACCAAGAATCATTTACCAAAATTTGACAAATCTCTGGTTTTGATGTGTATTTTATGGCTAACTGTTAGACAAAAAAGCTCATCAGCTAATTTGTGTTACTTGGGATCCGGATGTCTGTGTAGGAACAAGAGTAACCAATCATAACCAGTTTTTTTTTCTCGACGTTAAAATGTTGGTTTATTCTAAACTGTTGGGCCTCGTTTTGAACAAGAGCAAATGCCAAGTAATGAAAAACGCGTTATGTTGCAAAACCATATCTTTGAAGCTTTTTTTAATGTGATTGGCTAATTTTAGGTCTTCTCTTCCTCTAGTGAAGAAGAAGGACCTAATCTGTTAGATTTTATTAAATTGGCAGCTTAATTTATACTCATAAACTCTCTATCTATGGCCCGGATTGCATTGTTTAACTGCTCTTCAGTCCAGCTTTCTGGAGAAATACGTTCTTTTCGTTTATATTTACTTGGCATTCTAAAAAAATCAATAGATACTAAACAAATGTCTGTTTAGCTCCTGTTGCACTAGTCCATCTATCCCAAACAAAGCTGGTTCATCTATCCCATTTGTACGGATGAGATAGATAACCATAAAACCAATATTTTGATTTAATAACGGATCTATGAATATAGGTTATTTTTTTTAGCTAATATGATTTTGTACATATTGTTCGCAACAGAAACGAACTTGTTAAATACTTACATTGCACGGGCAACAATATTCTTGTTGATACAAAACACATGAAAAAATCCTGAAATTTGCCAAAATTTTCCAATTTTGATTAACCGCCTGCCTGAAGTATAGGCAGTCCCACATAGTGCGCGAATTTCGAGTTATTAAAATGGTTCATCTATCTCTCTATATGTGGACAGTGTTGAGACCATCCATGCAAGACAAACTGTAGGAGTCATCAATATTATTGATTCCTACAATATTAGATTTTAACAATTTTTGATACATTGCTGTTTGTTATAATAAAAATAATAATAATACTATTAATTTGTTTTTTACCTAAATGTTCTTAAGCCATAACATTGCAGGTTATCAGTCATTGGTACTGATATTTTTAGTAGCATACATTTAAGAAAATCATATTTTGCGTATTTAAATATCTAGAGATCACAGATTGTCGTAGATTCTGCTATGGGAGAAAATTAAGAAGTGTAAAAACGCGTAAATCGATTTCGACAATACAAATTGTTAAAAATCAAAATGATTAGTAGAATTGAACTTTTGGTTCCTAAAAAACCGAAAACCATATGAAACACGATATTTTAGTAATCCCCTGCTTTCGATTTTACCGCCTTCCCCAACACACAGGTCAGTTACAGACACAACAAATGTTTGTGTCTAGAATAAAGTCATTTAATATTATCAACCTTCATTAAGATTCATAATTACATACCTAAATAATCTGACAAGAAATAAAATTTGCCCCCCCCCACTAAGTCGGGATGTAGCTTTTTACTTTTTTTACTTGATACACATGATTGCACATCTACCAATTTTCAAAGTAATAAATTTGTCGCGGAAACTCTCAGGTGTAAAAAGATGAAAAATAGGCCAGTTACGCCAATTTTATTTGTTTTATTATACTTGCTATAGGATAAAAACTGAAGCGCTGACATAAATACTTTTTAAAAATGTATATAAGTTGGTCAAATCTCTCAAGAATCAATGTTTGATGTTTGTAGAACCATAGCTAGTATAAAAAATCAGCAATACAAATTGTCAAAAATTAAAATGATTAGTAAAATTGAACTTGGTGCCCCTAAAGAATCCGTAAACCAGATAAAAAAGATATTTTTAGATATCCCTCCTTTTTCCCCACGCACTCCCAGACATTTAACTTTTTGACACAAGACATTTCTCGTGCTAAGGATAAATTTATTTAATAATTCTAAAAACCGTTAAGATTTAAAATAATCGAAATAGTCTTACAAGAAATTAGATCTCCCTTCTTAGGTCGCGGGGATTTACTTCAAGATACCCAATTACTCACAAATTACTTTTTTGGTTAATTATGCTTCATACTCGAAATTTTAAGGCAATTGGTTAGATTGAAGCAAATAGCTCTATTGCGCCATTTTTGTCAACATGCTTGCTATGGGACCACCCGCCCTTAAATACTTCTTTAAAAATTGATCCAAATTGATTAAATGGTCACGGAATAATCGGTGTACATACATAAATAAATAAATCGGTGAAAAATTTACAGGATTTGTCGTTCCCTTTTTTTTTAAGGCTAAACATTGAATCCATAATCCATAATATTCATTCTGTAAAACAATGATGACAATGATAATCTAAGAGATAGGGGAATACATTGGGATAATATCGTGTAGTCAGGGTTTTAAATGACCTATGTATATTATATATCATGTAGGTATTTATAATTATTGTTTGTTACCACCTACAGGCTAGACGGCTGACCCGAATTTCATGAGCGACATATCAAAAGATTTGTTCGAGTTTTTAATTAGATCTGCATTAAAAAAATCAAAATGGCGTAAGTAGTACGAAATTTTGTTCAACGTAAATATGTTTATAATTCTATCACGATGAATGGGATAAAATTAAAGAGCTCAATCAACTAAGATGATTCTTAGTTGATTTTATATGATATTATAGTATATAGGGGGATGTCCCAAATATAAGAATTTTAAAAATAACCCAAACGTCTAAACATATTTTAATTAGGGGTTAAAAATTGTTATCGCTAGCTATATAGAATTAACAGATATTTAATATGTCGGAATCAAATTAAATAGTACGTTAAAAGGATTTCAAAAAATACACATATGTATATATGCTATACATGCCATGCGAAAGATATACAATTATGTATATCTTTGTACACCTTCCTTATTCGGTTCTAAACACACGAGCTTTTTGTTTCTTTTTTATAATATATAAGGTGTTACAAATTCGATGAGATGGTATTGGCATCTCAAAAGCCGTAAGAATACGAGGTTGGTTAAATTAGTGCAAAGTTACGCAATTTAGCGTCGTTGACAAAATTGGAAATTCCGAATACTTCCGAAGATACCCGTTAAAAACCGAAAATCGTCATTTTTTTAAAATATTTTTCAGGCTGCATTTGAAGAGATATTACAATTTACATCTTTATAGCCATTTTTCCTCCGCTACAATAATACACCAAGATTTAAAATCAGACGTTTCATCTTCGAGGTCTCATCAACCAATGATGTATTACAATTAATGTTCGAACAGAAGTTATAAGATTTTCTCATGAGAGACAGTGTGTTAGAGAGAGACGGAAAACCAGATTCTTGCCAAATTAATGATGGATAATTTTAAATACTAATTTAAAATTAAAAATCCAGGTCCGAATTTAAAAAATGAAGTTGGTGATGAGACTTTGAAGACGAAACGTCGGATTTTAAATCTGAGTTCACCATCTTATAGAGGAGGAAAAACGACTATAAAAATGTAAAATTTGTTTTGTAATATCTCTTCAAATGCAACCTGAAAAAATGAAAACAAAAATAGCTAAAAATTTTTAAAATAGCTTTGAAAGTCATAATTTAATTTCGACTAGAGATAGACGATACCTGCGATTGTTATTGTTATACTTCTTCCTTTATTGAATTAAGAACAGAATCCGACAGAAAATCAGAACCTCGGGGAATGCTGAACCTGAGATGATAATGAAACCGACGTTAGTGCAGCAACAACACAAAAAATAAACTAGAGTTGTACGATTTTCCGAGTAGGCAGATGTATTTTTTAAGTCGCTGAATATTTGAATTTCAGATTATTATTTGGAAATTTGCCATACACATCCAAGTAGTGTCAGTACTTAAATATCATAAGTAGAGAAACATTACTTAAATATTTCCTTAGATTATAACGGGTGTCCAATTTTGACATTCCGATTTAATTTAGGAATAAAATACACAAAACACTTTAAATGTTATAATATTATTATATTATTTTGAAGTACAACTATTGCGGTTAATAATGAAAAATGACATCCAGCAAGTGACCCCCTCTACTTCTTTGGCATGCTAATATTCTTTTCTCAAAATTTGCGATAACATTTTCGCAGACATTCTGTCCAATTGGTCCAATTGCTTGAGTAATGTTAACTTTAAGCTGTTCAGTTGTTCGAGGATTGTTAACGTAAACTCTTTCCTTCAAAAAGCCCCATAGGAAATAATCTAATGGTGTGAGGTCGCACGACCGAGGCGGCCAGTTAACGTCAGCTCTTCGAGAAATTATTCTATCGCCAAATCTCTGCCTTAAAACATTCAGTGTTTCATCTGCGGTATGGCAAGTGGCACCGTCCTGTTGAAACCATATGTTCTGGACATCCATACCTTCCAATTCATCCCACAAGTAATCTGTCAGCATTGTCCTGTATCGGGCTCCGTTCACAGTAACTGCATCACCGGCTTCATTCTGGAAGAAATAAGGCCCAATCACACCTCCCGCCCAAAAACCACACCACACAGTTACTTTTTCTGGATGCAGTCATTTCTCCAGTATTTCTCTTGGATTTTCGTCACCCCATATTCTGCAATTTTGCTTATTTACGTATCCGCCAATTTCGAAGTGAGCTTCGTCGCTAAAAATTACTTTGTGAAAGAAATCGTTCCGTTCTTGCTTTCTTTCTAAGGCCCAATTAGCAAACGTACGACGTGACACATGATCGTTTGGTTTTATTTCTTGAGTCAACTGTATTTTATATGCTTTCAAATGCAGATCTTTCTTTAAAATGTTATGCAGACTCGATTTTTTAATGTTGACTTGCTGTGACCGTTTACGAACTGACATTTTCGGGCTTTCATCAACACTAGCCCTCACCGCAGCAATTTTTACTTCTGATCGGACACCACGATTGTGAACATGTTGTCTATTAGCTGTTACGGACCCAGTCTGTTCAAATTTCTTCATAAAATTTTCAATTACCTTAACAGATGGTGCTGCATTTCTTTCGAAATGCGTACGGCATCTTCTTGTAGTTTCAGCAAAACATTCCCCATTTTGGTAATGACATTTCACAATAAATACTCGTTCTTCGATGGATAATCGCTCCATGTCGACCAAGACACAACTAATCGCAAAGTTTTCTCTTTACATCTGTCACTATAAGAAAACTGTCAACTAAGATTTTTAGAAATGGCGGCCAGTTTAAATCGGAATGTCAAAATTGGACACCCTTTATCATGGGTAAAATCTTCCAAAATATTTTTAATAAGTTACTAGTAACGTAGGTCAATAGCTCGTTATCTAAGCCATATTTATAATAGTTCACGTGGCAAAGTCCCTGAATTCTTCGATGATATTGACTTGCTATATGGTCTGTCACTTGAAGTAATATTGTCAATAATAAAGTTTTCTACATTAGTTCTTTTTTTTCGTGTGCCAGTTTTTATACAAAAAAATGTCACAATATTGGTAAAGATTTTTTTATCCTACTACTTAAACTACACTTTTAGCCGAAATTAAAGCTAACATTTTAGAGGAACTTTATGGCTTAGTAGGAGCGTAATACATCTTATAAATTAAAAGAAAAATAGTTTAATAAATTATGTTTCAACATGTAGACTAATCTGCCCAAGATTGCTTTAGACACATATTTTTTTTAGCAAAAAGATAGTTCATTTATAGGGTGGTCATAACAGTGAGCACCAACTTTAAAATTGAACTTTAGATATATTGTGCTATCTTAGACAACAACAGCTCATTTAAAAAAAAATCCGTATATTCAACTTTACCCAGAACTTCTCTCGTACAGGATTCCACATCATACACATAACACAATTTATATATGAAATTAGCCAACTGTTCAAATCCTATATTAAATTGTAATTTATTTGTTTGGTCATCTTTGATTTTTACCAAATTGTAACCATTCTGTCCCTATGACCCTTCATTTTTGACCACAATTTGGAGTACCTAAGTCGACGAAGCAGTTTTTTAAGAGATGCCGCGGGATCTAGGGACTCTAAACCGCGAAGATCTGCAAACATCTCAAAGGGTGATTTTTATTCTTATTTTACGAGGGAAGTAGAAAATGGGTTTAAGTTTTGGCCTAATGAAGAAGCTATCAACTATAACACAAAACATTTGAGGATCAACAGAGTGTTGTGGAAGTTAAGTATATTATTGGGGAAAAAGTATACATTTTTAGTTTTCTTTTGCTAGGTTTTATAGAGTTAAATATGGATTATTTAAGAATGCAAATTAGAAATTTTTAGTCAACATTTAAAAAAATTCAGAATACTATATAGGTTGACCTTTAGAAATACAACAATCTTTATTTGGAGCTGAACAGATGTATAGACATATGCCTGATACACTTATACTTAAGATACCTATATAGGGTGTCTAATTATATTTTAAACGCCGTTTACAAGCTTAACTTTTAAAGATATCAAAAAATATATGGTATAGAAAAGTTTTATGGTTTTTTTGTATAGCGTCAGAATTTGCTGAAAAAACAACAATGACAACTGAAAAATTAAAAAGTAAACACAAAACAAGACTTTGTTATTTAAATGGAACTCCTGTATGATTTTATTTTAATAAATGGGCTTCTTCTTGCTGATTATGAAAATACCAGGTATGATACCTTTATCTTTAAAGGCAACCGAGAAAATTGACAGGATCTCTGTCATAAGAGGCAGTGTATTCCTTCCTAATGACTTATGTGTTCTCTCCCTTTGAAACACATTGCTTCTGGTGACAGGGTTTTGATTTTCTAGATATTCATTAAAAAAATCATAAGTTCCACTCTTACATACCCTCAGATACCGATTTTGTCGAATTGGACCAGAAATAATAATACTCGAAACAATAGTTTTTTTTATATACCACAGTGGCTAATTGTATTGACCCGCAACCTGTGTAGGCATGCTAAATTTAAAGTTAATTGATTATGTTTAAGGGTTTGAAAAGTCACAGTCACATGATTTGAACCAGAAAACAAATAACCACACAAATAAGTGACAGTATTACGTGGGATACAGTGGTAGGATTACTCTCACTGTGAGCTACAAATAGTCGTTTTTAATCCGACGGGTTCAATTCATATTATCCGTTGTTTGTATTTGGGTTCAGTCGTTATCATTGACGTTCATTTTAAATATCTTGTGTAGAGGGGATTATCAGTAGTTTCGTCGATTTAATTATTTCTATTTTATTAGTTTTGGAATTTTAATTTTGATTTTCATTGATATATTTATGTCAAGGAACAATAAAATTATTACATAAATCCATGTAGCACTTTAACTTTATCTGAGACTTTATCAAAAATGTCATTCCATAAATTATTATCAGGTCCCCCGGACTATAATTTAAGTTTCCAAGATTAGGTAGAATGCTTAATAGATAAACATGGGATCACAATACTGATGATACACAGATAAGGTAACTTTTATTAATATGAACGTGTATATTTGATTATCTGTCTTTTTATGCTGTTATATAGGAGTAAAACGCGTCTTATTATCTTTTGAACGTCTTACTTCCGATGAAGAAAAATGTCCCTAGTAAAAGTATGTTGTTTTTAAACTCATTTAATTATCATAGGAGAATTTTCGAATTTTTACCTTTAGCCATCTTAGACGTTGGGAAGTTTATCTAAAAAAAGTTTAAGTAACTTTACTATTAGACCTTGTTCTATTTTTCTATATGTATGTACGCACGCCAAACCAGAATGATATTTGGCTCACCGTAAACACGATCTTTATCAGTACAGTCAGATAGTTGAGAGACGCCTAAACTTAACACATTACACCACTCCAGTCACAGAGTCACCACCAGAAGCAAAATTGACATTTGTGGTTTCCAAAAGAACACCCGAATCTTCTCCAGACATGATACTGCTCCCTGCATGGTAGTAGAATATTAAGTCCGGCGAAGGTTTCGGATGTTCTGTTGGTAACCATAAATGTTTTGCTCCTGTTGGTTACTCTGATGCAGTTTTGTGTTTGCATATTACCGATTTTAAGTGTAAACCTTACTTAAGCTAAAAATTATTTATACAGGGTGTTCAACAGGACTTTGCAAATTTTCCAATATTTTGTTTGTTCCGAAAATTTACTAAAACGATTTTTGAATTCTAATTGCGAGATCAGCTTAATCTTTGGTAAAATTTTAAAAGGCAATTTGAATTTTTTTTAAAGTTTCAAGTTTTTTTTGAGATTGATTTTTTTGAATAAAAATTTGCCAATACCGGGTGAGGAGGGAGACATGTTTTTTCAAACATTTCACTTTGAAACTGAACTTGAAGACATTTCTATAGCTCCATAGGAGGCAAATTTTTTATGAAAAAAACAATTAAACGTTACTTCCGGTTTTACCGGAAGTGACCCCTACTTTTTATTTTAAATAGGACCTGTGTATTTTTACGGACTAACGTATTCAGCCTAAAATTAGCTTTTGTTTTCAAAATGGCATCTGGACACCCATTTTTTGAACATTTAACATTGCCGCTTTTTACAAAAAATAGAGTCACTATTTATAAAATACTTGTTTGAAAGAGTCCAGAGTAAATTTAGTTCTTCAATTTTTAGAGCACTCCGATATCGTTTTGGGTATTAAAAGAAATTTTTAAATTCTCGTTTAATCGAAATAACATTTTACTCCAATATTTTTAATGGCAACTTGTATATATTTTTTCATACTCTGAAAATAAAGGTGAACATGTGATACACACTTAAAGGATAATTTTACTGCGAAAATAACTGTGAAAAAAAGATAAAGGTGTCATTAAAAATATTGGAGTAAATTGCTTTTTCGGTAAAATAAAAAGTGAAAAAAATCTGTTATTAGCCAAAACGATTTTTAAATCGAAGTGTTCTAAAAAAATAAAAAATAAGCTTATTTTGGACTGTCTAAAACAGGTATTTTGTAAAAAGTGACTGCATTCTGCAATGTTGTATTTTCAAAAAATGGCTACTCAGCCGTCATGTTGAAAGCAAAAGGGAATTTGTACATATCGTTGAAAAGCAAATTTTAGGCCGAATACTTATACGATAGTCCATAAAAATATAAAGGGGCATATTTAAAATAAAAAAGTAGTAGTTTCTTCCGGGAAAACTGGAAGTAATTTGTAAATGTTTTTTTTTATAGAGAAATTGTCTACTATAGAGTTTAGAAAAGCCTTAAAGTTCAGATTGTAATTGATAAAACTGAAGAAAAAAAGCAGTCTGTTCCATGTTTCTTGTGTCACCCGGTATTAAAATAATAAAATAGCCGTTTGGACAAAATATTCAGTACTGCTTAAAACAAATAGAATATTTCAAATTTAAATTCATATATATATATATATATATATATATATATATATATATATATATAATCCTTCACGGATGGAAAAATACAATGTGTTTTCATTCCGGGTGTACATCCATTCACTACTGTCATTCTGGAAAGAACAGTTTCGCCAAAATCACATTTGACATTTTTGAAGATATATATATATATATATATATATATATATATATATTTATATTTATATTTATATATATATATATATTTATATATATATATATATATATATATATATATATATATATATATATATATATATATATATATATATATATATATATATATATATATATATATATATACTTTCGCTCTCGCGTCCGAATTTGGTGTGATTTTGGATATATATATATATATATATATATATATATATATATATATATTTATATATATATATATATATATATATATATATATATATATATATATATATATATATATATATATTATATATATATATATATATATATATATATATATATATATATATATATATATATATATATATATATATATATATATATATATATATATATATATATATATATATATATATATATATATATATATATATATATATATATATATATATATATATATATATATATATATATATATATATATATATATATATATATATATATATATATATATATATATATATATATATATATATATATATATATATATATATATATATATATATATATATATATATATATATATATATATATATATATATATATATATATATATATATATATATATATATATATATATATATATATATATATATATATATATATATATATATATATATATATATATATATATATATATATATATATATATATATATATATATATATATATATATATATATATATATATATATATATATATATATATATATATATATATATATATATATATATATATATATATATATATATATATATATATATATATATATATATATATATATATATATATATATATATATATATATATATATATATATATATATATATATATATATATATATATATATATATATATATATACATATACACCCACACGGGTGACACAGAATATAGGGTACACGCTCTAATTTTTGTACCTTTCCAGATATCGCTTTGAAACTTAGGTACGTTTAGTAACAGTTTATGATGCATATTTTGACAGATAATTGCATTATACATCACTTCTGGTTTATCCGGAAGTGACCTAAACCTTACTATATTAAATTGAACATAGTAGCATTCTGTGTAAAATTCCCTTTCCAACGATGTACCACGACTTATATTTTTCTTCCAAAATGACGGCACTAAAACCGGTTTTCTGAAAAACGTTAGATTTACCATATAACATATAAAACAAAAGACAGTGTCAAACTTCTGAGGTGACCTGATTAAAATGAAACTTTTTAGGTTAGAAAAAGCATGAAATCATGTTATTATGTTTTTCTCAAGATATTTCGCTATTTCGAAAAAAAAAATAAAAATGAGTACTTTTAATGTAAATTTTCTACCAAGATTTAAATTGGACCTTGTGTATTTTATTTATCCGTTTAATTTCTCGTTAATTTTTGTTTGCAATAATGTGCCACAAGTTATTCTTTAGTCGTTAAATTATAACAATATTTCAATTTTTCCTCCGAGCTACATAATTTTGTATCGGGGAAACTACTAAATCAAAATTTACTATTTTTATTAGTTAAACTATGTTAGATTTATGTACCATTCATTTTTAGTAGACAATAACTAAGTGTTCTATTTACTCTCAACATGTGTCAGATTTGTTTTTAACATTTAAACTTAAATGACTAGGCCTAGGTGGCCATTTTATACACATCCCTGTATAAGCCGTGTTAGCGATTCTAATACTCTAATCTCAATATTCCAGTTTATAGAAATAGGTAAACTGGCCATTTTATTTTTATAAAAGTTGATTAATATAAGCATTTTAAAATAATTTTCGCTTATATTAATTTTAAGTTTAATTGTTCCTAGATGGTTGCTTACAATCGTTGAACGTAAATGCAGCTTAAATCGCATACAACAACTGCCAATAATGATGGCCGTATTATGCTATTTTGTTTTTCATAGCCTACTACTTTTTCTCAATGTATGTCCACTTTAATATATTGAAGTTTAGATGTATGTATATGTATAATCCAATTATCTGTCAAAAAATGCATTTTAATAAGTTACTAACCGTACCTAAGTTTCAAAGCTATATATGAAAAGGTAAAAAAATTATGGCGTGTACCTTATGTTCTGTGTCAGTCAATAATATATATATATATATATATATATATATATATATATATATATATATATATATATATATATATATATATACGGATTTGAACGGCGCTTTCATCATATTGTATTTTTATTTTCTTTTCTGAGAAACATTTATTGCGATTCTATTTTAAAGATTCCATAGTCCGATACTGTTTCTTCATATGTTACCTAGTTTGTCCTGTTTCCTAGTGGACCGATCCACTCACGAGACTGTAAGCTAAATTGAATACCACCACATCCTCGACGAAATCAGCTTTAGAAAATAATCTGTGCGCCCTACCTACTCCTTAAGTTTACTACGAGATCGAATTTTCTTACAGTTAATAAGAAATGCGGACAATTTGCATCTTAGGAGTTATGCTACTAAATTATGTCGCGACATCAAAATATAATTTTACATTTACATATTTACATTCCTCGTGAAACATCGTTAAATATGGTTTATGCTTGTTGCTGCTCCACACAACATTTTTGGTTTGTAATATCTTGTTTCCTAATGTACTCTCACTACACTATGTACAGTATGCAACGGAAGTTTATATGAATCTCCACAATGTATAAACTGTTAAAAATTAACTGCTAGAAGATATCAAGAAAGTTTTTGGTTTATTTCTAAACTCAAACATTATTAAAATCGCTTTAAACCGAAATTCCCATTTCATCAGTTCTACCTTTACCAAGAGTAGTATAACACTATTTATAATATTACTAAAAAAACTATGTGTGGAACTGAATTTTCTCAGGCTTCACTTTCCTTAATAAAACAAAGGTTTTGCAACTAGAGGAAAGGGGTAAAGCGATGAAATTAGACCTTAAACTTTCTTACTGCCCTTCAAAATTCCAGCCGTTTATTTTAAATATTTTATACATTGTGGAGACTCAAGATTTATATTAACCTGTCTGCATACTTTATATGGTACAGTGTTAAGGATAATTGCAAATTTAGGTGTAAACGTAAAAAAAACCTACAATGTAACTGAATCTAAAACCGGAAATATTTCTCACCCCATCAAGATGGTTGCTTATCGGAGCCCAAACCCACCCTTAAGATGGACACAGATAAAAATAGGCAAATCAGAGGGTGAGGACCGTTGAACAATATATTCCGAGCTGCGGGGTGAATTTGTACTGGGAAGGGTCTTTTACTATGGGGTGTTTTTTTTAGCTCTAGGAGGGTACCTAGAGAATTTTAATGTATAAATTAAAAATAATATTAGGAATATAGTTTCAATGTATAACATGTCGCATAGTTTTGTAAACTAATTTGTAATTTATTAATTGTTTAATTTGACTGCTGTAAATTCATGGAGAATAAAAATTACTGTATAATAGAACAATTAGTGTTCTACTGCATGTTTAATAGTTATTTATGATATAAGTGTTAAAAGTATATTTTTAAGGCACGCATGTAAAAGTTCGCTTCGCTCATTCTGCAATTCAAAGGAGTCCCTTAAAAATTATTTTAACACATATATATAATATTTTTTACACAAATGGCAATAAAAAGCAATAACACAGTTACAAATTAAATTTTAGTATGATTAATAAATTGGAAGAAGATAGTTTTAAATAGCATCGTATATAAAATTATCGAAGTTGAAATTTGTCAATAAAAGCTAACAACCATTGTTGATCTAATTGTTTACGGGAAATTTCTTTGAATATTAAAAGTTATTTTTTTCAAAGGGAAATTTGAAACATGTTAGTCTCTTAAAAAGCTGTTGTAGTTTTTGCTTGGAATGCAAGAAAATATAGAAGGAAACGATGGTTATATCGACTGATTCAAAGATATAGATGAAGCTGCAAATCGAGCTACCTTGGATTTTTGCCCCGAAAATCTCCCATGCTATATGAGATTGCTTGCGCTTGTCAAATGATGTAAAGAGAAAGGCGTTTCTGGGAAATATACTGAAAATATATTCCTTGCATATTTTGTGGAGAAAGCGAAGGTGTATCTGTGGAAGGAATTTATTTTTCAAGTTGTTTAAGTTGTATCATTAATATTAATGTTAATATAAATAAAATATAAAGGTTTGTTGACGTTTGCTTTTAAAATTTGACATTTCACTTTTAACACTAGTGCCTTAAACTTTAATGCAGTAATGCCTTAAAGTAACATTTTTAAGGCTGCCAGGGGGTTTATAGAATGTTACCAGGTCATCCCTATATGATCCTTAAGTTTTGACCAAATTTTGAAGTCAATCGTGTAACTAGTTTTTTAGCTACGGCCCGAACTGATAAACTGCAAATAGACAGACCGACAGACAGTTTTTTTGGCATCTAAGGACCCTAAAACATAAATATCTACGTAAAAACCTGGGAGGTTTATATATATATATATATAATATATATATATATATATATATATATATATATATATATATATATAGAGTAAATATATGTATATATATATATGTATATGTATATAGAGTAAAATAAAAAATGGTTTAGCAAAATATATTAAAACAAAATGAAATTGTGATTTACTTTAAGTTAAATGAATTTATTTTCTTTTATTTAATGCAATATAGAGACATAATTTTAGTATTATATTAACAAGATTGCAGATAAGAAATGCAAACAAAAGTGAGCAAAACATAAGTGGCAATAAGATGTTTTAAATGCTTAAAGCAGTTTACCCAGAAAAGATTAACAATATGAAAAAAAAACAAGCGACTATTTTATTGTTGCAAATTGACTTAGCTTATCAAAATGTAAAAAGTTAGTCACTTTTTATACATTTTTAATTGTGCTATTGTCTGTAATTATAAAAATCGGAATTTCTAATAATCTTAACGATAATTTTTAATGTGTCCTTCAAATTTAAATTTTTTTCCACACTTATTCAAATTGTTCAGAATATCGATATTGACTTATTATGACTCTGTATCTTGGTAACAAAGCATTTATGCACCCATGTTCATAAGACCTTTTCATCTTATTTTGATGAGAGAAACATGATCCTAGAACGATGCTTACTAATTAATTTTAATTAAATTAAAATTAAGTTATAGATAGGTTTTTTTTATTGTACAATAATTAAAACGATGTCAGCTTACTATGTCGAATATATTATACTGTCTTTTAAAACAATTTTATTCGGCACCATTTTATTCCATCATACTGGATTTCTACCAACATTTTACCAGTTTCTACCTAAGCCTCACTTGATTTTTGGGCATAATTTGAAATAAATTCAATAAGTAGTATTTACACAACACACACCGCCATTTGTTACGTCATGTTGAATTCGTACAAGTTTCTCCCTATATTGTATTTAATTTTTCTGCAAAATTTAAAGCCATTTGAATAAGATTTTTTTTACGTTGATTTTTAAAAAAAATTATTTGGTCGCCGTTTTGTGCCGCTATCTTGAATTCGTGCTACAACTTTACCAGTTTATCTCTATGTCACACTTAATGCTTACACAAAATTTGAAATTAATCTAATAAGTAGTGTTTTCAGGCTGATTTTTTAAATATTTTATTAGGCCGCCATTTTGATTTGCTATCTTATATTCATACCAAAATATTACCAGTTCATTCCTATATAACACTTGATTTTTGTGCAAAATTCTAGGTAAATCGGATAATCAGTTTTTTCAGTAATAATTTTTTTAACGTTTCACTAGTGGCCATCTTATTTCGGCATAATGGATTTTTACCAAAATATTACCACGTCATCCCCATATGACCACTCTGTTAAGTAGTTTTTTAGGCTGAATTTTTAAATATTTTATTAAGCCGCCATTTTTTTCCTCCATCTTGGATTCATACCAAAATTTGCCAATTAGTTCCTACATAATACTTGATTTTTGTGCAAAACTTAAGATTGGATAAGTAGTTTTTTAGTAATAATTTTTTTAATATTTCACTAGGCTGCTATTTTGTTTTGCCATATTGGTTTTTGACCAAAATGTTACCAGGTCATCCGGTCATCCACATAATGTCCGTTAATTTTGACCAAAATTTGAAGTCAAATCGGGTAAGTAGTTTTTAAGCTATGCTGTGACCTGATAGACGCTAAAACGTGAAGTTATATAAGACCGATTTTTTCACGATTACAAATATTTATTTAGCCACTATTTTGTTCCGCCATATTGAATTAGTACCACAGTTTTACTAGTTCATCTGTATACAACAATTGTTTATGGCATACAATTTGAAATCACTTCATTAAGTAGTTTTCCAGACTGAATTAAAAATTTTACCAGTTCATTCCTACATAATACTCGATTTTTGTGCAAAATTTGAGATAAACTGCATAAGTAGTCTTTTTAGTAATAATTTTTTTTACATTTCACTAGGCAGCCATTTTGTTTTGCCCTATTGGATTTTTACCAAAATGTTACCAGGTTATCCCTATATGACCCTCAATTTTTGATCAAAATTTGAAGTCAGTCGGGTACTCTTTTTTAGCTATCCCGCGAACAGACAGACAGACAGACCGACGGAATTGAGAAAACATGTTTTTTGGCACGTAACGATCAGAAAAAATCTCTTAGGGTGATTTTTTTAGGATTATAATACTTTCCTTTTACGAGGGAAGTAAAAATAGGGGCAAATATTTACTGTTTATAGAAAATTTTACATTTTATGAACTAAAGTTACATTATGTATATCGGTACCGGGTTAGCACTAAGTTAGACGCCGGAGGGTGAAGGTTCGTTAAAGCTATTACCCTAAAAATTTTACTATAACGTTACCTCAGACCTGCCCACGATCATTGAAATATCTATCTGTTTTTGTAACGGAAAAAAACTAGTTAATTATTTAAAAGTGAGGAAATTATCTAAAAGATAAATTCAAATGCATATCTCTGGTGAGGAAAATACCTGACTAATTTTAAGGACTTTGCGGTTGCTGAGGAATTGACTTCCTTCTCTTATCTGTTCCCTGTGAGATAAACTGTATAAAATTCATTATCTTAACAATTCATGTATATTTTATATCTTATTAATTCTGAGAACTTACTCAATACATATTGGCTATTTCGAATGTCTTTGTTTTAAAAAAATAAATTACAGCTTTTATTATTTTCGTCCTTTGACCTCTTATTATTTTTAAATATGTGCATCCCGGCATGTGTTATCTAAAAGTTCAAGACGCTGAACAAAATATAATCTTTTGTATATTAAAGGGCTTTTGTTGAGTTTATTTTTCCCCCTTTGAATGTTGTGACCAGCTGCGTGATCGTGTCTTTAAAAATACCTGTCTATAAAAATCGACATGTATACAGAGGGCAGTGGAAACACCAATTCTAGATTTTCCGTTGGATCAGTTTTGAGACCTCCGATATCAGATCTTAAGCGACTGAATATTTACATTATATTTGTTCAAATGGTTTTTTATTTACAACAAAATCTAATATTTGATAAGCCAGAGTAATTTTTTACTTTGTTTGAAAATCCCGCTTTATTGGAACGCTGTTAGAGTAATTCGAAGTGAATTTAAATTCTCGATTTTTCTTCTGCACACAAATCACATGTTATCTGAAATGTAACAGATCGATGTAGGTCACCGAGAGAAACTTCATTAGTGTAACGGACGAACCGGATAATCATTCACATGCAAAATATAGCGGTTGACTTTGAAAAACGCGTGATTATGTAGTAAAAAACCATTGTGTTTTTGACAAAAAAAAGTTAAAATAAAATGAATCTAAACTAAAAGATTTCTTATATGGAAAAAATAAAATATTAGAAAATAATTTCATTAGACCGCCATTTTGTTTCGCCATGTTGGATTCGTAACACGTTGTGTTACGAGTAGAGTGATATAGTGCTAAAGTACGCGAAAAAATATCTCGAAAAACAATAAAAACACTCCTTAAAATTCGTAAATAAACTGCTGAAAGCAGTGCGGTGTTGTCGCAGTGCTAAGGTGGATTTTCCTTGATTTCGTCGAGGCAACAGATGGATTATTATTTTAAAACACTATGCAGTGCAACGTATGCAAAGATCCTGAAGTGAAGACTTTTACGTGCGATTCCGTGGAAATTATTTCTGCAAAACGCACATTGAATTAACATCGTCGGAAATAAGAGTGCTTGAATTAAGGGAGGGGAGAAAAATGAAATACTACTGTAACAAGTGTGAAACTCATAACCTTTTGAAACAAACTATCAAAGATAAAATAAACGTTATTATAAGCAAGGAAGAAACTATAACTCTATTAAAGCAAATTGTCGCAAAATTGTCAAGTGATCTTAAGTAAAAAAGCCCTTCTAATATTCCAAATTTAATTATTAAACCAAAAGAGAAACAGAAGGCAGAAGAGACAAACAAAGCCCTTCAAAAAAATGTAAAGCCAGCAGACATTAAAGTTGGTATAAAAAGCACAAGAATCACTAATAATAACAGCTTAATAGTAAAATGTAAAATGTAATAGTAAGACTGATTTGGAAAAATTAAGAGAATAGGCTGTGAGTAAGCTGAGAGATTATGAAATTAAAGTGACCAACATGAGGAAACCTAAAATTAAAATCCCTGCTATGATGGAGATGAATTGGATTTCTCAGATATTGAGGCCTATATTAGAGAACAAAATCACTTCATTGACATAAATGATAAACAAACAATAACTTCAATGAAACCTATAAAGAAAAATAATACATATACAATCTACTGAGAGTGCTGTCCTAACTTATTCAAAAAATTAATGCAAATAAAAAGAGTGGCTATACAATGGGGAATGTTCCCTGTCTACGAAGACTTCAGTATACAGAGATGTTTTAAATGCCAGCGACACCACCATAAAAACACAAAATGTGAAAACACCAAGGTTTGTGAGTACTGTGCGGGTGATCGCGACGTTAACGACTGTGAAAAAAATTTCAAAAAGTGCAATAACTGTGTAAATGCAAATAATAAATACAAAGAACCATGACACAAAGCATAGTGCCGGTGATTTGAACTGCCTACCTATCAGTATCTCATAAAAATTCTAAAGAGCAAGATAGACTATGATGCTTAAAATAGCAGCTGAAAACCACAAAAACTATGTTCCCTAGAAACTTGTATATAAAGTTTTATTGGCTACTCATGGATGTGCTCATAACAAACAGGACTACCAATAGGAAAGTATAAACCTCGGTATAAACTATTATTTAAGTTATTGTTGCTTTCATTTTTCAATTCATTTGTTGTTATCTACAGCCAAATTTAAAATAAAAAATAGGTTATTTGTCTTACATAAAACAGATAAAATAAGTTGCCAATCAGATTGTCTGACCAAATCGGTTCCAAGGCACTCTAAATCCTAAACAAACATAAGTTAAGAATCTGTTTCTTTTTTAAATTTTCACGCTATTGATCAATTTCTCTTATTTTTTGAACAATATTATCTTCAATCATGTGATATTCTAATACGAAACTTAGTGAAAGTTTTCAGCAAAAAGGTGAAATTAATCAAATTAATGGGTATAACAGTTATTATAACAACTGGGTTTACAACAAGAACTATAGAATTGTAATCTATATTAAATTTCATATTGATGCAACAGTAAATTACATAAAACTTAATGTCTCTAAAACAAGTAGTATAATTTTTGGCATTACACTGTATGCAAGTCCCCTCCAATATCTGAAACTATGTTTTTAGAAAACTTGGCATTATTTTTTGAGAGCAATCTAATTAATAAAATAGAAATTTTTACTGGTGATGTAAACATAAATATGTTAAACAAAGAAAATAATACAGTAAAAGAATACCTTTCCTTAATGGGAAGGCATGGCTTTGTTCCTTACATTGTATCGCCTAGAATAACAAGTGACTCCTCTACCTGTTTAGACCATTTATTAAGCAAAAACTTAGAACCTATATAGAATATGTCTTTCAAATCATTTAAACTAAGTAGTAATGTAACTGATCATTTACCGGTGATGTTAAATATTGTACTTAAAGAAGAAACAAAAATTAGGGCTGATGCACATTTAAAGAAAAAGACTTCTTTTTTGGATTACCAAATATTTAAACAGAAAATATCTTCCCAAAATTGGGAAGCTGTTTTCGACAGTAACGACTCAGAAGAAGCAACAAAAATATTTTTGTCTATAAAATTTTAAACACAAAGAGGGATTGCACAAAAATCATATTTAACTCTAATTATGAAAAACCTAAGAAGATTAAAGAATGGATAACTGACGGACTAACAACCTCAATCAAACACAGAGATAAACTAAAGAAACGACTAATAAAATACTTCACACCTGAACTTGAAACCGAATATAAAATATACTGATAAAGACAATAACGCCTTTAAAAACAATCTTGACATGGCTAACTACTATAATGATTATTTTACTAACATAGGTATTGAAATGAAACGTAAAATAAAAACACCAAAAAACCCGTACACACTCAATGCGTCTAATAACGCCTCAACGTATTTAAAACCTGTAACATAAAATGAAATCATAAAGCAAATAGCTTCCTTAAAAAGAGACAGTGCTCCAGGCATAGATGAAATTACATCAAGGGTTATTAAACATATACATTCTGACATAGTAAACCCAATGACCCATATAATAAACTTAAGTTTTAAAAATGGCAAATTACCCAATCTCTTCAAACAGTCAGTAATAAAATAATTTTGTCAAAATCTTTGAGAAGTGTTTGAAGGACAGGTTAATCAATTTTTTTAAGAGATTTAACATTTTATCCCAAAACCAATTTGGTTTCACAGACGGTCTAAGTATTTCGGATGCCACGTACTGCCTAACCTCTGATATAATAAATAGTCTGAATAGCAATAAAAAGTGTCTGGCTATATTCATTGATCTTTCGAAGGCTTTTGACACAGTGCCGCATGAGCAACTTAGCGGCGTCCTACACCGATATGGAGTTAGGAGTATGGTGTTAAAGGCCTTTGAGCGTTACATTACAGATAGATCTCAGTATGTACCAATTAGCAATATGGTTAGCGATCCTTCTAGAATAAAAATAGCCGTTCCACAGGGAACAATTCTCGGACCCATACTCTTTATTACATATGTAAGTTCTCTACTAAATTTAAAAATAAATGGCAAGTTAATATCTTATGCAGACGACACAGCTCTTATATATACAGGTAGCTCATGGGATGAAACAAAAAATAAAGCAATAGGCTTTAATAATGTAAAATATTGGCTTGACTCTTTCAAATTAAAAAAGTTGGCTTGACTCTTTCAAATTGTCACTCAATATTTTGAAAACAAATTGTATAACATTTTCAATTACTGATTATTATTATTATAAATAGACCTCCTTTTGATAGCATTGTCTTTAACAATAATTCCCCTACTGAGATCCATGCTGTTAAGAAAACCAAATACCTTGGAATAATAATTGACGAACATTTAAGATGGACTGACCACATCGAATACCTATCAAACAGAATACGTAAATCCATATATAAATTTTATATTTTAAGAGAATTCTTGAGTACGAAACTGATTTTAGAGTCTACAAATCTCTGATTGAATCCCTTTTCAGATACAGTATAGTAATTTGGGGAGGAGCATATAAAAGTAATCTGCAACCTGTTCAAAACTATATTTTAAAAATTGTGTTCAGAAAAAACAGACTCTACCCAACTAATCAATTAAATGACGAAGATATTGGTGATTTAAATTTATTATATGTTCAATCCTCATGCGCGATTATATACAAGAAAAAAAATTACAAAATCGCACCAATCATACTCACTTCAGACGACAGATTAAAAAAAAAACATTTAAACCTTCCTATGAATAGCGAACAATAAATTTAAGATTCCTGGAGCAAAATTTTATAACTTAGTCCCGAACAATATAAAAAGTATACAGAATATGAAAACCTTTAATAAACATTGTAACAAATACATCTATAATACAAACATTTATTTATCGCCTTTCTTAACTAATAAAAATTCCAGACTTCTTGCTACATTCTCTTAATAATCACTTATTCCTATATCTTCCTGTAGTTGAACTCCTCAGCATTCGTCTTTATTTTTATATTCATGTATTTTATTTTAATTTTGTTACCTACTTAAGACTCAAATATGTCAACATCGAAAATATACAAAATTGAAAATTATACAAAAATAGTGTAACTAGATATACATGAGTACATACAGATGTTTCTAACATCTAGGTACTCAAAACACATTATTTATAGAAAAAAAATGTATTTAGTTTTTTAAAGTAGATTGTAAAAATCAACAAACTGCAATATTACAGTAATTATTGCACAAAATTTAAAATCAATCTAATAAATACCTTTTTTTCAGGCTGATTTTTAAATATTTTGTTAGGCCTCCATTGGATAATTCGTTTTTTAATAGTATTTTCTTTTACGTTTTACTAAGACGCCATTTTGTTCCGTCATACTGGATTTTTACCAAAATGTTGCCAGGTCTTTCTCTTATTGACCGTTATTTTTTGACCAAAATTTGAATTACTATGCCGCGAAAAGACGGACAGAACGACGGAATTGATAAAACGTATTTTTTGGCGTCTAGTGACTCTAAAACGTTAAGATATGTAAAAACCTGGGATGGTGATTTTTTACGATTCCCCCTTACGAGGGAAGTAAGAAAACTTTTTCTTGGGGACATATTCTTTCGTCGTCGGTTTATAAGACGTTGAAAAGTAGACGCGTTTTAGGGTTACTCCGATATTCCTTTAAAACCAGCTTTAATAGAAATTTAGAATATCAGTTTATTTTACCTCCCTGCGTTCTGACATTTTTGGGTAAATACATCAAGACTGTCGATTCTCTTCTATAGTAAAAAGTGTTAGTATAAATCTGTAAAAAAGAATCAATTAAGCTACTGAGCATGCTGTTTTAAAAGATTAAAATGTTGCCTGATGCCTCTTTTTTTTTCTGTAAATAGTATAAATGATTACATTATTTTCAATGAAATATCCAATTTTGTTTACTAAACTGCTGGCAACTATTGGTTAATATATGGAGAATAAAAACATATTTTATTCTTGACGCGATCCTTCATCAAACTGTCCGTAAGGGATTGTGTTAATTTTAAATTAAATAAAAATTTCTGAATTTACATAATAGACTTAAAAAAAGACAGTAGTAAAAGCATACAAAGTACTTCAGTTTTATGAGCTATAAAGAATTTTTACTCCCCACATATTTTTCCAAAATTTTTGGTATTCTATCCATGTTACTTGACTCCTATTTACTTTTTTGTTCCACAACGGCTTCCGTTTCCTTGATAAAAGGGAGGTTTCATTGTGAGTTCCGAGAAATGAACAATAATATTTTTTACCAAAGTACTTGGAACTGTGTAAAAAATATTATTAATATTTGTATATGTATATATGTATATACATATATATATATATATATATATATATATATATATATATATATATATATATATATATATATATATATATATATATATATATATATATATATATATATATATATATATGTATCGCTTTGAATATAAGTACTTTTGTCCATTATACAGGGTAGCAGTAAGAGATCAAACAGTCCCTTAAAAATACAAATATATTCGTATTAAATAATATTTTTTACAAAGTTCCAAGTACTTTGGTAAAAAAAGTTAATGTTTATTTCTCGGAACTCACAATGAAACCTCGCTTTTATCAAGGAAACGGAGGCCGTTGTGGAACAAAAAACTAAAAATAGGAGTCAAGTAACTTGGATAGAATACCAAAAATTTTGGAAAAATATGGGGGAGTAAAAATTCTTCATAGCTCATAAAACTGAAGTACTTTGTATGTTTTTACTACTGTCTTTTTTAAGTCTATTATATAAATTGAGAATTTTTTATTTAATTTAAAATTTCCATAATCCCTTAAGGACAGTTTGATGAAGGGTCGCGTCAAGAATAAAATACGTTTTTATTCTCCATATATTAACGAATAGTTGCCAGCAGTTTAGTAAACAAAATCGAATATTTCATTGAAAATAATGTAATCATTTATACTATTTACAGAAAAAAAAGAGGTATCAGGCAACATTTTAATCTTTTAAAACAGCATACTCAGTAGCATAATTGGCCCTTTTTTACAGATTTGTATGGGTCTTTATACCAACACTTTTTACTATTGAAGTGAATCGACAGAAGAAGAAACCCAAGAAAAAGTTTTCTTACTTCAGTCGTAAGGGGGAATCGTAAAAAAATCACCATACCAGGTTTTTACATACCTTAACGTTTTAGAGTCACTAGATGCCAAAAAATATGTTTATTCCGTCGTTCTGTCCGTCTTTTCGCGGCATAGTAATTCAAATTTTGGTCAAAAAATAACGGTCAATAAGAGAAAGACCTGGCAACATTTTGGTAAGATCCAATATGTCGGAACAAAATGGCGGCATAGTGAAATGTTAAAGAAATTATTTCTGAAAAACTACTTATCCAATTTACATCAAAACTTCCAAAAAAATCAATCAATTTGTAAAACTTTGGTACAAATCCAAGATTGTGAAACTACTTATTAAATTGATTTCAAATTTTGTGCAAGAATTTGGGATGATTATGGAAATTAACTGGTAAAATTATGGTCGTTCTTGAATTAGAACGGTAAATTCAAGAAATGTTTTTAATCGTCAAAAATCACCCTTCCAGGTTTTTACAAATCTTCATATTTGAGGGTCCTAAAAACATGTTTTCTCAATTCCATCGGCCTGTCGACTGTCATTTCGCAGTAATCTAAAAAACTACTTACTCGATTAATGTGGGTTCATATGGGGACATATGGCAATATTTTTGTAAAAATCCAGTATGACGGAACAAAATGACGTCTTAGTTAAATGTAAAAGAAAATACTACTTAAAAACGAATTATCCAATGGCGGCCTAATAAAATATTTAAAAATCAGCCTGAAAAAAAGCTACTTATTAGATTCATTTCAAATTTTGTGTAGTAATTAATATAATAATATTGCAGTTTCTTGATTTTTACAATCTACTTTAAAAACTAAATACATTTTTTTGTCTATAAATAATGTGTTTTGAGTACCTAGATGTTAGAAACATCTGTATGTACTCATGTATATCTAGTTACACTATTTTTATATAATTTTCAATTTTGTATAAATAGATATATAATAGTATAAGAGATATAGGAATAAGTGATAATTAAGACAATGTAGCAAGAAGTCTAGAATTTTTATTAGTTAAGAAAGGCGATAAATAAATGTTTGTATCATAGCTGTATTTGTTACAATGTTTATTAAAGGTTTTCATATTCTGTATACTTTTTATATTGTTCGGGACTAAGTTATAAAATTTTGCTCCATAATTTTAAATTTATTGTTCGCTAATTCATAGGAAAGTTTAAATGTTTTTTTTTAATTTGTCGTCTGAAGTGAGTATGATTGATAATAATCGCGCATGAGGATTGAACATATAATAAATTTAAATCACCAATATCTACGTCATTTAATTGATTAGTTGGGTAAAGTCTGTTTTTTCTGAACACAATTTTTAAAATATGGCTTTGAACAGGCTGCAGATTACTATTATATGCTCCTTTCCAAATTACTATACCGTATCTGAAAAGGGATTCAATCAGAGATTTGTAGACTCTAAAATCAGTTTCGTACTCAAGAATTCTCCAAGGTATTTTGTTTTCTTAACAGCATGGATCTTAGTATGGGCATTATTGTTAAAGACAATGTTACCAAAAGGAGGGTATTTGTAATATATCATTAATTGAAAATGCTATATAATTTGTTTTCGAAATATTGATAATTTGAAAGAGTCAAGCAATTTTTTTTTAATTTGAAAGAGTCAAGCCAATTTTTTCTTTATTAAAACCTTCTATTGCTTTATTTTTATTTCACCCATGAGCCATCTGTAAATATAAGAGCTGTGTCTGCATAAGATATTAATTTTCCGTTTATATTTAAATTTAGTAGAGAATTTTTATATATATATTTGCGGGGACTGCTTCGTATCCCTGTGGTGTAAAATGTTTTTATTTAAAAAGGAATTAAATATTATGTTAATTGTTTGTCGTTTTTTAGAAAAGCTAAATGCTTTTGAAACACATTCTTTTTTAGTTTTCTCCAGGACACTGTTTATATAAAAAGATACGTTTATATTTTTGGTTTTTTTTGTTTGTCTACAATACTTCCTGTATAACCTATATATTATATTAATTATAAATATATGGACTATTATACGGATACGGGGAAGTAAAAATGGTACATATTTGACACAGGTCAATGTTTCTATTCTGGTTGAACTGGAGTTTTGTGGGGAACGATAATAATTAATAGTTTTTATATTGTAAAAAAATATTCCTCGTGGCATTTGTTTCCACTATCGCAACTGTTTTCTGTACTTACATTCATTTTATATTATTTGATGCCTCCTAGATCAAAACGGACCAGTGTCTGTTTAAACAAAGACTCGCAGAGCGGATTTCGTATACTTCAGTGTCGTTTATTTTTAGTGTCGAACCATAAGACAGAGAAGACCTTTTTCAGTTCAGTAGCGTAACAGAATTCATTACCCAATATATTACCTTATTAAATTATTCAGTACGTTCAAATTTAAATATTATAAATTTCGTAAAATGTAAATTAAATGTTAAAACAATTTCCGCCCAGGCGCTATATAAAGGTAGTTTAACTTTTGAGTTTTCAATAATAAAAATTGGGTTCCTGGGATTGATTTTTATTTGGATAATAAACGATTGAAGTTATTAACATAAAACGATTTGAACCCTACACACTAAAATAATTAAATTATTTGCATCTGCAAAAAAGTGTGTGTTTAAGAGAATGTCTAATACTTGAACTTAAAATTTACATTTGGATCTAGCAAACCTGTTTATTTCACTATTTGACGTTCATAATAATGCATGCTATAATTATGAACATGAAATATACACGGTGATTCAAAAGTAAGCGTTATCCGTTTGTGGGTATAATCCCTGCGTAAAAATAAGAGAATGTTCCTATTAACATGGGTCCGGAAATGATTCCTAGAGGAACTACGCCCATTTTTAAGGGCACCCTAAAAACGACTTTTTAATAAATAAACATTTGATGCTGAATCTTATTCTGAATTCAGATTTTCAAAATTTTTGTCAGAGGCGTCACATACCGGGAAGGTTAAGGGTGAAGATAACCCTATTTTTTTTATCCTTTATTTTATTGCGATTTTGTTTAGAAATTATTAAATTTCAGACTTTTCTACGTAAAGAACGTACCCTTAGTTGAATTAGCTAGAGCGTACCGTTTACGAGAGGATTGACTCTAAAAATTATCTGATTCTTCTATGTTTATTCATTAAAATTCTGCATCTAACATTTAATACCGAGTAAGTACCTACCATTACCATAGATAGAACACACTTTTTTATTACCATAAATACAAGTCGTCTGATAACGAAAGTTTTTATGCTTTCAGAAATGTTTTGACTGACAAACATGTGGTTAACTGTGACACAGTGACAGTGTATGTTAAATTTTTTACAATATTTCAATAATAACGCTTTGTTGAATTTGTACTAATTACCCATACCTAAAGAATTACGTACAGAGGTTCTGAAAACAAAAATGGAATTTACCTATCAAGAGCAAGCTGATATTCATATTTTATTTGCGAGGGCTTTTGGGGATTGCAATGAAGCAAGCCGGTTGTACGAAGAGGCATTTCCTAATCGACGTGTACCCCACCGTTCTGTGTTCGCAAGAGTGGATCGTAACTTAAGGGAAACAGGTTAGTTCAAAAAATTAACTACAATGGTGTCCCGTAATAATGTAATTACCTTTTTCCTTAGGAAGTTTTCATAGACAGGAAGTTGTTGGGCGACCGAGGAATGCTCGAACACTAGCATTAGAGGAACGAGTGCTAGATCGTGTTGAAGAAGATCCCTCTCTAAGTACGCGCATCATTGCAAGTGATGAGGACTCCTCTCAGACAACTGTATGGAGAATTTTGCACGAGATGTTGCTTTACCCATATCATATCCAACGGGTTCAGGCATTGGAAGCACGAGATTTTCATCTGCGTGTACAGTTTTGTGAGTGGCTTCAACAACAACGAGTTACCGTTGCCTACGATTTTTAAAAGAGAATTTTATTTACCGACGCGGCCGTCTTTACAAGAAATGGAATATTCAATTTTCATAACAACCACGTATGGGCGGATGGGAATCCTCATGCTATAGTACAGAGAGGACATCAGCAACAATTTAGCTTAAATGTGTGGGCGGGAATTATTGATGAGTATTTAATAGGACCCGCATTTTTACCGCAACGGTTAAATGGACAAAGTTACACACATTTTTTACAAACTGAATTACCAGAATTATTAGAAAATCTGCCACTTCAATTACGAGCAGAAAAGTGGTTTATGCACGATGGCGCCCCCCCTCATATTAGCATTGTCGCTAGAGATCATTTAAATAATACCTACCGAAACAATTGGATAGGTCGTGGGGGACCAGTATCATGGCCACCACGGTCTCCTGACCTAAATCCACTTGATTTTTATTTATGGGGATACTTAAAACAACTAGTTTATTCCCGGCCAATACCTAATGTTGAAGTTTTGAGACAAAGGATGCAGGAAGGCTTTCAGACAATTAGAAACAACCCGATGATTCTAGCACGTGTGCATTGCAATTTAATAAAAAGATTAATAGCTTGTGATGCTAATGGCGATCATTTTCAACATTTCCTGTTAATTGTAAATAAAATAATAATAAAAAATGTGTCCTATGGTAAGGGGTAAACTTTCGTTTAGCAGTAACCACCTATGTAAGAAATTTTTGTCTATTTAGTATTTAGAGGCCTCTCTAAAAAAACATTACAAACATTTTTCTGCGGAAATGAGTCATTTTTATTTCTTTGATAAAATATTGTAGGCTTTAGAATAGCCGATAACAACGAATACCTTAATTTGTTTAACATTCTAAATATTATTCTGAATAAAAGTTACAAGAATAAGTTTGCGGGCAAAAAAATTATTTCTAATTTTTTGAGGATTTTTTAAAATTATTTTTAGGTTAGGCTAGTTAACATAACATAACTTGACTTAATTCAAGCTAACATAACTAACCTAAACTAACTTAACCTCACCTCACCTCACCTACGATAAACTAACATAGAAAGTAATCTACAATACTTTATCAAAATATGAAAATGACTTATTTCTGCAAGATTTTTTTTGCGGATCTACGTTTACAAAAACGTCTAAAATGTAAAACAAAAACATGTTCTTATGTACTTAATTGTGGTTATTCTAAAGTTGGGAAAATGAAAATGGCGCATTTCCGCAGAAACTTTTTCGGGATTTTCTGTTTAGAGAGTCTTCTAAATACTAAATAAACAAAAATATCTCGCATAAGTGATTTCGGCTAAACGGAAGTTGAACAATGGTAGGTAAGTACGATTAATTAAATGTTAGATGCAGAATTTTAATGAATAAACATAGAAGAATCAGATAATTTTTAGAATCAATTCTCTCGTAAACGGTACGCTCTAGCGAATTCAACTACGGGTACCTTTTTTACGAAGAAAAGTCTGAAATTTAATAATTTCTAAACAAAATCGCAATAAAATAAAGGATAAAAAAATAGGGTTATCTTCACCCTTAACCTTCCCGGTATGTGACGCCTCTGACAAAAAATTTGAAAATCTGAATTCAGAATAAGATTCAGCATCAAATGTTTATACAGCACACCGATTTTCAAAATTTAACTATAAGCGGTTTCAAAAATATCGCGAAAAAGTCGTTTCTAGGGTGCCCCTTAAAAATGGGCGTAGTTCCTCTAGGAATCATTTCCGGACCCCATGTTAATAGGAACTTTCTGTCTTATTTTTATGCAAGGATTATACCCCCAAAACGGATAACGCTTACTTTTGAATCACCCTGTATAGTAAGATTGAAACAATGCAAGTGGCGCTTAACAACCAACTATCTGACAAAAATGACGCATTGCTGAGTAAAAGTGCGATATTCATGTATTTTTACATTCAGAGTTATTCCAAACCTAAAAATTTTACCGGCACATTTTAAAAAATATAGTGTTTTTTACCTAAAAGAGCTCAATCAAGAGAAAATTGAAAGCATTTGATATATAAGATGTTTTAGTCCGTTTAATAACAACATACATAACATCTATTAGTTAAATGCATATATTATAATATGCATTAATTAGCCAAGCAAGTTCTAAAGGATTTCTGCCGGATTTGTGAACATGCTGGATTTCGAGTAAAATACGAAACCTTCTATATAGAAACTGTTAATACACTAATTGAATTAACATTAGATTATAATAAACCCCTGGTCATCATCCCTCTAGACTAAGCTTTAACCAACTGTAGGATAAACAGTCGATTTATTACTCTTATTTAGATTATACTAATACTCTACAGCTTGTGTAAGACTCCCTGAGGATATTGTCATATACACAGCCTCATTTTGGATCACATATGTGCGCAAATACGGTTGTAATTCAGAAGACCTCGGCTTTTTATAAAGCAAGGTAGTTTAGTATATTCTTCTGATCTGACTTTGGAGTCTTTCGAATAAACAATATTAATAGGGGTGTAGGTGACTAAGCAAATTGATAACTTAATTCTTTTTTCAGGTTTGGGATTAGGCAGGCTCCTTCAGAGTGCTTTTCTTGATAAAGGTACTTTGCAGAGTCTCTGGTAGGAGCTAGGGAAATAGTTTTTGTTATCCGGAGGGCGTTTTCCAAATGAGGTACGATGTGGAAACTCCGAGATAAGTGTCACATTGATTGGGGCAATTTCAGCTTAAGCTAAAGCTGGTCTGGTTCGAATCGTCCAGTTGAAGGTACCTCCCAATCCCCTTTGCCTTCAGCTGAGAAGAGTGTTGGACTGAGGATTAAGTCAAGTCGAAGTTACCGAATTTCGGGTCATCATTTATAATACTAAAAATAAGGGTGGTTGGGAAAACTTTAATCTGGGGAGTATTAGGCAATATCGAGATCTTCCATGTCGAACGAGGGGT
This sequence comes from Kuschelorhynchus macadamiae, assembly GCA_030620095.1. NCBI lineage: Eukaryota > Metazoa > Arthropoda > Insecta > Coleoptera > Curculionidae > Kuschelorhynchus > Kuschelorhynchus macadamiae. Next base: position 1,309,509 of record JAUTXW010002880.1, read on the forward strand.
TCGATAGGGAGACACGATATCTTCAAAACTCTTCACTCACAACTTACATACTCTGGTATATAATAACTTGAATGGAGTGAGTATACCTGTGAACGGCAACATTGCTCGAGCATAATGCTCATTACAGGTAGCCTGACAGAGACCAGTCACAAACAATGTTGCAAAGGCTCTTAACAGCCCCAACAAAAGTAGGCGTATAGGATACATTTTTCAAAAAAACAGCTTATGTATAACCTCGTTGCCAATAAGTGACTTAGACGAGATCATGATCATCAAATGCGTGAATTTAATAAAAATAATCTTAGTCTGATCTGGGATTTCTTCCCTCCTTCCCTTTATTGTACTATAAAATTACTGTATTTGATCAAATAGAGGAACTTTTAAAAACCTGTATAAAATGTCAGGAACAAATAAAAACAAAAGCAAGTGAAGGACCTAACCCCAAAACTAATATGCTGGCTTGTTCCAACGCTTTAACTGACTTTAAGCCACCCTAGCTGTGCACTAACTTTTGAGGTTGAATGTATATATACTACCTTTTTTATCTATGAGCTTCGAAGGCCGAAGGCCTAATTACTAGGTACCGTGTTTGCTTTCAGTGAAGACAGGGAAAGTTTATTGATGCGGGATTTAAAGACTTGCAGATTAACAGAAGAGGGAAAGGCCTTTGCTGATAACACATTACATGATTCCTGGGAGTAAAGAGAAAACAAAGTGAGAGGTCCTTCGCCTTTAAAGTTAAGCACTGAAGGGATGCATGTAGGTCAATTTTCACGTCGACCTGACAGGAATTGCTAAGGAAGACATATCGGTTGATAATTAAACAGAATAGAATAGTAGTGTGTGTAAAGGAGAGTCAGATCGCCTACATTCGGTGATGCTCTAGTGACGCAAGCTTGTTTGTCATGTTTGGATCATCAATCTGGCAAATAGCTTTTCCTTGGACAGAGTTAAGGATGGAAGGAGAGGCTGCTCCTCGTCTATGTGAACAATACTTACGGCTTACGTAAGTGTAATGCCAGCGAAGATCTTTCTGAAAAGTAATACCTACCAACTAAGTTAAAGGAATCTTTGGCTTCAAGTTTTTGCCTAATTATTTGAATGGTATGGGTATTGGAAGATATATTGTGATGTGAGATAGTAAATAATGTTTTATCTTAGTGGCGTTAAACTGGGTTCTTTGCTCCCCATTCTACGAAGTCATGACTCAATCCGAGTCTTAGAAACAGGTTTGAGAAATTGTATGTTGGAGTGGAGTGTTCTATCGTCAGCGTACCTGTGAATAGGATTGCTGGAAGAAGAAAGCAGATTATTGATGTGCAGGAGGAATAGGCTTGATTGATTTTGTTAAAGTCAGACCTATGGTTATCAACCACTCCAGAAATACTTCTGTTGGCCATCCTGGTACAAATTTTTGTAGGAATACCATAGGCAGGAAGTTTTGACTTGATGAAATGTTTTGGATATGTCGAGGGCAATAATTTTGGCTTCTCTGCGAAATTCCGTGGACTTGTTCCAGTTGTGGGCTACGAAGGTAAGAAGATCTGCTGTGAACCTCCGGTAGCGGAAGATAAGAATTAATATTGAAATTTCTGGCTTTGTTTTACCTTATTTTCATACCATTTTATTTTTCTCAATATTCTTTTCAATTAATTTCTACAAGCATTGATAATACATGTGCAGTATCGGATAATTATATTTCTAAATCTATCTATATAAACTAATAAAGCAGTATCACTTTAAAAAGGAAAAAGAAAGATGGTTTTTATTTAAATACGCGTATTCCGCATACTTGTTTTATCTGGAGGGTAGCAAAAAGATTGGGTTTTTGTTTTCCTCTGTATTATAAAAAAAAGCATTGAAAATAAAAATATTCGATATGAATCGTTTGCGAACGCCCTACTTCATTTAAGCAATGTAAATGGTTGAAACTTATTTAAAACGATATTTTATATAAAAAGCATATAAAAATATCGGCTGAAAGCTAATAGAACTCGTATAAAATTCTGAATTTTATGTTTCTACACTTTTTTGGCTGGATCTTTGATAAGACAGTGGCATTCAAGGAATTCATTTCGATGGAAATTAACGTAAAATACTACCAAAATGGAAAATGTAATTTTTTTTCGAATCCATATTTCACGAATCTTTATTTTTTAAAAAACAGAGGACAACCACCAGCAAGGTAGATCGACTATATAAAGAGAATAAAAATTAACTGGTGGCATTGACTTGAAAACGTTTAAGGAACCTACGGAAGGTCTACGTCCAGCAGTGCACATTATGTTCTGGGTGATGATGATTTTTAATGGATGGATACCTACATAAATAAATATATTTGTAGTCATGCCTGGTTGTTGAAGAGGTGAGCAACTTAACTTGTTTTTAAAGACACACGAGCCGAAAGTGCATTTGGCTTAGAGCTAGAGCTGATGTAATTATGAGCCATAGTTTTTATCCTTCATGATGCTCAGCTTCTAGAAAGGCCTTTGGTATTGATCAAAACGACAGACGACAAATACTCTCACATCTACATGGTAAAATATCGTAATCCATTTGCTTTGTTAATGAATGGTAATGAGGTGTGGGTTCATCTTGTGAAAACTAAACTGAAATCAGTACATTTTTTGTTGCAAATAATTATTCGATTAAAAAAGAAAACGTAGGTCTCATAAATTATTTGTTTTCACACCAAACTGGAACCTTTGGTGATTCTCTGAGGTTTGTACGAAATAGTCAGATTTTTTGTACATATTCTGCTTTTAATTATGTTTATTATTTTTTCACATTTATATACAAATTACTCTGTCCGGTATTATTAATCTTCTAACTCGTAATATCTTGTTTAGTTAAAGTTCATTGTTTACTATTTTTCTTTAGTTAAATGTTTTTTATATCTCCTGTTATGTTTATCCTTGAGTGTTTCATTAAATATATTACTTAATACATTGTTATTATTGAACAATATAAATATTGATAATTATTATTGAACAATATAAATATATTTCCATAGGTGACTTTTTCCAAAAATACCACTATGTCTACAAATTGTGTCATCAGCATGCAGTAATGTTTGGGAGATTAATAATTTTACCATTTAAAAAAAGGTTTAAAATTTGACATTTTTAAAAAATGTACGGGGTATTCCTTTTAAAATATGATATTTGCCTTATACCTAAAAATTGACCTATCCGTAAAACACACACCTTCATAGCTTTCTCCATTTCTAAGTTATTAAAGTTGAAAATATAAATCATCACCTTGTATATACATTATTATATATATATATATATATATATATATATATATATATATATATATATATATATATATATATACTATATAACTATAAACTACGTACCCGATTGACTTCAAATTTGTGTCAAAAATTCAAAAATTAGTAAAATGGTAAAAAAATTATTGCTTAAAAACAACTTGGCCAATTTACTTCAGATTTGGCACAAAAAATGAATGTGACATAGGAAGGAACTGGTAAAATTTTGGTGCGAATCCAAGATGGCGAAACTAAATGGCGGCGTAATAAAATGTTTTAAGAAATCAGTCTGAAAAAAACTACTTATTCGATTGATTTCAAATTTTGGGAAGAATTAGGTGAGATGTAAATATGACCTGGTACGAATTCAAGGTGGCGAAATAAAATGTCGGACAAATAAAATTAAAAAAAAATCAGTTTAATAAACCTTGTTACTCACTTGACTTAGCCTAGTCAAGTTCAAAGTAAGATGAAAAGGTACCTACGTATTAGAAAAAACTTCCTGCACGTCCGACCTCAAAAAAATGTGTTATGTATAGGCAATTTAAATTACATTTCGGTTAAAAATGGGTCAAAGAGGGCTCACGCGCTGCAGAAATAAAAGGACATGAATACGATTTACCACTTCAAATTTTGCAGTTATGTAGACAAAGGATCAATGTAAGGCGGTAAAGAGCCATTAAATTATATGCAACGGCATTTACGTCAAAAAGTAGTAAAAAAATGGTCGAAAATGGACAAATCTATTTCTATTTTATAATTCTAGATTTGATTTTTTCATAAAAATCCGAATTTAGCGCCCAACTATACATATTTCCCTAATTAAATCACATTAAAGCTAATAAATTTCTCTTATAGCTTTAACATAAAATTGCAACGGCGGAAGGCTTGCAAATGATCCATAATACTGCGTGTGGTTCCCCCTTAAAGGATATATTGAGTTCTTGGAATAAAATTCACAGTAATTACTAAACCAGGAATTAAATCATGTTTATAAAATCTAGTACTTATAATAATGGATTGATTATTAACGAATTAGACATTTAAATATGCTAATATATAAAAAATAAATATAATATGTAAAAATAATACATGTGAATAATATTTTAGAAATTAGTATTACCACTTTAATGAGTGTAATTCAGATCGCAACGCCTCTGCTGGCTTTCCACACATGCATTTATTATTCCGACACCCCAACGGGACTGGCGGCCCCACCTGATGCAGCGGTCGAGTCCGGAAGATTTTTAAATATATCGAGAAAAATCCGGACCCTTTCTACTCAAACAGCTGCCTATATCAATCCAGGTCTGCAAAAATTTTCTTTTCAGCTTCGGCGGGTAAGGACAACAAAAAATTTTGGGAACTTTGTTTTCTCAGCGCACAGGGTTAGTGACATTTCTTAATTTTCTGTTTGTAGGTTTTTACATGAGGTTTTCTAGTAGGAATATAAACGGGACAAACGAATTTTTAGATTAAGTTTGAATTCCAATGTTTTTAAATCGAGGAGAATGCGATGTCTTGCAAACTTTATTGTATGTTACCGAATTTAAGCCAAGCATTTTAACTAAACTAAAAAGTTATTTATTAAGAGTGTTAAACAAGACTGCAAAATTTTCAATTATTTGTTCCGAAAATTTACAAAAATTATGTTTAAGGTCTAATTGCCAGATCAACTTATACATGAAATTGCAAAAGAAAAAAACAGTTTGAAAGCTGGAACTTTTTATTAGCCGTTTGATGTAAAATTTTCTTGCTAAAGTCTTAATTAATTTATAGTTTGTAGCCTCTGCATTACGCAGAAAATACTAAACATTTTCCCTACACGGTTTTTTATATTTTGCTTACCTTTATTATTTTTAAAAATACAGGTTTTGCTTTTAGAATCAGATTTACCAATATATAGGTTCTTTGCCTTATATGAATTCATTTATATTTTGTATATTATCGCCTTTATATATTTTTTAAATGAAACCATAAAGGAAATATTTACAAAACGTTATTTATAAAAATATTTTTGCTTATATGTCTCAAAAAAGACACTTATTTTTTTTTAAATAGGACATCCGATTTTTTCCATATTTGGCTAGAGCTTAGTTTGCCGTTTGCTCCAGTAGTTATGGTTATTTATATGAATATTTTTGCTTATACAGGATGTCTCAAAAAAGACACTTGCATTTTTTTAAGTAGTACATCCTATTTTTCCCATATTTTACTTTGCCGATTGCTCCAGTAGTTATGGCCCAGTTTTTGAAAGAAAATTCGGTAAATTTCCTTTCCTCGTTATGATTCTTTCTTTTTATTAGAAAAAGTGTGGCCCAGTTTCGTTCACTACTTAGTCATTTGGTAATACATAAATATACTTACTGTCTCTTTTTTTATTGGGCGCCATTTTCTTCCCTCGTATTGGATTCCTACCAATATTTTACCAGTTCCTAATCTATGGCGTATTTGACTTTTAGGCATAATTTAAAATAAACTCAATAGGTTACATTTTGTTACGTCATCTTGGATTCGTACCAGTTTATCCCTAATCATATTTAATTTTTCTGCAAAATTTAAAGTCAATTGAATAAGAATTTTTATACGTTGATTTTTTTAAAATTTCATTTGGCTGTCATTTTTTTTTCGCCATTTTGAATTCGTACTATAACTTTACCAGTTTATCTCTATATCCCAGTTCTGACCGGGCTATCATATCTGCTGGCTTTCCACACAGGCATTTATTATTCCGACACCCCAACGAGTCCCGAAGATTTTTAAATATATCGAGAAAAATCCGGACCCTTTCTACTCAAACAGCTGCCTATGTCAATACAGGTCTGCAAAAATTTTCTTTTTAGCTTCGACGGGTAAGGGCAACAAAAATTTTCGGGAACTTTCATATCATTAGGGCAGTGTTTATCTATACTATCGGCAGTGAGAAATTTCTTTAGCGATAACGCGATACTACTTTGAGAATTAAAAGGTATAAAATAATTTAAATTAGTGCATATTATGGACATCGACAGCGGGGGGAAACCCCCCGATTTGGGCCCTTCAGGGGCAATATCAGGTTTGGGGGTAAACTACCCTTTGCTACAGAAAATGGAAAAAAATGCAGAGGAGAAAAACAAAAAACAATTTTTTTTACAAAAAGGATGATTCAGGGCTGTTTCAAGTATACGTGGAAAATAATTTCACAGATTTTAAGTTAAGCGCTCTCAAAGTCAACAATGTTATTTATTCAGTGCATCCAGAATTGTGTTGAGACAGTCAATCTGTAAACACATTGGTAAGTTCCAAACAACTAGAAAAACATAATCTAGAAGCATATGTATCGAAATACTTAATCTTAAGGCAAGGTGTGATATCAGATATAGATTTAAATATTACAGAAGAGTCTTAAAAACAAAGTTAAAAAATTATTTTGGGCAATTCTTTAAGAACCTTAAGAAAGAATTCAACACATTAACAGAAAATTTAAACATTTGTCAATGGAATTGCCGATCGGCTATTGCAAACAAAAATAATTTAGAAAACCTAAAATAACATACACATTGCATTGCTTTCTGAAGCTTGGTTTAAATCAGTTTTCATATAAGATATAAGGACAAAAGGGGAGTAGCAATTTTAATTAGATCGAATTTAAAGTTTAGAGAAATTATTGGTCCGCACATCCCAAATATTTTGTATAGAGGTATTAAAATTAGGTTAGATAATTGTAAAGAGCTAAGCCTTATTTCTTTGTACATAAAGCAACAAACAACTTTTTTAATTTATTTAAAAAAAAAACATTTTTAATACGAGGGAACTTTAATGTCCAGCATGTGACGTTAGGTTGTTCAGATAATGATATATACACGGCACGGCTTTATTAGATTCTTTAAATGCTGCTAATATAACTTATTTAAATAATGACAATTATACAAGGTTAAACCCTTCTGGTGGTCGGAATTCAGCAGTATACCTTACCTCATCATGTTTTCAGCTCTGTGTAGCATGGAATACTGTAAATGATACATATGGATCAGACCATTTATTAATTTTAATAGCTTGTAATATTACCCCAAAATTTACCTCAATTAGCAAGATCAATCTATTCCCTATTATGATGTAAATACAACAAAAATAAAACGGGGAAAGTTTTGATGGAATGAAAACTGTAGCGAAGTAGTTTCAAGACGAAAAAAATTATTTATGGAATACAAACATAATCCTAATAGTTCAAACTTAATAAAATAAAAAAAGCCGATGCAGTTGCCAAACAAACCTTAAAAGAAGAAAATCGAAAAAACTGGCGAAATCTCTAAATAAAAACACTCCATCGAAAATTATATGGCAAAAAGTGAATAGTTATATGAACAGAAAACAAGAGAATAGGATTCTCTCTAACTTAGAAGACTAGTGGGTGGAAGAATTTCATACAAAATTGACACCCTGTTTTGTTGGTAACAAAGATCCACAGAGCAAAAATTACGAGATGATGCAGACGCCTTTTTAAATCAAGCATTGCTAAACAAAGCATTAAAAACAACAAGAACTCCGCTCCAGGGAAGGACAATATCCAGTACTCAATGATTTAAAAACAGCCAGAAGATGCAAATAAATGTTATTAAGAAGTTATTATGACAAAATTCAATGGAATCAACCAATCCCTACAGAATGCACAGAATATATTATAGTCCCAATTTTGAAGCCAGGAAAAGCACAAGGTTCAGCATCATCATATCGACCTATTGCCCTAACGTCGTCATCGTGCCTGTTAAAGACTTACGAAAGTATACTGAAAACCGATTAGATATTTGGATAGAAAAGAACCAAAAATATCCTGTGAGTCAGTATGGGTTTAGGCAGGGATACTCCTCTCAAGAAGCTGTAGTTAGTCTAGTTACGGATAGTCAGTTGGGATTTACGGAAAGCCAGAGTACCTCTGCGCTTTTTATGGAGATCCAGGGAGCCTATGATAATGTCAATTACGAATTCCTATATAAATAAAAAAGTCCAGGTCCGTATTTAAATTAGAAAAATTATTGATGGTCGCCAACAATAAAAGTTATATTTCGTTTTTAGTTTTTCTAAAATTGTGAGCTAAGTTTAAATGAGAGATGAAAATAATTTTCACTTTATCATTGTCACTTTTTATATATAAAGTTTATAAAAAATATTAATAGTGAACATTTTTCGAAAGCTAGGCACCGGTTCCTCCTCCACTACTTTATTATGCGTATTTCCTATAATAGCAATGGAGTTTTCAAAAATAGGTTCAGTTTTTTTTGTTTAAAATTTATTTATTATTTAAAGTTAAGACATTTTCAAGTCTATGAGTTTGCAACCCAAACCTAACAATTATTGTAGTAGTGACTATATTTTGTTGTATTAATAAATCGTTTAACCTTGTTAAAAGTGATTTTTATTTCAGTAAGTTTGAAACATCATAAGCAGCTTTTTTTCTGTTTAATACGATAAGGGTATGTGGCAGTGACTGAAATACATTTACCAGCTTTTACACTAGATTTGTGAGATATGATTAAGACGTAGACCAGATTTTAAGGTAATGCAAAATAAAAATGTACAGCTCTATTCAGTAAACGGGTTTAAATTTAGATCAGGATTAACTTGACAGTCATAGATTTAAGGCAACACATGCAACAATTTAACAAATCATTTTTCTAAATGCCACATTTACAAAACAATAAAACATGACATAAGCAAAAAAAGTTATTGATGTTATCCTTGCGATCTTTTTAGAGAATTTTGGAATTAATAGTTATATTGGATAAAGTATGTGAGAATTCAAAGAAAAAAATCGGTAAAACAAAAAAAAATTTAAATACACCAAGAAATACCCCGAAAATAATTATTGCAACTAAAGGAAAATAGTGAAAATACAAGGAAAATCTAGAAAACACTTTACATATAAAGAAAATACGACAAAAGATAGAAAATACAAGAAAAACCGGAAAAAAACAAAAAAATGGACAAAATACAGAAACAAAAATGGTGTACACATTTTTTTGTCAGTGGATTCCCCTGTGTATATATATAATGAAACTGGATATAATCAAATATATTACAGATTTACATTTTTTTGCTAGGAATATAGATTAGTTAAATTTATAAAAAACAGTCAGAGTAAAGTAGCAAAAATAAATGATTTTTTCATTAGATAAAATCAATTTAAGCCCCCCATAAGGAATACTTTTTAATTCAGAGATCTAGAATATATTATAAAATAAGAATTGACATAATAATGTACGGAGGGCAGTACAAAAAAATTATATACCAAAGACAAATTGCGCCAATTTTCATTGAATATGTTATGTTATTTGACAAATGAAAAATTACTGAGCATGAAACTATACCGAGTAGGATAGGGTAAAGAGCAATTTACAATTTTTAAAAATCTTTATTTATGTCTTGTTAGTTTTGGTATTTTTTTAATTTAGAGTAAAATATATTTATTATTACACCTTTTTTTAATAAGATTAAGGTTTTATTGCAGTTAAAAGCCTTAATCGATATGATATGTTGATTTAATCTTGATCCCTATTTTGTTCCGCTATATTGGATTTGTAGCAAAATTCCGTATATTACATTAGATTCTTTTTGGAAAGGTTAATATCACTTAGATACAAGGGAAAACATATTTTTCAGAATCTAGGGACCGCCGCGTCGTCAAGATCGGACACAATCCCGGAGGGAATTTTTTACGTTTGCAATTATTGCTCTTACAAGAGAAACAAAAAATTCATCAAATTTTGTTGACCGTAAAAGAGGTTTTTATCAGCTTTTTACAGTTCTTGCTAAAAGCCATTAGATCGGGAGCGTAATTAAACGTTCTGGTACACGTTTAAAAAATATATGTCAATTTAAACCATGGTATTCAGTTCTTTGGTTCCTAAATTTTGTTTGCCTCGGCGACTTCAAGCCTCACTTTAGAATAAGCCAGCACCACCAATCTACCTGGTACTATGTACTATATTATTTTATAGAAATGTGAATATTTGGGATTTCAGAAGGAAAATCGGGTTGGTTATTCTCAGAGTTATGTTCACTAAAATAACATATTTTATATCGTATTGAGGAAAATGGTTGGATTTCTTTAATTTGAACTAAAGATTGCAACAGATGATAAGAATATAAGCGGAACATTCGACGCTAAATTAACAACTTAGAATCTTCATTTAGAAGGAAGGCTTAAAAATACCTCGCTTATGAGCAGGGCAAGATCCTCGTGTAGGATCATAGGAAAGACCAGGAAATGAAACTTCAAGAGGTCATGTTGATGTACCCTATTGGTAATAGGGACAGCTATAAAGGTGTGGCTTGTCACTCGAACAGCCAACACATTACAGCAAAGGCTTAAGCTGGAGACGAATACAAAAGGTTGCATAAAACATGCAAGTACACTGTACTAAACGGGAGCCATGGAAGTGGTGGCATTAATATCCCCGCTAGTTATCTATTATCCTAAGTAAGGTGATCCTAGCGAATAACACAAATTTCAATTTTTTTGGTACATAAAAAAATGCTTCTCTTAGAAGCAAGTGCTACACACATAAAAACGACACTTCTGATACAGAAACAAATACCTGTTTTGTAGACGGAACAAAACCAGAAAGAATGACAAGGTGTTACGTGATGTGTTCTAGAAAAACCTGCGAGTTGACAAAATCTCCATAATTCTGCATTGATTGGTCTAAATTTTTTGTAAACTTATCTCCCATAACCAGCTGTAAACCTCAGCTGCAGTAATGAAACAACTCCTTGCAGGAAAAGCTCCTACTAATTTGAAAATTTGTGGGATGAAATTGATCCCTGAGATTTTACTAGGGAGATCTTAAGGTATCCCAGCAAGCAGTGGCGTATTTAGACATTGCTTCTGGGAGGGGGTGGGGTTTGAGACGACAAAAATTTTCAACAACCAAAAATAAAGTCTTCAGTTATCATTTCTTACCTAATTGAGGCGTAAGTAATATGAACAACAAAAAAAAAGTCATTACTTTAATTTAAATATAGGGAAAAGTGGCTCTGGGGGGAAGTTTATCCCGAATAGAAAGTTCTTATTTTATACTATTTCTATCATTTTACCTTAAATATAAAATAAATAGAAGTGGCTCTGGGGGGGTGTTTTAACCCCAACCCCCCCTCATAACACGTCACTGCCAACAAGAAGGAGCAATGGTAATTACTTACATGGTTAGATTGAAAAGAAACCAGCGAGTGTTAACAGGAATTCTGACTTTCTAATATGAAGTTGAGAGAAACCCCTCTCTGAAACTGATGTGTTAAGGGATATAAGACAGTAACACATTTACCAGGTGTCTCGTCAATTAGGCATTTTATTGTACAACTGGTATTAATGGCTAATGTACTATTGTCAATGTACTGAACAGGACCACAAATGTGTTAAATGAGACACGTATACAGTATGGGATATGGGATTTTCTATTAATAATTAATTTAAGTAAAATTTGACTTTTCAAAAAGTTTTTCCTTAAAAAAAATGCCAAATGATAATAAAAAAGTTAGTTTTGTCAAATTTGTTTTTCTTTTAAATAGTCAAAAAAAACCAAAATTTTGAAAAAAGATGGAAGTTTTTTTTTAATTTTATAGGTATTTCAGCGCTGTCGGTTGACTTCACATTTTCTCTTTTTTTTTAATGTGATGCTTTTTCACTTGGATAAAAATATTTGGCGATAAGTTAAAACTCAATATAATATTCAACTAATAGCATATTGACAATAAGCAACAAAAATTGCTTTGGGTTTCGTGAAACTTCCTTTAACATTTTAATATATTTTTGTTGACAGTATAAGGGACTTTTTTACCATTTCACTATTCCTCGAAAACTTCTGGTGAGTTAGAAATCGAGTGCTAAATATTTCATACTTTAAGAGTTATTAGGATAATCTTGTTTGATACAAAAAATTGTTTTTATATTTTAATTATATACTCTTTTTTTAAATATTTTAGATTATGGGCTTTTACCTTAAATAGGTAGCAATATTCGTTTTCTAAATGAAATGCCAGGTATATTTCCGCATTTTTGTATTGCCCTGAACATTCTAAACACTTTTTGTGTTATGTTTCCTATATCTAAATTCAACTCTTTTTCAGAAAATTGCGATTGACATATTAACAAAATGGATTTCACTTTCCTATCCCAGTTTTTAACTATCTATTTCCTCATACCAATTTCTAGTTTGATAGATGGGCATGGATAGATAGAAAAGTGCAATCTATTTCGTTGCAAGTTAAGTCGTTTGGGAGTTACAGAGGTTCAAATGGTCAAAAATGTCAATTTTCAAGCAACATTTTCTCTAAAATATTTGAATTTAGCTATAGGAAATATAACACAAAAAATGTTTAGCATGTTCAAGACAATACAAAAATGCAATAATACACATGGCATTTCGTTTAGAAAACGGATGTTGCCACTTGTTTTTAGGTAGACGCGGCAATACCGCATAATTTAAATTATTTTAAAAATAGCGTTTAGGTTCATCTATGGCCAGAGCCAAATTTTCAAAGTAATCTATTCATTGGTGTTCCAGATACTTCTAACAGGCCACTGAGTTTGGGGCACCCTGTATAGAAAAAAATTGTTGGATCTTTCTGTTTCTTTGGGGTCAGACGGCCCAATCTATCTGACCAGAGGAAAAAAATGTTTGGATCTGTCTCCAGGTAATACGGTTGTCCCCAAGTTATATTGGGTCGATAAGGAATTAAAGTC